>OX387917.1:2862544-5349752 GCA_947578465.1 Thera obeliscata
ACCCAATAAACTTTTTTATCACGATAGATATTATATCCCAGACTCTGTCAAATTCAATAGAAATTCAACAGTTAACTCCCTATTCACATCAAAAAGACTCCCAATAAATCAGCGTTTAGGCGTTTGGTTTATAAGCATTTCCTGAAGCAGATCTCATCGGACAGTAACTAATAAGTACAAGTACATGTTATTAATTTATATACTTAGGTTGGCCTATGATTGGCAAGTAGAAAATACTTATAGTAGCCCAGCTTTTGTACATTTATTTTCATTTTTTTGTGAAATAAATGGCAGTTTCTGTGACACAAAATCAAAAAGTATAGATCTAGAAAAAGTATAGGATTAGGCTAGAATCGGGCCCCGTCTGGGTCTTTGTCGATGTTTATCCTACGTATTGTTATTAACTAGCGGCAGTCCATGGCTTTCAGTGTGGTTTTTTTCCAGTTCCTGCTATTTTTTTGGGACAAAATCGGCCTATTATGTGAATACAGGTTACAGTCTGTATTCGTTTCAAACATTATACAAATTGGTCCATTCGCTAGGGCGTGATTGAGCCTCAAATTTACTTCTCCGCTCCAACTTTTTTACAAACATAATACCTATCTGATATTCTGTAAATTATTGCATGTAACTAAGTACTATTAAAAGTGATAGGGAGTATTGACTCCCTATCACTTTTAAAACTTTTTACTTTGAGTCTTAAAACTGGAGTCGAATACTACTAGTATTCGACTCCAGTTTTAAGACTCATTCCACCTCGCAAAATAACACTTTTATGAAGTAAAAAAAGCATTAGGATATTCTCCATTGTGATCGATTTTAGTATTCAAGCGATATATCGATTTGTCGGGAACTTTAGATCGAATGAGATAAACCAAATTTAATATTCGCGCGTTACCTGAATTGACAAAAAACTAGAAGATTCGGCGGATATGGTATTTTGAACGGTAGAATGCACAATACGTGCTTTGCCATTAAAAAAATAAACCTGTCAAGTGTGAGTTCAATTTAAGAACCAAGTGTTCCGCCCTTGGTTCCGCCTCTCATAAGAACAAATCTAATGAGCCGATGAAATAACTTCATAACATACAAAAATATAGTTGGTACATAGGTGATAGAAGTAAAGGTAAATAAGGCTTGCTGGTTGACTTAGTTAAGTTAGTATAGTATTATCTTATCTGTAGTTAAGTACTAAGTCAACCAGCATCTTTTCCTTTTAATTATAATGCTTTTATGACATTATTTGATGATATTATTTGTAAGTACATAAACAAAGACTTTTATTTTAAGTAAGGTGTAATTGACTAAGTAATGTTTTGTGACAAAATTTTTTGAACCTATAATTTTTGCATCCCAGCTATGTAGTGGGGAATGTGTGCTACTTACTTTATATTATATTTAAGATCTTATGTACTACATAGTACATACACCATTCAGGCAAATAAATGATTATGATTATGACTAAATACACTGAGAAAAATGGATTTCTGGCTTAAGATGAATTCCACCTTTGACGGCTGAATTGTAATGACGCGAGGCGATTTTGAAACGCTTACGGTTAATTTGACTTTATATTCGTTTGCGATAAACTGGTACGTCTCTTATGATAAACACGAACCGTCTCGAATGACTTACCGTAAGGTAGTCTTGGAATCCAACTTAACACTGTTAATACAGCAGTAATGGACTATTGAAAACGCTTTAAATTTACGACGTTGAATATTTGTTGAATATCACCGTAATTCAGGCAAAATTTAACTTAAATTAAGGCGATATATGCTTTAATAAAAACTAAACAAACGTAAACCTAAGTCATAAGCAAACTTTCGAAATCGGCATAAATTATCTTAAGTATGACAATATTCACCTTACAATAAGGCAGAATATACTTTAGTCACAAAAATTTGAACGTAAACTTAAAGTCTTTCAGCGACGTATGAATTCGGCAACTTAGAGGTATAATGTGGCCACATTTGCCCTATTATAAGGCCAAATATGCTCAGGTTTCGACGAATCAAATGGTAACATTAGGTTTTATAACGGCATACATATAAACGTAAATATGGCAATATTCATCTTTTCATAAGGCAATACATGCTCAAGATATCGACTGGTTAAACGGTAACATTACGTCAAATAACGACTTACATACTTGGTCAATATAACCGTAAATTTGGTGATATTAGTGTTATCATCAGGCGAAATACGATCAAGTTACGACTAATCAAACGGTGAATAACATCATAAAACGATTTACTTATTCGGTTAATTAAACCGTAGATAAGACAACAATCACCTTATGGTAGGGCGGATGATACTTTAGTTCCTATTTAATCAAACGTTTAAAAAGTCTGATAACGCCATACATATTTGGCCAATTTAACCGTAAATTTGGCAATATTTACCGTATCTTAAGGCGAAATACGATCGAGTTAAGACTAACCAAACGGTGAAATAACTTCATTTAATGACTTTCATATTCAGTAAATGAAACCGTAGATATAACAATATTCACCTTAAGATAGGGCGGATGGTACTTGAGATATTATATAGTCAAACTTTAAAAAAGCCTAATAACGGCATACATTTATTTGGCTAATATAACCGTAAATTTAGCAATATTTTCCTATATTAAAGGCTCATTAATGCTCAAGTTACGACTGATCAAATGGTCAAATAATGTCATCTGGTGACTTAAATATTCTGTGAATGAAACCGTAGATATGGCAATGTTCGACGGATAATACTTTCGTAACTATTTATACAAACGTTTAAAACCTACATAAGTACGATCCTAGGTAATAGATAGGTAGGCAGATTTGTACATTACCTACCTAAATACTTAAGTAGGTACTCACTTAAGTGTCACTACCCACTTAAGTGTTTCATTGTGTTTTATTAGGGAGGTTCCTATTGAATCATAGCGCTGTTTAATAAAACCCATTAATAGCTGTTCCATTGAAAAAAGTTTGTTACGCTCTATGACTCCTTGTTGCTAGGCAGAATTCTCGCTTCTACACACAAGCCCTGTTCTCCTGTAGGTAGGTATATACTTAGATCCAGCGAAGAACCCAAACCAATGTCTACAAAAATTTGATACCTATTTAGGTAATATAGGTCTCAGCTACCTGTTTCCCATATTACCAAGCTTTGCTTAGTTTATGGCTAGATTGTGTTGTGTGGAATGTCCGCAAATATTTGTATATAATTTGGTGGAAGAAAAGTCTATTTTACTCAGTTTTATTATTTTAACGACTTTCAGTCAATTGGTGGGTTAAGTTTAAAAAAACTCTCTATCTCTCGGCGAGATACACCTTTGTAAGGCACTTGTCGTTGGTAAAACGAAAATCTCAATAATGCTGCCAGCTACACAAATAACCTTGGTTCGTATAACTGTATGAGAGAGAGTATATAAACTTGAAAACCCAACGACAAAACTGCTGAACCGATTATGATGAAATTTCTATGGGACTAATCTGAAAGTAAAGTTAAGATATAATTTTTCAAATTAGTTTACGAGTTATGTGGTAACAAACAAAAAAAAAACAAATATCCGTCTAAACACCCATTTAGAATCTTTCCCTGAGTTTACTCGCTTTTTGGTTGGAACCCTGACGAACCACATTCAATACCTACTTTTACTCTGTGCTGTGTGCTAACTACACGAACTATGCTTGGAGTATACGCCAATCGACACACACATGACACAGGCAGTTAGTAATGCAGTACAGTTTTGGCTTAAAGACTACGTATACTTAGCATATTTTTGATTGGCCTCTCAGCTCAGTTGGTAGGATCTCTGTCTTTTGCGGCGTAGGTCGTGGGTTCGATCCCCACCGAGAACAAAATACTTGTGGTGAACACAGTTGTTTTTTTCTCTGTTGGGGCATTATATTGTATTCTAAGATGTATTTACAAAAAAAATGTGTGTTAAGTATTATATCAGCTATCTGGTTCCCATAGTAAGCTCTGCTTAGTTTGGGACTAGATAATGTTGAGTAGATTGTCTTGAATATCTATTTATTATTATTTTGTTATTTTTAACACCCACCACTAGCATAATCTGCAGTAATCGAGTTGGCAGCACTGCCCACGAGGCCACGAGCGCGTAACGACTTGTTTCATTCGTCAGTTTGGTTTGACTTTGGACGGAGTGTTTGGTTTAGTTCTGAGTCATTCAAAGTTTATTTTGCGGGTTTTATTTATTTTCCCTCATTTTCTGAACGCTGCTGGCTGTGTCAGTGTATGGAAGCACAGACAAACAGATGTAGAGAGGTCCAAGACAGACCTATCAGCAGCAACCAACCAGACAAACATCTTCGTGCTTCGAACGTGGCAGACCAGAATTATTAACAAAATGGGGCAATCACCTGATTGATACGTCATTTCGAGGTAAGTAGAGTACCTGTATCAAACTCAGTTATTCCCTAATGTTTTTGAACCTAATCATGTTTTGTATTTGATAAGTTTAGGTACTTAATCCCTAGATTCTGGTTGTGTTAGAAACACGAACGAAAAATGATTTATAAAAATATGTACTTAGTGTTTTCAGTTTTGAACTTTTGCATTTAATTTTGTAAATTGGTACAAAAGAGTTTTTAAACTTAGGAAAATTAATTGTTTATTTTTTTCAGATAAGGTGTACTTTACATAATACGCAAAGAGGACGGGCTACTTAACAGGCTGTTAATGGCTTCCTGGATTCCAAACAAAGAAAATAATTGGCCCATTTGGACTCTGGGCTAGAAGTAAATCCAAACACCAAACTTCAATGGAGTGATTTCAATCATGGGCACGCGGTATTGGAGAACCATTTAAAAAGGATTATAGCTGTAAGTACTTGTCATTTGCTATCAGTGATTCAAACGACCTCTCTGACTTAGAACCTACAATGCCAGGCCGACCTGTCCTCTAATAGACCTGTGGTCGTAGTTTGGTTAGATAAACATAATACCTACTTGTACTAATTACCATCATAGAACGCTCTACTTTGTTTGCGATAACTATTTCCTAAAAAATACATTATTTTATTTCAGATATTGTAATCCGGTTGAGAAGGCTTCACTTGCAATAACGGATGCCGAGGAAGGAGCTACGCCATGAGAGGAGCTAGCCTGTGGGCAATAACAGCAAATGCGTGCCTACAAAAGCTTTACAACGAAAAGAGCATTTTCCAAGACGATTTTATCTTGTTTTAAGTATTTAAAAAGTTAGTTACTTATCTAAATTGATTTTCTAATACAGATTTATAGATTTTTATTGAATGGTTTTATTGCAATGCCACTATTATTTATATAAGATGCAAAAGCTATCGACTTATTTATTAGGCTAGGTTGAGAAAATACTAGTCTATCTAGTTCATATCTTTGGTAACCTGTAATCAGTTATTATTGAGGTGCTTTATAAATTTTTGTTCTATTAATTTCAGAAGCTTACAAAGACTGGGAGAACAGCTTTCTGAGGCAGCAGGCTACGCTGTTCACTGAAGGCATGTTTGGCTGATCTATTATCATAAGGTTCATGTGAAGGATATTGGCCCGCGTTACCTAAGAGTGACCTTTGAGCGGCCCAATGCCCTTAATATGAACTAAATGATAGTAAAGCAAGTCAATCATGCCCTTAGGGAACAGCGTTACTAGCCATTGAAAGGCTTTTTTCCGGTCTTTATAAAACGTTTCTGCTCGTAAAGAAAGCACAAATTACCGTACGATACGGCTAGCCTAATCGTATGAAACATTCTAAAATAACTTCTAGAAGGCAAATACGACTAAGTAAATGTTGAAAACGCTTAATGCTTAGGTTAAACCCATATTAAGTAAAGACGTAAAACACCTTACTAGAAGAGAATTACGACTTAAAAAAACATCAATATCGGTTAATGAACAGGTTAAAATACAGTAAGGTAAGACGTACGATGTCTTACTAGAAGTTGATTATGACTTAGTAAACAGGTTTAACTACAGTAAGGTAAGACGTACGATGTCTTACAAAAAGTCGATCACGACTTAGTAAACTTTGAAAACGCTTAATGAACAGATTAAACTACAGTAAGATAAGACGTACAACGCCTTGCTAGAAGGCGATTACGACTTAGTAAACGTTGACAACGCTTAGTGGACAGGTTAAACCCACAGTAAGTAAAGACTTAAAACGCCTTTCTAGAAGCGAATTACGATTTATTAAACGTTCAAAACTCTTAGTGGATCGGTTAAATTGCAGCGAATAAAAGTATAAAACACCTTACTAAAAGTCTATTATGCCTTAGGAAGCAGTCAATAAATATTCAAAACACTTTGTGAACAAATTAAACCGCAGTAAAAAAGGCGTAAAACGCCTTACTAGAAGTTAATTAGGGCGCAATGATACGTCGGATATTACTCTAGGAAAGATTTACGTGTGTGACCCAAGCACCTTCTTTACCGTTTATATCGCCTTACCGGAAGTTAAATCCCATCGTCAGTTCGTCGATCCTTTCTCACTTACCACGTTAATAGCTTTTTATTTAAGGCTAATTTGTAAAAAAATACGTCTAAAACACACATTAGAGAGTATAATGCTGCTTATTTGTTGCGCCTCACGCTTAAGGCGTAAAACGCCTCCAACCTAGGAAGGCGTTTTTCGTCCAAGTACGCTTGGTCGTTTTTTCGCCTTCATTACGAATTAATCCACCCTAATTACGATATTTTCAGCTTTACATTTTTCTCAGTGTACTATGTAGTAATGAAGCATGCTTATTTCTGTCAGCGGAATCTCACGAAAATTATTATTTTGACCCAAATTTATCTTCATTATTTCTAAGAAAATCCTATCAAATTACCAAGCATATAATTATTATACTTATCTATAACAGTTTCTTTTTATTAGTAATTTATGTGTATCCATCTCCATTCAACTAATTTGTAATTCCACTGGGACATAATTAGAAGTCTCTCCAGAGAAAACATTTTTATAAAGGATCCCTATATCTCTGATCGTAAATATTTTATAACGACACATTGCATCGGATGTACCTGCCTGGTACCTACCATAAATCATTCTGCTAAAGTAGAGTGACTGCGAACATTTGTGTTTTTGGTGTAAACGACTCTACTTTCGATATCATCATCATCAAAGATTGTCCCAAAAGTTAAGAGCTAAGTAGGATTTGAACCCGCAACCTTCCCCTTGTTTATTAGTTGGTTGGTAAGTGCCAAACAGTCCTTATAGGAGTTATTCGTCGAGTGTGATTACAGCGGGCAGCGCAGCCCCGTACCATTAACTTTTGGGACATAATAAAAATCTTTGTGATTCCTTTAAGTGTAGTAAACACTATAAAATAAATAAAAAATCATCATCATCAACCTATTGAGTCCACTGCTGGACATAGGTCTGTCCCATGGCGCGCTACTTGTTTTTCAGGCGATGGCTACTAATTAACCATTGGCACATGTTGATCTAAACTTTCGAGTCAATTTGCAGTTTCGCTCTCACACTGCTCAGTATTTTTACTTAGGCCTCATCTTTCTTACTCCGCTCTTTCCGGTCCCTTTTTTTGAGTTACATTCACTGATTCCCAGCATTCATAAAAAAAAAAATGTTTTATTCAGATGTCTAGATCTAATGTATAGAGGCGGTATGAAAATGTTCGTCGATTTTCAACTTGATTTGTTCAACGTATCACGATCACATATTACTTTTTGAAACTGAATAGACAGAATACATCGATAAGTAAACGTCACAAATGTCAAAATGTGTTCATGATCAGGCACTGGTGCAAGCGAAAACCGACTCAAAGGTGACGAACTGTACCTAAAGCTAAACCCTCTTTTACCATCTTATCACAGAACATAAAATAAACCATACTGAGTTCGTCTTCGTCCCTCCTCCTCTTTATTCCTTGCTGCGCAATAGATTCTTACCTTTTTAGTTTTCCTTTTTTTTAAGCGTTCTGCTGTATCAAGGCTGAATAAGTTGCCAACTTTTTAGACAGCTTTATGTAAGAATATTATTTATCAGCTTGTAACTCAAACTATAAAAGTTAATAGCATGATATATTTCACAAAAATTACTATCTCGACACTACAGTTATTAGCGGTTCTGAAAGACATTAAATAAGATTAACGATGAAATGATATACCTATTTACGTGGGGTATCGAATGTTCATTTATTTATAACTCTGCCTTCTGCGCCGTAGGTCGTGGGTTCGATCCCCACCGAGAACAAATATTTGTGTGGTGAACGCAGATGTTTATTCTCTGTCTGGGTGTGTTTACTAAAAATTTACCTATATTAGTCTAATTACCTATATTACCTATATTAGTGTAATTTACCTACATCAGCTATCTGGTTCCCATAGTACAAGCTCTGCTTAATTTGGGGTTAGATAGTGTTGTGTGAATTATCCACAATATTTATTTACTCATATATAACCCACTTTCAAATAAGAAAGAGCAATTTCATTATTAATAGAATTTATTAGTAGGTAGGTATGTCTATAATAGCTACCAACCATGGTACCACAAAACCACTCAAAACAAGCTTAAAACTTCCGGTACATTGTCAAAAAAAATGAACAATGCGGAATTAATTAGGACACTATGACTCTTGACCTTAGAGTATTGTTGGTAAAGGACAGAAAAACGACAAACAAACATTAGGGTACAAGAGAGGACGACTACAACAAACTATTAGGTACATCAATGTCTACGATTATTTTTTTATGCTACGGAGAAAGTCAAATTCAAAGCTAAAAGTTTTTTTTATTTTTTTATGTTGAAAACTCAAATTCAATAACTTCGTTATACAGTGTTACACAAGAACCAATTTGAAACGTTGTCGAGTCTTAGTGCCAGTTTCACGCGACCAAGCCTAGAAGAACATGCAACAAACTACGGCTTGGTTCCGACCGTTTTTTTGTATGATTTGCAAAACAAAAAAGCTCTCGCTTGCACTTCAAGCCTTAAATGGAACGCCTCAGAGCGAGGTAACGCCGCATGAGTCATGTTTTTTCGTGCGTGCAGCCGGCTCCATCGAATTATAAGACGTTGTCACGTCAATAAAAACAGATATAGATGAGTTTAAGTGCCAGTTCCAAGCGACCAAGCCTAGAAGAACAGGCTAGAAACGGCTTCTGTATTTATTTTTTCTATAATTCATCATCAGTAAATCAGATCTCTTTCATCCGTGTGACACTGATCTCAATAAAATAGATAAAGTGCCGCCATAATAGAGGACAATACTACGGCAATTGAATAACGATTCTACTCGTATAGTGGCCGTGGACAGGGGTCCGAAATAGTGATGTAATGATATCGATTCTAAAAAATCGGTTGTCTGTAAAGTCGGTTTACTGACAATAGTTGAACGTGACAGCTGTCCACGCGGTCGCATCGCTCACTCAAGTAGGAGAGAGACGGATGTCGAACGCTGCCAAACTCGGAGGCCGATTGTGCCTCGTTGTCGCTCGTTCCGCGCTCTCGCTTGCACTTCAAGCCTTAAATGGAACGCCTCATGGCGAGGTAACGCCGCATGAGTCATTTTTGTGCGTGCAGCCGGCTCTATCGAATTATAAGACGTTGCCACGTCAAAAACTTACTCTATAAGAAATACAAATGTTGTTTAAGTCCTGTCAGCATCAAAAGTATATTGACAATTCCTTTTCTCTAGATTTGTCAAGGGTATGGCAATTTCAGGTTACAAATAGTTGTGGCTCAAAGCAGATTTTAAATTAAAGTTTAAAACTTAAATCTGAAGTGTGCTGTTTTAAGAAATATTTGAACTTTACAAACCAGAAATAATTTCCACTTTCTTTATATAAAACTACTTTTGAAAAAAGAACAACCGCCTTTTTCTTTTAACAGCACACTGGACGTGACTTGATGTGAATAAAAACTAGTTAAATAATTTCACTTGACACTGGCAAGATTGCTCGTCGACATAACCAGAGACTTGGCAACTCCTAGCTGAGCAGTAGATTCCAACCTTCTTGTTTAAGAATTATCCAAGTTCAAACTTTTTTGGAAATACGTAACCAAGGAGGTTTGAAACTACTGTTATTACAGAAACATTCGGAGGAATAAATGAGCCAATAAGACAAACAACTGACGACTCCGATCAGAAAACGAATTATGCCGCCAGTTTATCTCCTTCCAACATTTCCAAAAGCATAAAAGCTTTGTAGGACACAGAAAAAAAACTTGCACAGATTAAATACAGATGAGGCGAATGAAGGAGGAAGACATGTTGTACCGACCCACCCACCCACATTAAGTCGAATTAGGGCAGGAAGAAGAAGAAGTTTAACTACCTGTGTGTCGATGATGAGTCCCATCACTAAATCTCAAGCACACGAATCAGCACAAGAGTCCTCGAGTGGATACGGGACGCTGTTTGTAATCAACAACTTGAAACAATGTGTTCACTATCAACTAGCCTGCTCTGTTTTGTTGCTCAAGCCCATATCAAGTTCTTTATCTTTGTGACCAGCTTTTAGAGTTACTATAGTGTATCTGTAAGAGGTTACCTATACCATAGTTAGTAATAGTTATCTGGGCATCCATAATCCTAAAAAAAAATCTTTTCTTATTGCCACATTATGACGGGCACCGGTTCACCTATACCTGCTGCTTATCTTGCCTAGTAGCGGTATCATAGGTAGGTTTACCAATGACGTAGTGAAGACGTTTTTCTTCTTGGGTTACTTAGTCCGTTTTTTCCTGTTCCTGTAAACACGTCTGGATAAAAATGACGACAACTAAAAAAAAATGCTAAATGCTCTAATGCTAAATTAGACCACGGTGCTTTTAGAAAAAAAGTGGTACATTGGCCGTATGCATAAGCGACCTCAAGCCTCAAGCCTCGAGCGTAGTTTTTTGACAGTTCTGACAGAAAAGTGTCAAAAAACCTACGGTTGAGGCTCGATTTAGACTCCAGCATTATTTCTACCATTTTTTTTGATACAGCTAGTTGGGTGGAACCAGCATATGGCCCACCTGATGTTAAGTGGCAACCATTGCCTCTGACAAAACATTACGTTGTCTATCTAGGCCACGTGCGTCAGGAATTTACCCTCCGATGCTCTGATCTGTGTCCATAAACTTGAGGCATACAGATGTTCAGACTCAACTGCACGTGTAATATCTACTAAATTCAGCCTACAACTGTACGACTATCTTTAGGTTCAAAAAAACCTGTGATACGATAAGAAAAAGACCTTTGTGTATGTACAATCACATAAGTCAAATCCAACTGAATATAAAAAAATAATGTCCTCTACCTAAAACAAAATACGATACAACGATGCTTCTAATTAGTGCTCAGAGGCGCCTGATACGGCTCTACAGTTTCGATTGAGTTTTACACATTTTACACTTTGCGATACGATATTTTAGAGACGTGTAAAACTTTTATTAGAATGCTACATCAAAGATAAATGAACAACAAAAATAAATAAAACTAATACCTACTATTAATTTTTTTTTCCGAAAAATAATATTCTTCAACGGCTGAACAGATTCTAATAAAATGGTTTATGTAATTCATGATTCAATTACAACTTGTTGTATTGAACTTATTTTATTAAAACCTTTCAAACCAAATAGGTAAAACATTATTTTTGTACCGTTTTGGAAAAGTTTCCAAATCCATTGTTCCTGCTGCAGCCTTATTAGCTAAGCCAACTCGTAATCGACATCGGCTTCATTTTTAGGGTTTCGTAGCCAAATGGCAAAAACGGAACCCTTATAGATTCGTCATGTCTGTCTGTCTGTCTGTCTGTCTGTCTGTCTGTCTGTCCGGCCGTGTCACAGCCATTTTTCTCCGAAACCATAAAAGCTAGACTGATGAAACTTGGTGAGTAGATGTATTCTGTAAACCGCATTAAGGTTTTTACACAAAAATAGAAAAAAAACTATAAATTTTGGGGGTCCCCATACTTGAAACTGAAACTCAAAAATGTTTTTTTCATCGAAACCATACGTGTGGGGTATCTATGGATAGGTCTTCAAAAATGATGTTGAGGTTTCTAATATAGTTTTTTTCTAAAACTATAAATTTTGGGGGTCCCCATACTTGAAACTGAAACTCAAAAATTTTTTTTTCATCGAACCCAGACGTGTGGGGTATTTGTGGATAGGTCTTCAAAAATGATGTTGAGGTTTCTAATATCGTTTTTTTCTAAACTGAATAGTTTGCGCGAGAGACACTTCCAAAGTGGAAAAAAGTTGGTCCCCCCCCTCTAACTTCTAAAATAAGCGAATGATAAATCCAAAAAATATATATGTTGTACATTACTATGCAAACTTCCAACGATATTTGGTTTGAACGAGATCTAGTCAGTAGTTTTTTTTTATACGTCATAAATCGTAAACCGCAATTTACCTTTCGCCGAACTACAAAAACCTTTATATGATTTTAATTGATGCTACGGAACCCTTCATGGGCGAGTCCGACTCGCACTTGGCTGCTTTTTTACATTTGTACCTCAGCTTATATGTTCTATCTGTCACTTTCGTATTGTATAGCTCAATCTGACATAAGCAACACCACCACCACCGAAATTCAAACCCAGTGAATGAATGGAACTTGATGGAACTTCGTATTTTGGAATGGCGTAACACCGAAATTAACTTTTGTTGAATAACTTGGACAATACCAAAAAAATTCTGACTGGGTCGACAGGGATAAGAGTGGATTTCAAGTTAGACAATAAGGCTGCAGGTCGTATCGCAAGCCTAAAAGCCACGCTAGCAAAGTCGTGCACTCGTGACGGTATCTGCGCAGCTGCCAATTAGTGCTTGCATTGTTTACTTTCAAGAATTTTATAGATTGACCTACAGCAAAAGCTATTGCCTCGGTGGTCAGCGGGAGGCGCGTGAAGATATTGTGCTGATCAAAAGATTGCTTGCTTATTTTTTTTTTATACAACACGCATGGTATACATTATTGTTTTGGCTGCCTTCACAGCTCAGTTGATAGAAGCTCTGCTTTCTGCGATGGAGGGCGTGGGTTCGATCCCCATCGAGAACAAATATTTGTGTGGTGAACATAGATTTGTTCTTGTATTCTAATTCACAAAAAAGATATTACAAGTATCATATCAGCTATACCTGGTTATCTAGTAAAAACTCTGCTTAGTTTGGGGCTAGATAGAGTGGTGTGGATTGTCCGTATTATTATTTTTGACAACGAGGCACAATCGTCCTCCGCCTTGGAGGAATCCAAGTCCTCCGCGTTCGGCAGCGTTCGACATCTGTCTCTCTCCTACTTGAGTGAGCGATGCGTCCGCGTGGACAGCTGTATGACGTTGTCACGTTCAACGTTATCGTCAGTAAACCGACTTTACAGACAACCGATTTTTTTATTTGGAGGGATATACTTTCTAATTGGTCCCATCGAATTTCATATTTTTTTTTATAGCATAATATATTAGTATCTTCATTTATTATGAACTCATTTGTTTTTTTTATATATTTTTTTATTATTGTGCACAATCCACACAACACTATCTAGCCCCAAACTAAGCATAGCTTGTACTATGGGACCAGATAGCTGATATAATACTTTTTCCGGGTTTTCCTACCACTTCACTAGGTACTTTCACGTGGATCTTTACCTAAATAAATTTGGTACATTTTTTGTTAATTTTTACTTGAAGTCCGGCTAACTAGGTGGTCCTAGGTCAAATACTTTATCTGGGGTCTCTACAAACTACAATATAGGTACAAAGATTAACTGTTTTATTTTACATTGTTATGAACCAAAATAAGGTACGTAGTACCTATTTAGTGTATATACAAATATCAATTCTAAGGATGGAGGTTTTAGCAAATGGCAGTTTTAGGGTTCCTTCTTCTTCTTATCGTGTCGATTTTTCTTTATAACTTTTTTTTAGGGTTCCGTAACCAAAGGTTAAAGCGGGACCCTATTGCTAAGAACTTTCACAGATAGATGACGAGAGTTATCAAAAAATGCTTTTAGTGCTTGTACGTAACCAAGTTTCGTAACCAGCTATGTAAAAGGAATGTTTTTCTTAGCACGTTACCGGGTTACGAACTAAAATGAACCCTAAAATATTTTTTTTGGTTCGTTTTCTATCAATTTTACATTTTCAGTAAAATCTGACCTTTTTTCTGGAATTACTGTAATTTTTTATCTATCTGACGTTTGCTGTCATTTTTTTATTAAGGAATTAAGTTTGTGTTTAATTATAATTTGCCGTTGATTTTCTTGCCCATGAAAATTAACCACAAATAATTCTGGAAATGAGTTTCCTTGTTTGTAACTCATTAGTGGTGGATGAGGGCATGATCATGTGATTTTTGTCTTGCTTCGTAACCTGGTTACGAAATAAGAACCAAGTAATAATTGAATGACAAATTGTTTTACTTTTTCGTTAAAAAAAACCTTCTAAGTCATAGTCATAGTCATTTATTTATACATATTAAAGTAAAGTAAAGTAAAGTAAAGTATAAGTAAAGGAAATAATGTACTTCCCTACCTATGAAATAAAATAAAAACAGGTAGGAATAGTCCCAATAGTCCGACATTGTTATGAGCCATATACCTATATGTTGGCGTGCATTATGTCGTGTACATAATGCACGCCAACATATTATAGGTATATGACACGACCACAAAATGAAATGAAATAAAAATTTATTGCTTAAAATGTGGTAAGGTATTAGATGTCAGTAATTAAATTGATTCAGCACATTTTGCTTGATCTCAGCATGCAATTATAAGTTTTTAGAATTACAAAAAGAGTCATAAATTGATTGTCTTAAAATTATTAAATGTCATAACCTAAGCATACACAGTAAATTTCCTAAGCCTGTTTAATTTCATTTTACATAACTTTTAGGTACACCGCGCCATGTCTTATCTTATTTTTTATACCTAAAACAGAGATATCATATTTTTTGCAATACTCTGAGATTTTTTATTCCAATCGAATTGATAAATAGACTATGATCGAAAATTTAGGACAAAAACTGTCCCGATAAGCATTTTTTTGTTGATAAAATTGCATATATATAGGGGATCAGGGCTTGGAGAGGAGCAGAAAGTGATCATGGTGGCTTGGGTGCTTTGTATAGTGGCGCTCTGCGCTACAAGCGTCGTCGCTGACTCCGGGAACAAAGTCGACAAGTGTGAGTATCACCCTTTTTTATTCCCTACGAAATGTGAGGATGATCAGTTGATCAACCAAGCAGATCGAACAAGGGCCGGTTTGATTAATCGACCAATCAAATATTTGACAGATGTTCAACTCAAATTTTACACAAATTTGAGTTAACCATCAGTCAAATATTTTTTACGTGGAACCAGCCCTAAGGGATTTTTTCCTTTTTCTTTTTAATATTCTTTCTTGTTTTCAATTTTAATTTGATTTTCATTGTTAGTTAATTAAACTATATATAACAAAAAAACATTCTCCAAGCCTAAATTGGTGACCAAAGTGCTGCGCTTACCTAGGACAAAGAATTAGCTGAGCTATTCAAAGAGGTAACGTTGCCAGCCTATTGGGCACATTGCCTGCGGTCGGTGATCTGAACTCTGTTTTCAACCTGTAGTGGACAAAAGAGTTCATTATTAAATTTTCTAGGCCATTGTTCTTTTAAAATGTAGTTTTTATTATAAATAAGCCTAAAATATAGGATAGGTCCCCTCTCAAACAAACCTTTGGGAATTGTAGAAGTCTTTTTGTACAAAAGCTAAATAAAAGCGTTAGTGAAAACTTCGGTGATTTGACATTGTATGTGGGAATAGTTATTTGTTATACAAGAGTGCAAAGCTGCTTTTTAACCGCGTGCTCAATTTTGATGACCGAGCAAGCGCAGGATTCTAAAATTTAACCACGAGCGGAGCGAGTGGTTTAAATGTTAGAATCCTAAGCGTTGGCGAAGGAATCAAAAGAGCACAAGGTAAAAAATCTTTGCACTCGAGTGCAACACGTAACTTTTCATCCCACCTCAGCGAGGAAATGACTAAATGCAAAAAAGAACATGGCGCGACTAAAAGTAACACACCAAGAAGGTTCCGAGTATGAGTTTTTAACAAATTTAAAAAGGTTGTATGATAAATTCGGCACCATGCAGGTAGAAGTAATTAGGTTTAATGATGTTTTGAATTCACAAATACACCAAGAAGGTTACGAGTAGGAGTTTTTAACAAATTAAAAAAGGTTGTATGATAAATTCGGCACCGTGGAGGTAAAAGTAAATAGGTTGTGTATTCACAAACTCAGTGAACACGATATTCTAAATTCAAATTTACTTTATCCTCTAGTGGATATTAACGGATTTTCCAGTCAGATATTGAACAGCAAAAACTCACTTTCAGAGCTGGTGGGATGAAAAGATTATTTTAAAGTCTTGGTATAGTTTTATGTACCTACTTACTAAATTAAGTAGGTACTAAGCTGTAATAAAATGCTGACGGCAAGCTTGTTACATGATGGAGTTTAGATCTGTTCGAATGAGCTCTTCAACAATTGAGCTGAAACTTGGTTACTTGGTAATAGGAAGATGATTTTCTTGCTCTGCAATAACCAAGTTAAGGGTTAACCCTTACCATAGTTATTGCAGTTATATATAAAGTTATTGGTGACAAGTAAATTTTTAGGCGTAGTACAAACGTTTTGTTTTAGATAAATGTAGGACAAGACTAGATATCGTGACTAATAAAATAAATAAAATCAGTAGCCCAAAAACAAAAGTGCTTTTTCCAAAACATCATCATCATCAGAAGAAGTCCACTGCTGGGCATAGGCCTCCCCTACACATTTCCAGGAAGAACGATTCTTAGAGCGGGGGCACACGATGCGTTGCGGCGGCGGTGCGGCGCCGGAGCGGTGTCGCTGCGTCGTCTTACATAGAAATATCTGTGGCATGTCACACGATGCGCTCCGGCGCCGCACCGGACTTGCAACCACCAAAGACGAGGCGGGGAGGGGTGAATGCGTTGCGACGTCGGAGCGGCACTGCTCAGTTGTTTCCAACAATAGACGTCTTTTACGATCCATTTTCATTAACAGACTGTCCAACGGTGCTACGGCGCCGCTGCGACATAACAACGTTACGGCGCCGCACCGTTCGTGTGCCCACTGACACGGTGAAATCTTTGCGGTGCGGCGCCGCAACGCATCGTGTGCCCCCGCTCTTAGCCCTTTCCATCAATCGATTTCCTGCAATCTTAACAATGTCGTCAGTCCATCTGGTGGAAGGGCGCCCTACTTTTCGTATTCCGGTTCGTGGCCGTCATTCGAGAACCTCCCAAAATATATGTTGGTTATAATCTAGCTCGCCATTATTTTGTATGTTACAGTGGACGCCAAAACTCTTCAGGAGCGCCAATTAAACATCCTGGGGCTGTTTTACCATGTGGAGGAGTTCAACTTCATCAAGGAATTCCAGGACATCGCTTCCTCGTTCAGCTTTGAGAAGAACATCGATCAATACCGCGTATGTATAGTCATAATCTGCTTAGTTTTTCGTGGAAATACCAAAAACATTCCGAGTGTGATTTAACGTCACAATTCCTCCGTTTGATGTAAGGTTTTTTGAATGCATTTCAATGATGTTCAGCCTCATTTGCCCGTAATTTCACTAGCACCCATACCTTTCAAACCGGAACACAGCAATGCTGCTTCACGGCAGAAATAGGCATGGTGGTAGTACTTCCCAGGATGAACGAGCCCGGAGACCTTAGCAAAGAGATCTTCTACTATAACCATCACAATCTCCACTGTGTAAGCAAATAGTGAGGAATAAGAAAACTCAATCAAAAAAGTTGGTTTTTGTAGTTTAAAAACTGTGAGTCACTTACATAATATTGTTCAATATCAAAACAGTTAATTAATGTTGCCTCAAAAATTCGATTGCTTGAAAATCACTATAAATACAGTATACAGTTCCTTATCAATAGTTAAAAAAAACTACAAGCTGTTGCAAAGCGAGCAAAGACTACAATCCGCATAATTATTTTTGTAAAGTAAAAACTAATTTTGTAACTGTAGTTTTTGTAGAAATGTTCACGATTATATTATTTATTTCAGAATGTGACCGCAGCCTCTCAATACGTTATCATGATCAAGAACAAGTGGATCATGCCTCGTGGCCTTCCATACGCGGTGTACCAGCCAACCAACAACATCGAGACTGTCACCGCCTTCAACGTGCTTTACTCCGCTAAGACTTACGACACCTTCTTCAAGACCGCCGTCTACCTGCGCGACGTCATCAACGAAGGACTTTTCGTGTACGCCTTAAGCGTTGCTATCTTGTACCGCGCAGATACCCAAGGCCTCACCATCCCTCCAATTTACGAGACCTTCCCCAACTACTTCGTTAACGGCGCTGTCTGGTCTACTGCACAGAGAGTCAACGTGCAAGGCAAGGACCTAGTACCTAAGTACCCTGACACCTACGTCAAGGACGGAGCAGTTTACATCAAGGGTGATGCTTCTCTCTGGGTTTACGAAAACAGCAAGTTGAACGACATCAGCTACTTTACCAACGATCACTCTCTCAACGCACTATACTACTACAACACCCTTGAGTACCCCTACTGGCTTAGCAGCAGTGTTGTCCCTGGTTTGAAGAATGACAGGCGTGGAGAGATTTGGTGGTACAACCTGAAGCAAACTGTCGCTCGCTACTACATGGAAAGATTGTCCAATGGTCTAGGAGAGATTCCAGCCATGTCTGACGAGATCGCAGAAGGGTTCAACCCCAACTTGGTGTACAGCAACGGAGTTCCTATGCCATTCAGGCCTGACAACTTCCGCCTCGACCAGAACAAGTTCGCCACCAAGCTCGAAGAGGCTAAGGAGTACGAACGTCGCATCTGGGAAGCCATCGAAAGAGGTTTCTATTACAGCGTAAGTTCCTTTTCTTTAACTTGGGACTGGATAGAATTGAGTGTATTTTTACCTTAATATATATTTGTTTCTTCTTTGTTGTTACAAGACTACTAGACTCACATTAAAATAAATAATAATGCTTTCTCTGCAGACTTCTGGTGAGCAAGTGAGCATCAAGAAAGATGACTCTGGCGACGAGCTCGCTCGTCTGATCCAGGCTAACGCAGACTCTCCCAACAGCTACTTCTACAAGGACTTCCTCCGGCTGTACGCCTCCGTCGTCGGAAACACCGTCTACGACTCTATGGAGCTTGCCGACGGGTATGTTTCATACAAAACCTAGCTGGCTAGATTAACTTACCTCAATACAATTTTTGCAAATAGGTATTATTCATTGCTAAAGTTATAAGACATATTGTGCATCATGCTTGGTGATTTGTTACAGATACGCACCCTTGGTTGTCCCATCCGCTATCGAGAACTACCAGACTGCTCTCCGTGATCCTGCCTACTACATCGTGTTGAAGCGTATCCTGAACCTGTTCAGCAAGTGGAACAAGATCGTGAAGTTTTACACCCCTGAAGAACTCAGCGTCTCGGGCGTCAAGATCGAGAAAGTTGAGACCACCAAGTTGGTCACCTTCATGGAGAAGACCTACGTCAACCTCACTAATGCTCTTCCTTTCAACCCAGCTGAACGTAAGTTTAGTTATATTCAAGACAGTATTTTTGTCTTGTCAAAGAAGTTAATTTACCTTAAGTCGTAGGAATTTATCACAACAGTTAGTAACAAAAAACAAAGTCAAATATTTGGTTCAGCTCCGAGTGCAAAAAAAGAACCAGTAACACGATAAGAAGTTCAGCTTGTTTAATAAACTTGTTCTCTATTCTCTAGGCCAGAGTGGAAAAAGCGATACTGTCGTAGTCGCGGAATACTCCCGTCTGAACCACAAAGCCTTCAACATCAAGGTAACCGCGAAGAGTCCGGCTGCCAAGACTGTCCTCGTCAAGTTCTTCCTCGCACCAAAGTACGACAGCAAGGGCAACCTCATCAATGTTCGCCAAAACACAGAAAACTATTTCGAGTTCGAACAGTTCGTTTATGAAAGTGAGTACTATCAATCATTTTATGTTTCTGCCTTCACTCTTCTTTATCATTAGCGCTTGTATAGTTCTGCTTTCAAGATATGAGTGGTTGTTTTTTCAGCTTGTCATCTTCCTTCTTTATTTGGCTTTAAGTATAATCTCTTGTGTTCTTTTCTAGTGAAATCTGGAGAAAATGTTATCTCCCGCGACTCCACTGCCAATGAATGGACCGTTAAGGACTGGTTCACTGGTAGCGAGCTCTACGAGAAGGTCGTCAGTGGCAAGTGGATACCCAATGCCTCACAGTTCATCAACAGGTTCCCTAACAACCTGGTGCTACCTAAAGGTATTCTACACTCTATTTTCAGAGATAGTTTTGTTTGAAATGAATGGTTTTTCTAAGCTTTTTAACTCCTAACATCGAGAATATCCACGGAACGACCACGACTTATTAAATAAATAATATATATGTGGAATATTCCTTACAACACTGTTTAGCCCCAAACTAAGCAGAGCTTGTACTATGGAAATCAGATGCTGATTTAATACTAGGGTGTTTTTTTTGTAAATATGCTTAAAATACAATATAACAACCAGACAGAGATCAAAAATCTGTGATCAGCACACAAAAAATTGTTCTCGGTGGGGATCGAACCCACGCTCTCCAGCGCAAAAGGCAGAGCTGTGAAGTTGGTCCCTATAGTATTTCTCTTTTTTTTTTCACGCTTTTGAGTCGTACATAACTAATTACAACTCTTTATCATCACCCATTGTACTTCATTATCCAATTTCTATTTGGTATTTTCTATTTCATGGATTATTTTCAGTCATGAGCTTTCTGTGTTCAACAATTTTTAACTGTGTGGTGTACTATGTACTAACGTGTTATTCCTTTCAGGTTCCGTGGAAGGCATGACCTTCCAGCTGGCGGTATTCATCGACGACTACGTCACTCCCGCATCCCTCAGCTACGACCCTGCCACTTCCCTCGGCCTCGGCTCAGGACAGCGCATCTTTTCTTCCAGACCACTCGGCTACCCAATGAACCGCCCACTCTACCCTTGGCAGCTCATGAACGTGCCCAACATCTACTTCCAAGACGTCGTCATCTACAACAAAGCCTAAGATATTAGGACATTAGGAGCACGAAGCACTTGGAAAAATAAAGCCATATTGGCTGTGCCAGAGGTGTATATTTACGAATGTAGTTAAAAATTAGTATAGTATTTTATATATCTAAATGACTTAATATATGTATTAATAATTGATTGGAACTATATTCATTTTGTTAGGTGTCAAGTGTAACATACTCCCTTATTCAGTAGGATTTGTTTTTAAGTGTAGTTTTACCATCCGCGGACTGAATAGAAAGACGGAACATTTTAGGGAACTCACAAAGGGTCTTGCTTGTGACATTCATATTATTACCGAACATTTCTTTCGTAGTTACGAGATAGACATATGGTTATGGCTGTCAAAATTGTGTCAACAGTGCCAACACATTCAAACCCAAGAAGAAAATGAATGTCTGGGTCAACCAATCTATACACAATTTGACAGCCATACCCATAACCATATGGAGCTCGTGGTAGCCTGCTGATATCCTCCTAAATCTACTAGTAGGTCCTTGACCTAGTTAAGTCTTCAAGGTTCAGACGACCAAATAGTTATGAGGTTTTTATAAGATTACAGTCAGTCTGACAGAGTTTGGTAGAATCTGGCGTAGGTATAATCGATTTGTAGGCTGTTATAAATAATATAGAAGTACGGGCAGCTATAGAATCACCTACTTTGAAAAGGTTCAAAGTGATATCTGAATATAGGAGTTTTGACTTTGAGTACCATAATACCTCTTAGGTAACTATTAAGATGCTGAACTCCGCAACTTCTCCCTCACACTTTGACCTTCTGAAAGATATAAAACCACTGAACTTATTTATCGAAAATCACGAGCAATAAGCTTGTGTGCAATCCGATTGCACACAAGCAATCGATTAGTTTAGATGAAAAAATAATTATGATCCCTACACATTTACCTACTTAAAATTTTTCGAAAACCAAACAACACAGATTAGGCAAATTTTTAAGTAGAAAAACATTTTAGGATCAATATTGTTTATTTGCTAAACTGTCTGCAATCGGATTGCACAAAAGATAGTGGCTTGCAATGTTTGTTAAGAAAATTCAGTCATTTTATATCGTTTAAAAGATCAAAATAGGCTAGCGAGAAGAACATCGAAGGTGGTCTTCGCCTTAAGGGCAGATTTTAATTTGTTTGCCATCAGATAAAAATATTTCCTTTTCTTGCCCTTCTCCCAAACAAGGTCAGCTATTTTTATTTGACGTGTTGCTTCAGACATGAAAAAATTAGCCCTAAATAAAATAAAAAGAGATACGTATAATAGTCCCAATAGTCCAAAACTATTAAGAACCGCATCAAAACGAGTTAAAGTAATTAAAATAAGGAATGGAAAAATACTAAGATTGGTTTAGGTATAGGTACACGACTGCTTAGCCTGTTTTATTTCATTTTACATCACTTTTAGGTACGGCGCGCCATTATTTATCTTATTTCATATTTTTTTACCTAAAAATAGGTTATCATAATTTTTTGCTAGCCCCTGCAGTTTTTTGTTCTTTTCTACTTAGTAACTTGATAGAGTGATGAGCGAATGTTACAGACAAAAAAAAGTTGATTAGTTTTTGTGGTCGCTGATAAAAATGTGTATATATAGGGGATCAGGGCCGGTAGACCGGCAGAAAGTGATCATGGTGGCTTGGGTGTTCTGTGTGGTGGCGCTCTGCGCTACAAGCGTCGTCGCTGACTCCGGCAACAAAGTCGACAAGTGTGAGTAGTATCAACAGTTTTTTTTAAATCAAATATCTAAGGATTTAGGGGTTTGAATTTTTTTTTATTGGTTACTGCAATGTCAACTGTTTTTTTAAACTGAACCCAATTTTCCTTCTCCTAGCAGTTTAAACTTGTTGCATTCTTGTTGTAGGTTTTGAATTGTATGGTTTTAGTTTGATTTAAATTTATTTCCCTGTTGTGGTCGCTAAGCCATTGTTTGGTAGTTTCCAAAGTAGATTGTAAATACTCACAGTCGATTTTTTCTGTACTTTCAAACAACAAAGACAGGTCTTTTGAAAAAAAAACAGACTTGGTATTGATAGCAGAAGGTAGGTTATTAACGTTTATCAAAAATGGCAGGCATCCGAGTACACTTCCTTGCGGGATATAATTTGTTATAACCAGCGGCCGCCCGAGGCTTTGCTCGCTTCGTTTCTGTTAGGCCCCGTTCCTGTCACCTACTTTTTGGAGTGAAATAGTACATTGTTACCCGAGTGTTGAAAGTCACGTTTTTTGAGTCCCGAGACGGGTTAGGCGCCAGAGCGTTAGCGAGGGCGCCAATGGAGCTTGAGGGACTTAAAATACTTTCATCCGAGGTAAACACTGTGCTTTTCATTACGAATACAAGGAAAGTAAAAATAAAAACATGAAAGAAAAATTAGTGAAAATGAAGATTGAATTGCCGCCTTCCCGGTTTTTTATTTCTTTTTCTCTGGCGGGCCTTCGGCTTCGGTTCGCCAGCATTATTCAGCCATTATTTTCATTTTCATAATTTAAAAAATGGTAAATTGTTTGCTCAAATCTATGTTATTTTAAAGAAATAGTTGAAGCTATATATAAATCAAGTAATTTAGAAGATGTATTATTTATTTAATACTATCTTTATGTTATTTAAATTTAAATTTTACATTGCGCTCTAATTAGACTTTTTAAACTTCTTACCGTTGTAATGGGATTCCAACCTACTTGCTGAATAAAAAGTTGGAATTTGGTTCAACCTCCTTGCAGTTTAGAAAGTTGGAACATGGTTGAATAAAATAGAACTTGTTTTTTTTTTATAATTTGACAGCTGTCAGTAGAAAGCGATTCTCCCTAGGGCTAAAAGTATAACTTTCAATTAGGCCCCTCAGGCAACTTCAAACCTACTTTCAGAGTAAGAGCAATGAAAAGTATCTTATGTGCTACTCCAGAACAAAATCTATCTTTGTGCCAAAATTGATCCAGATCCGTTATTGAGTAACAAATATCTATCCGCAAATTGTTTTTTTAAACATATAGGTAACGTTCGACTGCATTCTCATCTTGACAAATCTCGTGTAATAAGTAGTAGAGCCTTCTTTAATCCGTGGTAAGCTCTTTGAAAAGGGCTAAGGTTTCTTCTAGGGAAGTACTACCACCATTCCTATTTTCTTCCGACCAGCACTTTTGCACTTACATAAAAAAAACTATTTTAAATTAAATAAATCTTTAAATAAAAAAAATGGCTAGAATTTATTTAGAAGAAGAACATAATATTTTTATATTATTCTATCTAACCACATGTATGTATTTTACAGTGGACGTCAAAGTCCTTCAAGAGCGCCAATTAAATATTCTGGAGCTGTTCAACCATGTCGAGGAGTACCTCTTCACCAAGGAGTACCAGGACATCGCTGCCACATATACCATTGAGAAGAACATCGATCAATACCGGGTATGTATGACTGGCCTCTCAGCTCAGTTGGTAGTAGCTCTGCCTTCTGCGCCGTAGGTCATGGGTTCGATCCCCACCGAGAACTAATATTTGTGTGGTGAACATTGTACATTGTTACCTGAGTGTTGAAAGTCACGTTTTTTGAGTCCCGAGACGGGTTTGGCGCCAGAGCGTTAGCGAGGGCGCCAATGGAGCTTGAGGGACTCAAAAGACTTTCACCCGAGGTAAACACTGTGCTTTTCATTACGAATACAAGGAAAGTAAAAATAAAAACATGAAGGAAAAATTAGTGAAAATGAAGATTGGATTGCCGCCTTCCCGGTTTTTTTTTTCTTTTTCTCTGGCGGGCCTTCGGCTTCGGCTCGCCAGCATTATTCAGCCATTATTTTCATTTTCATAATTTAAATCTATGTTATTTTAAATAAATAGTTGAAGCTATACACTAATCAAGTAATTTAGAAGATATATTATTTATTTAATACTATCTTTATGTTATTTAAATTTAAATATTACATTGCGCTCTAATTAGACTTGTTAAACTTCTTACCGTTGTAATGGGTTTCCAACCTACTTGCTGAATAAAAAGTTGGAATTTGGTTGAACAACCTCCTTGCAGTTAGAAAGACTTTAGAAAGTTGGAACATGGTTGAATAAAATAGAACTTGTTTTTTTTTTATAATTTGACAGCTGTCAGTAGAAAGCGATTCTCCCTAGGGCTGAAAGTTTTACTTTCAATTAGGCCCCTCAGGCAACTTCAGACCTACTTTCAGAGTATGAGTAATGAAAAGATATTTGTTCTCTGTCTGGGTGTTATATTGTATTCTAAGTATGTATTTTTTATTTGAGGCCAAGCGGCGCAAGTATGTGATGCTTTCTAGCGACTACATATTTGTGCCGCTTGGCTTTGAAACTTTTGGTCCATGGGGTCCCAGTACAAAATATTTTTTTAAGCAATTGTTTCCTCGGCTAGTCGACGCCACTGGTGACAAGAAGGCTGGCTCTTTTCTCTCACAGATAATAGCTATTGCTATTCAACGTGGGAATGCAGCCAGCGTTCTTGGCACCATGCCCCATGGACACCCACTTTTGCTAGATTTTTAAGGTTTAGTTTTAATTAGTTTTAGTTTTTATTACTTTTATGATTTTTTTTATGTTATAATTCAATAAACGTACAAAAAAAATAGTATTATATCAGCTGTCTAGTGGCCATAGTACAAGCTCTGCTTAATTTGGGGCTTCATAGTGTTGTGTGGATGGTCCACAATAAATTTTTTTTTAAGCTTTTTTTTATTATGAGTGAAAAACGTCGAATTGACCTATACTGCAATTACCAGCGATAATAGTTACCATATGAGCATTATTTTAGTTTAATACTAATTTCAGTAGTTTATATCGAAAAGATCCACGATTTGTTATTCTTCGTTTCAGAATATGACCGCAGCCTCTCAATACGTTATCATGATCAAGAACAAGTGGATCATGCCTCGTGGCCTTCCATACGCGGTGTACCAGCCAACCAACAACATCGAGACCATCACCGCCTTCAACGTGCTTTACTCCGCCAAGACTTACGACACCTTTTTCAAGACTGCCGTCTATCTGCGTGACAACATAAACGAAGGTCTTTTCGTGTACGCCTTAAGCGTTGCCATCCTGCATCGCCACGACACCCAAGGCCTCACCATCCCTCCAATTTACGAGACCTTCCCCAACTACTTCGTTAACGGCGCTGTCTGGTCTACTGCACAGAGAGTCAACGTGCAAGGCAAGGACCTAGTACCTAAGTACCCTGACACCTACGTCAAGGACGGAGCAGTTTACATCAAGGGTGATGCTTCTCTCTGGGTTTACGAAAACAGCAAGTTGAACGACATCAGCTACTTTACCAACGATCACTCTCTCAACGCGCTATACTACTACAGAACTCTTGAGTACCCCTACTGGCTTAGCAGCAGTGTTGTCCCTGGCTTGAACAAGGACAGGCGTGGAGAGATTTGGTGGTACAATCTGAAGCAAATTGTCGCTCGCTACTACTTGGAAAGATTGTCTAATGGTCTAGGAGAGATCCCTGCCTTGTCTAACGAGATCGCTGAAGGTTTCAACCCCAACTTGGTGTACAGCAACGGAGTCCCCATGCCCTCCAGACCCGACAACTTCCGCCTCGACCAGGCCAAGTTCGCCACCAAGCTTGAGGAGGCTAAGGAGTACGAGCGTCGTATCTTTGTTGCCATTGAAAGAGGTTTCTATTTCACTGTAAGTAAAACCATAATATTTAAACGAGTTTTTCTTAGTATTTGCTCTTGACTTAGTTAAAGACCAAATTAAGTTCGCTACAGTGTTACGAAATATTCAATTCTTATATTTTTATTTTACATAACTTTTTTCACATAATAAATATAAATATAATATTAAAGAAAAAAAATACTTCTTAAAAATTATGTCATTAAACTCACTTAAATATTTTTTTATGAAGCCCTCTGGTGAGAAAGTGAACATCATGAAGGATGACGCTGGCGACGCGCTCGCTCGCCTGATCCAGGCTAACGCGGACTCTCCCAACAGCTACTTCTACAAGGACTTCCTCCGGCTGTACGCTTCCATCGTTGGAGACACCGTCTACGACTCTGTGGAGCTTGCCGACGGGTATGTTGCACGCAAAATCTACTTGACTAGATCTCACTAACCTAAACTCAGGCTATGCAAATACTTTATTCGTAACAAAAGTTAGAAGTCAAAATGCACATCATGCTCGGTGATTTTTATAGGTTCGCACCATTGGTTGTCCCATCCGCCATTGAAAACTATCAGACTGCTCTCCGCGACCCTGCCTACTACATTGTGCTGAAGCGTATCCTAAACCTGTATACTAAGTGGAACAAGATTGTGAGGTTTTACACTCCTGAAGAACTCAGCGTCTCGGGCGTTAAGATCGAGAAAGTGGAGACCAATAAACTGGTCACCTTCATGGAGAAGACCTACGTCAACCTCACTAACGCTCTTCCTTTCAACCCCACTGAACGTAAGTTTACTTTTTTCAATGCAATATTTGAACCAAAAGGCAAAATGTTGAAGGTAAAAAGTCTGATCGATAAACATGTTCTTCTATTCCCCAGGCAAGAATGGAGAAGACGACACTATCGTAGTTGCGGAATACTCCCGTCTGAACCACAAAGCCTTCAACATCAAGGTAACCGCGAAGAGTCCGGCTGCCAAGTCTGTCCTCGTCAAGTTCTTCCTGGCACCAAAGTACGACAGCAAGGGCAACCTCATCAACGTGCGTCAAAACACCCAGAACTTCTTCCAGTTTGACCAGTTTGTTTATGAAAGTAAGTACTCTATAGTGCTCTCACATGTTTTATCTTTCTGATGTCACTCCTTTTTAGGGTTCCGTAGCCAAATGGCAAAAACGGAACCCTTATAGATTCGTCATGTCTGTCTGTCTGTCTGTCCGACCATGTCACAGCCATTTTTCTCCGAAACCGTAAAAGCTAGACTGATGAAACTTGGTGAGTAGATGTATTCTGTGAACCGCATTAAGGTTTTTACATAAAAATAGAAAAAAAACTATAAATTTTGGGGGTCCCCGTACTTGAAACTGAAACTCAAAAATTTTTTTTTCATCGAACCCATACGTGTGGGGTATCTATGGATAGGTCTTTAAAAATGATGTTGAGGTTTCTAATATCGTTTTTTTCTAAACTGAATAGTTTGCGCGAGAGACACTTCCAAAGTGGAAAAAAGTTGGTCCCCCCCCTCTAACTTCTAAAATAAGAGAATGATAAATCCAAAAAAAATATATGTTGTACATTACTATGCAAACTTTCAACGATATTTGGTTTGAACGAGATCTAGTCAGTAGTTTTTTTTTATACGTCATAAATCGTAAACCGCAATTTACCTTTCGACGAACTACAAGAACCATTATATATTATGTTACTTGATGCTACGGAACCCTTCATGGGCGAGTCCGACTCGCACTTGGCCGCTTTTTTTGCATTTGGAATCAATAATTCTGCTTTTTACGAAATGAGCACCTATGGTAATGGATACTCAATAATGGATGTAAGCGATAGCCAATAAAAATTCCACATAGGTTTAAAACCTGCTGCATTTCTTCCGTTAAGCTCCTAAACGTCACTATTTCGTACAATGGTATAAAGAAATGAGGTTTTTGGATTCACTGTAGATAATTTATACAACTGATACCGTAATTTATACAGTCAATAACTGATAATGTATACTGGTTGTATACATTATCAGTTATTGATAGCCGCAACTTACTTGGCTTGCTTATGACAATTATTTTCATAGGAACTTTAGTTCCTTTGGACTTCGGATTTTATAGAAAAGTTTTAAGACGTCGTTCTAATAGTTTGGCTTTTTCTTACAATTTTTTGTACATTTCTAGTGAAATCTGGAGAAAACGTCATTTCCCGTGACTCATCTGCCAATGAATGGACCGTCAAGGACTGGTTCAGTGGTAGCGAGCTTTATCAAAAGGTCGCGAGCGGCAAGTGGATCCCCACTGCCTCTCAGTTCATCAACAAGTACCCTGACAACCTGGTGCTACCTAAAGGTATTCGATGCTCCATATATTTTGCAAAGCTTTGGTTAGACTACAATTTCGAATTTGACTTTTACTACAGTCGCAATAAACATACATATATAAGCAGAACTTTTCACTTATACTCGATTACTCGATGTCTCCTTTACCAATTTCTAGTTTGTATTTTCCATTGCATGTTATCAGAGTTTTTGATGTCCAGCAGTTTCAGCAATTATTATCCTGTCTCACATACTAACGTGCTATTACTTTCAGGTTCCGTGAACGGTATGACCTTCCAGCTGGTTGTATTCGTCGACGACTACGTCACCCCGTCTCTCAGCTACGACCCCACTACCTCCCTCGGCCTCGGCTCAGGACAGCGCATCTCCAGTTCCAAGCCCCTCGGCTACCCGGTGAACCGCCCGCTCTACCCCTGGCAGCTCATGAACGTGCCCAACATCTACTTCCAGGATGTTGTCATCTACCACGAGGCCTAAGATATTAGGACCTGGGGACGAAGCAAAATTGAAAGCCATATTGGTTGTGCCAGAGATGTAAATTGATTAATGTAGTTAAAAGTCACCTATTATAGTATAGTATTTTATATATTTTATAATATACGTCTTTTATTGATAGATTTTTATTATTATCATTTGGTTTGTAGCCAAGTTTGGCTTGACTTACATTTTTCTACAGGCCAAATGACATACAAACTCACTACCACTAGGTTAAATTTCCAGTGTCCCATCTTATACTTAAAGTCCTCAAAGTTTTGACTAGAGGTGATTTGAAAACACCCTATGAAAGAAACCTATCATAGGTTTCCGAAGTTTGTCAAAGATTTTAGTCAACCATAGCGTAAGTACCATCAGTGCGTGAGAGTAGGAATGAATTTTGTGATACACAAGCTTCACTTAGAAATGTTTTATTTGGGGGGGAAAATGTCATGAGTTGAAATCCACTCACAAACAAACTCACTATGCCACTTCTAAGAAAACATCGTGAGGAAACCGGCATGTTAGTAGAATCTAAAAATTCGAAATCATGTATCGAGTGCACGAAAAGAGCCTCACAAAGATCTATGGCCTTAATTATAAAAATATGTCAAAAGATATACAGTGCTTTAACTATTGCCATCTCTTAATACTGGGTAATGACAAACAGTGACAGGGCTAAGTTTAAGCAATGATTAAATTTTAATTGCGTTTATATTATGGCTGTTAGTAATTTCAAACTGCGTAGCTCTTGTTGGCCAAAAATTAAACAACAAACGAAACAATATAATGCGAATTAGAGGTAGGTACTTTGTAATGAATGAAGCGATTAGTGCATTCAAGTTCTATTTCCAGAACTAGAGTATGAGGAAGCTACGGATTTAGCATTGCGTTAGCCTACTAACTAATAGCTAGACACTTACAACAAGAGTGAAATAATTCTCTCTGAATAAATAAACAAATAAATACATTTTATAGACAATGCACACAACACTATCTAGCCCCAAACTAAGCAGAGCTTGTATTAAAGGAACCAGATAGCTGATATATGTATATACATTTTATGTAAATACATACTTAGAATACAATATAACACCCAGACAGAGAACAAACACCTGTGTTCGCCACACAAATAGGTATTTGTTCACTATAGTGCCTAGGACAGGGTTTTAAATGGAATAGGCTTGCCCAGCACCTATCCTGACAGCTTAGTCGGCCTAATCCACAGGAAAGACATGGTCAATACGTGCGGAGCTGACTAAGCCGCGGGTTTCCTCACGATGTTTTCCTTCACCGTCTCTGAATGTAACAGGAGTATAATGCACTAGATATTACCTCTTCTCTCTTAACTCTTTCTCTCTCTCACACACTCGTCTCCTCTTTGTCTTAGCTTAAATAGTTATAACCAGTCTATATTATTGTTAAATAAAATAATTTAACGACTCTTTTATTTAGCAATTCAAGGAACCAGTGTGGTGAAATAATTTTAAATGTACCTTAAGGCCTGCGTACATCTAGCTAGGCAATGGCGATGGTAATGAGCTGAAACGCTGTCAAAAAGCATTTGGTTTTATAAACTTTTCAAACCGCAATCGTAGGCACGTGCCACACACACAGTCAAAACCACCAATCTCGTATTACATAGTGTGTATCTACATGTGTAAGTACAGCCAGCAGCACACAATGATGGTGAGTTACGACACATAATTTTCAATACTTTTTGCGTGCGTTCATTTTGTATGACACCGGTATGGCATGTATGGCTCGCTCTAGTAAAGAGACAAATAAGAAATTATTTAGGAAAATTGTTAAATATTGATGTCAGCAAAATGTATAGCCGAGTATTGCCAAGTGAAGTATGTCCCTCAAATCTTTTGAGTAGACTCATAAATTTTGACTCAATTTTTTTAAATTTATATTATTATAGGCACGTATAAAATTAAATATTTTGAGAAACCGACTTTACGGCTTACGGCAAACTGCGTAGCCGATTTGGATGAAATTCCCGGAAGCAATCTGGAAGTAATACCTTACAGATAAAAAAAAATACAACTCGTCTCATAAATGACAAAGCTATTATGCCATCACAAACATAAAAAAAATAATTTAATTGAGAACTTCCTCCTTTTTTCCTTCCTTCTGGTTTATCGCTAACTTATGAATCTCATTGTTCTTTTTCTTTAAGTAGTTTTAATATGTCATTTTAAATTATAATAATAATAATTATTAGTTATTTATTTTAATTTTAGTTTTTTTTTCTATAAAATTAAAAAAAAAACTTCATAATGAAATAATAAATAATGCGGACAATCCACACAACACTACCTAGCCCCAAACTAAGCAGAGCTTGTACTATGGGAACCAGATAGCTGATATTATAATACTTGAATACTTTTTTTTGTAAATAAATGTATCGAATACAATATAACACCCATGCATACAGAGAACAAATATAGATATATTCACCACTCAAATATTTGTTCTCCGTGGAGATCGAACCCACGCCCTACGGCGCAGAAGGCAGAGCTACTGCCAACTGAGCTGAGAGGCCAATCATAATTTAGTATTATCTCAAGGATCACTTTGAAACGTCTTAGATCTAGGCGAGTCTAGGTACCAGTTCCAAGCCTAGAAGAACTGTACTGTGTCCAAGTAGTTTTTGTTTTACAGAAAAAAAATCAACATGAAAATAAATATGGCGAACCATCTTAGTGCAGACGACTGTACGAAGTGTACAACTTAAATCAGACACACGTTTCGGCAGGAACCGGAAGTGAATACTTGTGGATTTACCAACTAATTTGTGGCGACCCCGACCGAACCACTGATTGATTGACGATCTTCGAATACGAGGGAACGACGATAGACCAGTGAAAGAAATGTTGACTTCCGAGTTTTGGAAAGGAAGTCCGATTTGAAAAAGGTAAGTTTTTTAAAAGGATTTTAAATAAATTATAGTTTAAAAAACTAAAAAATCACGCTTTTATAACTAATTGAACTAAAAAGTTAAAAATAAAACTGTAAATTGAAAAATTTATATTATTGTACACAAAAGCGTGGGGTACTTTTTAGTATTTTTTTTTTATACGTTATAAAAAAGTCAATGACAAAAGTGGCGATGGGCTTGTTATACCAACACAACTTTTTTATACAACTATTTGGTGGAACATGCATAGCCAACCTGATGTTAAGTAGTAACCACCACCTATAACAAAGCATCACGCGCATCAGGAATGTGCCCTACGGTGCGCCCTGCGTCCATCAACTAGAGGTATACAGACGCTCAGCCTCACGTGCCAGTAATTTCACTCACACCCTTCAAACCAAAACACAGCGATGCTGCTTCACGGCAGAAAAAGGCAAAGTAGTACTTCCACGGACGAGCCCTTCACAAAGAGCTCTACTAATACTAAACTACTGTAGTACTAATACATAGGTACTATAATCAGAAAGTAATTGACTCCAGAAATGCAACCGGAAATACAGACAGATCTTGGAACGCATTATCTTCTGGGAAACGAGAGGAAGCCAGCATCCTTGCATAATTTTCTTATAAATCACGCCCATTTTAATATTTTATTGGATTTCCGTATGTTTTCCGTTCATATCATATCATAGGAGTCAATTAGATACTTTTTATCTACTCCGATTCGTATTTCTAAAGAAACGATTGGCTCAAAGTATCATAATATGACAAAATTAAATAACAAATTACAGCACAATATGTTTTATAAGAATCAGGGGTACCAATGTTTTTAGAAAAAGTTCTAAATTAACTTAGCAATTTACAAACTGGCTTTATTTTATTGGTTAATGATGAACTCCTGAATTAAATTATGTAAACTTTTAAAAAGTTCTAACAATATTTTGTTTAATTCACTAAGGAGTCAAATAAACTAAAACTAGACTAGTGGGTATCATATATTTTTCATAAAACGACATAAAACATCAAAAGTCCCTATGAAAGGCGCCGAATTCAGTGACATACTGCCGTATCATTGAACAGACGCCAAAATGAACAACAACAAAACGAAAACAAGAAAAATAATTAATCAACGAGCTAAATAAATCATAATGCGGCATTACGTAAGAAACGTTTGTGTTTACGCGCGGTTTTTCTCAATTTCCACGCTGCGACAAAGAGTGCGAGCAAGATGACGTATAATAAGCGGCTTGATGAAGCACAGGCATGAAAGAGATGGCGGTAAGCAGTGGTGTTTCTATTTCCAGGCGCAGGCGCATCACTGAAAGCTCACTCGCGCCCTAATACCTTCAGTCGTGAAGCGAAGCTCTATCGACACGGACGTTCTTACGAGTGCTCCGTTAAAAAGGATTTGATCGAACTGGGATCCTGTTGAGTGACTGTGTGTGGATTTTACTGTGCAAATTGAAACTTTTCACGTGTTTTCTTGAAGATTTGAAGTGTGAATCCGCTGTTCTTCTCGGAAATTTGTGAGTATTTTAAGATGTAATTATAAACATTAGAATGTCTGCGTTTATAAGAAAACTTAATTATCTAAATATATTTTCGTTTTGAGTCACTATTCTCGGTATTGTTTTGATGTTAAATATTATTACTGCCATTCAACCGACCATTTTTGGTCACACATAAAAGGATAGTCACCATTGATAATCGGTGGTTATGCCAACCATTGGTTATGCATTGAAATCTTTATTTATTTCTTATTAAGTACCTACCTACTTAATGTAGTCATTGAAACGCTGTTATTGTTAGGCTGTCTAGTTTTGTTCCAAAAATTATTTCTACTTTACCAAAATGTTTACGAACCTAAATAAATATAACGTGGAAATAGCTAGGTCTAGCACACATGTAGCTGTGATTTGCGATGGCTATGGCGATCAGTTACGGCGAACTTTGTGATAATTTGACAGCGATACAGTGATCGCCATCGCAGGCGATCTAGATGTGCGCAAGGGTTTAGTCTATCATTCTTATCATCCCTGTATCACCCCTGCATTTATCGAACCAGCCTTAAGCATCTACTGTAGTGTGTGCATTTGAAACTTTTGCTTTTGTATTAATGCATAATACGTCTCACTAAGTGAAGTGGTACCACACTGGAACTTCACTGCTATTATTTTAGATTATTTTTGATTTGTAAAAAGATCATATTAAAAACTATAGGAACCGAGCCGTAGTTTGTTGCCAGTTCTTCTAGGCTTGGTCGCGTGGAACTGGCACCTAGACTCACTAAGCTTTAAGACGTTTCAAAGTGATCCTTGTAATCCTACTGAAAAATACACTTTTGATTTTGTACCTACCAACCGTCTCGATCTTTAGTATGTTTTACCCATTCCTTCCCAACTGCACCAATTATCATAGGACCCTCTTCCTGGATGAGCCCATTGAGCATGGACCATTGGGCATCCTTTGGTCACCGTTCTGCGGCTCTCCTCATCGTCATCATCAGCTTCGGATGACTTGCCACTCAATAGTTATTTTCGTTTTTCCAAACGTTCCTTCAGGGTAGGCAACGCAACGATAGCACCCTTGGTGTTGTCGGTGTCTATGGGCGACGGTGACCGCTTACCATCAGGTGGGCCGTAAGCCTGTTTGTCTATCTTTTGCATAAAAAAAAGTCAAAAAGATGGATAAATAAGAGAGTGAGATGGTAAAAAGGGAATCCATAGCTTTTGGAAGAACAACGCAATCATTAGAATGACATTGTGTGCGTCGAAGGATGATCTATTGTCCTTATTCAGCACTGTTTTCAAAGTTTCGAACCCACGTCCCTTTATTCAGGCAGTCGTAACTCGTAACACGTGGCAAACAATGTGTTTTTGTTGCTAGCAGAACAACACAGGGCATGGAGAGTCCATTGATGCTAAAAGATTTCAGTATTTCATCAAATTTTGTGATTTCGATGTTGATGCATAAAATAATTATCAGTTTAAAAAACTAGAGAAACCGACTTCATTGCCAAACGGCTAAACCGATTTTAATAAAATTTGTTTGGGACAATCTGGACGTAAGAATAACCTTCCAAATAAAAAAATAATTTTCTAAATAGGTTCATAAATGACGGAGGCATGCAGTTACAAACATTATAAAAGTTATTTAAAAAAAATGGCAACACCGATTTTAATAAAATTAAAATGGGACCAATCTGGAAGCAGTACCTTTCAGATAAAAACATATTTTTTCAAATCGGCTCACAAATGACAAAGTTATGCGGTAACAAACATTAAACAGAAAACAAAAAAAATAAAAAAAAATACAACCGAATTGAAAACAGATTAATAATAAATATTGTGGACAACCCACACAACACTATCTAGCCCCAAATAAATCGGAGCTTATATTATTGGAACCAGATAGCTGATACGAGTATAATATATTTTTGTAAAAAATTATATATAATATTATTTAGAATATAACTGTGAATATTTTTTTTGACTAGCCTCTTGGCTCAGTTGGTAGTATTTCTGCCTTCTGCGCCGTATGCCGTGGGTTCGATCCCCACCATCAAACAACTACCACCACCACCATATTTTACACATATTTTGATTACTTCCAGATTACTTTTCATTTATATCACATTTCATTTGTAAACAAACCAAATGTCAAATTTATAAAATAAAAACAATAATGTAATGTATAAATGAAATAGTATATTTATGTATAATGAATGATGTGATGTGTAAATGTATTTGAATTCACAAACTTGAGTTTAAATTTAAAAAGTTTAGAAATATTAGCGACTCTACAATTCTTAACGCGCCCTGTCTTTTCCGGTAGGCATACAAACGTGTGCTGAACACGTGGTTCCGTAGGTGGCAAAAAAATCCTTGTTATTCCAAGTCACTGCTAAAATCTTACCCAGAATATTTAAGATTCCTCATAATCAACTTGAAAAGTCTCATTGCTGGGCATATGCCACGTTTGGGGAGACAAATTCTTGTTTCTTTCATGGACTTTTAGCGAACTTCATAATTTCGTCGATCTGTGTACTACGCTTCGTCTTCCAGCTCGTGGTCGCGCGCTCTTGAAGAAAGCAATTTTCCAGTATTTGACGGTTGCCAGCCCCTTGTGAATTTGTTTAACAAGTCTGTGTCATACTTCTTTAAGTTTTGACGTGAATACGTCTTTAAAATTGCTTTCGTAGGGACGCAATTAAAAAAAATAATGTATCAAAACCGGGGGATACAGTTTAGTGTTGCAGCTACATCCCCATCCAAATTTCAATTACACCACTAGATATAGATTTAGGATAGCTAAAGAATCAAAGAATGTATTATGTTAAAAATACTGTAAGGCGCGCCGTACAGTCTTTTTAGCATAACGGCGGAGGGGGAAGCCCCGAAGTAAAGAGACGTATTACAACAAATGGCCGTGCTCCACCCCATTTTTTTTTAATTGAGAATCGTCAATAATCTATTGGAGCAGACTAGAATACTGTTTCAGAATACGAGTCTTATATCTCTTGATAGATTGAAAAGAAAGAAAGAAAATATATTTATTTAACATAACATACACAGAACGGAACACTGACAAACATAATACTAAAACATAATATAATAATACATAATAATGAATAGGCACAAAATAAACGAAAATAGAATAAAATACAATCCAACACAAATAATAAAGTAGGTAGGTAGATTGCTAATGATGGTAGGTAAACATCTTGATCTATGTAAATTAATTGCTAACTAACTGCTACTAACCGCGTATTGACAGAAAAGGTTGGGTAAATGATTGACAAAGAAACATTAATCGCAATAAAAAACCAGACAAGTGCGAGTCGGACTCGCCCACCGGTGTCGGGTTCCACACAAATTTATAGGTACTATAAAAAAGGCAACAAATGCCTAATAATATTAAAGTCTCATGCAAATAATAAGTAAAATTTGGCCCACGCCGTTCCTTGTATAAAGACCCGGTTTTTATGATTTAATTACAAATGATTTTTGATTTTTCTTTAGTAGTCTAGTACCCTCCAAGTAATAACTTATCAAATTTTATAATTCTAAGTCAACGGGAAATACCATATAAACTTTCATTCCCTCGAAAGTGTCAAAATAAACGTAAAACTCGTCAAAGTTTAACGTCCAGCATCTTATAGCCCCTTCCCATCGGTGCGTGATATCGCGCACCAGCCAGCACCAGCTCGCACGACACTCCATGGGATCGGTCTCGTGCGCCGAGGTGCGCGGTAGCACAGGAGCCTTTTCTGTGTTCGTTGCCGTGCGTCGTCGTGCGCGGTGCGTGATGATCTGCAGAACCACGCACCGTAGGAAAGCAGCATTAGACATATTTTCAAAAATGAAACAATGTCACTGTACTCATCATTTTATTTTCACGCAATAATGATTGCATTCTCCAAACAGTACCTACAATTTGTTCTGTGTGTTTTCAAAACAAAATATGTAGGCCATGCCAAAACAAAAATATGCGCTCCCGTGGGCGTGTTACTTCGAAGCGCTGATTTACGATTTGGCGACAGATTGAACAAGTAGTACGCATATACTTACTATGAAACACTTGCTTTTGCCCTCAACTTTGTCCCCACATAATTCATCCCCATTGACTTCGTACCCGTTGACTTCATCCCCGTTGACTTCGTCAGCGTGGACTTCGTTTAAGCATAGGTACCTAGTTTTTATACATTTAAGCTTTTAATCGAAAAATGTCATAAAATCACGTTGTTTTAGAATATGGTTTACTTTTCCTTAGTCTATGCTCGTGTTCAGAATGCCAGTTATTTTTATGACACATCAACATCAACAAACAAACATATAGACACGTTTTAGTATTTCTATAACGAGTGGATTATGGATTATGAGACGATAGAGTAATTTAGTTCGTTGACCTTAATGACTGTTTTGAACGTTTTGAAGCTATAATGACGTCCATTCCATGCCTAAAATATCTACAGCGGTTTGAGTGGGTAGGTAATTAGGTAGGTAAAATACAATTTCGTTGGTAACTAAAACGTAATACATATAATTTTCAGGGATCTGAACTGACTTTGTGCAAATCCTCCTAGTAACGAACTTTTTTTTAATAAGAAATTCGGATACTTGGATATTTTTAAAACTCTTCCAAAGCATCGGGTCAAAACTTCAGTGATCTGATTTTTTGAACTGAAAGTGTGGGAAAACCAATGATCTCGCGACCCTGTCACGTAACCGACACTTTTTCGGCAAAGATCGATGAACTTCGCCAAATTTTTAACTTCAATATCGCGAATTCGAATTCACATCGATATTGTTAAAGTTTTCACTTCTGTCGGCATTCTTTTTTTTTAGAAGTTTTACAGCCAGTTTTATACATTTTTAACCTCAATAAAGTCCATGATTAAACATTCTTTCGAAATTCGTATAGTTCGTGAAATGAATAAGGTTTATTGAGTCCGTAAAATTCTTAGTGCGTTGCTAAATTGTCTTCTTTTGATCATTGTCTTTGAATTCTTGGTTTTACAATCCCTAGATACCGGACATTATCATTGCATGCATTAACCTTATTACCACATCAAATATGCAAAAAACAACTTACTTCAGTATTTTTTTAAAAACATCGATATAGAATAGTGGCACTTTATGAAAAACAATAGTATAATCAGAAAAAGTTTTTATTTTTTTGTACAATTTTAGTAATATAATATTTCAATAATACCTAGTTAGAAAAGGCATATGGTCCATCTAATGATAATTGGCAACCATCGCCTATAAAAAAGCATTGCCCCGTTGGTCAATAACGTCACAAACGTTCCTTACGATACACTGCCCCAGCGTCCATCTACTTGAGGCATACAGATGTTCAAGCTCATACGTGCCAGTAATTTCACCATCACCCACATCCTTCAAACCGAAACACAGCAATGCTGCTTCACGGCAGAAACAGGCATTGTGGTGGTACTTCACCGGACGAAAAATACTTCAATAAGACCAAAAATGACCAGTTATTTTGTCTAAAATATGCACCTACTAATAGAAATATAGTACGCAACAAATATTGCGCATCGGCTAATTTCGGCTTCATAGAGCGTAGTGTACGTCAGAAAGAGATGGCGCTCTACAAATCCGAAAAGCCGATGTGCAATATTTTGCCTACAACCGTAGTACTTCATCATGCATTTCTATAGTAGTCTTCCTTATACGAAAAATACTTCACTAAGACAAAAATGACCAGTTATTTTGTCTAAAATATGCACCTACTAATAGAAATATAGTACGCAACAAATATTGCGCAATGGCTAATTTCGGCTTCATAGAGCGTAGTGTACGACAGAAAGAGATGGCGCTCTACAAAGCCGAAAAGCCAATGTGCAATATTTTGCCTACAACCTAGGATACTTCATCATGCATTTCTAGCTCAAGAGCGTGCTACGGTTTGGCAAAACAAATATCTCGTTCAAATCAATGAATTAGAATCACATCGGTTTTCAAGGAAAGTTTACATTACGAACCTTGCCAAACCGCCGATGTCTAACAGAAGCTATCTTTGCAAACGCTTATTTCTCGGAAATCGCAATAAAATACAATCGTTATTATATTCCATTAAATGCGTTGGCTTTGAAAAGTGTTATTATGTTTTTAATAGCTTTTACTGTTTTTAAAAGCTGGATGTTATGATTTCATTGGGGGTTACACTTTCAAATACAGTTTTAAAGTAGGTTTGTACTTACCTACATTTCATCTTCTAGTAAATTTGATTGCTGAAAAGCACTTAGCATTATTTAGTAAGGGCTTCTTAATATTCATGCTGTAGGTAAAAGAGGTAGGTACTTCTATAAATCATAAATGCACTTTTTTGTGTCAGGATAAAATAACGAGTAATGAACCTCAACAGTTTGTTGTCGCGACGATCTAATTCCAATTTCAAATACTTCGATTTAGTTCTCTTTTTCATTGTCACTGTTCTATTTTTGAACTGTACAATTCTATGCGGCCAGTGTTCCGATTCCGTCTCCCTTTGCCGTATGTACTCGACCAAAATAATGTTGCTGTCGTTTGCAATAAAAATGATTCTAAATTCAATCTCTTTTGAATATTATGGTCTTCGTTTTTTTTTATCCAAAGACTTATTAGCTTATATTTGGTCCTTACCGATTTTTAAAAAGGAAATAATTATTTATGTGTAAATAAAATTTGTATAAGTAGGTATCTTCCGAAACGGATTTAAAATGACCATAACTTAAAGCTTACTTTTCACTTCCTTTTTAGTATGTACCTACCTACGTTACAAAACATTTTTTATTCGGACAATAGGTTTCCGAACGCTGGTTGCATGACAATCGTCTATGCTAGTCTATGGTCATTCTGAAGTTGTATGCATATGTCGTACAAAATTGACGGGTTCCTTATTGGTCTTAGAACATGTCAGTGACCCAGTAATAGATTCTGATGGCCATGTAACCTTCCAATAACTTCGACTTGCTGGCAGTCGTACTATATAGTTAGTTTAAAGGCTCTATTAAATAGTAAGAACTATAAAGTAAACATAATATTCAATTGAGTTTTATTTTTATTTTGATGTCGAGTGCAAGGATTCGAATATTTTGAAAAGATCCATACAGAGTAAATATATTCTTCAGTGTTCAGTATATTTATTACCATATTATGCATGTAAATTTATCATTGCCAGATCATATTATGACTAGTTTTTAGCATCAATATACAGGGTGTAATCGTTAAGTGTGCACAGGCGATTATTCCGTAACTATTGCAGATATCAAAAAACTTTAAACTGATATCGAAAGTACTTTACCTAATGAGTAAAATGACATTAATAACTTTTTAAAAATAAAACGAGAAATATCCAAAAAAATTACATTAATCACTCCCATACATTTAGTATGAGATATAGAAAGGTTTTAGTTTCCTTATTTTAAGTGGAATAGTACCTACTCATTTTACCCTTGTCATTTTATAATTATGTACGATATGAAGGTATTAATGAATTTCAAGTAGATACACGTGTAGATTAATTATCTTACCACTTCAAATTTATAATAAACCTTGTTTCAATATTGTATTGATTTGAACTAGCTGAAAAGCAACATACTAAATAAAAACAAAAAGAAAGATACTCTTTGGTGTTCGTTCTAAATTCAAATTCTTTATCGCGGGTTCTCGTTCCCGCCAATTTATTGTATTTTTCAATTTGCGTTAATAATCGTGATTGTTGCATTTATTGATTGTAAAATGGCATATTCCAATACAGAAATGAGGGACATGTTAAAAATGTACTACTAAGAAATAAAATGTATGGGAGTGATTAATGTAATTTTTTTGGATATTTCTCGTTTTATTTTTAAAATGTTATTAATGTCATTTTACTCATTAGGTAAAGTACTTTCGATATCAGTTTAAAGTTTTTTGACATCTGCAATAGTTACGGAATAATCGCCTGTGCACACTTAACGATTACACCCTGTATAATTTACCCTGTAAAGATGTTGCAATGCAGTAGAAGCGGCCCGATTAATAATCCAGATTTTAAGCACACGAAAAACTTGATAAACCGACTTCATGGCCTAACTGCTAAACCAATTTTAATAGAGTTCTATTGAAAAAAAAATATCTGAAATGCTTCCAGTTGGAAGCATTTGAAGCCAATTTGAAAAAAAAATATCTGAAATGCTTCCAACTGGAAGCATTTCAGATATTTTTTTTTCAAATTGGCTCATAAATGACGAAATTATGCGATAACAAACATTTTAAAAATACAACCGAATTGAGAATATAGTTTTTATTTGAAGTCGGTTTATAAAAATAAAATTTATAATAAACGTTATTCTTTCCTTTCGTCGTAAAACATGTCGTGTAGTGTCTCTTTAGCAGTTTGGCCATGAAATTGTTTTTTAAACTTCACTCACTATACAATCGAATGATATAATAGTATTGTATATTATTAAAGGATTCACTACGCCTCCTGTCTTGTACATTATTATTCGCACATCGTCTGGACAAGGAAGCAATGATATATTGCCGGATATCGCGATATGACGCCTGTCTTCTGACCTAATGGCTAGATAATAGGCGTAGACTGGACAAGGGAAATTCACTATGATCGAATGGCTGCTTAGACAATATTTCTTTACGGTTGCTGCATTCTAACACAATATGGCATGTGGTCTATTACCTTAGTAGTTTATGGGCACATTTTTAGGTATAGGTAGTTATAAGGTACATTTACGAGTAATCTCCTAGCGTAGCGTAGTGATAATAAATTGAAGAAATAAGTCAATAATTTTTCGGACTTTTGAAATTTACTCCTTTTAAGTAGCGCTAAATACTTTTTTTAAGGTATTTTTGTCTGGAAGAGATCGCTTCTCAGCGATGTGACTGACCATTGTACATTATAAAATTCTAAAATTGTTGTAGCTTGTTTCTCTATTGTTAGTTTTTAGTTGTACAATTTATTGTTCTATTCTATTCTAAAATATTTTTTTACTTCAAAAGTTTTAAGTAAAATAGAGAGAAATATTGGTAGCACTAAATGCCCTATTAAGTAAAGATCCATTAAAAAGTAATCACATAAATGGTATTTCTAAAAAAATCCAAACTATTAAAAGCATTATTGTCGAACGTAAGAGGGAGCCACAAGTCACGGCAATCCAGGATTTAATGGAACCGACGCTTAATGGGACATTATGTTGCATTAACGTCATTCTTTTGTAACAATAATGGCGTTTTAGTTAAAAGTTCTTTTGATGAAAAAAAATGCTTCGATAACATTCTGACGTGCCCAATTTGTACTAAATAAAACTAACGCTTCTCAAAATGTGCCAGTATTTTTATGGACTCTTAAATCTTAAATAAAAATACGCAATAATAGTACGTATCAAATCGTGTTTCTTGTGGTTTCTTGACGTAACATACAGAGCTGATGTCAAACACCATCATGATCCAAAAATATATTGAATGGCCATGTCATATTTATAATGATGTTCCCGCTCTTTCTTATTATATCATTGAATGACAAAGTTTTCTAGAGACGCCGGCGCAACGTTAAAAACAGAAGGAAATACTATAAATCATAGACAATAATGCTAAAGTCTAGACTTATAGATACGAGCCGAGTCTTTATAGCTTTCAGATTTGCTTTGGAATTAATCTCATATTGCCCACGCACTATTTTATTATTTATTGTCCATTAAAGATCAACATCAACATAATAATTATGACAAGAAACAACGTAGAAAGTGAGATCTTTAGCTTTCCCAGCACGGCTTGGTTATTTAAAAAAAATACGGGTTGCACTCCGGGAGTGCCGGCAGAAGTGAAAACTTGATTATTAACGTAGGAACCCTAAAAGTTGTTTATTTTATCAAGTTCCTCAATGTAGTAAAACTCCAATCAAAGTCCTAAGGAACCCTAAAAATTTTAGCATTATCAAGCTCCTAAGTGTAGTTGAAATTCCAATCAAAGTCCTAAGGAACCCTAAAAATGTTAACATTATCAAGCTCCTAAGTGTAGTTGAAACTCCAATCAAAGTCCTAAGGAACCCTAAAAGTTGACCACTTAATCAAATTCCTCAATGTAGTAAAACCCCAATCAAAGTCCTAAGGAACCCTAAAAATTTTAACATTATCAAGCTTCTAAGTGTAGTTGAAACTCCAATCAAAGTCCTAAGGAACCCTAAAAGTCGACCATTTAATCAAATTCCTCAATATAGTATAACCCCAATCAAAACCCTATACGGAACCCTAAATTTTACGTAAAGCCAAATCCTCAACGGGTCGGAACCGCTAGAAGGGACCTTGTCGCGCGACCTACAAGTAGGTCCTAAATGAAGTAAAACGGCAGACGTAGGAGGAGGGGGTTCTGGGGGGCTAAGGGGGGTTTTTTAAATAATAAAGGGGTCTAGAGGGAAAGGGGGGAAAAATTTATATTGCTTTCAAAATAATCTCACCTTCCCTACATGACCCAAAAAAAAAAGTGCTCAACGCCGCTAAAGAAGTTTTCACTTCAAAAACTTTGCATTTATAGAATAAGAATTATATTGACTCCGCTTTTTATTGTTTATTATTTGCAATAATTTAATTTGGAGATCCTTGGCTTTTTTTCACTTGTTATAATTATTGCACAATAATTGTGCAGTTCTGTGAAAGTCGGCAATTCTCGTGCAGTTTAATGTTTTGAAGTGATTTTTATTATGAACTCTACGTTGTAGTTTTAGGGTACATTTCTACAAAAACATCCGTCTTACGCTTTTTCGATTTTTATTATGAACTCTACGTTGTAGTCTTAGGGTACATTTCTACAAAAACATCCGTCTTACGCTTTATCAGGGTCACGTGATCCTGACGCGAGTTTAAGATTTTATACCCATTTCAGAAAGTGCTCAACGCCGCTAAAGAAGTTTTCACTTCAAAAATAGTGTTCGTTCGTCCAAACTTGAATTGAAAAAAAAGCAGCCAAGTGCGAGTCGGACTCGCCCATGAAGGGTTCCGTAGCACGACGAACTACAAGAACCTTTTTATATGTTACTTGATGTAACATAACAAGGTTCTTGTAGTTCGTCGAAAGGTAAATTGCGGTTTACGGTTACTTATAAAAAAAAAACTACTGACTAGATCTCGTTCAAACCAAATATCGTTGGAAGTTTACATAGTGATGTACAACATATATTTTTTTTAGTATTATCATTCTCTTACTTTAGAAGTTAGAGGAGGGGGGACCAACTTTTTTCCACTTTGGAAGTGTCTCTCGCGCAAACTATTCAGCTTAGAAAAAAACGATATTAGAAACCTCAACATCATTTTTGAAGACCTATTCATAGATACCCCACACGTACGGATTCGATGAAAAAAAAATTTTTGAGTTTCAGTTTCAAGTATGGGGACCCCCGAAATTTATAGTTTTTTTTTTATTTTGATGTAAAAATCTTAATGCGGTTCACAGAATACATCTACTCGCCAAGTTTCATCAGTCTAGCTCTTACGGTTTCGGAGAAAAATGGCTGTGACATACGGACGGACAGACAGACAGACAGACAGACAGACATGACGAATCTATAAGGGTTCCGTTTTTGCCATTTGGCTACGGAACCCTAAAAAGACATGCGTTCCTAATTTGAAAAGGAAGCCCCTTAATTTACGCACAAGTGGTCTCAGCAGCTTACAACCGTTTATTTACTTCTCCAAAGCGTATACGCTCAATTTAATCCGTTTAATCCATCCAGAGCTTACTTGATTCAATGGAACAAAGGCCTATGATTGTCTCAAATCACACGAGTGCAGGCATTATCTTCGATTGTCTGACCACAATAATAAAATAAAGACGCTACCATGAACGGAACGTAAATCATATCACAGCCAAGGTATACAAAGCTTTGGAGATCATCTTTTAAGGTTTATATTCGTGTGGCATGTGACACCGATAACGTTCCGTAGATGAGATGCAATAAATTTCAATTAGACCTGTCGACAGCTCATGACAATTGTCTCAGTCGAGATTTGGCTAGATGTTTTTTTCGTTATCTGAGTTGGTTTAAAAATAAATGTTGCGTTGTGAATAAAGTTTTAATAGAATTTCTCGGAAAACTAAGGAGAGTTTGATACCAAAACATTTCAGTGAATTGCAATTACGTTGGTATAACGTGTACCTACTCATCTATTAATGTACATTTGGCGGCCATTATCATCGGTTCAGTACCTACTGGTGATTCAATGAAGTCAGTAGAATTGGATTTAATACCTTCTTCTTCTTCTCAAACAATGGCATTTGCCCATTTGGTCAATTTTGCCAATGTCAAGTGATAATAACATACTTAGGTAATTTATATCAAATAGGTTTTAGTCAATTCAGTCAATAAACAAGTCAACCGGCATTTCCTTTAAGAAAATAGTGGCGTTTTTCATTTTCGTTCAAAGCAGGATATTACATTTAATAATATGGAATGAAAGTGTAACTGCTCAAACTTTGTGCTAAGACCTCCGAAAAAGTAATCCAAAATTACACAATAGTGCTCAAAATAACACCAAAAAACAATTAAAATGAAAAAGCTATCTACCTATGCTTTTTCGAAACGACTCTCCTGCTCTTCAAGATTTAATCTCAGAATAAAGCAGAAATAGCAATGACAGAGTACGAATAAAAGGTATTTACTGCCACTTGATGCCATAAAACATAGGCATTACGCTGATAGGTACCCTCACTACATTAATCAAGAGTCAAGATGTGAATAACAGCTTATTTCTAACAAACTTTATGCTTACGCTTATTTTTATAAGCGACTTTTGTAAGTTGCTTTTCCACTTATCTGCTTTTTTCAACTTACAAAATTTTTAACTTTTCTGACTTTTTAAAGTCAAAAAGTAGATTATAATTATATAACGCGATCATATCCAAAAGGTGATAAATTTTCAACATTATGTATCAAAATTAACAACGTTTTATTTTTTTTCAACTATTTATTTGATTTTGCGACCTGCTTGCTACCAGCTTGCTTAATCAAAAACTTGCATGCTTGATAAAAAAGGTTCAATTTCATCAGTTAATTGAACATTGTCATTGTAAGTTTGTTTAGATGCTTTATTAAAAAAATCTGCTTATTTTAATGCTTGTCGTTTAAACGACCATCTTTTATCAGGAATATGACATTCAGCAAACGTATACATGTAAATTGTATTCAACCTTACAATTGTTGGAGGAATAACTACGAGTAACTATAGAGGAACATTATATTATTTGCACTGTTCGTACTACACCGCCCACTAAAGATACGAGAAAAAACTGCCATGAACTCGGTAGGTACTTACCTACTCTTCTACGAACAAGTTTAAGTTTAAAAAACTTGAGAAAATACCTACAACTTCAAAAAGTGCCTGAGTCTGAATTGAGCCTCAAGCATTGAGTTTTTGACAGTTCTCCATTGAAAAATGTCAAAAATCTGTGATTGAGGCTCGACTCAGACTCAAGTACGTATCTGTTTCAGATTACGGGCCTTAGTTCGAAAGAACTAGACACGACAAGAAGAAATTCTTCTCATTCTTCTGACGAAAAAAATAGTATCCTTCAAGATAGGTAGGTACAACATACATCTTTGTTAGTTTGCTTCATGGTAAGAGACGGATACAAGCAATAATAACCTATAATAACATGACTGTAAAAGTCAATTGATTCTTTATTTATTCGACGTTGATCCTGCCTTTGAAGAAAGCTGGAGTTATGGAAATGAACTTCAAAGGTGTGCATAAAGATTTGAGTATACGAGCGGGGGTGTCGTGGGCAACCTACGCCACAGAATAAATAGAACCTATCTGTGGTATAAACTTCATACATAAGTAGTAAGTACCATAAGTTCGCTTTTTTGCGACTATTACAACTTCTAGTCTAGAAAATAATATTACGATTTTTTCATAAGTTGTATATGATAGGTATATTTTAAAGATCAAAATTACTCTATTATAGGCTGATTTTTTCATGTGAGTGACCGTATTCGACGAATAAAATATGTCAGTTTCGCTCTCGACCTGAAAAGGAGATCAATTTATTTGATATTTATCTATACATGAAAAAATTGCCCATAATTTAATAAATTTAAAAGGTAAGTAGGGGTTCGCGTCGAATTGAGATCTATAATCTATTTTTTTTGATCATCCTTGAATTTGATAGCGTAAGTAGGTATGTACCTACCGATTATAACCTAAAGACCTTTAGAGTGCTTTCAATTAGCCTATCGACATTAATGTCAAGATAAATACAAGAAAATATGTAGGCAAATAAATATAAACTGAGTGGAAAGTGCAAGAAAATCTTCTACAAAATAATCCTAGAAATGCAAATTAACGAATCAGCATAAAACTACTTAACCACTTGCCACGGATGACATATTTATGTTCCTTACTCAATTCTTCTAAAAATAGCTGTAACTAAGTATAAAATTACATTATTATCTCACAGCCATTATGTGCATTTAAATTCAATACACACCCGATTAATATTTCTTAGGCATCAGAAATCATTCCCACTTCCTTGAACGTGAGGTGCATTCTGTGTCTTCCGTCTTTCTCTCTCCCATAGTTTTCCAGGAAGGCTAAAGCGAGATGGTTGGAGTACCTAAGTTGCAGTCAATCATCTATATTCGTGGTGGTAGTTGAATATTATCTAAACTTCCGGTTGGGAAGTCAATGACTTGGGTTTGAGAGGTATGGAAGTACGTTCATAATTTTGAAATGTTTATGATCAAAATGAAATTAGGTTAAGTAGTGAGGGCGTTGAAAAAGATGATACTTCGGGAAATTTAACCACTGAGAGAAATTTAGTACCTACTTGTTTAAAAAATAAATGTTCGCTGATCAGAGAAGAAAATGTTTTTCATTTAATTTCATCAGATTGGTGACTTTTCAGGGTCGGTGAATTTATGTTCCATCAATAATGCTTTTTACATCTCTATTTCTTCATGTAAAAATACTTTTCTATATTGTGACACCATCTCGTTTATTTTTTATCCAATCCCGCTATGCTAGATCAATTTGAATAAATCTTCAATTTACTTGTGATGATAAAAGAAATTTAAAATGAAAGCGTCCTAATGAATAGAATATACCTAATTCAAATTCAATTTAAAAAAAAGTTTATTCATAAGCATCACAAGGATAACTTTGAAACGTATTAAAGCAAGGTAAGTCTAGGTGCCAGTTTCACGCTATCAATCCTGGAAAAACAAGCAAATAAACTACGACTTTTTGTCTAATCGTTTTACAGAAAAAAATAGCTATGATTTCCAGTGTGGTGCCACGTGCCACTCCAACTTAGCGAGACGTAGGCAATACAAAAGCAAAAGTCTCAAACTATTTTTTTTTTCTTTTTCTTACCTACATTGTCTCACTGCTGGGTAAAGGTCTCCCCCAAAACCTTCCACTCGTCCCGATCCTTAGCGGTCTCCCACCATCCTTTCCTCTGACCACGCTTTAAAAAAAAAATTTACTACATACTTATAAGTACCAACTTTTTTTTATGTGTTTTTCCTTCTTTGTTTTGTTTTATTTATTTAATGTTGTGTAAAAATATAATTTATAGTCCAAATACAGTCGCGGTATGAAAATGTTCGTCACCTTAGAGTTCGGTTTTCGCTTGGACCAGTGCCTTGATCATGAACACATTTTGACATAATTTGTGACGTTAACTTATCGGTGTACTCTGTCTATTCAGTTTCAAAAGGTAGTATGTGATCGTGATACGTTGAACAAATCAAGTTGAAAATTGACGAACATTTTCATTCCGCCACTATACATTTAAAACAAAAACAAATAATCATAGTCGAATTTATTGCACTTCACGACAAGTGTATGTCTGACTGCTGTACGTATATAATGGTCGTACAATGGTATCGCTTTATTGGTATCTTTACATTTTGATGTACTACCTCCTTTCTGGGACGGAACAGAGGGATCAGTAGAGTTGACCATACAGCCGGTGAAATTACTGGCTCGTGCGGCAGAACATTATGCCTCAAGTTGGTGGACGCAAGGCAGTTCATTGTAGGGCTCGTTCCTGACGTGCGTGACCTACGAAGCAATGCTTTGTTATGGGCGATGGTCAATTAACATCAGGTGGGCCATATACTTGTTCCATCAGCTACATGTATAATAAAAAAATAACATCTCTGGTAATCAAACCCACACCTAGCATCTCACCTCGCTGTACTTCAGATGATGTCTAATAATTCTAAATGTGTTTTCTAGAAGTACATTAATCTATTATTTTTATACATAATCATGAACTTAAGTTTTCTTATTTGTATTTCTATGGAAGTCTAACCTATTCAAATGTATTTCCGTTTCACGTTTTTATTGTTATGAACTCGGCGCATTTTACTCAGAAAAAAGTGATGGGAGCATGTTATTTTAAATGAATAGACACAATTTGCTGCAATAACATGTTGTACTTGCGTTTTTATTATACTTCAAACATTTTCAAAATAATTATTTGAATATATTCAAGCCAATAGTGAGTATGTTTTTTCCATGTGAACAAGTTATGGAATAAAAACTCATGCTGAAACTCACACCTGATGCTGAGCAGCTACCTCTGCCTATAACAATCTCAATATCAGACGTGCTCATTCTTATAAATAACACGGTAGGAATAGGCATGGTGGTAGTTATAAAAAGTAATCTATCTATTATATCCTTTTTTGCGCGCACGAGTAAGTTGTGGAATGAACTGCATTCTGCGGTTTTCCCTCGGAGCTTCGACATGGGGTCCTTCAAAAGGCGGGTCTTTCTATTCTTAGAAGACCGGCAGCGTATCAGCACCACCTCTGGTGTTGTAGTTGCTTATGGACGACGGGAACTGCTCTCCATCAGGTGGTCCGTCTGCTCATCTACCAGTAGGCCTACCATGAGCTCTGTCTGGCTCTGTCTGTGGTTCCGGTTTTGAGTCTGTGTGAGTGTTGGCTAAATAAATCATAATTATACATATGTACGTCAAAACGTCACACACACAGTATAATGCACTGGTGAGCACTCACACAGACTCAACACCAGAACCAGAGACAGAGCCAGACAGAGCTCATTGTAGGCCTTCTGCTATGGCAAAAAAACAAGTTGTTTTTTGCAATTTATTTAGAACGGAGAATAATAGCGACTCCATTCAGTCCTTAGTAATAAGACGGACTCTTGGCTCCCCCAATCGAAATCCCAGTGGTCTACATAAGTGGACGAATCACAATAATCCTCATTCGACCTTTGTAACAAGGAGTATTGTTGGCGGTCAGACATACCTACTCCGCTAAGTAATTTTGTATGAGTTACTGGCCAACTGTGGGAGAGTTTCAAATCCAGTTGTGTACCAATGAGTTTTTCTGTCAAAAAATGTATGTGCACAATGTCAGTACTCTCAATACGGTGAAGGAAAACATCGTGAAGAAACCGCCGTGTTGTAAAATCTAAAAAAGTTCGAGCAGCACGTACGTTTCGTAGTAGTAGAGCTCGTTGTGAAGGGCTCGTCCGGGGAAGTACTACCACCATGCCTATTTCTGCCGTGAAGCAGCATTGCTGTGTTTCAGTTTGAAGGGTGTGGGTGCCGGTGAAATTACTGGCACGCGAGGCTGAATATCTGTATGCCTCCAGTTGATGGACGCAGGGCAGTGCATCGTAGGGCGCGTTCCTAACGTGCGTGACCTGCGAGGCATTGCTTTGTTATAGGCGATGGTTACCACTTAACATATGCTTGTTCCATCAGTCTGCACATCAAGTGCGGATGATGAATTTGCCTGGCCTTATGTTTACCATTTTACGCTTCTTCTATTATTGCTTGCCTCATTGCGTGGAAACATTTTTTGTTCTTTTTTGATTCGAAACAAGTTAGTGAACTATGGCCGATGAGTAGATGGAATGATGGGCTGATGGCGTTTATGATTCAGACATAAGTCTTTTTCTTTCCTTGACTGCATTCCTGTTTTTCCAGGATATGACTCGCTGCTTACGGGTTTCTCCACCAGTGCTTTTGCTAATGGGTGGGTCTTGGGTAGATTTTTTTTTAAATAAACTCGTGTAGGTGTCCCACGGACTTCTGTTTTCGTGTTCAACCTGTTTGGTAACAAGGCCAAACAAGGCCGTAGAGGCAGGTGTCGCCGGTACCGTACGTACAAGCTACGTGTTGAAATTATTAATTGTTTACCAACTAATGGCAATCATTGCATACCTGCTAGTACGCCGTTAGCATACCTACCGTTAATTTTTAATTTAGTTAGTGGAATCTTGCGCTTCGTTCACTGAAACTGTTTTCACACAAATACTTTTGCAATATTTAAGGGGTTCCTTTCTTAGTGAACCCCCACAGTACTAAATAGGTATATACTCAGAGATGCTGTGTGTTTTCAGTCAGACAGCGTAAAAGTTTTTCTTCTATAGTTATTCACATATAATTGGGAATTGTCAACTAGTATCTTTTTAGTCTTTATCTCATGTTAGATATATTCTCTTTGAAAAATGCTAAACTGGTGGTTTTGTTGTTATTCGTTGTGTCTCGTCTGTGCTCGTGGTCTATGCTTGAAAGACATGTCCCTAATTAAATCGTATTAAAAAAAAAAATTGACCTTTCACGCATACTTTTTATTTCAAGAAAGTTTAAGTTCAGGTTATGATTTTAAAAACAACAAAATCCTTTAAAAATTATTCAATAAATATTTCCTTCCACCGAAAAAAAGATAGAGAACATAATATTTGGGAAGGTAGGTGAGCTACTTTCTTTTAAACACTAAGGCCATTACCTAAGGACACATCGCAATGAGATAAACGCCCAGGTACACTCGCACAAGGAATAGGTGTTGACGTATGCAGCAGGAATGGTGCCAAGATAAGGAGTACAAGGTAAGGAACATCACCATGTTAAGACTCTGTAAAGGTCTTATAAACCTTGCCAATAAAGAAATGGTAGCGCTAAACAGGTGTTGCAGGGATGAACCGGAAGGTATAGAATAGAACAGTATATTGACAAAAAAAAATATTGAGGGTAGTCGTCAAATTTTATGTAGAAAAAATCTTTGCTCGAACTTCCTTGAATAATTGATCAATTTGAACAACACGATATAACATTATAATGTCAGAAAATACGTTTTGTCAAATTTTATGTAGAAAATCTCGACCCGAGCATTGTAAATTGTTGTCCTAATCCTAAACAAACAAACATACATTTTTTAAAGGATTATTTCTGACACAAAACGATCCTGTCACGACACCACAAGGAATTCGTAACATTGAATGCTAATGGTGTTGTCAGAAATGTTACGATTGTAACGTTACGGTACATCGTGCGATTGACACCTCGAAATTAGGACACACATTTAAATTCTTGCAAGTGACGATTGATAATCAATTGTTGTTTACTTTTGGTGGATCGGCTCTGTTTTTGTTTTATTTAACCTTGCATTATTGCTGTTTAATTTAATTTAATTAATTAATTATAACTGTCTTGAGACCAATTACACTAATTAACAGGTAAATTACTTTTCCACATTCTAATATATAATTAATTTGACATTAAAGAACATTATTACAAAAAACGTTTAGCAGTTTAGCTGTGTGTTTGTGATTGACACCTCGAAATTAGGACACACATTTAAATTCTTGCAAGTGACGATTGATAATCAATTGTTGTTTACTTTTGGTGGATCGGCTCTGTTTTTGTTTTATTTAACCTTGTATTATTGCTGTTTAATTTAATTTAATTAATTAATTATAACTGTCTTGAGACCAATTACACTAATTAACAGGTAAATTACTTTTCCACATTCTAATATATAATTAATTTGACATTAAAGAACATTATTACAAAAAACGTTTAGCAGTTTAGCTGAATTTATATTACCACTGACACGAATTTATAGATCTTTTGTCTATAGTATTTTCAGTTGAATCTTATTCATTTGTTTCATTTTCATGGGTGTATTTAATTAAAAGGTTTCTTTTCTAAGAAATTGAACTGTCTTTGTCATTACATTTCGTTTATTATTCCCAGTACCTCCATCAGATGCATCCGAGACAAGGTTCACGCCATCTATTGTCTCCAGATGGTATCTCTCAAGCAATTGTAATTCCCTCCACTCGCGTACGTTCTACGCCGTTTTGTGAGGCGAATCCAGAATAGGCCGGTCGCTTCTTGGAAGTTTTTTTTTTATTGAAAAATATGTCAAAGCCCGTAAAGTATTCAGCCTCGGGACGAGTGTCGAATGAACGATGTGTTATTGTTGAGAAGTTGAATTCGATTCTTGATTCAAGGTGGACGAGTGACACGGTTAAAGTGTAATAAATAAAGAATAAGAAGTACTAAATAAGAATATCGGTTACAAAAACAATGGGCTATGTTGGTTGGTACAAAGTTTTATAGATGTTTATTTTGTTGACAGAGCCTGTTCAGATGGAACGCGAGATTGCGGTTTTCCGTAGCAGGACAAAATAAATGACCTGAAGATAATTTGTTTCTGGTTTGCGAGTTTTGATAAGATAGTTTTCGCAGTTCTTCCAGAGCAAATCCACAGGGGACTGTAGGAAAGCTCTAGTAATTTCTTGCTTGTGTTTATGATTTGGTTGCGGGAAACTGGTGCTTAGATTCACTTTGGTTTATGAGTCGTTTTAATATAATCTTTAAATTATTAGGCTTTGTCAAATTGTATAGGTACTCGCGCTTGGAAAATCATTGATAGGCCCTGACTAAGCAAAAACAATAAATACTGATCCGTCCTATCCCGGTAGTTCTCATAATGTTTTGGTTGCTGCATTGGATCCAGCCCATCACTAGTCCACAATGAGCTATTGTTTAGACTCTACCTACTTCCCCAATTCGTGACCCATTTACAAACCAGTGTCTGGAGAATATAAAAGTTATGAAGTCTGCCCCAATTTGAGGTTAAATGAAAGGAAGTCCGTATTCTGGTGTTGAAGTGATTTAGTGCGTAAAATTGTGACGATTTAGGATGTTTGTATTGCAACATCCGTGAGCGAATTGCATCTTGCTGAGATGTTTTGGGACTCGGATTACTGATTTTCTGGTAATTAGGCTAGCCTTATTGTTTGGGATTTATTTATTTTCATAGATATGTAGGTATGCAATTTAAACTTTGAGGCTACTGTAGGTAGGATCTACTAAAGTGGACGGAAAAAGGTCGCAGGGTCCATAGCGTCCATAGCTTGCTTTGCTTATCCTCGAAACTAATTCAAATCAAAATCGCTTTAAAATCTATGTTGTCTAACACTTTCAGTTTTCTATTCTTCAATGTGCATTGTGAAGATAATATTAAGATTTGTTCGTTCGTTTTAACATTTTTTTCTGAATATGTTAGGCCTAGTTTCAGAGAAAATTTACCACTTTTTCGAACGTCTCGTTATAAAGGAAATACGTACGTCACATCCTTCGCCACAGTTTTATCACTTCGTTAATGTTACTCAACGTATGCGGTTACATTGGGCTTGCCTTTCCTGTGATGTGGCGAAAGTAACCATAGGTACAGGGTGTTCTTTAATCTTTAATTCGATCAAAGTCAAAGGGTATCATTTCTTTTGAACGACTTTAGATCGCCGAAGATTGATCGTATGTTATCTTAATAAAAATAAAAGTTTTGATTGATGTTTTTTATTTAATTGTTAATTGCACCAAAACAATTTCAATTTTAATTATTTACCATGTTAACACACTGACTGTCATACTAGGCCTGTCCAAATTTTTTACAATACAAGTTACTAAAAATCAAAAAAATATCTAAAAATCCACAATGTCAAAACAAAAAACAACACGAAATATAAGTAGAGACATAATTTTCTACCAACCCATCTTGACAGGTGAAAAACCGAGCTAGAGATGAGATGCTTTGTTATAGGCGATGGTTACCACTTAACATTAGGTGGGCCATAGGCTTGTTTCATGAGCTAGTAGTAAAAAAAAGTAGTCTCCATATTAAGAGGATATTCATCATTTGGTTGAGGGTTTTGAATTCTTGTAAAACTTAGTTGCTACACCCAGTATGCTTTTCTATCCATGGCTGGTACAAACTATACATCCATCTGTGTCTCCGGGTTCATTTGACTATCCCAGAATCTTCAGATGTTTATTTTCGGTTTGGAAATGACTTTTTATGCGGATGCAATCGTTTTAATAGTTTTATTTGAGAGATGGCGTTACATTCTTAATTATAACTTAAAACTCCGTCATAATATTGGTATTTCTCAAATTATTTTCGTTCTTTTTTAAGATATTATTTTATTATAATTGAAGTTAGCCAATTATCATATTTTTTTTTATTTTCTTCCAATTATTTTATTTTAGACATAGCAGAAAACATTGATATGACGTCATTTTTGCGTGACCTACATGGCAATGTATTGTTACATGCGATGGCTACCATCAGTTAACATGAGGTGGGCCATACCATAATACTTCTTCCATTCAGCAAGTGCTTTATAAAACAACCTGTAAGCGTGTAACAAAAACACGAAATATATATACCTACATTAAAAATAAATAAATATTACTTATGGACAATACACACAACACTATCTAGCCCCAAATTAAGCAGAGCTTGTACTATGAAAACCAGATGCTGGTTTAATACTTACATAATTATTTTTTTGGAATTACATACTTAGATTACAATAAATACCAAAATAATATACATATTTGATTTGAATGATCTTTTAAATAGTTGGTACGTGCTTTAATAAACAATGGGTCTTTTTAGTCCAATGACTACATTATTTGATGCAGATTGAGGGTCCAAAGGCACCTTGACTCGATGACGAAAAGCATAAGGAACCATTATGTAGCTATGACATCATACAGTAGGAGTAAATCTCTGTGCAATTTCTTTATTAAGATTTGAAGCATGACATTTCTGGTCTGGAATGTTCTAAGCCACCGATAAAAACACATTGTAGTTACAGTGTTATAGGTAACTTTTATTTTTTGAATTAAGAATCGCACAAGACAAAGACTGGCGCGGAGTTGAAACCAGATAAATGCAAAAAAATTGAAAATTGGTTTTCTATAAAAGCCGCTAAATCAAAAATTCTGATTCTCGTGAGTTATAAAAAAAAATCACAACTTTTTAAACAGTTGTTTCTGGCACAGGTTTTTAAATTACTTTGGTTCGCTATACCTTCTACAAAAAAATTGTGCAATTTCTTTGCAGTTTATTTCAAACTCAAAAGTGGCATTGAATAACAAAACAAACTGAATAAATCTTGTCCTCGAATACTGAACAACTAGACGCACGGAAATGCGACACCCAGATAAATTGTAATAAAATAGAATATTCAATATTATATTAAGGAAATTATTCATCGAAGCTATAGGGAATAATAGAAATAGAAATAGAAATATTTATTTAACGTCACAAATTAATAACGACGTAAACCCATCTACTTGTTTTTTTAGTTGATGGTAATCGTGAACTTGACCAATGTTTTGTAAGAGAAGCCTAAAGCGAACTGAATTAAAATAACATGTATAACAGAGCACAGTAGCAAGTAGGCAGAAAGACAGAAATAGCTTCGATAAATTATCGAACGCCGTGAAAACTTCAGGCCATAGCATAAATAACCAACAATCAGATTGCGAATTAAATAGACAAGTATTTGCATTTGAGTCCAACGCCTCTGCTCTTTTGACGTGACAAGGTCTTATAATTCGATGGAGCCAGCTGCACGCACGAAAAAACATGACTCATGCGACGTTACCTCGGTCTGAGGCGTTCCATTTAAGGCTTGAAGTGCAAGCGAGAGCGCGGAACGAGCGACAAAGAGGCACGCACGGTCTCCGCGTTCGGCAACGTTCGACATCTGTCTCTCTCCTACTTGAGTGAGCGATGCGTCCGCGTGGACAGCTGTATGACGCTGTCACGTTCAACTATCGTCAGTAAACCGACTTTACAGACAACCGATTTTTTAAGATATAGACAACTATTCATCACACACAAGCCACAAGAGCCTGTAATCCGTCTGCTAAATCTTTCTACGCTGATAGGTTTCCATTCCACTAAGAATAAAATAAATACATTTTGATATAGCCCCAAACTACGCAGGGCTTGTATTAAGGGACCCAGCTGATATATAAAACTAACATAGGTATTTTTTTTTGAAAATACAAAATAACACCCAGACAGAGAACAAACATCTGTGTTCACCACACAAATATGATGATGAACTGTCTTGCAGTGTGTTGTGAACAAAAATATTCTGTCAGGCATTGGCATCAGGTAACTTTACTTAGTTCGGAGCTGGATGGCGTTAAGTAAAAGTCAGGACTATATGGTTTATCGTGTGTTTATAAATAATCCCAGCTGAGTGTTATTTAACCCAATTCAGTTGACACTTTTTCCAACTGTTTGCCATTTAAAAAAAATCATTACCAAAACCCTACTAAATTAAATTTCTGGGCATAGGCCTTTCTTTTCTTTCTATTCTCTGTTTGTCTATTGAAACTTGTTTTGGATAAGTACTTATTTATTGGCTGCACATCGGCTAATTTCGGCTTCATAGAGCGTAGTGTGCGTCAGAAAGAGAAAGCGCTCTACGAAAGCAGAAAAGCCGATATGCAATATTTATCGCCTACAACCGTACAATTGTAATTATTTTAAAGTAAAATTTTAGTTGAAATTCCACACAATAATGCTTTATTTTTATTTTGGAATAAATGAATATGTATATTTTGAATAATATGGGAACGTTTCGGTTCAGTGATTACGGAAGAATTAAAAAGTTATGAATAGAATTAAATTGGATACTGTGTCTCAGGGTGACAGACAGTATTCCATGCCAAGAAACTGTTAGATTACCAGTTTATCTCAGCCAAAAGATTACCTTCAGATTTGTTATCGTTGATGCTACTTCTATGATCTCTATGAGCATACTATGCGTGGTGAATATTATAATAGATCAAACTATCTGAATATTTTATGACATACTATTTTGAGACCTATACCTACTTGATACCAAAATCATCGGAGGAGATATACCTAATTACCGTCATTGTGAGAAAAACTTTGTTTACTTACTTTAACTGTTTTTATGTCAATAAAAGTTTTATTTTTAATTTGCTATATTTTAAAACACTTTTGGCATTCTTTTTCTTCTTATCGTGTCACGGATTCTTTCGAACCAAGTGTGGTGAAAGGATTTTGAGTCCGCCTCAAAGAGGCTCCTTTCGTGCACTCGATATATATTTTCGAACTTTTTAGGTTCTACGACATGCCGGTTTCCTCACGATGTTTTCCTTCACCGTTTGAGAGCACTGGCATAGTGTACATACATTTTTGGGCAGAAAAACTCATTGGTACACGACTGGATTTGAACCCACGACCTTAGGATCGGAAGGCAGGGCCGCTAACACTAGGCTACCAGCACTTTTGGCATTAAGGACGCCTTTAAAAAATCTTCAAACAGGTGGGCCATATACTCGTACATTTGCTTGCTTTTACTCAGTAATATAAAAAACTTACGTACCTATACCTACTTTGTCCAAAAGTATGGTACCTTACAGTGTAAATAACAATAAAGAATGGGCCATAATGGCTCATAATCATAATAATTATGCAAAGGTTTAATAATTTAACGAACATTTGTAACGAATTATACAAGGCGTACCACGAATAAGGAAGGAAAGTGCCTTGAATATTGTAGATGGAACGTTTTACTGAAAGAAGATATTACCTATATGAATAAAAAAAACAATTTAAACTGCATTCATAGACATTTAAATAATTACATGATCTAACCGGGAATCGAGCCCGTTACACAAGAAAAATAACCAGCCTGTAACTTTATCATACCGAACGAAAAACTTCACAATAAGGATAATTTTTGATAAATAATAAATAACAGCGTCAGAAATAAAAGGAAGACTATAAATATACATTTTTAATACAAAATTAATCAATTATTTATTATCGAATGCTCAGTTTTTTAAATATCTATGAATGTAGTTTAAATTATTTTTTTATAATCAAATAATGTCTTATTTCAGTAAAATTTTACATCCATTCTAATATTATAAAGAGGAAAGATTTGTATTTTTGTATGTTAGTAATGAATAAACTCAAAAACTACTGTGCCGATTTCAAAAATTATTTCACCATTGGAAAGCTACATTCACCTTGAGTAACATAGGCTATATTGATGTGTTTAAAAAATAAATGTCCACCCGTGCGAAGCCGGGGCAGGCCGCTGGTCTACAATATTTAAGGTACTTCCCCTTCATGTGGCATATCCGTGGGACACCCTGTAAACCACGCAATGTAATACATAACCGAAGCTTCAGTTGTGCAATTCAAAGCACGTACGAGTATAAGATTGGATAGCTGTGGCTCAAGCGCTCAATTGAATAACGATTTTCTGCGCGGGCGCAAGTCGGTAGAGACGGGAATGGCCGGACAAGGATGTGTTTGCGTTATCGATGAAACGCAAGGAGTTGAAATATTCATCTTAAACAATGTTTATATGACTATAGTATTATTCCGCTTATACCATCAACTGGGTGATTGTGTATTCTGTTGCAATCAAAAGTTTGATACTAACGCAAAATACGCAGATTTTATTTGAAATGTAACGGCACCTAGGGATCTTGAAAGTTTGTGAAATCCAAATAAAAAAGAAAAACTAAATGAACCATTTGTTATTTTATAAACTACTAGTGGCCGCCCGCGGCTTCGCTCGCCCGTTCCCGTAACACCCCGTTCCCGTTGCTTTTTCGGGATAAAAAGTATCCTATGTCCTTTTCCCGGTTCAAAGCTACCTCCCCACTAATTTTCTGCCAAATCGGTTCCGCCGTTCTTGAGTTATAAATAGTGTAACTAACACGACTTTCTTTTATAAATATAGATTTTTATACGTATCTTTGATCAGATTTCTTGATTTTTATTAAATTAATATCAAATCAATTCAAAATATTTATTTTATGCCTCACAAGTATTACACAAGGATTTTTTACAAGTAAAAATGACTTAAAAATTGGTCGTCACTCAGCATAAGTCATAGTAGCAATTGCCACTTTAACGCAGGTCTTCCGTGACACCAGTGCAGTTCGACTGACTTATAAATAACTTTAGAACAGCCACAAAATGGTGGCAAAGAACCAGTTACAGAATCGTAAGACGCCCTACAGCAAGATGGATAGACGACATCGTCAAAGTCACGGGGTGGATATGGGTAAGAATGGCACAAGACCGTGGTAAAAATATTGAATTTCATTTTGAAAAATTCCTTTCGTTATAAAACTATCGATAATTCGACAGATGTTGTCCCATCCCTATAAAATCTCAGTCTCCTTATCGATGATTTACAAATTGCTACATCGTTACAATAGACCCAATCTTCGCATAGGGGAGCCAGTGTTTAGACACTGAGCTCAGGACCACAGTGTATCCAGAGGGAGATCTTGCAAATAGGAATAATAAAAATTAAATATTAAAACTTTTTATATAAATAAATAGATAAAATAAATGACAGATGGATGTTTGTTACCCACTATGGACGGCTGAACGGATCTGGACTGTTACCTTGAAAACTTTAGTTACCAACTTGGAAAATTGAGAAAAATAAATCGTGGGTTGTAAAAAAATTGTCAACCGCCACAAGATACAGTTTCTTTTGAGCGAAATCAAACTATGTAACCACGCGGACGAAGTCCCGAGTGCTTAAGACAATCTAAACATTAGCATATAATAATATGTAATAAATACAGACTTACATAATTATTATAGATATACTATAAACATTTAGTGGTAACAAAAATTGTTGTAAATTTTGTAAATAAGCTTGCAACACTGCTATTATAGTTTTTGTTATGTTTATGTTTCTGTCTGTGGCAATATTTTAATCCCTTTTTCTTGTCTGATTTGCTAAATGAAACGGCTGTGCCTATGATTGATTTTTTATATTTTAAGTTAACAGTTCCCACGTATTTTATTTCGTACAGCGGGTAACAGCTAGTTTATAATATTAGTGGGCTATTGGGAAAATATTTAACTTGGACTTCTATGTTATTTTCACTGTGACATAGGGGAGCTACCTTAGCTACATATAAATCCAAGGTCCATTCGTCATTTGATAGTTTAATCACAATTTACTAAATGCGGAAGTTGGGCAGCTCTTAGGAATATTGAATAGGGTATACATCCATTGTGTTTTTATGGTTTTTGAATAAATGTGGGATTTTGGGGCAAATGTATAAGGGCGTGGTGAATTTCGCTTTTTCTGCTATTTTTGTACATTTTTGGTATAAAAGATGTGTAGTTTTTGCCCGCACCTTATTTCACGGGGTTTAAGTTTTATTCTGTTTTATGTAGAAAAAGAACTACTACGATGACGTACGTAAGTCTGTTTCAAGTTTAAGTATATTGAATCCAAATACACAGACATCTCTGCTTCTTCTCATTGTATAACTGTTTTTTTAGAACCAGTGTGCTGAAAGGATTTTTAGTGCGCCTCTAAGAGGCTGTTTTGTATAATAAACTCTCAGCCTTTATGGTAAATTGTATAACAAGATAGAACTTAGATATTCTAATTCTTTTTTTTCTTATCGTGTCACTGGATTTTTCAAACGAGTGTGATGAAAGGACTTCAAGGCGCCTCAGAGAGGCTCATTTCGTGCACTACTGATATTACACACGATCTTACACGGATATTATTTGAAAATGGAACTAAAAATAGACAAAACCGATTATTTTCTTTTAATTGAACATGAAAGTTCATTAAAGAGCTTTCGTGATTCCGTAAACAACCGAGAACTAACGAACGTTATTTTGAAATTGTGTTCCAAATTCAAATTTTATTTCAGATCATGTATGTACTAGCTCCGTGAATGTATGCGTCAAGTTTTCCTATTATTACAAACAAATAAATGCTAAAGTTTGTCAGTGAGTAAAATTTTCGTAAAAATTGAATTAATGGTGAAGTGGGTAGTTGTGGGAGGCAAACGTTTCGAAATGTATGTCTATCCTTTTTACACGTAGGGATTTTTCTATGTCTATCTTTTTCTATCACTAATTGGATTTTTCTGAAAACTCTCGTGGTTGATAAAAATATAATGCTCGTAAACTTTCTAGAATGTTCTCTAACATTCTGGAATGATCTATAACAATCCAATTTCCGGGCAACGCCGGGCTTTGCTGCTAGTATAACTTTATAAAGACGGTCCAGTCATCCTAAAACGTTGGATAACGTAAACAGTATCTCGCTGGTTTGTGTCCGTCGGTGGAATCTGCGAAACTTGGCGTAATGATGCCGCTGATGTACAAAAGTGGTGTAGGTGACCTATAAGCCTACCACAAGCTCTGTCTGACTCTGTCTCTGGTTAACCGAAAGATAGAACATAAAACTGTTATAATACAATTACATGAATGTCAGTTTACATTGTCTGATTGTTTTTATCACTTTTGGGGTCCGAACCCAACGAGCAAAACTCTCTGGCTCTGATTTTGAGTCTGTGTGAGTGCTCACCAGTGTATTATACTGTGTGTGTAACGTTTCGACGTAGGATTTATTTAGTCAACACTTAGACAGACTCAAAACCAGAGCCAGAGACAGAGCTAGACAGAGCTTATGGTAGGCCTACTGTGGGGGGATTACGTATCTTTTGTTGCAATCAAAACCTAGTAGCATCTGTCAGTTTCGACATCATTTTGAGCTTCGATTGCAAACAAAAACAATTAAAAACAAAACTTATCTTTGACAAGGAACGTTTTAAAACGGTCGGAACCAAGCCGTAAGTTTGCCTGTTCTTCGAGGCTTGGCCGCGTGGAACTGGCATCTAGACTCACCTAGCTTAAAGACGTTTCAAAGTGATCCTTGTGATTCTACTGAATAAATACACTTTTGATTTAGATTTTTTTGCAATAAGACCAAAATATGTTGACTTAATAAACATAAGATAGCTAATAGGAATGATAATATTATTAAGCCTCTTTGAGACGCGCGCGTAAAATTCTTTCACTACGCCTTTACATCCCAGGCCCATATTTACATCTAAGTATAAGATTTCTCGAGTTGTGGGTATCGAAAACTACAAGTGGTATTACCATTTTTAACTCCTCTTACGAGTACTAGAACAGAACCATACCCTATCCCAACAGTAAAGATTGTAAGTGCTTTTTTAACGACCACTGATACTTTTTCTATTTTAAGTTTAAAATAACTTATATCTATAAAAGGGTTTAAAACTTAAACTGTTTAATGCGTTCAAGTACATTTTGTTAATGCATATTCTTTCTGGAAAATTTAATTTAAACTTTTAAGTTCTACTTATCTTGTACTTGTAATATATAAAAGTGTGTAGATGTCAAAACTGTTTTTAAAAATCTTGTCCACTTAACATTTCATTCTTTATAGGAATATAAGGCACTTTAAATTGTTGGACAAAAATAAATTGGTACTTACCTTGCTTTATCAAAAACAATGACATGGCTATTTCAAAGCAATTATGTTTAAATAACACATAACTACTAGTAATAATTACTAGTAGACGCCCGCAACTTTGCCCGTCTGAGATTTTTTCTTAATTGATCTGTCTAAATCTGTCCATTCGGTCAGTTTTGCCAGTGTCAAATTATAAGGATATATTATTACATAAATAAATAGTTCTTAGTCAAGTCGGCGGTCATTGGCTTTAAACTTAACATCAGGTTGGTCATATGCTTGTTCCACCAGCTAGTTGTATAAAAAAATTAAAAGAAAATGGAGACTTATCTTCAAAACCATCGGTAACATTTTCGTTCACATCAGGATATCACATATAACACTTACATTACGACTGCTCACACTTTGTGCTTTGTTCTTAGTCATATTGGTTAAAACACCACCGAAATTACACACATAACTCTAAATAACACCTGAAAATTCAAACAAATCAATTAAAATGAAAGAATGAAAGGTATGTGACTTTCCAAAATGACAGAAAAGAAGTGGTTGGGAATTAGGAATAGTTGGGAATCAATGCATGATTTTATTTATTTGACATTCGTATAGACATGACATTCATTGGACTAACCCTATTACCTATTCTATGCCTGAGCCACGTATCCTTTTTGGGGTGCATTACCTGAAGCTTCTAAAAATAGTTTGAGAACTCGTACGGTATTCGCCCCCTTGTGTTGTTAGCTCAATCGAGTATGTCTGTCTGTGTTGTATAGGTTGTAGATTCGAGTCCTATCAAGGACACACTTAAAACAATTCAAGATTCAATAAGCGTTTATTCAATACGATACAAGAATCACTTTGAAACGTCTTAAAGCTAGGTGAGTCTAGGTGCCAGTTCCACGCGACCAAGCCTAGAAGAACAGGCAACAAACTACTGCTCGGTTCCTACCGCTTTTTTATATGATCCTTTTACAAATCAAAAATAGTCTAAAATAATAGCAGTGAAGTTCCAGTGTGGTGCCACTTCACTTAGTCAGACGTATGCAATATGCATGTTGGTATCCTAAGTATGTTTTTTCAATGAGGTATAGTTTGTGTCACCTACTGGTTACTTTTTGGACAATAAACCAGTGTAGTGAGAATAAGTGCAACACCTATAGAAAATTATCTTACATTGCAAGTGGCTACATCAAATTATACCTGTCAATTGAAGCGAAGGATTTGATTGTTTGTTTGCATTGAATAGGCTTAACATTAATATACCAATTATTATTAATAGAAAGCATGCAGTTACAAACATCCAAAAATTATTTAAAAAAAAATGGCAACACCGATTTTAATAAAATTAAAATGGGACCAATCTGGAAGCAGTACCTTTCAGAAAAAAAAATTCAAATCGGCTCACAAATGACGAAGTTATGCGGTAACAAACATTAAAAAAATATATATATAATAACACCGAATTGAGAACCTCCTCCTTTTTGATTGGAAGTCGGTTATAAATACAGTACGTCTCAAGCCTTCTCTGACGGTACGATTTCTCCTAATCCGTACGCCTTCCATTAGGAAAGCAAACCGTTTTTGGCTCCATTCCCTCGGCCCGGCAACACGGCTCTAGGTGCTCGCGCAGGAAGTTTACTAGCACGTGCGCGTGCGCCGCTTCCTTGCACAGGATGTTTTAAAACGAACGTGGACGCGAATGTGCGCGCTTATAGAATAGGGTTGCGATTGTAGGCTATTAATGTTGCCATGTCTTAAAGGTAATGTTGCCAGCGAAAATAATAATAATAGATTAATACTTACAGGTACAAAAGATGTGCTAGTGTAAAAATAAACTATTTTTTAAGATACCATGTGGCATCGAATATTTATTCTTCCATATAAGATTTTTTTACCAACGTCAAAGGTTTGAACCAATTATGGTGAAATCGTTATGGAACCAATCTGGACCATCCAGTCGATTTTTTTTAATAAGCTCATAAATTACGAAGTTATGCGATAACAAACATTTAAAAAGTTCAACAGAATTTAGAACCTCCTCCTTTTTTATTTGAAGTCGGTTTATAAATCAAAACGGTATGCAATTCAATCGAAAACTCATAATCATACATTTCGATAACCGCAGTCCATTACTTGTCATTGGTTTGCGGTCAGTTCGCCACCAATTGTTTATTGTCTCTGTTAATGCAGACCAAATGTAAACAAACGTTTTTGCTGATTGTGAACTGTTCACGACTGTACTCGTCAAAATAATGTACAGTTGTGAATACAAGTGACTGAAACATTTTTGTTGTTAAAAGCTCTAAAGACTACTTCTTGATTGTATAAGCAAGAGCAGAAATGAGAGAGAGAAAAAATCTAGGAAAATTTATTTTGTAACAAAGTACCTACCTATAAAAAAAATAAAAAATGGTTTTCGAACGAAGAACGAAACGAAATTTTAAAAGAACATTCCAATACTATGATACTTATGCAGAAACAATGCTTGAGACTGAGTCGAATCTCAAACACATTACATTTCTGACACTTTTTCCATTGGAACTGTCAAAAGGAAGTGTCTTTGTTCAAACAATTTATAAGTTACCTAGAACACCTTTTTAAGTTATTTTTTAATTTAGCTCGTCAACCATTTGTGTAGTTGATTGTCCGATTCCCGTGATTGGTTCGTAATTGAATCTGTTTATTTGACGGCAACGTAAATGTTGTGCTTTTCTCTGAAATCGATTATTCGAAGTAAATTTAATTTTCTTGTAATCACTGTTTTCTACATAAATTATAATTCTTTTCTACTTTGTTAGTACCTAACAGAATGTTTTGTTTTGGGAAATTGATTCTTAACGTCATAATAATAAGAGTTTGCTAAATGATTTTTTTGGCATTTCGTCAAGATTTCATGTTCATTTGACATTTTAATACACCCAACCAACATTTGGCATCTTGTGAATTAGGTCGTTATTTTTAGAGGTCAATGACCTGAATAAACCTGGTGAATTCAATAGGTATTTTTCGGAAGACGTGAGCTTTTGAATTCTTATAAAGTACCGTAAAACGTGCCTACTTTGCTCCAAAATTGGCTCCAAATTTAGAGAAAGTGTGATTACTTAAAAACCTTCTACATTAAAGCTTGTTTTTTAATGTATATTGAAAAAAGACCTTATAGGCTATAGACTTCCACTAGTAAAAATGATTTTTATTGAGTTCTGAAGTATATATAAAACGCTAAATTTTGAGCAATTTTACCCACCCTTTTGGGGAACAATGCTCTTGCACTATCTCCGGACAAAAAAAGTGTACTATTGAGATCTGGTGAATAGATAGCAGCATATACTGTTACTATGCTCCTGAAGAAAACCATAAAGTAGTAGATTTAGGTGTTTCTAGCTAGTTTTTATGGTCGAAACAAAAAAAACATGTATAAGTAAAATTAGAAACTTTTATTGTTCCGCTAGCTAATTATATACCTAGTTAAATAAAACCCCCTTTTACCTTAAACATATAAGCGGCTATCTCGATCGGAAGTGGCTTTTACCGATTATTTTTGTTTTACTTTTTGTTACACTCTGAAAGAATGGCTGATAATGAGAGAAAAAAATGGTGGATACCGGAAGTGGGTATTCAGTGTTGCCAACAAGTTCAAAGACTACTCGAATGCGTTCAAACATTTTTGAATTACTTTGTAAATTTTGAGTTATGAACGAAATATTGTTCTTAAAAAATTGGAGTATTTTTACCCATTAAGGTGCAAAGTAGGCACGTTTTACGGTACTTAATAAAAATAAAAAGTAGTTTTTATATCAAAAGTGCGTAAGTTAGAAAAATAGGTAACAACATTTTTTACTTTACCTTTTAAATTTTGCAAGCAAACATTTGATTTAAGCAACTGTCATAAAATTTTGACGGTTGCTAAAAAAAAACTAGGGTAAGAAAATAAACTAGAGTAACCTAGAAAAGAAACCGGACCCTAGTTTATTTTCTTGTGCACTAAGTATCTACTACTTATCTTCTTAGTATAAATGATGTACCTAATAACAGTTAATCTATCACCCTGTATGTTACCCATAAAGGCTCTGTTTACTAATATTCGTGTAAAAAACCACGGCATCTGGTGTCAGGGCTGCATTATGTAATTATTTGTTTAACAATATAAAACACGCATCTCTGTTTGTTTTAAACGATTATATCAGTTTTTATAGTCAATATAGCTCTTTAATTAATTTGTTTATTATGGTTTAACGCAAAAAATATCACATCACAATCCTACTAATATTATAAACGCAAAAGTTTGTAAGTATGGATGGATGGATGTTTGTTACTCTACTGAATGGATTTCAATGAAACTCCACAATAATATAGATTATACATCAGAATAACACATAGGCTAAATTTTATAAAGGTATTGTAACGGAGAACGGATGAAGTAACGGGAACGGGGCGTAACGGGAATGGAGCGAGCAAAGCCGCGGACGGCCGCTTGTACTAAATAAAAGAGCGAGAAGAAATATGAGACAGAAATATTACAATATAGTATCCATCCAATCATAGTCTATTAAAATTGAAACGAAAAAAGCTGATATTCAAATGAGAGGGATATTCATTTGTTTTCCAACTTTGAAATAAAAAACATGTGGGCATAATAATAACTCATTCTATAAAGGTGCGTTAAATAGTTACAACGAAAGAAGGTTTCTATCTCGCTTGAAATATCGTCACACCCTTCAGCATCACAATAAATAAATTAACCCCACATTGATGACAGGCCTATTTTTAAAACAAGCTTAATAAAAAAAGTGATCTAACCCTAAAAACGGCTTGATGTATCCATTTTTAAATATGGTAACCCTCTACATGATCTACGAAGGCACGTGTTATACGATCCTATGAAAACTAACATAAAACAGAACTTAACTAAAAAATCTAGCTAAGCTCTTTTAGATGAAACTCTGCTATTTAGTTTTATGACGTGTCGTAAAATATTAACTGCTTGTGGTGGTGTACCTATATGGAAATTCTAAGAATAACTCATACTAGAAATAAGTTATCAAAAATAACTAACAGGTACGAAAATATACGAGCAAAGAGAAAATTTCAACGAATCACTATTACCTAGACTTTTAGTACGTTAACAAAATATAATGAAATTAAATAAAAAAAAAACTACATAACTATATTTTTTGCAAACGAATTGACTTTATCCATCAAAAATGACAAATTAATGATGATGACTAAATAATTATGAATTATGAAATCTATCTAAAATTTTCGCACAAAACTCAAAATAAACAGCTTTATTCTGCAAATCATGCAAAAAACATGTAAATCGGCTGTTTTAAATATTTTTTATAGAAAAATATAAAATTAAAAAGAAACCAGACACCTTTCACACGTGACATATGAATATAAACTTCAGAACAGAACAGTGAATCAAAACCTGCCTAACTTTATACGCTTGTTTATTTTAATGTTTAATTTTATACCGAGGCAACGACCGGCGTTGCAAGTGAAATTATTTTTAAAATCACACGACAGAATGCAGGGTAACATGCATTTCTTCTTGTTCAATCGACTTTGAGTCACTTTTAATTTACAAACTGACGTAAGACTAATTAACTTTGAAAATACTGGCAACATTTTTGTGTGTCAATGACACTGAAAGTTTGAAGGTGTATCGGTCAGTGTGCAATGTCGACTAGAAAAAAAACTATAATATTCTCTAAGTTTAAATAGTAGAGGTTGAAACTACGAGTACTTATACCGCATTCCACTAGCTCGTTGCCTATTCAAATCAGCTAAACATGTAATTTGTATTCCTTTTTCAAATACCACGCTGAAAGTTGCCAGTCAAACAAAACTATTCAAACGATGCCTTCACAACATAAATAGGGTAACAAAATTAACTTTCCATTGCTCCATTGTTCCAGATACTAATGGATCGGGATAAGAGTTGAGATTCGTGGGGAAACATGAGCCTCGCCGCCATTGCGTTTTGGCGCGAAATGCCGATTGCTGTCACTGTCATTCTGTTGGCAGCGGCATGCGTCGTTTCAGCCAGAGACATTTTTTTAGGTGAGTAATAAATTATTGTTTATTTTTTAATTCACTTACGTATGTATATAACCTACTTTATAAAAGGTGGTATGCAAATAAATATTTTTTTATGCTATTAGAATTAGTTAAATAGGTTTTCTTAAATTATGATTTTTATATTGATGGCACTGAATTTCCTACGTTTTAAATGCAGAATTTGAATTTGAATTCGAAATGTGATTCAATAGAGTTGACTTGACTTTTCATTCATTTACAAAAAGTTTTACTTCAAACCTGTATTTTTTTTATAACCGACCGGAAAGAGTACTTCGTCCAGATATAGGTAAGTATCTAGTTATATTATTGTGATGGTGACATAAGAATAAAAAGTTAAACCGTAAAGGTAGGTAGATTAGATACCTACTTATTAAAGCAATGAAATCAAATCCAAGACAATAGGCCGGACTCATGTCCTTTGAATTTATATAGCCTTTTAAAAAGATTCGTATTCTACACATCCGTATTTAGCCAAAATCTAACGTATTTAAAATTTAAATCGGTACGTGACATAAACATGATTGTAAGCTGTATTTTGTAATATACATTTAGTGTTGCGAGTTCTTAAATTGTATAACTTTGTTATTTATAAGAACGAGCACTTGGGCGCATCAGCATCCATCAGCCTGAAGGCGTCCTTTGCTGGATATGGGCCTCCCCTATACATTTCTATGAAGAAAGATTCTGAGTCTTTCACCACCTTCCCGCGAGTAGTAGTAGATCTCTTTGTGAAGGGCTTGTCCGGGGAAGTACTACCACCATGCCTTTTTCTACCGTGAAGCAGGATTGCTGTGTTTCGATTTGAAGGGTCAGTGAAATTACTGGCACGTGAGGCTAAAAATCTGTATGCCTCAAGTTGATGGACGCTGGGTAGTGCATCGTAGGGCACGTTTCATTGTTCTATCAGCTAGCTGTATAAAAAACAATGTTATTTTTCATTTATTTATATTTATTACACAATCTGTCAGCAATTATTATCTTCAAACATTAAATAAATTTGATGATCGAAAGTGTGTGAATATTTAAAGAACAGGAAGCATGTTCCAGTAAAAAAACGATTCACAGAAAGCCGGACACTAAAGCACTATCGTACAATCTGTGTATGCCAATACTTGCTGTATTTTGGCAGTCAGAATCGATATCTTTCAAATTTTATATTCAAGACTCGTAATGCTTTGTAAATTCGATTGTCAAAGACACTGCGCGTTAAAGTCATTTAAGTCCTATTTTTATTAGACCACCCAGTGTGGTATCCGCTATCGGGTCGTAAGAGTTATCGTAATTAACAGTCAAGACATACAGTACAGTAGCCAACCAGTAAAGTCTTTATGGAGCTTGAATATTTGGCTAAATGCTTTGAAACTCACCTCACGCCGCCGAAGACAAAAGTATTGCCGTTTGAGAACAAGACAATCATTATTTTTTAGTGCATTTACTTTTTTGCAACACTGTTGTTAATAAAATCTATAGATCTTAAAGAACTAATTGACATAGATTCTCATTAGATTTAATGAAAATGTGAGTTTTTTATTTAATAGTGTTTTAGGTACCTATATCTATAATGTATTTCTTTATTCAAAATTATTTTAATAACCTCATTGTACCTAATTTAGAAGCGTAATATTCACGCAATAATGCAAGTGAACTCGGTTTTGACTCTTGAATCAATCAGTGTTGCAGTCATCAAAATTTTATCAAAAGTGGTATATCAAAATAACGGCCCACTACATCAGGCAGGTAAACAGATATAAATTATAAATCATCTTATCGAGGGCCATTGAGATGTGTTTATTTAGGATTTGTATGGACTTTGGACTTGAAGTGGATCTGAGAATCGAGCTTCGGACTTTCGTCTTACAATATTAATGTAAAATATATGCAAAAGAAGATTAAAAGTGAGTTTTATTTTATATTTTCGATTTTAGTAAAGTAACACAAACACTGTGTTTGTTAAGCTCTGTCTCTAATATCGAGCGTTGGTCATAATTATAATTAATTTGTAATTTTTTATTTTAATTAAATTAGTAATAAAACAAATTCCGGTCGTTTTGAAACATTCCTTGCGGCGTACATAATTTGTTCATCAATAGGTAACAACAAATACCAAAACAACAACACGAGGTTAGATGAAGTAAAAGGAAATACCAAACTATTAGGTATTGGATAAGTAAAAAAACATGAGAAGTAACGCACGTACCAAAATTAAGCAACAATTTTACACATTCATTAAAATAAATCCATCACATCCCTTCAAAATTAACCAAATTAACATCCCCTAATCAAATTAAAGTACCAGAGCAACAGAAGCCCTGAGGATATTGAATTTAATCATTCATAACGACCAATTTAATCTGGCCTCTCTTTTATTTTCATTGTCCAATCGCTGTACTAATATAGAGCAGCAGGAACAAAATGAAGGTTCACAATTGTCTGGTCATTAAAATGATGCATCCTGTGCATTTAATGAGCTCCAAATGAGCGGGTTGCGACAATCGATTTGTCCCCGTGAAGCTGTTATATTTTCCGGTGTGATTTTTAGGTTGGCTGTTATGATTATAGCTTGACAGTTCGTTATTTTTAAATTACTATGGGATATAAGTGCCCATTATTAGGAAAATTGACAAGGTGATTGCTACTATCATTAATGTAATTTATCTAAATAATGACTATACCTACCGCTATTTATAATGGCTTTAAAATGATGGGGGATTATCAAAAAGCGTACACCATGTATCATGAAAGCCAAAAGTGACCTTTTCCTTAGCACAAATTGATAACCACATCTTTTTCAAATCGACATTCATTTAAATCAACCACCCCATTCATACCTACTGTCAGATAAAAAAGTCCCACGTGAGATTAAAATCTTTTTGCCACCCTGCATACAAAGCAGTACGCATGCGCAGGATGTGTCGGGGCCTTTATCCACAGAATATACATCAGTGGTTCCGATTTTGCGACAGTGTTGCCAGCTGAATATAATATTTGCTAGCGCAGTGTGCCATATTAGGAATCCAGGAGTTGAGTATTGAATTTATTAAACAATAAATAAAACAGTAAATTAATAAATTTGCATTAACAAGAATGAAAAATGTCTGAAATACTTTAACAACCGAATCATAAGTTTGTCGGAAGCAACTGCAAAAAGTTATGAAATATTATTTATACTTCACGTTTAATTTATTGGTTTGGCGTTGGACCGTCACGCTTTCAGAATAATATACGAGTACCTGATAGCTTTTATGCAGCGTCAACGGCAGCTTTTGTAACTTCAGAAATATACAATACATGAGATATACATTGTGTACCTGCAACGTAGACGAAGTCTTCAATCGCCAAAGCGCGAGCAAATACAAGCGTTCTTACGGTTGGTACTTACTTACCAAACAAGTGAGTTGTTTGCTTGTTTGCTGACAAGGTATTCTATAATATTATTCTATAGTTTGCTCATAATTCCCTTGTTCGTGACTATCCACAACCTTGGTGATCATAGTGAGGAATCAGTATTCATACAACGTTGTTCTGATATCCAAGAAAAGTGTTTCTCGTGATTTCTCTATCGGATGGAATGTGTGTTTAATTTATAATTGAATGAAATTATGTTGTTGAATATTACGAGAGGTTTTACATTATAGGGATATCAGACGCAGCAGACTTTTTATTGTTTTAGACGGTTTTTTGATAGGAGCTAGTCGTGCGGTAGGACAAACTTTTAAACTTCTTGCTGTGCAGTAGTTTCTAACCTCCTTGGATACGAGTCAAATTAGGAAAAAGGTTTGTCAAATAAAAAAAGGATGAAAACTCTTTGCTGAAAGAAAATAACCGTTCGTATTTGTGATGGGGTGATATAGAAATTCTTAAACACACCGGAGACACTTCTCACTAGGTAGTTTAAATCTCATTTCCCAAAATCACTCTACAGTAGAATGAAAAAGCAATAAAATTACTTGTTTTCGTCAATAAACATGGACATAAAAGTAATGTCAAATTGTTAGTGCCACCCAATCTACCTACCGCATTTAATGAGCTCCAAAGAGTAGGAATGACAATTTTGGAAGTTGAGAATGGTGTCTAGGATTAGTGAGATTAAGGCAGGGCTGAAAAAATGTTTTTAGTAAGAGGTTTAAAGGGGGAAAAGGAAGGCATCTTGAAAATTACTGGTGAGTGGAATGTGTGCTTTTTCATTCTCACTAAAGTTTAACAATGTAAAGATTAAAAATGGTGTTTCATTGCGATTAGGTGCGCAATGAAACTCACATTATCAAAATCATCATGTTTCAGATTCTATGTAAAGGAATTGAAATACTAGGTACATGAACCTACAAGATTTTTCTAACCTGCCTGTGGAGCTTAAGGTAGATTATAATTATGGTAACTTATGATGTTGAATTTTGTTGCAAGAGATTTATGTTCTCTTTCACTGAAATAAACACTGTATTCATCCTTAGCTGATTTCCATATGTGGTATTTGTAATTTATTAGTTATTTTCATTAATAAGACAGTATTTTACGGCCCATTACCACCCATATCAGGTGAGTATACCAGCCATTCGTACCAAACGTTTTGGTTCCACTTTTATCATGCGAACATCCAAAGAGTGGAACTCACTGCCGTCGTCTGTTTTTCCTGACAAATACAATCTGGGCCTCTTTAAGGCTAGAGTGAATAGGTGTCTTCTAGACTGTCCTGCTACATCGTCGGCTACATCGTCGCTTACCATCAGGTGAGATCGTAGCCAAAGGATAGTTTATTATTTATTAAAAAAAAAAGTATTTTCTAATAAGACACCCCTTCTCATACGTGGGATTTGTAATTTATTAGTTATTTTCATTAATAAGACAGTATTTTCTAATAAGACACCCCTTCTAGACAGTTCCGTGTCTGTAGTCCACAAACAAATTTTATTAGTCACGAAAACAAACTCAAAAGTGGTGATGATGCTTAAAATGTCGTAAATTTTTTATAGTTTCAATGTAAATAAATAGGTAGCTTTTCACTGTTCCATTTAGGCAGCACAATAAAAATGTTTACAGCTTAAATAAACTACATAGCTGTAACATTCCGTAAGCTTGTCTTATTGCGGTGAAACTCCTGAACTTCGAATTCTTGTTTCAATGAGTGTTATTCAATGTTTTAGAAAGTTTGATATCTGTAATACATAGCATGTATGTTATTTGTACACTATTTTGTAAAAATAATGCAAAGAAAAACCTTAATCTTTGTTTATAAATAAAAAATATATACTGAGCTCTCTTTGTAAATACATATAAATACATTTCATTTCATTTGATGTCTTCTTCTTCTTCTCTGTCACTTCACTCTTGTCAGAGTGGTTGTAGTCATCATGTATTATTTTATGATTTACAACTGTATTATTTTCTTTCAAGTGTATGATTAAAAAAATGTCTTTCATAACGCTACTGGATCCATATTTTTGTTTTGGTCTCTGAAGAAATTATATTTGCAGGTGTGAGTTTATCACACCTGCAAATCTCGATGCTTAGTACACTGAATTCATTAACCTTAATCTCCAGCTTAATAGAATCAAATTCGTCTTCTGCTAGTTCCTCTTCCTCACTTACTTCTTGTCTAGGCACAGTCACCGTAAATTTAACCAGGCATTTACAGAATAATCCGACACCCCTAATATATTCACGCCAAATAAGTAGGATCTCAGGCCACCTATCTTAGAGAAATCTGTCGCCTTTCGCTTGTAAAATCTTCATGCAAGCGTTACCTCATAAATAAAGGTTATTTTATACTTGGAACATAGAATTAATCGCTGCTTTGCGGTAATATATTATACGTCTTTTTGATTTTAGTGCCTAATTTTACGTTGAATGTGCATTGCGCTTATCTTGGCGTTCTGCGGTGGCGATAAGTGATACGCTGTCCAATATGTCATATTGGAAAGCTTTATACTCAGTACCTTTAAAATATAGTGCTCTTATATTTTATTTATAAACGTTTCAACTTATCGACAAAGAATACTATACAAAAAAACATGAGGCAAATGATCGTAAAATACAAATAAGCACTGAAGATATTGCACCTTGCAATAAAACGTACTAAAATAACTCATTTGAACAAAAAACTAAAGGTTGCAAATATTTCATACGCAGCTGCTACTTTCAATTTTCTGCTGTCAATAGCTCATAAACATGTACATTCATAATTAATTATGGCAACAAAATAGAACATAAAAACAACAATAAAAAACTATATTCCTGTTTTATTTTTGTATCTAGCTTTGTATCTTTAATGTGAATTGAAAACACATTTAAGTTTGATTAAAATAGCTATTTTAACTGAATCTTATCAATCTTTTTATCATCAATCGAATCATCATAAATTAATTCAGTCTTACTATTGACATCAAGAGAATGTTAATAAAAAATGATTTAACGATACACAGAGATCCAACTGCGCACACGCACTTGCTTCTTATTTCATATCATCGCTACGTCAGATTATTTTGACGTTTCTTCATTAGCACGCACAGTTGGCGATTCTATACTTAGATTCAATAAATCTCTTACATTTGACGTAGGAGCTGAGTTTGATCTATGCCACTTTCTATTTGCGTGCTAATCTAACCGTAAACCCTGAAATAACTATTGCAACATCTTGGTTCGCAAGGTACTATTCCTACTAACATATACCTTATCTACATTACTGTTATTATTTCTCTCGTTCTCTCATAATTCGCCAGATCCTTTATTATTGGTCATTTCTTTGAGCTATATTGATTTTTTTTTCTCATTTTTAGCTAAGTCTGTTGAAAACCAGCGCTACAAGGGTTACCATGCCCTTGTAGCAAATGCTGAGTGGTCTACCTTTTTAGCCGTCATGTAATCTAAGTTAAATAGGTACCTGTACCTTTTATTTTTAAGTTGACGCAAAATAAATTATTTCTATTTCTATTTCTATATAATCTGAGTCTTCGTTTTCTCAGAGATAGTAAATTCTTATAGGCTTTTATTACCACTAACGTACTTGACATCACCTGTTACTAATATTTCACCTGTCATAAAAATTGCCCAAGTCTTTTCCAGTTCCACCACGTCCAGCGAACAGTCTGTCATTGATAAAATTACAGCACGCGTGTCGATTTGCGTATACGCAGCTGCCCTCTGTAAATATTTGTATGTCTATGATGGGTGTATCTACTTATGTGAGGCTAGGTCACTCTCAACTATATTTTGGTACTCATCATCATCAGCGTCATCAACATAATATCAGTCCAGTGCTGATCGTAGGTCTCTCCCAAAACGTAACACTAAGTCTGGGCGTCAATTCCAGCAACACGGTTCGATTGAGTGATCGTCGAGTGATCACTGAATCCGCGTTCCATTTTTAAATTTTTCAAACAAAAATTGACAACTCACATCGATTTACGCGATCGCTTGAGTGATCTGGGCGTCGATTCCAGCAACACGGCTCGATTGAGTGATTGTCGAGTGATTGCTGAAACCGCGGTCCATTTTCAAATTTTTCAAACAAAAATTGACAACTCACATCGATTTACGCCATCGCTTGAGTGATTTGTGTTGCTGGAATCGACGCCCTGTGTTTTTAGAATCGACACCCAGGTCTTCGGCTCTACTCCTCCAGTGCTTGCCAGCTACTTTTGGCACTATATTTTTTATGGCTTAAAAGCATGCAATGGGTTTGTTGTCGTTCTTTATTTTGCCCCATTTTAATATAACTTTATCAGTCGTGTTTCTTGACAGACTGTGTTTGTATTTGTGTCGTTAGAAGTAAATCTTTACTCTATAGTACATGCTACTATTTCATCTGTGTACTAAGGAATAGGTTCAGTTCATTGCGCTTTCAGATCTATATTTGCTATAACAGGGGAAACTGCACCATTAACATCTATGTTATGCTAGTCAATGAAACGAACTAGTTAGTGTTTTGGTTTTGTTTTTAGAATGTTGGCAACAGTGAATGAGTTTAATATGGAATTTCGTATGTGGCATCTAATTATTGCAATATTCAATACGATAACAAAAATATATCTATGATCTTGCACGCATTTTTGTGTTTGATTAAGACTATCTCGTATGTTTTTCTTACCAAAGCATAAGATATAACATTCTTCAGGGACCATGATATCTTTTTCTGTCATCTAAACATGGACTTGTAAAGTACTTTTTGTAAGTTAAATACTTGTTTAAAGTTATCCAACTGAACTCCTTATTGAAGTAGCTCATGGTGTTTTCAGGAAGTCTAAAAGTATCACATCAAAGAAACTAAGAAGGATCTAGATACTTTTTCCACTTAAAGAGCTACCATCAACCTCCCAAAATGAGCATTAGCAAAGCAAGACGGTTTGTCAACACTGACCAAAGAATATGACAAATTATTCACTTACCAGTTAACGTCCGAATCTGCTTTTGTAACATCGAAAAAACCATCTTTCTCCTCCTTGTGTCCATCAGATAGAGTTCAAATTGTATTTGAATCGTTAGTATTAGTACCACCATAAGATTGTCTTGGCAAGTTTTTGAATGCACATGTAGACACCATGTTCATTTTACAGTCTGATGCTATTCTAGGAATAATATTCGTCCATCTCAGGGTATTTCAGTTTCAGGTGCCCAGATGTCGAAGCTTCTTCCTTTTGCTGAAATATCAGAGAGGGATACGAGATATACCTTCTATAATACACATTTAGATACAGGGATATGCTCAGATTTGTCTTCTTTTTTGATTCAGACGCAGCTGTCTGGATTTATTAGCTGGTTTTATTCGTGTTTTGATTCTTTGTTGGTGAACTTAGTCCCAATTATGGTGTTCTGACTAATTGTTAATTAAGTCAGTACTGATTCTTTGTGTCAGTGTGCTAAGATGACGAATATGGGCGCTATAGAATTACAGATCAGTGATTATATTTATGCCTACTTCGCCTTATATATGTTAAATACAATGTTAAGTAGTATTGTGGTACCTATCCGTACTTATCGGTTACTTATTATTTCTAGTTTATGCTAAGCCATAAAATTATATCTCTTATTTTAATAACATTTTCATTACTTTTGTCGCTACATATTGATAACGTTTGCCATTCGTTCATTTTTGTAATCCTCTATATCCTTATTGAAGTGAAAACTTCTTTAGCGGCGTTGAGCACTTTCTGAATGGGTATAAAAACTTAAACTCGCGTCAGGATCACGTGACCCTGATCGAAAAAGCGTAGGACGGATTTTTTGCAGAAATGTACCCTAAGACTACAACGTAGAGTTCATAATAAAAATCGAAAAAAAGCGTAAGACGCTACAGATACGCTAGTAGTTACTATGACACGGTAACGTCACAGAATAGATAATAGTTAGTAGCAAGCATACCAAGGCGTTTTTCGTGACTGTAGTAGGTATAGGTACATACCTATTGTAGATTTTATGAACTAGCGGCCGCCCGCGGCAGGTAGTAGTGGTCATTGGTACATGATTTTATAGATCTACTGTATTTATTTTTCGAGTGGAGCATTGCGGCGAGCGAAGCGAGCCGCCATGCGACCATGGGAACAGCGCGGCGAGCGAAGCGAGCTGTGCTGTGACTCCCCCCAAGCCCCCCAGAACCCCCTCCTCCTGAACCCGGGGGGAGCGTCGCGGCGAGCGAAGCGAGCCGCCACGTGACCACGGGGAACAGCGCGGCGAGCGAAGCGAGCCGTGCTGTGACCCCCCCTAAGCCCCCCAGAACCCCCTCCTCCGAAACCCGGGGGGAGCGTCGCGGCGAGCGAAGCGAGCCGCCACGCGATCACGGGGAACAGCGTGGCGAGTGAAGCGAGCCGTGCTGTTACCCCCCTAAGCCCCCCAGAACCCCCTCTTCCTGAACCCGGGGGGAGCGTCGCGGCGAGCGAAGCGAGCCGCCACGCGACCACGGGGAACAGCGCGGCGAGCGAAGCGAGCCGTGCTGTGACCCCCCTTAGCCCCCCAGAACCCCCTCCTCCTATGTCTGCCGTTTTACTTCATTTAGGACCTACTTGTAGGTCGCGCGACAAGGTCCCTTCTAGCGGTTCCGACCCGTTGAGGATTTGGCTTTACGTAAAATTTAGGGTTCCGTATAGGGTTTTGATTGGGGTTATACTATATTGAGGAATTTGATTAAATGGTCGACTTTTAGGGTTCCTTAGGACTTTGATTGGAGTTTCAACTACACTTAGAAGCTTGATAATGTTAAAATTTTTAGGGTTCCTTAGGACTTTGATTGGGGTTTTACTACATTGAGGAATTTGATTAAGTGGTCAACTTTTAGGGTTCCTTAGGACTGATTGGAGTTTCAACTACACTTAGGAGCTTGATAATGTTAACATTTTTAGGGTTCCTTAGGACTTTGATTGGAATTTCAACTACACTTAGGAGCTTGATAATGCTAAAATTTTTAGGGTTCCTTAGGACTTTGATTGGGGTTTTACTACATTGAGGAACTTGATAAAATAAACAACTTTTAGGGTTCCTTAGGCCTTTAATTGGACTTTCAACTACACTTAGGACCTTGATTATGTAAACAATTTTAGGGTTCCTTAGCACTTTGATTGGAATTTCAACTACACTTAGGAGCTTGATAATGCTAAAATTTTTAGGGTTCCTTAGGACTTTGATTGGGGTTTTACTACATTGAGGAACTTGATAAAATAAACAACTTTTAGGGTTCCTACGTTAATAATCAAGTTTTCACTTCTGCCGGCACTCCCGGAGTGCAACCCGTATTTTTTTTTTATGATTTAGTTTATCTTTTTAGTCCCCACGTTGTTTTTGCAACTTGCGGCATCTCAAAGAAATGTACGAGTATGTTTGTTTATCAAGAATTTTCTCACGGGCATATGCGTAGAACTGCGATGCAGTAGCGTAGAGAAAGCAATGTTTAATTTATGTGGCTGATTTGTTATGCTAGGCAGTTCCAATGAGGTCCTGGAGAGATACCTACATTAATTTGTGTTTGCAATTTGGTTGTGTCTATTTTCCAGTTGCTCATCCATTTTCATGTAATTATTTCCGATTAGTGATCTGCCTTGTGAGCAAACTTTCTTTAATATATTATATTATATCTATTAGTTATTTGAATAGAAGCATTCGTTTATCTTTTCATTGAATCTCAATTACTACAGTTGCCAAAAAAATAAACTTTAAGGATCGAAGGATCAATCTAGTTTCTACGTACATCATCATAAATCATAATTTTAAACATCATTATAGACACAAAAAGTCTCCATAGCTTCTGTATTCCACATCCGAACTGTAGATTTATTAGCGAACGTTTTTGCTTCGTTTATTTATTCTAAAAAGGCATCGTGTCAAGTTGCACAAAAAACTTCATAGCAATCCTGACCTTGTCTAACAGTTACTGAGTTTTTTGCACAGATTCTAAATCAGTGTCAAGTGTGTAGGTAGGTGCACTAGTTTTTTGGTCTTTAAAATCTGTGTCAATATGTAGCAGTATAATTACTTATCATAAGTGTAGCTTATGTAAATAAGTTGGTTTTATTGACGTTTTTGTTGGAAGTAATTCATGATTTTCATGATAAACTGAATAGCTAGGTTTGTCTAACTAATCAACATTGTTAGCTACAAAATTAGAGTCTATTTTGTCCTGTTTGATGGAATTAAAACCGTTGTTTTTATTCCAAACAATCCCTGTGTCACTCCGTGGGTAGCTTTACTATGTAAACACAGCTTCTGTTTCCTATTTTGTAAGCAAGTTTGCAACTGCAATGGAATTCTTAGAAAAGCACAACAAGAGTTTGTATGCAGTGCTTGTAGATGGCTGATAGAGCTCTGCGAAAACTAACCAGTGTTCATAGTAGAATTACCTACTTTCATTCAATGATACATAATAAGAATTACAGTAAGTAAACACCCCTATTTAGTGCCTATTAGATTCTTTTTTATAAAACTAGCTGATGGAACAAGCATATAGCCTGGTGTTAAGTGGTAACCATCGCCTTTATCAAAGCATTGTCTCGTAGGTCACGCACGTCAGGAACGTGCCTAATGCACTGCCCTGCGTCCATCAATTTGAGGCATGCAGGTGTTTAGCCTCACGTGCCAATAATTCCAAACCCTTTACTTTTTTCCATCTACCACCTCCATCTACAGTTATTGAGAATTGTTTTTAGCCAAAAATTTTACTAATTTTACAAAGACTCGGTCTACAAGTAAACCTCATATGCATCACATAAGATGTTGACTTATGAAGTATTTTTTAGTAAAGTGTCTATAAAATTGGTCTCGTTTTGTGCTAAAAACCAAATAAAAATATTACAAAGAAGAGTCTTCTGATGCTGCTATTATCAGTAGTATCCTCTGCTGAAACAGTTCTTAACTTTATTCTGGTAGTTATAAAATAGAAGATTATAAAGAATTACAAATTGCAATATTGGGTAACTACTATTATCTACTGAAAATTAGAATAAATGTTCTATTAGTCATGAAATAAAATTCTTTGTGTGGACTTCTGTTGATTTAGTTTGCCAAACACTGACATTGAATACGTATAAATCCGACATCAATGTCTATTCTTATCGTTCCAACAAACCCGTGTAGAGTAGTTACCTCTACAGTTCAGTAAATATTTGTACAAATCGTTCTGAAGGCCTTGAACCTTCGAACAGAGAGGTAGGGTGCGTTCGAAAGCTGGAAATAGCTGCGCATGAGTCTTACTAATTTACAAGTGAAATGATTGCAAGTGGTACAGCAAAAGACGTTACTGGAGACATATTTTTAGCTGGTCATATAGAAGGTGTTTGTCATAACTTTGCATGTGTTTAAGCACATACATTTGTCAATGCTGAGAGAATCGTAAATTTTACACATTTAACAACTGGATTAAATTAAGCTGACGTAAATAACGAATCTCAATTCGACGATAATAAACCTAGATTTCGAAGATGTAGTACAAGAGACTGTAAAACAGCAAGTTATCTTTAAAAAAATACAGAATTTAATTTTATTCTAGCGTGCACGATCCTCAAAAACCAGTAAAGCATCACCGGAAATGAATCCATCGCACATCAATCATAAAACAAAAATAATCATAATTTTGTGCCAAAGCAACCTGCTGTTTCGCATCGAGGTTTTTATATTCACACGTCAATCAAATTACGATTGCAAAAAGTGGACATCAATGCCCATTATAAACTCCACAATTACTCCAAAGATGCCGGTACCTATGTAATTTGTTCACACATCTGTTGAACGGACAAAAAGTTGTAGACACAAACAACTAAAGCTTTTCGTCAAAACTGAGTTTTGAGTGATATATAATTAACGCGAATTTATTTTTGGCACTGCTTGTTGAGGCTCTGTTAGTCGGAAATCTCATACCAGGGTCAATTTTGTAGTATGCAGTATTCGCATTGATGTTACATAGGTAGGACTACTAACAAATATTGGAAATAGCAAAACCTTATTGGAAACAGAAAATTATACTCTAGGTTTACCTAAGATTGTGTCTAAAATAATATTCCAACTTGTATGAATTTTGAATCTTACCAAAATTCATACAAGTTGGAATATTATTTTAGACACAATCTTAGGTAAACCTAGAGTATAATTTTCTGTTTCCAATAAGGTTTTGAATTTTACACGGTGACTGCGCTTTAATAGTACATTGTTACCTGAGTGTTGAAAGTCACGTTTTTTGAGTCCCGAGACGGGTTTGGCGCCAGAGCGTAGCGAGGGCGCCAATGGAGCTTGAGGGACTTAAAAGACTTTCATCCGAGGTAAACACTGTGCTTTTCATTACGAATACAAGAAAAGTAAAAATAAAAACATGAAAGAAAAATTAGTGAAAATGAAGATTGAATTGCCGCCTTCCCGGTTTTTTTTTTCTTTTTCTCTGGCGGGCCTTCGGCTTCGGTTCGCCAGCATTATTCAGCCATTATTTTCATTTTCATAATTTAAAAAATAGTAAATTGTTTGCTCAAATCTATGTTATTTTAAAGAAATAGTTGAACGTACGAGTACGAATATAATAAGTAAGCCGTATACGAGATCAACACACGAGGATAGTAGGCAGTGCTAATTTTTATCATATTTTTTATAAATATTGTTGACATCGATGATATATTAATAAAGTAATTTAGAAGATATATTAATTATTTAATACTCTCTTTATGTTACCTATTTAAATTTAAATTTTACATTGCGCTCTATTAGACTTTTTTAACTTCTTACCGTTGTAATGGGTTTCCAACCTACTTGATGAATAAAAAGATGGAATTTGGTATTGGAAAATGATAACAACCTCCTTGCAGTTAGAAAGACTTTAGAAAGTTGGAACATGGTTGAATAAAATAGAACTTGTTTTTTTTACAATTTTACAGCTGTCAGTAGAAAGCGATTCTCCCTAGGGCTGAAAGTATTACTTTCAATTAGGCCCCTCAGACAACTTCAGACCTACTTTCAGAGTATGAGTAATGAAAAAGTATTTTATTAGCAATGCAGTGGCTAGATTTGATGTTTTTAGACGTCTGCACTTTTTGCCTGTCTGCAATTGAACTCAATTGAATGGTGCTTTTTGCGGTTAAATTAAAATTGGATTTTATATGAATAAGACTGGATTTTTTAGAGGAATCTTAAACCACAACCAGCAGTTAGATTAATTTATTAATCATTAGATACAAATTGCTTTGCTACTGTGTTATTTTAAAGTGATAAATTTTGTTGTTGTCTTGATCTTGTTTTTCGTGATAAATGGTTTTATTGATTTATTTATTCTGTATAAACTTTTAAAATTAAGTTCTAGAGATTATATTGTAAGAAATCTCAATTTCTCAAGCCTTTTAGATCGCCTGCAATGGCGATAAGCGTATCGCTGTCAAAGTTCACGGCAATGTTCGAGAATGTATGAAAAACCTTGTGTTGAAACTGATCGTCATTGCAGATCGCCTTGATGTGCGCAAGGCTTAACTCATCATTGTCAATGTCATTGGTAAGCCGTGCACCGTTGCACAGCAAAATTGTTAAAATTACTGCTTTCTATATAACATTATGAAATAACGCTTCATATTTCTTACCAGATATTCAATTACATATTATGTAGTAATTTATGTCTTTACCTTTATTGTATAAGATGACACTGCACTATTAATGCACGCTTACATGTTGGAGTCTTTAACTTGATCGTTATGTTTCTTCAGTATTCATCGATTTCCGTCAGGTCTACTTGTTACAATGCATCTTCTAAGTATCTGTAATTGACCCCGCTTTCAAGGAACTTAAAAGATAATCAGTGTGTAAGCAACTTCTATCTCTTACCAGCTTACCACTAGGCAATGACACACAGTGATAGGGCTTATTTTAAGCAATATCTGACACCTATAACGCTTGAAAGTACCTAAGGCCATAAATGCTTAAGATCACATAAATACTTCTTTATAAGAAAGTAATTAATAAGTATCAAAATAAACTGTGAAAAAATTACCAGAACACCTGCACTTACGGTTCTTTTGCCTAATTTATAACTTAGTGGATTTTATTGGATTCATTACTTTTACTTCTATTGTGTGTATCAATAGTCGTAGTATTTTACCGATTGGCGCCAGTAGGGTTTGCCAGTAATTTGCTAGTTTATGTAAACTTGCTTGTCCATGAATAGACCTTATTGTGGAAGGTGACACTGCACCGTAACGATGCTATAATGATGTTTACTATGCACTTCAATACAGAGAATAGTCATGATGTTTGCCTACATTACCAACGGTAGTCTTGTTAAAGCTATCTTTAACAACACTTATGCTATGTGTTTTTAAATAACTTACATTTGTTTATGCATTGGTTTGCTCAAAGCGACGGCCGTTAAAAACTTCGGTTATATTTCAGATTACTGATATTTTCAATTTTATGTACTGCAGTAAAATAAACTGACCTATCAGCTCAGTTGGTAGTAGCTCTGCCTTCTGCGCCGTAGGTCGTGGGTTCGATGCCCAGCGAAAACAAATATTTGTATGGTGAACGCAGATGTTTATTCTCTGTCTGGATGTTATATTGTATTAAGTATGTATTAAAAAATAAAGTATATTAGTAATGTATCTATCTGGTTCCCACAAGCTCAAGCTCTGCTTAATTTGGGGCTAGATAGTGTGGTGTGGATTGTCTACAATATTTATTATTTAAACTTTTGATGTATTAAAACCAACGTTACATCGCAATGACTAGTTAAATGTCATCGTCCCGCACAGATGATACATGAGTAGCACAGTTTTTGTTGCTCCCTGTCTGGACTCTCGTCTCGCTGGCGTCTGTCTCAAACAAGGTCAAGTGATTCACTTATAGTTATGCTGATTTTAAGTGAAGATGTCACTAAAAGCTGCGTAGGACAAAGAGCTCTGTCTCTGTTACGTACCTAAAGTCAGCGAAATCGCTCCAACTGCTGTCAGCATACAAGAGATGCATATTTATGTTGCAGTTTTATGGATCTCTCAAATGCTTATGAGTGCATTGATGTAGCTGTAATTCATTTATGAAGTTTATTGTTTAAGCATTGTTTTCTTTATTAGGTAACTAAAAAACTTTTTGTAATATCTCGATCAAATTCAATCTGTAAACTTAAACGTAAAATAAATTATTCTGTCCGATATAATGTTACTCGATGTTGGTGTTCTGCAAGGTACGCTATTGGAGCTCTATACCTATCCCACACAAAGTTTGAATTCCTTACGGATCCATATCAAAAGGAAGTTAATATAATCCAAATGATGTACCGGATCTGAATAACATTCTTCCCTACTATTGAACTGGAGGTGTCTACTTATTTCAAGTATTTTTATGAGTCATAGAAATCATCCCAGATGCGCGGGAGTACAAACGGAAATACCTAATCTTTGCATTAATGTATCGCGGGTTCGCACTTACTAGCCAGGAGCCACGTGTGGGCACGCCAGACATGGCGTTCAGCAATCTTTTTGGTAATAATGGGGTTCCGGTCTATGTTGGATATCTATCTAATGGAATTTTGTCGCTTCTTTTGGCATTACTAATTATTTTGAGTACTATTTACTTTGAACAAACAAATTAATTCAAGTCTCTTATAGTTGTGTCTTTTAAGCATCCTCGATTTTCAACGGCGTTTTTAGCATAAGTTATCTATTTTATAGAATGGTGGTGGAAGATTTTATTGAGGAAACTTATCTGAATTATAAATGGGTACTGCAAAAACCTATTAATTCTGCACAATAAGGCGAAGAAAAATAAAACGTATCAACACGAATCATAACTCGAATCAACAGCAAGGCCACCAATCGCAGGTTATAAGCCACAATGCATACAAATGTATATAATTATTATTTATTCATCGTTACAGTTATACAATTGTTACATATTTGGTTATGCTTGTGTGATTGGTTGGATTATATCAGTAAGTCCACTACTCATAGCCAGTAGGCCTATTTTGACGTATAGGTAAGTAATGCGCACATCTAAGCGATCTGCGGTGGCGATCAGTAAAATGCTGTCAAATATGACAGTGATGTTTGTCTGCTTGCCACCGCAAAAAGCTTAAATGAGCGCAAGAATTTAGTCACAAAGGTTTAAATAATGACGTTAACAAAACCACATAAAGCGGTTTATGAGAACCACTGAAAGTCAAATATTGCGTTTGTTACCTAATTAATTAAAACAATTTTAATAAACCAACTGGTTTATTACGTACGTTCAAAAGTAGGTGAAATACATAATGTAGTAATATAAATATCCCTTTTTACTAGGTTTCGTTCTTACAATTCGTAACAAAAATAGGGCAAACTTTCTATGCTAGGCCGTATAGTATTGTTTAATAATGTAACAGGTAGTTATGAATAAAAGCCACACGTGGTCAAAAAAATAATTGGAGCAAACTTAGTTTAGGATCATAGTATTTAAGCAGTATCCCTTGAAAATCTCGCTCCAATTAGCAAGCACGCTTCTCATGCGTTTGAATTTGCTCTTCCAATTTTGTATTAATTACACCGTTCCAGTTTTCAAAACAAACTAAAATAGTGATTAGAACCAAACAATATACCGGTGGATTGATGCTGAGTTATTATATGCTGTATATCAGAAGCTTAAAGTTGAAGATGGTGTGGCAAATGAGGTTGCTGATTTAAAATTAGTAAATCATCGATAGCGGGAATCGTGCGCGGACGCTTACTGGGGTGTGCGTCAGTCAGACTATAAAGGTAAGAAGGATAAGCGATGGCGCTATAAACAATATAGCAACATTACATATTATACATATGTATTTAACATCAATACACACATTTAAAGTAGCAACAGTTCTCGTAACAACATTAAAAAAACTGAACGTGCTCATATTTACAAAACACTCAGAAAATAAAATCCGTCGAAAGACAATGCAGCAACACATCATTGCAAACTATAATATCTTAATTAAATTGGTATGTAAGCAGGGTGATGGCAAATTTTTAAGCCATGTAAAAAAAAATGCAAAGCTAGGTTAGGGTGTTACAAAAGAAATACTTATTCAAAAGCCCTTTAAAATCCGTCAAAAGACAATGCAGCAACACATCATTGCAAACTATACTATCTTAATTAAATTGGTATGTAAGCAAACAATTGGTAATTGGTTGGTTGATGGCAAATTTTTCAGCCATGTAAAAATAAATGCAAAGCTAGGTTAGGGTGTTACAAAAGGAATACTTATTCAAAAGCCCTATAAGCAACTTAATATTAGAAATAAACTTTATAAACGAAATAATACTGGCATAAGATATGGTGATATATTATTAATTCGGTGATAAAATAATGATATATAAATAAAATCTACCCAATCTCTGCGGTGATGCGTTTGAGAAATGTATCCAACACACTTTCCAGCTCATGATTAGTAGGTACGATTAACCTATACACTATAAACGTGTCAGTGACCTACCTTCCAGCAGGTTTGTTTGTGATACCCAAAAATAAGCAGACACGTTTCGATGTAAACAGTTCTGATGAAAACTTTCGCAGAACCGAAATTTTCTAGTGATTTTCTGGTTTTCGCCGTTACACTCATTTCCTTTGTTCTATAACTTTGTACTCTAATAGAATTTCGCAATTCTGAACCAATAAAGCTCAGTATTTGTTATGTTTTGGCACGATAGCTAGGACATGATGGATTACATCGAAGATATATCGATGTAGACGGCAGACCACATTCTAAAAAATCAGTGAGTTCATTTCTTGTAAGTTGTGTTTGAGAGTTAGCTGAGTCGGCATGATATCCCCAATCCAAACGAATTCACCCATCAGCTAACTTCCCAATTTAGCTGTCACCGGCGCGCTATCTAAACAAAGTCATGGGAAGACATTAGTCACGGCTACTTCCTATGCGGACGTCACAAATCTTTTGGGCTAACTGGCTAATATTGGAACAGTTTTAGAAAGACCTTCTGTATCTTATTCTTGTTATTTTAATTATTTAAACATGACATTTTAATTATCTTTGCAAAAACTAATGAGCTGCATATCTGTTAATGCTCAAATATTTTTTGTTGTATTCAATATCTTTTTTGTCTTGGTAAACGATGGTTGGTCAGCCATTTAAGATACACGATCTTTCTCTCAAATTGGTTTCATTTTTAAAGGTTTTGGCAGGGCAAGGTCGCAGGTTATCGTAACTATTTCAATGTAATGCATCAATGTCCTGACTATACTCCAGCGTACTTTTGTCTGATAGCTGGAAAATATTTGACATGCATAAAACATTGATCGAGAATTCACTGCCAAATTTCTATGATAATATCTCTTCAGCCCGTCAAAACTTATCCGAGAAGTTCGTATATTCTCCGATAAAACCAGATAAAACTATTCTGGTAGTATCGTAAACAAGCGTGTAGGTTAGGTAGTAATTGGCGTGTCGCCTTAGATCGACTGCCAGTGTTTTGTGTTTTATCCGTCAATTTGTATAGAGGATAGATTTTTGTTTAATAAAATCTCACATTTCTGCGACATCGTTTGTTTAATTAGTTGTTTTAAAATTCTTACACATAAAAATTAAATGCTAAGTAGGAAAAACATTTTATAATCTCTGTGTTTTGTTATCGAAGTTAATTATAATGATGGCACTCATCTGATATCAAACAAAAAACTCCTAAAAAACATCTGATCATCTTGCACCACACAATAAACAATTTGTTCTCGGCTTGGAAAGCACCTACGACCAACACCACAGAAAGCTCAGCTTTTACCAACTGATCTGAGTGGCCAGTCTAAATTAACTTTCATATTCATATTCATATTCATTTATTCATTGTTTCATGTGTATTATAGGTCTTAGGGGGTAATAACGTCCAGAACATGAGCCCCGCTGGGGCATTACAATGCCCCAGCACTACTTTACATAGCAGCATTACTTTCGCATAGATAAATAATGTATAGGTATACACAGATGGTCAAAGTTCAAAAACTCTACCTAATTTTTTGTAAGCACTGACTTACTTTTTAATAACGCGTCCTACTTCCCAAATAGCTTTCATAATTTACGCGTTAACATTAGGGAAATATATACTGCTAATAACTCATGATTTAACTTCTCGAATACCAATGCTAATTCACCATTTAACATTTCCGATCACCTGTCCACAAGATTCACCAAAGCATTTGAATTTTCTGCATTTGACATTTTCCAGCGGAAACTACCCGTTTCAGTTTTGTGCGCTTCCGCCTTGCCTGACATCTTTTAATTGGGGAAAAGCATAGATATTTGAATTTCGAAGAGGAAACGGATGTGCCGGTTGTCTTTTTATTTTAATATTTCTTTATATTCCCGTGGCGCTGGCCAGTCTGGATTAAAAATAAAGTTTTTCTTTTCATCTCGCAACCGCGACTCTTGGTAATCTATAATAGCTTCCTAGCTCTCAATTTTTACTTTGATGTTTTTTTATGTAGGGCAATATTAAAGTCACACTAAAAGGGCATTGAAACAAACTTTTAAGTCTCGTGGTTTTGTTATCATTGCTTGTTTTAAGCAGTTTTTAATTCTGAAACTTCATTATTTTGTCGTCATTATATTTTCATGTTCTGTTTTGAATTTGATACCCTCAAATCAATACAGTTTACGTTGCAATTACCATACCAGAAAATTATACGTTCACTGCAGGAAGCTGTGCTATTTCTAAACGTCAAACGCAATATGACGTCTGTCACACGATATCCTCAAAACACACGTAAACTTACGGCTTACCACATGGACTTTATCAACAAGCGATAAAGTATAAAATTGAATGATCGTTACTTCGACAGCTGTAAAACAATTTTCTAGGGTATTTGGTATCGTTTTTGGAACCGACATTGATACTTGACGCCTTATTTCACGTGCAGTTTTTTACCGAGTTATTTCTGTAAGTTTTAAAATCTGTTTTTTAATGAGCTCAGCGAGCCGGTATTGTTTTATGATGTTTTTATGGTTTGCAGAAATGCAGATTGTTTTTGGAGGTTTTAATTATGCTTCTGTTAGCAACGGTTGAAATTCTGGTCAAAGTTGTATTCAACTATTAGCTGATGGAACAAGCCACATGATTTTTAGCTGGTAACCATCGCTTATAACAAAGCATTGCCTCGTAAGTCACGCCCTTAAGGAACGTGTACTGCCCTGCGTCCATCAAGGCTCTTGAGGCATACAATTTTTCGGCAGCCTCACGTACCAGTAATTATAGAGACGTCATGATCTAAGAATGCAAGCAGGACTTATTTACAGGATTTCGTTTTCATCGAAATAGTGATATCTTTGTGAAGTGAAGCTTGAGAATAAGGCACCTAGATCTCCCGCACGTGCACTTCAATAATAAATAACGATTTTCCTGTTGTTCTCGACTGAAAAGGAAAACTCCACTTATTTCAGCCCTTGAAATGACTACATGGAATTTAATAATTTAAATTCTTTATTCAGACAATTATAGAGTCCATGGTGTTAGTAACAAAAACAGAAAAAGTGGGTTAGTAACTTATAACTAGTAATGATCTAGTCCTCTGGATGAGTCTCCATACCAGAGGACAATTTTGTTTTTCATCAATCGCTTTTAGGATGCTGTTGCTACTCCCGCGCAGTCTACATAGCAGTGACGCTGTCTTTTTGCGCCAGATGGCGTCGAATGTGTCTGTGCGCATCGTGGTGAACATACCAGACGCGCTACAGTAACGCGGAAGCCGCAACAGTGCCCTAAATGCGTTATTATATTGGACCCGCAAAGCATTGTAAGTCTTTTGGGTATAGCTGGTCCACAGACTCGCAGAGTATAGCGAAGTACAGTATGCCTTGAATAGAGTGATTTTCACTGCATCTGTACAACGCGCAAATCTGCGTGCCAGCATATTCCCTCGGACTGACAATGCTCTGCGTTCCCTTTCCATGTCAGCATCATCTCTAAGATCCTCGGTAACCAGATGTCCTAAATATTTAAATTGATGCACTCTTACAAGTGGCACTCCGTTCAGTAACACAGGTGGAACAAAAGTAGGACATTTGGCACCAGCCTTGAAAACCATGACCTCCGACTTCTTTACATTATAACTGAGCCCGTGAGCAGTCACAAACGACTCACACACTGCGATGAGCTTTCGAAGTGCACTGATTGATGGAGCGAGCAGCACCATATCATCGGCGTAGCTGAGGTTGTTTACACACACATCGTTAATGAAGCAGCCCACATGCATGCTGCTCAGTCTCTCGATCAGCTCATTCACGTACAGGCAAAAGAGCGAGGGCGAGCTTAACCCCCCTTGCCGCACCCCGCACTCCAGCCTGGACGACTCCGAAAACTCACCTGCCCATCTCACACGGTTTACCTGGTTTAGGTACCAATACCGAAAAATCGAAACCAGCTCTGGTGGTAAGCCCGTGTCCCTAAGCTTCTGCCACAAAATATCGTAGGAGACAAGGTCAAAGGCTTTGGATAGGTCCAGGAAACACGCATAGACTGGAGTCTGTCTGTCCGTATAATACTTTACAGTGTGCTTAAGACTAAAAATGGCAGTCTCGGTTGAAAGACTGGGTCTAAACCCAAACTGAGCATCATGTAACCTAAGATGCTTACTCAAATAAGTGTTAAGCACACTGTCAAATACCTTCGCCACAACCGCAGCCAGTGATATGGGTCTATAGTTTGATTTATCTGAGACATCCCCAGTCTTATTTTTAACAATGGGTACCACCAGAGTTTGCATCAAGTTATGAGGTAAGTACGAATGACTTATACAAATATTAAAAAATAATGCTAGTACTCGCGGAAGATGAAAACCAGCATGCCTCAGATGTTCGATGCTGAGCCCGTCATGCCCCGGAGACTTCCCTCCTGACATTCTTTTAATCGCGTCTCTTATGTCCTTGGCGAGAACTAGGGTAGATACTTGAGCATCCCGCGACCCAGCATCGAACTCCCGACTTGGTTGTCCAAGAGGAGACTGCACTGCAAAATGTTTTCTAAATATATTTGCTATATCTATAGGGTTTGACGCACCATCGACGCTCACTGGAATGCCAGGTTTGGCATTCAACTTATTCGTGCATTTCCAAAAACTTTTAAAATCGGCCTTTGAATGGTGTGCTGCCATCAAGTCCATTTTGATTTGTTCCTGATGGTTTTGGCACCATTTAAGTTTACCTTTAAAGTACTTACGTGCCTGTACCATTTCATCAAAAATGACACCACTTGGTGGCTTACCGTAGGACACCCATAAATTGAATTTCATCCTAGCATTCAAGTGAGATTCGCTTACATGTCTATTCCACCCCGCCACTACCTTTTTACGTGTGGTTCTTTTACTAGTTGAACTAATTTGGGCAGCTTCACAGAGTATGTTAATTAAATCTGTATACATGTTCTCTATAATACTTTTATGTTGGGTACTGTCACAGAATTTCCCTCCACATTCCTGAAACTGACACGGAAAGTGTATATTTTTTAATTTAGTATTACAGAACTCCTTATATATACTAATTTGGTCTGAACTTCTCTCCCCCCACTGGATTTTATTACAAAACAATGTTTTAGGAACGTACTTTTTTCTAATTACATCTAGATTACACTCTATTACTAACGGGAAATGATCGGACCAATAAACATCGTTTTTAACGTAGGTATTTACTACGCACGGCCACGAAGCCTGCGTTACAAGACAATGGTCAAGCCAACGCAAACTTCCATGTGCATCACTTATGAAAGTCACAGTATTTGATGATAAACTAAGCTTACTAATGTCCGCACAGATCCAGTCCTGTTCAGCCGAGAAATCCAGAAGTTCTTTGTAAAAAGGTTCACCAGGGTGCGCATTAAAGTCTCCAAGGATAAACACGGATTCTACACTATTTTCATCTACTATTACACTTATCGCGCTCAAGCAGTCTGTAAACTCAGATAGGTTTTTTTCACAGTCAGTAGGCATATACACACTGAGAACAAGCACGGGCTGGTTGTTAGTAGCTAGCCGGATAGCTGAAATACGTGGATTAGCACACGGTATCACCGACACGCACTGAAATATTGCTTTGCGCCATAAAAGCGCAACTCCGCCATGGGGTCGGCCCTTCAGGATACCAGTGCTGGTGTCCACCGCCGATGTTCCAGTACTCCCAAAGTCTTCGTCTATGGCCGCTAAAAATGGTAGATCAGTCGGCAGTAGCCACGTCTCTTGCAGCGCAATAATATCCGCAACCTTACATAGCTGCCTTATACCATCCACAGAGCGCTTTATGTTTTTACAATTATATGTTACCATAGTTGTACTACACATTATGATTAGGTATGTTTCTCATCTGATCGGGATCTTTATAAGGCATAAAACGACGGCATGTTACACCATCTGGCCAAATCTCATCATTCAGGAACAAATCTAGTTTATGCCTGGTAACCATCATTTTGTATGCATTATACTCACGCTTTGTTTTCATTTTGATTTTCTGCAGCATCACATTCTCACTCATCTTAGAAAAGATGAAATCCACAATATCACTTTCTTGCGTGTCTTTATGAACATTTGATATAAACAAAGGTATTCTTATATCGGCCGGCTTAAATCTATCATTTGATTTTACAGTAGCCTTTCCCGTTATTCCTTCCGTTCTGTTTCTGTGCCTTCTTCTTTGCACCTCAATCCATTCTTGCTTCGGTGTTTCAGGCTTCCACACACCTGATTGCTGCAGTGTTTCAGCCATAGTTTTGTTTGTGTTATCACTAGCGCGCGAACGACTATTTTCATCGTTTGCAGTAATAGCCGGCGGCGCAGGCAGCTGTTGTCGCATAGCAAACTGGTTTCCGCTCGTATTTGTCATAGTAGGTATCAATACCGGGGCGGAGATAGTGGCATCGGTTTGCAAACGTGAAGTGATTGTTTCTGGTTGCGCTAACTTATTAGTAACGGGATAAGGTGCAAAACAAACTTTTGTACATTTCTCTGTGACACCAGATAGCGGCTGAGGCAACAAAACGTTTGCATGTTGTTGTTCTGCGCTCGTTGTCATACACCGCTCTGGAGTGCTAGTCTTTGCTGTGGAGGTGCTTGAGAAGTTTAGGATGCCAGTAGGTCCACTGTCCAACAAATAAGCGCCACGTCTACTATTCACGTTATCAATGTTTACTAGCGATGCAAATCTCATGTTATCTACCTCAGATCTGAGACAACTCAGCTGTTCTTTTGTTGCATACGATTCTTTTACCGTTTTTATTTCTGATTGCAGCAATAAAATGTCTTTCAAGATTTTCGTTGCATCCAAACTGTTAAATGTAACCGGAGGGAGTTTGTGTATTTGCCAGGCCACAAAAATGGGTGTATTATCCGGTTCTGTATTCTTCAACGCGCAGATAATATCTTCAACGTCCTTTTGTTCTTTATTCTTACGCCGTGAAACATTTCTGAGGGTAGTAGAAATGGACGCGAACAGCAAATCCTTCGCTGCGTTTATTTCCACTGTTGAGAAAGCCGTCACAACTAGTCTTACTAAACTTTCTTCATCTAAAACATCTATTTTATTTTGAACAAAACAAAGTAGCTCGTTAATGACGATATTACACTGCGTACACTTTAATGTCGCGGTCGACATCTTTACTTCCGCGTCCGATCGCTGGCGCGTACGCAACGGAACTGCAACGCAGACAAATTTTGTCTTTTTTGTACTAAGAACTGTAAAATTAGTGCAGAAGTACATACATACATACATAAAATCACGCAGAGATCACGGATTTCCACTTGCTATGATCCTGACACACCTTTTTCGCTTCATTCGCTCTCATAACATTCTTCATACATGCTCGTCGGTTTAGGGTATAGGTACTCCTAACCTGCAGAAGTAAAACGCACCAAAATATATTTCTATGGCTATTGAAATAATAAATCAATAACGAACATTATACTTCATACTAACTACATACACAACTATGTATGCATCCACTTGGCAAGCATACATAATAGCTATAATTATCTCAACGCATTCACTCTAAATTCACATATTATTTTGTCATCCAGCCCTTTGGCAAACGTCACCCAATGTATCACTCCTCAATTTTTTCGCTTACAAAATGCATAATTTATTTTATTATGATTTAGTGGCTACAGGAATACACGACATATTAATAATCTCCCGCGGTTTGGCTCTTTAAATGCGTTGCGGAAGTGCGGCCACGATACTGGGGTTTTATGAGCTTCGTGTCCTGTTTCTCGAAGAAAAATCTATTACATCAATAATAATGTAAAATAAGCCAGTGTTGCTTCGTAGTTTTTAATAAATTTACACTGTTATCGCTTCAAAACTTTCCGCATGTCTCAAATAGTTATGGTAAACAACTAAAATTTTCATATTTTGTTGAACTTGAATTTCGGATAGCAATAAACATCTTAGTCTAGGTACTAAGTACTTACCTAGAGTTCGTTTTATCCAGAGTAGACCAAAAAAATATTGAGTTATAGCTTAAATAAGCCCCCATTATATTCTTACTAAGTCTAAGAGTAAACTTTATGCATAACTAAAATAAATAAAGCTTCAATACATTTATCAAAAAGATAGACAACGCTAGACAAAACTCGTTTTTAAAAGCACGCCTACGGATTGGAAATGTGCCAAACAATCAAATACTTATAGAGAATGTACTCACTCGTGCAAAGACTTGCTATGCCTATTTTTATACCAAAAATAAACAGTTCCTGACCTATGTCGCTATGTCATTTTGGTCTGCGAGTGACACGTGTAAGATAAGAATAATATTTAGGTAAATATATTCTTAATAGTACAAAAGAATAAAAACGCATAGATACATTACGAACAGACATGGAAGCATAACAAAAGAGCTGGTGATAGTTATCAATGATGCTAATAACGAGACTAATAGGTTAAGATGGCCGGAAAAAGATAAATTATATTGTAATTTAAGCTACACTATAAGTGTAATGTCACAGAATAAAATCTTACAAGAAGGACATCAGTCTTCATTCAACTAATGATAATCTAGTCTATCACGTAAGTCAGTAAAACCTAAACTCAAAGCAAAGCTGCTGTCTGTGTGATTGTAAATTTCCATCAAAGCCAACAAAGGGAAGCCGAGAAAATATTGCTTTCTTTGCGGCTTGCCTATAAACAAACTTTACAAGCAACACAGTAGCGGATTGGAGCAATAGACTTCACAGATGAAGTATTTTAGGAGTTTTTAAACGATACGATTTAAAAGATGTATAAAGTGAAATGGGAAATCACAGTCATGAATTTTATAGAATATTCTATAATATTAATCAATGAAGCTCTAAATTATAAGCTGTTGGATAAAGAAAGTGTACTTTATACACTCCTAATTTATACAAATTGCATGAATGATCAGGTCAGGTCTGTAATCAGTGCCGTAATGGGAGGTATTACCGAGACAATGGGGTCTAAATCTAATGGTGCTCTACTACGGTGGTCTTGTCTGGAAAGAAGAATGCAAATCAAATCAACCATGGAATTGAACCTACATGCGTAACTTATACATGCAAGTTTCGAGTTAGAGGCACAGCGACAATGTTTTGAAATTCTACCTACAACCAAAACACAAAAATATTTCGGTTTTCGTACAAAATCTTAAAAATAATAATTTCTCACGAACTTTTGCAAGTACCTATTGTTTTTAAGCCTTGCGATTGACTTGACGACATTTTTTTATTTTGGGACCCAGGGCTTGCATCTGCTCAACACATGCAACCACTAAATCCATTTTTAAGAGTTCGCAAAAACTGTAGTGATGAGAATACAGATATCGATACATTAATATAATAATATCGATATAATAATATTATTGATTCTCATTGCGTTGTTAGATTTATTTGGATGGCGATAAAAAGTTTCAATAACTTTGCCACGCCAAATTGCAACGAATAAAAAATCTGATTTCATTTACTTAAGAAGCTTTTGTAATCCTTAACTAGTTTTTTTTTTGCATAAAGGTACGTAAGAAAGATACTCATGGCTGTTTTTCTTAAGCCTTGCGCAGATCTAGGTCGTCTGCGATGGCGATTAGTGTATCGCTGTCAAATATCGCACTATCAAATTTCGCGGCGGTGTATACGGATGTATGCAAAACCCTATGATGTAAATAATCGCCATCGCCACTGCAAATATCGTCTTTCTATTTAGTCAATTTCATGTAACAAGCAAAAATCTAAATAAATCATTTAAAGATTTACAACGCTATCAATATCGATATCTCTAGTACCCAGTGTATCGTCTGATGCTTTCATCGATAACGATGTACAAGGCACATCACTACAGAAACCCATAATTCACAGGCCACAAATCTCAGCTGCCATTAAACACTTGAAAACAAAGCATTGTAACATTGTCCAGACTGTCCCAGTCAAAGAACAATAAGGCAATTTCGTTCAGGTTTAGTTTGAGTGCATAATTATGCGCGTGTAATAATTTTGGACATTTTGTTTCTTGGCCATGACTCGAATTTACTAATGCCACGATTGCTTTGGGTGTCACGCCAGAAATGCTGAAACTATGTAGCTGGCACAAGCTAGGGCATATAGGCCGTAGTAAATCTATACATAGTACTGGTAATAATAATCTTTGTCCTGATATAAGAGACCTTGCATGACCTTATAAGCCACTGCTGGTAGAGACTTTTAAATGTGAGGGTATCTAGTTTAGGCGCATGTAATGTGTAATCCCCTAAAGAACGCAGCGAGTGTTGAAGTTTATAAAAAAAAAAAGAAAAACTAACAAAGTTCAAACGAACAAAGCCTGCCTGTAACCTGAATAAAGTAAATACGAAATACAAAATACAATCGAGTAGGTATGTTATAATTAAGGTATGAGATAATCGAAACTCTGCCAAGCAAAAATACAACTAGGAGAAAACCAGGTAAATATTTTTTATACTCTAAACACGTGTTGTTCAGTCCTGAGACCCTTCTATGGGCTAAACCAGCTTTAGTGTCCTTCTGGTAGATTTATAGTATTCAGGTGTCCCTCGCGAAGTGCCCTATTTTTGGCCGAAACGTGATTTTAATGAGTTTGCAATGGTTACTTATTTTAGTTTGTCGAGGGGAGTTTCGCCATAACTTTCGCTGACAGAAATAAATATGCAAGAAAAAATATTGCTGTGTTGTTGATGAATATTAATCATTATTTCAATGAGGATAAGTAATATCTTAAACTGAAGAACTTGGTGAAATTTATCTCTCTTAGTCAACCTAGTAGCCACAATAAGCAAGTAGTGTAGTGTGTAGTGTGAGCAAGTAGTTGTAGTGGCAAGTTAATAGTACTTGTAAATGACTCCATAAACTGTGAAGTAAATATACCAAATAAACTTATCTATATAAATGTATGTGTATATATAGGATATATTCATAACGGTCATAAAGCAGTCATTTAGCTTACGGTCTGCTGCGGTTTTTTTTTTAACTTGATTATTTTTTGAAGTAACAAGGGACTTTTAGGCGAGCCGTTAAAGTGTCCAGCATTAAGAATGAAAGGGTTAAGGTCTTGGGTACTTTACTTACCTATTAAGCCCGTCACACACGTAGCTATAATTTATATTGTTATAGCTACGTGTGTGTGACGGGCTTTAGAACCAAGCTTCTTTAAAAACTGAAATAATTATTTTCTATTTTGTTTTCTGTTTCAGCCACAGCTCATGTTATTGAATGAATCTTATGGTTCAATATGAATAATTTCTCCATTATCGTTAGTTCATTCACGATATGCATTTTGTAAAAAATATTTACCTTTAAAAACTAAGTGCATCTCATTTGTATTCACTCGATGCACTCAACATTATGTTTATGACCTGAGAACATTGAGTGTTATGTTCTAAAGATCTAGCGACCGCTATGTAACACCTGATATTCTGGGATGTTGTCTTTGTGGCCCGAGGTTTGCGTCCCATTGACACTGTGGCCCATTTTGCATTATTTTCGTTGTCGTTGTGGCCCAAACATTTGGGCCTTAAAGTTAGTAGCAAAAACAAGTGGTTTTTGGTTGTCTTTGTGGCCCATTGTATTTTGTGGGAACAAATGCGCATTATACCTAAGTATTCAGAGCAAAAAGTTATTGAAATTAATTTAATTTATCACTCAAATATATTGAAAAAAAAATATTACTTATTACTACTTGAATTACAACTTACTTAAATTCTTTTTAATTTACTTTTTAAACTTTGCATGAAAACCATGCGTCACTGTTTGTCGCTACTATCGGCAACAGTTGAATCTTTACCGATTTTTATGAGGCCATAAAATTATATGACCAGGATACTCACTTGGTATGCCAACTCTATCTAAAATGTCCAAGGCTGCCCTACTGACTCGCAAAGTAGATGAACGTAGTTCCTGACGCAGCTGTTAAATCATCTTCATAGAGGTTCACCCATCCTTATACAACGGTAAAGACAAAGAGGCAAAACTAATGCGAGATAGAATGATGTATCTCTCTCTTACTTCGTGTGGGTGGACGCTATATCATTCGAATCCTTTAGATAACGTAGCGCACACGCTTGTCACTTCTTTAGGAACGAGGGCTTAACTAAGATGTATGAGTATTTTGTTCTGATTGTTTTATGGATCCTTATAATGTGGAATCTTTGTTTTTTTGACGAAACTGGAATAAACTTTCCATTATAGTGTTAACTTGAATTGTAAAGGAAAGGGATCCAAGAATTAATTTAAAGTACGACATAGCTTTAAGGAATAAAACGGCAAAATGTTTTAAAAAAGGCTGCGGCTTTAGTAAAGCCATAAAACATCTAGTAATAACATTTTCGGAAGGTAAAAGAATATTCTTTTTGTTCTAGATGATACGTACACAGTGATAGAAGCATCGACGAATGAGAGACTCCGGCTAGTCTGCGGCCTGTTGCCGAGGAGTCAGACTCCAGCGGTGCAGTGGTACAAAGATGGGCTGGTAGTGGATGGACATTCCAAAAGAGTAGCTCAGCAAAGGCAATGGTGAGTAAAAACATATTAAAAAAAAATATATAAATACCTTTGAAGATTGGAAGACCGTTGTTTAGCTATTAGAGACAATAGATTATTTAAAAAGCTATACACATAATAGCATTGTGTGGACCGAGTGGTGGCGGCAAGAGCCAAGGACAAGATGGCGAGACGAGCTCGAAAAGTACAGGCCACAGTGGAACATCTCAGCACAGGACCGCACAGAGTAGAGGGGTTTGGGGGAGGTCTTTGCCCAGTAGTGGGATATAAAGGACATGGAGAATAATAACAACAAAGTGATCCATGAGGATCGTTAGGTGGACAGTGAACAGTCGTCTTATAGATAAACATATTCTAAAAAATAAAGAAGGTTCAAATAACACTGCAGATAAAAATAAGACAGTCAATGTGAATGGCAAAATAAAAATGGTAGAAAACAATAAAAGTCAGTTGTTCAATAATTGCTGAAACTTAATCCGTAATACGAGAACGAGTAAGATAAAAAATTAAACATTATGTTCGTGGGCAGTGTACCATGTAGCTAGTTAGAGAAATAATTTAAAAAATGCTGCGTGAAACATGATATTTATTACTTCAACTTCATCTGAACGTTTAATAAAAGAACTTATGCTATGTTAATCCATACACACTTGGTCACAAGATACCCAATAGATAAATTATCATTAATTAACATTCAACCTATTATCATTTTTATGAATTGATTTATGATAGCTTGTTACTAACATCTGTTAAAAGTACGGTAGCCAAACTGTTGTAGAAACACGATATTAATAATACGATACTTATAAAGGTGAAAGCCAATACCTATATATTCAGTTTTATTAGCCAATTATTTAATTGATCCACCAGATACAGAAGATAGCTTCTCAGATGTTCTAACTGCAAGCTGTTTTCTGAGATAAATAAATTTGGCACATGCCCACATTCGGCAGTAGTAAATATAATAATATCAAAGCAGTCTAAACTAAAATAGTTTCAAATGATATTAACAATATACCATGAATTGCACTAGATACAGATACAGAAATACAAACAAGACAGTTCAATATTTACGTTGTTCTATCCCGGGACGGTACAGCGATAACTCATAGCACCCTATGAGTTGTGGCCTTTCCAATGCATGGAATAATATATCGCTATTTGACTGTGGTATTGGCTGATATTAGGCCTGATTTATGGATTAAATGTATGAAAGTAAGCTAAGTATAAATGATGTGAGTAATGGCATCACTGAAAATATTCAAATCTAAACATAAAGCAAATTTTAACAACTGCATGGCAAAACTTGCACCGGTTGCCCAGTTAGTGACCCAGTGAGAAGTTAGCATCTGTTGAAGCATGAAGCCAACATAATATCAGTAGTTACATTTATATTTGCATTATGTAATAAATTGTTGCCATTTACTAACATTAGTTTTTTAAGATTTTATTTCTGTGCTACTAACAAATTGGATTTTTTCTGAAATATAAATATTGTATTGTTGTATTGTATTGTATAATTGTATAACTAGATGAACACACGCGATTTTTTGAGATAAAACCATTTCAAAATTCTGTTACCCACAATAAAAAGTAGTCGTTAGATAAGAATGAAATTAACTTTTCCAGGCTAAGAATAAAAGGGTTTCGGCCGCGAGATGCCGGCGTTTACTCGTGCCAGAATGGTGAAGAACGAGGCCGGGAAATGAGCGTCACCATCAAACATAAGGAAACACAGGATCAGGATATAGCAGGTAAACATCTGTTCAATTCACTAACACACATTTTCACGTTGTATGGATAACTGTTGTAGAATAGGATCTCGAATGGAAAACACGAGTTCGTGTTCTCCATTCGAGAACACGAACTCACGAAGCGTCTACGTTTGGTCTTCCAGTTGGAAGACCAAAACGTAGACGCTTCGTGAGTAGTCGGTGGATGGAGAGGGCTCAAAATGTTTTTTCCGGAAAAAGTATAGGAAAGGCTTCTTCAGGCTGATGATTATGTTACACGAGCACAAACGTGCACTGCAACAACTTTGGATAATCTAGTCAATACTTAAAAATTAATGTCAATCAAAGATCTCCTTGACAAAATTTCAAAATATGCTTCATTATCGGCATAAAACCGACCGTATCGTGTAAATTTGGTTTGTATGCGGCTATTTCCATACACTATTTTATTATCATCTCACTGTCCATCCACAATATCCACATGTGTAAACAAACTGCCAAGTCCGTCGGATTCCAGGGTTACCACAACTAGCGGCCAATACCCTTGCACATTGCAAATAAAGAGAGCGCATCTTATTTATTATTTATTTATCTCTGCAATGCTTGGCATAAGAATCTTGCGGTGTCCGATATGTGCCAGATTATGGGTTGCTATGTTTGTTTCTGCATTTATCGTGGTTCATAATAAATTGGGGCTTTATTCGTGTTTTCCGATATGACGCGGTGCACTCAATTTTGATACGACTTCCTGTCTTGAGAAAACAGTTTAAGATTTCAAAGACTGAACATTTAAAAATATTATTATACCTCCTGCTATAGTGCCCATATGCAATTACTTATAAGTAATCCCTGATGATTTTATTTCAGGTTATCAAGCCGATGTTGATATCAATAGACCACTACCAGAGATCCTGTCGCAACACCAAGCAGCATCACTACTCGAAAACAACACTATTGAAGAAAATGACACATCTAAACGCTTTCCGAAGAATGTAAAGTTTAAGGAATATGATGCTAAAGAAGAAGACCCCGATGAAAAGAGCGAGAAAGATCATCCGAATTATGGACATGTGGATAATACGAAAACTAAAATCCCGCCAAAGTTCAAGCATCCAACAAAAATGTTCAACATGGAAATGAAACCGGCTGGCAGTTCCATCAGACTTCGATGTGCCGCTGAAGGTAATAAATATTTTATTGATAAACTGCTATATGATCATAAACTCAGGATAATAGGTGGCGGAAAGCGTTTGTCTCTGGAGGCTAAAAACAAATTATTTTGCAACGTTGGAAGGTGTATTTACTTTTTGAAACTTTGTCTCTTCTTTGGAGAGGTCGCCACCCGCGACGCCATGCCTTACAATCAGTAACCATTAACGAGTAAAGATTTAAAGACAGTTAAGCTAGATTTCTAAACCGTAGTTGCGAAAATCTTAATGGCATCTCGCTATAAATGTACTAAACGGACTATCACATTTTAACTGCATTCACCATAGCATTCCGAGTCTTAAAACGAACCTGAACCAAGTTATGATCATGCTACAAAAATACGTTTAACGACTCCATAAACGTTTGCAGGGAACCCAACACCGAATATAACGTGGGACAAAAATAAAAGCACGCCTATCATGAGGAGTTACTTCCAGCCTTCCTATGGCAAATGGTCCATGGCGCTGGATGAGCTGACGAAGACTGACAATGGAAACTATACTTGTACTGTTTGCAATGAGCTGGGTTGCATCGAACATACTGTTGTACTTCAAGTTCAAGGTAAGAGTTTATCAGATTCTTTGCCTTAGTTTTCTGCATTGGGATTTAGAATTATTTTTGTTGGATCACCTTAAACAGCTGGGAATAGTGAGTTGGAAAACTCGGCAATAATCATTACTTGAGAACCATTATTATTATATTGGGAACTTTTTTGGGTCATCATTGTGTCAAATTAATGTGGTCTATTCATATTTTGGGCATCATAAATCGAAATTTATAAGGAGCTGTAGTTGGTCTACTGTGAGTTATTTTATTGCTCTAATTTTCGATGTACCTACCTATCATCTTTCAGTCTACCTGATTGTCTATTCCCCTTCTTTGCATTTCTCTTTCCTATTTCGAATTACTGGATCATAGTTATTATTTAACAGAAGTAATTGTTTCGTAGAGCGCTATCCATCGAAGCCGTACATAAAAGAAGGATACCCTGGCAACATTACTGTGCTAGTCAACGACACAGTACAGCTGTCTTGCCCACCTGTATCTGATCTCGAGCCTTATCTTTACTGGATAAGGCCTACGAACATTTCATTGAAAGACGCTGAAGTCGGGCCGAGCGATCAGCCGATTCCAGTCGGATCTACGATAGAGGTCTTTGATTTTGTTACGGTGGAGGCTCTTGGTTGAGGGTCTGAAGGAGCAGAACTTATCTGATCTTGCAAAACTATTAATTGCTTAGCGATAAGTACTAGACCACGCACAAGCTTTCTTGAGATTCGATTAGATTTCAAAGACATGTCATAACATTTTTAAAGACTTTAAAAATATTTTTAATTTACAACTTCGGCCTGCCTCCATATTGTTTTACCCAATGCAGGGCATATGTAAAACTTACACTTAATTACTATGCTTGTACATAAACTAAACCATGTTTATGCAATAAATGTACCTATGAGCATGTTCAAAGAAAAATCTCGTATTGCAAAAAAGTTTCATTGAGATTTGTATAGAAATTAATGCAAGAATAAACGAACTTGATTTCAAGGTTCAAAGCCAGACGTAAACAACAAAGTATTTTTAAAAAAAGGTGGAAACCGTTTAACGCAAGGCGCAATATTAGAATAATCCTTTTTATTTTACAAAATAAAAGTAGTTTTGCAAGATAAGATGGTTAGTTTTTTTCACGCGGGGAAGGCTCTTTTTATTTGTCAGTGAATATTTTCTAAAAATATCTGTTTTCTCTTCTTACGTGGTAAAGGTGTTTTTTCTATAGATACTTCCATCAAGTACCTTATTAACTAAGTACTAGTATAATAAAATTCTACCACAAAATACTATGTAGCACTGGTGATGGTAAATGTTGTAGTTTTTAGGTTCATTTTCTTTCTGATAGGCACTGATACAGGTTGATGGGTCACCTAGCTATAAGTTTCAGAATGTCAAGTGCCTACCTACGTAAAGTATACCTTCAACGAGTTCGTATAGTCTCCCACAAATAAACTGGTACTGAATAGAAGCTTGCAGATTATGTCACTGTACTACAAACATTCAATAATAAATGAAACGAAACTGGTCCTGACATTATATTGAGCCTCCTTGAAGTGCACTTGAAATCCATTAACCACACTATTAAAGAAGTGACACGTCAAGAAGAAGTTCTAAAACGCTTTATTTCATTAATTATAGAGCGTGTATACGCAAAGCCGGTGCTAACCCAAGGCGTCGTGAACCAGACAAAGCTGCTAGGTCAAACGGCTGAGTTCAGCTGTGACTTTCTCTCAGACATGCACCCATTCGTCTACTGGATGTATTTCACCAGAGACGAGTTCGTGTACAACGATACGTGGGTTGACGAGAAGAAGGAATCTGTTGTGTACTTCGATGTCAATAAGCTTATGACGGTGAGGGTTTGACTAACGCATGTGGTGTAGCTTTGCAATTTGCATGGGGTTTCTGTTGCTTTCTGTTTGCGTGTGCGTTTTCTTTTTGTGCGAGTTTCAGGGGACATGTGCACGAAAGAAAATTTGTAGCCAAGCAGACATAACTGTCATGTCAATTTTGCATCAGCATCATCGTTTCAGCCCATAACCATTTACGGGTAAACCTCCTTCAATTTCTGCCAATTTAATAATCCGAGGTTTTTTTAATTTATTTGATTTGGCAAGTAATGAATTCATATAATGTGAAAACTATTGATGGATACCAAAGAAAAATCAGTATCGTAAACAAAATAGGAAGCATGCATGTTCGAGCATGCTTTCAAAAACCAGCATCGACAAAATCAACAGCTTTGTGTAATAATTTCAGAGCGAAAACCAAAGTGATAAGCCAGAACAGCTGACCATCTACAACGTGACGAAAGAAGACGAAGGCTGGTATGTGTGTGTGGCTCTCAACACCCTGGGTAACACCACTGCTAAGGGGTACCTGACTGTTTTGGAATGTAAGTAACCACTAGTTATTCTCATTCATAAAATTGCTCGTTCTTCTAGGCTTGCTCGCGTGGAATTGGCACCTATATGAAGATGTTGATGTTTTTTTTAATAGACTCCTTTTCTTTTAAGTGTTCCGTATAAGGGACAAGTTAAATTCAAGCTGGTAGACCTAAAGTATGGTCACTAAAAAAGAGCCAGTGACGTGTGTCGTGTGAGTCTTCTTGTAAAGTGGTTTAGGACAAGATGCAATTATACAACCCACTCTGGATTTGCAACAGACAATTCGCATACACAGTCTCCGCATACATTTCTAGTTATGTCCACTAATTAATAAACTATTTGTATAGCGTGTAGGATAATGGCAGGACAGATGGAGATAATGCCTACCAATTAGCTCTGGAAGAGATTAGTTTTAATGGAGTTTTGCTTACTAATGTAACTTGTTTGTGTTTCAATATCTTCGTAGACTGATTTACATACTCAATGCAAAATAAGGTTTCTTTGTGTAATATTGTGAAGAATGTAGAGATGATGGCTGATAGAGGGGAATAGAGGAGGAAAACATAGCGTAGTCACTTAAAGTGGGATTAAGGCAGGAAGAAGAATAATGCAAAATAGTTGCTTTCTGCTATATCAAAGTTCAAAGTGATAACTTGATAAGAAATGCTATAAGTAACTGTAATTCACATAGACATTTTTCAAATATTATTTTTAAAGTTAATACACAAAACTTGTAAGACACAAAAGACTGCATATGAAGATATTTTTTCTAACTAAACTAAATGAAGGTAACTTATAAAGCTTTGAAATATTAAAAAAAACCCCTGTTTTCAGCATTTCCAGTATCAGAGGCACTCGACCACGGGAGGCATTCCTTATTCATCAACATTCTTACCGCTGTATTGGGAGCCATGTTCTTCGTAGCCGCGATTATTGTGGTGCTGATCTTCAAGAAGCTGAAGCGAGAGAAGATCAAGAAGACCCTGGCGATAGAGACGGCTAGAGCGGTGATCGTCACGCATTGGACGAAGAAGGTGGTGGTTGAGAAGCCGCCGATGAATGGCTCGCCAACGACCATAGGCGAGGGATTGGTAAGCTTTAAACTTTGCTAGTTGCTAAGTTTGGTGTCATCGGGGTAATCCCCGACACATAATTCACATAACACACACAATTCACAAAACAAAAACAATTAACAACAACAAGAACAATAACAACAACTAACGTCACATAATTGTGGCAAATTATGTGACTGGCCTTTCAGCTCAGTTGGTAGTAGCTCTGCCTTCTCAACTGTAAGTCGTGGGTTCAATCCCCACCGAGAACAAATATTTGTGTGAACACAGATGTTTGTTCTCTGTCTAGGTGTTACATGGTATTCTAAGTAGTATTTACAAAAAAAAACTATACAAGTATTATATCAGCTAATTGATTCCCATAATACAAGCTCTGTTTAATTTGGGGCTAGATAGTGTTGTGTGGATTGCCCATAGTATTTATTAATATTTATCAATTCTAACAGCTAGACGCTATAGGAAAAAGCTTGACCCGGAAGAAATGTATACTAGCAGAGCAGAATAATTCTGTTTCTTATAGTCAAATTTGCCCTTTAATAAGTATAACATCTCTGGTTAATCTTGGATCACAAAAGCATGTATTAATTTAAACGAGCCGGTATGACCGAGCTTCGCTCGGGATTTAATTTTTTTGTAAATTGTATTATTATTTGCCAATAGATGTCAGGAAGAGGCATAATCTTTAGTGGCTTATTTTTACTTCACGACGCCATCTGCTGGAATAGCTGGCAGTTAGTTGCTCACAATCGCCAATAGATGGCAGGAACATCATATATTTAGTTTATGTTCGATTTTTGCAAAAAACCATTTCTCGTCATTTTCTGAAAATAAATCCTAGCTAGATCGTTTTATCGTCCCCGAAAACCCCTGTATACAAAATTTCATGAAAATCGTTGGCTCAGTTTCCGAGATCCTAAATATACAGGGTTATTCATTATTAGCTGCAAATACTCAGGAATTAGGTTCAACAAATAAAATAAAAAATATTTATGAAATGATTTTTTTTAAGTTTTGTTATGAAAATCCCGAGAAAACCGATAAAGGAATCATTGGCGCCTGACCTATTTTGACCTTTGATCCGCGCCCGCGCGCCGTAAGTGACACTCTACGTTCAGTCACCGCCTGGGTGGGTCATCGTCCTGTTCTCCGTGGCAATCATTATGCAATAGCCGTAAAGAAATTAATAAAAATAAAATTTTGATACAAAAACTTGAAAAAAATTTTGATCAAATTTAAAAAAAATAATTTCATAAATATTGTTTATTCTATTTGTTGAACCTAATTCCTGAGTATTTGCAGTTAATAATGAATAACCCTGTATATATATATATACAAGATTTTCTCGTTTAAAGGTATAAGATTTTGTGCAACATAGCGCCTGCTTACTTTAAAATAGCAATAGGCATCGACATTGCTTCTGTTATCTCCACAGGCTACTAACATTACTCATGTAATTGTGCTAAGCCTTCATATTTATTTTTGGAGACTAAATAAATAACAGCCCTCAGTTACTTTAGGTAAAATGTTTGCATCCTTTTTAAGATAGAGGGAGGGGTTATTTCTCTTTTTAGTCGTTACACTCTTGACAGAGTGGTCTGTTTGTCATGACGGGGCACTGGCTCACCTAACAATTTTCAGACACTCCTCTCTCACCGCTCCTCTTCTGGAACATTCGTTGAGAAGGGCGTCTGTGGTTGATTTGGTTTGGTCCGTCCATCTCATGGGTGATTTGCCAGGAGCTCTTTATTATTTGAGGGATTAATTAACAATATATTGAAACTTTACAGCTCATGCCAGTTGTGAAAATCGAGAAGCAAAAGCTGTCTCAAGTACAAGCCAACAGTAATAACAGCGATTCCATGATGATGTCAGAATACGAGCTACCAGTCGACATCGACTGGGAAGTGCCAAGAGAGTCCCTCTGCTTGGGCAAGATACTAGGAGAAGGGGAGTTCGGAAAGGTGGTGAAGGCTGAATGCGTAGGGATATTGAAACCAGGACTGCAGAGTGTTACGGCTGTAAAAATGTTGAAAGGTAATTTTGCAATTATGTGGGTATGCTTAGTGTGTGTGTGATATAATATTCGCATTCTCTTTCACTGGTCAATATCTTCATTGTTGAGGATTATGGTACTTTCGGATTTTGTTGAGCATAGCCCTCCATGTGTTTTGTTTTTATTGCAAGTTTAAAATAACGCGCATTACTACGGAGTAATGCGCGACTAATGACTGACAGATGATTATGATGATGATGACTGGCCCGTGCCAGTCATCATCATCATGAGTATAGAGAGGAAATTTCTAATAAGATGGCCGATGACAGCCAGAAGGGATTCCTTTTATGGAGAAGAGATGTGCTTGCTACTACTTAGTTGCAATAATAAGCCTTCTGAATTGCAATAATAAGACATAAAATCATGAATAAATGTTGATGTTTGTAAAATAACGAAATGTCCATGTTTGTTTTCAGAGGGCCATACAGATGCAGAAATGATGGCTTTAGTCTCAGAGATGGAGATGATGAAGATGATAGGCAAGCACGTGAACATCATCAACCTGCTCGGATGCTGCACGCAAGACGGACCTCTGTATGTGATAGTGGAGTATGCACCGAATGGAAACCTGAGGGAGTTCTTGAGGAATCGACGTCCTGGGAACAGGTAAACTACATCAGGGCATATCAAAAATACAAAAAAAACAAGAAGATAACAAGCGATCGAGCAAAATACCTCGAACAAGCCGCAAACGTATATTATAGACTATGTTAATTAATTCAGACGTGACTTTGCAGAAGTCCACTGTAAATATTGAATAGGCAAACACTTTTCAATCTACAAATCAATTTATCCGTTGAGTATTTCAAAATATGTCCATCAAATTTTTTAAGTTGCTCAAACACAAAGACTGTCATTTTTTATTCGATGAATGGCGCGTTATTCTATAGATGCAAAAATTCTGGAAAATTGTAGTACTAATCTGTCAATCTAATTTAGGATTGGTAGATCACCACATACTATAATTATTTTTTTCATACTCATTGCCCTATACAGAGTAAAGAGTAACTTTTTCACCATTCATGGCTGAATAAGCTGCATAATATGAATTGACAGAATGTTATTGACAGTGCCTGAGACGAGATTTAAGATGAAAAGAGTACTTACTAATAATAATTAGTAACAAAATATTGTACTGTTTGTTTTCAGATATGAATCACCAAATGAAGACTTGAAAGATAAGAAAACTCTCACACAAAAGGACTTAGTGTCTTTCTCGTATCAAGTGGCCCGAGGAATGGAGTATTTAGCGTCTAGACGGGTAAGTCAAGTTTATTCAACTTTGTTTATATTTGTTTTTCTTGTATTTGTACCCACAATATTTTAGTTATTAGTTATAAGTTTGACTAGAGCAGGTCAAATTCATAGTAAGTATGTGACTGGCCTCTCAGCTCAGTTCGTAGTAGCTCTGCCTTCTGAGCCGTAGGTCGTGGGTCCGATCCCCACCGAGAACAAATATTTGTGTGCTGAACACAGATGTTTGTTCTCTGTCTGGGTGTATTATGTTAGCTATCTGGTTTCCATAGTACAAGCTCTGCTTAGTTTGGGGCTAGATAGTGTTGTGTTTTTTTTTTTTTTTTTTTTTATGTATTTATTCAATACTATTACAAGGATCACTTTGAAACGTCTTAAAGCTAGGTGAGTCTAGGTGCCAAAGCACTAGTAGTCTAGTGGTATAAACCAACCATCCGCTTCTAATGTCGTGGGTTCAAATCTAGTCTCCATCAATGAGTTTATCAGCTGAAAAATTAGCGTACACAGTACTTTCAAATGGTAAATGAAAAATTATGAGGAAACCGGCACGTTGTAGAACCTTAAATGTTCGTAAACAGATGTTAAGACAGACAGAATGTCAATTGCAGGAAAAGAGCCTCTTTGGGGCACATTGAAAATCTTTTAATCACACGACTGGTTCAAATAAGTAGTGACACGATAAGAAATTGAAGATTAGGTTAAGAGTTGTTTTGTGAATCCCATCAAGTGTGATTGGTTCAATACATTTATTTTCCTTTCCAGTGTATCCACCGTGACTTAGCAGCCCGGAATGTCCTGGTCTCAGACGACTGCGTCCTTAAAATAGCTGACTTCGGTCTGGCTAAAGACGTTCACAGCAACGACTATTATAGGAAAAAGACAGAAGGCAGACTACCAGTGCGGTGGATGGCCCCAGAGAGTTTATACCACAAGGTGTTCACGACACAGACTGATGTGTAAGTTATTTCAACTATTTATAATACTGATAACGGTCCTATAGTAAAAAGTAAAAAGCTTGTTTATATGTACATATACATACTTACTAACTACTTAGTAGGATACTTAGTAGCTATAGATACAGAATACCGTCAACCAACTAAACAACATACTAGGCTTGAAAAGGTGTATTAAATACCTACCTACTTCATCATCATCATCATCAACCTATATTAGTCCACTGCTGGACGTAGGTCTCTCTCAAGACGCGCCACTAAGCCCGGTCTTCGGCTCTTCTCCTCCAGTGCTTGCCAGCACCATTTCGCATGCAGATCGTCGCCCCACCTTGCTAGAGAGCGTCCTACACTACGCTTACTTAAACGCGGTCTCCACTCTAGTATTCGTTTGCTCCAACGATTGTCTGTTTTGTGACCAGCATGACCTGTCCACTGCCCCTTTATCTTGCTAATTCTTTGAGCTATATCGCCTACTTTAGTTCTCTGTCGGATAACTTCGATTCGGATTTTGCTGCTTCAGAGAAACTCTAAGCAAACTTCAGTTTTTTTTATTTTTTATTGTTGATATCTAAACGTTTGACTGCCATCACACCTGATGGAAAGTGAAAATGCAGCCTAAGATGGAGCACGCTTAGCTATTATCCACTTGTTCACTCTTGACTTGAATATAATTAAGTTTGTGTACCAGCCCTACTGTTAGGTTGAGGTGATGGGATCTAACTCTTTGTTGGGACCACCACGCCTGGCATGGATCATCATCATCATCAGCCTAAAGAAGTCTACTACTGGACCATAAGCCTCCCTTACACATTTCCAGGAAGAACGATTCTGAGCCCTTTCCATCCATCGACTTCCTGTCGAATGTCGTCAGAGAGAGAAGTCTGTGTGTGAATTAATGTCGTCGGTCCATCAAGTTGGCGGCTGCTAAGTCCGGCATGGATATGAAACTTTATTTCTGATAAATATACCTTTATTCCAGTTGGTCGTTCGGTGTGCTCCTCTGGGAGATCATGACGCTGGGCGGCACTCCATACCCCACCGTGCCGGGACAGTACATGTACCAGCATCTCAGTGCAGGACATCGGATGGAGAAACCGCCCTGCTGCAGCCTGGAAATGTACGTTTTTCGTTTAAACTTTGACCACAGTCATCGCGTTACCAACTGAGTCGTCAGCCGGCCCTTTTCGGTGCCACAATATTATCTACTATGTTTCTATCTGATTTATTCTTATCAATATGCGCCTGTACCCATCTTACGCATATCCTCACCCTACTGTAATCTCTTATGCGACTCCATAATACCCACAAGTTCGAGCGAGATAGACATAATTAAATGATTTATGGCCGCACGACTCAGTTGGTAACGCGGTGACTATAGTTGTATAATGTATCAGATTGCGTTGCAAGTCACTCTCGATAAAAACGAGCGATGGATTGACCTAGGTATGTCCATCAACTTGAGGCATACTGGTGTTATGAATCAAGTGCCTGTAATTTCACCGGCACTATAGAGATCCAGCAATGCTGCTAGGCGGCAGAAGTACGCATGGTACATCCCCAAACGAACCCTTTACTAACTTAAAATGTGTTCTTTTAAAGATAAATTGATGGGAACCACAACTTAACTAAGTACTACTAGTTAAACATAAACTAAGTAGAACAACAAATATACAGGGTTATTCATTATTAGCTGCAAATACACAGGAATTAGGTTCAACAAATAAAATAAAAAATATTTATGAAAGAATTTTTTTAAATTTTGATCAAAATTTTTTTTAAGTTTTTGTATCAAAATTTTATTTTTATTAATTTCTTTACGGCTATTGCATAATGATTGCCATGGAGAACAGGACGATGACCCACCCAGGCGGTGACTGAACGCAGAGTGTCACTCACGGCGCGCGGGCGCGGATCAAAGGTGAAAATAGGTCAGGCGCCAATGATTCCTTTATCGATTTTCTCGGGATTTTCATAACAAAACTTAAAAAAAATCATTTCATCAATATTTTTTATTTTATTTGTTGAACCTAATTCCTGAGTATTTGCAACTAATAATGAATAACCCTGTATAGTACTAATCCGCTAATCTAATCTAAGTAGTCTATTAATTACTACTAGTTAGTACTTAGTTAAGTATGGAGGATGTGTTTCGTCTTAATTAAGTTTAATTAAGTACTACTAACAATAGGTTTAAGTTTTACTAACAAAATGATCCATGTTGACCGAAAATAAATAATTATAATTACAACCCATTGTAATTATAATTATAATATGGTTGTGGGTCCCTTATTAAAAGCTCTGCTTAGCTTTATTGAACAAATAATTTAATACTTATCTTTAATACTTATCTTTCTGTAAATAAGTCAGGGCTTAAAACTCACCGTTCGAGTACATCCACAGATACATGCTGATGCGCGAATGCTGGTCCTTCTCTCCAGGCGACCGCCCCTCATTCACAGAACTAGTCGAGGACCTAGACAAGATCCTCACAGTGACCGCCAACCAGGAGTACCTGGACCTAGGACTACCCCAGCTAGATACACCCCCGTCAAGTTACGACGGCTCTGGGGATGAGAGTGATAGTGAATTTCCGTTTATTAAATAAGATCTAGGAATATCTTTTGATGGTTATTTAGATAAACTTGGGACTACCCAGACAGTCACTCCGTAGTGCAGTTAGGACTGAATGAGAGCGTTTTGATCACTGTGTATGAAAAAAATATTTGCTAGGCGTAAGTCATTACTAAATTAACTACCAATCTCGCTTACGACTTATAATTATTTAATAAGGCATACCTAGCAAAGTATTGAACGTCTTATGGTGTACTCGCATAATAAACGATTTAATAATTTTAACGTTATTATTATTGATGTAAATAAACCAAATAAATTTATTTTGCAATTATTTTTATAATAAAATGAAATGAAATGTATATAATAATGTTAGTACCAAAGGTTATTTGTGTAGTTATTATAAAAGTATTATTATGTGTCTTTTGTATTAAAAAGTCAACCTAAGAGATGTTATCCATGACTCGAAACTAGGAATCAATAAATTATTGTAATAATAAATAAATAAGTAAAGTATTATGTGACGTAGAAAATTTAACATCTAAGTAACTATAATATTTAAGTTTTTTTATTTTCTGTAAAGAAAGTGCATTTTACCACCAAATTTTATTTGTACTTAATTAGAGATAGATTTGTCAGTAGCTTTCATGTTAGAAAAATGTATAAAAAAAAAGATACCTAAATCGCGTCTTTAATAAATATTATTGCATGCCGAGTTAAGCGGTGAGGAGTGTGAACACTTAGTTTAAGACCTGGGGGCTAATTCTCGGGCCGATCTCGATCATTTTGCAATTTTATTTTATTGCTTCATTTCACAACCCCGCACTTTTTCTACGTTTTCCGTATATTGTAGCTGTTGACGCTTTTATGATGAGGTTGTTGATGAATTACTCAAGGAAATCTGGTATTCTCTCTTCGAAAAGAAGCAATAAAATAAAATTGCAAAATGATCGAGATCAGCCCGAGAATTAGCCCCCTGGGGGCTAATTCTCGGGCCGATCTCGATCATTTTGAAATTTAATTTTATTGCTTCTTTTCACAACCCCGCAATTTTTGTACGTTTTCCGTATATCGTAGCTGTCGAGGCTTTTACGAAGAGGTCGTTTATGAATTACTCAAGGAAATTATCCATTCCCCTTTCGAAAAGAAGCAATAAAATACAATTTCAAAATGATCGAGATCGGTCCGAGAATTAGCCCCCTGTACACAACCATTCTTCAAGCAAACAATAAATCATTTCATTTCATTTCAATATTTTCAACAGTTATTATTTGTTTAAGTCTGAGACATTTTTGTATTACTATTTCTATTGATAGTTGCATTTCGTACATTACATTTCTAAACAAAAATTTTACACATCCTGCCTATTTATTAGATACGAAATTCATGTAATTCCTTCCCATTTTTCTACGAAGATGCGTGATAAATGTCATGTAATATTTTGTTCGAATCTTTGTAAGCAACTACTTTATAATTTTCTTGGTAACTTTAATTTTTTCATGATCTGTAAATATTTGTCTTGATCATGACCATAACACAGAGAACTGTAACCTATTTTTACAATATTTTTATTGTGTCAGTTTTTGAAAAATATAAGTTAGGCCCTGCAGCCAGCCTTATTGTATAACTTGAAATCCATTATCAATGAGCTTACAGCCAATTGTTACTGGTCGATCCAGTCAGAATTTTGTTGGTATTGTCTAAGATATTCAACCTACCTACCTTTCCTATGATACCTACATTTCTGATTTACATAGACAATTCCAAAATACAAAGTTCCATTCATTCATTCACTAGGTTTGAATTTCGGTGGTGGTGGCGTTGCTTATGTCAGATAGATAAACAATACGAAACTGACAGTTAAAGTCTAGGCTAGGTTCCAAATGTCAAAAATGAAGCCGATGTCGATTACGAGTTGACAACAATAAGGCCCCAGGCAGACGCATTAAAATATCCGATTAGCATAAGCGTGTTTAGATAAAAATTATAACAATTATTTATGCAATTTAGGTTAAATAGATAGGTATAAAAATAAGATAAATTATGCATTTAAGTATCAATGTATCTCGCCATAGATTTTCAGCCTATTTGTTCTGTGCAATCATTGAGAAAAATAAGGCAATTAGGTCCAAAATTATACCATAGATACCCGTGAAATTTGTCAGTTATGTAAGTCGGTGTCTTTGCATTATTGTTTGTATATTTGATATTTTTTTGAATGACATGTTGTGTTAGATGTGTCGAAAAATAAAGAGATTGTATTGTATTTTGTGTTTTTATTAGGTCCTATTTATTTACCTACTAATAAACATTGAGGACAATCCACAAAACACTACCTAGCCCCAAATGAAGCAGAGCTTGTACTTTGGGAACTAGATAGCAGATATTTTTTTTAATACTTACACATTTTTTTGTAAATACTTACTTACAAAGTTACAATTCAATATAACACCCATGGCAGAGAACAAGCCTGTCTTCACTACACAAATATTTGTTCTCGGTGAGGATCGAACCCACGACCTACGGCGTAGAAAGCAGAGCTACCACCCACCAGTAGAGCTTGGAGAGCTGAGAAGCCCGTCAATTTAATTATTATCCTCCATTTATTTGAACCCCCTATCTATCGGTCATATTAACAGAGGAGTGATTTTCCATATTGAAAAAAAAAACCTTTAATGTCATCGATTCTTAAATGTTGATATTAGGAAATAAGCCATTTGAAAAATAACTCCTCAATTTTATTTAAGGCCATTCATCATTTTCTTGTCTATGACCCACTTCATGTGGGGTCAGCACAACAGGTTTTCGTTCTCTTCTCTTCTCTATTAGCCGTCATTTCAGCTCTACAGACGTATAGCCTGCTAGGTGGTAGATCGTGTTCTATAGGTTTATATAAACCTATAGAACACGATCAAACAACCAACTACTCGTGCAATGCGAAGCTTCCATTTATTGAATTCACAAGCAAGTGTCTACCAAATCTCAAGACGCAACGATAGCGCGTTCTAGGATCGTGACACTTTTATGAGCGCCATCTAGTTCGAAAAAACGTAAACCTACTATTTTAATGGACATACCGCCCACCAAGGACATGGTAAATGTCCTTAACAACTTCAAATGCCGCCCACCATGAGGTGCGGTGCGAGCCTAACGATAACTATATAGCATATTACATAATACCTACCAAATTTTCTTACAACAATGTGGACTGTATAAACAACTTAAACTTATTAACCTTCAATTCCAAAAAATTACTTCGATAAACTTAACAAATATGAACTTCACAAAAACATCAACATTTCAAGTGGACACAGGCAACATACACAATTTTGACACAGGACGTTTTATAAACAAATCATTGCATTTAAGTGTGACAACGCGACAAATTTTGTCCAAACCAGGATGCTTTTCGGTGACCTTTCCCAAAAGCCACCGAGCTGGAGGCAAATTGTCCTCCTTAACCAAGACAATATCACCAATGTTTGGTTCTGGAATGTGTTTATTCCATTTATGTCGCTGCATCAAATGCACTAGATATTCTTGCGACCATTTCCGCCAAAATTCTTGCAGCATACGCTGCGTAACCTGCCAACGTTTCAAACTACCCATATTAAAATCTTCATAATTACGATCAGGTACCGCTACCAATGGTTCACCGATCAAGAAATGACCGGGTGTAAGAGGCATTGGATCGTTTAGGCTACCTGACATCACTGACAACGGTCGAGAATTAAGGCATGCTTCTACCTGGGCCAAAACTGTCGACAGCTCTTCATATGTGAGGGTTGAAGTACCGATCACTCGCCTCAAGTGATACTTCGTAGACTTTACTCCCGCCTCCCATAGGCCACCGAAGTTGGGGGCGTGAGGTGGAATGAAGTGCCAGGAGACGCTTTGATTCCCTAACCACTCTTTAATTTCAGTAGCAGCTGCTGACGACCTTTCTACATCGACCAAATGACGGAGTTCTTTTGAGGCACCAACGAAATTTGTACCGTTGTCACTCCAGACGTCGGTAATAGCTCCTCTACGGGCAACAAATCGCTTAAATCCCGCTATAAAACCTTGTGAAGACAAGTCACTTATGGCCTCCAAATGGATTGCTTTTGTCACCATGCAAATGAAGAGGCAGATATACCCCTTGTACGATTGGTGTCCGCGGCCTTTTGACGTCCGGATGCTAATGGGACCAGCAAAATCCACCCCACTGTGCCGAAAGGCTCGTGCTGGAGTGACTCTACTGGCTGGCAGCTGGCCCATCATTTGGGTTTGATCAGCTGCTGCATATCTTTTGCATTTTACGCATTTGCGTACGAAAGTTTTTACAAGGGTTTTGGCTGATATAATCCAAAACTTGGTACGCAAATAGTGCAACATTGTTGTGGGACCTCCATGCAGTGTTGATTTGTGAGCTTCTGCTATCAGAAGATGGGTAAAATGATTGTCGTGTGGCATGATGATGGGTTGTTTCAGATTCTCTTCCAAATCTGCATTCTGTATTCGACCGCTTACGCGCAAAATACCATCATCGTCGATTATAGGGCAGAGGGACTTCAACTTTCCTCTGGTTTTGGCTCTTCCTGTTTTCTTGATTTCTTCTAACTCTTCACTGAACTCTTGCTTCTGGACTTTCTTTATGCAAATCTTCATTGCATCTTCTATTTCTTCCTTTGTCAGATACGCTTCATATCGTTTCTCACCATTTCCTTTAGGCTTCCATTTCAAAACTCTTCTGCAATAAGCAACAACTCGCACTAGCTTTAGTAACGAAGAAAACTTCGTCCATAAAGAATCTTCCTTAGCTTCTTCAGTCCCAACGTGAGCCTTGATGCTTCTTTGATCTACACTTGTAGCGATTGCTTTCGGTCTTGTGTAGTCAATTGCTTCGTGTCTCAGCCACGTTGGTCCTTGTGCCCACAACTCACTGCAGGCTAATTCTTGTGGAGTTATTCCTCTGGATGCGATGTCTGCAGGATTTTGAGCAGATTGGACATGAGCCCAATGTGAATTATCCAGCAGAGTGAGTATGGTGGAAACTCTATTACCGACAAAGGTAGACCAGCGGCTTGGATGGCTACTGAGCCAAGCCAATACTACCGTTGAATCCGTCCAGGCATGAATATGAGTTTGTGCAACTCTCATGACTTCAGCTACTTCTACTATCAACTCGGACAGCAGCACTGCTCCCATCAATTCTAGTCTGGGAATTGATTGTTGCTTCACTGGAGACACCCTTGTGCGAGACGTGATGAGACTAGTCTTGATATGGTTTTGTGAATCTACTACTCTAATGTATACGGCAGCAGCGTAGGCAGCTTCCGATGCGTCACAAAACCCATGCAACTCAACTAACAGGTCATCAGTCTTGGTGTTGACCCATCTTGGTATGCTAAACTGACTCGTCTCCAAGAGGTTCTGTCTGTATGTGTGCCATTCTGTTGATAGTTCTGGCGTTAACTCGTCATCCCATTCTAATCCAGACAGCCATAGCTTCTGAATGAATATTTTGGAAGTGACAACACAAGGTGCTGCCCAACCTAGTGGATCAAACAAGCGAGAAATGTCTGAGATGACCCGTCGCTTCGTGATTGGAGTCTGCTGCGCAGGAAGTACTACAGAATATTTAAATTCATCACCTTCCCGGTCCCAACTAATACCCAATATTTTCACTATTTCATCCATCTTTATATCCTTCTTTCCTTGTTCCTCATCAATCTTTTCTCCCACCTTGACCTCCCTATCTGAAATTTCTCTATCCAACTCCTTACAACTACTAATCCATTTCTGTAATTGAAAGCCTCCCTTGGTAAGTACCGTTTTCATGTCTTTGTACAACTTCAGCCCTTCTTCAATCGTTTGACAGCCCGTCATTAAATCATCAACATAAAAATTGTTCTTTATGTTTTCAGATACTTCAGGATACTGCGCGCCTTCATCGACTGCGACCTGCTGCAAGGACTTCACTGCAAGGTAAGGTGCTGATGCTGTGCCAAAGGTAACTCGTAATAATCGATATTCTTCTATTTCAGATGCGGATTCGTCGCGCCACACTACCCTATGGAAATCAGCGTGCTCTGGAGAAATCTTCACCTGCCTGTACATCTTGATGACGTCAGCACAGAGACTGATGGGATGCAATCTCCATCGCATAATGATGTGACGTAATGGTGGTTGCAACGTGGGACCTACCAGAAGATCATCGTTCAATGAGACACCGTTTGTACCTTTCATTGATGCATCAAATACTATTCGGACCTTGGTTGTTGTTTTGTCGTTGCGTATGACGGCGTGATGTGGTAGGTAAACCGCTGATGGGTTACGTAAATCATTCGCTGGTATACGCTCCATATGACCTAGGTTCAAATAGTCATGAAATACTTCCGAGTACTGCTTCTTGATTTCAGGATCTTTTTCAAACTTCCTTTCTAGATGCTGAAATCTTCTTATAGCAAGATCTCTGGACCTGCCCTGTTGACATGTTGGATTGTCTGTTCGGAATGGTAGATTAACTACGTACCGACCGCTGTCATCTCTAACCGTGGTCTGCGCGTAAATTTCTTCACAACGATGCTCATCCGACGTGAGGATCTTCTTTTCAGGAACATTGGACTCAATCTCCCAGAACTTTCTCAATAACTCGTTGTCATCGGTCTGCGCGTGCATGCTCACAATGACACTATGATGACACTGCGGCGAAGGACTCTGATTCTCATCTCCATGATGTGTGGGACCAGAAATGATCCAACCCAAGGCTGTACATTGAGCTGTAGGCATGCCTTTGGGTCCCTTAATCAGACCTTCTCTTATTAGCTGACCGTACACGTCTGCTCCAAGCAAAATATCTATTTTGCTCGGCGTGTGGAATTGAGGATCAGCAAGAGTGATCTCAGCCAACTCTGGCCATTCCACATGATTTACCTTCTCTGATGGTAGCAGGCTAGTTATAGCACTAAGCACATGCGCACGTACTTGGACTTCAAAGTCTGGATCATGACGCGATTTGATTTTAATCATTATGACATATTTCGACGCTAGTGTCCCTTTGTCGCCGCCTAATCCAGTGATACTACTCCTACTAGCTATCTTCTTCAAACCAAGTAACTGAGCAGCTGACTCTGTGACAAATGATGCCTCGGAGCCTTGATCCAACAGAGCTCGAAGAGTGTATACTCTTTTGTCTCTTGCTTCAGCTTCAACGAGAGCTGTAGCCAGCAGAATTTGTCTCGAAGAAACCTTCTTCGAAAAGTGTGCTGCAAGTTTTGCTGTTTGTTCAGGGTTCTCTAATGATGCCTTAACTCTCGAAACCGCGTCAGTGACCTCAACTTCTACCTCTGATTTTGACGTACCCGGTTCCGATTGGTTCGGATGAAGCAATGAGTGATGCTTTCTCCGACAAATACGACATCTAAGCACTGACCGACAAATGTTGGCGGAGTGGTTGCTGCCTAAACAATTAAAGCAAAGCCTGCTGGTTTGGACATAATTATGTCGCTTATCGAACTCTATACCTGCAAATTGTTTGCAGTTTGACAATTTGTGTTCACCTTTACAATAAATACATTTTACTTGAGCGTCAGAACCAGTCGCTACAGCATGCAATACATGTTTTTTGCTATAGCTTGGTTTCGTAACCTTTTTTGTGTCTACGAATTCGAGGGATCGGAATCTTGTTTCCAAGAACTCCTTCAGTTGTTTCAAAGTTGGTAGCTCGTCTGATGATCCGATGTTAGATTCCCAAAGCTTACGCGTTTCGGCATCCAACTTTGAACTAACTAGATAGATAACAATAGTGTCCCAAGAATTCACATCAATACCTAAGTTTTTCAACCCATTCAAAGTATCATTAGTTACATCCAAAAGATTCTTCAAAGCACTACTGGACTCGGTTGCTAAGCTCGGTTGGTTCACAAATCGCTTCAGTAAACAATTAGCTAAATATTTTTTATTGTTGTACCTACTGTATAGCGTTGACCATGATTCCTGATAATTAGCAGCTGTGGTAGGAACATGTCTCAATAGCTGTTCGGCCTCTCCTGATAGATGACCCTTTAGGTAATGCATTTTTTGAACGTCATCTATTGAAGTATTATTGTGAACCAATGATTCATACAGATCCTTGAACGTAGTCCATTCTGAGTATAACCCAGTAAAGGTAGGAATTGATATCTTAGGCAATTTCACATTACAATTGTCTGTCTTCGACTGAGACGTTGGATTCGATACGACTGGTGCATTTTGCCGCTTTAGACCTGCTAAACATTCCCTAATCCCTGCTTTACAGTCAATGTAAGTTTCCTCAACACTCTCATAAATGTTGTTCGTTATATACTGATTTGAAACTAAATCTTCAGTAAGAATTTCGGCTATTATTTTAATATGATTAGCCGAGAAAACCTTCCATTTTTCTTCCAACGATTCTAATATGGTAAGCAAATAGGACTCCTTAAGCAGCCTTTCTCTAGGGGATTTTCTAAAATTAGCATAAGCCTTGTCTATCATAGACTTGTAGCCTGACTGTGTTTTTATCAGTGATGACAAAGACATTGTGATCAACAATTTACCAAACACAAGTAATTTTTAGTACAAAGTGAACTCTGAATTTTCTAAGTCCCAAACAACTTTTTAAAATTTTACAAGTGTTTAAACTTTACAACAGTCTGACTAAAATCGGGCGTAGGTTCCCCGTCGGTTACCTTCTTACGAAATTATTCTAAGTCTAATCTACAAACATGCACAAATTTTTAAAGTCCAAAATCTTCTTGAATTTTTCTATGTTGCTGAATTGAACACTAATAATGTCAATGTACTCACGATTACACTTCTTTACCACTTGCTGTTGACTCCACTGCCGAAGAATGACGTTTCCTCCCACGTCACTGCTGTGACGTCGGTAGCGCGGCGTATACGTCACTCCTTGTGACCACCGTCGCTTGCTTGTCGCCTCCTCCGGTAGGTGCTTGCTTGCTGCGCACGTCGTTGCTTGACGTCCGCGTCAAGCACTTATCAGCAAGTTGGCGCCAGCCAATTGCTGCGCCTGCTGCCGCTTCCTCCTTGGTTGGACTGGTTGTGGAGGCGCACACGCACACTCACACACACCACTGCTATCCAACCACCCGTGACAGATGTCAAAGCCAAGCTAGGCAGAGACTCCGCCCGGTGAGCACTGAGTGGCGATCCACCACTTTCTCAAGTGCGTTGATTCAAAAATACCGCGGAAATAAATCCACGATAAGTACTTCCGACTCGTAAGGACCATGTACAGACGTATAGCCTGCTAGGTGGTAGATCGTGTTCTATAGGTTTATATAAACCTATAGAACACGATCAAACAACCAACTACTCGTGCAATGCGAAGCTTCCATTTATTGAATTCACAAGCAAGTGTCTACCAAATCTCAAGACGCAACGATAGCGCGTTCTAGGATCGTGACACTTTTATGAGCGCCATCTAGTTCGAAAAAACGTAAACCTACTATTTTAATGGACACAGCTGTCACTCCTTTCTTACCCATGTCATCCTTCACACATTCCATCCATCTTTTCATTGGCCTACCTCTACTTCTATTCCCATCTACATTAATATCTAGCACCCTTCTCGTTTCATGACATTCTTCCCCCAAAACTATCATAACTTTTATCTATTTATGATACCTAAATGTTACAATAAAAAATATATTTTTTTAATAAAGGTGGTATTAGTACAACAATAAAATAATGAAAATTATATTTGATTGTTCTTTATTTTGTTTTATATTATGGCTTTGCCTTAAAAAGATACAAATTCTCATACAAAATTATATTAAGCTAAATATTTTACTATATTATTATTTCACTAAGCAATTATACAATTCAAAAATAATTCTTATCTGTATTCAAATGCTTGTATTACAAAATATACAGAAATTAAACTAATAAAATATAATTGGCTGTTAATAACAATAATAAAAAACAAAACAATATTTTAATAACAAACTGATGAAACTTAATTAAAATTAAATCACAATTTCCTAAATAAAAGAAGATTCAAATAATACTTTAAAATTTTATTATTTTTTGGTATTAATAGCGTTTACAACTTATTTTTTTAAATAGCTGCTTTACAACTGATTACAAAAACAAACTATAAAATACTACATTATATGTATAATTTTTTTTTGTTCGCTCTTTTATCCATTCAACTTTATTGAAACCATGTCTTTTTAACCAAGTTTGAATAAAATAAGGCAAATAAGTTCCAAAGACCAAATAATAGTTACATTATATCAAACCTCATTTGTTTTGTCAAGTTATATTGTGTTAAATTATTCAGTCCTTATTACCGTCATAAAATTAATCTCAAGTCAAAAAACAAGTTCTGACTTCAAAATAACTATCTATAGAAACAACATAATCACATTCGTAAATGTCACGTAGTATGTTTGTTATACTATTGAAATCCTTGGTCATTGTTATTTAAAATGTTTGGCAATAGCATAATATTATTAATAACTAATAATTTAATTATCTATTCGAACACCTGCTGAAGTACTGGGAGGCGATAATGTACATCCAGTTATTGTACATCCCTTTATTACGATGCCCGTTGAGCTTCATGTGCACTGTAGTAATAGTAAGTTTTTTTACAATAACCTCAAAGGGGCTATCCGTTTACAATTTATCCATCGCTTACTAAAAAAGTATTATTGAACTGCTCTCGTGTACATAGGCCTCAAAAATTTGTCAGTTGAAAAAAGTGGATCGTTTTATCAGGGTTAGAGATGGGCGCTTACCCGGTAAAAACCCGAACTTTGGGTATTTACCCATTTATACCTAATTTTACCCACCCATTTTGAATTAATACCGGGTAAAAATTCAAAACAACTTTTCTATTAATGAAGTTTAGTTTTAGTAGGAATATTATGTTTTTATTGGTAAGTATTCATTCTGATCTACAATGGTTTAGTATTAAAGGTAAAATAAACCAATAAAAATACATTTCACCAGTGTAGGTAACTATTAAAAACATATATTTTTGATGAGGTGTAGTTTTAACTAAGTATATTATTATAGATCGAGTGAGCAAAGCGAACGAAGATCTTTCAAACAACCCGACTTAATGAACAAAATTGTAAGAGAAAAGAAAAGTGGCGAAACGTTAAAGTTGCTGGTAAAGACACGGTGGGGTAGCCATGTAACCGCACTAAAAAGTCTAAAAAATACAAAAACAGCCTTAATGGCCCTAGCTATACACGAAACCACGGTACTATTGCCTTCAGAAACAAAGTCTACACTTCTGGATGAAGATTTTTGGAGTATGATAGAAGATTGCATTGCAATTTTGGAACCAGTTACAGGACCTATTTTCAAACTTAAATCAAATGAATGTAATAAACACATTTAAAGATATCAAATCAAAGATCGATTGTTTGTGATCATCACCTAACTTGCTGTTACCCACAACTTCGTCATCGTGGATATTTGAATTCGTTTTTAGGGTTCCGTAGCCAAATGGCAAAAACGGAACCCTTATAGATTCGTCATGTCTGTCTGTCTGTCTGTCCGTGTATGTCACAGCTATTTTTCTCCGAAACTATAAAAGCTAGACTGATGAAATTTAGCGAGTAGATGTATTCTGTAAACCGCATCAATATTTTTACACAAAAGTAGAAAAAAAACCAAAAAAATTGGGGGGTCCCCATACTTGAAAATGAAAAAATTTTTTTCATCAAACCCGTACGTGTGGGGTATCTATAAATAGGTCTTCAAAAATGATATTGAGGTTTCTGATACCGTTTTTTTTCTAAACTGAATAGTTTGCGCGAGAGACACTTCCAAAGTGGTAAAAAGTTGGTCCCCCCCCATAACTTCTAAAATAAGAGAATGAAAAATCTAAGCAAAATATATGATGTACATTACTATGCAAACTTTCAACAATATTTGGTTTGAACGAGATCTAGTGAGTAGTTTTTTTTTATACGTCATAAATCGCAAACCGTAATTTACCTTTCGACGAACTACAAAAACTTTTATATTATGTTACTTGTTGCTACGGAACCCTTCATGGGCGAGTCCGACTCGCACTTTTTAGTTTGACATGACCAACTGCTAGTTACCATTGTTTTGAGCTTGTACTTAGAGTGTATTTGAATTTGAAGGCGAGTGCTGTTGGAGCTGTGAAGTGTTTAGTTTAAGTATGATAGATGTTTCCCGCGATTTTGTCTTAGTGGTTATCATTGTTTTTTTTGTTAACCTTTGTGTGTATTCAAACCTGGTCACAGATGCTGCGGCAGCTGAAATTTTTTTCATGTTTTTTTTTGCGTATTTTGTAAAGATCTTTTCGTGATTTTCTTCTATTGGGTAATTTGGGTAATATCGTATTCGTTGGTGTATAATCGAATCTGGTTTTTTTATTTGACATGATCAACTGCTAGTTACCATAGTTTTGAGCTTGTAGTTTAGAGTGTATTTGGATTTGGAGGCATGTCCTATTGTAGCAGATTTTTTTCAGCGGTGCTTAGCTTCGGTATGATAGGTGTTTTCCGTGATTTTGTCTTAGTGGTTATCATCGGTTTTTTTGTTAACCTTTGTGTGCATTCAAACCTGGTGACAGATGCTACGGTAGCTGAAATTTTTTTTATGTTTTTTTTGCGTATTTTGTAAACATCTTTTTCGTGATTTTCTTTTTGTGGGTAGGTAATTTGGGGTAATTTGGGCGGTCTGGAAGAGATCGCTATGAGCTCGCTCTTGTTGTTTGGAAATCTCTCGCGTCTTGTTGCTCGCTCTTGTTGTTGGTTGTTTGGAAGGTTGTCTGGAAGAGATCGCTCATAGCGATCTCTTCCAGACAACCTTTGGATGGACATGATCATTAGGATCGATTCACGCGATCGATTCACGCAATCTCAGTTATTGTGATGAGTTTCATTGATGACCACTTAACTGAAACGATAATTAGTGCGCTATTTATTTATATTGGACCAAATAGCACACTAATTTATCTTCTGTCATTGGTTTTATTTGTCAAAGCATGTATCATAAAGGTTTAATAAGATGATATTTACCATTAAAATATTTATTTTTAGTACTTATTTTTATTGTTAGTACTTTTTTAAGTATTTAGATTTTTTAGGATTATAAAAATGCAGGCCGAATTTTTACCCGGTATTAATAAAATTTACCCGGTATAAATGGGTATTTTTAAATTTTAACAATTCTTCCCTTCCCTTTCCTTTTTTACCCTTCCAATTTTTACCCACCCGCCCATCTCTAATCAGGGTACATTAACTGTCCGTACATTAAACAGAAGAACTCATAAGTTGGTAAATACAACACACAGTCATAATATATTTTTTAGTCATCTTTACACTATTTCTATACAATACCTGCCCTGTAGATAAAAAGAGTTTGAAGTTTTTATGGAAAAAGCTGACGCGAACGAAGGAATGCAGGATTCCGCTGGCCTGATAGACATTCTTCTGTATAAAAATCATTTTCATAAAGACCGTTTAGTCAGCACCATTGACTTCTCAGTGGAATTTCTGACGTCAACGTACATATTTATAGTTAATCAATTTTGTTATATCAACATACTTAATACGCTTAGGCGCTGTCTCCACGAGCGAGAGAATCGCGACGCGTCCGCCCTTATATCGTCGGATAATCTCCACGAACGAGCGATAATTCCGCCGCGTATCGTCGCGAGTCGTAACGGAATCGCAGCGTTTCCGCGGCGACTCGTAACGGTATCGCCGCGACTCTCTCTCACTTCAAGTATAAACTTTTCAAAGTCAAACATTGTACTATTGTTTAAAAAGCTTCTCGAAACGTCCTTGCTTAACGAGAGGCAACGCTGAAATGACGCTGCGTTTGGCAGCGCGCCCGCTGCGCGCTCGTCGCGAGAGCGCCGGGTCCCCTGCGCGAGCGCGCGGCGGACACGCTGCTAGTCGCGGCGGGCTAGCGACGATGTAATGACGTTTCGCGCGCTCGTTGCCACTCGTCGCATCGCGGCGATAATATCTCCGTGTGGAGACGGTTCCATAGAGAGTGTATAGAAATACGTGGCACGACGATAATATCGCCGCGATTCTCTCGCTCGTGGAGACAGCGCCTTAGACGTCTCTAATTTTCCAGTTTACGTCAACGTTTACAATTACATCAAGGTTACATTTATTCGTTAGTGGTTTTACTTGAGTTTGGTAAGTCATCTAAATTAGCTTATAAATAAGAAGGAATCATCGTTATTGGCTTTTATGCTACCAAATACTCACGATCAACAAAAACATTCACAGAATTTGATGATTTAGTAGTAATGATCGTCCACTATCCTCGCGATTTCACTCATTCCTATGTCGTATCACGACATAGAAACTAAATCACATATTGACGCAACGCAGTTTCTTCTCTGGAACACGAGATGCGAACGCGAAGCTGGGAACCACTGCTTTAGTCTCCTTCTCTTCACTCTTCTCACCCATAAGACTGCTAAGACACACTTTCATATCAGCCGCGAACTTTCTAACTAACCTTTCTAACGAGAACAGATGATCATCCAAGGCTTCTGGAATCTCATCTCGCATGAAATCAGCGAGCCGAAGCAAGTACTCTGCGTTAGAGCCTGAGGAACCTTCACATTCGAGGATTTGCTTAGCAATTTCTGGTAAAGGAGCTACTCCCAACCAATGTTTGTTCTCAGGAACAGCAATGTATAGTAATGCGTCCTTGTTATCGTCAGATACGAGCTGGTTGGTGGATGGAAGACTGGTAGAGACCAGGCAAGTCAGGCTAGTAGATGATAAACTAGTGGAGCCTTCGTGGAAGGTAGGCCGTGGATGGAAGTTCACAGTGTAAGTTCTATAGCCTCCTAGCTGGCATTCTCGCGTTGAGAGGTAGGGTAATGCAGCGTGGTTATCTGCTGAGATCAGAAACGCTTTCCCCCATGTTATGCCCTGAAACAAGGAGAACGCAACGCTCAATACAGTTATTTTACCTAGAGATAAAAGGTCGGAAGATGATGCAAGAGGCCTTACCACCCATTGATTGGTGGACGGATATTGCTCAAAATCTTTGTTCATGGAAATGATAAGGCAGGGCTGCATTCGTAGTGGGCTTCTTCAGGGTGATGATCGTAATGCCCGAGGTAGTAATTTTTTAAACTGTCGACTATTAAACTACTTGCCTATATCGTAAACGAGATAAAATGACAATCGTAGGATTATCACGTCGTACCTACTTATCATGAAAGCCTATACCTATCTCAAGAGCCTGCTAACATTGTAACACTATCAACGCAGTGAAAGGAATATTGCAATCTTCATTCAAAAAAGTTATTCTCTTTATTCTTTATTGTACACACATACAGATGATAGATAAACATTATAAAGCGGGCATGTACAGAGGCGAGCTTAACCCTAAATAGAGTTTTCTACCAGCAAACCTTGGAGGATAGAGAGAGTTGATTATAGTGGTGGGTGGGTGTACAAACATACAGGCATTGGGAAAAAATAAAAAAACCTTAAACTAAAATACTTATACAGAAGTATATAAAGAGAATATCACATAGTTCTAAATAAATAATAAACTAATTACATACAGACATATTAAACTTACATACATACTAACCAGACTATACCAAATACTATAAATAATCGAAATCCTACATATTATACTAAACACAAATAAATAACTATATCAAATTATAAATTAAATATACCATATAAATATATATATATATATATACCTATACCATAAATATATTACAAGGAGAGATAATGCTCTTTAACTTTACGCTTGAATATGCCCAGTGATGGACTGGCACGAATAGTGTGGGGAAGAGAGTTCCACAGCTTGACGGCGTGGACAGTGAAAGAGTCACGATAGCGGGCAGAGGAGCAGGAGGGAGTTTTAAGGAGAAGGGACACAGCTGTTCTACAGGGCTCACCCCGAGGAATAAGAAAGACAAAGCGCTCACGGAGGTAGGAAGGAGAGACAGGACTGTATAGTATGTTGAAAAGAAAAGAAAGAACATGAAGATCACGTCTACGGCGAATCGGTAACCATTTTAACTGAGATCTGAAATCTGAAACGTGGTCAAACTTGCGCAATCCGAATATGAACCGGATGCACAAATTTTGAAGACGTTCCAGTTTATTTAACAGTTCTTCCGTGGCATCCAGAAAACAGACATCAGCATAGTCGAGATGGGGCAGCAAGAGAGTTTGAGCAAGAGTTATTCTAGTTTCGAAGGGTAAAAATTTTTGGAGACGCTTAAGGGACTGAAATGAAAAGTAAACCCTCTGGCTAACCGCGTTAACGTGGCTCACCCAAGATAACTGGTTGTCAAAGATAACACCTAGATTTTTTGCATTAGTCGAGTAGCTTATAGGTGTGCCAGCGTACAAGACCGAGGGAAGAGAAGCCTGATCTAACCGATTTAGCATATAAGGGCTACCGAAAATCACAGCCTGTGACTTAGCAGGGTTAACTAAAAGACCAAAAGCATTAGCCCAAGAGTAGATACGGTCGAGGTCCGAGTTAATACAGCTAATACCTTTAGAAATTTCGTCAACTTTTACTTGGCAATATATCTGCAAGTCGTCCGCGTAAAGGTGGTAATGTGTGGAAAGGATGAGGGTGATAGCGTTTATAAAAACAGAGAAGAGGAGAGGCGAGAGAACACCACCCTGAGGAACGCCAGCAGTAATGTTACACCAGTCAGAGCAGGACTCTTCCGAGCGAACACACTGCGAGCGGCCCGTAAGGTATGAGGCGAACCAAGAGATAGCTGGAGGAGAAATATTGAGCGAGGACAGGATGGCGAGGAGAATGTCATAGTCCACAGAATTGAAGGCACTGCTGAAGTCTAATAGCACCAGCACAGTAAGGAGTTTGTTGTCTATGCCACTGCGGATATCATCAGCAACTTTGGTAAGAGCACTGACGGTACTGTGCCCTGGGCGAAAACCAGACTGATAGGGACTTAGGAGGTCGTGGCTGGAAAGAAAGAGAGAAAGTTGATGGTGAACAACTTGTTCTAAAAGTTTAGAGAGGACGGGTAGAATGGAGATAGGCCGAAATTGGGAAGCAATAGTGGGATTGGACGATTTGGGAAGAGGGATGACAAAAGCATTTTTCCAAGCAGAGGGATATGAGCTCGTTTCGAGAGAATGGTTAATGATGTGAGTGATTGCAGAAACGAGCTCAGAGGATAGGAGTTGAAGCATAAGGATGTGGATGCCATCCGCACCTATGGCTTTGGTGGATATAGAACTCAGGAGTTTCAATACGTCACCCTCAGTAATCCCGACCAGTTTAAAAGAAGGGCACTCAGGCCTGGGTAGACTAGATAAGTGATCTAGTGTGGAAAGCTTAGCACTATCATCTAAGCAAAGTGGAGATTTGGAGAAATATGCGTTGATAGTGTTAAGGTCAAAGGAGATAGGTGTGTCATTGGACCTCTTGCCTACACCAAGTGAGTTTAAAAATTTCCACATTTGGGCTGGGCTACAATTTTGAATACTGCTATGGATATGGTGTTTCTTGGCATCTCTGCACATTTTACTACATCTATTACGAAGCTTCTTATACGCTGCCAAATTCACCTCGGTAGGTGATTTCTTGTAGACCCTTTTCGCTTTATCTCGCCGAGACATCATCTTTTTTATGGGCTGGGTTAGCCAAGGTGCCGGCTTATGTTTGATGTTAACACGTTTTAGCGGGGCATGCGTATCAAAAAGATTTGCGATGATTGAGTTAAACAAACAGACCTTGTCATCGATATTAACCGCATTAATGACCGGAGACCAGTCAATCCTACTTGCGTCTGACCTCAAGCGCTCCAGATTTATATCCTTAAAACTACGAAGAAGAAGAGATTTGGGCTTACGCCTGGGACATTTAATTTTGTAGGAAAGGAAAAGAAGGTCGTGGTAAGAAAAGGAAGCTGATAATTGACCATGTGTTGCCACCCGGCTAACGTCAGAGACTAAAATTAAATCAAGAAGAGAGGGTGTGGCGTGAGGAGCATGATGAGTGGCAGAAAGTGGAAGGATGTGCATATTGACCGAGGTTACTAAAGAACGAAGTTTACTAGCACGCAAATCATTTTTTATCAGGCACGTGTTAAAATCCCCAAGAATAATGATGTGATCGTACAAAGATGTGTAGGATTCAAGTTTAGTTTCGAGGGAGGAAAAGTAGTCTATATTAGAAGAGGGTGGGTAATACACTCCGAGCATTACTTTAGAGTGGTTAATAGTAATTTCAATAAAAAGATGTTCGGCAAAATTAGAATATACACTGGGCGAATGATCAATCACCTTAGAGGGGATGTCACCCCGGAGATAGATAGCAACACCACCACATCCTTTACCCACCCTATCGTTTCTAATAAGTTTAAAACCTGGTAAGGGATATTGAGTGGAGGGTAGCGCTGGTTTCAGAAAAGACTCTGAGACAAGTACGGCGTCAATCAGTTTGCTATCAAACGAGGAAAGAATGTCTTCGAAGTGTGCAGGAATGCTTTGAGCATTAATGTGGACAATGTTAAGAAGTTTAGGAAAGGCAGAAAACTTGGTTTCCAGCTGGTCCAGCAGATGGATTGAGTCATCACTGATGGCACTGGCATAATCTTTATCAGAAGAGCATGAAGACGAACAAGAAAAAAAGCTATCATCAAATATAATATCATCCATATAAAAATACCTACTCTAAAAATATATATAAATAAAAATAAAATATAAATATATATACCTAACCTATCTACTACTCTGTTGTAGAAGTGCACAAACATTCCTCCTACACTCGCCAGTTTGCTGAAAGATAAACACTGCGGATACAATACAATGCAATGAGAACCAAAAATTTAAACTTACACAAAATTACAAAATTTACACTTAAAAAATATAAAAAAAAAAACGAAATCGTAAGTACAGAACAGTTTTTAAACTGAGAATAATGGAATTACACAACAGGCTAAATTATTATACAAAATTATGATGCATAAAAAGTAGAGTGAATTATGAGTAACGTTATCCGGGCAATCAGTGGGCAACACTCAGAGGAGAAAAAAAAACACATTTTGCAAAAAGATTAACCAAAAGATTACCGAACGAGCCCTCATGCCAATCATGTTCGTGACAGTCATGTCAACGGGTTGCGCGATCGACATTTGACAGTGACAAGTCGGAATGTCAGTCACGACGACGACGCACTACTCTGTTCATTTCGTTCACAAGAAAAAGTTATGGAAAAGAAAAATTGAAGCTATGTTACATCAAATTCACAACCTACCTTATTAAAAAAGACCTACTAGGAAAGAACAATCGGACGTAACTACTACTAATGAAGAACACGGCAACAAAAAGATGCCGACAGCTGTGGGGACCGCGACAAACTTGGCATGTGGGCCTGCAAACTCGTGGGAAAACGCTGCTCACTTGACAGGGCGCCTGGCTCTGGATTCAGCCCGTGCGGCCCTCGCTACGGGGAGTGCAGTGGTCTTCCCCTTATCCTGAGATGTACTAGCAGTCCTCTTCTCTGGTCCAGACTGCACCGCAGGATGCTCAACTAATAGCGGCCTGAGCTCAGCCATGGACTCGATCCTACGCCGCTTGTTATCGGGCAACAGTATGACAATTTTGCCCTCCGATGTCCAGCATTGCCTTATACCAAAGTGCTGACGAGCTGCGGTGAACAATACATGTCGGGTCTTTGTTAAAAACTCAGAGACAGTGATCCCAGAGTTTTTTAGCGAGGTTTTCGCATTCCATACGGAGCTACGCAGCTTGTAGCTTGTGAAACGCACCATCACCGGCCTAGGCTTGCTGGTGTTAGTGCCCAGGCGGTGGCATGCAGATAACTGGTCCACAGAGACATCAGGCATCCTTAACTGGTCACGTAAAATCTTAATAATGGATTCACCGATGGCTGAATCACTGGTCTCTGCAATCCCATGGAACAAGAGTACCTTTCTGCGTGAAGTGGTTTCTTGGCGGTCCAGACCTCGAACCAGAAGCTCCAACTGTGATCTCATCATGGATAGTGTTTTCCAAATAAGTGTTTTGAAATCAACAAACTCACGTGTCAAAGTGTCCAAATCTTTATGAGGGACAGGGTCAGAGCCAGAAAACTTCTTGAGATCATTCTCATATTGGTGCATCCTTGCATCAAAGGTGCCAGTCAGCTCATCCATGTTGGATGACATCATTGTGTAGAGATCCATTGTTGTGAAGATTGCAGTGTTTTGGGTAAGTTGAGAGGATATATTTTATACTGGCGTGAGGGGGAGGTGTTTTACTCTAGTTGTAACACAACTTTAGCACTAAATTAAGCTTTTAAATAAATAAAAATGTAAAAATAAACAAGGAGCTAAAATTTTTTGTGTAATCACCCAGACTACCCACACGAGAAAAAAGTTATCACAGTGATATGTCACAATATTTCAGCACATCCTAGATAACACTCAGACAGAGTGACAATACAGAAATAAGAAATTAGAACAAAGAGACGATGAGGAAAGCACTGGTCTCTGGTTCTGGCCGACTAAATTCCGATCCTATGACTTCAAATCCAGTATTGCATCGAAAACATTGTGTCAAGCATCAGGCAAAAAGAGCCAGCCAGCGGCCTACTTGCGGAAACCAGTCCGCTCACCAAGTACGGATCAAAGAATTTGCCGAAGACACGATGAAGACTTGTAGCTTTTAAAGAAAAAAAAATATAATTGATCTCCTATATTATGATAGGTGGGTGCAAAAGGAAAAAAATACGGATCAAAGAATTTTCCAAAGAGACGATGAAGACTTATTCATAGCTCTTAAAGAAAAAATAATAATTGATCTTATTGATAGGATTCATAAGGAAAAAAATACAAAGATATTAGATCGTGACGCGACAATTCTCATTGTTCTAATTTCGTTTATGATAGCAGTGCCAACAGTTGGGTAAATAACTCCTGTCGGTCATTCACCAATGAGCACAGATATAACAGAGCACATTTAGACATTTATCCAAGTAAGCTTTGTCTTATCAGCATTTAATAACTCGTTTACTTTTATTTTAGTTTGCTTGCCCGTTTACAATGACCAATTTTAGTTCACTGCTAGACCTGTTGTTTGTTTGATCAGAGTGACATCATCAAATGGTTCCGTGTTGGACTCTTGAAGTTCTTGAGTTGCTAAGAAATGAAAATTAAATATTTTTTTTGCTTGAAGCATGGTACATTTTAGATCTTAAATATAAGCGCTTATCACTATCAAAAACTCCGTCACCAAGGTTGTCCTCAATGTGATTTTTACGACTAATCTTTTCTGCTTTTTGTTATAACAACACATTCTTTTAATTTCCAAAAGTGGAAATCCAACTAGAAGTATTGTATCACGCTGTTTTGACATGGCAAAACAATTTGGCAAGCAATTTGGGTGGTAAATAGTGGTATACAACGGGTTGACTCAGTTTATCGCTTCGATGGCCTCATTATACATATCAGGGACAACGTGCAGAAACAATTTACATCAAAATGATGTAAAACGTCCGGGAATCGACAACTTAAACAATAATTATAAATTTAATAATATTTTGCACAACAACAATATCAAACAAGTCGAAAAGATAAGAATTAGAATAACAATGATGAAGAAATTCGTGGCTTGTTGAAATAAAAAAAAACTGTTTGTATCTGACTGGTGGACAATAGTAAATATCTAAATAAACGATAGGTGCATGAATTAGACCCACTACGAAGTTATTTTGTGGGTATCTTTCTCTGTAATGAAGTTAAGAAATGGATTCTCAGAACTCTGAAAATACGCGAAGTCGCTGGCATTTATTAGTTGAATATAATCTTTGTTATTGAGTTTTATCATTTTTATTATGATGCCGATGACCTTTAGGTAAATTAAACTTACCTCATGGTAAAATGTAATGATAATAACAACGCATATTCTACCTATAAATTAAAGCATGACATGTAAGATAATCTTTTCATTGTTTTGTTATTTTTTATACGTTGCATGCCCCAAAAACCCTAACAATCAAGAAGTACGAATAAAATATAACGGCCACATCCGATTATATTTAGAAATTTGGATCACAGACAAAGATGTGAACATAGAAATAAATTATAGTGGACGTGAATGATATCTAGAACGGAGAATATAGAATAGAGATGCAAACTCATGATAACTCATGCTTTAATAATTCCAACTTTCGATAAAAACCATTAACTACCAGAAATCAGCTTAAAATTTGTCGATAACATTTAGTGCAAACTTAATTTTAACATTTGTGTACTACGTGACGAAGCAAATAAACTTTGTCTCTTTTGAAAGAGACTTTGTAAACCTTGTCAATGAAAAGGTAAAAAATATTGATGTCAAAACATCCAACTCGGATTCAAGTTTGAATTCATATCGTAGAATACCATGATATTAGCTCTATGTGGACTGTGTTTTTCTTTCGGTTCGGAGAAATATTTTTGGATACTGGCCCTTTTCTAATGATACTTCTCCATCTAAAGTTCAAAACTAACATGACACTAGCATGAAATGGAAACTGACAGAATGGTGTCGATTAGTCGCAGCCGCCAAAAAAGAAGTGGAGTGTATTTATAACGACATTGAATTTGGATCAAAGGAATGAATGATCACGTAGCAGTTTTAGTACATTACCGTGTAGTACATGCAGACAAAGCCAGAGAGAGAGAAGATAATAATAAAGGAAGTAGTGTATTTAGTTTGTAATAATTGTTATGACTATGGTTCCGCCTGGAAGGACTTTGTTTTTATACAATGACATTATCATGGAGCTTGGCATCGATAGTTAGCAGATACTTTAGTGCCTAAGCCAAAATCAATCAATATATAAAAAAGCAGCCAAGTGCGAGTCGGACTCGCCCATGAAGGGTTCCGTAGCATCAATTAACATAATATAAAGGTTTTTGTAGTTCGTCGAAAGGTAAATTGCGGTTTACGATTTATGACGTATAAAAAACTAGGGTCGAAATTACTCATTTTGCAACAAACAAATAAACTCGCAAAGAAAATTTCTGAAAAATGGCGCCAACCGTAAAATATAAGCTGAGATTTTTTTTTTTTCTTCACCCATTCTGGAAGGCAAAGGGAGCAAACAGCCAAGTCTTCAGTAGATTTTTTTTATTGATATGAATTGAAAATGAAATTTAATGAGATGAAATGAAATTAAACCTAACATAACTCATTCAATCAAATCATTAAATCTGTTAATGAAACAAATTAGTAGCTTATTTTTAGAAATAATACGTATTTGCATGAATCATAAAAACTTCGATGAATTTTTTTAACTACTGACTAGATCTCGTTCAAACCAAATATCGTTGAAAGTTTGCATAATAATGTACAACATATATTTTTTTTGGCTTTATCATTCTCTTATTTTAGAAGTTAGAGGGGGGGGGATCAACTTTTTTCCACTTTGGAAGTGTCTCTCGCGCAAACTATTCAGTTTAGAAAAAAACGATATTAGAAACCTCAACATTATTTTTAAAGACCTATCCATAGATACCCCACACGTATGGGTTCGATGAAAAAAAAATTTGCGGTTTACGATTTATGACGTATAAAAAAAAAACTACTGAATAGATCTCGTTCAAACCAAATATCGTTGAAAGTTTGCATAGTAATGTACAACATATATTTTTTTTGGATTTATCATTCTCTTATTTTAGAAGTTAGAGGGGGGGACCAACTTTTTTCCACTTTGGAAGTGTCTCTCGCGCAAACTATTCAGTTTAGAAAAAAACAATATTAAAAACCTCAACATCATTTTTGAAGACCTATCCATAGATACCCCACACGTATGGGTTCGATGAAAAAAAAAATTTTGAGTTTCAGTTTCAAGTACGGGGACCCCCAAAATTTATAGTTTTTTTTCTATTTTTATGTAAAAACCTTAATGCGGTTCACAGAATACATCTACTCACCAAGTTTCATCAGTCTAGCTTTTATGGTTTCGGAGAAAAATGGCTGTGACACGGTCGGACAGACAGACAGACATGACGAATCTATAAGGGTTCCGTTTTTGCCATTTGGCTACGAAACCCTAAAAATGGGAAGTAGGTATGTGTACCGACGTAGGTACAGGGTTTTCTCTATTACAGCCAACTGGGATCTACTCCCTGTTTTGGTTACTGCATGCCCCATAGTGGATGGAAGTGGTTAGTTGTGGGTGGCAAAAGATTTTAAATCTATGCCTATCCTATTCATGGATTTTCGACAAATTTTTGCATTTGCCAAAATAAATGTTCTAGAATTGAATGCTTCAGGAGCATTTTAGAATGTTCTTTAACATCATCATTCCCAAAATGATTTAGATTCAGTCATCGCCCTCAGTCATCGTCCAGAATGCTCTTAAATGTTCTAGAATCTTCTTTAACATTCTGGAATGATTTCTAGAATTATCAAATTTAATTCAAAGATTACCCGGGCTTCGCTTCTAGTACTTACAGTATAAAATGTGCAGCAACACCAAGCATATTGTATGTAGTACTACAGGCATTGTGCCAAGGTATTCTGTACAAAGTATTTACTATGACCAAACATTTACCTATATTAATCGCCGTATAATATGACGGACGCATAATACGATTGTTTGCAATCTCCTTTATTAAATTAGCTCTTGTTATGGGTTTATCTCATTGACTGTTCATCGGTTCATAGGTCATCTATCAGTAGACAATGAGACTGTTTTTAATGCTATCAATAACATGGGTCTAACAGGAAATATTACGTGACGCGTGCTATCATAAAAATGACACTGTACTGTGAAGTCATTCCCAGGTTTTTTTGACAGGTTATCTAGACATTGTAGACATTGTAGAACAGGTTATCTAGAATTGACATGTATAGCTAGACATCAACGTCATGGAAAATATAAATATTGTATTAGATAGCAAAGAATTGGGTGTTGGTGTTGCTATAGTGAAATCGAGTTTGAAGTGGTAGTCAAGATAGACTGTCTATCTATGGATAGGATAGCCATTAATATTGAAGCCTTATCTTTATCAAACAAGTGGATAATAATACCTTATATTAACTTGTATCGGGGTAAATGGTTACATTAGTGAGAAAAAGTACTTCAATGAAGTAGAACCCATTAATACTGATTAGAATATATTGGTCCATATTGTTACAGGCAATACTGCGTATTAGTTTTGACCACGTTATTGTAAAATCACCATATCAAGATAAATAGCTCTGTCAATTTTTTTTATTTTTTTTTATGTAAGTCGCTGATGGAACAAGCATATGGCCCACCTGATGTTAAGTGGTAACCATCGCCTATAACAAAGCACTGCCTCGTAGGTCACGCACGTCAGGAACGTGCCCTACGATGCACTGTCCTGCGTCCATCAACTGGAGGCATACAGATTAGATGCGAATAAAGAAAATGCCAACCAAATCAACCAATATTTTGTTCATTTTAGCGTTTAAGAGGTTCTCGAATGGCGACCAAGAACCGGAAAACGAAACGTAGGGCGCTCACCCACATGGACCAACGACATTGTTATTACATTGTAAGATCGGGGGAAGTCGGTGGATGGAAAGCGCTCAGAATAGTTCTTCCTGGAAATGTGTAATGGAGGCCTATGTCTAGCATTGAACTAATCAGGCTGATGATGATGATTGTTTAGGATATCGCAAAGATTTTATAATGTCCCAAAAGCTTAGAGCCGAACGCGATTTGAACCTGCAAACATCCCCTTAGGCTGCACTGACCGTTGTGTTGGCCGCCATCAACCAAGTCATTACAAAGAGAAGATAAATCGATTTACTAAAATAATAATGATATAGAAAGGAGATGTTTGTCTTGCAAGAATCTTATTGGCATTGCATGGTTTTCAAGTGTTAGACTAAGGAGTTCCAATCACCCACGCCCACAGTTGGTAAAACATACAATAAAAATAAGGAATAGTCAAGAAAACATTGCCAAGAATAGAGTTATTTTCATTATTACTGTTTTATTTCTAAGCAATTGAAATAATAGGTGTCATAACCTTGTTTGCTAACCAAAGATTGCTATCTTTTCCAGATTACAAAAAAATTACGAAACAAGGACAGGAGGGGGTTTTCCAAATCATTCAGTGCATCAAAACTGAATCATCGGACACCTTGAATTGAAATAACACAGAGTCAAGGGCCAAAAGCCACGTCATCAGAACGAAATGTTAATAAGCGATATGAACGTCACAAATTAAACCTACATTGTGTATTAGTATTATGTAAAAGAAACGAAACAGCTTCACGACTTTAATTGCCCCCATGCCAGATATCCCTTCAGATCTTAGTATCAAATACCAAATACCAAATCAAGATTCCTTGACGCTGTTTAATGGCGGTGGTCAGTGCTAAGTTAACGTGAGGAAACCAGCATTTCGTTTCTTCACTACACTGCGTTGAAAAGAGCTAGTGACACGATAAGAAAAAGTGAAGTCACAAATATGAATGTTGCATTCATTTTGTGTTTGTTTAAATTTATACGTAAAGATTTTATGAATTTTAGAACCAAACTTAAAGCCGAAGAAATCTGGGTCGTCCGAAAGCACGATGCGTCGACGACATCGTAAAGGTCGCAGGAAACACCTGGACAAGAGACGCAAAGAGAAGAAAGCTGGCAGAAAACGAAGGAGGACTATACCCAGTAGTCACCCACTACTGGGTATAGTCCTCCTTCGTTTTCTATACTGGGCTGAAATAATGATGATGATAGAATCAAAAGTCAGGGATTAAGTACTCAACCAAAGCATTAGGTATCTCAAAAGAATCAAATAATACTTTCTTGAGTGATGCTAAACTAATTCTAAATCTTCTTGAGGGTCACGCCTTCGTCTCACTATTGCCAATTCACAAATTGGCGGATGTAATTTCACTGGTGCGAGCGTGAGATATTATTTGCACAATGCTCTGAGCTGACGATATATTCAAGGCTTCTATTTATACCCATAAATAGAAGCCTTGAATATACAAATATTGTATCTTTGTAAATCATATCGTCATACCTATGCAGATGAAGACAAAGGGGATATCAAACAGAAACAGGATAAAGAGCAAACAACAGTGTACTTCAAATCCTTTGCAAAGGACACACAAAGGAGCTTTATGGCATTGACTTACTTTAGCGTATTTTTGAACACATCAAATTCTTAACTTAGCTTTTCTTCTTGGTGAAAGTCCAAATTATACTTTTACGTATTGCGTTCATTGACAATCGATTCGCAATGTTATAGCTTTTGGAAGCTGCCTTGCTATCAAGCGAACAATCAAGTATAACAAAAAAAAATAATCTTAGAAAATAAATTATAGTTTAAAAAACTAAAAAAAAAACGCTTTTATAACTAATTGAACTAAAAAGTTGAAAATAAAACTGTAATAATCAATTGAAAAATTTATATTATTGTATAAAAAGCGTGGGGTGCTTTTTATAATAACTTCAGATATAATAAACTATTGATAAAATATTTACAACAATCAAAATCAAGCCCCCCACGCTTTTTGTGCAATAATATAAATTGTTCAATTGATTATTACAGTTTTATTTTTAACTTTTTAGTTCAATTAGTTATAAAAACGTTTTTTTTAGTTTTTTAAAATATTTTTTTTTTTTTTAGTTTTTTGTTTTTTTTTCATATTATTGCATTGTCATCGACCTTTGACAGCTGTGCAAAGTTTGAATCAAATCTGGTCGTTCAAAGTAGGTTTTTTTTTAATTTTTTTTAATTTTTTTTTTTCATATTATTGCATTGTCATCGACCTTTGACAGATGTGCAAAGTTTGAATCAAATCTGATCGTTCAAAGTAGGACAAAATAGAGCTCAAAGGGGTCGGTTACATACATACATACATACAGGTGAAGCTAATAAAAGCGTTATAAAAAGCAGTTCGTTATGATACTAGGTAAGCATGAGAAAATCATAAAAACGAAGGACTTATCTTTTTAAATATGTGGCAATGGCAAAAAAATATCAACGTAGGTAGTGAAACTTGAAACAAACCACGAATAACTGAAAACAATGGAAATTAAGGCATAAAAACAATAACACTACCATGAACGCTTATAAGCAAGGGAATTCTACACGTGTAAGTAAATACACGTGCCATTATTGACATTCGATGCAAATAACAAAACACATGGGAGTCAGGACCTTGGTGTGAAATTGATTGGAAATAATAGAGTAGCTAACGTTAAAATGCGCACTAAGATTCATCATGTACACGTGGGTAATTATGGCAAAAGACCTTGAAATAAGGAACAACGCAAAAAGGAACAACGGACGGGGGAAAGAAAATAAAAAAAACAATATGACAAAATTAGATTGGTTAAGAATTTACTCCAAAGTCGGAAAATGCAAAGGACGAAGAAAAAAAATAAGAACATAAAATTCAATTGAATAAATAAGAGAAAGGGAAAACGATAAACTTAATTCGACAAGGGTTAGCGTAAAACTGGCAAACAAAGCTGGCAGAATGCGAAAATGCTCATTATGGTGTTGAAAGCCCAAGGTGAATACGATCAGAGAGAAAGCTAAGACAATGGATATCATGATAAAAGAAAGTCCTATCAAACCTTTTAGGAGTATTCTTTAGCTTAGAACGTACATAGATGAAATGAATTAATTATTATAGTAATAATAACGTTTTGCAGACAACGCATAATTGATAGTGAACTAACAAAATGGTTATTAATGATATTATTAATGTAAATATTTTAATAAATTAACTATGGTAAATAAATAACGAGTATTTTGTCAACTAAATAAGTTTTGAGACACTTTCCCAAAAGCGTAAATACTTCGTCGAGACCCCAGAATTTATCGCCCATAAGGTGGTCTTCAGAACTTGACAGATTGGCAAAACGACCAGAACATGGAACAATGCAACATCAAGTACCAAGTACCACGCAACCATCTAATCTATAATGGAAGGTTGAACGAATTAGACCAAGTCGGAATTGATCAATGCAAACCAAATTTGTACTAATCGATGATAATGAAACAAAGCTAACCGCAATTCGAAATACTCGGCACAAGCAATCAAGCAAGCGATTGACTAAGGTCTGCTTTCTAAGAACCACCAGAGAAATAAACGAATGCCATCAGTTGAGGCTGACGATATCTTCAACCTTATCTCGTAAATGTCTACCAGACCTTCGATAGCAGTTGACCAAAGGTTCAGACAACGCGAGGCCATTATATGTATATACGCGAAGATCGTTCTCCGTTTTGATCGTCGTCGACCTCCCGTTAGTCCATTCGCTTTATCTGTTCAACTACCAGTCTTACCAGGATTAAACTAGACGAATAAAATGTCCCTAGCGACTAGAAAAATTTCCCCGTGCAGGAAGAAAGTTAAGAAATTACTTAACATAAGTAAGCCAAGGCATAATCGATGATGGGCGCGTATTTTGGACGATAATGGTAAACCAAAATGTTACCTTGGGTTACTTCTTTGGTTACTCATTCAAAATAACCTGCGGTTCATCTGGGTGTCACCTGTTGCAATCAAAAGTCACAAGGAACAGCGATCTCATATCTTGTTCGACCACCATCATTTTTCGACCACTATTTATCTTTTGTCATACTTGTTTTACAAAGCGAAGTCCCTATTCGCTTTTTCATGTTTATTATGTCAACATTCAGTCTCTTTGCAATCGTTCCTTATCAACGATATATTTTGTTGTAATCGAAACTCAAAATTAGTTTAAAATAACAGATGCGACTAGATTTAGATTGAAAAAAAAAACATACGCAATCACCCCGCAAATAATGGCTAAAGCTCTAGGACTCAAAATGATAGCCATCTTAGTCGATTTCGGCTTAAAATGGGCTAAAGATCCCCGTAACAACAGTTTTATCATCTTTATACATCGCCAAAGTGTCAAGACTCTAGATCCAGACAGTCAAAGGGCATAAGTTATCGGTTATTTAACAAACGTGTTTCAATTATCTGTTGGGTTAAATGTTATTCGTCATTCGATCGCTTATTCTAGTTTTTAGATAATGCGATGCTAAGCTCTGAGCGAAATCAACTGTTTACATTAAATATTTTTATAATGTCCTAAATAGCCGAGCGGGATTACATAGATGGGTACTTGAGTATGGTACATGGATGTTTACATACATTTTAGAAACTAAGTAAAACGCACTGAAACCTATTTACCTGACTGCAGGAACCAAAAAAGGAGGTTCCAATTCTATATTTGAGTTGGGGGAATAAGGTCTGTTCTGACGTCGCGACTTAAAGGTGACTTTGGTTAGACTGATTTTTGCTCAAGTCAGGGGTTGAACACTCTCATCATAAGGGAAAATCTACAGGATGGTTTTTGAGATGGGCGGTGTAGGCCATGTCCGAAACCACGAGAGTTAGGGAAAAGACGTGAAGGAGTCATGGCCTAAAATATTTTTGAAAAAGATTCAAACTATGAATGTTAAACGTCAGGGGCTGGATGGTGAATGCCAAGGTTGGTATAAAAATCAATTTTATGGAAATTAGATCGTGCTAGTACCTCCTTCAGTAAAATTAGCTTGTTTCGTAACAGTTTTCAGAGTTTATTTGGCCAACCCATTGCGCTTATAAAATTCTCAGAGCTATAAATGACCTTGGTTCTTTTTCTGTTATTTTTACTTCGAGCATGTTTCCATAAATCCCGCTGCGTAGGTTTTAGTAGTAGGTATAGCTCGTAATAATTATGTAGCAACGTAAATAGAAAAAATAAGATATCAATACTTTGTTATTTATTTTTTAACGCCCACATATCGTCTGATAAGAAAGACGTAGACTATTGCTGAGGTTAAAGCACTACGCGTAGATTGGTTTACTAAGAATAGATAGGAGCAAAAAAGGAGGATAAAAAAAATACCTATACGATAAAAAAATAAAACGGGCCTTTGCATCTATTTGACTGGCCTCTAGCTCAGTTGGTAGTAGCTCTGCCTTCTGCGCCGTAGGTCGTGGGTTCGATCCCCACCGAGAACAAATATTTGTGTGGTTAACATAAATGTTTGTTCTCTGTCTGGGTGTTATATTGTATTCTAAGTATGTATTTACAAAAAACAAAAATGTATTCAAGTATTATATCAGCTATCCGGTTCCCATATTACAAGCTCTGCTTAGTTTGGGGCTGGGTAGTGTTGTGTTAATTGTCCACAATATTTATTATTTATTTATTATTATTGTACCCAGATGATATAGCGTCAGGGGCAAGCTTTTCACTCATGCCCCGAATTTCGGGATGCCATAGTGCCTGGAACAGGATTTAAGATGAAATAGTCTTGCCCAGCACCTATACCATCCTGACAGTTTAGTCGGCCTAATCCACAGGAAAGACATGGTCAAAGTGCGGAGCTGATTAAGCCACGGGTTTCCTCACGATGTTTTCCTTCACTGTTTGAGAGCAATAGCATTGTGCATGTAATTTTTCAACAGAAAAACTCATTGCTACATGACTGGATTTGAACCCACGAGCTTAGGATCGGAAGGCGGGGCCGCTACCACTAGACCACCAGTGCTCTCAAATACCTACGCTAACGTAATAGTAAATTCCTCACACGATATTTTCGTTGAAAACACGCCCTTCCCACGTGACTTGGTCACAGAATTCTACTATTATAAACGCGAAAGTTTGTAAGTATGGATGGATGTTTGTTACTCTTTCACGTAAAAACTACTGAACGGATTTTAATGAAACTTTACAATAATATAGCTTATATAATGTTATAGGTGTATAGGATGTAAGTAAAGGGAAAGGGGCGTAGCGGGAACGGGGCGAGCGTTGCCGCGGGCGGCCGCTAGTTATGAAATACGGGTAGAAACAAAAATAGCCTAAAAGTAGGTGAATACTTACTTCCTTGTCTTCTATGAGCGTAGCAACTCGGCCGGGCTGAAAAGAAATTTATTCAGTTAAAAATATGCTTTACCTTGATGAAAATAATGTTGCCTTTAAAGAGTTCAAGGCCAAGGTTACTTAAAACCTATCAGCAGTCGAGCAAACGAGTTTAAAAATAATTATGGAACTCAATAAGTTTTAGAACGACGTCCTGCTGATGCTAGTATCAGCCTGGCACCAGCAGAAGACCTATCCAGATTGGTGGATAATCTACACTACACTAATATTATAAAGAGGAAAATTTGGTATTTTTGAGTATGTTTGTAATGAATAAACTCAAAAACTACTGTGCCGATTTCAAAAATATTTCATCATTGGATAGCTACATTCACCCTGAGTAACATAAACTATATTTATGTGTTTAAAAAATAAATGTCCACCCGTACGAAGGCGGGATAGGTCGCTAGTTATTCATATAAAAATTATTATTATTCATCAATCTGGATAGGTCTTCTGCTGTTGCCAGGCTAATAATCACATCAGCAGGACATCTTTCTAATGGAGACATATTATTATGTGTAAGTCTAGTGATAGAAATAAGGGCACACATGGAATAACAGTACCAATTGCGGATGCACAACATTCAAGACCTGTAAAAAATGGCCTGTGACTATAACTACAGAAAAATAAACAAAAAAAGTAGGTGCTCAGCACAGCTCAGCATCAAGGGATTGGAGTAATTTTACCGTGTTTTATTTATTTTTGGATCTTAACTAAGCAAATCGCGATTCGATAATTTCCCGATTACGGGTGCTCCCCACGGTATAGAAACGTGATTGCTAATCTTGTATCTTACTGTTCATGTTGACGGATGTCTGTTAGTCTGTGTGTTTTTACAGATTAGAGGTAGACAGAGGGGAAGGAATTGAAACTAGAAAATATAAAATGAACTGTTGCGATGCAGATGCTGACCTGATAAAATAAAAGTCTAAAATGACCTAAGATATATTTGGACAGTATGTTCTTTTAACATAAGGTATCCCACTACAGGCACTGCATCTCTCTTTTAAAAGAAAGTTGCCGTCTGGACAGCAAACTTTATTTTTGACCACTATTAATGATAAAGGCATTTTTTCAAAATAATATATTTAAAAGGCAGTACATTTAATATGTTGGATATAAAATTATACATAGTACATTACATAGAGTGAATAATATAAGTATTTATACTTCACATTAGATTAAAAAAATATGGGACTATTGTTGTTTTATTCTTTTGAGGTAATGATATCCTAGCATTCAAGCTAGTGATTTTTTTATCCTATTGATGAACAAGATGCATTGTAGGTTTGTAGGAATACCTGTCTTTCAATGAAAGTTCCCCTTGAGCCAATGCCAAATGGTTAACAGATCAAAGTCAGTAAGTCAATAGTTTAAGGTTAATGTAACGAGTTTTTAGTTAAACTTTAGTGATTTACAACAACTCCTTGAACTCGTCCTTGAATGATTGAGCTAGGTACTATTAAGGCGAATACTTCATTGATTTTAGCTAGAAATCTTTTACTTTAGTAAGTACACGGCAAAACAATACAACTAAGCATTACAACGCCATCTTCTCTCCCTCTCCACTAGTGTTGTGTCTCGTTGCCTGGTCCGAGTAGGGATGTCCTATTCCCAAAACTGGTTAACAGTATTCATTTAATTTATTGAGTAGTAATAAAGTTGACAAGTAACCCACATTGCATAAATATACACGTAACATAAATCAGTAAAAATTAGGTAAGTACCTACAAGGTTACAGGCAAATCTGGATGGATCCGGCAGAGTTGGTATTGTCTAACAGGCCCTACAGGGGCCTTCTGCATTGTTCGACAATGTTCCTTGTAGACATCCGAGATGAATTTTCTCTTTGGCAACAGTGGCCGCTATCATTTTTGGAAGTTGAAAGCAAATTTTATATGTACGTACATTGGCTATAGGATTTATTTAATTTTTCAAATGTCTGTGTACTATGATTTAGGCCCATATTCCGAAACAGCACTTGAGTCTGAATCGAGCCTCACGAGCATAGATTTTTGACACTTTTAAATGGAGAACTGTCATAAAATCTATGCTTGAGGCTCGACTCAGACTCAAGCGCTGTTTCGGAATACGGGCCTTAGATACCTACCTAATCTAGGAAGGATTTTACCAAAGAATATTTGTCTTAAACAAATACACGGTATGAAACTGCGAGCCTTACTAATTTTGAAGTATATTTTACATATCACCCATTGTATAAAAAATACCTAGCTTAAAGTAATTCATTTTTTATTTCATTTCTTTTATTTTTTTGTGATATTACGTGCAGCTTGTACTAACTTTTGATGTGCTAAATAGTGTTTTTTTTATCAGTATGTTTCTACCTGTGGTCACTTATTTTTAGCCTTCTGTTTTCTTAATGTACTCCTGTTCAACATGTTTTCACATGCTGTTAGTCTTCCCAAAACTTAATAAATTAAATAAATAAAGCAACATTTATCTTAATTAATTTTGCTATTTCCACCGAAATTATGCCGTCATTCATGGCAATTAGCAAGTATGAATGAATGACCCTCAATAGACGGACACGAAAGAAAGGTGAATCATTGCATCAGACCACCTGTGCATGCATTTTACGAGTTTACTGCCCTCAATGTACATTCACTTTCTCAAATACATCAAAATTATACAATAACAAATGAACTCACAATATAAAAACGAGAAGCTTCAAAGCTATTTTTAAATTTCGAATAGATCAATTCAATTTTTCGTTTTTATATGCTATGACAAGGTTACAAAGATGATGTGATCTTTGTTGCTTTATGTACCTTTGAATCGGTCCCGCGATGGGTAGTGTTTCCCTGCCAGAATCTTCTGGAAAATCCCTTCACAAATCCACATACAGACTGCTGGTACTCAAAGCCAGGGTTCCAGCAAAGAGATCCGTAGCCGAAGACCCATAGGGCCTCCTTCCTTGTCTCGTCCTCCTTGGTATTTATTTCTTGCGCTAGATTTTCCATCGTCGTTTGTTTTTAATTTTGAAGTAGGAATTAAACCTTCTTGTGTTGCGTTCACAAATAATATAGAGAAGAAATCGGTGTTTTTAGCAGGCTGATCAGACAGATGAAGTAGTTTTATTTGCTAGTGAATTATCTTGTGCTTCATGGTGACGACGATCTCATTGATTCTAGAAGGCAAGGTTTGGGCTAGTTGGGCTTGAAGCTGAATTGCTTTCCATACCGATCTATGTTCGTAGAAAACTTGCAGATTTTATTTAATTTTCACAACACGATAAGACGAAAGCACGCACAAAAATCACACACAGCCTGCCAGACCAGCTGACAGCTGAGAAATCGAGTGTCAAGTGTGGTTGGTCAACCAGGCGGCGGGAGCAATGTGCTTTTGACATGTCCCCTACGTTCCATTCCATGCAAAAATGACACACGTCATTAGAACGAATCTTGCAAGTTTATGTCAAATAAACTTCAACAGCAGCATTCGCTGATAAAAAACAGTAAGATACTTCATTAATTACTTGTGTTGCAAATTTGTTATTTCATGTGGTTTAGGTAAGAATACTTTCGGCTCGGCTTTATCCGAGTTGTCTAACAACCATTTATTTTGTCATATAAAATTAAGAATGGAACGTTTTATTTCATTGACCAATAGCAAGCTTTGATTTTAAAGTTCAAATCCATTGGCCAGAGAACGCGACGCATGAATTCAAAATTAGTAGAGTCTTCAATCATTTTAATTTACTAATAATATTTATGTACCTACTCAGTTTAGAAATTATCATTACTTCCTATGGCTATTGTTAGCGATAACTCTCTAGTTAGTTCGTAAAGATACGTAAATCGCACGAATAATTTTAAATAAAACTCTGTTTCAATTTTATAGTGGTCCATATAATTTCATAGAGAATAAAAATCACAATGCATTAGGTACCTAATAGGTAATAACAATCTTTTTACACACTTTGAAGAACTGAATTATGTTCTAGCTACTTATTATAATATTTTTTGTTAGAATTCAACAGCAAAAGTGCATGAAGTTAAATAACTATTTTTAAATACTGAGTGTTATATTATGTATGGTATTATAACATTACACCTCCTTTTACTAGGTGCTTATTAATTTGAGTTTTAAAAGAAATAAGTATAAGATTTTATAATTGCAAGACCATAATATCTAATTTGGTTATTTTTACTGGAATGTTTAGATATTCAAGATAGAGGGCTATCTATCTACCATTTTGATTTTTCTAGTGATACTTATTAATGTTATTTTATACTTTAAGGATGGGTTCCTAGGTTTATACATAAATATATAGAATGCCTCTAGAGCATAAGGGCTAGCGCATATACAACGTGTATCAAAATATGTGTACTATCCCGAAGGGGGGTGAATTTCCACCCCCCGGAGAACAACTTTTGTTCAACGACTTTTCGAACTTCGATTCGTATCTCTGAAAAAAACGGCAACGAAGTTTCAACATGAACAGCTGACTTTATACAAAGTGACAACCCTAAACTCAGCTACAGAGGTAGTAGGTAGTAGTAATAGACCTACAGAGGTAGTAGGTCAAGGGGTAGGTGAGTTACAAGGATAGGGTTGTCAATTTATTTAGGCATTATGAAATTAAATATTTTTGTATGGGAAACTGAAAATAGGAATTTTTAATTTTCTCCCACCCACAACTGATCACCATTGTGGTCTGTAACCCCCCACCTTCGCATAGTACACATATTTAGATACACCTTGTATACAATTTTTAGTTGAACAACTATTTAGTTGTGTTTCCTATGTACACAGCAATATATGAACGTGCGCATATTATCAACTCGATAGTTGATCGACAAAAAAATCAAAAAGCCACATCGATCTGCTTTTGATTAAAAAGTTGTACAACTATCGATCTCACGCTCATTTTGTATTGCAATGTATTGAAGTGCGCATACCATCGACTAAACAGTCGATCCGCGACTGTTCAGTCTCGCATTTGCATTGGAAGCGGCACAACGTTTGTTTTGTTCTCACAATGGCGGGAACCTCCGTCGACTCAACAGTTTAGTTGTGTAAGGGCTAGCGCATATATACAATTTTTAGTTGAACAACTATTTAGTTGTGTTTCCTATGTACACAGCAATATATGAACGTGCGCATATTATCAACTCGATAGTTGATCGACAAAAAAATCAAAAAGCCACATCGATCTGCTTTTGATTAAAAAGTTGTACAACTATCGATCTCACGCTCATTTTGTATTGCAATGTATTGAAGTGCGCATACCATCGACTAAACAGTCGATCCGCGACTGTTCAGTCTCGCATTTGCATTGGAAGCGGCACAACGTTTGTTTTGTTCGAATGCAACGAATGAAATATTCCACTGAATAATCTGTCACTCATTATAGGATGTACACAATACCTTCTTTTCTTATTTCTTTTGAAACGTATATAAAGTAAAGCACAAGTTAAAACTTTATGGTTAAAAGACATGGTAACTTGAGCGTTGCCTGCACAAGACTGTTGGATTTGTCAAATCGACTGAAATCGATTGTATTCGCACCTCCGTCGACTCAACAGTTTAGTTGTGTTATGCGCACCTCCGTCGACTCAACAGTTTAGTTGTGTAGAAATCACGACAAGTACACAACTCGACGAAACAGTTTAGTCGATTTAAAAGTTGTATATATGCGCTAGCCCTTATGCGCACCTCCGTCGACTCAACAGTTTAGTTGTGTAGAAATCACGACAAGTACACAACTCGACGAAACAGTTTAGTCGATTTAAAAGTTGTATATATGCGCTAGCCCTAAATGTATAGGCTTTACACAGGCTGATAGGTAGTTTACAATGGGTTTTTAATAAATACTAATTTGTCTATTTTACTACCAACTTTTCTTGAGTATTTTATTTGGATTAGAGTCTATTTATCAAATAATCTATGTTATCATATTGATCAAACTGGCCGGTTATGCTAAGTAATTGGTAGGTAAGCTAACCTTATTTTATAATAATGTAAATTCATATTATTTTTAGATAATTATAATGTATAGTGTAGGGTCTTTATTTGCACCAAAAATAAAGATATGGGTAACTTAGACTTTAAAGGTTACAGTAGGTACCTAGGAATTATTTACAAGGTATATTAAAATACTTATAATTTACTTGTGATATTTGGCTTCAATTTATTTTTTATAAGGAGAAACTAACCTTATGAAATGTTTAGGTAATCATAATTATTGTATAGCAGACCAAATTTACTGAAACAACCTACATATTTACAATCAGACTTGTTATATAACACGAATATACTTTTACAATCATCTCTACAAGCTTATTTTAAAAATTAAAATAAGTGGTTAAAACTGTGAATTACTGAAAACTTCATTTTGTGTCATGTATTTGATAAATTTCTTTAAAATTGTGCATAAATCATAAATATTTACAATCCATGTGATTAAATGTTCCAAACTATCTATACATTTAACATAATACTATTCCTGAACACAGGACAGGTACGGTTATTATTTGAATTATGAAAATTATTATCATATTAATTATTTATACAATGACTAGTGATATGTAACGATAACTTTACATAAGGTATGGTAAACAGATTTATTCAAAAATATAATTCTAATTATATTATTAATAAGTTAGACCGGGAGCCAACAATAGATTTTGAAGAGACTATTCATACAACTATGATATTTTTTATTAGTATATTGCGATAATTTAGTTTCAACTTCTAGTAAACTCATAAAATATTTATTTAAATATTTACAATGCACCGATAAATTTAAAATTAAATATAATTAAATATTTCTAGTAATATAAGTCAGGCTTTTTGGTAAATCCCTAAAGGGTGATAACATTATGGGGTCTAAATAATCTTGTATTACATGGAGGTAGGTAGTGATTTTAAAAATCTACAAATCTAATTTATTATGCTTCCAACATTAAAATGTAACTACCAGAATATTTTGATAATTTATAATAACTGTAACTATCTATATTACTAAGTATCATAAATAATATCAGATCAAGAATATATTTTGGTCATTAATATCTATAAAATTAACTATGCTTAGATTAATATATTTTTTAATATTACTATCAACAACTGACGATACAACAGCAATCGTTAATTAAATACATGTTATTAATTTGTGTTTTATTTGATTTAAGTGCAGATATTTTATTTAATCATATTTTATAGCTAAAAATGGCCGAATGGGAGTGGCTAATTGTTGAAATTGAATTGCTTTACAAACTAATTACTAAAAATTATTTTCCAGTGTAGATGAGTATTACTACATTTAGCACCACTTTCTAGTAGTTAAGTTGCTCATTTTGTGTGGTATACACAGTAACGACACAAAATATAGGGATATCTATCTTTGTCACATGCATAATTTAAACATTAATTATTATTATTATAGTAGGTATAATTCATAATATCATAATAATTGTAAAAAGTATAATTACTTTCAGAAATAAATTATGTCCATTCAATAGCTTCTATTGAAAATATATTTTAAAGTCTATCTTTTTCTCAAACCCCACAAAAATACCTAATTTTATTTAAATAATCAAATATTTAAATTTTTCAGTAATATCAATAAATGTAGAAGCATTAATTTAGTACCTACCCATCTAGGTAATTATAACTTCAATTTAGGCACATACCTACTTTGAAAAATTAGACTCCGGTAGGTATTTTTTATTTTACAAAAAGTCGTCTCAATATGCGACCGCACTAAATGCATTTTTGATTTGAACACTGCTAAATGTCAAAGTCACAGGAAGTCCAACAAACCAGCCAGTATTTGACGACGCGCCAAAACTGCTAGTTTGACACTGACGGCTTAAACGTCAACTTAAACCAGCGCCAATATGGCGCCGGCCTAAGTGGAATGCTTGGATCATACGTTCGACTCAGGCCCTTCTGTATTGTGCTTGAACGAAGCCCGGATACGAGCGAGATATAACGCGCAGATGTGCCCGTAACATTTGTTGTACCATTCTGTGGTTCGACCCCTGGAAAAGAAACAAAAATGTTATTGAATAGAACAATGTCAATGAAGCTCTTAAAAGCATTTTTTAAGGTGGCCTGGTCAAGTACTAGTTCAAACTTGAAACTCTTGATTAGTTCCATTTATATTCTAGGGCAGACTAAAGTGAAGGGTCCGATTTGAACTTAATAAACATTCAAAGCTATCAATGGTGATCACTAACAAACAAACCTAGATGCTTAATGTTATCAAAGAACAATGAAGTATGCACGTTTCATTTCCTAAAGGCAGTTAATACAACATCAGGTAGGCCATAACTTTGATCCATCAAGAAGTAGTAGGAAAAGTGAGCATAATAAAGAAAGACTTCCTCCTCCTCGGGCTGTAATTGCTGATGAGGGTCAGGCGTGTCCGCCTTCATGGATCACTTTGCCTCCCGACAATTTTCTCTCGTCTGGCCAGTAGGTAACCTGAACATGGTGATAACGAACATCACGTCAAGAGTGGAAATACTTACATAGTATCAACCCTAGCGAGATGGACGAGTCGACTCCTGCCTTTCCCGGCCGGCTGCGCCAGATATCTTGACGCCAAAACTACGCCACGCGCACCGTCCGCCGGCGCCGAGCCGTGAGCGACTGACGTCTCAGCGACCGCGCACCACCCGCCACCCCCTCCACCTTGCTGCCATGATCTGGAAATTACAAAAGGATTTATAATCAGTACGGCTTTACAGACAATTTAACTATAATTATGTTGGTTCATAATCAATGTAGGTTTGGAAAAGTTGCTTCTGAAAGTTTAACACATTCCTACATTTTGACAGTTTGGTAGGATTAGCCATTAGACAACTTATTATAGAGATGATTATAGGAATGGAATTTTTCCGTATCTAACTGAACGGTTTAGATTGTATATCGCAGAACCCTTCTCCTATAATTTGAGCTTACAAACTATTGAACGCGAGGGTAACAGGCCATCTCCCCCTCTTTTAGAAGCATAATTGAATGCTTTTTCTCACCTTAAAACACAGTAATCCCTATATGGAAGGTTGAAGCTAGAAGCTGTAATGTACTGAAACACCTCAGCATTCGTTCCGAGCTTCTCAGCTACTCGCCACTTCACCAGCGAATCATCCCAAATGTGCCGTTCACGGAGTATTCTGGAAAGTAAACATCCTGTCTGTCATAATAAATTTGGTGGCAGGTAAAGACATTTAGTTTAGGTGCTTTTTGAAATCCAAAAGGCATGCTAATGAATTGAACTACCCGTCAGTGAATGGTGGCGGCTTTAAGTGATCCAATTGTTCTGTTAAATCGTTTTTTTATTAAATGGGGAGATCATAGACACATTTTAGCACAGAACTATATTTAGTTTTTTTGCTGTATTTAAGAAATTACATATTATTATTTAAAATATTTTTTCGAACCCCGCACCGAAAACATGCCGATTGTTTCCGATTGAAACGGAGCGCTATGGGCAGCATTGAGGGAGATTGAATTGAGGGTACACACAGTATCACAGTTTAGTATTATTTGTGTCAACAAATAATACTAAACTGTGGCCCCTCAATTCCAGAACATGACTCTTACTACCTTTACGATCTCTACTCATCTCTAGATTTCAGTATAGGCTTTCTTTTTTTTTATATTAACATACCTTTGCATAACCTCCTGGGGCGGTGCTTCCACATCAGTGGTGGCTCTCCACAGCCGCAACGGATGACCATCACCAACCTTCTTACAGCATAGCTCCACGTGAGGAGCAGCGCCGGAAACAGACATCCATCCTCGTGTTCTGGATTTATAAAAACAATACTTTAGAATACAGTTTTAACATTTTTGACTACCTAATTTCGGATAAAGAAAGAAATTGTAGCAATAGCTGTCTGTTACTTACGTACCTATTTGCTATTCTTATCGATTACTGAACTCTCTTTAAAAGTAAAATCATCTTGTCATGTATTTTTTTAATCATTCTTTGTACCCCCCTCCCTGCTGGACCAAAATACCTAATTATACCTAATAAAAGAAAAGTGTAATTTGGAAACACTAAACACAAAGACATTCTAGTTAGTTGCCATGATACGACTACGATGAGCATGAGGTGGGAAAGTATTGGAACAGCTTTCGATGATTTTTGAATGTTATAATTTCTGTTCATTATTAATCGAAGATACCTCTACTCTTGTAGATTCTTCTTCAATAGATACAGTGAGTTATTATGCAATTAAGTAAGGTACTTCTTTTGTTATTTTTTGGACGATCTAGTTTATAACAATAACGTTAGTTTTACGCAACCATTCTACAAACAACATTTAAGTAAGAATTTGTATTCAAATCTCTCTTCGATCATTTTTCAAAATAACATCGTGGTTAGTTGAAATATAAGTACCTATATACAAGGTGCAGTTTTGAACCTGCAAAACATTTCAGGAGGTTGTTATGAGACTCGTAAATAATCATATAACAATACGATACCAAGTCAATAATCAATAATACTTTTTCTTTTCGATTTTTCAATTTTATTGATTTTCAGAATAACCCTCTTCAAAAAAACAGAATCACCCATTGCGATGTATCGCGTGTCATGTCACTGTGTGCGTGAATGCGATGACCAGTGACGTCAGCCTGTACGAGTCTCCGTCCACATTTCTATGAAACGAACGCGGCACATACGTTAAACTAAAATGAAGGTCGTTGCTATGGTTACGGGGAGCCCCCGCGATTCTCGTCATACCGCATTTCGATTTAGACTCGAAAATCTGTTACTGCGCATCGAAGGTTCAACCAACGTGCCGCGATCTGTACAAGTTGTTGTAGCTACAGCAACTTATAGCAAATAATTTTACCTTATATGTAGTTCGAATTTTTAACTGTATGCAGCTCACTGCATGGAGTGCCAGTGAATCACGTAGGGCGACTGCGTATCAGACCTCAACAAACCAGTTACTTGATAACACGATACCCATTTGTTATTTGCTAATTGTCTGACTTTCTGGCTTTTGACTACCCGGAAGCAACGACCGTACGGCAGGGCTGTAAGGTCGTTGACCCGTACCGACCCGTGTGGTACCTAACGACTGTCCGAGAGCTACAAATCAGTTCGAACCAAAGGCTTTAATTAAGTGCTTACCGAAACACGGGATTTCAATGATGACGTTGCCGATTGGGGAATAACTCCGCGAACATTTCGATGGCTCGAGATACATTGTCTCCACTGATGGCATACCTACAAGCGGACCATCTCCACCAACTCTACATTGGAGTATTGGTCCGTCATCTTTACAATTAGGTAGTAGGTACCTATCCCGACCGTTAATCGAAGGCGCACTTGAGGGGCGGAATTTGCAAGCGTATGCACATACCGGCGTCATCAAATACACTAATAAATTGAGCCGATTGCAGTGTTGCCAGATGCGAAAGTTGAAAATGCGGTAACGGTACTCCAAAAACGCGGATTTTCAACAAAAAAAGCGGAATTTCCTGTTTTAACGTCAGATCGATTTTTCAATCAATTCATAATCATATTACAAATCAAAGAGTTATGTGAAGTAAGCTTCCTTTTCATTGCTCATACTCGGAAAGTAGGTCTGAAGTTGCCTGAGGGGCCTAATTGCAAAGTAACACTTTCAGCCCTAGGGAGAATCGCTTTCTACTGACAGCTGTCAAATTATAAAAAAAATAAGTTCTATTTTATTCAACCATGTTCCAACTTTCTGAAGTCTTTCTAACTGCAAGGAGGTTTTTTTTTTAACCTGCACTGTCCCACTGCTGGGCAAAGGTCTCCCCCAAAATTTTCCAACTATCACGATCTTTGGCGACTTTCCACCAATCCTTCTCCAGAGCTTCCAGATCGTCTCGTCATCGTCTTTTTGGGTGGCCACGCCGCCGTCGCCTTCCGTCCTCCGGCACCCAATGAGTCGTTATGTTTGCCCACTTTTTAGGGTCCATCCTGCTGACGTGGCCCGCCCACTCTCACTTGAGCTTGGATTTTTGCTCTCTACATCGGTAATGCCAGTCATTGAATGTAGCATTGTATTTCGCACCCGGTCGATGCGTTTAAGGCCGAGAATGCTGCGTTCCATTGCCCTCTGGCAAATTTGCAGTCTAGACTTCTGTAACTCAGTCAATGACCAAGTCTGGCAAGGAGGTTGTTAAACCAAATTCCAACTTTTTATTCAGCAAGGAGGTTGGAAGCCCATTACAACGGTAAGCAGTTTAAAAAGTCTAATAAGAGCGCGATGTGAAATTTAAATTTAAATAACATAAAGATAGTATTAAATAAAAAATAATTTTCTAAATGACTTTATTATTATTTAGCTTCAACTATTTCTTTAAATAACATAGATTTGAGCAAAAATTTTTCCATTTTTTAAATTATGAAAATGAAAATAATGGCTGAATAATGCTGGCCAGCCGAAGGCCTGCCAGAGAGAAAAAAAAAGCTGGAAGGCGGCAATTCAATCATCATTTTCACCATCGAGATATACATGTACTACGTCATGATTTTCACTAATTTTGCTATCATGTTTTTATTTTTACTTTCCTTGTATTCGTAATGAAAAGCACAGTGTTTACCGTCTTGGGACTCAAAAACGTGACTTTCAATCCTCAGGTAACAATGTACTATTACTTCACAGAACAGAAACAGAAGGTGGCTCGGGGAGGCACAAAAGATATCACTCAAGTTCAATCCACATTCTCACAGTCAGTGAAACACTTGTAGGCCTTGTAGCTCGATGTGAACTTGTGCGTGTGCAACTTCATAAGGCTACGCTCACTTTGGATACGACTCGAGAGCACTGGTGGTCTAGTGGTAGCAGCCCCGCCTTCCGATCCTAAGGTCGTGGGTTCAAATCCAGTCGTGTACCAATGAGTTTTTCTGCCCAAAAATACAGGGTTATTCATTATTAGCTGCAAATACTCAGGAATTAGGTTCAACAAATAAAATAAAAAACATTTATGTACCTAATGATTTTTTTTAAATTTTGATTTCAGTTTTTGTATCAATTTTTTTTTTATTAATTTCTTTACGGCTATTGCATAATGATTGCCATGGAGAACAGGACGATGACCCACCCAGGCGGTGACTGAACGCAGAGTGTCACTCACGGCGCGCGGGCGCGGATCAAAGGTCAAAGGAAAATAGGTCAGGCGCCAATGATTTCTTTATCGATTTTCTCGGGATTTTCATAACAAAACTTAAAAAAAATCATTTCATAAATATTTTTTATTTTATTTGTTGAACCTAATTCCTGAGTATTTGCAGCTAATAATGAATAACCCTGTATATGTACACTATGCCAGTGCTCTCAAACGGTGAAGGAAAACATCGTGAGGAAACTGGCATATCGTAGAGCCTAAAAGGTTTGAAAATATGTGTCAAGTTCATGAAAGGAGTCTCTCTGAGGCGCACTTAAAATCCTTTCACCACACTTGGTTCGAAAGAATCGGTGACACGATAAGAAGAAGAACTTTGGATACGAATTACATCGCACGTAAACGTACGAACACTGTTCGTACGAATTGAGTGCGCACACTGAATACGTTTTTCTCTGTCAAATAGAAAGAGTACCGGTGTTAGCGCATCCATTATTGATGATGAACGCACGAACGTGTAATAAAATCCCAACAAGTTGGGATTGATTTCGGACGTCGGACGTGCAGGTACGTATACGTATACGTACGACTAACTCGCGCGCAGTGTGAGCGCTTTCCTATTACTCAGAAGGTCGGGAATGTTCGTACGTTATCGTACGAAAACGGATCCAAAGTGAGCGCAGCCTAACACTGTGTACCAACATGACAATAGTGATTTGACAACATAAATTTCACAGACTATTATGTTGGCCAACAATAACAGCGCTATACTAAGAAAAGAGATATAAGTATTTCTGTCTTGCTTTCTCGTATAGCGCTGTCTCCCATTTGGTGTAGTTTTGGCAGGAATGTAGAGCCCGCTATAGACATTTTTTCACGTTTGTTACGGCCGCCAAGCGTCCGTGGCACTGTAGTGCCACGATTTTTCTCGGACGTTTGGACCTGTCAAAGTTCGTGTCACTATAGGTTCTTCCATTTGAAAGGGTAAACGGATTGGTGCCCATAAAAATGTCTTTAGTGGGAAGATAATATTTTAATCCTCATATCCTATCAAAGTCGAAAAAAGTGGAATCCCGCTGGCTAAAAGCGGATGGTGGATCCATTGTCAAAAAGGCGGTGTAAAAAGTGGAAAAGCGGTATGATCTGGCAACGCTGGCCGATTGATGCGTTTGCGATGGCCGCGGGGGCGTGGCGGGGTGGCGGGGGGGAGGGAGCGGCCGGTGATTGGTGCTTTGGTTTGGATTTATGAAAGAAATGTCGGTTGCGTTTGTTTGTGTGTGTGACAGCGCAGTTTAAGGACACGTACAGATTGGCCGCGTTTTAAAAAGGGGAGTTCACACTTACCGATTTACGTAAATAAGAATAAAATGAAAAAAAAATACCTGCCCATTTTATTGTTGATTCGGGTCGAGAATCACTAACATAATTACCTCCTAAAATGTTTTGCAGATCCAAAACTGCACCTTGTATTTGCAAGAAGAAGGTATGATACAATTCGTCATAGGGTATGTTAGAATACTCTCTAATACTTATTCAGCCACCGACAACTGATACTATTCTAGATTCATCTTCTTAAAATAATACTAAATTCATAAAGCAATGATGACCAAGAACAGAGATTATAACAAAGATGTATGAAACGAATCAATATCTAACATCGATATCTCACCTCTTTCCTGACCGCCCACAGACTCTAAAAAAGCACGAAACAAGTTAGACTATAGGTACAGACTATAAAGGTAGAATCTCGAAGAATTTAGCAAGCAATTGCAAGCTATAGCATCCACTAAACAGAAAACTATTTTATTTATATCAAATAATATTAAACACACATAATATATTATGTATTTCGTGTCTTTTACAAACGTAAAATATTAAGTAATTGAATAAATTAATTTTCAAATTTAGAAATTCTAAATAGAATTTAGACAATATACCTATTCTATACATAAAATATATATAATAATATGTAATAATAATAATAATAATAAGATATAAACATATCTAACCCTAAACTTATGAATTTAGGGCGATAAAAAGTAGACATTGATGTGACATTCAATTTGATTAAAAATAGCTATTATTTACAAAAAATCAACTTTTAGAAAAATTCACACCACCAAAAGGATATTCTATAGCTTGCTTAGCTAAGAAAAGAACTGGGAATACTATCTACAAACTGGAAGAGTATAAGAGAATCCTGTATTGGTTTTTATGCTGTTAGAAATAGGACTCACTTTTCTTTGGCTTCTTTTAGTAAGGCTTTTATGCAGGCTTGCTGGAAGCCTTTCCAGTCTTGGTTAAAGTCTGCGCCTAACTCTTCTAGCGCCACCTGCAAATTAAAAACATTGCTTACTAAAACCTTATATCCACCGGATACCAGATACCTATCTTATTCTTCATATGCGTCACTGATTCTTTCGAACTAAGTGTGGTGAAAGGATTTTACGTGCGCTTCAAAGAGGCTCTTTTCGTGCACTTGACACATATTTTTGAACTTTTTAGATTCTACGATATGCAGGTTTTTTCTTCACGATGTTTTCCTTCACCGTTTGAGAGCAGTTACCTATGTTAATCTGGTATCACACCGGGGTCACCAATATGGAAGACAGCTCTTGTAATGTTTGTATTCAAGCAAAAATATCTTTCACCGACTTTCCCAACGTGTTCCTCCACATAAAGCACATGAGCCAAATCATAGCAAGAGCTGGCCTTACTTGGGACTAAAGTGCATCATGCTAAAATCACTCATGCACTTAAATTGTAACGATCACTTTGAAGCTACGTACGTTTAGGTGCCAGTTTACCAACCTAGAAAAAGCAAACAAGGAACTTTCAGATCCTTAGTTTTTTGTATGATCCCATTACTTACGGGAACGCTTTCTTCAAAGTAGTTGAACTTGCATCTCGCCAGCATATCAGCTGGTGCTAGGAAAAGTGAAGCATGCTTCTGTATGAGGAGTAGAAGACACGCGTGTGCCGCCCGACTTTCGCTGATCTGACGCTGGTCTGCTACACTTTCTATTACCATCCTGGAAATTACAGTGTTTTTTCTCTTATTATCAGCACTTTGTAAGTAAAGTAAATTTTCTTTATCAAAATAATAAGTACAGAGGTAGGTAGTAACAAAATCAATTTACACATTATAGGACCAGTTATAGGTAATGGTCTACCTAGATTAGTAAACTGTTCCCCGCACTAGGTCTCTATCAAGCCTGTACTGTAAGCTTGTAAGCGGCACTTTGCAATAAATATGCCCATGGGTTAGTCAGCTCTGCTATTGACCATGTTTTTCCTGTGGATTGGGCTGACTAAGCTGTCATAATGTTATAGGGTAAGACTATTCCATCTAAAATCCTGTCCCATGTACTATAGCGTCCTGCAAGTAAGGCTTGAGAAATCACCAGTTGCCCCTGATAAATCATCCACAATAGATGCAAAAGCCTGTTTACTTTTACAATGCATATCAGCTGGTTATCTAGATAGTTATTTTATGTGAAGTCTGATCGAAGCTACTTCCTTATCTAAAGAACTACTTAAAGGTATTGATCTATTACTTCATTGTTGTTTGGTTCGTTCATCAATTCAATTCAATTCATTTATTTCCATAGGCATGAATACAATGCATCGATTTGTGATTACCACTTATGATTAATTTTTCTTACGGAATGATATTTGTTTTGTTGTGTACGCTTGTCTTTCAACTAACGGGTTAAAGTTTGAGAACTTATTCTACGTATATGTTGTCTTCTGCTTAACCTACCTATTAGAATTCCCCTCCTTAGTGCTGCCAGTGGTCGGTGGAGCATGATGCAGTCTCAGCAACGTCGGAGCTAAGCAGACAGCCAGATTCGATGCCGTCATCTGATTAACTCCGGAATGTTCAGCCACCTGGAAGAGTCAAAGTATTTGACCATCAACGTCTCACCGAAGATACTAAAAGTTGACAAAAATACTGTTCGATAAACACATGTGAATTTGACTGTGCTTTTATCATTATCCCCATTTTGGAACGACTACTGCTGAATATGAGCTCCCCCATGGATGGCTCCAGGACGTGATAAACTCAAGTGAGTAAAACCAATCGGTTAATAAAAAGGAACAGGTACGCCGGCAATCAGTTTGCAGATCTGAGGAGAATGTTGGTCCAACACAAGCACAAAATAGTGTAATTGTAACAAATACTCCCCAGCCAAGAGCAAGTGATCCTACCAGCAACTTACCTCATACAGGAAAACGAGTAAGGAATTGAGGGCTTCTAGATGTTCTTCTGGAAGCAGAAGAAGAGCGCATTGTACGGCATCTGGTCTCAGTGGTTCAGGAACATCTGAAATGCACGGAAAATCTAGTTAACATACCCAAGAATCTACAAATCGCCGGGTTAATTCAAAAACCAACTAACTGACCAAATTATGATTTTGTGCTAGGGCGTTTTAAAAGTTTGTATCAAAAAATTTCATGTACTATTTTAAATTATGTTATTATAAGGAACAGCATCTGATTTGTAATTTCATCATGTATGCGATTATTTTTAGCAGTTCATAGAAAAGTAACAAGGTTTCACAGAATGTTGCATTTTGTGCCCCAAACCCCCTTATTTAGTTGCTTTTACCTCCCTACAAAATAAAGGCTTTATTTTTTAAATTAAGCGCTACTGTCGGGTCTCTGAAACGTACTAGTTAATAATTCAATAATATACATCGAACAATAATGTATTGTTCATAATAATCCTGCTAGTTTCGAGAAAAATGCAAAAAAATAAAATTTTAGTTGGTTTTACTTTCCGATATTTGTTGATATTTTGCACTAACCTATGCAGTGTTCCTTAGCAAAGCATTTTCGTCATGAAAACTATCTAAGGCCCAGATTCATAGACCGCACTTTGACTTTACTTTGATGGAAAGTTCTACTTTCAACCAAAAATATATTTCATAGTTCTGTCAAGCTCTTCTTTATTCAAAATGTTGAAGGTAAACTTCCATAAACAAAGCTTACTTTGCTGTAAAGCAAAGTCACGTCTATGAATCTCGGCCTAAGGGTTAGAGATGGTTAATAAATTGGAAATAATTTAATTATAAACACACCTAAATTGAAAAATAAATTTATTCAAGAAAAATAAACACAAAGGCATGAAAAACACAATTAAAAAGATTATTCTTCATCAGAAGATACATCAGATACAGTAGCATCCGGCACACGGTCTAGTTTAGCACTATCAGTCGCTAAATTTTCAAACCAAGCATGGTATTCTTCGGGGATTACTCCTTTTTTGCACAATTTTAGCAAGTCGGATTTTTTTGCATTTGTAATGGGCAGAGGTGCATTGTACAGCTGATTTAATTTGGTTGGAAGGCTTGCTTTAGTAGGATCCTCGATGGCATTTGTAGTTGCAGCTGCTGAACTCGCTACAGCTTTTTTTTGTCTGGTTCCGTAGCGATGAGCGGGAATGCCGGGACCGGCAGTAGGAGTAGCTTCTACGTTTGTTTCCTGAATTTCAAGATCGAGAACCAAGAAATTCTCAGACATGTCATAATTATACAAAATTTTCATTTGACCCTTTTCGTATTTCATTCTCTTTATCTTTAACCAGTTTACTCTGTCTCCTTCTGTGTTTTTATTTTTGTTTTTCATTATGATGCCTGCCAAAGATTTTAAATCGTCGGAAAACGTTAAGCCATTCAGACATGGAGTAGATCTTCGAGTGTTTCTGAGCTGACTCTATGCTACTGTGCATTGAATCGACCTCCATATACGAGTGGCCAGATTGCAAAAATTTGTGCTCGATTATATTTAAATTGTCAATTTTTTGAACCGCCCATAATAAGAGTGAAGCCACATACTGATTTCTATTTTGGCCTCCGCATGTGTCATACCTTGTTGACGTCTTTCGGTACATATTGAGACAAATAAATATAAAGAATGGATCCAATTTCCGCGCTTCCTTTTCTACCATTTGCTTCCGACCACGCAAAGCAGTAAGCTTCATTAGGTGGTGCACTTTCGTAAATGGTCAAGTTGTAAACCGTCAACTTGCGGCCATAATATAAAAGACTAACTTGGTCTGTTGGAATTTGTAATGTGGCTTGCAGGTCAAATGTTGCCGAGATAAATTTATTGTCATCGCACGCTCTTTCTTTGTCTTTTTTCTTTTCATTATTGCATGCTTCTTTTCGAGCAATGTGCTCTTTGTATTCATTTTCTAAGCTTCCTATGTTTTCCGGTACCAAACGTTGATATTTTGTGCATAAAAAGCATTGATCTTTTTTAGGGACAAAGAATCCAAGGTTGTATTTAGTGGAAAATATCTTGCGGTACACAGCCTCCGAAACTACAGTACTTTCCTTTTCCTTACACTGCTCTAAATAAAGTGCATACATTTTTCTGATGGAAAGTTTACAGTCCAAATATTTACGCTGTATGCCTTTCCTGACATAGTGGCTTGCCATTGTTGGGAACGATTCGATGTGCTGTCGAACTTCCAGTAAAATTTCTGGGGGTGTTTTGTTCGGAGGTGTTTTATGCCCGCGCGGATCAAAAGTGGCTTCATGTACCCCCACGGAGTTTCGTTTGCTTACGGCTTCTGTAATGACCGCTGATGATATGGTTTTACAGAAAAAGTTTTGGCACACCTGCATCTTCTGTTCATTTTTACAGAAAAAATATTTCTTAGTGTTTGTTCTTGGAGTTGAGCGCTTTCTGTTTAATAAAAAAGTTTTGATCGGTTGCACCTCGATCAAACTCAAGATGAAGTTCTTTTTACCTGCATAATCTCGATTCCAATAGCTTCAACAAAGCTTTGAACGATCTTCATCTGTAAAATTTGAATTGCACTTAAATTGACGATGTAATAAAACTCCCACTGTTGTCCAATCAAACTATATTGTTCACTTCCTTCTACGTTACAATCTCTCTAGTACTTCACAAATTACCAACTCTAAGCCACGTGGTTTTACAAAATAGCTTGCATTGCATGCGACCAACTCTTCCGAGCGCTCGTTCCAGAATGGCGATCGAGCAGTCGAGCCCGACCGCCATCTTTATCGCCGGAAGCGTTGCCAGTATGCAGTGCAGACATTTTGAATCAATCACCATTAATAATACTTTTACATGAACTAAACAAACAAACTAGTTTCTAAAACAGTTATCATGATTGATGACAATTAAAATCATTATTTATTTACAAACAAATTATTCAGATCCACAGACATATTTTAAATCAATCGATTCAACTGACTAACCATACATAATTGCCAAGGGCATTTTCTATGAAGTTGACAGACTATTTTACAAACAAATATGACAAGTGTCATCAAATATCATAATAGTAATTTCTATTAAACCATTAAAATTAAATCCATTATTGAAATTCATCACATTCGGCCATCCGATATTGTGCTTACTCTGGAAGCACATGCTAAGTGCACAATATAATATGATAACTTAATAAACAAAGCTTGAATTTGAAACAAATGAGAAAAGATGACCATTCAAATAAAATCTAAAAAAAAAATTGAATGTCTAACAAACAGAACTTGAATTAAAACACAAAAGAAAAGATGACCATTCAAATACAATCTAAAAAAAATCTAATGTCTATCAAATTCGGCCATCCAACAGTGTGCTTACTCTGGAAGCACATGCTGAGAGCATAATGATAACATGATAACTATGTTCATGTATGACTAAACAAAACTTGAAACTTTAATGACTACCAAAATTCAAACAACTAATAAGAACAAATTAAGACAAATCCAAAATTACAATATAAAACTTGTAAACAAAATGAAATTATTAAGTAGAAGATACGAAGACACCCAAATAAATCTTAGTCATTTCTTAGAATAAACAGATATTAAAAATATAATTCTATCTAAAAATAACTAAAGTTAAATATCCCGTTTACCATATTCAAAGCCTGTATGCAAAAAAAATTAACTAAATGAAATTTCTCGTAAGATAATAATAACAGTTTTGTATCAGAAAAGTCTTCGCATCCCAGCCATAAACAATCCATTCGGGTAAAATATTATTTAAATTAAATATTCCAATAACATAAATTATACTCCGATTGCGATAGGAAGACATCTACATGGTTAAAAATACAGTCAAACAGTTAATTGTTTTAAAAGTCAAATAGTAATTTGGTCTCCCTACTACAATATTCACGTTGACCGGATTGAGAGGGTCCAGAAAAAGTTTCTGAATATAACTATACTGCAAAGCTCCATCATTTTCATTTAATGTTATTAGAAAATCATCGCAAATATCATGATCTACTGTATCTTTTCAAAATTATCCACTCGCATATCGACTCTCCTTGCTTACTTTATCTTATTAATCTAAATATAAAGCCTAGACCTCGGCAACCCTTTCAGAACACTTTCGCCCTACAAGTCAATTCAAACAACACCTCTTATTATAACCCCGTTGTCAGAATGTGTCGCCTATTTAACGATTTATTGATTAAATACAGTGATAAAATTGATATCTTTAACAATAATCAAAATAAATTCAAGAATGCAGCTTTGGCCACTCTTTCATTAGAGTGTGCCGAAAACTCTTATTAGTTAGTTAATTAATTCTGCACTCTCTTCGAGTCATAACTCGAAGTGACTTACTGTAATAAATAATTGTATGAGTACACCCAAGTTCCAAGTAAATGTTAACTTTAATCACCTACTACTAGTTAAGCCTGGTTACACGCTATCTACATAACTTTCCTGTTCAATGCATTCTGTGTACGCATGTTTTGGGGTACTGTCTAGCTCATAATTTAATAGTATTTATGCCTGTAAATTATCGATTGTACTCTGTTTTGTGTACCTAATAAACAAATAAAGTAAAATATAAAACAAAATAAAATTGTGATAATAAACTACATAATTCTTCTCCTTAATACGGAACTCGTGGCTCAGCCTGTTACTGCGGCACCTTCAGAGGCACGTCATGGCTCAAGCTGCTGATGTGGTGCCTTCCATGGCGCATCACGGCTCAGACCACTGATGCGGCGCCTTCCGTGGCGCATCATGACTCAGGCCGCTGGTGTGGCACCTCCCGTGGCGCATCACGACTCAGGCCGCTGGTGCGGCGCCTCCCGTGGCGCATCACTGCTCATGCTGCTGATGCGGTGCGTCACGGTTGTGTCCTGTGGCACCTTCTGCGAAGCATCGCTACTAACTTTGCCTGGAGTTTTAAGGATCTGAAACTCGTCATAAAATTTACAGATCTGCAAACACACTGTGATTTAACCTATTATCATTCATCTGCTTTATATCTAGTTCAAATGAATAGGTTTTCCAATTGTGAAATAATTAAAAAGTAACAATATATTCCAAAAATATAAAACACTAAATGTACACTATCCACGGCATTTAGACGAGTTCTCTGTACTTAGTTTTGCGCTTTAAATACTACAAAAGATACGTTTAACTTAGCTCAGTAAATGCATGAAAACGCCATCATTAATTCTGACAGCGAAGAACTTATCAACTTGAATTTCTCCATGCCATGCCCTGCCATGGCACTGCAGGCATGTACTAGTAATGTCATCTTCTCATTGTTCTTGCTGAAATGCAAACATCTTCTCGACAGTTACTGTTTCGGTAAGTAAACAATCTAGTGGTTCAGGTTTACGACGCACTAACTTTAATTAGAATCTTTGTCCAATTTTTATTTAAAACTGTGATTCAGTTGTAAAACTGAACTGTTAAGCTGTAATTGAACACCTAAAACTGTAATTCATCTTTAGTTAATCTTAAGTTGATATTTTAGTAAGTAGTAGGTCTTTTATAAATCGCTAATCTTTAATTTATAAAAAATTCACATTTATTTTCTCTTACATTCATTTTTAATTCATATTTAATTCATATTTAATTCATCTTAAATTAATCTTAAATTCATCTTAAATTCATCTTAAATTCATCTTAAATTCATCTTAAATTCATCTTAAATTCATCTTAAATTCATCTTAAATTCATCTTAAATTCATGTTAAATTCATCTTAAATTCATCTTAAATTCATCTTAAATTCATCTTAAATTCATCTTAAATTCATCTTAAATTCATCTTGAACTCATCTTAAATTCATCATTAATTCATTTTTAATTCATAATTAATTAATTCATCGTCTTTTCATCTTTTATTATAATATCCTCCCTCGACATTGGCAAAACTGAACGAATTTACATACTTGGCTCAAATCCAAAACATTAATTTTAAACTCAAACAACTTTAACTCTAATCCAACTTAACTTTTTCTCATATTCAAAAACTTATATAATCTTAACCCAAAATCTTTACTTATAATCCAATACAAAAACTGATCTTTAACTTTTACCTTTTGACAACTCTACACGACTTTAAATTACTAAACTTAGAATTTTTGAAACATTTGCGCCTTTTGAGACCTTGTTAACTTTTTATAATTTTTTTTTAAACTTTTTGAACATTTTGAACATTTGAACATTTTGAACATTTGAACATTTTGAACATTTTGAACATTTGAACATTTTGAACATTTTGAACATTTTGAACTTTTTGAACTTTTTGAACATTTTGAACTTTTTTATTTTTTTGAACTTATCTTACTTTGACCAAACAGATCTCGCATGGTTAATTAATTTCAACTTCTAAGGCGTTCATAGTCAAACTGAACTCGCTTGGTTTCAAAATCAATTTCAACTTTTATGGCGTACATAGTCAAACTGAACTCACTTGGTTTCAAAATCAATTTCATCTTATAAGGCGTACATAGTCAAACTGAACTCACTTGGTTTCAAAATCAATTTCAACTTTTATGGCGTACATAGTCAAACTGAACTCACTTGGTTTCAAAATCAATTTCATCTTCTAAGGCGTACATAGCCAAACTGAACTCACTTGGTTCCAAAATCAATTTCATCTTCTAAGGCGAAAATAGCCAAACTGTACTCACTTTGTTCCAAAATGTTATTAATCTTTACTTCTATGGCGTACTTAGCCAAACACAGATCCCAAAACACTTTCTTTAGACGAGCAGTAATTACGTTCAATGGCCTGGTTAACGTCCCCAAACTAGATCTGTTTGCTCAAAACCACCAAGAATTGCTACTAACATTTTGTCAAAATGCTGTTTCGAGGAGACTCCCCAGGTTCCATATGCTTTTTTTTTTTTTTCTTATTGTACTTTTTGTTTTTCTGTTTTAATTGTAATTTCTTAAAAAAATTGTATCTTCATTTTATAGTTTGTCTACCTTAGTCTCTCATTACTTAATATCATTTTTTTTTTTAAGCTCCAATAGTCTCACTATGTGAAACCTGTTTAATGGACCCTAGTTGTCGTTTTAAATTATCAATTAGATTATAAGTATCTGCTGATTGTTTACCTAAGAAATAAAAATAAATAAATAGTCTACAATTTTGATAACATTAGCTCACTTTGCTTCAAAAACTCGCTTCGGTAGGCTTGATCATGATCATTAACTTGCTTATTTTAAATCCAGCATGGTTAGACATTTGCAGTTAGAGGCTACTCAAACTTTACTGAGCTGCTATGGTATTAGCAGTACATGAATAGTTTTAGCACTATCGGATAGCCCCTATATCAAATTTATGGTTAGGCCCGGTCCATGACAAAGACCGTACCGGCTTTTATGAAATTCAAGATTGTGCTCGGTCTTTGCTATTTACGGCCACTTTATTATGAAACTTTATTCAATCACTCATTTTTGATGTTAAGTAAATTATAAGAAATAAATATTTCCAGAAACCTACCAAATAATAATTTCAACATAACCCAGCCAATAACACCCTGCTTATGCCAACAGAGATTCTAATTTATTTAAGGGTATTTATTTAATTTTGTACATAGGCTACATCGGCACAATGGCGACTATTAGCATGGACATAAAAATGTTTGTTTATGGTTCTAGACAGGAAAGTAGGCCTTGCCTAAGTACCCAACAGTTCTGCATATCAAAAAGTAACAAGAATGCTACAGAGGACTGACTTGCGTTTAACACTCAAGCTTGTTTTTTACACTCAAGTACCTTCACTTAATTTCATACACGGTAACACGAGTCATGTATTATCAGAGGGTAACCAATAAAATGATCATCGTAATGCATAATAATGTAAAACTATTTGCTGTTATTAAGTTCGTTAATATTTTTAAAATATCTTTCGGTAAACTTAGCGTATATTCCAAAAATTAAGTGAATGTCAATTGTTTGAAATGGAACAGCTTAACTAAGTAGTCAAAGTCGTTAAATATTAGGTGCAGGCCATTTCATGTTCGGATGAGCGGCTAATATCAAATTTCATATGATTCCACACACATTTTAGGGTAGGCATAACCTAATAAATAAATTTAAAAGAAAAGACCGATAATCTAAGAATAATGTTAGATTGTGGGTATCTCGTAAACGGTGCGTCGTAGCACAAAAATGACGAAAATTTCATCCCCCTATGAAAGCCCACAACACATGGTAACAATGCTTCAGAGCAAGTTTTTTTTTTGTTTGAGTACCCTCTTTAAATTTTCTCAAGAAAAATTTAAATATTTTATCAAAGATCCATTAATTCAATTAAGTTTAATTACACATTATCCATCATGCAATAAACGTCATCAGAACAATAAAATTGGGCGTGTACTTACCACTTCGGAGATGTAATAAAACTCCCACTGTTGTCCAATCAAACTATATTGTTCACTTCCTTCTACGTTACAATCTCTCTAGTACTTCACAAATTACCAACTCTAAGCCACGTGGTTTTACAAAATAGCTTGCATTGCATGCGACCAACTCTTCCGAGCGCTCGTTCCAGAATGGCGATCGAGCAGTCGAGCCCGACCGCCATCTTTATCGCCGGAAGCGTTGCCAGTATGCAGTGCAGACATTTTGAATCAATCACCATTAATAATACTTTTACATGAACTAAACAAACAAACTAGTTTCTAAAACAGTTATCATGATTGATGACAATTAAAATCATTATTTATTTACAAACAAATTATTCAGATCCACAGACATATTTTAAATCAATCGATTCAACTGACTAACCATACATAATTGCCAACGGCATTTTCTATGAAGTTGACAGACTATTTTACAAACAAATATGACAAGTGTCATCAAATATCATAATAGTAATTTCTATTAAACCATTAAAATTAAATCCATTATTGAAATTCATCACAACACTTAGTGCAATCGACTGGCTTGGGAACTTTAGGCTTTTGACAAACTTTTTTAGTGACATAAGGTAAACCATCAGCGCGGCGTTTTCTTGCCACATTTCCTTTCCATGATGCTGGATCAGGCACACGCCAGCGACTACGTGGTTTTATCATTCTCCATGCCCTTATGAAAATATTTTCGACAATATGCGATACATGTAGTACTTTCGACAGCATTATTAAAAATTTCCATTACAATAATTGTTGAAATCGTTGACGCATCACTTAAATCATTATCCTTATCAATATTAAGAGGATTTAACAGCTGTAAATCAGGATCTTGATGAGCAACAAAAGAAGAAACTAGAAGACTATGACGCGTGCGCGGTTGGAAAGTACAGAATTTAAACCAACTACCCGCGGTTAATCGGTTTTACTTCTCAATATTTTGTTGGGATCATGATCAAAATTATAGAAGTAAAACCTACTAAACCTATTTATTGACAATTACTTCTTGATTTTGTGTCAAGTAATAATAAATAATCAGCAGGTAATAGCTATTATCTTTTAGTAACAGCTATTATCATTCAACGTTAACGCTAATTCCTGTTGTTTCTAAGTACTAAATCATATAATTGGATGTGATCGTTTTTCTTTCCCAAAATTCCGTATAGTTTGGAGGTATTTTTTAATTTTAAAACTGATTAAATTTAAGTATCTTGTTTGACTTCGACACAAAACATAATTTTTCCGATTAACAAGGAATATTTGTTTCGCATATAAACGGAATGGTTAGATAGTTGGTTTCACCATTCAGTATCTCCGAAATAAAGCATCGCACGGCTTAGTATGTTTTACCAGTAGAAAGAGAAAAAAAAATTGAGTCGGTGGGTATATTTAACTCAATTTCCCAAAATCACCGAGTTAGTTGGTTTTTGAATTAACCCGGCGAAATAATGATAAGATCATTGAGGGAAACAGGAGATAAATCAGAAATGAGAGTCATTTGATTGAAAAAAGGATATAAACCCAGTGACAAAGTAAGAATACTCGTCACTATTTTGCTGCTCTTATCATTATTGATAAGAAAATAAGTGGAACGAGTACATCAAATATTATAGGACATGAATTGAGATTCGTAGCAACGCATAAGAAGAACCTCTGATGAAGTCAGTTGCTACAAAGTTGTTTCTCAAACCAAAAATAAAGAATAATACAGATCAACACTAACGTCAGGAGTCTATTTGAGGCGCACTTAAAATTCTTTCACCACACTTGGTTCGAAAGAATCAGTGACACGATAAGAAGTAGAAGAATACTCACGTTGGAATATAGCTATAAAAGTCTCGCTGAGTTTATTCGTCAACAACGCATCAGGCAGTTCCCTGAAGTATTGTTTCACCATATCCGCCACATCATGAGCTTGCGATCCATCGAAGTTGAGACTGGATTGAGATGCTTCTGTGGTGTTCATGTTTTCGATAGCGAACGTTCCTGTGGTACTGCCGGCTGATTCGACCACCGTTCGGAGCTTGGAGATTCGGGATTTTACGCCAGCTTTGCGGAATATACCCATCTGAAAGCGAAAATTGAGTAAAGATATGCTGATTTTTCAGATATTTTACCTAATGAACAGTGTTCTAGAGAACTATGAAATAAGACAGGACAACGAAATAATGTGCGCGAAATGAGCTTCTTAGAGACTGCTGCACTTCAAATCCTCCAAAGGTTTGAAGGAACTAGCAACACGACAAGAAAATGAATGTGAAGAAATTAGTGGATACTAATCGAGAGAAAGATTCGATCGAGAGAACCTAAGGTGGGAATGATTTTAATTCTAAAGTAATAGTAAAGTAAATTAATGTAAAATAATAGTTAAAGCAAGGATATTTATTCCATCAGTTACCTATAAAAAAACTATAAAAAAGCAGCATTTGCTACTAACAAAAGTGTTGTTTACCTGATCCAAAGCGTTGTTTTTCAGCCAGTTCAAAGCGCATTGGATTGGTTTTGGTAGCGCATGTCCTGTCCTTTGTAGTGTCACTGTTAGTGGAACACCGAACACCGTCTTGTCTGGAAGAATTATTAAAAGGGTTAGATTAATATTTTCTGTCTATTGAGTAACTTCATGTATATACAAAGATTTTATATTGTCCCAAAAGCTATAATCCGTTTGGGATTTAAGCCTTGATTCGGGAATGCGCTATACTGCTCCAACTGACCCAGACGGACTGTTCATTTATATGATGATAAATAAATAAATATTGTAGACAATCCACACAGCACTATCTAGCCCCAAACTAAGCAGATTAACCTCAAACCTAAACTAGACCTAACAACTCACCAACAGAGATTTACCAACTTGAAGAAAATGCATCGGTGAATTCAAGAGATGATTGTAATTATACGCGTTTTTTAAAACAAATGCTTTTAGTGCTTGAACGTAAGCTACGAAGAAGATTTTTTTTTCTTAGTTCATAACTGGGTTAAAAACCTTCTTTTTTCTTACAAATACATCTTATATTTATGTGACTTTCTCAAAAACAAATACATAAATAACTGAGTATCTACCTAACCATGTCTGGCATGACAAAAAGTCGTACCTATTTTTTCTAACCTATAAAACAATCGCAATCTTTGTTTTATATCCCTCAGGGTTTATGACGTAGAAAACTTTTTATTGGTTTCTCGCGTATTACGAGTATCCACTTGTAAAAGTTTCAAACAATCTTCTATTATTAAAGTTTCTCCTGTATAAGAGCTCTGGATCTTATCAATTGGATTGGAAAGAGTGATAGGTTATTATTGACTGGCTGCAAAAACTTTATTGCGCACAGCCAAGGAATGGAAATACCTGCGTTCGTTTTTCAGATTACAGATATAATTTAAATGATTTTAAGAGAAGGATGAATAATTATGCATCTTTTAGGTACACCGTCGACAGTTAGGAAAGATTGCGGTCAAACGTCTTGTCTATAACATGTGTAAAAAAAAACAAAAGTTGGACATAATATATAATGCGATATAATTATGAGGGTGTAGATACGAGAAAGATTTTTTAGGTATGCTTACCTTTGTAATCAGGCGTCTTGATCTTCCGAATCAGCTTCGGCAGTTCCCAGTTCCATCCAGACTTATGTGAAGGACAGTATCGTTCCATACACGCTGTCAGTCTGAGGAGAGCTAGCTTTCGGAGTATGTGCAGCTGACCACAAGATAGTGATGACATTGGACGAGCCACTGGAAGCAAAAGATTTCGATTTAGATCTAGATTTAGAATTAGATTTAGAATTAGATTTAGAATTAGATTTAGAATTAGAATTAGATTTAGAATTAGATTTAGATTTAGAATTAGAATTAGAATTAGATTTGTATTTAGATTTAGATTTATTTATTGCCAACATGCACACACATTATTTACATAGCTTAGGTCTATGATAGCTATTAGGTGGGTACATGTACCCTGTAGGACGCTGCAAGTAAAATAAAAGGTAATTATATTGATTAAGAATAGGTACCTATAGAAAGATCTAGTTGGTAATAAATCCGATGAATGTGTTAGGTATTGATGTGATACTTGTTAGATGCTACGTTTAAATCTGATGTACAAAATACATCCGATGTTTTAGATGTAGGCAAAATAATGGTATAGCTGAGTTTTTTGTATTCCTGCCCCGTAGAGAAAATATAGAACTAACATTTGAATGGTCTTCTTTTTTAAATCGTAGGTATCGCTAGTTTTTTAAACCAATGTGGTGAAATTATTTTAAGTACACTTCAAAGAGGCTCTTTTAGTTCACTTGACACATTTATTCGTCCTTTTGACTATGCCGATTTCCTTACGATGTTTCCCTTTACCGTTTTCGAGTGCTTGTTTGTGGTTTTCGAGTTTAAGTGATTATTTAAAGATTCAAATTGTTTCATAGTCAGGTTGACTAGGAAACTATTTGTTGAGGCCTTAGTGCTTTCATTGGCATTTTGTCTTTTATTACTGATGAAAATGTGGAAAGTTGAACATAAAAAAACTCACTATACGAGTCAGGGTCCTTTTGACCTGGCGCGGGCTGAAGCGTGTTATTGGCTTTGGGCCCACCATTGAGTGTGGTCGTTCTGAAGGAGTACCATCTTTGGATGTTGTTTCTGCAATCAAAAGTTCATTAATACTTTTATGTTAGGTAATTTTCATCTAGCCATCGTTACATCTTCTTAATACTCAATACATTTATTGTTTACTCAATACTCTTCTCTACTTATCTCTTATCTTCAATACATTATGTTCTCTAACAAGACATACTTACGTCACAAGGTTTATAGTTATTCTCAACATATTTATTTAGTCATCTCATCCCTTCGTCTTCAATATTGGTAAATATAAGTATCAACGAGATATAAGGTATCAACGCTTACATCTACTAGTTTCCAAACCAATGTTTAATAAACTAATTCGTACGAGACAGTTTCTTAACGATGTTTTCCTTCAACATTTCAAAATTATTAATTTCATGGTTATTTGTATCAGCATTTCCTTATAGTGTAACCATAATTTACGATAGTTTTTTAACAATCAAAGTTTGCATGTCTGAAGAAAAAAAATATATATGTAAATATTCCTTACTTTTTAGTCTTTATATCAATGCTGTCGTCATCATCATCTTGATCGCCGTCATGAGATCGCGAGCCCCCTGAGTTGTGACTGTTACTGCTGTCCAGTTCTGAACTCCGAGACCCTGACTTGTCCCTTTTTAGACTTCTGTCTCGAAACCTAAGGGATAAACATGATTATTTTTTTAGGAGTGCTTATACAGACTGCAGATACCTAATGTTAGAATAAGAAATGCTGAACTGGTGGTTTTGTTATTATTCATTGTGTGTTTTGAGGACCTAGAGAGATGGTCCAGTCAGTCTGTGCTCGTGGCCCGAATTTGGAAGACGTGCCTAATTAAATCATATTTAAAACAATTGTGCTTTTATTTAGCTTTCACTAAGTAGCAGTTTCAGGAGATCGACGGCAAAGAGCATGAATTAAAAAAACATGACCAACCTATGACCAACTAGTCTTGAACATCAAGTAATCTTATACGAAATAGAACTTACTTTTTGTATTAAAAAGACGATGGAACTAGCTGTGGCCTACCACAAGCTCTGTCTGGCTCTGGTTATGAGCCTGTGTGAGTGTTTCAACAATTTTTTTAGTCAAGACTAAATAAATCCTCCGTCGAAACGTCACACACACAGTATAATAGACACTCGGTGAGCACTCACAGACACAAAACAAGAGCCAGAGACAAAGCCAGACAAAGCATGTGGTAAACCTACTGATGTCCAAACTGACTTTGAACCTATACTTACCTAATGGTGGTGTGGTGAATAATTTTTCTCTTCACTGACGCAATTTTTGACTTCTCACAAAGCTTAACCTACGCTACCAATTATTTTAACAAATAAAACACGAACCCTACACGTGTTCCAGTCACAATCACACAGTTCATCGTCACACAACCATTGCAATGCAAATAAGTTATTATCATGGAATAATCATTTGGACTAATGACACCGGTTTAGCAATTAGCCACGAGGTAATGAGCTGAACACGGAAGGAATTGACAAAAATTTATTGGTAGCAGACGAACCTATGATACTTTAAGCCTTGTCAAAAACACCGAAATCTGTGAGGGTACTAAAACTTCAGCCATCATCAGACGACGTATTTGATAAAGCTTGTTTAATGAAAGGCCATTATATTCAGACGAAGTTCATTCACTGTCGGACGCTTTTCATTAGACACTCTTTGCGCTTTAAATGTACAAATTCAGGCTATTTATTTCAGTAATGACTTGCCAGTTTTCGCATCTGCCTTCACTGCGTATGTTTTTCCAGTTCCCTAAAAAGTTATACATAAGTTACTTGGAAAAAGACTGGTACTCACTTCTGGCCCTCCTTCCCAAGATTCAATGAACTGGTCCGTATAGCTTGCCGTCTGTGCACTGTGTGCCCTGGAGATTTCTGCACCTCACTGAGTACCTTTGGGTCTGGTTTGAGCTCCACTGGCGAAGGTGGCTCTACGTAGACCTGGACCACACACGAATAAACATTGATAAGGTTGATCGTCATAACATAAATTATTAGATCAATTATAATAATACAAACTGTAAATATGACCTATGGTTCAGATGTCTTAGACAAGATACCTGGTAATTCAAGGGTTGTGGGTTCGACTCCTAGTTTAGGAGTATTTATTTGTCACTGTCTTTGTCTCTAATGCTCGACTCAGCAAATTTTAGCCACGTCTAATTTCTCCTGTCCAAAAGCCAAAGATCATTCACTTGCTTGTCACTCGTAAATTTTGCAGATGGCAAAAGATCTCTACTAACCTCTGTATTATGATGAGTATTATGCTCCTTATAGTAATTGTGTCTCCAACTCGCAGGCTGACACTCCGAGTCACTTAGCGCGCTAGAGTCTTCATTCTTCACCCCTCTATGGAATATTCTCTTCGCCCTTCCTAGTTTAGACTTTGAACTCTTATTGCTGGATCCCATGCTTCCATCAGACGCGTAACTTGAGCTATCATCTCCAAAAGGGGGGTTCAAAACAAATGAGTGTTCTAGAGGGGCTATAGGTGATGGAGGTAGTGCAGTCATTGGGGAAGGAGGCTGTGTTCTGATGCCAACAGCATGAGCTGGAGAGTTGAATTCAAATGGAAAGGCAGAGGGTGTGGTTGGCGTCATATCTATGTAGCTCAGATCTGGATATTTGTCTTGTGAAACGTCTAAAAAATGTGGAGATGAAACGATGACTTCTGTTCGGTTTTGCCGTTTTCTTCTTCTTGTTTTAAGAGATTCTACGCGTCGGAGAAGAGCTTTTGCCCCGTCTCGGAGACGTTCAGAGCCTGTTCTTCTGAAGCGGGTGCCTGTTTCTTCGTCATCTTCTTTGTCGCTTGATAACTGAATCATGGTCTGTCCTGGAACTGTTAACCTGAAACAAGCAGATGCACAATGTTAATCGCTTAGTCAAATTGCGTTTATTGCAAGTTTCTATGATTTTATTACTTGCATAAGGGCCGGCGGAGCGCAAATTTTCATACAAACGTAATACCAAAATGATTACTAATTTAAGCAGATTTTCACAATGTTATTGTAATAATTGTATTTGTATTGTATTTATCTAGGTTCCTGAACAGTTTTTATTTTAAATTACTTACCTCAAATGAAATTAACGCCAATCACATTTTGCATTGAAAAAAATGTGTACTATGCGATTGGTGTTTATTTCATTTGAGGTAAGTAATTGAAAATAAAAAATGTTCAGGAACCTAGATAAATACTATACGAATACAGTTATTACAATAATATAGTGAAAATCTGCCTAAACTAGTAGTTATTTTGGTATTTCATTTGTATGAAAATTCTCCCTCCGCCGGCCTCTTAATTTGATAACTTGGTTCTAAAGTGCTATATCATTACGCTCCTGACAGGTAAAATGAAATAATAACGTTCAAATATAATGTATAACATTTGAAACAAAATATAACGTTTCAAGATGTATTTTTGCTGTCAACGGAAAATAAATAAATTAGCTACAAAATAATGTGACAGACTTAAAAGAAAACTTGAAAATTAGACAGAGCACTTTATAACAGTGACGAAGTTTTAACAAGCTTCAAGGTTCTACGAGTAGAACCTGCACAGAAAACCGGTTGATTGCGCTTGTTTAATGTCGTCATTATGGACTTGTTTCTTGTAGAATTGATGCACATTTAGGACGACATAGGTCTGACCTAGCCTGACCAAAATAATCAGTCCTATTTTTTACTTTCTATCTGCCAACTATGCATATTTTATAATCCAAATTAGCCATATACCATCCAACTTCCTAAATTTTATGTTGGGTTGGCCTAACATGTTCTTTTCTTCCATTCATTTCTATAAACTATAATTTCTTTCTGTATCACACAAATTGGTCTCGAATCATGGCAAACAAAGAAAAACCACAACATACACTTTGTAGGTTGCAATATCGATTTTATTTTTTACATAGCTAGCACGTGTCAGTAATTTCACCGGCATCCACACCCTTTAAACCGAAACACAGCAATGCTGTTTCACGCAAAAATAGGCATGGTGGTAGTATTTCCCCGGACGCCCTTTTTAGCCCTTCATAGAGCTGCTACTGCGAATAAGTATAGGATGTCAAGTCTGTTGAAACTTGTAGCCATGATGCCCCTACGTTTAAGCCTAAGACTACAGAGGTCACCAGTGTACTTGTTTTTCAATAAGCACCCTGCATTCACTGTGAGTGCCAAGTTTTGGAAATAACAAATTATTCCATTACACACAAACTCAGTTTGAGTAACATCATTAGCTTCAGTAAATTTAACGTCCGCTTTGCTCCCTCAAGTTACTTTAGATAATGGGCAAATGATACAAACGAATTTTTCGGAAGTGGTCATGAGGAAATCGGTTTATTTTCAATAGATTTTTTATAAGCATGGTTTTTTAGCAAATAGCACGCTATTGAGTATCAATTGATAATCGTGACTCTTAAAATACGGTAGGGCTTTGTTGAAAATGCCCTTGGTGACCGCAGTCAATCATTCAAATGATGACGACACAGAACGCTGCTTTTTAGGGTTCCGTAGCCAAATTGCAAAAACGGAACCCTTATAGATTCGTCATGTCTGTCTGTCTGTCTGTCTGTCCGGCCGTGTCACAGCCATTTTTCTCCGAAACCATAAGAGCTAGACTGATGAAACTTGGTGAGTAGATGTATTCTGTGAACCGCATTAAGGTTTTTACACAAAAATAGAAAAAAAACTTTAAACTTTGGGGGTCCCTATACTTGAAACTGAAACTCAAAAATGTTTTTTTCATCGAACCCATACGTGTGGGGTATCTATGGATAGGTCTTCAAAAATGATGTTGAGGTTTCCAACACCGTTTTTTTCTAAACTGAATAGTTTGCGCGAGAGACACTTCCAAAGTGAAAAAAAGTTGCCCCCCCCCCCTCTAACTTCTAAAATAAGAGAATGATAAAACTAAAAAAAATATATGTTGTACATTACTATGCAAACTTCCAACGATATTTGGTTTGAACGAGATCTAGTCAGTAGTTTTTTTTTTATACGTCATAAATCGTAAACCGCAATTTACCTTTCGACGAACTACAAAAACCTTTATATTATGTTATTTGATGCTACGGAACCCTTCATGGGCGAGTCCAACTCGCACTTGGCTGCTTTTTGATTTTAGCTCTAAGTAGGTACTTATGGTTCCGCCGATGTACTTTTTCAATATCCAAAAAAGTTGGGTTACATCACGAGTACTTCAGAATATGAACCAAAAATACCATAGTAACCAGTGTGGTTAATGGGTTGAAATAAGCCTCTCAAGGCCTATTTAGACATAAATAACAAAACAGTGGGTGTTACCATCGTTTCTAATTCCCAGATATAAATGAATAAGATAAACTCTAATCTTACTTTTAAATTGGGGAAACGGTAATTAATTGAGGCTTTCTCTATTTAAATTGAAGTACAGTTTACAATGTTTCTGCCAACTTACAGCGCTACCGGATGTATTCATTCTGTTTAATGTATAGTTTTAATGTACCTACCTATAGTACTGTTTCTACTTTGTGGGTTCAAACCCAGTCGTATACCAAACTTAAAGAAAATTTGATCTTGAACTTGAGTTTTCTGTCGAAAAATGTATGTACACAATGCTAGTGATCTCTACGCAAATTTCGCCTACGCATCTCTCTCTTTTGCATGGAAAAATGATGAGACAACAACTCTAACTACGTACCTAACGTATTTTTGCTGTCTCATCTTTTCTCCCTACAAAATATAGAGACACGTAGGCGAAACCAAAACAACATTTGGTAACGAAATGTGGTAGCAAAGCTCGGACTTCGGGTACTGTTTATATACTTTTTACCGTCATTGAATTTAATGGCTTTGTTTTAGAATGTTTCAGTTGAAAATGATCAATGACCAACATTCTACATCTTTTCACATCTAACAATGGCAGAACAACGCTTCTAAAACCTTTGTGTTTTCGTATCGTTTGAGTATTTAAGCTCTACTTTATACGAGTATAATTATTATATAACCTTTCAGTTTCCTAGGAATTTTATTTTAAAAAAATTGTGGACAATCCAAACCCCAATTTAGCAGAGTTTGTATGGGAACCAGATAGCTTATACGATGCTCATATTTTTTTTTAATAAATGCATAATAATATATAAAATCATTGTTTTCGGTGGGGATCGAACCCATGACCTACGGCATAAGTCTGTATGGGCCTACTGTATCGTCTTGGATAATCTAAATCTGTACGTTACTAACAAACCATATTAGTTTAATGATTAGCTAAGTTTTTTTTCAACTGAGCTGAGAGGCCAGTTATCAGAGATGTGTAGGTTAGAAGCCTGCGCACACCTAGGTCGCTAGCGATGGCGATTAGTGAAACGCTGTCAAATTTGACAGTGATATTTGACAGCGTTTCATTGGTCACCATCGCCAGCAACCTAGGTGTGCGCAGGCCTTCCCAACAAACATTTTTTAGGTCGCCACAACGTGCTAATTCTAACTTTTGGTTGCATACACTGGTCGTAATTACATCCTTATAACGTTATTACGACCGAAAAAGGGCCCATTTTATACGAATCAGTGTCTTGATAGAGTCGTATAGATCACAAATATGGTCGTGTAGTGGTCATAAAGATGTCGAGTAAGTTACTTTTTATCGAGTTATGATGTTTGTTACCGCTGCTTTGCGACGTTTTATCGGATAGGTAGTGTTCATACTACTTTTACGTGGCATTTTCATGTATCAAGATAGATTATTATGAGTGATTGAAACGAATTATGGTGGAACTTTACTTAGTCGACACGGCAGCCATTGGATTTTATTATTACTTATTACCTACATCATCGAAATTCATGTTCAAGCCCAGTTATCTATTGGGAAACAAATGCGATCGGGTAATTTGGGCTAGAATTCTCGATTTAATGAACGGGCCATGGAAATTCTTGAAATTTAAGCCATTTTTTTATCAATATTTTAACATACGTGTCAACAGTAACCTTTTCACGACTAAGAGTTTTAAACACAACCGTAATACAACATCTTAACGACGTTTCACTCAGTGCGCTGATTTTGTATCCTCCATTATTTAACAAAAGTAGGGTTCAGTTAAAATAAATCCCATGTGAAAACCATTTTTATAACGCTTTTATTAGCTTCACCTGTATGTATGTAACCGTCCTCTTTGAGCTCGATTTTGTCCTACTTTGAACGATCAGATTTGATTCAAACTTTGCTCATCTGTCAAAGGTCGATGACAATGCAATAATATGAAAAAAAAAAAAAAAAAAATGAAAAAAAAACTAAAAATGAAAAAATAAATTATAGTTTGAAAAACTAAAAAAAAACGCTTTTATAACTAATTGAACTAAAAAGTTAAAAATAAAACTGTAATAATCAACTGAATAATTTATATTATTGTACAAAAAAAGTGGGGGGCTTGATTTTGATTGTTTTAAATATTTTATCAATAGTTTATTATATCTGAAGTTATTATAAAAGGCACCCCACGCTTTTTTGTACAATAATATACATTTTTCAATTGATTATGACAGTTTTATTTTTAACTTTTTAGTTCAATTAGTTATAAAAGCGTTTTTTTTTAGTTTTTTAAACTATAATTTATTTATACTGACCTCCTACGTAGGTACAGTTTAACTTGTAATTTATCAATTTACACGTAGTTGATGTCTTGATTAGGTATAATCAAAAAATATATGTGATGTTATTAAAATTGATAAATTTTAAACCAAATCAGATTTTATCATATAAATAAGTATAAGTTTGAGATGGCCAAGGATATCTACACGCTTCATACGCGCAGATCATAGTTTCAGTTGGCTTTCTGATCACTAATAATGACGAAACCAACCCTACACATTTTATGATGACTGAGGAAAATGTCAAATACATGATAATAAAGATAATTAATAAGACATAATTTCATCTATTTCTTCTTCTAGCTGTCTATAGCTGTTAAGTCATTAAATCTTACTTCTGAGCTTTCAGAAACAATTAAATTTTGTGCGGAACCCATTCCAGTTTGATTCATGATCACTTGTCGTGTAGTAATACGGGGCGTAACATTGGTACGACATCCAGTCGTTAAATTGTAGTATAACAACGTTTTAATTGACTTTACATCGTATAGGAGTGCAGCTTATCACTCTTACATAACATAACGTCGTATACGAGTGCAATTGATGACTCTTACACGAACGTCACTTAAAAGAAACTTTTGCTACCCTATCACGATCAATGTCGGTGTAAACGTCGTATAGACGTTCCTACGACTACAGCTCTTATACTACCGAAAGTTGTGTAACAGTCATAAATAAAAAAGTCGTATAGAAGTAGAAATGCAATGTTTATAATACGACAACAAGTTGTAAAAGGATAAGAGGCACTAAGTCATACGATGCGCAAAAATTACTTCAATACGATGTTTATAGCGGTTTGAGTCGCGTAACTTTCAATTACACGACGAAAATGTTTGTTGGGTTAAGACGATGAACTCCGTGAATTAATGTCTGTAATACAAAATCAAATCATTCATGGATCCATTTTACATTCCAACGTGCCGCACAGTCAAAGTAGGCACTTATTCAAATGGAAATACATTACACGGTACCAGCTGTTTTTGAGCCCTTTTTTATGTAAACAATGACACACAAATACGTATAAGTACTGTGGGACCAACAATGACTATAATTAAGTCGTTGAACGTTCTGTTCTACTTACTATTCGGTACTTTGTACTGGCCCTTCACCTATCACGATGGATTGCCAAACCGTAATGATAGCTTGTGAGGGACGGGCTGGAGTGTAAGCGGGTGATAGCGAAAAGAGTAGATAAAAGTCACCTGCAATTAGACATTTCACACAGTGCCTAAACGTTTTCTTCGTTTTCGTAGCCGTAGGCGTAGTCTTCCTATGGTGAGACTAGTGCTTTTCGAGCAAGAAAGAAAGATGGCCGTCAAAAAGGCTTTTCTCGTTCACTTGACATCACGTTTTCGAAATGTCGAGTAGTAACTAAGCTTTTATGTTTTTAAAGATGAAGGCGTTAATTGGATGATTATAAGAGTGTAATATTCTTTAAGTTTTTTGTAACATGGATTAATTAGTAGGTTGGTAAATACCGTCTCTGTCTAAAATATTCCAGGCACTAAGCTACTGTAAAAAGAGTATTACTTTCATATTTTTGTTAAGGAAGGTCGTCCTTGTTACAAACATAAAAATTATTTATAGAGAATAAGTACAATAAAATCAGATTTTAACGAAGTACCCATAAGGTCAATAGGTTATTATTTACAGAGGTAGTAATTAAACGAGAGCACTAGTAGTCTAGTGGTAGCCACCTTGCTTTCCGATCTAAGGTCGCGGGTACAAATCCGGTGGTGCACTTGTGTATTTTTCTCTTCGAAAAATGTATGTGCGTAATGCAAGTGCTCTGAAACGTATAGGTGATGGGCAGGCCTACTCAAAAATAAACCAAAAATAAATATCATCCGACCAAAAGTGCCTCTTTGAGATGCTCTTAAAATTCTCTCACAGCTTTGCGGTTCAAAGAACTAGTGGTACGACAAGAAGAAGTCGAACACATTTTGATCAATATAATCGCAAGTGCTAGTTCAATGTCATAAAGGTTCTCGATTGGCGACCACGAACCGGAAGACGAAACGTAGGGCGCCCATCCACTAGATGGACCGACGACATTGATCGCAGGATCGGTGGATGGAAGGGGATGGTGTATCGTTCTTCCGGAAAATGTGTAGGGGAGGTCTATGTCCAGCAGTGTGCTTCTTTAGGCTGTTGATGATGAATCGCTAGTGTCCCATGTCTTGCACCACCGCCTAACAAATGCATGGCTTTGACCTCGATAGCCCAAATAAAGGGCGTTAGGTTTTTTAGAGCGGAATGCTTTTAGCGTAAGATTAATTGTTGTTGCGTGGAACCTTTTCGACAGCTCTTCAATGGAGAATGGCTGTACTTTTTATGTAAATGTTTGTAAAGATAGCTTATTAAAACTTTTTTTTAACTACTTCTAGGTTATTATTTTTCATTGCTTTTTAGGGTTCCGTAGCCAAATGACAAAAACGGAACCCTTATAGATTCGTCATGTCTGTCTGTCTGTCCGTCCGTATGTCACAGCCATTTTTCTCCGAAACCGTAAGAGCTAGACTGATGTAACTTGGCGACTAGATGTATTCTGTGAACCGCATTAAGATTTTTACACAAAAATAGAAAAAAAAACTATAAATTTTGGGGGTCCCCATACTTGAAACTGAAACTCGAAATTTTTTTTTTCATCGAATCCATACGTGTGGGGTATCTATGAATAGGTCTTCAAAAATGATGTTGAGGTTTCTAATATTATTTTTTTCTAAACTGAATAGTTTGCGCGAAAGACACTTCCAAAGTGGAAAAAAGTTGGTCCCCCCCCCCTCTAACTTCTAAAATAAGGGAATGATAAAACCAAAAAAAATATATGTTGTACATTACTATGCAAACTTTCAACGATATTTTGGTTTGAACGAGATCTAGTCAGTAGTTTTTTTTTTATACGTCATAAACCCCCAAAATTTATAGTTTTTTTTCTATTTTTGTGTAAAAATCTTAATGCGGTTTACAGAATACATCTACTCGCCAAGTTTCATCAGTGTAGCTCTTATGGTTTCGGAGAAAAATGGCTGTGACACGGTCGGACAGACAGACAGACAGACAGACAGACAGACAGACAGACAGACAGACAGACAGACAGACAGACATGACGAATCTATAAGGGTTCCGTTTTTGCCATTTGGCTACAGAACCCTAAAAACTGCCATCATTTGGGATTTAGTGTTTACGTATTGCAACCTAACTCGATCGGGCCAAATGATGATATATGTACCTAATTGACTGGCCCTCAGCTCAGTTGGTAGTAGCTCTGCCTTCTGCGCCGTAGGTCGTGGGTTCGATCCCCACCGAGAACAAATATTCGTGCGGTGAACACTGATGTTCGTTCTCTGTCTGGGTGTTATATTGTATTCTAGTATGTATTTACAAAAAAATTATGTATACAAGTATTAAAACAGCTCTCTAGTTCCCATAGTACAAGCTCTGTTTAGTTTGACGCTAAAGTGCTGAGTGGATTGTCTAAAAATATTTCTTTATTTAATTGAATGATGAAGAAAATAATAATAAGCCCATTATTATTTTCTTCTTCTTGCAGCAATAATCAATATTTCTCATTAGAATAACAAGTAACGTGATGATGCCCTAAAACCAATCGTTAAACAAACTGAATTGGCTACTAACAAGCCAGATAGTAACACAAAAGGTTTTAATTTCTTCTATCTTCCATCTTACGCCTCCAGATGCTACAGTTAAAACAAACGGAATCGATATCAATACACTTAAAATTCCTATCAATCAAACGAACAAAGAAATTAATAAGCCGGCGTTACGACCACAGCTAAATAAACGTGGCTGGTTCATTTTCAATACCTACGTAAAACCTATTAAATGTATTTTTTTAAACTAAAAAAAATATACTTGTTTATTTGCTTATCGTGTCACTGATTCTTTCCAACCAAGTGTGGTGAAAGGCTTTTAAGTGCGCATCAACGAGGCTCCTTTCGTGCACTTGACACATATTTTTGAACTTTATAGGTTCTACGACATGCCGGTTTCCGTACGATGGCCGTCACCGTTTGAGAGCGCTGGCATTGTGTACATACATTTAGCAAAAAAACTCATTGGTATACGACTGGATTTGAACCCACGACCTTAGGATCGGAAGGCCGGGCCGTTACCACTAGGCCACCAGCGCTCTAAAAAATATACTGATAAACATAGAAACAACTCTTCAGCAAAGCTTCTATGCAAAACATCTATAAAACCAAACGCAAAGCTGTCAAACAGTGAAAAAACTCAAGGCAATAAGTCAAAAATCCAGACAAAACCCGGTGGAAATTTCCCAGGAAATAGGATGGAAATATTACATTTCCTTTATCCGTTCTGATGACCTGAATAGTGTAAATGGCGTTACATTAGGCGGAAATTATGTCGCTAAAGAATTTCACTGCTTGAAATAGGCCTCCCCCTCTCATTTCATTTCATGAAGAGCAATTATGGGAGTTTTCCATCCACCGACTTCCCGCGGTCATTATAATATCATCGGTACTTAGATCGGCGTTACAATCACACACTTGACAACCTAGGCTGGATGGGATGGTAGTAATAGTTACAGAAGTATAGTTACCGAGACCTCATCATCATTATCAGCCTGAAGAAGTCCACTGCTGGACATAGACCTCTCCTACACATTTCTAGGAAGAACGATTCTGAGCTGTTTCCATCCATCGACTTCACGCGATCTTAACAATGTCGTCAGTCCATCTGGTGGGTGGGCGTCCTACGCTTCGTCTTCCAGTTCGTAGTCGCCATTCGAGAAGATTTATGCCCCAACGGTTGTCGGTCCGAGGTCTTAATTTTTTTTTTAGTGGAGTGATCAAAGCAACGTGTGATCCAAGAGCTCCTGGTGAACGTTTCACCTAGGGAAGCATGCGCCCAAAACCGTGAGCTGGTGGCCTTCTTGCAGGACATCGGGTGGTTGAATTAGCAACACCACCACCCGTCACGGAAAGAGGGCCCGCCTGCAGCCTACTTGCGAAAGCCAGTCCGCTCACCAAGTACTAAGAGCTCTTGGTGAGTATTTGCTGCGGTCTTGGTGATTTTACAAAATCTACCATTATGCAGCGAAATTTTACACAAACTATATGGTGCCTATTGACTGACCCTTTGGTCACCGAGCCCACTAAGCTGTGGCTGCGGTGTCAAACTCCATGTCAGCCATCAAGCATCTTAATGAGGAAACTGATCCAAAGGTTCTAAAGGAATAATTGACTTTCTATTGGTAATAAGGCAGCTTGTTCACAATCTATTGTTTGATTAACAAAATAATTAAGAGATTGCATAATGTGAATGCAAGTCACATAGCTCGTAGAATAAGTAAGTTTAAGTAGCAATAAAACAGGCCTTTGCATCTATTGTAGATGATTTATATAACGACAGGGGCAATTGGTGTTTATTTATGCTCTTACTTACGGGACGCTATAGGGCCTGGGACAGGATTTTAAATGGAATAGGCTTGCCCAGCACCTATACCAACCCACAGGAAAGACATGGCAGAACTGACTAAGCGGGAAATTTCCTCACGATGTTTTCCTTCACCGTTTGAGAGCACTAGCATTGGCAAAATGGCACAATGGGCAGATTATATAGCTCATTGAACCTATAACCGTTGTGAAATAAAGTATATTCAGGCCTCTTCTCTTTTCTTCTCTTCTTTCTCTCTTCGCATCGTGTCACTAGTTGTTTTGAACCAAGGTGGTGAAAGGATCCTATTCAGGCTAAGGGTACAGGGACTTAGGTTTGAATCCCATTTGGCTGACGACTTTGGGAATACGAGTATAACAAAATGATTGCAAGAGAAACATTTTTAAACGTTATTATACTCTAATCTTACGCCTAATGGACCACAGACGCCTCTTACCGTATTTGGTATCGGTATTTAGTATTGTAATGCAGTTAACGTCTATCATATTTAATGGTATAAGATAGCCAGATGAATGATCAAACTGTTTAGCAGTTTGGTGAAAGAGTTTTTTTTAAGGGCACGGCAACCCTGATATTTCGTTTTAATATTTTTGTGAATGTTCCATTTGCGTTACCGGGAATGCTTTTTTTCTTTTGCAAATATACCTATCTACCAATGTTTACTTACAACAAAATTATGTGTTTTGACTAAACAAAAAAAAGAAGACACAAGCAAACAGTACCAATGAAGAGAAAGAAGCCCTCATACTTTCTAATTTCAGCATGGAATAACGTATCGGATACTCTTAAAGAATTAAATATAAAAGTGAACTTAGAAAAAGAACAAAATTCAGAGTGTCTCAAAGTTGTTAAGTGAAGCAGAGTTTTTCGTAGTTCATTATTTATAACGATGATTGTCTGACAGTTGTGCTAACAAAGACATTCGTGTGCGACTGAGGTATTGTCAGATTGTTTAATGGGGCTTAGATAGTACGGATATTGTGGATTGTTCGTATTGTATTTTATCTTATTTATATCGTCTATTAACTGTAATCTGTGCGTAAAAGCTATGTGTTAACTTGGATCTTTTGTCTTGCATCGTAACCAACCGATCAACTAAATCATTTAATTATTCAGTGTTTTATCTCTACCTATAGGTATTAAATAGTATATAAAATATGGTTTAAATAAATATCATCTTAAATATAATGCTGAATAGGAACTATATTAAAAAAAAATGTTGTTTAAAAAAAAAGTCCTTCCCTCAGACGGCGATTTTTCGTGGTCGATTTTTAGCAAAATTAACTTCTTTTTCAAAAAGTCATCGACTAGTTACATATCTAGATATATTCTGATTAAAAAGATTTGAAAACTTATGCTTGAGCGTTGTTGAAGATTGAAAATCCGAGTGTTTATTGGTTTTTGTATTCTTCGAGACAAAGCAGTAAAACACTCAAACATGAGAGCCTTTCAGTCGTTTGTGGTTGACCTTTATTGAGCACTCAAGTGCGCCCGTTTAGAGTTCTAATTAAAATGGTGTGGTAGCAACTGGGTCTTTTCAAAGCGTGTAACGGCTTAGAATAATTAAACAAAATGAAGTTTTATTGTATTTTAACCCAAGTTTTTTAATCTGAAATGATAGATATTTTATTTATCTTTTATTTATTTATTCAGGGATAACAAACAGCTATGTTTTTAGATATCGACAGAGAGATACCATCTTTTTCACTTACTGTACACTCATTCTTCGTTCTTCATAATACATAGGTCGTGGGTTCGATCCCCACCAACATTAGGGTGGTGAAAACAGATTTATCTGTCTTGATGGTAAATTGTATTCAAAGTGTGTACAATAAAAAAAATGTATCAGCTAGAGAGCCGTCGTGGGATTGGAGGGCGCTGCTGTGCTTAATCACCTTTTCTGTTTAGTGGGCAATACAATAGCGCGTCTGTTGCGTTTTGATCCTATCACAACTGGTGTACTATTCCTTTATTTAATTTTTATGATGCAAAATGCTGACAGAAAGAAAGGGATGAGCTGCCATATAAAAATCAAAACGCTAGTTCTCAATTTGGCCACGACGGCTCTCTTTCTGAACAGACTCTATCTGGATCCCCTAATACAAACTCAGCTTTATTTAGGTTTAAAGACATTTGTTTGTCATAAAATTTGGAGCTAGACACTGTTTTGTGGATTGTCCAAACTAATATTTATTAATACGAATACCTACTCCTGAGTAGTTTTGGTTGTATGTTATAAACTACATGGTACTAAAGAAATACTTACAGATCTGGTTCAACGTCGGTGTAGTGCCCATCAGCGTCTACCAGCCCCACTCTGATGGTAGGCAGAGTCTCGTCCTCATCATCTTCCACCTCTCCCCTCGCCTCCCGTGCCTCGCGTTCTGCTATTGCTTTTGCTGCTATCACCTGTGGAGTAGTTATCTGTTAGATCAGTCGGTGAAATACTTAAAAACATCATGGCACCATCAAAACAAAGAGGATAGATTTTTTTTTACTATGATGTTTTGCACCTGTTAGTGGAGTTTTACCTCCATACAAAAAGGAGCAAACGGAAACTTAGTTCGTGGGATACAATATAGATGGCGATGATATTTTTTTCAATACAAAAAGACCGTACAGTACGTATTGTTTAGTTACAGAGAAATCGATAATAACGAAACTATCGATCACTCCCAAAAGCGTTATTCGCCTTCTCGCTCATCACTTGTAAACCCTTGTAAGTAGCCCCCACTCCCCAGCCACAGTCAACAGGGCCAGTTCTTCTCATGATTAATTATGTGCTGTGAGTTTTATTTTCCCCCAAACTAATTAGTTATTCAAAATGCTTAGCAAAAATTGTTACCTGTAACCGCCTCTGTGCCTGTGGCGTGATCTCCACCACACGCGACCACCGCCGGGATTTCCTTTCATACTGCCATTTGTCGCTGAGCGCACATTGGTCGTCATCTGAGTCGTTCTGCGGACAAATGGGTAATTCTGTTAGTCAAAGATCTAGATATAAGTACGAGTACATCTGGAGTCTAAAATATTAGTTATTAAGTAAAGGTTTGGGGCTGTACTGGCTAAATACATGAAAGAAGCGGCCGGAAAAAATACATAAACTCCTCTGTCAACATATCTGTCGTGTAGTTTAAAAATGGAATGATTTTTTTTCCAAAACACGGCAACCAAGGAGGTTGATAACCTTTGATCGAACCTTTCAAAGGTTTTATTCAAATTTCGAACTGGCTTGCAAAATTAAATGCTGATAATTGAAAAAAAACAAATGAACACTACAACGCGAGCAAGGCCGTCTTAAACTAGGCTGGGGCCCTTGGGCACGCAAGAATTTTGGGCCCTTTTGGAAAGTAATAACAGCAAATATAACATTTATTTTCGAAGTGTTATACTTTACCATTTATAGGTAATCAAATTATACAGTAGGATATAATGGCGTAGTATATGCCTTGTATTGTGAAAAAAATGTAGTGTGCCCGACAATTTTTTTTTGAGAATAAATGTTTTAGAGAAATTGTCGGTCCTTCGGGGCCCCCAGAGAATGGGGGCCCTGGGCACGGGCCCCGTGTGCCCTTATGGTAAAGACGGTATTAAACGCGAGACAAATTAATGCCTTGGTCCACATTTACACGTTCGTTCATCAATAACTCTTTTACTGGCCGCTACAATAATGAATTTAGAAGAAGACTCTAAAGTCTAAAATATTAGTAAATAAAGCTTTATGTGCAGGGCTCGACGGGGGACTATCCCAATGTTTGTTTTAGGTTAGTTAGAACGCTACTGTCTTCATCATGTGTTCGTATCATTACTCAACTTCAAATTACTCACGCTGAGTCTACAAATTGACTTTCTTCAAAGCTATTAACAATTAAACTGCGATTCTACCACAGACATAGATGGAACTGGATACCTTAAGGGCGTCCTTCGTATTATGAACACACATTATTATGAACCATCCCGTTGATATAAGGTATCTAACTTGATATAATCTTAGAATCGTTTTGAAATGATCTTTTGAGTAAAGTTTATTTTCTACTGAATCACAACATCACCTAACGATGTTCTTTTTGTTTCTTTTTTGGCTGATAGAGGAGAATGGAAGAGAAGAACATGTTGTGCCGACCCCGCATAAAGTGGGATAAGGGCAGGAAGAAGAAGAAGAAGAAGAATTTCATTCTTTTAAAAGTAGGCTTGAGCATATTTTAAGGTGAGAAAAAAACCAATGAACACGCGACACGCGTCATGCATCACCTGTCACATAACTGACACCTCTTGGGGGGTATTCCACTAACCTTAAGTATGTGGTAGTGGCACGCAAGGAAAACAACCTGCGATATCCAGTTGAACCTATGTCTATGGATTCCACCTCAATTGAAACATGGCGCTCCAATTAAGCCCCTGACTCAACTGTGTAACAACTTCATAGAGTCTGATAGCGTTTTACGTCGCAGACGCTGTGGCTCTAAATAAGGGGGAGTTTGACTGGGTGCGAGCAAAGAATCAATAAATGGATAATTGGCACTCCCAATGATGACTGATTCAAAACCTAATTCTGCTAATTCTACTAATATTATAAACGCGAAAGTTTGTAGATATGGATGGATGGATGTTTGTTACTCTTTCACGTAAAAACGACTGAATGGATTTTTATGAAACTTTACAATAATATAGCTTAAATCAGAATAACACATAGGCAACAATTTATAAAGATATTGTAATGGAGAACAGATGTAAAGAACGGGAACGGGGCGAGCAAAGCCACGGGCTGCCGTTAGTATAAAATAAATGTGAAATATCAGAGGTTTGACGAAACATTAAATAAATAGCTGGATTAGCATATTTATATTACCTAAGTTACTTTTAATAAAACTAAAACTGTTTTCCATAGCCACAGAACTATAAATCAAGTGTCCTATGTAAAAAATACTATGTTGGCAAGAAATAATCATAAAACTATCTACGCACATTGCTACGGATGCTACGAAAGTCTACGCCGACCGCTACACTCCTTGAATCTATCGTCAAACTCTTTCTGTCTTTGTTTTTAAAAAGTATTAAGTAGAGACGGAAATATTTTACCTTTAGGTAGATGCTAAAACTTGCCTTGAAAACTTTATTCCTGGTAAATCCCCTTCTTCTTCTTCTTATCATGTCGCTGATTCTTTTGAACCACGTGTGGTGAAAGGATTTTAAGTGTGCCCCAAAGAGGCTCCATTCCTGCACTTGACAGATATTTTCGAACTTTCTTCGTTCTACGATATGCCGGTTTCCTCATTAATCCCCTAACTATGTCATTTCATAACCACTAAGCTCGTTATGCCTCGAATTAATTTGTAAGGCACCTTACGCTCGGTGTCAATCAAACCGACCCTTTAGCGTTCTCTTCAATTATTATTGAATTACGTTGGATTTGTTTGAGGTCGGTCTGCTGCGGGTTTCGATCTAATTGAATGGTTTTTCACTGAAAGGTAGTTTGTTAAGGATTATGCTATCTTGGTGTGGTTTTTTTTTATGGATTAATGATTTAAATGAATGATAAATGATTTTTTTATTTATTTTGCGAAACCAGAATTTACACTATTCATAATAATTAAAATTCCTAATACCTACTAAATTTCTTAAGCCTGTGTATCGCAAAACTGGACTCTGACTCAGCATAATGCTGGTTGGTTTACAACCAACGCTAGTCTTCCGTCAGAACCGGTTGGTGACGTATGGGGTGGAAATGGTTCTAGAAGATGCATCATCATTATCTTACTGCTCTTTCGGCAAGGTGGGGTGACGACATTCGAAATGTAGCTGCCAAGCACTGCAGAAGAGTCCGAAGGGTCCGGTTAATGTACACACAGTTAAAACGATGCCACTTTTTTACCACTGGGAAATTATTAAGGCCCATGTTTACTGCAGCAGATAAATATATCGATTATTACTTCATTTGGATAATTGATCTAAAGGGGGATTTTTATTGTCTAAAAAACATTTTCTGGCACTGCGGCGACTTAACTAGCATCGTAATAACGGGGTGTACATTATCATGATGCACATTAACGCCTACCGAGCTCAGCAGCGCGTTTTGGGAGAGACCTACGTCCAGCAGTGGACTGATATAGGTTGATGATGATGATGGGTCCACTTTATGAGAGGTCGGTAAAACATATTCTCCTCTTCATTTCATTTCATTTATTTAATTCCAGTAAGATAACATGGTACACTTGGAAAAGTCAAAATAATTAAACAATTTTTATAATAAAAAATAAACTATTACAAAGAATATCTCTCTATTCTATTCTCATCTGTCAGCAGTCTTTTCTCTATTCATTATTTTCATCAAACATGATTTCAAAATATTTGGGAACCAGTTTTCTGCTTATAATGATTGTAACTCTGCTTTGTTATTGTTGCAAATTGAATTTGAAAGACGAACCCTCGATGACTTGTTTTTGTTATATACGCTTTCTCCGTAACCGAAGTGAATTTTTTTGATGGAAAGCACTTTATTCGCAATTTTTTGTATAGTACAAATTAATTTTATTTCACTTTTTTTGCTGTTTCCTAGGTCTTAAGAGGTCTTAAGAGGCCAGCGGAGGGTGAAATTTCATACAAACATAATACCAAAATTATTACTAGTTTAGGCAGATTTTCACTATATTATTGTGATAACTGTATTCGTATAGTATTTATCTAGGTTCCTGAATAATTTTTATTTTAAATTACTTACCCCAAATAAAATAAACACAAATCGCATTTTATTTATTTATTTAAAACTTTAAACACAAACTTATGTGCTAGGAGGACTTAATGCTAACAGCATTTTCTACCAGTCATTTTACACATTTTTTTCATGTCTGTTTGCACCCACTGCTGAGTATAACCCTCCTCTTTATTGCACTACTCTTTTCGGTCCCTCGCGATTCTCATCCACTCATTCCCAACACTCGCAACAATGTCGTTCGACCAACGGGCGGGTGATCTGCCTCTAGGTTTTTGAGCATCCCTTGGCTACCATTCTGTAGCCGCCTTCGTTTTCACCTTCGGCTTAACAAAAATAAACATTATGGGTGTTATTAATAATCCTGGCGTAGCGTTGGACTAGTTAATCCGTGTTTTGTCACATTTGTTCGAGTTGACAATTGCATGTCAATGCAAGAGACAAAACACGGATTAACTAGTCCAACGCTACGCCAGGATTATTAGTAAGGCCCTATGACAAAATTGCAATCTTACCCAAAAATAAAGGATAAGCATCTTCGTTCGAAGAATTAATCCTCAATCGAAGTAGCAATTTTAGTTTGAGCTCTAACTCTTACCATCAACGTATATTTTTGAACCAACAAAGTAATTGAGATGATAAAAAATTAATAGAGCAGAGGCTTTATTTTGAACTTTATACCCTAGTAATAAGAACTATAATACCGGCATTAAAACATCAAGTACCAATTTGTTGGCATGATACGCGGAAAATGACAGATCAATGTCCCGAAAGATGTTTGGACACTCGTTAACACAAGTGATTCCTCTTTTTCATTCAATTTGCTATCTATTCTCGTGTTAAATTCATTTTGACAGATGCATTGACAGCCGTGATGGTTAATATAGCGTGAGGCGATGAATTTAATGGACAGGTTAAATGTTAGAAATCTAAAATGTTTTTATCGCAACGAAGCGGAGAAATAACTGATAAAAACAAGTTATTGTGAAATGTTCTTTTATAGTTAACATTATTGTTTGTCCCGTGTAGAATACTCTGTTAAAAAAGTAGTAAAAATTTCAAAGGATTCAAAAGGCGGGTATATTTCTTTTTAAAAGGTCAACATTGCGTTAGCCTCCGGTATTGCAGGTGTCTATGGGTGACGGTAACTTCTTTCCATCAGGTGACAAAAAGTTACAAATGTATTTTTTGTTTGATAATTAATCGTAATGAGTAGATTTCAATGACGTTGAATATTCGATTTTGACATGAGAATAGGTGACAGTTTCATCTTGTTTAACAATACATTTAAGTGTTTTGTAAATGATTGTACTGGCAAAAAATGACTCGACAATATCCTAAAAATTATTCTGAAGATGGCGATTTTAATCAGCGAATCGATATTCGCAAATATATGATTGAATATTGTAGAGGTATTGATCGTTATATTTGGTTTCCTCTGTAAATTAGTTCAGTTTGTTTATCTTTTGAAGTATTTTGGTACTGTTAATATAATAAGAAAAATGGCATTGTAGGTACTTATTAATTATTATTTAATCAAATAGAATTTTTCGTTCCATGGTATAAGAAGATTGATATTATTATTATTTCCAAAGACAAAATTAATTTTCGTTACATTTACATTTCAATTCATTTTAATTTAACTTATTATATACATTTAGCTTCTCTATAAATATTACTAATTTAATTGTTAAATCTCTTAATTTTTGGACGCCCATGCACACTTTAGGGCCTTCTTCAACGCTCTCAAATTTTTCCTATTTTGGGCTAGTCAATCCGATAAAAAGTATACTGTAAAAAATTAAAGACATGACTGTGTATACAATTTTATACCTAGCTAACAAAGTAAGAAACTACGACGTAAAATACTTCTAATCTGATATCATCAAATAACATGATAGGTGCAAAAGCCGTGACCTGACAATGAGGTCAGAACAATTACATGTAATTACTCCGTCTACTGATAATTCTACGACCTTGTTCACACTTATCTTACTATGATGGAACTCATCCAGTTTGCAACCTTTAACTGATGAAAATATGGTTTAATTTTGCATGACCACTATAATCAGAAAACATAAAAAGATGATGCAGTAAAGCTCACAGCAGTAATTTTCATTTGTAGTATAATTTCAAATCTTTGGCAATAAGAATCTTTTAATAAGTTGGCAGGTTTTTACGGTAAAATTACTGAACCCATTCAGTCCAAATTTGCCACAGCGATAGATTGTACTTTGAAGACAGGGATAGGCTAAACAGAAACAGTTATCTGTAACAGAGTTTACCCATGAACTATCAAAAGCTCCATCATTCCTTGCCAACACAATGGGTATTTTATTGTGTTCTAATTATGTATTTACAAAAAAGTATATGAGTATTATATTAGCTACCTAGTTCCCATAGTCACGCTTTGCTTAGTATGGGGCTGGCTGAGTGAATTGTCCGCTATATTATTAGAAACAAAAGGTTTTATTAATTACATAAAAGAAGAGTACAGTGTGTGCAAAGATTCAGCCAATAGTCCTACAAAGATTCAATGTCGTAGGTATTCTGGGTGTCCCAAGGTTCATTTAGAAACTAATTTTGCTCCGATGAAACCCACTTCGAAAATAATACTGTATAATCCACGCCTTCGAGAAAGCTATGCAATTTCCTCGTGATTAAGCTGTAAGTATAGATAAGTAATTCTCATGCAAATTGCCTCTTGGCAGTCACCTACGCAAATCCTGCTATTGTTTTGCAAGTTATATCGATAACCAAAGCCACAGTATAGTATAGTATAGACTATAGAGTGAGTTCTTACATGAAATCATCCAGAAAGTGGGTATTAGGTATAATTTTTGTTTAGTTTTAAACCCCCCGACGCAAAGTTTGTGTGTGTGTGTGCTTGTGGCATCGAAGCTCCTTTTGATTTTGTTTCTTTTTGATGAAAAGGTTGATTAGTCGGCTGTATTCTTAGTTATGTTTGATGAAAATCGGTCAAAATGGCCGCCGTCACAAAATGGCGGATAACATAATATTTTATTTATATATTTTTCGTAACTATCTCAATATGGATATCAAATGAAAGAGATCAACTAGCAGAATATAATACGCTATGATAAATTTCAAATCCAAGATGGCTACCACCACATAATGGCGAATTAAGTTTTATTCACAACTCTTTCAATAATTATGATACTAGCAGTTGGTGAGGCATTTTTTATTGTTAATTTGTATTTTTAAGAAATCATAAGAGTCATAATTATCTTTATTGGCTTATTCTTACTGAACAACGTCATCTGCTGGATATGCTTGCAGTTAGTTGCTCACAATCGTCAATAGATGGCAGGAGCAGTCACGTATTCAGTTTATGTTTCATTATTGAACTCGGAAAGAAATAATTATTTTCTTAAAATGAATCCTAGCTAGATCAATTTATCGCCCCCGAAAACCCCTGTATACTAAATTTCGTGAAAATCGTTGGTGCAGTTTCCGAGATCCTAAATATAAATATATATATAGGTATAAGATAAGATAAGATATGTGGCCGTAATTCTTTTTGCCAAACGATAGTCAGTGCTCAAACTATTGCCATCATGGCGATCAGTGATACACTGTCATATTTGACAGCGTTTCACTAATCACCATCGCCATCGCATAGATGTGCGCAGGCCTTTAGCCGTTTAAACTTTAAAGTTTGTAAGTACGAGTGACAGCTTAGTTTCTTGTGTATTGATCTAGCAACACAAAACTTGACAGTTTCATTGTTCCCCGCTCACTCTAGCGTATCTGGGACACAGTGTATACAGTATAACTATGCAGTATACAACGCAAATAGGTTATTAAGTTCACTCTAGTGTAAGATTGAACGATATCCCTAGTAAATGTATAGTGATGGCCATTCGTGCTTAAAATTGAATAGGTTGATGAGTTTCAAAGTTATGTATACGTCGCAGCTAAATTGTACAATCTGCCGTTTAATGATCTGCCTAGCCGTTTCTCTAACCGCTTGCATTATTTTCGCCAGAGTTTTTGCCATGAGAGTTCGCATTAATTATTATAACCGTTGGGGAATAAAGGTTCTCGAATGGCGACCACGAACCGGAAGACGAAGCGTTGGCCCACCCACCAGATGGACCGAAGACATTGTTAAGATCACGGGAAGTCGATGGATGGAAAGGGCTCAATATCGTTCTTCCTGGAAACGAGAAGGGGAGGCCTATGTCCAGCAGTTGACTTCTTCAGGCTGATAATGATGATGATGATTATACCTCAAGGCCTACTACAAGCTCTGTCTGGATCTATTTCTGGCTCTGGTTTTAAGTCTGTGTGTTTCGACCTAGGATTTATTTAGTCAACACTCACACATATTCTAAACTACTGTACTGGTACTACATGTGTTAATTGGCAACCATCGCTTATAACAAAGCAAAGAGCTTTAGTACTACTTTTTACTACTTCTTCAACATCATCATTATCAAGACTTAACCCACTGCTGGGTATATGCTCTTTGCTCTTGCCATTTCAACTGATCATGTGCTACCTTCATCCATAAATGGCTTACGACAATGTCATCAACCCATCGTGTTACTGGACCTTCGACGCTTCTCTTTAGTTACTAATTTAGTTTAAATGGAACCTTTCCTTGGAAATACAAATTGATCCATGTAAAGTGGTCGTTCAGTTGCTTTTATTACCGCGTATCAGTAGTTAGTACGTACTTTTTATAAGAAATATAAACTATTTACGATTGTTTTACAGCTTTGGTAATTACTTGCCGTAGAATAAATAAGTTTTTTTTTTTTTTACAATTTATAGGATAACGCTTGACCGCAATCTCACCTGATGTTAAGTGATGATGCGATCGACGGTGTAGCGCGCTCACCTAGAAGAGAACCTATTCACTCTTTTTTTGAAAACTCCCAAATTATAGTTAAAGATATATAGATAAAAAAAAGAAAGATAAAGAAGAAGAAAGATAGGGTTAAAGGTGGGCGATAAGGCCACCCATTGTACTCATTATTTTGTAATAGTTTCTGTATTTATTTTCTTGGGGCATGAATGACACAGGCGACTCTCCATACAAACGTAGTCCCCTATTTCCTCCCCGGATAATGCCTCTAGAGCAGCGGTACTCAAAGTGTGTTCCGTGGAACCCTAGGGTTCCGCGCTACCCCTGTAGGGGTTCCGCAGGAATTAAGAAAAAAAAACAAAATAATTTGTAACTGTTACATTGTTCTTTTATTATGCTTCTATAATGAAGAATACACTTTTAAAAACTATTGTTTTATTGTAGAGTTCCGTCAAGTATTTTGCTTGTCAAAAGGGTTCCGTGACCAAAAAAGTTTGAGAACCGCTGCTCTAGAGTAACCATTTTGTCTCATAAAATCCAGATCTGCTATATACGTGCTCGTATGTTTTCCTTTTTTTCAGAAACTTATTGATAAAGAGAATATCACCTCATAGGGGACTACGTTTGTATGGAGAGTCGCCTGTGTGATTCCCTCTTAAAGAGTTAATCTATATATCTAAAGATGCAATGAGTAAGCCATATTGCTCAAACCTTTTTTTTATACAACTTGCTAATGATAAAAGTTGTTGAAAATACGAGCACATTAATTGGTACACTATAGCGAACATTGAGAGATTGAGAGCGCTAATGGTCTGGTACCTTTTGATCCTAAGATCGCGGGTTCGAATCCAGTCGTGTACCTATAGATTTTTCTATTCATAAAATTTATGTTGTTTCACCGCTGCATCAATTTCCAAAACATATTAAAATAATTTAAATTAAAACTTCACACAAATTGAGCATTTTTGCAAATTATCGATTTTATGCGAAATAAATCACAATTAGTGCTTGTAAAACGTTTAAATTGGCGCAAACGAAATTGCTTCTCATTAGATATTTATTGCACTTCATAACGAATGCTAATGAAAAATAATTTTCAATCCCCTAGGGGCACCAGAGAAATTAATAAGAAGATTGAACTTTTGGCTACGATTTTTAGTCAATGTCTTACTTCCGCTTGCGTGGTACTTAACCTGGGAAACCCTTTTTCCTAGGTTAAGTACCACGTCTATTATGTTTATACAGGATAGGAAACTTCTAGTTTCATCCAAATCCGTTCAGCTTTTAAAGAGCTAAGTGGAAAACAAACGCTTATTTCTTGAAGATAACTGACGTCAGATAACCAGTGATCTGCCATCACAAGAAACTGTTCCATTTTTAATTTCACATAAAACAATAATGGCCTGCGCACACCTAGTTCGCTGGCGGTAGCGATCAGTGAAACGCTGTCAAATATCGCTGTCAGATTTGAGATTTGACAGCGAATATTTGACAGCGTTTCACTGTTCGCTACCGCCAGCGAACTAGGTGTGCGCAGGCCATTACTAGTTTACTAAGCAACTAGTAAATAAAAGAAGAGTTTGAATCTCGACCAAGTGAAGGATTCTAACGACTGAATCACGAACGTAGGGAGTGATTTAAGTGTTAGAATCCTGAGCGACGCGTGTGATTCATGGCCCTCGATTAAAAGGGGTTTTAGTCAGTGTTTCCAGTGAGTAAAATAAGCTTTTCAGAGGGGGAATAGTAAAAAATTATTTTTTGAGCAGTAGAAATGTTTTAGGTAATCTTTTTAATTCACAACACCATTTTCCCAATACGCATTAATCCCAACTTAAACCAAGTGTAAGCAATAAATGTATCGAGTATTGACCACTAAGCAACTAAGCCTCAAGTTGATGGACGCATGGAAGTGCATCGTGAGGCACGTTCCTGACATGACCTACGAGGCATGCTTTGCTATAGGTGATGGTTACCACTTAACATCAGGTGGGCCATATGCTTGTCCCATCAGCTAGTTGTTTAAAAAAAACTAACAACAAGTACATACCGATCTTTTTTGATGATGATGATGCTCCAGCTTCATGTTCGCACATCGATTCAGAGCAGTCAGCCGTCTGAAGAGTGATTGCAGAGAGTCTGCGTCCAGGAACGGATGGTCGTTTTGGACTCCCGATACGTCTATTGGGAATTGGAGATCTGGAACAATACAAGAAGAACATGTTAAGTCATGTACGAAGAAATACGACGGCATTTTTTATTGCGGTTTTTAATGTCACTTCGGCCATCAAGGCCTTAGTACACCAAAGGCATCTCGTTATCGAAGCCATTTTTTTTAAATGGAGCATTTTTCAACTAATTTGAGACTTTTACATCCACTGACTTCCCGGGACATACAGATTACTATAGTTCGGCCGTTCAGAGAATGCGTTCCTGACACGTTGCGATTGAACTGACGACGTAACTTTGTAATGGCGTTGCAGTTACGATAAAAATATTTTTGCTGGTTGTTTACCGTTTTAACAATTGATGAGCATTAAAACAACATTATTATATCAATAATCAATGAATTTTATAATTTTGTGCCAAAATGAGTGTCAAATAACTTGTTATACAATATTTTTCTAAATCTATACTGCGCTATTACAAGGTTACGTCAGCGCTCTATATTTGTAGTGCTGTGCTAACTAGGTATGTGACTAACTGTGACTAACTGATCAAACTGTCAAACGCATTCTCTGAACGGCCGAACTATAGTTGTATAAAGTGCTTTTGTCCCAATTGTCATAAGAAATTCGGCCAAATTATTTGGTATATACAATACACTATACTGAACATTGAAAAATTGAGAAAGCTAGTGGTTTAGTGGAAGCAACGCCGTCCGATCCTAAGGTAACGGGTTCAAATCCGTTCGTGCTCCTATAGATTTTTCTCTTCGAAAAATGTATGATATTTGCGCAATGCCAGTGCTCTCATACGGCTAAGAAAAACATCGTGAGGAAACTCACGGCTAAGTCAGCTCTACACGTATTGACCATGTCATTCCTGTGGATTAGGCCGACTTAGCTGTTAGGATGGTATAGGTGATGGGCCATCCTAGTACATCTAAGAATCTTGTTCCAGGCACCATAGCGTCCCGTGAGTACGTCATGAAAAAAACCGTTCATAAAAATCATCCGCAATACGCGTAAATGTAAAGGCCTGTTTACTTTTTTTTACAACAGTGATACCAGACAACCTTATCCAATACCTGATACATCAGTAGATCTACCACAAGCTCTGTCTGGCTCTGTCTCTGGTTCTAGTTTTGAGTCTGTGTGAGTGTTGACTAAATAAATCCTACGTCAAAACGTCACACGCACAGTATAATGCACTGGTGAGCACTCACACAGACTCAATACCAGAACCAGAGACAGAGCCAGACAGAGCTAATGGTAGGCCTACTTATCCTAAAGCAATACCTGACACAACAGATCTGTAGACATCACTTCAACCTACATTTCCGAACGCTTATCTCCACGATCTACCCACACCTCTGTTCGTATAGTGACGTGAGGAGTGATAATGAATGACGTTTCCTATTCTGGCCTTCGAGGGGTTTGGTTGACGCCACTGAAGGTTCATCTATCTTCACGTTTTTATTCTACTTTATACAGGGTGTCCCAGCAATCAACGTCAAGCCGAAAACGGGCGATGGGCCAATTCATGATAGCAGAAAAATATAAAACAAAAATATTCTTGTACGGTTATCCGAAAACACCTGGTTGATTTCTGGGACACCCTGTATGTGCCACTCACTATATATAGATATATATTATATCTTCATCTTTATGTAATACATTGGACATTTATAAATTTGACATCTTTTCAACGTGTATTCTAGGCAATAAATACTTTGAATTTAACTTTGAAAAACACAGATTTTGAAAGCTGAACGACACTTTGACTTTGAAAGCTGACCGACATTTTATATAAGTCTGTTACGTACATCGTTAAAAATAATAAAACGCTTTTGTAAATTGAAAAGCAAGTAAGTCCCATTTCAATCAATGGCGATGGAAATGGAAGATGGCGGATGCAGTGGAACTAGGAAATGCTCTCAGATGGCGTTCTCGACTTCCATTGAAAGACGTACTTTCATTGACGTTCAAAGACAGCTGGTGCACTTTTTACTACGGGCTAATCGAATCTAAAACGATTAATAAAAAACAATTAGTTGAAAACTCTGTACAAAACTATACATTATGTATACATAATATATATACTTTTTTTCAAATGGACATAAAACTGGTATTATTGATAGATGACAGCTTATAGCGTTCACTGGCTGCGTTGGTAATCGAAGAAATTACTCTTCTATTTTAAAAAGTTACCCAATACAGTAAGCCTACCACACGCTCTGTCTGGCTCTGTCTCTGGCTCTGGTTTTGAGCCTGTGTGAGTGCTGTCAAAACAAATCCTAAGTCGAAACGACACACACACAGTATACCTAATACATTGGTGAGCACTCACACAGACTCAAAACCAGAGCTAGATACAGAGCCAGACGGAGGTTGTGGTAGGTCTACAGGCATCATAACAAAGCGCTCAAGAAAATGGAAAAACGAGTGAGGTGATTGCGTATCTTTTGTTGCAATCAAAACCTAACCTAATCTGTCAGTTTTGACATTATTTTGAGCTTCGATTGCAATTAAAAACGAATTGAAACAAAAATTATCTTTGACAAGGAACAATCGCAACAAAACCGTTATAAACATGACATAGCGAATAAGAACCTCGCTTTGTAAAACTAGTGTGGCAAAAGATATGTGAGAATAGATGGTGGTCGAAAAAGATGGCAACAAGATTGTGATTGCTGTTCCTTGTTAGTATCATTTATTTGTTGGTATCAAACTTTTGATGGCAACAGAATTACACAATCACCCAGCTAGGTTCGCAGTACATAAAAAGGAGTATGATAAATAGGTACCGCTGTTACGTGAATTATAATGGCAAACGAATAAATAAAATTATGAGAAATGCGATACAAAATTTACCAGTTAAAACTTCCTGGCATACGTGGAACCACAATAAGAATTTAGGTTACGGTGCCTTGCGCACATCTAAGCAATCTGCGATGGCGATCAGTAAAACGCCTGTAATTTTTATTTATTTTCAGTGGGGAACGAGTTACATACAATTAGCTAAGTGGCGGTGCCCTATAAGGTTTTATGTTTGAAACTAGCCTGCTGTATCACCCGTATCTTAAATCATAAGTGCAATATATTATTATCTAAATTTGAATTAATTTTTTTAATATCAGCTAATTTATACACAAAGAAAGTGTATTATTATACAGCCACTGATTCCAGTAAACTTAGCCGCAGTAAAATTAACCACGGTATATCAAAAGGATATCAAATTATAGTACAGTGTAAAACTTTTAACAATACCAGTTATCACGGCCATAAAACTAGGCCAGCTGTCTACGTCAGCGTCAGTCACTTCCGGTTCCGGTCAGGAGTGGGGGAGGGGGGAGGAAGTGGTAAGAGACTTCCGGCCGGCGCAGTCGAGCGGCAGCTGTCGAACAAGTAGGACGTACTTCATAACTATAGTATAACTTTGGCAATTAAGAACTAGTTTGTTTGCTTGGTCGTCGCTATTTCATCTCGACATTTTAGTTCAGGTTAGGTACTTACTTACTCAAGCTGACATCACTTAATATTTTATTTACCAACACAAACACAAACAATTCATTTAGCTTACAAAGATTGTTACAGATTGGAATGAGTTACCATCCACAGAGGCTTTCCCCCTTAGGTACAACATGAATAGCTTCAAGAAAAAAACGCCTCGGTAAGCAACGCAACGACAGCACCCTTTGTGTTTTGATAATGTTTATGGGCGACGGTGATCGCTTTTCATCAGGTGAGCCGTAAGCTCTTTTGTCTTTTACCTTTTTCTTTTACATAAAAAAAGTCAAGAATTAACCTAAAAGAGCTCTCAAACCAATTGAAACAATCAGTGTGGCTAAAGAATTCCTCTCCGAAAATCCACGCACGAGATTTCAAAATTGAGCTTTGCCTCGTCGGTGTATCTAATGTTGAAGGGAACGAAGATAACGGCTTTTCCCTTACAGGGTAATTTCATCCCTTTCAAATAATTACGCCCACCTTAGCGTCCCTTATTTTGCTCTGCCCCAAGATAATAGCTACAAAGACCTTGGAACACGTAGACGTGATTTTTGGGAAGTCATTTTAGGTAAAATAAAGTCTTTCGTATTTAATTAGCTTAATTCCAAAATTGGACAAAAATTCACAGTTTTTAGAGATCTTCTATACCTCATGGCTAACCGAGACTCATCTAGCTTTAAGACGTTTCGAAGTGACCCTTGTGATACTACTGAAAAAAGATAATTTTGACTTTGTCGGTCAGTTTCAGCAAAGGGTTTTGCAAACATCCGCACACACTGCCGCGAACTTTGACAGGGCAATATTTGAAAGTGATACACTGATCGCAATCAGTTGCCATACTCGCCTTCGCAGAAGATCTAGATGTGCTTAAAGGGAAAATGATTACATCTACTTCCTGTCTTTATCCGGGGTCGGCACAACATGTCCTCCATTCCCCTCTGTCAGCCGTCATCTCTGCATTCACTCGCTTATCATGTCATCTTTCACACAGTTCATCCATGTTTTGTTTGTTCTACCTCTGCTCAAATATCCATTCATATCACTCTCCTGGTCACATGACTAGCCCAAAGTTTTCATAAATTTATTGCAGACAGGAGTTACAAAGAAAACTGTTTTCTCTACTGGTGTTGTAGGGCTGTCACAGGTATTTCACAAGAAATTTGTATGTTAAACACGTTAAATAACCACTTCTTCTTATTTTGAATGCTATAATTACAAGCTTTCATGAGTAAATTACATTTTGCACACAAAGCAATATGATTTTACAAATTAAGTGGGTACGGAGGTGTGGGAACGTGTCAGATGGTTGAGGTCGGTCGGCTAAAAGATTATTAATACCCGAAGAAAATAAGTGAAAATCGTTTAAAATATTACATTTCTTGTAGGCTTGTGATTTTCTCACAAAGTACCAATAATGAGTAATCCAGATTTTTATATTATTTTGAACACAGCATCGTCTCGATTATTGAAAAACGTGTTTTATGATTTTTAGAAACATGAAACACGTTTTACTTTTAAAGTAAAATTAAAATGTTGTTATGACACGGGCATAGTTAATATTAGAGCGGAAATAAAAACAACATAAAATGACATCGCAAATAACAAATCATTACAAAAGTTTAGCATCCAAGATACTACACGTCTATAATAATAATAATGAAATCATTCAATCGTTCTTTGTCATCTCTGACTATTATGAAGGTACTTATAAACGGTGTCCCAAATGTCCAACGGTTGGGTGGCAGCCCTATTCAGGTGTATCCCATCTGACAAGGGAGTGACACGTCATTGTCAACCTACACGTTTGTCATCGTGAGAGGGACAGCATGAGAGGGACAGCGATGTTATCTTTTGTTCTGTTGTTTAGTATTTTCTTTGGTATCTGATGATTGCTGTTTTATTAGACATCTCAAAGTAAAATCTTTTTTTTTTTACTAGAATAAATAGGTTTTGTGGACATTTCACACAACACTTTTTTTATGATGATTAAAGGCAACAAAACTTTTGGGACACAATAAACAAAGATTTTTATTATGTCCCAAAAGTTAAGAGCCGAGCGGGATTTGAACCCGCGACCTTCTCTTTGGTACTATAAAATCAATAAAAAAAATACATAAACAGTAATAAATAAAAGCAGCCAAGTGCGAGTCGGACTCGCCCATGAAGGGTTCCGTAGCATCAATAAACATAATATAAAGGTTTTTGTAGTTCGTCGAAAGGTAAATTGCGGTTTACGATTTATGACGTATAAAAAAAAAACTACTGACTAGATCTCGTTCAAACCAAATATCGTTGAAAGTTTGCATAGTAATGTACAACATATATTTTTTTTGGATTTATCATTCTCTTATTTTAGAAGTTAGAGGAGGGGGGACCAACTTTTTTCCACTTTGGAAGTGTCTCTCGCGCAAACTATTCAGTTTAGAAAAAAACGATATTAGAAACCTCAACATCATTTTTAAAGACCTATCCATAGATACCCCACACGTATGGGTTCGATGAAAAAAAATTTGCGGTTTACGATTTATGACGTATAAAAAAAAAACTACTGACTAGATCTCGTTCAAACCAAATATCGTTGAAAGTTTGCATAGTAATGTACAACATATATTTTTTTTGGATTTATCATTCTCTTATTTTAGAAGTTAGAGGAGGGGGGACCAACTTTTTTCCACTTTGGAAGTGTCTCTCGCGCAAACTATTCAGTTTAGAAAAAAACGATATTAGAAACCTCAACATCATTTTTAAAGACCTATCCATAGATACCCCACACGTATGGGTTCGATGAAAAAAAATTTGCGGTTTACGATTTATGACGTATAAAAAAAAACTACTGACTAGATCTCGTTCAAACCAAATATCGTTGAAAGTTTGCATAGTAATGTACAACATACATTTTTTTTGGATTTATCATTCTCTTATTTTAGAAGTTAGAGGGGGGGGGACCAACTTTTTTCCACTTTGGAAGTGTCTCTCGCGCAAACTATTCAGTTTAGAAAAAAAGCAGCCAAGTGCGAGTCGGACTCGCCCATGAAGGGTTCCGTAGCATCAATTAACATAATATAAAGGTTTTTGTAGTTCGTCGAAAGGTAAATTGCGGTTTACGATTTATGACGTATAAAAAAAAACTACTGACTAGATCTCGTTCAAACCAAATATCGTTGGAAGTTTGCATAGTAATGTACAACATATATTTTTTTTGGATTTATCATTCTCTCATTTTAGAAGTTAGAGGAGGGGGGACCAACTTTTTTCCACTTTGGAAGTGTCTCTCGCGCAAACTATTCAGTTTAGAAAAAAACGATATTAGAAACCTCAACATCATTTTTAAAGACCTATCCATAGATACCCCACACGTATGGGTTCGATGAAAAAAAATTTGCGGTTTACGATTTATGACGTATAAAAAAAAACTACTGACTAGATCTCGTTCAAACCAAATATCGTTGAAAGTTTGCATAGTAATGTACAACATATATTTTTTTTGGATTTATCATTCTCTTATTTTAGAAGTTAGAGGGGGGGGGACCAACTTTTTTCCACTTTGGAAGTGTCTCTCGCGCAAACTATTCAGTTTAGAAAAAAGCAGCCAAGTGCGAGTCGGACTCGCCCATGAAGGGTTCCGTAGCATCAATTAACATAATATAAAGGTTTTTGTAGTTCGTCGAAAGGTAAATTGCGGTTTACGATTTATGACGTATAAAAAAAAACTACTGACTAGATCTCGTTCAAACCAAATATCGTTGGAAGTTTTCATAGTAATGTACAACATATATTTTTTTTGGATTTATCATTCTCTTATTTTAGAAGTTAGAGGGGGGGGGACCAACTTTTTTCCACTTTGGAAGTGTCTCTGGCGCAAACTATTCAGTTTAGAAAAAAACTATACTGGAAACCTCAACATAATTTTTGAAGACCTATCCATAGAAACCCCACACGTATGGGTTCGATAAAAAAAAAAATTTTGAGTTTCAGTTTCAAGTATGGGGACCCCCAAAATTTATAGTTTTTTTTTATTTTTGTGTAAAAATTTTAATGCGGTTCACAGAATACATCTACTCACCAAGTTTAATCAGTCTAGCTCTTATGGTTTCGGAGAAAAATGGCTGTGATACGGCCGGACAGACAGACAGACAGACAGACATGACGAATCTATAAGGGTTCCGTTTTTGCCATTTGGCTACGGAACCCTAAAAACGATATTAGAAACCTCAACATCATTTTTAAAGACCTATCCATAGATACCCCACACGTATGGGTTCGATGAAAAAAAAATTTTTGAGTTTCAGTTTCAAGTACGGGGACCCCCAAAATTTATAGTTTTTTTTCTATTTTTATGTAAAAACCTTAATGCGGTTCACAGAATACATCTACTCACCAAGTTTCATCAGTCTAGCTTTTATGGTTTCGGAGAAAAATGGCTGTGACACGGTCGGACAGACAGACAGACAGACAGACATGACGAATCTATAAGGGTTCCGTTTTTGCCATTTGGCTACGGAACCCTAAAAAGAATAAAAGTTAGAAATAAATCAACAGAATATACATTATTTACAAAAACTATTACTAAACAACATGAAATACCTATTTAAAAAGAAAAAATAAAAATTACATTTTATAAGAAATAAATTGAAAAAAAAATTGAAAGTGAGACACCATTGAATACAGTATTTTTTTGTATTATTTTTGTTTCAAGTTGTAGCTTAGAAGCACAGTTTAAATCTCTCCTTTCAATTAATCCCAGTCAGTATGCAAAGAATGAGCTCAGACTTTCTTCCCCAAGCAATCTCACGTTTCAAGAGTTTGAAACAAAACGAACTGGAGTATTTACCACAGTTTTATACAAACACTCGTATTTCTACTTTTTTAATTAAGCCGCGTTGTGCCTACAATTTTACAAAATGTAAAGACGTTCTGTTGATAGATTTTTTATATTCAGCTAGCATATGGCCCACCTGATGTTAAGTAACCACCACCTATAAAAAAGCATTTCCTCGTGGGTTACACAGGAACGTGCCCTACGGTGCACTGCCCTGCGTCCATCAACATAATGCAAATCAAAGGGTATAGATAATGCAGGTGAGTAATATTTTCCTTTTATGCCCCACCTGATCTTGAAATGTTCTTTTTGAGTACGGCAAAAAACCGACTGAGTATGGCAAACGCTCAACTATTTGAGCATTCACTACACCTAAATTCGCCGTGAACTTCTTAATTTAACGGAAAAATCTTCAATTTTATAATTGGCAAAATATGCATCACGTTTTTCTTTGAGAAACAGACAAGTAATAAAAGGAAATTCTCATCATAAAATCATAAATTAATATTAAGTTGCATTAAATTAATTATGAAAATGCACCTAGAACCTCCACGTTCCAATTAACCTTCGTGGTAACTCGTGAAACAAACACAAAATGGCGACCAACATTTCCAACAATTTCGGTATGGCAACGAACCGAAACTACGACACGTACAACCTACGACCAACTGTATACATCTAAAATGGAATATTTGAAAAGTTCTAGTTAGTTTTCAGGTTTCCATCGCATACTTTAACATTTTGCGACAAAAATGAAAATTTGCTACTGCTGGTCGGACAAGACCAGCACAGTAGCAAATTTTCATTTTTGTTGTAAATACGGAATGAGTGGATGAGACTGCCAAAGGGTGAGAAAGAATGACGAATTAGAGAGGATGCTTATACCAGCGTTATAGTGGCACTCGCTACTATAGCATAATATTATGGGCAATCCACACAACACTATCTAGTCCCAAATTTTACAGAGCCTAACCTACGGCACAGAAGGCAGAGCTACTGCCAACTGGTAGGTACTAAACCAATTCACGTCAAGTCGAAAACTTTCATGAAATTCTAACGACAGTTACCCGCCGTAGAGAGTTGGTAAAGTGAGAAGTTAGTAAGTAACTAAACTAAACCAATCCTAAGTAAAGATTTAAGTAGAATACATTCGACATTTATATAAAGACATCTTTTCAACATGTATTTTATGCAATAAATACTACGACTTTGACTAAGTTCGTGGGTACAAATCCAGTCTAATATAATACTCATACTAATGAGTTTTGCTGTCTAAAAATATAATTATGTACACTATGCCCGTACTCTCAAGCGGTGAAGGAAAACATACAAAACCTTAAACATACAATCCTTCCACCACACTAGTAAGTTAGTAGTTGTAGAGCTCTTTGTGAAGAGCTCGTCCGGGGAAGTATACTACCATAATATGTATTTTATGTATTTATTCAAAAGTATCACAAGGATGGTCTTGAAACTTCTTAAAGCTAAGAGAGTCTAGGTGCCAGTTCCACGCGACCAAGCCTAGAAGAGAGAAGCACGCAAAAGCAATCGTCGTACGAACTAGTTAGCTCAACCTTAATCCAGAATCGTTTTAAAATTCCTTTTGTTACTAGGGTTGTGTGCTCGTGTTCATCGGGCCATGATTGGCCGCTCCAATGCCTCCGCTTTCATCCTAAACCGGTGAGCCCAATCGTGCCAGCCCTGTTTGAAGCCTTTCAATATGCATGTTTGACCGCCATTAACATAATTAGCTAATTAGTCGATAGAACTGATCTACTCTAGGGCGGATTTTAAATAATTAGGTTAGAGTGAAGTGCAGTATGCTCTCAAGGCCTGCGCACACCTAGGTCGCTGGCGTCGGCGATCTGTGAAACGTTGTCAAATTTGACAGCGATATTTGACAGCGTTTCACTGATCGCTATCGCCAGTGACCTAGGTGTGCGCAGGCCTTTACTGCTCTGTTGGCGTGGTCATTTGTGGGTTTAATCCCAACGAAAGATACTAAGTAGCTATCTTTCTTTGTAATTTTGATTCTGGTAAAAATTTTATGGTCAAATATCTAAATTTTTTTTTTCCAAAGTGTGGATTATTATATTAACATTTATTCAAGAATACAATGAGTTGAAGTACTTAGTTAAAAAATAATTATTTTTATAAAAACAAAAGTAAAAAGGCCATTGCATCTATATTGTAGATGATTTATATAGCGTCAGGGGCAACAAATATAGGTACACCACTATTTTGTAACTACCAAAAAAAAATAGGGTACTGTAGTAGGGGAAGAACATTATGAATGTGCAATCAGAATTTTTAGTTTCAATAAAATGACAAAGTTATTAAATGTTAAAATTTTCAGAAATCATGCATAAAATTGTCGATATATTAGTTACGTAGTACTAGAGAGAAACATATTTACGCTGTTTTTTTCGTGGATGTGTTCAGTATCAGCAGCCAATATCGGCATTTTTTTTTGGTAATTACAAAATAGTGGTTTATACATTTTTCGGTAATTATTTGAATATGAATCAAGACAGATGGCCAAATGACAAAAAAAATAATTTAATTTTAACACATTGAGAAGATTACAATTTTGTATAACTTTCTTGTATCTGGCGCAGCCAGCGCATGAGCATTGCTATTCAGCGTGGCAATGCCGCCAGCTTCTTGGGGACGCTTCCGTCTAGTACTGATTTGGATCAGTTTAGCTATCTCTAGATCTATTGTAACGGTCTACAGATAGCTCAACTGTGTCTGTGTATGTTGTACATTTTGTAAATATTTGTTTAATTGTAAGTTTCTTTGTGTAAATAAATCATAATCTTATACCTTTAAACGAGAAAATCTTGTATACAAGGTGTATCTAAATATGTGTACTATGCGAAGGTGGGGGGTTTCAGACCACAATGGTGATCAGTTGTGGGGGGGAGAAAATTAAAAATTCCTATTTTCAGTTTCCCATACAAAAATATTTAATTTCATAATGCCTAAATAAATTGACAACCCTATCCTTGTAACCCCTTGACCCCTTGACCTACTACCTCTGTAGGTCTATTACTACTACCTACTACCTCTGTAGCTGAGTTTAGGGTTGTCACTTTGTATAAAGTCAGCTGTTCATGTTGAAACTTCGTTGCAGTTTTTTTCAGAGATACCAATCGAAGTTCGAAAAGTCGTTGAACAAAAGTTGTTCCCCGAGGGGTGGAAATTCACCCCCCTTCGGGATAGTACACATATTTTGATACACGTTGTATAATATATATATTTAGGATCTCGGAAACTGCGCCAACGATTTTCATGAAATTATGTATACAGAGGGTTTCGGGGGCGATAAATCGATCTAGCTAGGATTCATTTTCAGAAAACGAGTCTTCGTTAAAAAAAAACTAAAAACATAAACTGAATATGTGACTGCTCCTGCCATCTATTGACGATTGTGAGCAACTAAATGCAATCATATTCAGCAGATGGCGTTGTTCAGTAAGAATAAACTAATAAATATAATAATAAGACTCTTTGTTTTCTTAAAAATACAAATTAACGAAAAAAAATCCGAGCGAAGCTCGGGTACCAACTGCTAGTAATTATAATACACTGAATTTGATTAACTTCAATGAAACGTGGAAACAATCCTCCCTTGAAATAATAGGGAGTAGATCTACGAAACGAATTACTTTCAAAGATAATAATAATATTCGAGTATTTTTCTTGTCGAACCATCTGTTTTCTTCTATATTGTAGAACATTTATTGCTCGAGTGCTTATAGAAAAGGAATTGTTATTGGCAAAGAAGAAACGTTTAGCTTAAGTTAGGTATGTTTCAGAAGTAGTCTTTCGTTCAGTAAATAGGACTCTATAGAAAAGACTAGTAAGCTTCAAACAATAAAAATAGTAAGTGAATATTTTTAGGTAAAACCCAATGAATTGTTATATTTTTGGTAAAGGACCGGCAGACTTTTCTATATCCAGATCTATTTATTTATTTTATTCGATTTCAGAGCTAACTGCCTACTTTTACAGTATTCATACAGTTAATAGCGAAGTGCCGACTTTTTCATCCTTCCTCCTATCATCATCTCGAATTTTATGGTCTTCTGCTTCTCTCTCCTATTATACAACGCCCAGCGTTTTAAATTTTAAATATTATTGACTCATGCTAAATATATTATTAGAGTTAAGCTGTTTTAAGCTTGCCGCCATCTGATCTAATAAAAGATCAAAGTAACTGCGTTGAAAGGTATACGAATTTTCCCTTTTTATTATCGAATAGGCCTTCGAATTAATGGTGACAAAGGCATGCGCCCACTCAGCCGTGCATTCGATTAACTCTTTAGAGTTGGCATTAAAATTATATATTCCGGAGTTCGGAGTTCGTATTTTTTATCGGAAACGAAAACTTCGCGAAATATGACGAGTCGTAGAACATAAAAAGTTCGAAAACATGACGTGTCAAGTGATAAGCGCCCCTATCGGACGTGTGCGGTAACTTTCGCCTCTGCATACAAAATTGGTGCTTGCAATACGACCAAAACCAAAATAAAATTCAACTTATTTTTGTATTATTGCAAAGGTTATTTGCGTTTCAATAACAAATTGGGGTTTGAGTTGTTTAGCCAATTTATGAATGTACCTACTTAGCTAGGTACTTGTGGCCTTACTTAGAACCGTTAATTAGGTGTGAGACAGTGTGAGACACAGCTTACAGTTAGTCCTGTCACTATTTGTCATTGCCTAGTGGTAAGAGAAAGCAGTTGGTTATACTTACCCTATTTTTTTAAAGAAATGTGTGACAATAAAGCCTTGCGCCTTGCACAAGCTTGCACAACATCAGTAAAACACTGTCAAATATGACAGCGATATTTCAAAGAGTTTCTGATCACCACCACATAACGCTCAAATGTGCGCAAGGCTTAATAAGGTTATTAATTCGTTGATACGTTAAGTTTTTAATTTCAGATTTTATTCGAGAAATTTCGAACTTTCGGAGTTTAAATTCGAACTCCGACGGTACAACTCCAGAACTGCTCGCTCCATAAAGAGTGTATTCAAACACCTTTTTTATTTTTATGCAAGTACTTTCGTTCACGATGCAATAACAATATCTATTTGCGTTTTCAATCTTTGTTTGGTGTTTTATTTTGTTTCTATTTCGATCAAGCTGCTTGCGAATTGAATGGCAATGTGTTTATTGTTTGTTAGTCGCAGTCAACTAGTAAAGTTCGCTGTTTAATGAACTGCCTAGTCGTTTTCTTAAATGGCGGTTATCGTTGGACCTAATCACTAGTACTACTAGCGCTACTAGTAGCTACTTAAAGCGTTTTTAGTAGCATGTTTCGTTTGAGGTGTGCGACAAAAAAACGTTGCTGAAAATGTATTTCTTCTTTTTTATTTTTTAGTTCCGGTCTGAGGAATAAAAAACGTAACCGATGAATAGGAGTAGCTGAGTTTATTTTATACAACTAGCGGATCAAGCATTATAGTCCACCTGATGTTAAGTGGTAGCCATCGCCTATAACTCGCATGTCAAGAACGTGCCCTACGATGCACTGCTCTGCGTCCATCAACTAGAAGCATTCAGATGTTCAACCTCCCGTGCCAGTAATTTCACCGGCACTCACGCCCTTCAAACCAAAACACAGTAATGCTGCTTCACGGCAGAAATAGGCATGGTGGCATATACCAATATTATTACTTAATAATTACCAGTTCAAACTCCCACCGCAAACCACAAGCGACAACAATGGTTACCGCTGTAAACATAACATTAATTGGTTATTAGTACCCTTAGCATCAGTTTCTGTCATATCCAAACCACAACCGACGAGTTGCTAACGAATCTGTCAAATCTGAAATTCCAATTTTGCTAAAAAAGTGACCCTTAAATTCCTCGTTGTTTGTTTTTCCAATAGGTGGTACTACTAATATTATGAACTATTCTAACTATTTTTTTTTATTTCAACTACAAATCATACTAATATTATGAAGAGGAAAGATTTGTATTTTTGTATGTTTGTAACGAAAAAGCTCAAAGATGCTGGACCGATTTCAAAAATTCGTTCACCATGTTATAAACTAATCTCTGGCTCTCTGCTCAGTTGGTAGTAGCTCTGCTTTCTGCGCCGTAAATCGTGGGTTCGATCCCCACCGAGAACAAATATTTGTGTGGTTAACATAAATGTTTGTTCTCTGTCTGGGTGTTATATTGTATTCTAAGTATGTATTTACAAAAAAAAAATGTATTCAAGTATTATATCAGCTATCCGGTTCCCATATTACAAGCTCTGCTTAGTTTGGGGCTGGGTAGTGTTGTGTGCATTGTCCACAATATTTATTTATTTATATTTATTTTTCAATCAATATTTATTTTAATATTGTCATTAATTATATTTACTTATCAATTATTTTTATCAAATTTTGTTCTTTATTTTTGATTTTTACTTTTGAAATATTGTTTTTTTTTAATAATCAAACTCTGATGAGGTCGCTACTGGACCAAGACTAGAGTCTTAAGTTTGACTTTACAATATTAATATACAATTCTATAACATTGTATGTACTTAGACCTACACGTTCTAGAGTTGATGGTAAAGTTTGAAAGGATCAAAGCTAACTTTGGCCAGATTGTTTTGGCATGTTAAACGGCGGTTCAGATTGAGTTTTGGCATAGCAATTGACAAGTTGAAGGCGAACTCATGTGTGGTTATTATGGTTACACTAGCGGCCACCCGCGGCTACGCTCGCCCGTTCCCGTTACTTACATCCGTTCTCCGTTAAAATATCTTTATACAGTGTAGCCTATGTGTTATTCTAGAAGCTATATTATTGTAAAGTTTTACTAAAATCCCTTTAGTAGTTTTAACGTTAAAGAGTAACAAACATCCATCCATCCATCGAACCATACATACTAACTTTCGCGTTTATATTAGTAGGATATCCTCACTTGTCACTGGCATAATAAAAAGATAGGTAAAGGTAAAGGTGGCATAAATAAAATAGAAAAGTTGCCTGGAAGAGATCGCTCTCAGCGATAAGGTCGCCCATGGTTTTACCTAATTGTTAATTTTGTATGTCCTGTACTGTATTTTTTGTGTGGTGAACAATAAAGAGTTATCTATATATCTATCTATAATTGTCCGAATGGACAGATGCCATCTAATTAAGAAGACGAAGAGAGCATACTGGATACATATTATTATTGTATTGTATTATCTTTTCAAATGATGATGTTTATTTACTGTGCATCCCAGTGACCTTGCCTCAGTCTGTTCTTAATAGTATCACAAAGTATATCCGTTGTGGGAGGTACTGGGAGTGCAATCATTTTGCTCATAAATTAAACACACGTGAAGGTTGCTAGGTCATAGGTTCAGTACTTATTAAAACCACATGTTAAATGAGTACATAGTATTGTATTTCGACTGGCTTATCTCAGCTCAGTCAATCCTCACTGGAAACAAATATTTGTGTGTTAAACACAGATGTTTGTTCTATGTAAGACGATAATTACGAAGTTTTGGATTCTTGACAGATTGCGTATAATATTGGAATTAAAAGATTACAGATTTATATGATGCGGTTAGCGTAGCGTTTGTTCTCGGTAGGGATCGAACCCAAGACGCAGAAGGCAGAGCTACTACCAACAAAGCTGAGAGGCCAGGAGTACTGTGGGAACCAGATAAATATGATATTAAATACCCTACATCTTTATAAATGCCTTAGTTAGACCGTTATCTTTCTAATATGCATTATAATTCTCTTAAACAATTGGTACTAATAACTACTTATAAAGTGTTGATTGATCGCCGCTCCACTGATAAAATAAGTCACAGCGACGTCTACATCAAGTTTATAAATCTTAGAGCTGTAATAGACCAAGCTAGTAGTAGCTAGAGCTCTTACTTTGTGTGTGGCTCGTCCGAGGAAATACTACCACCATGCCTATGTCTGCCGTGAAGCAGCATTGCTGTGTTTCGGTTTAAAAGATGCTGGTGAAATTACCGGCACGTGAGGTTGAATACAGATGAACGCAGGCAGTGCATCGTAGGGTACGTTCCTGACGTGCGTGACCTACGAGAATGCCTTTGTTATAGGCGTTGGTTACCACACAACATCACATTGCTTGGTTCATTAGCTAGTGTTAACCGGTTTTGGGAATAGGACATCTCTAATCGAATCAAGCAACAGGACACATCCCTAGAGAAAAAAGAAAAAGAAGGAAGATGGCGTAATGCGTAGTTGTATTGTTTTGCCGTGTAATAAGTAAAGCAGAGTTCTAGCCCTATTACTAGTTATATAAAAACATAGAGCTCTACTACTAACTACTACCACTATTAACTCTACTACTACTATTATAATATACTTTTACATAAAAAAAATAGTTTTTTTTTTAAGTTTATAGGGTCTTAAAGTTCATACATTTCTACCACATCTTTGTCATAATACCCCAGGCCGTTTACTTAGGGCTTTAAAGTCTGAATATTCATAAGGTGCAGACTGATTGCTTTAAAGAGGTCTTGGACGCCCACAGACGGACTTGAACCGTAATGAATGGGCTCTGATAAAGCTCACATAGAACGATGTCTAATACCCTTTTATTGAAGTTAAAAATACGCGTCTTTGCAGCAATTTTTTGGAGTTGAGTCACCAGAAATACTTTGTCTGAGGGGTGATTTTTCCTTATAAATCATATAATTTTTAAATCTACGGCGCCGGAATAACACTAATCGTCGAATAAAAAATGTCAGTCCTTGTTTTTGATAAACCTAAAGGCCTGCGCACACCTAGGCCGCTGGCGTCGGCAATCAGTGAAACGCTGTCAAATTTGACAGTGATATTTGACAGCGTTTCACTGATCGCTACCGCCAGCGAACTAGGTGTACCCAGACCTTAAAAAAGAGAAATATATTTTTGTGTGACGGATAAATCGAACAGTATATTATTGATATGAAATTGAAATATGAATAGGCAACGTCAAATATTATATGGCTTACTTATGCGAATGTTAAAATTTACCATTTTATGATATAATTTTTGATCATCAACACTCGTAATAGAGCTAGGAGGGGACATGTTTAATAAAGGTCCAGTGTGTAAAATAAATGTTTAATTCTAACTTGGTAAGAAAATACAAGAGAAAAATATTAAAATAATTATAAACAGATTATTAGCGTAATTTAAAGATTTTTTCTATCAGCTGTAAAAAGAACAATTGTTTCCTAATAAGATTTTCAAAACATACTTCAGACAAAGTTGTCGTTGAAAAATATTTGAGTGATTTTGGTAGATTGATAGTGAAGAAATTTAAATAAATAACAAGTTTTAGTTTTTGTAAACTCACCATCTAATCAGCTAGTCTGCTAGTAGATACTCATTTAGATATAAAAAAGGTTCAATCATTTAAACAAATTTCTTTGTAAATTCACAATAAAACCACAAATTTTTGCACACAAACCACAAAATAGGTTCTCACTTCACAACGGCCTGTCACAAAATGACTTATCAGAATATACCTGAACTAATCACCGAGAAATATTTTGACAGATACTGCTTATTTTGACAGAATGCCGACCCCCTGCCGCCCTTAATCATTTTGAATCACCTTAACAGATACCACAAATGAAAATAATTCTTTGCTTACTGTAATTAGAACTCAAGATCGTTCAGCAAATAGCTTCATGCTTTTTCGTCGTCTGTCACGACGCCACCACAAAAAAGATAAATGAAAACGTTCTTATTACAACGGATTAGGGTTGGTTTTGGCGCGTGCTATGAAATATTTAGTCATTTAAAAGAAATGTTTACCTGCTTGAAGATAACGCTAATCGGTTAATGTTTTGTTTGGCCCTGGAATGACGTAAAATATTTTGAAGTTGTTTGCACAGTCCTTATGAAAAATACGGCTGGATTACTTTCTAAACATAGAAATCTAATAGTTTATGTATGATAGTTAAGATATTTTTTTTTGAACTAGGTACTCATAAATATTACACGTACTTGAACCTATTTAATAAGACTTGAATAAACTAAATATTTTTTTAAACTTTCGCAATCATAACACGGGTATTTATCGTGTTTAATACATTTTTTTATTACATAGGCAAAACGTCGGGAAAATAAATAAAATAAGGTAATAATATACACGCAATAAATACCCTTGTAACTGTTTCAATATAATTTTTTTTTATTATACGCCTTGTTATAAGGCTTACAAATAAAAATAATTTAATTTATGTGTAGTGCTAGATAAGATTGAAATTGTAAATTAACTGTCAGGTGAAATAAAATAAAAGTTGTCCAGCTGTTCGTTCAAAAAGCTGCAAGGTTCGTTTTAAGTTGGGCGGACACTTTCACTGAACATAAACCATTTTAAATATTTATTTCGGCAAAAAAAATAGATTATGTCATTGGAAACCCATAAAAAGTATTTGAGGTTGTTTTTAGGTCATCCTTTGTTAACCAGAATTGTAGGCGACTAGTTTTTATAGTGCAATAAAAACTATAAATCCGTCCTAGAGATCAATGCTTTGTTGGCAAAATTATGTAAATAGTTTAAGTCTGAAATTGTGTTTTTGTGTTAAGTATAGGTAAAAGTTTTTATTTGAGACACGGATTTGGCCAAAACGCGGTCAATAATCTATGTCTGACGTCCGCAGGCGAATGGCCTGACCTATATTAATAATAATAATATGTCAAAAAGGATTTAGTGGACATCTTTTACCTATACGTCATGACCGAACAGTCATCTCAGTCAGTCATCAGGATTCGTTTTCTGTCACTTCGTGATGGCACATAGCTTTTTGATTTTATTTGTTTTTCTGGTGTTATTTTGAGTTCTGTTGTGTAATTTCGGTGGTATTTTAACCAACATTACTTGAGGTTTTAGCTCAAAGTGTTAGCAGTTGGAATTAAAGTGTATTATGTGATATTCTGATGCGATCGAAAATGTTTCAGTTGGATTTGGAAGAAACGGCCATCTTTCTTCCAAAGACAATTAGATAGGGCCGACCTGACAGACAACTGACGATTGGACGAAAAAGTATTTTATCTATGTAATATATTTTCATCATTCTCATTGAACTATTCGACACTGGCAGAATTGATCCGAAAAGGACAGATCCCATTCATTAAGAAGAAGAAGTCAGTCATCAATGATCAAACAGCTAATGTAGTAGGCAAGAAATATTGCACATCGGCTACGGCTTTATAGGGCGTGGTGTGCGTCAGAAAAAGATAGCGCTCTACAAAGCCGAAAAGCCAATGTGCAACATTGATTGCCTACAACCGTACATGTAAAAGAAAGAAAGAAAGAAAGAAAATTTATTTATTTGACAAAACACAGGTACAGTGAACGGAACATAGCTGTATCACCATCCGGGCTACTGGAGCATTGTTGCCACATCAACTCTAGGCCCTAATCCGCTATTTTAGGGAGTTGGGCTGGCTGGGTTAAGTCTAACACGGGGGGTCTGCAATACATCCCATCGCGGGACGTCAGTGCAGACCTTATTTATTTTTATTTCTTAGGAAAACAAACAGTACTTATATTCTAATTCATAATTTAAAAAAACAACTATGGACCATTAAATAGTTTTCGCATAGTGAGACTATTTGGAGCTTACTTATTAATTTATATGAAAAATATAACAAAAATAGATATTATGTGACGAGAGACTAATGTAGACATAAGTACTATAAAATGAAAGATACTTAAAAAAAATTGAAGAAATTAAACAGAATAACAAAAAGTGCAATAAAAAAACAAGCCTAGGGAACCTGAGGAGTCTCCCCGAACCAGCGTTTTGACAAAATGTTATTAAATACTTATTGGTTTTGAGACAAACAGATCTAGTTCTCCAAACATCTAGACAAATAGATCTTATTCTTGCAACTCAAATTAGATTTGATCAAACAGTTTGTTTGAGATTCCCCGCGTCGCCATGACCTTATAAACGCTTACCTTATAAATAATTATCTAAGTTTTTGAAAGTAATTTAAAAATATTTTTGTTTTTTATTTGAATTAGCATGTAAGATACTGTAGGCCTAAATGCAACCTTGACTTATAACAATAGTTAGTATCACTACAAGCCCACACAAGCCTACACTTATTAGCAAAAATCGTTAAACGCTATTTAAGTACACGAAAAATAACAAGAAACTTACAGTTAATGCATGTCCTCTACTGGCCTCTAGCTCAGTTGGTAGTAGCTCTGCCTTCTGCGCCGTAGGTCGTGGGTTCAATCCCCACCGAGAACAAATATTTGTGTGGCAAACATAAATGTTTGTTCTCTGTCTGGGTGTTGTATTGTATTCTAAGTATGTATTTACAAAAAAAAATGTATTCAAGTATTATATCAGCTATCTGGTTCCCATATTACAAGCTCTGCTTAGTTTGGGGCTGGGTAGTGTTGTGTGAATTGTCCACAATATTTATATTTATTATTTATTTATTTATGTACATATTAATAAAATGTACAAAATACCAAAATAACAGTAGAGCTATCTTCAGACCGTTACAAACGATCTAGAGATAGCTCAATTGATCTAAATACTGCCACGCAGGATAGCAGCGCGGCCCTTGGACCACTCGTCGCTTCGATAAATAATAAAGTTCAAATTAAAGCAAAGACCATCCCGGATTTCAGATGAAAATAAACTTTTCAAATCGGTTCATAAATAACGAATTTATTCAATAGCAAATATAAAAAAAAATACAACCGAATTACGAACTTCCTCCTTTTTTTATAGTTTTTTAAGTCGGTAAAAAATAACTTAAACTTGACTAAGTAGCATTTACATATTTCAGCAACTTTATGACAGGTGTTACAGTTTTACAACTTTTAATAAACCCAATAATAGCCATTGTAATAAAAGCTTGTAGCTTTAATCGATGTTTTTACTGTATCGTTAATTTGGATTTGACAGTTTCCTTGAACGTTTGCGAATAAAGGTATGACTTGTGCAATACCTACGATAACTTAATTGGGTCAAAACCAAGTGTAAGTAAAATTCAAACAAGGATTTTCCGTAGCTTATTAGTATCAAAATTCACAACGTATCTAACAAAATACGCGATCAAAAATATTTCTTGATTTAGTCATATTTTTTCGAAATCAAGATTAGGGTAAACCAGGGTGTAAGTGAACACTTTTTGTATCTGTCAAAGCACACGCTCCAAATAGTTACTTTAGTTGTGTATTGTAATTTATAAGTGCATACAAATATAATTGGCCGCCAACATTGGCAAATAACAATTGCCGGTGACGGTCAGGACCATAATTATTTTTTTCCAGATCCTTTTCTGCTTTTTGTTTACAAAAACATGCTCTAAATAAAAATACCATCCATGCAGAACTGAAACATGCTATGACGTGTAACTCGACCTTGCATTTTTTTCTTATCTCAAAGATATTGACAAACCTTACGCCTTATAGACGCCGTCTTTGTGAGAAAAAATGTCGCCATCAACTTTTTTCCATATTTTATCTGTTTAAGGGCAAATTTTTCCATGTAAAGATAAATTTATCCGTCAGATAAAAATATATTCATTTCTTTTTTAGACTTTCAAAAACAAGGCTAGTCATAAATGCTAGTTATATCTATCTAAAAATGAAAAGTGTTTTATGGTTTTGGATTTATTTTTTACTTTCATATTTATTGTATACCTATAACATCTACTTGTAGATACCCACTACACGATTCTGTTAGTATCTCGAAATAGGCACTTTTTATAAACTCTATTATTAATAATCTACCTTCCTAATTTTCAATTGAAATCTTATCAACTTATCATCCATCCATTTATCATTTCAACTACAAAACTCAGGACTACAAAAACATTTCATTGTATTTACCCAAATACCAAGACATACATTCTATCATATCAATAGATTCGTTGCAAGGATGGAATGCACATAGCTTGTGTAACAGTTAGTACTGCAGCGCCACAGTTGAAGGAATAGTTACTACAGCTGTGTCATAGATTATAGACATAGTTAGTGTGCATTTACCCGTCTTGCCACAGAACAGTTGGGATCATATAGTAAGGAAAGTGCGTGTCTATTTCCCTTTAGCTGTTATTAAAGGATAATTTAGTTTATATTGTCAACAGAGAGAGAAAGGTTAATATGGACATGCTTTGCGGGTGTTTGAGTGTTGGCAAGTTTTATCATGCGCACTTGATGTGCGGGCAGGTTTTTTCCGCAAATAGGCCGCTGGCAGGCCCTTTTTGCGTGACCCCTGACACGTGTTGCTCGAACTTTTTTAGGTTCTACAACACGCCGGTTTCCTCACGATGTTTTCCTTCACCGTTTTGAGAGTACTGGCATAGTGCACATAAATATTTCGACAGAAAAACTCATTGGTACACGAGTGGATTTGAACCCACGACCTTCGGATCGGAAGGCGGGGCCACTACCACTAGACCACCAGTGCTCTTTTTTTGAGTGTTGGCATAAGTAGGTATATAATTAAGTAGGTAAGTTCTCAGTTTTCCAGTATCAAGGCTATCAAAATATTATACTGTACCTACCTATGTTCGTAGCATCCTCGAGTATTGTTCGCAGGTATGGAGTCCGCAATACGATGTTCATATTAAACGAATAGAGTCAATCCAACGTAGGTTCTTGAGATTTTTGCAGTTTAAGTGTAAATGTTATGATGATGATTATTATAAAAGATGTAGAAGACAGCATATTTTGCCATTGCAAGATAGACGTAAAATATCAGATATTGTTTTCCTGAGCAAAATAGCGCAGAGTAAAATAGATTCTCCTCAACTCTTACAAAATATTAAATTGAAAATTCCAAACAGATCAGTTAGACTTCCAACTCACCTTGAAATACCCTCTTGTTCAACAAAGTATAGGCAAAACACTTTCTTTAGTCGAGCAGTAATTGCGTTCAATGGCTTGGTTGACGTCCCCGAACTAGATCTGTTTGCTTCCAAACCACCAAGAGTTAAAAACATCTCAAAACGCTGGTTCGGAGAGACTTCCCAGGTTCCCTAGGTTTGTTTTTTTATTGTACTTTTTGTTTTTTCTGTTTTTTTTTAAGTAATTTCTTCAAAATTTAGTTTGTCTACCGTAGTCTCTCGTTACATTATATGTATCTAATTTTGTCATCTTTCTCATGTAAATCAATAAGTAAGCTCTAATAGTCTCTCTATGCGAAAACTGATTAATGGTCCATAGTTGTCTTTTTAAATTATCAATTAGAATTATAAGTACTGTTTGTTTTCCTAAGAAAAAAAAAATACAACTTGAAGGCTGGTGGTGCACATTGTGCTAAAATTATTTCTAATGTTTTAAGCAATCTCATGCAATTTATTTAACAGGCGTCTTCTGAGACATTAGAGATAGTGAATAAACACTGAACAGTCATAAATACTTTGTAGCTTCTTTTTTGTATACAAGTAGCTTCTATAGAAAATAACAATCCAATGAAACAAATGTAGCCTGTATACCGTTCAAAGTATGTGTGGCGGCTAGGTACTTAGCCATAGAAATCGGACTGACGGGTTGGATTTTGATGTCAGGTCGCCAACCCTGTAGCTTTGGTGCAAATAAACAAGTATTGGTGGTTTGGTGAGTTACTGTTGCATAATTTTCCAGAAAGTTAGACTTTAAATTTAGGGGTAGCATCTTTCCTTCAACACATAACCTTAGAACTCACTCAGTTTGTATTTCTTTGTTTTATTAAAAAAAAGTTTTTAAGTATTATATCAGATATCTGGTTCCCAAAGTACATGCGCTGCTTAGTTTGAGGCTAGATAGTGTTGTGTAGATTGTCCGCATTATTAATTTATTATTTATTGGCTTATCCATACAATGATTTCTTTAATAAACTTAAGAATGATTGTCAATTGAGAGGATTTGACTTCATCATCACAGATGAGCTGCATAAGGATCTTAGCTGGATACAGGGTGCTACTTCTTAAGAAATATTAACTCCTTGGAGAACGATCTAGAAGACACCTAGTAACCCTTCAAAGATAAATATCTTTGAAGGGTTACTAGGTGTCTTCTAGATCGTTCTTCTCCAACGTCAGCTACATTAGCACTTACATTTTAAGAAATTGAATGAAAATTTGTAGTTAAAAGATGGTGAAATTCCCAGTAAACTAAGCTTGTTCGAGAAAAATCTTAATATACTCCATTACATAATATTACATACTTTATTATAAGTTTTATTTACATCGCATAAACAATTCGTGGGACGAAACGGGAATAACTTCAAGCCTAGATATCTTTAGAAATTCAGATTTGTAGGGTTTCACTTAGTTTATGAGGAAAAATACATTAAGCATGGTATAATTAAAAACCTAGAAAAATGTTGAAAAACTAGACAGGTTAAAAACTGACAAGCACACTAAATTGCATATGAAATTGTATCTGTTTCAAAGGATTATTGGATTAGCCTAACTCCTTTATAAATTGTGTTCCAACCGAAACATATATCATTGCTCCAACACCCTGTATTGGACAGTGTAAGTATGATTAATCGCTTGTTGGGACAGGTCGGTATTGTTCCGGGAGAGTGTCCTTAATATGATATACCAGACTGTTTGGACGCTTGTCAGTGGCCAGAACCCATGCTTGAATATTTGTTGTGTGAATTTAAATATTATCGCTGTTAGAAGAGACCTTTGTGTGTGGCTCGTCCGGGGAAGTACTACCACCATGCCTATTTCTGCCGTGAAGCAGCGTTGCTATGCTGAGGTTTGAGGGGTCTAAGGTTAAGGCAATATTTTAAATTGCCGGGATAGCGTATGAAAGGTCTTGTGTGTGTTTTAATACAACTAATTGATATAATAAGCATATAATCCATCCGATGTAGGCAATGCCACATCCGATGTCAAGTGGTAACCACACTTGACATCGGATGTGGCATTGTTATAACAAAGCATTGCCTCATACGTCACGCATGTCAAGACAGGAACGTGCCCTACGATGCACTGCCGTGAGTCTATCAACTTGAAGCATACATATATGTTCAGACTCAAGTGATAGTAATTTCACTGGCACCTGGTTTAATTTCTCTCCAAACCGTAACACAGCAATGTGCTTTATATGTGGGTGATGTCATTGATGGACGAAATCTGAGAGGTAATGCATTTGAGATTCAATAATAGGGAGCCATCTGATTCTTCCATCAGTTCACATTGTTGGCAGAAACGACCTTGAGACCAGCGGATGATCGGTTTATTCCGTCACTGGTTCCCATAAAAAAGTATCGTATCACAGAATAGACAGATCATTCAAAAAAACGGTAGGAACCAAGCCGTAGCTTGTTGCCTGTTCTTCTAGGCTTGGCCGCGTGGAACTGGCACCTAGACTCACCTAGCTATCATCATCATCATCATCAGCCTGAAGAAGTCCACTGCTGGACATAGGCCTCCCCTACACATTTCCAGGAAGAACGATTCTGAGCCCTTTCCATCCATCGACTTCCCGCGATCTTAACAATGTCGTAGGTCCATCTGGTGAGTGGGCGCCCTACGCTTCGTCTTCCGGTTCGTGGTCGCCATTCGAGAACCTTTATTCCCCAACGGTTGTCGGCTCTTCGAGCTATATGGCCTGCCCATTGCCACTTCAACTTACTAACTCTACGAGCTATGTCGGTGACCTTGGTTCTTCTATTTTTATGTTCTTGGTTCACCTAGCTATAAGACGTTTCAAAGCGATCCTTGTGATACTACTGATTAGACCCCTTTTTGACTTGACTTTGACTATGATGCAAACCCATTGCTGCTGATAGAATGTCGTCAATGTAGTTACTAAGCTCACCTTCGTACATCTGAGCATATTGAGGGAATCCAGCAGCCCGGAGCCATTTGCAAGCCTCCGCCGCTTCGATCTCTGTAACAAGGAAACAATGGTTATTATAGAAAAATGTGTCAGCCAATAATCAAATCAAAACAGATACAGATAACCAGGACTTTACACGAAAAATATGAAGTGACCAAAATATAATTGGTCACCAAGCAAGAAAAAGTAAGAAAACTTATTTATTTATTGGTAGATAAGAAAAACATTAACAAAAAACAAATATTAACATACTATAAGAAGTGAAGTGATGGAAAAAGAATACATAGTAATATGCTTAGTAGAACAATAAAATGGTGCCTCACGTGAAGGCGTCATAAAATGGTATCCAACTCAGCAAAAAAAAAGTTGAATGCAATGCGTGGCAAATTCCACCTTTTTCATTCACTTCATAGACAAAATTAACCTTAAATTCGATAGAAACTGATAATGTATGCGAGATAATACCCTAACCCTAACTATATCCTACCCTATTCCCAACTATTCAGTTAACCCCTACTCAATGCTACGTGCGAATTACCTTAAGCCGTGCACACATCTAGGCGATCTGAAACGGAAATGGCGATGGCGATCAGTTTGATCATAGGGGTTTGCATATATCCACACACACCTTGCCTTGATGCCTTGAACATTGACAGCGATACACTGATCGATATCGCAGGTGATCTTGATGTGCGCAAGGCTTTATTAGCAAGTAATATCCGATCTGATAGTTATCATTGAGTTGTGGATTTTGACAGACTAACTCGGATTCCAGAGTAAGTCGAATTGTTTTTATAAACATACACAGGAAATTACTATATGATAAGAACAAAAACTATTAAAATAGGGAGGCAATCGCAAAACGTACCCTGTCTCAGCATGAGGTCGAGTAAGAGTATTAGAAATATTGAGTAAATTACATTTTATGTTTAGAAACGTAGGTAAAGAAACTCAAAAACTTTCTCAAGCTGGTAGCTTTAACGATAGGTATAAACCACGTGGAAACAGAGGTCTACACAGCGGGTGCTCAAATAAACCAAAGCTGAAGATGCGATCTATTCAAATTACTTCGTAAACTTATGTAAGAGCTCTAAACGACAATATAATAAACTTAGCGGGCTTTCTAATGATAAAATATTCAAAGAAGTTCCAAAACTCAAAATGTACAAATAGAATAGAAATAAATGATAGAAAGATTACCTGTTTAAAATTATACAAAAAAAACTAAGTTATAACTTTTGAAACTATTATGGGAGGTGATGGAAGTCCTAGTCTATACCAGGACTAATTAGTTCCACTACCAGACGTGATTGTATAATTGAGTATTCAAAGATACTATCGGCGTGAGCAACCGTCTTAGCTTCATCAAAGCTCTTAGTAGAGTCTTAATAATTCATATCTCATTCACATAGCGTGAATGTTCCTTGAATCATGCTCTCTATTACGTAAATACAATTTCAAATCCCCGCCATTTTAGTAATTTAGATGTCAATTTGTAAGGGCTTTGGAGTGGAAAGAGAGAGGTGTTTTTTATTAATAACTTTTTGATTAAAGTTGGGATCGATGTTTAGTGTAATAGTGAAAGTCCATTGTCAACTAAAGCACTGTATTTAAAAGAACTTGAGCAGTTTTTGTTTTTCACAGATCTCAAACGGCGTTTCAGTTTTTACGTCGTTCAACAAAACTCGTCGTTTACCTTAGCGTGTTATCGCATCTTTCCCTACTAGTTTGTTAAAGCAAAGTCTAAAGTCAAAAAGCCTAATATTTATGAGGAGTAGAAAAATAAAAGCATTATCCATCAATAAACATACAATTGAGAACGCGACTGTACACTGGATGTGCGCGGGGTGTCAAATCGGTGCGGGGAGGGTAATTCAACCGGAGAGCCAATCAGCGCTACACACGCACGCCCTTCATCCCGCTAGCCCTCCTCAGGTATTTTTGACTTCTGCGCAATAACGGTCAGCGCTAAAGTTACGTTCCACTCCATAGAGCTCGTGCAGTACAGTTAATCTCAATATCCTTTCTACCTTGATGGTCGATATCCTTTATCAGCCACCGGCTACGCACCGACACCATGATTTATTGCATTCTTGGTGTTTCAAGACTCAATCGCTCCACACTTTTTAGTAATTTGTCTTACACGTTTTGAGTTATTTATTACTGATAATTGTTGCGACATTACCATGTCGATTACATGACTTTTGATCTGCGTACATAAATGTTAATTGTCAAAACATAGATTAAATAGGGTAATGGAGTAGGTTTTTATCGCGTGCGGAGATAGTGGAAACACTTTTTGTAGTAATTGTACATGATATAATATTTTTTTGTTATATTAAATCGGTATTTTTGAACTAAAAATAGCAATGATCGTGTAAATTGCTCATGTATCAAAAATAATAGTTACGTAACAAAATAGATAGGTTTTCATGATTCTTCAAAAATAAGGTGGAAGTAGGTAGGTAGGTTTATACGTACTTATAACATACGCTTTTTACGATTGACTCTCTTTAGAAAAAAAGTTATGAGTAGTCTATCCAAGGTTTTCAGAACTCAATACACAGTTTACAGTAGTAATCTTAGCTAGTACTCTCATCATAGAATCTTAAGCCGCTCAGACTACATCCAGACTTCAAACGATTCACAGAAGATACCTACTTGTTTTGATAAGAACACGTTGTAGCAGACAGTTTTCAATAAATTACAAATATTCTAAAAACAGCCAAAAGTTTGAGAGATTTGTTGTAGAAACGAAGCAAGTATTTTAATCTCATCAAACACTTATGAACGGGAATGCAAATAGTAGGTCCTTGTGAAGGGCGAGAACGATTCGAGTCCTTTTCATCCCACGATCTTAAGAATGTCGTCGGTTCATCTGGTGGGTGGGCACCCTACGTTTCGTCTTCTGGGGCTCAATTCTAGACCAGTGACTTTTTTGTCACGGTAGATATATATCACAAGAACTGTCAAATTCACTAAAGAAACTGTCAGTTCTCACATATAATCTACCGTGACAAAAAAGTCACTGGTCTAGAACTGAGCCCCTGGCTCGTGGTCGCCATTCGTAGATTTTTTAAATAGGGCCCAGCGGAAGACCAGCGTAGGTTGTTCTCGACCTGCATCATGCTGAGCTTTGGTCCTATTTGCAGCACTTTTGTAAAAAATATATTTATCTATATACGACTACCTTTTGATGTTGGTTTTTGTTAGTCTTATGTCTAGTTTGTAGGTATGTATTTGTTTTATATTGTTGTCAATGTCTATGTATATGTTGCAAATTAAGTATTTTCATTTCATTTCATTTCATTCGAGAACCTTTTTCTTCCAACGGTTGTCGGTTCTTCGAGCTATATGACCTGCCCATTGCCACTTCAACTTACTAATTCTAAGAGCTATGTAGGTGAGTATATTCCTCTTTATGTACTCTTTCTAGTGACTAGATGGAGTATAATAAGTTAGTTCTACATCTATACAAGCATTCAGGAAACACATGGTCAATTCGGTGCTGACTAAGCCGTGAGTTTCCTCACGATGTTTTTTCAGCGTTTGAGACTCAGTTTCTCAGAATATTCTCCTACTTCGTTATTTAATGAAAAACGATGACAGATGTTTGTGACTCAATCATGTTTTAACTAGACCAATTTAGATAAAAGTTGGAACGCACATTTCGCCATTTCCCAGCGTGCCGCGGATTCCCATAATAAAAATGTTTTTTTTTTATATAAAAGTTTTCAAGTCAAAAAGAAAAGGTCAGGCTCTGTGGTATATTTGCAGAGACCAGAACCCGAAGTTGGGGTTTTGCTACCACATTTCGTTACCAAATGTTCTTTTCGTTTCGCTTTTTTTCCTCTCTCTATTGCATGGAGAAAATATGAGACGGCAAAAATACGTTTCGTAGTTAGAGTTGTTGTCTCATCTTTTCTCCATACAATAGACAGAGACAAATAGGCGAAACGAAAACAACATTTGGTAGCGAAATGTTGTAAATGCACTGAGACTTCGGGTACAGGAGTGGACTTATGTGATTTTACTCGTCCAAAACAAAGAAAGAAAATGTTTGTATTGAACTGATAGCGTTACCCAGGGTTGGTAAACTAAGCACTTAGACTAGACAGATAACAAAATAAGTACGCCATTAGTGATTAGTGTGCTTTGCTAATTAGTGAGGACACAATGGAACTTTTAAGTAGGTTTGGGCATTAATCTTATTCTTCGTCTTATCGTGTCATTGATTCTTTCGAACCAAGTGTGGTGAAAGGATTTTAAGTGCGTCTTAAAACTATGTGTCCCTCCAGTTATAGGATGCCACAGCATGCACAAAATTATCAACTCAACTAAACTAAACAGACAATAAGTACTAGTTTTTTTTAATGAGTTTACTATATTTTCATAAATAGTAGAGTCAATTGAATTAGAACCAAAGAAATATTTACAAAATACACAAGAAACAGGTTAGCTATCTGCAGACCGTAACAAACGATCTAGAGATAGCTCAACTGATCCAAACCAGTATCAAACGGAAGCGTCCCCAAGACGCTGGTGGTATTACCACACTGAATAGTCAGTGCGCTGTATACTTGTTAAATAATGAAAAAGGAAACTGCTGCGTAGTCTAGGTATAATTAGGTAGGTATAGCACAGTTATTTTGCCTCGTGTAAAAATGCATGCACACAAAAAAAAAACTGTAAGTGATTTGAATTTTTTGATTATTTTGTCGATTCTGTTCTTTCATTAAAAATACATGACAAAGCTAAAACAAGGTCAGCACAATATTTTAAAAGTTAAAATAGTTTATTCACTATCTGATTACTTAATTTACAGTGCCACCATTTGTACCTATCTATTCAGCAGCAAAAGAACATCATCATCAATCTATGTATTCCACTGCTGGACGAAGGTCTTCCAAGACGCACCACTGAGCCCCCTCTTCGGTTCTACTCATCCAATACTTGCCAGCTACTTTCTCAAATCCCTCCCCCCTCCCCTCCCTCCTCTCCCCTCTTCCGCCCCATCTTGCCGCAAGCAAAAGATAGTAGCAACTAAATTAAATAACGATTCAATGGTCAACTGAACAGAAGAACTATGGCTGGCGTGGTACGGGCATGTCATGAGGAGAGATGTAAGTCATGTGATTAGGAGAGTAGGAGAGTTTGGATGTGGATGGATATGTTCGTAGAGGAACAAAGAAATCGTGGATGAACTGTGTGAAAGATGAGTAAGAGAGGAGTGAATGCAAAGTTGACGGCTGACAGAGGGGAATAGAAAAGGAAGACGTGTTGTAACTTGTAACCCCACATAAAGTGGGATAAGGGCAAGAAGAAAATGATCAACTGAAAAGATAAGTTGGTGGCACTGTAACTGCTCACACATAGAGTCAGCATCGGAAGTTAATCAACATTTATTTTGATTATTAAAATGTTGAACCCCTCCAAATCTTCATGAACATGTTGAAACCTGTCACCACGGCAGTCGCATATGCACTATTATTATTGATAAATAATAAAAAGTAAATAACGTTACCTGTTATTTGATCCGCACTCAAATTCGGAACACTCATGATCACGTATTCACCATGTCTTTCCTGTGGATTAGGTCGACTAATCTCTCAGGATGGTATAGATGCTGGGCAAGACTATTCCATCTAAAAACCAGACACTGTAGCGTCCCGTAAGTAGGGGAGTAATCACCAATTGCCACTGACGCTATAAATCATCTACAATAGATGCAGATGCCTGTTCACTTCACAACTCACGCGCGAGACTGGCGGGCGCGGGCGCATCATTACAATCACTGAATCATTCGATTCACGAAAATTCGATCAACTCCATTAACCTCGACTTTTGAATTAACACGTTAAATAACAGTTTTTCCGTACCAGTTATGCAATAAAGCTTCGAGTCTATATATGTGCATGCTTTCTCCTTTCCTCCTTTCTCTCATTCCTTACATTACTGACTGGCTGATTTGACTGGCCTCTCAGCTCAGTTGGCAGTAGCTCTGCCTTCTGCACCGTAGGTCGTGGGTTCGATCCCCACCGAGAACAAATATTTTTGTGGTAAACATAGATGTTTTTTCTCAGTCTGGGTGTTATATTGAAGTCTAATGTGTATGTATTTACAAAAACAAAAGTACTTATTTAAGTATTATATCAGCTCTCTGGTTCCCAGAGGACAAGCGCTGCTTAGTTTGGGGCTAGATAGTGTTGTGTGGATTGTCCACATTATTTATTTATTTATTACAGAAGTAAAAAAGACTTGTGAAACTCCGCTTACTTTTGTACAGTAGGATACAACTCAAGTTACCCAAAACAAAGAAAAATTACGCTTACTGCAAGGATATACGAGCTAGCAGTGTAGTCTGATGTGTATCCTTGTGTACATTATAGAAGTGAGGAAACGTGGAAGGGATAAATTGACTTTTGTTTATGTCCTCCTTTATTTCTGTCTCTTTCTTATGTATTGTGTAAGTAACTACAATATTTATAAATTAAAAGGTTTTAGTAAAAAATAATAATTGAACATGCGTAGGTAGTTCTCATGTAGGAAGTGGTACGTCATCACGGCATCAATGAAATCCTATATTTAGTCAGCGATAAAATAACAGTTCTTACACTCAAATATAACTTAAACCAGTGCACTTTTGATATTTTTAGACCTAACTTAAAAAATTGCTTTAACCTTACATGCGAGACTTTCTCATTTATTTGCTAAATCCAAACAGAGATTTGTAGGGCTCGTCACCGATCCACATTTTTTTTTTTACTTATTAAAATATGTCAAAAGATAAACAGTGCTTAAACTATCTCTATCTCTTACCACTGAACAATGACAAACAGTGACAGGGCTAACTTTAAGCAATGTTTAAATTTAAATTGCGTTTATAAGTATGGCTGTATATTGAAGCACAAGCATTGCTATTTTTATTTCGACTTCCACGACTTCTAACGTGACAAATGACAGACAAAGCATGCCCACAAATTGATCGAAGCTTAGTTATTCAAAGTCCCCGCTACCATTTTATTGGTTTAACACTTGTCTTGTTATTTTATGCATGCCGATACTAGTTTGAATGAAAATGTTACGTTTAACGGTAAATACTATGTCATGTTGTAAAACCATAGATAACTTATTTTAACACTTCCCACGTCTTATATTCAACTAAAATTAAGATAAGAGTTTGCTATTATCAACTATTGGTGAAGAACACTGGTTTTAAATTAAGAGAAAAAACAAAAAAAAACCTAATAACTTTTTTGTATCATTGCTATACTCGTATTATCTACGGCGCTAACATTCTTTTTCACATAAACTACATTCAACGTTTGAAATTCGAACACTGTCCACAATGAGTCAATCCTCACGAAAAAGTTTTCGCTCTTTGAATTCATAAATCGAACACCGTTCAAAGAGATACGAAACTCTTTTCGACCGCGGGTTTTTGTTTTATTCCACTATAATATTTTTAAATTTCGAATACCGAACTCTTGTACACCGTCCACGGATGTAAGAAACAAACAAGTGTGCTCGAGTCCAAGAACAAGATTAGTTATCACTGTTATCGGTGGTCGTTACTGCGTCCTTTAATCGCCGGACGCGTCACTGATAAGGCTCGCTGTGATTTTGAAAGCCTTGGTTATGGATATGGTATGTAAATTCCTCAAAAAATAAAAGAGGACATTACGAAATTATTTGAATGGTTCTATTTTATAAGATCATCGATGATAAAAGATGAGATCACTCTGATGCAAGTGTTGGTCATCAGAGGTGACCTCAAATTTATTTCTAGCAGGATAAAGTCAAAAGTCAATGGTAATTTATATGCTAAACAAGAAAATCACACATCAAGTTCTTTGCGTCTATAGTTATACAATAATAGATCCTACGTAAATATTTCTAATATGACAAGCCTCTTTTTTATGAAATCACACCAATAATTACGTTTATTAAATACGCTTTTTAAGGTTCCGTAGCCAAATGGCAAAAACGGAACCCTTATAGATTCGTCATGTCTGTCTGTCTGTCTGTCTGTCTGTCTGTCCGTCCGTATGTCACAGCCATTTTTCTCCGAAATCGTAAGAGCTAGACTGATGAAACTTGGCGAATAGATGTATTCTGTGAACCGCATTAAGATTTTTACAAAAAAATAAAAATAAAACTATAAATTTCGGGGGTCCCCATACTTGAAACAGAAACTCAAAAAATTTGTTTTCATCCACCCCATATGTGTGGGGTATCTATGAATAGGTCTTCAAAAATGATTTTGAGGTTTCTAATATCGTTTTTTTCTAAACTGAATAGTTTGCGCGAGAGACACTTCTAAAGTGGAAAAAAGTTGGTCCCCCCCCTCTAACTTCTAAAGTAAGAGAATGATAATACTAAAAAAAATATATGTTGTACATTACTATGCAAACTTTCAAAGATATTTGATTTGAACGAGATCTAGTCAGTAGTTTTTTTTTAATACGTCATAAACCGTAAACCGCAATTTACCTTTCGACGAACTACAAGAACCTTATTATGTTACATCAAGTAACATAATATAAAGGATCTTGTAGTTCGTCGTGCTACGGAACCCTTCATGGGCGAGTCCGACTCAAGTGCGAGTCGGACTCGCCCATGAAGGGTTCCGCTGCTTTTTTTTAGTTCTTCTAGTAAAAGATGAAGCTAACTACGGGTACAAAAGTAACCGTTTTACGGAACTTATTTGCTGTTTGTACTGTGCGAGTTGGTTGAATAGTATACTATTAATGAAGTTACTGTCATTTATTTTAGCTCGAACCGGCTTTTTGCACACCTCTCGATATTTGGCTACAGTGGGCGAGTCATTCATAATTATGACAATCGAGATCGTCCCGCCATCTTCTCCGGTCTTCCTCTATGACGCCGTCCTTGTGGGACCTAACCAGTAAATACTTCGGTCCAAAAAACGTCCGGCATAAGGCCACATGCCCTGCCCAATCCCATTTAAGGTTTGCCGCTTTTTCAGTCACTGACTGTTTTTGTTTTGGAGCGCAGCATAGTGTTTTGATTGCGGTCTGTGGGTTTGACACCTATGCTGCGCTCCATAGCTCACTGGCAAACCTGTCTTTTTGCACTATTTTTATGAAAAAACGAGATATTTACCTCACAAAAATTAAATCATGGTTAAATATGCCGCTGTTTCATAAAAATTGTGTTCAAAACCATGATAGTTTCTAAAGTTATACCTACCTCTCTTTTTAGTCTTGAAGTTACTAATTAAAAATATTTCGTAGCTCTATGTCGTACGACGAATGACTTTAAAAATTAACGAAAATATTTAGAACTATCGTCACGGTATCGTTATCTTAGCTGTCATTCAAGCGAGTTCATTACATAACGCACGCGTTTTTTTTTCCGAATAATTGCAAGCATTTTCTATCTCTTATCTCATCCTGAAAGAAATAACCTCGACGGTAATCCATGTGTTAGATAGAGACAACCTCTATTTTTAGGTTATTTATATCTTTGTCATATTTTGATTAGTGTTAGTGTTAGTCTTCGATCACTGATACCAGTACGTTGCCGTTGTACGAATTTGTAATTTAAGGTTTTAGTGAGATTAGGAACCACTAGTGCAACGGGAAGGTTTGAATCTCATTAGAATCCTAACTTTTGCAGTAGGGACTTATTATATATTTTTTTATCAATAATTATTATTGATATTTTTTCCTTCGATAGATCTAGAATTTTAGCAAGTTGATTTCTCTAGTAGAAAGTGCCTGTGTAGGTTACTAAGTAGTGACATTTAACCTTGTTACTATATCCCTATTAGGGCAAATAAAATGCATTATGCATGTACATGCCATTTTGATAGTACATACCATTTACATGGACGTTATACATTACGTAAGCGTTTGCTTAGGTAAACAAAACTTGTCTTTTCACTCAATAATCATTTTATGCAATTTTAACGGGAGCACACAGTGACCATGACTTTTTGATTTTAGTGAACAATTTAAAATTTAAAAAAAAAACTGGCCAAGTGTGAGTTGGACTTGCGTACGAAGGGTTCCGTAATAGAAACGACAAAAAAAATCATATTACCTGTTATGGGAGCCTCTTTAAAAAAATATTCTAACTTTTAGTATTTGCCCTTATCGAGGCAAGAAAAGAAATACATCATTTGTGAAGATGTCAACTCTCTAACTACTTTCACAGTTCATGAGATAGAGGCTGGCGACAGACGGACAGGCAGACAGACAGACAGACGCACGGACAGCGAAGTCTTTCTAATATGGTTCCGTTTCCAGCAATATTAGGCAAAAAATGGCCCTAAAATCGAACGCAAATAGTGCAAAAAATATAGTTTTTATAACATATCTACCTCTCGTTACAATGTTTCCTAATGTTTAATATGTAGTAGACAACAAATATTGCACATCGGCTAATATCGGCATCATAGAGCATAGTGTATGTCAGAAAGAGATAGCGCTCTACAAAGCCGAAAAGCCGATGTGCAATATTTATTGGCACCGTAATACAAATCTTATCTCAACGACCTTCAGAATACAATAGCATTTCGATACAAAAGCGTGAGCAGTTTGAGATAATTTTGTAGTAAATCTCATAACTCATGAGTCAACTATTGAATGATTGTTGGTTTAGTCATCAATGTTGATTTTTAAATTTAAGAAGCATAGGTTTAAGAAGAGGAAGGTCAACAAATCCTGGTGGCGTAGTTCTCAGGGGGAACACAGCAGCAAGCTGAATGGTGAGCAAAACATGGCGCAGGCTAAAATCCAGAGTCTAGCACATCGTTGCAAAGTTGCTAGCCTGTTGATATTCTATAGGTTGCATTTTGGGGAATGTAGTAAGGAACTGCATGATCTCATACCACCACCTCTCTTCTACCATTATGACTAACAGACGCACGGCTCAGTACCACCCATATCTGGTTAGCATACCACACATTCGCACTAAACGTTTTGGCTCCACCTCTATTATTCGAACCTCCAGAGATTGGAACTCATTATCGCCGGCTGTTTTTACTGATCACTACATTCTGGGCCTCTTAAGGCAAGAGCGAATAGGTCTAGACCATTCTTCTCCATCTTCGGCTACATCGTCGCTCATCACCAGGTGAGAATGGAGCCAAAGGATGGTCTCTAGCAAGTAAATAAAAGAATATTGTCAAGGCTTAGGCTACTGTTAATGGCTGGAACAACGACAACACACAGATCTATTTGACATTAGCTAGATGAAATAAGAAAAAGAACCATCGAACAAAAAGTGAATTCAGTTTGTAAGCCTAACTCAAGCACTAGTCTCTCGCAAAATGATACCTTTTATACTTTAGACACGTAAAAGGACTAACTTTAGGCTTACAAAAGGATCATATAAAAAACGGTAGGAACCGAGCCGTAGTTTGTTGCCTGTTCTTCTAGGCTTGGTCGCGTGGAACTGGCACCTAGACTCACTTAGCTTTAAGACGTTTCAAAGTGATTCTTGTAATTGAACTGAATAAAGATAATTTTGATTTGATTTGATTTGACTACGGGATAGATCAGAGCTGATCTATCCCTCTGATTGTGCTGAAAAAAAAATCGTTACAAAAATTAACAAGTCACACATACAATTGAAAGAGACAAACAAGAAATAATCAATAAACACAAATTAAATAATAATTATACAAAATTTTTGTTGATCGAGTGAGCGAAGATCTCACAAACAACTTGTTTATGACTGTACCGAGCATAGTGTTTACGATTACAAGACTTAGTCATCGATGGGCTTTCTTGAAATTGCAGACGTAAGAAAATAACCAGAAGATCCTTTCCTTTATTTACTTCCTATTAGATGGTGTGTCATTGAATGATGACTAAAAATGTTGTGTGGTGGACTAAAGGTGTTAGAGTGATTACAAACTACTTACGGCTTTTTGCAGGGATTCAAAGTGATTCTTGCAATATGAAGATTGAGAAGTTTTTGATGAAAACGTGTGTTAATCGTGATTCTTTCAATGCCAGAGGTGTTCCCCCTTACGTAAAACATGAATACGTAAAACATTAATACATGGTTACATAAAACATTTTTTTGTGTTGTTGGTGTCTATGGACGACGGTGACCGCTAACCATCAGGTGGGCAGTAAGCTTGTTTGTCTATCTTTTACATAAATAAATATAGTATTACTTGCTATTCTAGGCTTGGCCGCGTGGAACTGACATTTAGAGTCACTCACGTTGTTTTAATGCTGCCTTCCTACGGTGCGTGGTTCTGCAGATCATCACGCACAGCGCACGACGACGCACGGCAACGCACACAGAAAGGGCTCCTGTCATGGAAACAATATCGGCGCACGAGACCGTTCCCATGGTGTGTCGTGCGAGCTGATCCGCCTCCGTGCGCGATATCACACACCGATGGGAAGGGGCTATAAGACGTCTCAAAGTGATATAACAGCATAAACGAATTTTGACTTTGACTTTGAGTAGCGACTGTCAACTATCAAGTGTTAAAACTAAAAACAATATGTTTATTGATGACGAGTCCATAATTTACCACAAAAATGGTCACCCCAGGCAATAAATTTCCTACGATCGAGGCGGTCATTTTATCGGCATAATAAAACGAAAGGCCGACATGAAACTGAAGTGTGGTTACACTAGCTAGTAGCTACCAGATGCTTTTCTAAGTAAATTCAAAATAGCTTTACCAGTTTATGGTTTGTGAATTTCATACATCTGCAGTGCGCGAAGCAGCAAAATTATCTCCATATTACATTGCATTATGTTTTGCATGTGTAGTGTTAACCAGTTTTGGGAATAGGACATCTCTATTCGGATCAAGCAAGAAGTTACGTCTCTAGTAGAGAAAAAGAAGAAGAGGAAGGAGATATGGCGTCGTGATGTGTAGTTGTATTGTCTGCGGTGTAATAAATTATAACAGAGTTGTAGTTATAATCAATGAAGAGTTTTCGTGCAGCAACAGTAGATAGATAAATAAATAAATAAATAAATACTGTGGACAATTCACATAACACTACCCAGCCCCAAACTAAGCAGAGCTTGTAATATGGGAACCAGATAGCTGATATAAAACTTGAATATTTTTTTTGTAAATACATACTTAAAATACAATATAACACCCAGACTGAGAACAAACATTTATGTTCACCACACAAATATTTGTTCTCGGTGGGGATCGAACCCACGACCTACGGCGCAGGAGGCAGAGCTACTACCAACTGAGCTAGAGGCCAGTCAGATAGACAGAAAATTATTTATTGCACTCAAAAAAATGTTGCATCGTACATAGGCGAACTTAATGCTAGAGAGCATTCTCTTCCAGTTAACCTTTGTGTAATTCGGATATTCTGAACGGGTAGTGCACATAAACTATATTAATAATATATGAAAGGGAATTGTTTTCAAAATATCTGAACTAAGCAACAAGTAAGATAAGACACAAATTGAATTTGACAGAAAAGTTGTCATCTAATGTGTAGTTTTATTTGTATGCAATTTCTTGTTTTTACATCACTTAGCATTAAATAAAAATAAATATGTTGTAACGTGTTCCAACGGGGCAGAAGGCTTATTTTGAGTTTTCAACATCGTTTTGTTGTTGGCTTAACGCAAAATTACTGTCGTTAGCGTAATCTTTAGCCCTTCTTCTTCTTATCGTTTCACGATTTTTTTCAAACCAAGTGTGATGAAAGTATTTGAATTACGCCTTAAAGAGGCTCCGTTCGTGCACTTGACACATATTTTCGAACTTTTTTAGGTTCTACATGCCGGTTTCCTCACGATGATTTCCTTCACTGTTTGAAAGCACTGACATGCCACGAGTGCCTTAGCCCTGATTATGTATTGAAAAACGATAAACAACCCATTCAGGATTGCGAGCACTAATATTTTTACGTAGCGTTCGTAAGTAAATAACATTAGTTCTCGCGATCCCGCAAGGGGCACCAATTGTAACAAAATTGTGGCTAACGACAACGCTAAAGATAGTATTTCGCAGTAAACTAACGACAAAATGATGTGAAATGTCAGAATAAGCTTACAGAACTTAAAATACGAAGTGTGGGGCCGAGATAAGCCTAAAATCATTACATGAAGTTGCAGTAACGAGACTTACAAGGCATCAGCGGGGTATTTAAGACTTTATATGATAATCCTCAATTTCAAAGATGACGTAATCATGAGAGCGGGCTCGGTGGTGAGCGTGGCGGACGCTGAAGCGGTTTACTTGTAGTTGTAAAAGTATATTGTAGACAATCCATGCAACACTATTTATCCCCAATTAAGCAGAGCTTGTACTATGGAAACCAGATAGCTGACATAATACTAGTATGCGTTTTTTTTGTAAAAGCACTCAAAACCTTTTATATTTAGAATACAATATAACACCCAGACAGAGAAAAAACATCTGTGTTCGCCACACAAATGGTGGGGATCAAACCAGATCAACACGTCCTCCAGCGCAGAAGGCTGAGCTATTTGACCTACCGAGCTATGAAAGCAGTAATAGTAGCCAAGTATACCTAAATAAAATAATATGCAACTTTTATTACAAATATCAATCAAGCTTCTAGATTCTGAATTCACAAAAAGAGGCAGGTATTATGTGTTATTTTTGCAAGGAAAGTGGAAAAACATTAAATAACATCACACCTAGAACGCAATGGTGAATTCTTAGAAAAAATGTCATACAACATGTAAAAAGCTTAAAAAATTGCTTACGATGGTTTTCGCCAGTCAAAAAGTAGATATCTAGTATTGTATTCAAGATTCAAGTTCAGCAGATTATTCAGGATTCGATTCTCGAAATTACCCGCTTTCACTAAAGAAATCGCTCGTCCTATCACTACGTTCTATACCTATTGCTACGACACGCGTCCATTTAAGGTGCTTACTTCCCGGTGGTCACCCGACTGACCCATTCATGTGTATGAGCGGACCACACGGCTCATTTACATCGGATTAGTGTGAAAATACATTATTTACAATGAAAATTGTATTATTTTAAGTTTATGAAAACTGAAAGCGTTGGCGGGACGACCTGGACGCCTTCCACAAGCAATGGTGGGAGGAGGCTCAGAATAGAGGGAACTGGAAGTCTTTGGGGGAGGCCTTTGCCCAGCAGTGGGACGAGGTAGGCTAAAAAAAAAAAGTTCATAAAATGTACGAAAAATATTAGGGGTCATCATCATCATCATTATTAGCCTGAAGAAGTCTGCTGGACATAGGCCTCCCCTACACATTTCCAGGAAGAACAATTCTGAGCCCTTTCCATCCACCGACTTCCCGCGATCTTAACAATGTCGTCGATCCATCTGGTGGGTGGGCGCCCTACGCTTCGTATATTTGGGGTATTTCAAATGATTAAAAGATATTTTTATAAACAAAGGGATGACCACACTGGAACTTCACTGCTATTATTTTAGACTATTTTTGATTTGTAAAAGGATCATATAAAAAAACGGTAGGAACCGAGACGTAGTTTGTTGCCTGTTCTTCTACGCTTGGTCGCGTGGAACTGGCACCTAGACGCACCTAGCTTTAAGACGTTTCAAAGTGATTCTTGCATCGTACTGAATAAAAAATTATTGACATGATTAAAATTTGAGTTTTGATTTCAGATATTTCGGCGGCAGAACTCACAAAATGTAATCATGGGAAACATCCCGTTATTCTTAAAAACAGTGATAAGAGCCATAATAATTTTTTAAAATAACAATAATTTTATTTTAAACTGGCGAAATCGGCAACTTTGTTGCAACATATTCACTAAAAGCACAACATAACAACATTATGTACTTTCATTAAAAGCTCTTAAAAGATTAAAAACGCCTAAAAGCTTTTAAAACACGGAAAATACGACTTCAAACTCAGTGCTATATGAACTAACGAAGCGAGACATGAACGGGAACTCATTTTAACCCTATCTACATAGGGCAGGGGTGCTCAAACGGTCGATCGCGAAAGCTTTTCGAGTCGATCGCCAGCAATATACTTAAGAGGGAATCACACAGGCGACTCTCCATACAAACGTAGTCCCTTATTTCCTCCCTGGATAATGCCTCTCTAGAGTAACCATTTTGTCTCATAAAATCCAGATCTGCTATAAACGTGCTCGTATGTTTTCCTTTTTTTCAGAAACTTATTGATAAAGAAAATATGACCCTCATATGATTTATATGAAATATGAATTGGAGGTGATATTTTCTTTGTCTGGTTTCCATAGTACAAGCTCTGCTTAGTTTAGGGCTGGATAGTGTTGTGTGGTTTGTCTATAATATTTAATATTTTATTTATTTTTAAACCCCCGGTCGAAAAGTGGGGTTATTTATAAATGTGAGAGCTGGGGTGTGAGGGCTCGTCCGGGGAAGTACCATCACTATGCCTATTCCTGCCGTGAAGCAGCATTGCTGTGTTTCAGTTTGAAGGGTGTGGGTGCCGATGAAATTACTGGCACTTAAGGTTGAACATCTGTATGCCTGTAATTTTGAAATTCTTAGGTCGAAAGTTTTTTAAATTTAAAGGCTATTGCAATGCACTGACTCTAACTTAAAGTTTACATTCAAATGCAGCCGACTGTACCTTAACTCAATTTCAACATTGTTCAATAATAGCACTGCAATCTTGTAGGAAAACAAACGTGAACTTTGTAAGGACAAAACGTGGGTGAAACCGGGGAGAAGTCTGTTCTTTAAACACAGAAAGCAGGTTTTCGGCGTTTACCTGTACATGCAATGGTTGTGGTTTATAACAGACTTTAAATAAAAAAGGAAGGGTATTCTCGATTCAGTAGTTTTTTTTATGTTTGTTATTGTTTAACTTTGTCATTTGTGAACCTATTTGAATAGTTTCATCAAAATTGCTTCAGCAGTTTGGCTATAAAGTCGGTTCAAGTGTTCAGTAGTCTGTTCTACAGTATGTACAATCCGTAAAAATTGCAGCGTTGCTAAGGAAAATTGATAAAAAACATGATTTCATGATCTTTGAGTATTCGCACTAAAATGTAGACTAAAAGTTGCGAATTGTATACATTCTACAGCCAATGATTGTGCAATTTTTTTTTCACATCAAACTAATTCTAATGATTGTCATGAATTTTGTATTTTTATGTTATGGAATGCTTTTCAAATTTTAACTTAAATCTCGTTCTTTTTATTAGAAGTCGTTTAAAAAACTAAATATCTGCAAAACTCCTCCAATCGCAAATTAAAACAGTCGTGACATGAAAATGAGTTAAACCCGCTTTGTGCGTGAATGCGAACGTCTTGCTTTCTATGAAATGGCAATTTGAAATTCAATTTACGCGTCTTGTCTTCAACACATTGTGTGAGAAGACACAAGATCGTACAAATAACTTAACGTTCTGTTTGTAGCTTTTCTAAGACACGGAAACCACAACTGAACAGACCGGTAACATCATCATCAACCTGCAGAAGTCCATTGCTGGACTATGCCTTCCCTAATTTAACTTTTTTACCCTTTCACGACGTACACAAGGATAATGCTAGCTCGTATGTCCTTACAGTGAGCGTCATTTCTCTTTATTTTTAGGTAACTTGAGCTGAGTAGATAGTAACTACACTGCGCTTCCTCCGCGCTGAACCATGCCACGCTCACAAGGTTTCATCCCCCATTTTAACCATTTACAACTTTTTTTGACGTGACAACGTTTTATAATTCGATGGAGCCGGCTGCACGCACAAAAAAACATGACGTCATGCGGCGTTACCTCGCTCTGAGGCGTTCCATTCACGGCTTCAAGTGCAAAGAGGCACAATCGGCCTCCGCGTTAGGCAGCGTTCGACATTCTGTCTCTCCCTACTTGAGTGAGCAATGCGTCCGCGTGGACAGCTGTATGACATTGTCACGTTCAACTATTGTCAGTAAACAGACATTACAGACAACCGATTTTTCACATTAAAAAGTAATCTATGTCTTTTCTCAGAATCTACACTGTTTGTGTACCAAATTTCATTTAAATCAGCTTGGTAGTTTTGGCATGAAAGCGCGTCAGACAGACAGAGTAACTTTGGCATTTATAATATTAGTGAGAGTAAGTAAGGATAAGGATTTCGATAAAGCCTACTATGCAATTCAAACTGACTATCCCAACGTCTTCACAATAGGCAGTGATTTGTCATAGGTGTTCTCGCTAACCGTCATTTAAACCACATCGTGTCATCCTATCTGGTTATTTTATTTACGATTTGTCCCATCTCTGCTTATAAGTTTGTAGTTCCTGTTAAATTTCATCCGTAATGTCACTGCCTTGAATTACAAACAGAATAAAAAAAGGTTGAGTTTAACCCAAAAAGGGTTAGCAGGGGGACAATGCACAATACACCCCATCGCGGGATGTCAGTGCAGATCTTATTCCCCAACACAATTAGAATTTGAATTAGGTTGAGTTTTTTATAAAATACAACCACAGCGTTATATTTTGTAAACGAAACCTTTTTTGCGTGGAGCTGACACCTAGACTCACGTAGCTTTAAGACGTTTTAAAGCAATCCTTTTAACAACTGATTTAAGATATTTTTAGTCGTTAAGAGACAAAATCCTTTAAATAAATAATAAAAAAACTAAACAGTAAATTATCGAGATACGAGTCTTATAAAAGAAGTCTTCTGTCTTTTTTTTTAACACATAATGATCAATTTCAGGCTTTTAATCTTTCAGAATTTTACTCGGAATAAAGACTGAATTTTTAATCTTTAACTTGCAAATAATAATTTCAAATACAGGCTGTTTTAATACCAAGACATTTAAAAATGTCCTAATAGCGTTTTCCGTTTTGTTACGTCCACTGATTTGATAAAACCATAGTCATACAAATTCATGGGACCCCATACGGGGTTTTGCTATAAACCATGGGTGCCTACGACATTTTTACGACCTACCAAGGCTGTAGGCCTACCACAAGCTCTGTCTGGCTCTGTCTCTGGCTCTAGTTTTGAGCCTGTGTGAGTGCTCACCAGTGTATTATACTGTGTGGGTGACGTTTCGACGTAGGATTTAGTCAACACTTACACAGACTCAAAACCAAAGCCAGAGACTGAGCCAGACAGAGCTTGTGGTAGGCCTACTGGTCGGGGTCTGACCAAGAACTCCATTTTATTTATTAGTGTTTAAAGCGATGAAATGTTTAGTGGTTGAGTTTCACTTACTCACTAAGTTGCTCACTTTCTATCTATTTGACTAAGCTATGACGATAACAAACTTTATTATGATCAGACTGTGTGTTTTGAGTTGAACTCGCTTGTGAGCTAGGATACGTAAATAAAGGATTGAATAACTGGCCTCTCAGAAAATTTGGTAGTAGCGCTGCCTTCTGCCTAGGTCTTGGGTTCGATCCCCACCTTCATTCCAACTGCTGATACTTTGAGCTAAGTCCTCAAGTCATGTCTTAAAATACCACCGAAATTACACAGCAAAACTCTAAAAAATACCAGAAAAACAATTAAATTAGAAAATAAATAAATAAATATTGTGGACAATTCAACACTATCTATCCCCAAACTATGATGGGAACCAGATAGCTGATAAATATAAAACTTGAATGTTTATTTTGAAAAAACATAATTAAGACTCTAATTTCTAAATGTTAGATTACAAAATAACACCCAAACTGAGAACAAACAACTATGTTCACTACACAAACGCAGCAGGCAGAGCTAAAATCAGCAGTGTGAAAACAAACAAAGCGAAAGCTCTAAATTAAGTTATTATCATCGATTTCGTAAGCACTTTCACTTATAATATCATAATTATACAATTTTCTCATGTGGGAGTATAATTGTTCTATTTGGAGAAATGTTTTGCGAAGACAAAACCTACTAAATACATTATTATAGAGAAGGAGATCGAGGTGGATTTATTAAACGACTTCAAAACATGTGAAGATTAAAAAACTTGACAAACCAACTGCATGGCCAAACTGGTGAACCGATTTTGATGAAGTTTCTATGGAAAAAAAATTGAAAGTGTAACCTATTAAAAAAAGTAGTTTTCAAATCGGTTCATAAATGACAAAGTTATGTGATAACAAACATAAAAAAAATACAACGTAATTGAGAACCTCATCTATTTTGTATCTGAAGTAAAATTTTATCGAGATCGGTTCAGCAGTTTGGCCATGAAGACGATTTCTCAAGATTTTAAAACTACGGTCTGCAGCGTTAATAAATGCCTAAGTTATAATTATTGTGGACAATCTACACAACACTATCTAGCACCAAATTAAGCAGAGCTTGTACTATAGGAACCAGAATTTGCAACCCACGACCTATGGCGCAGAAGGCAGAACTACCATCTGAGCTGAGAGACAAGTGTGTAGCTGTTTCGTGAAATATGCACTTGTTATAACAACGCACTTGTATTATTATTATACATTTGGTGGGCCGCTACAGGCATAATTTAGTCAAATGGGGGTACTCCAACCACGTGGACTGCAACTGCGGAGCCCCACAGTCTATGCTTCATTTGCTGTCTTGCCCAGAGTGCCCCAACACCTGCATCACGCTGAAGGATTTGACTGACGCCACGGACAGCGCTATTAGTGTGGCCCACTTCTGGGCAAAACACATATAGGCACAATATAACAGGGGAAACATCGACACGACGAATAAGAAGAAGATTATACATTTCAGAAACATTTTATTGAATGCAATTGCCTGCTTTATGTAGGTAAATACTTGCGTCATTTTCGATACAAACTTGTGGATGTGGAGGGACAAGACTCAATAAGTTCCCTGAGCCCTGTCTTGTCCCTCCACATCCACATCCGTGTCACCATCAGGTTCACTGGAGCACTGCTGCCACCAACCCAAAGTCCTTCTCCGTTACTTTAAGGAGTTGGGCTGGCTGGGGTGAGGGTTGGCAGGGGGACAATGCACAATACACCCCATCGCGGGACGTCAGTGCAGATCGTATTCCCCCGACTCAATTAGAATTAGAATTAGATACAAACTTGCATCGGTCTCTTGGTCTAAAACTCGATTTCGAATTCGAAGAAAGTGTCAAGCTGGCGTCTGTCATTTTATGGGCAATTCCATAGAAGATGGTCCATGTTTAGTGGTCCGCATTATGGTCTGAGACCATTTAACGATGGTATAACCTCACGCTTTGAAGTTTAGAATGGGAATGCCAAATATGGAATAATCGCTTTGAAAATAATTGAGATTGCTTGTTGTTTTCACTTTTGCTGGTGAAATAATAATTAAAAAGTCATGGAAAATAGAGAAAAGATATAAGAAGAAATTCATTTGATATAATTATAAGTTTAAAAAACTAGAGAAACCGATTTCATTGCCAAACGGCTAAACCGACTTTAATGAAATTTGTTTGGGGTAATCTGGACGTAAGAATAACCTTTCAAATAAAAAAAATAATAACGTTCCAAATAAAAAAATGGCAACACCGATTTTACAAAAAATAAAATGGGACCAATCTGGAAGCAGTACCTTTCAGATACAAAAATATTTTTTCAAATCGACTCACAAATGACGAAGTTATGCGGTAACAAACATTAAAAATAAATATAAAAATAAAAAAAAAATACAAACGAATTGAGAACCTCCTCCTTTTTCATTGGAAGTCGGTTAAAAATTCAATACAGGTATGATTGAAATTTCGTAAAATTCTAATGAAGTTATTCGCAGATTTCCGTCTCTGTTGAAAATAATAAATACAGTTTATATATAAATTAATTGATAAAAAACCTGATAAAGTTATGACCGATAAGAAAAAAAAACCCTAATATAAATACCTGTTTCTTCCATATAATTACGCATAATGATCGCGTTAATTTAAAAGTACTAAGTAAAAGTATCACCATCCTAAATCTATTATTAAGTACGGCCGTTTTAAGACGGTGGTAAATTCATTAAATCCGTTTGAAGGTGTCTTTTGGATCGAATTCGAAACCTTTTGTTTATCCAAAGTAAAAGTGTCGATTATGATTAATTACCTACTTAAATGGACCCCCGATTTCGAAGAAACTTCAAAGAAGAGCGTCTCTCAAAAAAGTTATTGCAGAATTCATGCCGCCAATTTACTCATTTAATCAATTAAAAAGCCTGATTTGGCTGATTTTTTGCCGGAGTTGGTCCCATTTGGTCGATATGGTCGGGGAGTTGGGCCGAATTGTCCCAACTGGGTCCAACTTTCGTTTCTTGGAAGGTATTGCTTTTACATTCTTGCGCGTTTGTTTAAGAGCCTTGCACACGTGCTACGAGTGTCAATTGCTAATAAACTTTAGGTTAGTACGTAAGACTAATAATAAGGACGTCAATACGGCATAAAGATTTCTAGATTTATTAGGTTTACTTGTTTTAAACGATAAATGAAAATTGAATTAGAATTTGGAACAAATTACTTATAATATGATGTAGACGGTTGTCTGGTAGCGATTGTTGCGCTGCGATAAGACCGCCTATTGTTTTTACAAATAGTTTTTAAGTTTTTTATGTATTATTGTTTGTTTTTAAGTTTTTGTGAGCAATACAGTATTTTCTATAATCTACATAATGTGCCTAACTAAATCTTTAAACACGTCAATCGTCGTCAGTAATAATTGGCTATATGATATGTTACGATACTAGATCCGCATCGTCCGTGCTTTGGTAATATAAAGGACCCAGGACCATCGTCTGTAAGGTCCATAATACTTCATTGGTTTTAAATGTAAATTTTTAAATTCTTTGAAGTCATGAGCTTAGACATTATTGATTTTTCGTTGAAAAAGGTTGTAAGGTGGCATGCCAAATAACACAAATAATTCCATGCATAAAAATAAGATAAATTTTGCTAAAATATTTCGGCACAAATTGTTTGAAATTAAAATCTTCTGTTATTTCAAAATAGCTTTCATTTGCAGCTATGTTTGTATACCTACCAGATTCAGATTCATTTATTTTATTCCAGTAAGATAACATGCTCCACTTGGAAAAGTCAAAATAATAAAACTATTAAGTATGATAATATCATACTTAATTGTTTTATTATTTTGACTTCATCATATTATGATAAAATAAACTATTACAAAAAATAGCAACATAAAAACTGATACAAAATTTATTGTAAACAACACTACTACATCAAAATTAGATCAGCCGTTAAGCCTTGCTCACATAATAAGCTAGCATAATATTTAACAGCGTTTTGCTTATCGCCACAGCAGAACGCTAAGATATTTTAATGAGAATGTTTATTCTATTTTATTATTAAACTAAATGGATTTTGCGATAGCTTTCAGCCCGAGCAGGCTTGCGCTTAATAGGGAATCAAACAGGCGACTCTCCATACAAACGTAGTCCCCTATTTCCTCCCTGGATAATGCCTCTAGTCTAGACTAACCATTTTGTCTCATAAAATCCAGATCTGCTATATACGTGCTCGTATGTTTTCCTTTTTTTCAGAAACTTATTGATAAAGAAAATATCACCAATATATAATTCATATAAATCATATGAGGGTCATATTTTCTTTATCAATAAGTTTCTGAAAAAAAGGAAAACATATAATACGAGCACGTATATAGCAGATTTATGAGACAAAATGGTTACTCCAAGAGGCATTATCCAGGGAGGAAATAGGGGACTACGTTTGTATGGAGAGTCGCCTGTGTGATTCCCTCTTAAGCCTTCAATTTGAGTGACGCTTGCAGTATCAAGTTACAGAGCCAAGCTTTAGTAATACCAAACACGTTCGAGACTCCGCATTAAATGGATACCTTCTGTTTCCTCTACTACAATAGGCATGACGACTGATTTTCAAAATCTCTTCTATCATATTCAGAAGTATCTATTATGTCTAAAATATATCATATTTCTGTAGAAAATTAAGGTTTTTGTGCAATAAATGTACATATAAATTTAAATTTTCAAATTCATGCCAAAACGCTCGCTGGTGTCATGGCGTCTGTTATTACGTCACGGGTATGTATATCAACAGTAAACATTGGTGCTTTTGTACTAAATCGGAATGACGTTTACGTAGACGTGACGTAATTCGCTCTGACCTGTGTTTAAGCCATCATGGCGGATTGTTGTATTTTGTAGATTTATTTTAACAAATAAATTATTAATCTCGACATTAGAGGTATAATAAGAGGATAAATACATTTTTCAAAATCTTTCAATCCTTTTTCATTAGATCAGATAATATTTTGGCAATACTTGATTACTGTCTTCATGCCTAATAAGTAGACAATGAATTTTATAGACACAAAAACAGCAAATACAAATTATCTATGATATCTTATAAGTCTGACGTCTAAAAAAAAATATTCAAAAAAATTGATTTTTTTTTAAAGAAAACTTCACTAAAACTTGATCAATAATTGAGGTTGGAAAAAACAATAAACTCGCGACACTGTCATGTCACCTGTCACGTACCTAACTGACAATTCGCCAAAACCAGGTTCTAATATTATTGATATTCGTTATTAATAAAAATACCTTGAATATTTGGTTAAATTAAAAACAGTATTGATTTAAACTCTCTTTTAATTAATTTTTGATTGGATTCTCACAAAATCTCACAGACGTTTCAACTAATAAATAAATTCCTTTCTATAATAAATAAAACCTGATTTGCAATAATTATGTTACAGTCCAGTTAAATCTCAGCTTAAAATCTTTACTAATTAATACATTATTGTAGACATTTATATATTTATAATCAACATATTATGTAAATTCTATCTGCTAGCCAATTTAAATCTTAATTTGAATAGTTTAGGTTGCATTTTAGGATATTTAAATTAATATATTAATTTTGTAGAAAATACTTGATGGTTTTGAGTAAGATATATGAGAGATGATTTTATAGCCTACTTTATGGCATCGCTGGCGGCTTCTGCTTTTTTTAGTAATATCAAAAAAACTATTATTTTTAACTACTGAATTTGTCTTACAACTTCCCTTATAAAATGAGGTACAATTATATAGTATACCATAATTTTTTATCAAGTTAAATTAATTAAGAAACTTATTTTAACCGACTTCCTATCAAAAAGGAGGAGGTTCTCAATTCGGTTGTATTTTTTTTTTATTTTTTTTTTGTTTTTTTTTATTTTTTTTTATGTTTGTTACCGCATAACTTCATCATTTGTGAGCCGATTTGAAAAAAATTTTTTTTATCTGAAAGGTACTGCTTCCAGATTGGTCTCATTTTAATTTTATAAAATCGGTGTTGCCATTTTTGTTTTTTAATTTTTTAATGTTTGTAACTGCATGCCTCCGTCATTTATGAACCGATTTAGAAAATTATTTTTTTATTTAGAAGGGTATTTTTACGTCCACATTGTCCCAAACATATTTCATTAAAATCGGTTTAACCGTTTGGCAATGAAGTCGGTTTCTCTAGTTTTTTAAACTTATAATTATGTAACTCCAGTATGTTTGTATTTGTTTCCACATTTCATCTTTCATCTAGGCGATGGCAATCAGTGAAATGATGTCATATTTGACAGCGTTTCACTGATCGCCATCGCAGATCGCTTAGATGTGCGAAATAAATAAATAAATATTGTGGACAATCCACACAGCACTATCTGGCCCCAAACTAAGCAGAGCTTCTATTATGGGAGCCAAATAGCTGATATAATACGTATATCCCATATTTTTGTAAATACGTACTAAGAATACAATGTAACACCCAGACAAAGAACAAATATAAATGTTCAATACACAAATATTTTTTCTGGTTGGGGATTGAACCCACAGCCTACGGCGTAGAAGGCAGGGCTACTAGCAACTGAGCTGAGAGGCCAGCCAAAGGCTGTAGGGTCATAAGTAAACACCAATTGCCCATGACGCTATATTCATTCATCTACAATACCCTGGTTTTTGTTTCACAGAGCGTTGGTGCTGTTTTTATGTGCAGTACAAATAGGCACTTTGTGCCCAAAACTAAGCTATTTACAGGCAACACGGCACTCAAAGCTTACAATTTCCAATTTTACTGTCATTTATATTTATGTCACGCTTCTGTCACGTTTCACAATCAGACTCGTCAATGCCCTAAAATTTAAAATGCGTTTGAGCACAGCCCTTCAATAATTCATGAAATTTGCAATACGATGACTAACTCTAAATTACAATATTGAAAGGTAACATTTACGTGTCAAGGAGAGTATTGAAATTAAGGTACACTATCCACTGAAGTAATAACAAAGAAAATAATAATGAATATCAGTAATTTAGGACTATTTCATTTTACTATAGATTTCAAATTATAGCTTCTCTTTATGTTCTACTAGCGGCTGCTCGCGGCTTTACTCGCCGACAAAAAGTGTCCTTTGTCCGTCTCCTGGTTTTAAGCAACCTCCCCACCAATTTTCAGCCAAATCGGTTCAGCCGTTCTTTTGTTATAAATAGTGTTACTAACACGACTTTCTTTTATAAATATAGATTTGTATTCTACATTCTATAATTATTTTTTTATAGATACATTCTTTAAGCATGTGATTAGTTCACTTCAGATGTTTAAATTGCCTAATATTCGGAAAATCTTTTATGTTTTTTTTGTTTTACATCAGTAAACTACGATAGAAATAGTTATACCATGACGATAAAACACACGGTTTGCACGAGTATGTCATAGTATATTTCCTACTTGCTCCGATATTTCCTAAGTGTTTAAAAGCTTTTCCTAATTCAACACCAATAAGTCGCGTTACGATTGTTGGTAACAATACAACAAACAAACAACAACAACAAACATGTAATGGGAAGTTCTTGTTGCTCAGCCGAAACACGGATCCCCCGCGTCTCAACACTAATGGCCTTACTTATAAAAATATGTCAAAAGATAATCAGTGCTTAAACTATCGCCATCTCTTACCTCTGGGTAATGACAAACAGTGACAAAGCTAACTTTACGCGATGTTTAAATTAAATTGCGTTTATAAGTATGGATGTTAAAGCGAGTAGTCAATAGTTAGCTAGTTTTCTCTTTTCTGTTATTTCGAAGGTGCACCTAAATACCAAATGAGAAACCAACTTATACTTAGCTTTGTTCATTATCTGATATAATAATTACACTTATTGTAATCTTATTTTAAAAATAAAAATTATTATTATTATTATAGATAGTGCAATTCACGAAGACGCGCCCCTCGCGCGGTGCGGGGAGTTTGCTCCGAGCGGCAGTCGCGAACCGTAGTCTATTCATTGTAGTGTGCGTGTGCACTCATAGGTAATTAGTGTGTACCGATAACACTCAAACATTGACGGAAGCTTGCACACATATAATATAAACGTTTAGGAGGAATAGTGGGGCGCGCCTTCGTGGATTGCACTATCTATATATATGACATAAAGACAGTTGTTGTTACTGCCTAACAATGCATAGTTGTTGTTTACGCTTCAGTGGATACTGTCCTTTTAGAACCAAGGAGAATATTCAAATTAAGTTGAAGCAGACCGATAATTACCTAGTAAACTGGTGTTTATGATCGGATATAAGCTATTAATAGATGTTGTATGGTAATTGTGCTTTATTAGATATATTCAAATTTGACTCAATTTATTGGTTTGAAATTAATAGATAATTATTTAGTACAGATAGTGTCAAGATGTGTACTTTTATACAGGCAGGCCACGAGCTCTATCTGGCGCTGTCTCTGGCACTGGTTTTAAGTCTGTGTGAGTGCTCACCAGTGCATTATACTGTGTGTGTGACGTATTGACGTAGGATTTATTTAGTCAACACTCACACAGACTCAAAACCAGAGACAGAGCCAGTCAGAGCTTATGGTAGGCCCACAGTATTTTATACAGTTCAGTTTTAGTAGTACTTTTGTAGTATAGTGTTATAACTTGTAGGTTAATATTAGTATGTCGGAGAGCATAGAGAGAGAGAGAGAGAGCGCTGGCGGCCAAGTGATAGCGGCCCCCCCTTCCGATTCCAGGGTCGTGGGTACAAATCCAGTTTCAGTTTCAGTTTCAGTTTATTTATTCATTAAACAATTAAAATCGTATTCGAATATGACTTAATACTAAACACTTAATTCAACTTATAATAATAACAATGACACAAATAAATTTAAAATTAAATATTAAGAATTGAAATTACATTTAACAAATTAATATACTTATACTATTCTAAATTATCACATGTCAAGAATTCATTAATGCTGTAGAAACACCCTTTCAACAACATACTAGTTAGTCTAGTTTTGAAGACATTAGGGCTATCTATATTTTTCAAGTCAGTAGGTAGTGAGTTAAAAAGTCTAACAGCCTGATACCGAGAGCCGTGCTTCACAACATTCAACCTTGGACATATAGGAACCTCCAAATCCTTACGTCTCGTATTACGTCTATGAGCTCTCTGCTCCAAAGTTTCGTACTTTAATGGGTTTTTTACTACGTCAGAAAGAATGACAACAATATAGAGACACGGAACAGTCAGGATACCAAGAGTCTGGAAATGCTCTTTACAGGATTCCCTTTGTGGAATGCGGACTATTGTCCGGACAGCCCTTTTCTGCATAGTGAATGCTTTGTGCATATTGTAGGCATAACTGTTTCCCCAACACTTTATGCTGTATCTTAGTTTTGATTCAACCAGAGCATAGTAAACCATTACAAGCTGTGGAATGCTAACCTCATCTCTCAGGCTTCTAAGCGCGTAACACGCTGAGCTGAGATGATTTACAATTAAGTTCAACTCTTCTTTCCAATTCAAGAACTGATCTATGTTAACGCCAAGAAATTTGACACTCTTCGATAACTCCATACTTACACCCCCATAAAGTACATCAAAGTGCTCATGTGTATGCGCAGTAGATTTAAAGAGAAGAGCCTGTGTCTTTTTCATATTCAGCTTTAAATTATTAACAAGAAACCATTGATTAAAAATTTCAAGTGTACTTTTAATTTTAATTTCGAGCTCAGGAAGAGTCGATGCTGGGATTACCGCATTGGTATCATCTGCATACACAATCAACTTAATCTCAGGAATAGAGTTGCTGACATTTTATTTATTTTATTTTTATTTATTGAAAAGACCAACAGCAATGTAAAATAATACAGAGTTTCATATGCATTAGTCTAGGACAGCCAATAACAGGTCTCTCTCAATATAACAGAAAAATAATCCTACAAATTTAATACAATGTACCTACTTTAAGGTTGGTTAATAAAGAAGGGTAACAACAACAACTATAATTAAGTGAAATACTAAGGATAGCTAGGTACTTGTTTTCTATTCAGAACGGTTGTGGTTGTATGTCGGGCTATGTGTATGTGTGTAAGTGAGGGGGTATGGAGGGGTATGTGTATGAGTGTAAGTGAGAAAGAATATAAGGGTACGGGTGTGTTTGTGTGAGTGAGTATATTTTATATGCAAATATTCCATGTTTCTACACAGGGATAATAAATATAGTAGGTATAGTAGTAAATATAGTAATAAAGGTCATATACCTACTACATTCCAACGCATCAAAATAATATCAAAAGTTGCGGACTTGTATAAATGACGACCTATGTGGGTAGACGTGTAAAAAGTTTTCGAGCGCAAGTGCCAAGACATTTAATACTGAATTATATGAATGCATATTATGAATATCGTTAGTACACATACCTACTTAACAGCGAGAGTATGCCCTGAGGTCTAAATGACAGCAAGCCAGCAAAAAGTTTAAGTTGTAGGTACCAGTATTAAAGCAATATTATCTGTTTTGTGGTTGTGTGGTGTGTTATATGTGTGTGTGTGGTGTTACCTTTAAGTGTCGAGTAGTGCAAATAGTTAAAGTAAATCAAAAAACATAATTTTTTAACAAGGATACGCTGAGTACCTAAAGTTACAAGCTAGTTTTATGATGAGGAGACGACAAATCATTTTATTTTTAAGAGATCGTTTTCTTTGTTTATAACTATTCTCGGTGACTTGTCGTCTCTCCTCACAAAAATTCTACAGTTCCTTATCCATACATACTTATATGACTTTGAGATAGCCAATTCCCGACACTTTTTATACAAATTTTTGTTATCTAACGTCAAGTGTTCATTTAAAAAGATTGGTTCAGTTCCCTGCATTCCAATGTCATTACGGGTGATACCGCGAAAGCGGCGGAAGCCCGCGAGTATTTTGTCTTTCGTCTCTCGAATTTTGAATTTTGTGATGATAGCTCGCGGGACCCCTGGCTTTGGCTGCATCGGTTGTATCCTGGTGGAGAACTCGATATCGTTTGGTATTATAATGACATCCACGAATTTGGCGATTTTAGTTATAACTTTCACCAAGTCCTCGTTATTCGTTTCAGGAACCCCAATTATCTCAAGGTTGAGAAGTCTATCCCATTGGTCTCTGATTTTCAACTGAGTACTTATGGAGTCATATTTCTTTTGTAGCTCAGCGATATCAATCGCATATTGTTCGTTGGTTGGCGCACTTTGCTCAATTGTGGACAAGCGGGAATCAAATTCGTCTTGGCGATTATTAATAAGGCTATTCGATGCCTCGAACTCATTCAGACGACCATTTATCTTCGAGAGAGATACCGAGATATTGATATTATCATTTGTGATCTTTTTCATTTCGGTCTTTATACTGTCTAGGTCCGATGAAAATTTATCGAACTTATCACTTAAGGCACTTTCCACCGTCGACTTGATCGTACCAGAAATAACCTCCAATAACTCTTGCCGGAATTTAATCATCGACGACTCACAGTTGCAGTGATCCATGTCTAGTCCTTTTCTCTTACGGGTTGTAGTCAGTCGGCTGTTTCCTGCCAGGTCTGGATCAGATCCGTATTTCGGAGGATCTTTCATATTCATAGTAGATAGATACGCAACGTCGACTTTTTTACTTTCACGGTAGGACCCTGCCTAGTCCGGCGGCCGAAGCGATGATTCAGGTGACGATGAGCCGCGCAGTAAGTTATGTGTATCTCGTTCACTCACCACAGGACCAGGGGCGTTCGACTGGGATAGGCAGACTCCACTTTCGGCCACGCAAAAATAATAGTTAGTTGCTTTGTTTTAAGGTACGTTGTAGGTACGGACTGTTAAATAACTTAGTTTAAAATTTAATAAATGTAGGAACAGGTGACACAGACGTCCGACTCGGGCGCCGTATCGACGAATTATGGTTAATTAAGTCGTTAAGAAAGATAACAAAAAATATGGGCCCCAAGATAGAGCCTTGCGGCACTCCACGTTTAACATCAGACACCTTAGACTTGGCTACCACCTCCTGCTCATGTACAATATTTTTGACCTCAACAAACTTTTTCCTATTGTCAAGATAGGATCTGATAAGACACAACGCGTTGCCTCTCACCCCATAGTGTTCAAGTTTTGCTATGAGAATATCGTGATCAACCATGTCAAAAGCAGAAGAGAGATCCAGAAATAGACCCGCTACCTTCATTTTACTATTTAGATTGCTTAGTACATCATATATTAGCAGATCAATCGCATCAACAGTACCGACACCACGCTGATAACCGAATTGCCGTTCATTAAGAATTTTGTTCAGGCGCAGGTGTGATTCTAGTCTGTCTTTTATTAATTTTTCATAGATTTTAGATATGGTTGGCAATAGGGAAATTGGCCGATAGTTATTTGGATCGCTCTTTTTCCCTTTTTTATGTACAGGTAAAACTTTAGCAATTTTTAGTTGTTCTGGAAAAAGGCCGGATCCAATACAGTTGTTGAAAAAGATAGACAACGGTTCAGCAAGTAGGTCAATATTATCTTTGATTATAGCAATAGGTATATCGTCATAACCAGACGAACGTTTAGTTACCATCCTTTTAATGATAATTCTTATCTCATTTCTGTTAGTAGGCCCCATTTCCATATCATTGTGAACTCTATTGCAATTTTTAAATAGGAATGTCAAAGCGTTGTCATTATTATTATAATTAATACCATCAATCTTATTATTAAATTGTTCAGCAAAAACATCTGCAATATCCTGAGGGCTGTCAATAATTGTATCGTTTACTTTAAGATTATAGTTATCTACTATTCCTATTTTCCCTTTATTTCTGTGTCTGTTAACAACCTTCCAAATGTGTTTAGACCGATTTTTTGCCTTATCAAGTTCAGCTTTAATCGTGTTTTTTTTCGAAATTTTTAGTATCTTTTTGTACATTTGAATATATTTATTTTTATACTCTCTTAAAGATTCATCGCAGGTAGTATTGTTCATTGTGTTTAGAAATCTTTTCATTCTACTAGATGTTTTAATACCCTTAGTTATCCATTTAATTTTATTAGACTTATGGACATTAATTTTAACAGCCATTTTCTTAAAAGATGCATTGAAAAGTTGCTGGAATCCTTTTAAAAAATTATTAATGTTGCAACACTGTAAATCACATGTCATCAAACTTTGTCTAAAATGACACATGTTCTTAATTGAAAATAGTCTTTTTTTCATTATGTAAAATCTTTCTTTTGGATGAGTATGTTCTAGAGCCAGACTACAGAAAAGACCTGCATGTCCGTCCCCTAGATTGTTGTGATCGAGGTAACATTTAAGTACACTTTCAACCGGAAGGTTGGTTAAAATGTTGTCAATGCACGACTCGGAGTTATTTCTGATAAATGTGTTTGATTTTATAAGGTATTTAAAGTTATAGCAGTTAAGAAGCGTAGTGAACTCACTTTGGTACCTACTTTCGCTTAAAATATTAATGTTAAAATCCAGTCGTGTACCAATGAGTTTTCTGCCCAAAAATGTATGTACACTATGCCAGTGCTCTCAAACAGTGAAGGAAAACATCGTGAGAAAACCGGCATATCGTAGAACCTATAAGTCCGAAAATATGTGTCAAGTGCACGAAAGGAGCCTCTCTGAGGCGCACATAAAATCTTTTCACCACACTTGGTTTGCAAGAACCACTGACGCGATAAGAAGCATCAGAATCTTGAAATAAAAACAATATTATCACTATTCAAAGCTTGAAATTATCTCTTCAAGGGTCAGTACTTACAGATTTTGTAACAAATCAACACTCGTATCATAGTTGATAATACCAGTTCACCAAACATTAAGCCGAACACAAACATACGAGAATGAGTGACATCATCTTAGCGTTACTACAGTGTGTGGCACAAGATTTATTTTGTAATATTTTTTTTTTTTTAGAAATAGTTACGCTATGTTTCATAACCTATTATAATAATATTACAATCTAGCTAAAATTCCGGCTAATAAGTAATTTGTCATTGACCTAAATTTCTAAAGTAAACTACAACTAAGAATGTGTCTACTAACATTTTTCTTACAGCAATAAAAATGTTGTTGTTTTAATTTTATGGAAGAAAAACGGGTATTTATCGCGATTACCTTTATGATTACCCAACGTCTGCCCGCGACCACGGCTGTTGTAACACGGTCGAAACGACGGGAAATAATGAAGGTAATCGCGTTAAATACCCGTTTCTTTCATAATATTATGCATAAAGATCGCGTTAATTTAAAAAGTGCTGTTGTTTTATTATTAAGCAATAGCTTTTCGTGAATATTTCTTGAGCATTTTTTGAAGTGGGAAAATACCAGAGAACACGGATTATCGTCACAGGGTCACTTCTTTGGCAAAGATCGACAAACTTTGCCAAAAGTGGGTCCAGTGTGTCCAGGGGGTCCAGTGTGTCACAACATAAACTGAATTGCGAAATAACTCAAACTGTTCAGAAGTCAGGAGACAGGAAACGAAAATAAACAGACCATGAAAATAACACTTGTATTACAGTTGTATAGTTTTATAGTTTTTATTTAGGACAACAAACAATTATTGCACTAACATATTACAAAACAGTTATAAAGTATACTAAGTAGTTCTTAGAGTGTAATCAGCCCCGTTATCCGCAAATGAGACATGAAATATCGGGCGGTATGAATGCAATGCAGCCATGGAGCGCAGTATTCTTGGAGTTAAGCTCATGGACCGAATACGCAACACCATACTGCGCTCCAAAACGCAAATTGCTGACGTCACCCAGAAAGCGGCTAGCCTGAAGTGGAATTGGGCTGGTCATGTCTGCCGCATGCCAAACGATCTTTGGGCCAAAATAACAACAATGGTAGACGACTTCGCGGCAGACCAAGACTCAGATGGCGGGACGATCTTGACGCGTTTATGGTGGACTGGGCATCCACAGCACAGGACCGAGAGGAGTGGAAGGGGGTTAGGGAGGCCTTTGCCCTGCAGTGGGACGATGCAGGCTAAAAATAATAATAAATAATAATAATAATAATAATGAATGCATGCATAAATAATAAAAAATAAAGTAAAATAAAGTAAAGTATTCTCATAGCCTCATAGCAATGTTATGGTTGGAAACAAGATTCTCGGTAGTAGGAGGTTCCAATTAACATAAGATGAACCATCTGTTCTTTCAACAGCAAAATTTAAATAAGCTTCCGCTCTCGCTACCGCCTTAAACTTGTTCCATAGAAACGAAACGTAAATATTACGTTAATAGTACGTTACACCAACACCTTTACGAAACTCGGCAAATCAGTGTTTGTTCAACAAATTCTTCTTTTACTGTGATTAGTAGAGTTGTGTGCTTATTGGTATCTCAGAAGAAGGCCAGGCTAGTTAGGACTCTGAAGCAAAAGAACATTCATTTAAGCCTAGCTCACATCTAGCCAATGACTGGCCTCTCAGCTCAGTTGGTAGTAGCTCTGCCTCTAGTAAGTCACGCACGTCAGGGACGTGCACTCCGATGCGACCATCAACTTGAGGCCTAAAGATGTTCAGCCTCACGTACCAACGTGAAAGTAATTTTACTGACACCCACACCCTTCAAACCGAAACACAGCAATGCTGCTATATGTATATGCATATTATATATTTTATGGGATAAGGTCATTGAATATTCATGGGCTTGTTAATCTTATTTAATTGCTGACACTGTACCTAAATGCTGTACACTGTACCATAATTTAAGAAAATATAAATGAAAAGAATAGAATTTACAAAATTCTTTGGGAAAAGATTTCTGCTCATCTGGTCTCTGCTTAAAAATTACTCTGTTAAAAATATTTAAAGTGATGTCGTGCTAAAACACTGTGAGTTATATAATATAATAATCCTTATCCTGGGCGTGGGTTCGATCCCCACCGAGAACAAATATTTGTGTGGTGAACACAGATGTTTGTTCTCTGTCTGGGTGTTATATTGTATTCTATGTACCTATGTATTTACAAAAAAAAAGTATTTAAGTATTATATCAGCTACCTGGTTCCCATAGCACAAGCTCTGCTTAGTTTGGGGCTAGATAGTGTTGAGTGGGTTGTCCGTATTATTTATTTATTTTATTTATTTATTAATATAAGGGGGCACTTACGGCGCTGTGTAAGAGGAGAAATATGCCTAAGTGTAGTAAGAGGGCAAACGACTGTGTCACGTGCACGCGAATATGTAGTTTTTTCCGCTGTAAATTAAAAATGCTACTAATAGACACTATTCCACGCGGACGAAGCCGCGGGCACAGCTAGTCTACAATATAATGCAAAATGTTATTAAATTCAATAAAAAATATACTTCGTAAGAAAGAATTGCCGTGGATTTAAAAGGATATTTATTTTATTTTAGAACAAAATCCACAGCGCTTAATAAACAATGTAAAAACTTTCCGGGTTATTCTTAAGACAATAGTATTGATAATTATAAGTTTAAAAAACTTGAGAAACCGACTTCATTGCCAAAAGGCTAAACCGATTATAATGAAATTTGTTTGGGACAATCTGGACATAAAAATAACCTTCCAAATAAAAAAATATTTTTCTAAATCGGTTCATAAATGACGGAGGCATGCAGTTACAAACATTAAAAAAATTATTAAAAAAAAATGGCAACACCGATTTTAATAAAATTAAAATGGGACCAATCTGGAAGCAGTACCTTTCAGATAAAAACATATTTTTTCAAATCCGCTCACAAATGACGAAGTTATGCGGTAACAAACATTAAAAAAACTAAAAAATAAAAAATATACAACCGAATTGAGAACCTCCTCCTTTTTGATTGGAAGTCGGTTAATAAATAGATGTAGGTTAAACTTCCAGTTTCTCTTACAATGGGGCACCTAACAGCTTCTGTACTGATAATGTACTGTTCAATTCGATAACATTATACAAATTAATGGTACAGCTCTATCGCTGTTAGATTGTGTCAATTATATTACAATAAAAGTATAATAAATGAGCAGCGAAGCCCAGTGTTGCCCGGGAATTATTCTAGATCATTCTAGAATGTTATAGAACATTCTAGAACGTTAAGGAGCATTCTGGATGATGACCGACTTATCGTTTCAAAGTCTTTAAATTAATTGAATTACTTTAGATAGTTCCAGAATGATTAAGAAAATTTAAAAACGTTTAAAAGCATTCTATTCTTATCAAAATCATCTTTTTTAAGTTATGTGAAAGAATAAGCACCCTATGTGATAGAAAAGGATAGACATAGGAAAGTCCTACGTGTTAGAAAAGGATAAACATATATTTCAAAACTTTTGCCTCCCAGGCAAGAAATAGCGACCACATGAAATCACCTAAATTTCAACTACCACTCTTGAAACCAGAAGTAGTTAAATTGATTAAAAACAAGTAAAGTCGACGGCATCGCGTTGTTTATCTATTTTCTCGTTTCTCACCTAAACAATACATACATACAAAATAATCTCGACATCAAAAAAGGCTTCGGTCCTATACATAAGAATGCTTCACCTTTTGTGCCAGTTGTCATGGTTTTTTATTAATTTTATAGTGTTTACTACACTTAAGGATATCACAAAGATTTTTATAATGTCCCAAAAGTTAAGAGCCGAGCGGGATTTGAATCCGCGACCTTCCCCTCGGTACGGGGCTGCGCTGACCACTGCGCCATCGGATCCTAATCACACTCGACGAATAACTCTTAGGGACTGTTCGGCACTAACGCGACCGTGGCTCCATCTACAGTTTTGACGTTATAGTCAACTTAACTTTTGGGACATTATAAAAATCTTAGTTGTCATGGTGTTGTTTTTTTTTTATTGTCAGTGTAGGTAAGGAGATGGATAAGCGAGATGAATGCAGAGATGATGGCTTAGGGAAATGGAGGTGGAATACATGTTGTGCCGACCCCACATAAAGTATGATACGGGCAGGAAGCAGAAGAAAAAGTCAGTGTTGGTTAGGAAATGAGAGGTGCCACGGGCACACGGGCGTAGGACAGGACCAGCCGTCTATGACTAACCCACTGTTGGAAAACTGGTTTAATCAAAAAGTAGATCCTTCGATCGCTTTTGCTTTTTTTTGGCCTTTTGGCGAAAGTACCGCGTCTGTTGTACCAAACGGTGCTCATAATGGTATGACAGTCCATACGTAGAAGGCATGCTCATTAGTATGGTCAATGCTTTCACAAACAATAGCCCGCTGACAAACGGACACTGAGCGCAATTTGTCAGATTTGTACGTGATTTGTCAATTTTTGACAGTTTTGTACGTGATTTGTCAAACTTTGTCAGATAACGCGGACAGCTGACCACCGGGCTTGAAAACGATTGTGATAATTTTTTATGACATTTTTTTTTTATAACGGCTTGTAGGTATGTTACGACAACTTGCGATAAAGTTTGGAAGGTATCTCTAAGGCCTGCACACATCTAAGTTGTTGGCGATGGCGATCAGTGAACCGCTATCAAATATCGCTGTCAAAGTTGACAGCTTTTCACTGATCGCAATCGACCAAGTTGTGCACAGGCCTTTACTAATAGTTGCATGGCTCCTTCTTTTTTTAAGTACCTATCCCTTTTTGCGAATTCGTCAAAGGCTACTACTACTTCACGTTTCACGTAGAAAAGAGCTGATGATCTTCAAATCTGAATAAATTTTCTTAAATCTAATAAAGAAAAAGCGATCAAAAAGTTAAATAAAAAATGGCTTACGTTTCTAGGCTGAGATGCCATAGACTTACCAAAAAGGTAGCATTAGCTAGTGTAATCACTAGCTAATGCTACCTTTTTGGTAAGTCTAAAAAACACACACTAAGTATTTATTAGTAACAAAAGAGTTATAAATGGCGGGTACTTTGACAGTTGACATTTTCAATATATGCAGTTGTCAACGTTTTCATATTATGCTCTATTCCAAATTTGAAAAATAATAATAATTATAAGTTTAAAAAACTTGAGAAACCGACTTCATTGTCAAACGGCTAAACACATTTTAATCTTTGTTTGGGACAATCAGGACGTAAGAATAACCTTCAAAATAAAAAAATAATTTTCTAAATCGGTTCATAAATGACGGAGGCATGCAGTTACAAACATTAAAAAAAATATTTAAAAAAAAATGCCAACACCGATTATAAAATAAAATGGGACCAATCTGGAAGCAGTACCTTTCAGATAAAAAAAATTGTTCAAATCGGCTTACAAATGTCGAAGTTATGCGGTAACAAACATAAAAAAAAAAAATTGGAAATTTTTGATTGGAAGTCGGTTAATAAAAAGCATTTCAATTTATTTGATATAATTATTAACAGCCATTAAAAAAGGAACCACTTCAGGTCGCCTCTGACCCTGAAATCTCATAAAGAGGGTATGGAAATTTAATCAGGACCTCAATCCATTTTGTATTTACTCAAAGCTTCTCGTAATGTAAGAGAAAATTTAGATTTTTCCTAAAAAGGTTTATGATTCAATTTTGTTGGGTTGTTAATATTTTGGTTATACAAGACCTCAAAATTGCTTTTATATTTTTTTCTTACAAAATGATATTGTGTGTCATATTTTGTCATTCAGAATGGTTGAAGCCTGTGCCAACGTCTCAAGAACGCTTCCAATTAGTATTATTTTCATCAGTTTAGATATCTCCAAATCGTTTAAAGTGATCGGTAGATAACTGTTTCTTATCTATTTTCTCATACCAAAAGAAGTTATTTAAACAAAATCAAGAAATACAAGAAAAAAATTAAATTATCAATCAGTTACAAATACTAAGTTCCGTCGTTTGGCATCTTAAGTTGTGTTCTCGTCAAAAGGTAATAGCTGAAAATCAGTGATTCTGCTCTTGAGCAATATATGCGCAGTACCACGGACGCTTGGCGGCCGTGCAAATCGTGGCACTGTAGTGACACGATTTTTCTCGGACGCGTGACGGGAAACAAGTTCGTGGCACTAAAGTGCCACGTAACGCGTGAATGGCTAAGCTATTACCTCTTTGGCTGGCTGCAGCACACACACCATCTTTTTTTCGTTGGTAGTTTTTATTATGTTGTTATTTAAATTTGGTAAAGATAAAGATAAAGATAAAGATAAAGATTATTTATTTGCATAAACATGTGTTATAGTGAAGATGGTGAACAAATGTGTGGTACAAACATGTTTTACCAATGTCGGTGCACAAATATGGAGATGGCACTAAAATAATGTCAATGTAAACGACAATCCAAAAATATGTAGGTAAATATAAACAGAAAAAAAATTAAAAATTATACATGTCAAAAAAAAAAAAATATAGTACAGTCATAATTAATCATAATTTGTCGTTTAAGAACTCGTCAATACTATAATAACATTTTTGAATTAATAGTTGTTTAAATTTTATCCTAAATAAATTTGTATTGAGATCCTTATAAAACCTAGGGATTTTGTTGTAGATATTAGGAGCCATGCATACAACACTTTTTTTCAACAATGCGGTTTTGCTAATATGCCTACGGAGTCTGTCTTCACGTCTATTTCTAATGACAGTGTCACACATACGTGGAAACAAGTGGGGGTTATTTCTTACAAATAGTGCTACTTCAATTATGTACAACGACGGAAGTGTTAGAATTTTATGCTTCTGGAATAACGGTGCACAACTATCAGTCATTTTAATTTTAAACATAGCACGCAGGCAGCGCTTTTGCAGCTTAATTATAGTTTGCTTATCGGTGGAATTACCCCAGAATATGATGCCGTACCTGAGTGTAGACTCTACCAAGCCATAGTACGCTGTAAGTAGTGCATCTGTGTTCACCGTCGATGATAGTTTATAAAGAGCATAAGCTAAACTGCTTATTTTTTTACTTAACACTTCAATATGTTTTTTCCAATTTAGTTTTTGGTCTATTTGTAACCCTAGGAACCGAGTAAAGTCAGCTTGCTGGAGTATATTATTGCGGAATATTAAATTAATGTTATTAGATATATTTTTAGGTCTTTGATTAAAATGCATTATAATTGTTTTATTTAAATTGATTTTCAAATTATTATTATCAAGCCATAAAATAATAGATTTAAGAGAATTATTTATGTCATTATATTATTTGGTTTATTACATTATATTATATTTATTATTACATTATATTTATGTCATTACAGTATTTGGTTTTTGTTTTATTTTTCTCTGTAATTTTGCTTTTTATTTGTGTTTGTTAGGCATAGACAATTAAAGAGTTTATCTATCTATCTATCTAAACACTTTATTTATTGGGAAAAAGAAAGAAAGGTCATGTAACCTAATGTTTCTTGGATGCCCATGCCCACACACATTAAAAAAACACAATTATTACAACAACTTTTACAACATCATTGCATAAAAACATTCGGATCAATAGCTCAATGTATTATTCATGGCAAAATTGTATGCATGCTCCATTGTATTCAAATTTTGTGGCAACTTTCGCCAATTACGCCAGTGCTTTCGCGGGCAAACCCTGGAGTTACAGCTAGTGGGCGCACCTTAGATGTGATGTAAGAAAATCAAAGAACGAAACGCTTGGTTTGTCATTTTGAAAAGAAACGTTCATCGTGAACTCCAGTGGCCTTAAAAATGAACAAGTGCAATTTGAACTTAATTACTACGAAAACTGTCACTGCATCATGACAAAAAGAAAAAGAATACGTAAATAAAACAACACAACATTTTATTTCAGCCAAATGCAATATATACGTACATATAAACAACAATTTTCCCCACAAAAACCTATCAAATAAAAATTCACTCAGCAATTCAAACTGTAACTTGAATTCATTTAATTATAGAATTTGTAACGAATAAAAACTAAAGTGCCGTTCACGACGCGAATTACTATTTATGTCGTGTTAAGAATATTTAAACATAATTTTATGGTCGTCATTCTTTAAAAACTTTAGACCGGTTAATAAAAGTCAAAACGCTGTCAATGTGACCCGCTGCGTATGTTTTTGCTGCATCGCATCGCAGCAATGCTGATAATGTCGCGAGTGTAGAAAAACCTTTAGTTTGGTATAAGTCAAGAGCGTATTATAATTCAAAAACTCATTGCGATAATGAAATTTGAAATAAAATTATCATTTGTACTTTCGTTGTCAGAATAAGCTAACGGCTACTTTTAAGAAATTGGTATACCTAGTTAAAAACTTGATAACCCCGGTACATAACATGATATAAGAATTATAATGCCGGTACATAACATGATATAAGATTATAATGCCTGACGAACTGTGGGCCAAACTTTCCACATTGTGGAGCCCTGGTAGACCACGAAGGCGATGGGGGGCTCATTAGTAATATTTTTTTATTTTTTTTCATTTCGGCTCAAGTCCCCAATCGCGCTACCACGCGAGAGAAAAGCAGCTTATGATCAATTAAGTTTTGAGCGCCAGTTATTCTTTTCAAAACAAGTGAAGAAACAGACTTCATGGCCAAACTACTGAAACGATTTTAATGAAAACATTTACCTATATGGGGCCAATTTGGAACTTATTGTCTTTCTGGTCAATAAGGATTTTTCAAATTGGTAAAAAGAATACAACCGAATTGAGAATCTCCTTCTTTTTTATTTGAAGTCGGTTGAAAATAATCCCACGTTGTCATGTACTTGAAAACCGTCCAATGCGAAATAAAGGAAACGTTGCATTGTCTCATACAGTTTTAAATCACTGTGCGTACTGCTGAATGGTATAGATGACATACGTGAAAAATGCAATGAGGTAGCGATTGCAGAAAAAATCAGGGGTTCAGATTAAATAAAATCATACAAAACACGTAGATAAACCGACGACATTGTTTTTTATACAAGGAACAAGGATTACGTAGGACAAGCATATAGCCCACCTAATGTTAAGCGGTAACCATCGCCTATAGCAAAGCTATCCCCTGCATCCATCAACTTGAGGCATACAGATATTTAGCCTCAAGTGATAGTAATTTCACCGGCACCCACCCATTCAAACCGAAACACAGTAATGCTGCTTCACGGCAGAAATAGTAGTTGGTAGTACTTCTCCGGACGAGCCACACACAAAGAGCTCTACTACAATTAAAATTGAAGCCTACTTACATTGTGAAGAATGCGGAAAATCAGTAAATAAAAGGGCTCAGAATCGGAAATGTGTAAGGGAGGCCTATGTTTAGCAGTGGACTTCTTCAGGCTGACGATGATGAAGGTTATACCAAAAGGTTTTGACGTGACAACGTCATACAATTCGATGGAGCCGGCTGCACACACTAAAAAACATGACTCATGCGGCGTTACCTTTCTCTGAGGCGTTCCATTTAAGGCTTGAAATGCAAGCGAGAGCGCGGAACGAGCGACAAAGAGGCACAATCGGCAGCATTCGACATCTGTCTCTCTCCTAATTGAGTGAGCGATGCGTCCGCGTGGACAGCTGTATGTCGTTGTCACGTTCAACTATCGTCAGTAAATCGACTTTACAGACACCCGACTTTTTATTAGATAAGTGATCATTTTCATGTGCAATGATTATTATTACATATTCAGATGTCAATTATGCGTAATCTATAGTATTTATGATTAAACGTCAATCGATTGAATGCATCGATAACTTAGTTACTGCTTTTTTTAAAACAAAATTAAAAATCCATCTTAAGAAATTCCTATTTTGGTGCGTAACAAACAGTATCACGATCGCAACAGGCATTGATGGACTAAAAAAATAAAATAAATAAATAAAAGCTACATCATTGAAATCCGATCCCTCTTCGGCCAACTGAATAAAGTTTTTTTTTCTGTCCGTACTTTCCGAAATCATTGAATTGAATGCGGACGTTACTTTATAAGGGTATCCACGATTTACAAAAAAATATGGACAACTGCGAGTAACTCTCGGACTCTTGAGGGTTCTGTATATTAAATAGCACATAGCTTCCTCACAGTAGCTAGACATTGTGTTGAGTGAGAGAGAGCGAGAGAGAGAGAATGCTTAGCTACTGCTCTCACATAGAAACACGACACACTTTTCAAATATCAATTTATCTCTTTGCATCTTTAGTGTCCTTGTTTCTTCTGGTTGTGTACTTACGTAGTGAAAAAATTAATAAATGTGCATTGCTGCAGTAATAACCTAACTTAACATCAAGTGCGACGTATGCTTATTCCACCCGTTGGCGTTGTATTAAAAACCCGTATAACCACCACGTAGACAATGTCGAGTTTTTGCTAAAAAAATAACGGAACCCTACAAATCAAGTACCTCCTTGAATGAACAAAACAAGTGTTGAATGGACTCCCAAAAGGACGTTCATTTTCCCGTTACCATGTTTGAAGAATCGTGTGTGCAAGCTCAACTGAATGAAAATACATTAAACATTTTCCAGAGTCATGAACTTATAAATGCTGTCACATTATCTTTTTAGGGTTCCGTAGCCAAATGGCAAAAACGGAATCCTTATAGATTCGTCATGTCTGTCTGTCTGTCCGTCCGTGTCACAGCCATTTTACTCCGAAACCGTAAGAGCTTGACTGATGAAACTTGGCGAGTAGATGTATTCTGTGAACCGCATTAAGATTTTTACACAAAAATAGAAAAAAAACTATAAATTTTAGGGGTACCCCATACTTGAAACTGAAACTCAAAAAAATGTTTTTTCATCGAACACATACGTGCGGGGTATCTATGGATAGGTCTTCAAAAATGATGTTGAGGTTTCAAATATCGTTTTTTTCTAAACTGAATAGTTTGCGCGAGAGACACTTCCAAAGTGGGAAAAAGTTGGTCTCTAACTTCTAAAATAAGAGAATGATAAAACTAAAAGAATATATGTTGTACATTACTATGCAAACTTTCAACGATATTTGGTTTGAACGAGATCTAGCCAGTAGTTTTTTTTTATACGTCATAAATCGTACACCGCAATTTACCTTTCGACGAACTACAAGAACCTTTATATTATTATGTAACTTGATGCTACGGAACCCTTCATGGGCGAGTCCGACTCGCACTTGGCTGCTTTTTCTGATTTTGATATCATCATCATCATTTCAGCCCGTTGGCACCCACTGCTGAGGGCACAGGCTTCCTCTTTATTGCGCCACTCTTTTCGGTCCCTCGCGAGTCTCATCGACTCATTCCCAGCACTCACAACAATGTCGTTCGATCAACGGGCGGGTCTGCCTCTAGGTCTTTGAGCATCCCTTGGCCACCATTCTGTAGCTGCCTTCGTCCATCTCACTTAGATGCCAAGTGTCAATTTTGATAATATTGTTATTTATTTTTGACATTTTGAGTCAGTTTAGTGATACAAGTAGTTTGAAGTTTATTTTCAGCCTAGTTTTAATCTTTCAAAATATCTTACAAAATTCTAACAAATTATAAATACTTAACAAAAAAGCAAACATAATAATAATAAAAGTGAAAGAGGAAAAACAAAATATTGTGTTCTAAGTATGTATTTAGAAAAATGTATGCAAGTATTGTAACAGCTATCTAGTTCGCATAGTACAAGCTTTGCTTAGTTTGGGGCTATATTATAGTGTGAATTGTCCACATTATTATAACTTTATTTTTATTTTACTTTGTTACTGTTAGCTCTCCTCTTCTGTGAGTTTCTGTGTTCGCTCGTTTAAAATCCATTTTCGACCGTGTTTCCTTAAGCCACAAAAAACACAGCATTAAAACCCCATTCATTGAATTTCCACTTCAATTCAAAGCACGTCCGAAGCCTGAATAATGTATTTAAAAAACCCCATTATACGTTATTGTTTTATTTTTAAATTCAATTGGCTCTTGAATGGCAACTCCGGATCTTTTTGCTGGCAACATCGAATTAATTGTTTGTTGAAACAAACAAAACGAATTCTCGTTGGCATTCCGGAAAATTGCAATCAACATAGCAAAATAAGTGGCAAGTTTGGGAGCAGAGTATAAAACTGACTTAGAATAATGATATTTTTCTTCCTATCGTGTCACTGGTTCTTTCGAAATGAGAGGTGAAAGGATTTTAAGTGAACTACAAAGAGGCTCCTTTATTGCACTTGACACATATTTTCGAACTTTTAGGTACTTACTACATGCCGGTTTCCCCACAATGTTTTCCTTCGCAGTTTGAGAGCACCTGACATTGTGTATACAATATTTTTGGGCAGAAAGACTAATTGTTATACACAACAGGACTTGAACCCACGACCTTAGGATCGAATGGCAGGACCGCTACCACTAGACCACTAGTGCTCTACTTGTACAATTAACTGCAATTACAATTAATTTTATTATTTTCATGACAATCATTACCTTGTAAATTTTAATATTGCATGCCTAGATATAAGCAGAATACATTGGACATTACCTATTATAATTTAACATCTTCTCGACATGTATTTCAAGCAATAAATTTACTTTGACTTTGACTTTGACTTTGACTTTTAACTGATCAAAAAAATATAATTTAAACTTATAATATTGTGTTGTTTGATGATATTTTATAAACCTTTGAAAATAGCAGATGGTAATGATGATAGACTAATGTGTTGCTCTTTCATTTAATTTTACTCTATTGTATGTAAAACGGTATCCTCAACGAGTCGTATGTAGCACAAATTAAAACTCTTCGGATATGTAGAACATCATATAATCTTTCACATTTTACATAACACCATAACATAAATCCCGTCTAGTCTGCCTGACGTTCGTTTTGCCCCCCAAAGCCTGCCTCTAACTGTCAACTCGTTGACATTATACTGTGCATGACAGGTGACATAACGGACGTAAGGTGATTCTATCTCTAACCTAGAGCTTGTAAATAAAGTTGCGTTACATGTATTACTATATTTTGTAAAAATAGATGGATGAATAAGCAAACTGCCCACTTGATGTTGAGCGGTTATCTTAAAGTCATTTGCTGTACATTATAGCTCTGAATGTTGGTATTTTCTCAGGCACCAAATATAGGCTGTGCCTATTTAAATGGAACAAAAACAAGAACGGTACTAATTTATTTAAAATTTATACGATATTATGCGTGGGAGACTACTTTGGCTATAAGTATACTTTTTTGGAGGATCCAAATAGGGTTGTAGCGACATTGTCACCGAATTCCAGAAGGTTCCAGTTCCAGAAATATATTAAAAATAAAATAAAATAAGTAAGATATAAAACATAGTTACAAAAATTACTTAGCTGTAGGTAGGTATATAAAATGCAAAATTATGTATTTTTTACAGCGTGTCCTTTGTATGCAGCACATAAGGCACATCTAAGCGGTGGTGATGCCGATCAGTGAAACGCAGTCATATTTGACAGCGTTTCACTGATCGCCACCGCAGAACGCTTGCATGTGCGCAAGGCTTAAGTGAGTCAAATTTTTTAAACAGTGCGTCAAAGGATTTGAATACATTATAATGTGAGAACTTAAGCCTTTAGAAGACACCATCAGGACTCAGTTTATGAGATGGTTGAAGCATAACATTCGTACATAGAGGAGGTTTCATTTTTGACGTGACAACGTTTTATAATTCAATGGAGCCGGCTGCACGCACGAAAAAACATGACGCATGCAACGTTACCTCGCTCTGAGGCGTTCCATTTAAGGCTTGAAGTGCAAGCGAGAGCGCGGAACGAGCGACAAAGAGGCACAATCGGCCTCCACGTTCGGCAGCGTTCGACATTCTGTCTCTCTCCTACTTGAGTGAGCTAGGAGGACAGTATAGAACAGAATTGAGTAGTATTCTGAACATGACAGATCGCAAGCCCACCTCCACTTTAAACCATGCTGTATAGTACTACTTACAAATGTCTAAACCAATTTTATGGTACTTAAAAGGATTTTCATGAACCACGTCTATAAGTATCGGTAGCTACTTTATGAAAGCCATTTGTCGGCAGGTAGGCCTTCATTGTGGATTTATAATACCTATAAGCTTTGGGCAGCTTTGGGGTAAAATATTACCTACAGTGCACGGCTGTTGATCTGGCACAATGTGGGTAATGTTTACGCTTGTTGTGATAAACGCGTCATGTAATTTGGATGCATTGAAAGGGTTTAGGAAAAGGTTTCTCACAGCAATGTGATTGCTCTTTGCAGGAATTATAATTTAGGCTGTCTTGAGCATTTTTTGAGGTGGGAAAGAACCAATGAACTCGCGTATAGATAGTGCAATCCACGAAGGCGCGCCCCACTATTCCTCCTTAACCTTTTATAGTATATGTGTGCAAGCTTCCGTCAATGTTTGAGTGTTATCGGTACACACTAATTATCTATGAGTGCACACGCACACTACAATGAATAGACTACGGTTTGCGACTGCCGCTCGGAGCAAACTCCCCGCACCCCGCGATCCCCGAAAATTGGTGGGGCGCGTCTTCGTGAATTGCACTATCTATAACCGCCACCGCCACCTCTTCGGCAAAGATGGACAAACTTCGCCAAAAGTCGGTCGGGGCACGGGGGTGTGTCAAGTTTTCATTTTTCACAATTTGGCATTCCCGGAGTGACACGATTTTTTTTCAATAGCTTCTAATAATAAATAAAGCTTCTTTCTTTTCTGCTGTGTATTAATATTTCCAATTTGATAATGGAAAAAGGATAGCTAAATACTTACGATGTGCCATACTAATAGACGCTAACTAACTAGTAGCTTTCTATAATCTAACAAGAGGATTAGAATTATTTTTAAAGTTGAAAATATTACATTTTAGTCATACTTAAAAAATAAACTTGCCAAATGATTTAAACTGACGAGGGATTTGTCAGTTTGTTTATCTCAAAAAAAATATAGACATCGAAAAAGAGTTTTAAAATATTATTATATATTTATATTATTTTTTAAGATAAGATGAAGATTTCTTCATGCATTTTTAATACGGCATTTTATTTTATTTGTTAAAATGTTAATAAAAAATTCATTCACAAATTCGTATACAGATTTACCTTCTATAAATTTCATTTGAACTGGGATCAATTTTCATACATACCTGAAACAAAATAAAGAAAAATTAAAAACAAAACTCAAGGACTCTTAGGAAACCAATTCACGGGCTCCCGTTTTCATGTTTATTTCAAAAATCATTACACATTTATTAATTCAGTTGAGCTATCTCTAGATTCATTCTAACGATCTGCTATCTGATAGCTCAACTGTTTCTAGTGTATTTTGTACATTTTGTAAATATTTGCTTAATCGTAAGTTTCTTTGTGTAAATAAATGAACAAGACTAAACAAATCAGTACACGTATTTACTTTTTACAAACTGCAGGTTTTTTTGTACATTTTGTTGATGGAACAAGCATACGGCCCACCAGATGTTAAGTGACCATCGCCTATAACAAAGCAATGTTTCGAAGGTCACTCGTGTCAACTTGAGGCATACTGATGTTCAGCCTCACGTGCCAGGTAAAGTTTTTAGCCTATTAAAATAGACTATACTGTGATGATCGACAATCAGTCAGGCAGGGATTTTATATGTAAAGATTAACCCTTGGCATACAAGGTGGGGTTATTTTAACCCCAGCACTTTTAAATTGCGCTGATTTTGTATTAAAACGCAATCAAATAACTTGACTTTTTTAGTAGCTGGAGATTAAATATTGCTGCGTCGAATCGCAGCGTTGGATCCGTGCTGTGCGCACCAGCATCGTGAGTGCACGCACGCAAAGTGGTTCCCGGGCGTTTTTAACCCCACGTTGTACGGGACGTGTATAAAAAGTTTGTGCCTACTTCTGTGTTTTCATGTTATTTTCACTCACAATTAGTGTATTATTTATACTTTTTTATTTTTATGATAGGTACAGATACTATATTCATTATTACTACATATTTTTTTATTTCTACTATACGTTTTATATTAGGAAAATCCACGTACTACAAACGAGGTATAAGAAGACGCGTTCATGAAATGCTGCATGAAGAAGTTCCAGGGCCACCACAAAAGTGACCAGGAAGGCCTCAAAGGTGTGCTTTCTGCCCAAGAAACAAATATAGGAAGATTCTGAATGGATGATTCAAATGTAGAACCGCGATATGTAAGAAATTTGATGTGCCAAAATTGTACTAATTTACATAACGAATTATCTCGCTCCAATAGCCATAACGTGCTAATTGTGATTATTATTATAAAGCAAATATCATCTAGTTTTATTAAATACGTAAAATAATTGTGTTAATTTGATGATATATTTTTGATGATATTTTCTTTTGAATTTTGTTGGAATCACGAAGGGAGTATGTGATTTTTAAGTTTTTTTATAATAAAAGTTTGATTTGATTCATTTTGGTATTTTACTCATAAACTATATGATGTACTTAATACAAAAAACACATTGAAAACTATTATGCTTGGTGCACACACACAGTAGAGACAATTTCTTTTTGGGTTAATTTAACCCCACATTGTATGGGTGAGGATTTTTTTTCACCTTGTATGCCGAGGGTTAAATAATACACCTTGGCACGTTAACTATACTATAAATCAAGAAATACGCTATAAATCCATCAGTCAGAGCCAACCATAAAAAGTCTCCCATATTTTTACTTTTAAGGGTGCGTTTGACTGAAAACGAACTTCAGCGTAGTCTAAAGTAATTACTATGTTTGTCAACTCGTTTTGTCCTGCAGTCATTCGTGTTAAAAAATACTTACAGACCTTTTTTTTTGAAGTGACAACGTTTTTTAATTTGATAGAGCCTGCTGCACGCTCGAAAAAACATGACTCATGCAGCGTTACCTCGCTCATGAAGCGTTCCATTTAAGGCTTGAAGTGCAAGTGAGAGCGCGGAACGAGCGACAAAGAGGCACAATAGACCTCCACGTTCGGCAGCGTTCGACATCTGTCTCTCTCCTACTTGAGTGAGCGATGCGTCCGCGTGGACAGCTGTATGACGTTGTCACGTTCAACTATCATCAGTAAACCGACTTTACAGGCAACCGATTTTTTAATTTTAGAATTACTCTACTTATTTATTACTGATCTTTATGAACACTTGAAAATTGTTTAAAAAACATTGAAACTTTTGACGATTAACTGGTAAAAACTCATAATTTAGTGACAAGCTACTACTAATCATAGCCCTTGACACTTCTAGCGGCTCGCTGAAATATTCTTGTCTCTGTTACTCTCATTTCGACAAATAGAGATGGCAATAGGCTTAGCGGCCTGCTAAGCTAGTTGAGTGCTAGATATATTGGTTCAATATGAATATATAAGGTTATTATTTTAAAAACAAACCACACAGCAAGACAACAAACCTTTTTTTGTAAATTATTGCTGTATTTAACCGTAAACAACACTAATTTAACATATATTTTCTGACGTCTGTTAGTACAAAAGCTCTCAGGCGGTACTCAATTTCAAAAACAAAATGCACAATCAGAGGTTAGTTTAACCAACGTGTTGAACCGCACCTTAAACTAAACCAACAAAGATACATTTAATCAGCTTCTCAATTCCGAGCCTATCCCATTACAGAGATATTATCTTTAAAAAAAAGAAGAACTGTTTATTTAGGACGTCACACATTTCAAATCTCTTTCTCACACAACTTTTTAATTCTGTTCTAAACTTTTTGCGTTAAAAGGTTCAGAAGGTTCTTCGTGACTTAAAACTTGCATCTAGATCGCCTGCGATAGCGATCAGTGTATCGCTGTAAAATATCGCACTCGCCAAGTTAGCGGCAGTGTGTGCGGATGTATGCAAAACCCTATCCTAAAATCAATCAATCATTTATTTGCAAGTAAGAAATTTACAATTTATAAACAAAAGTAAATCACATTTTTACAAGGTCACATTTTGTACAATAAAAACAAAAACAACAATATAATACATAGGTAAGTTCATCAACATTACAAGTCATGTGCCGATCTCCCAGGCTTTTTTGTCTGATCGCCATCGTTGATCACGTAGATGTGCGCTAGACTGTACCGTTTTTTACACCCGAATGAAGTAGAAACTTTAGTAACTCAAAGAATAACTTCTCTTACCCGGCAAAAGTATGTAAAAATCTTTAAGGATATTCGGCATGCGAACCCTTTGTTTCTTCCATCTTTGGAAGGAACAAATTATTTTCTTCCTCTTGGTTTTTTCAAGTTTTTACATGTGTGTGTACTTTCTTACAAACATACCTTTAAGAGTAGGTACACTTGAGAGCAACGAATCCGGGTCACCAAATTAAACTCTTATTTAACCAAACCAAAGACGCCAGTTAATTGAAATGAATAGCTCATTATCATAAAAAAAAACTTAGGATGATCTTAAAGCATTTATCATATCACCTTACCGTGGAATGCAACCGAATTTATTGCTCCGTGAGTGTATTCACAAATGCAGTTTAAAAATATGAACATCATTTTAAAAAACACTAATAGCCTCTTTGTTAAAAATGATTGTATTACAGACAGACGGATGTTTCCATTGTGTGCTTGTCTATTCTTTGTACAACCTCTCACCCTATATTAAATTTAACCCCTTTTTTATTTTACCCCTTTTTATTTTACCTCTTTCAATTTATTTTTTGCCCGTGTTATATAAGCTGCTAGTCGTTCGGAATATTAAGTTTGTTTTTCATGTTTTTGGTTGTATTTCTGTAGCTTTTTGATTTATTCTTCAGCCTTTTAAGCTGACAGCCATATTTTAAATTAATGACTAACGAGGTATTCGTAATTAGGTACGTTCGTGTGTTTTGAGTACCTTAAGCTTCATGTGTCTGTAATTTCAATGTAAGTAAAACTTAGTTTAGTTTTACTTACTGCTTTGTGTGTTAAAGCTCTATTTATTTGTGTTATGTAAGTAAATTCGTTAATTCTTTTTAACACGTTAACCTTTAACACTTTTTTTATAAAACTATCTGATAGAACAACCTATGATCCACCTGATGTTACGTGGTATCAGAGGTTAATTCACGGCTCAACGACCGTTTAATGAATAATACGTTATATAAGATTTCATTAAGATTAAAATAATTTATAGTGACCCCACTCTGTGTCATTGCTAATGACCATTTTTTTGTAATTTGTATAGAGGCACGATTTTAGATTATCAAACTTGATATGTAATTTAGTATTAAAGTTACCATGCACGTAAGTTAATACTGGGAGTATTTTTTTACTCCGCGACAAACCAATTCCTGTCGAAGGAGTTGAAAAATATTGATCCTTAGCTAACGCTCAGGATTCTATTTTAGAATATTTCTTGTCACTCCGGATTCTTCACTACTTTATATTAAAATGCATGATTTGCATCCTCGCACAATGTAAAGTTTTATTTATCCCTTCAGCAAATTTTAGCTGAGTACTTTTTGTCGCACTTTAGATTCTATAATTCCCTTAATCAACAAACTACAATTCCCTTCTTTTAAATATATACTTTCAGTTCAATCTACAATTTTAAGTACAATAAAGTTAAAATTTAAGAAAACCCCCGGAGAATTTTTATTCCTTTTCAATATAGTGTACATTCTACTAGTCAACCCCTTTTATTTGATACTCTTATTGAGGAAGTTGTGAAAAAATATGTAGATCCGCCATTTTGTGACGGCAGCCATCTTGGACCGATTTTTATGAAACGTAGCTAAGAATACTCCTAATTAATTCACTTATCATACAAAAGTAAACAAAATCGTTTTATCCGTTCTGGAGCTACGATGCCAACTTATAACACCCCATTGTTTGAACCAGTTTTAGGCCTACTACAAGCTCTGTCTGGTTCTGGTTGCAATCTGATCGTGTGTGAAACTTTTGATGAATTTGCCGCCCGAAATTCCAGTGTGTCCCACATTCGTGATCATTTAAAACAGTTTTATTTGGGCCAATCGAGATACAAACTTTTAAGAAACGCACCGACAAATTAACAAGTGATAATGGGAACCCCCAGAAATACCATAACCCTTAACTTACTTAAGATAAGGGCCAATTTAAAACGCAAAAGATGAGGCGTACTGAGAAGACTTAAAAGCATAAATAACCTTATCTCGAATTGAAGTACTTTCGTTTAAGATTAATAAATGGTTTATTGTGGCTCTCTTTGGGAACGAAGATCGGGAATTAGCCTCCTTACTTCACAATCACGAACAAGTGTGAGAAATATTACTCAACCATTTTTGAAATGAATAACTTCTTTAGACGGGCACGAGCATTTTTTGAGGTAAAACAAATGAACTCGCGTCACGTGACCGACAGCTCTTCGGTAAAAATCGTCAATTTTCGCCTAAAGTCAAGGGGGGGGGGGGGGGGGGGGGCTATAACTATACTGATTCGGCTATCAGTACTTGTGTACGTAAAACAGCTTTACCATAGTAAATTGATGTATTGTAGTTTAATAAATGCATTGCTGTGTTTCGGTTTAAAGGTTGTGGGTGCCGGTGAAATTACTGGCACGTGAGACTGAGCATCTGTATGCGTCATGGTAATGGACGCAGGGCAGTGCATCGTAGGGCACGTTATTTACGTGCGTGACCTACGAGGCAATGCTTTGTTGTAGGCGCTGGTTTCCAATGGGTCATATGCTTATTCCATCAGCTAGTTATTAAAAACTTCTTGATGGAGTCATTGCCCATGACCGAGCATGGCTTAACTTGTTGTCTCACAAGCGCACCTTAAGACATCAACGTGCTGCTTGCCCTCTACCATCTGCAGGGACGACACCATTTTCTTGTACGAAGTGTGGTCGTACTTGTCGCTCTCGTATAAGGCCTTACAAGTCACGAACGTAAGTGCATGTTGACCCCAGACGCTGTTTGAATCATCTTCTTATAGATGCATAGGCCATAACTAACTAACAAAAGAAATTTGCAAATATAATCCAAAACATTTACACATTTTGGCGTTAAAAAAAAATCCATTCTTTTCCAATTAAATTTGCTGTCTTTTCATTTCTTAGTACATCGATCGTCAACGAATAATGAAACTACAGGCTGAGGCTAAAATAAAAACTAGTGAGGTAAGATTTCATAAAAGCAAATAAAAACGCAGGTGTCAATTACAGCACCGCATTTCTCTTGTCTTGACAATTTATAATTATTGTTCGATGTGAGATGAACGTCACAGCCTGTAAAACTACCAGCTGGGCCACTTCACCGACATTATAAAAATTTAAATATTGTATTATTTTTCCACTTTCTGCTGAGCGCTCGACGAGGCAACACGTTTAGTGCACAGCGAGTCATTTTTCCTGAAGATGCTTCGTAGAGAGGCAAAACACGTATCGAAATCTTGTTAAGTTAATTTATATACACTACAAGCAGCCGCCCACGACTTCGCTCGCTCCGTTGCCGTAACGCCCCGTTGATTTTTCTCTTAAAAGTTTTTCCTCTTTTTCTCCGTTTAAAAACCTATAAATTCAACCTATAACTTAAACCTATAAATTGTAAAAAAAAAAAAAAAAGTTTAGGGAAATCATTTTCCAGTTTCCTTTCTTAGTGCACTCCTATGCTATAAAAGGAACATACCCTGCAAGTTTCATGCTTATTGGACTTACGGTTTAGGCTGAGCGTTGATTGTCACTCAGTTAGTAACGTAAGAGTTTTCTATACTTAGATAGATTAGAATACAATAATATAACACCCAGACAGAGAGTAAACATCTGTATCCACCACACAAATATTAGTTGTTTGTATTTGGGGATCGAACGTTCAACGGCGCAAAGGCCAACTGAGCGAATAGGCCAGTCAAGCGATAATAAGCAATATTTAGGACTTTACATCCATTAGATTCGCCTGACTAGGTTCTGGTCGCTATTCAAAAAACTACACCAGCTGTTCTCTACACGCTGTGCCAATAAGATCGAATGGCCGATATCTCATTCCCACGATATAAACTTATACTTCTAATCTTTTTAATTAGATTTTTGTAAGTAAGGTTTACTATTAAATGTAATGAATGGGCAGGTTGTTTAGTGTATAGTTTACTTAGTAATTACACTTATGCAAGGTGCATTAAAGTACCTACTACCAAAAATAATAGCTATGAGACTCGATCGATTTTATTAAAATATAATATGTTACCAGTAAATCTTGATAAGTAACCTGTCGATATAACAACCAGAATAGATTATAAAAAAAAAACCGACCGTGTGTTTTAATATTTTTAGATAGTTTCAAAAGTTACACCACTCCTCTTTTCGGTCTGTAGGCTTACCACAAGCTCTATTTGGCTCTGTCTCTGGTTTTGAGTCTGTGTGAGTGCTCATCACCAGTGTATTATACTGTGTGAGTGACGTTTCGGCATAGGATTTATTTAGAAAGCACTCACACTGACTCAAAACCAGAGCAAGAGACAGAGCCAGACAGAGCTTGTGGTAGGCCTACTGGAGTCAAAAATGGGAATGTACGAGTAGCTCGCTACGCTCGATACGCAAATACTTATTATCCGGTTAGAATAGATACTTATTATATAAATACTTATTATACGGTTAGAATAGACCGTGATTCCACTGATGTTAGCTGGTATTACAACACGTTGCTTCCAATTAGATTCTATTTACTATGCAACACGTATTTTTGGGTCTAAGCCCGTAAGCTTTGAGCGCTGAATAGGCGGGAAATTGTGATACATGTAGGTATCATTATCATCATCATCAGCCTGAAGAAGTCCACTGCTGGACATAGGCCTCCCCTACACATTTCCAGGAAGCTCTACTCAGGGTTAAGCTCGCCTTTGTATGTCCTCTATTTCTGTTCTTTTCCTATGTTTGTATTGTGTGCAATAAAGAATTAAGAATTAAGAAGACCGATTCTGAGCCCTTCCCATCCACCGACTTCCAGCGATCTTAACAATACCCATGTAGGTATACAACATGGGATACATTGCAGTTTTTTTCATGCTGACGGAAAAAGCATTTTTTTATATACAATTCATTGATGGTACAAGCTTATGGCCCACCTGATGTGAAGTGGCAACCATCGCCTATAACAATGCATTGCTGCGTAGTTCACGCGCGTCAAGAAAGCTCCCTACGATACGCTACGGTCTGCGTCCATAAACTTGAGGCATACAGATGTAGCCTCACGTGCCAGAAATTTCACCGGCACCCACACCCTTCATACCGAAACACAGCAATGCTGCTTCACGGCAGAAATAGGCGTGGTGGTAGTACTTCCCCGGACGAGCCACACACAAAGAGCTCTACTACTACTAATGATTCTTCGTAGGACTTCTTAAAATGTTGTAAAAGACCTTATAACCTTGCTGTAACATTGCCGACTAATTCGGTGTTTAAACTGCGGAGTTTTGGTGACGTAAGCAAGTTATGACATCAACAATTCCCTAATGGAGACCTAAATCCAATTTTAAAGTTGGAGCAAAGTTTTAATTTGGTTTAAAGTTGAAGTTAATTAAGGCTTTTTGTGCTATTATAAAATAAATAAATATTGTGGGCAATCCACACAACACTATTTATACCCAAATTAAGCAAATTAAGCGCGGGTTAGGTGGGGATCGAACCCACGACCTACGGCGCAGAAGGCAGAGCTACAAATGAGTTTCAAGGTCAGTCACATTACTATAATTGATGGCACAAGTATATAAACCACTTCATGGCAACCTTTGCCTATAACAAAGCATTGCCTTGTAGGTGACGCACGTCAGGAACGTGCCCTATGATGCACTGCCTTGCGTCCATCAGCAGAGTAGATCGTAGGGCAAGTCACTAACGTGCGTGACCTCAAATACAATGCTTTGTTATAGGCGATGTTTACCACTTAACATCAGGTGGGCCATATGCTTGTTCCATCGGCTAGTTGTATAAAAAATGAATTTCTGATAAAAAAATATACAAGTATTATGTAAGCTATCTGGTTCTAATAGTACAAGCTCTGCTTAGTTTGTAGCTAGACAGTCTAATTTGGATTGTCAGCTATTTATATTTATGATCTTCTAAAAATAAGCTAACCTTTACCAGATTTCCATTCAAAGCGACGTGCTCAGGCAGAATTAACCTAATAAACCCACTCTATGTAGAGCGGTGTATGTATGTATAGTGAGTTACATGCCTGCAAAGCTTCAAGGGCTTCAAAGGCTAGGCTTCGTCTGCATTCGCATGCATGCTTTAACCTTTGTAAGCTTGGAACTAAATTTATTTATTAAATTTTTGTCATTGCGAAATCGTCTCTATATAAGTTTGTGATGAAATCTAGTTCTATTTCAAAATGTTCTTATTTATTTATCTACGCACGTATCTAGTAAATTATATTTTATAGGATGATTCATGCTCGAACGTATGGTCGAAGCTATAGAACGAGCTGGTAACCTCCCGTAATTATATCTTTCAAAATGTACACTCATAGAGATACAGTCTAAATTGCGATTAAAGTTTCAAATTAATTTTTTGAATACAAATTATACCTTTAAACGAGAAAATCTTGTATATATATAATATATTTAGGATCTCGGAAACTGCGCCAACGATTTTCATGAAATTATGTATACAGAGGGTTTCGGGGGCGATAAATCGATCTAGCTAGGATTCATTTTCAGAAAATGAGTCTGTTCGTTAAAAAAACCTAAAAACATAAACTGAATATGTGACTGCTCCTGCCATCTATTGACGATTGTGAGCAACTAACTGCAAGCATGTCCAGCAGATGGCGTGGTTCAGTAAGAATAAACCAGTAAAGATCCATACTAATATTATAAATGCGTTTGTAACTCTGTCTGTCTGTGTGGCTTTCACGCCAAAACTACTGAACCGATTGAAATGAAATTTGGTACACAGATAGTTGAGGGCCTAAGGAAGGACATAGGCTACTTTTTATTGTGAAATAAGGTTTACAAACCTTTTAAAACGTTATAAAGAGCATCACATTGATGTTTCTGTCTCACTCTGACACCAAAACACTCCGACGATCACCAATCACCAATTGCAATGAAATTTGGTACACAGATAGGTTAAATCATTAGAAAGGACATTTATGCAACTTATTATTGCAAAACACTTATTGAAAACACCATTTTTCATGAGAATTACACTTTTTTGTACAATTGCGACGGCTTTCGATCGAGAAATTTCTGTTTGTGTAGGTGACTGACTGACTTTTTCAGTCTTTTCGCCAAGTCCTTATGACTGACTGATTGCCGACCAGTGTTGCCAGTGGCAGATAGTCATAAGCGTCGATGGATTGAAAAGATCGATATTTAAGCTGGGAACATATTAGGCTTTTTATTGCGAAAAAAGGGTTGTTAGGGGTTGAAAATAGGGGTTGAAAGTTGTATGGAAGTATCGTCATTTTTAGAGCTAGAAACTTAAAACTTATTTTTTAGTCTGTTGATTTGATATAAAAAAATATGACATTCAAAGTTTGTGCTGGGGGGGTAGAGGGAGGGGAGTACAGGGGGGAGTGTGGAGGGGAGTACAGGAGGGTGTGTGGAGGGGAGTACAGGGGGAGTGTGGAGTGGAGGTGCCGGGGGGAGTGTGGAGGGGAGTACAGGGGGGAGTTGGAGGGGAGGTGCGGGGGGAGTGTGGAGGAGAAAACAGGGGGAGTGTGGAGGGGAGTACAGGGGGGAGTGTGGAGGGGAGTACAGGGGGAGTGTGGAGGGGAGGTTTGGGGGGAGTGTGGAGGGGAGTACAGGGGGGAGTGTGGAGGGGAGTACAGGGGGAGTGTGAAGGGGAGGTGCGGGGGGAGTGTGGAGGGGAGTACATGGGGGAGTGTGGAGGGGAGGAGCGAGGGGGGAGTGTGGAGGGGAGTACAGGGGGGAGTGTGGAGGGGAGGTGCGGGGGGAGTACAGGGGGATTGTGGAGGGGAGTCTGGGGGGAGTGCGGGGGGAATGTGGGGGGGTGTTGAGGAGAGTGGGGGGAGTGTGGGGGGAGTTCGGAGAGGAATGCGGAGGGGATGAAAGTGTGGCGTAGTACGACGCCATATGTCTAAGTTTAGTAAGAGGGCAGACGACTGTGTCACGTGCACGCGAATATGACGTTGTTATTTAATTACTGTTTTCTTCCGCTGCAAATTAAAAATGCTACCCATAGACACTATACCACGCGGACGAAGTCGCGGGCACAGCTAGTAATAATATATGACTCTTATGATTTCTTAAAAATACAAATTAACGAAAAAAATTCCGAGCGAAGCTCGGTTACCAACTAGTTATTATTATGAGCCTTCTATGTCCCACTGCTGGGCAAAGGCCTCCCCTTATCCCCTCCCCTCTGTGCGGTCCTGTGCTGAGATAAATAAATATTCTTATTTTATTATACAAATAATCATAATAATATTTTTTCCCCTAACCAGGTAACCCCAAGCTTCCTGTCCTGGACTCCTGACTCGGCAGTTCCCATTGATAATGATGGATGGTCGCTGTCGCTGTAATTACTACGGAATTAGTTTCCGGCTCATAGAAGATTAGTTACATCAAGCTCGTGGAAAAGTTGGAGGATATCCTTTGACAAGTGGAGTGATGACTGATAAGTTGGCCAGTAAATGAACGAAGAAAAAAACAAGATAAAATTCCACGAATTTATTCTTCACGGAAAGTGTCCCTTCAGATCTTTTAAGGCCTGTGCATATCTAGGCGATAGCTATGGCGATCAGTGTAACGCGGACGAATATCGCTGTCACATTTGAATATGGCCCACCTGACTTCTTCTTCTGCATGCTGTCAATATGGTTTAAACATATTGTGGTGAAAGTATTGTAATTGCGCCTCAAAAAAGGTCCTTTCACGTAATTGACACATTTCTTTCAAGCTTTTTTTTAGGTTCTACGACATGATGCCGGGTTTCTCACGATGTTTTCCTTCACCATTGGAGAGCTTTGGCAGGTTACTCATACAATTTTAGGCATAAAATTAAATTGATTTTGTGTAGGTACAGTCGCGGTATGAAAATGTTCGTTACCTTAGAGTCGGTTTTCGCTTGCACCAGTGCCTTGATCATGAACACATTTTGACATATTTTGTGACGTTAACTTAATGGTGTATTCTGTCTATTCAGTTTCAAAAGGTAGTATAAGATCGTGATACGTTGAACAAATCAAGTTGAAAATCGACGAACATTTTCATTCCGCCTCTACGAGTATACATACAAAATACCTACCACCTATAGGTATACTTACTTTAAAAAACATCTAATTTATGTTAGTTTTTCAGCACTTCAAGAACAAAAACTCTCCAGTAATTTCATGCTGGAAAATGTTGGCGCGTCGCGAACCGAAAAGAACCAATTGTTTCTTTTTATAATAAAGCAATTCTCAAGCTAAGAGAGAAAATAAATATTCTTTTATAAATCCCTTTGCAGGAAATTATAAATGTTATAGTCAAAGGGAATTTCTAAAATGAAAAGACGACGATAAACATAAAATAACAAAGTGAACACAATATCATTGCAACGTCGACAAAAACATCACAATAGCGGTGTTGCAATAGATCCAAATCACAGTTTGTACAGTCAGCACCACAAGCTGATCTCTTATTCAGAACTATAATATAAACCAGGGGTGCTCAAACGGTAGATCACCATCAATATGCTTAATATAGGCACCCAGTAGAAATTCTGGAAATACGCAAATAATATTATGTTGTGCCATGCATGGTCATCTAAGAGATAGCTCAACTGATCCAAATCAGTGCCAGATGGAAGTATCCCCAAGACGCTGGTGGCATTGCCACGCTGAATAGCATTACTGATGACCTTCCTACATATTTGTTTAGTCGTTCCCTTGCTTTTAAAATCTTATCTGGTCGATCGCCGACACTATAAGTGTGAGCACCCCTGATCTATACTAATATTTTCTTTTTAATTATTTCATGTTGTATAATAATAGTTTTTGTAAATAATGTATATTCTGTTGTAAATAAAAACTATGTATACTAAAATATATCTAAAATATAACAAACATTAAAATACTAATATTTAAAGCTGAAGAGTTTGTTTGGTTGAACGCGCTATTCTTAGGAACTGCTAGTCCGAATTAAAAAAAAAATGTGTTGGATAGTCTATTCACCAAGAAAGGCTATAATTATATAACATCACACTACAACTAATAGAAACAGCATCAATGCAAAAATCTATGCCTATCCTTTTCTAACACGTAGGGACTTTTCTATGGCCATCCTTTTCTATCACGTAAGGACTTTTCTATAAATACTAGATTTTACCAAAGTGTAAAATGTTCTTAAATATTCCAGAATGATCTAGAATAATCAAATTTAATTTAAGGACTGTAACCAGGCAACGCTGGGCTTCGCTGCTAGTAATAAAAAAAATATATATAAATCTATGGGAACCAGATAGCTGATATAATGCTTACATCATTTTTTTTTTGTAAATACTTAGAATACAATATAACATCCAGACAGAGAACAAACATCTGCGTTCACCACACAAATATTTCTTCTCGGTGGGGATAGAACCCACGACCTACAGCGCAGAAGGCAGAGCTAATACCAACTGATTAAGCAAGTGTTCGACGAATTAAAATAAGCTAGTGCTTTTATAAGCATATTTTGAAAATAGAAGATGAAAATCGAGATCCAAATTAACAAAATTATTTGCAGCTTTCCAAATACGTTCCTGCAAGGTCATATTAAACGAAAGGTCGTGGGTTCAATCTCATTTGGTTCATTAGGTACATTTGAGTTTATTCACTCCATGTGATTTGTTCTTCATGGTACTTAGTTAGGTGAAAATTCTTTGTAAAATCTATAATTATGCAAGTAAAAAAAGTCTGGGTTACAAAAAGAATGTATTGTATACGTATTATATCACTTATTTAGTTCACATAGTACAAGCTCTGCTTAATTTAGCTTAGATTTAGTGATGTGTGGATTGTCCACAATAATAATTATTTTTTTACTTTTTATTATAATAGTTTTGTAAATAATGTAGGTACCTATACTTATTTATTTGTAAAGCTTTATTTACTTTTGTTGTTAATTGTACTTTCTTTGGTAACACTCCATTTGCCCATAGAAGCAAAAAACAAAGCGCCATCGGACTAACGGTTGTACTCCCGCACATCGAGATCGTGTGATCATGATGAGATAGAGTTACATTTTCAACTGGAGAATGATCACAGAATGATCTGCATGGGTATGAACGTAGCTAAATAGATAGAAAAGTACAGGTACCTACTTAAAAAAAATTGAAACCTTTTGACTCGTAAAAAAAATTAATATATTATTATTTATTTTAGAACCCGTTACGGAGGATCAGCTTGAAGCCTTAGATTCTATTGAGCGGCGGGCTAGGAGGCTTGTTGACAATGACCAACTTTTCGATTCCAGGCTCTACAGTCTAGAGCACCGCAGACGAATCGCCTGTCTATCCATATTCTACCGATTACATTTCGGTGAGTGTGCGCAGGAACTACACAATCTGATCCTCCCATCACCCATTTACCTTCGGACCACCAGGCGTACGGATAAATGTCACCCCTTCATGGTTGAGGTCCCACAACATCGTACAAAGCGCTTCGCTTCTACTTTTTTGGTGCAAACAGCCAAGGAGTGGAACTCTTTACCGTCGTCAGTATTTCCGAAGCATTACAACCTTGGAATTTTCAAGTCAAGAGTGAACAAGTGGATTATAGCTAAGCGTGCTCCACCTTAGGCTGCATTTTCACTTTCCATCAGGTGTGATGGCAGTCAAACGTACAATAAAAAAACAAAAAAAAAGGAGGGCGCTGGCACTGCTACTCAGTTTTTAACTATTGCAGTGTCAACGTTTTCATTTATTTTAGAACCCTTGTTTTTTTGTTCCAAATAAAGACATTTTGATTTGATTTATTTAACCGTTGGGGAATAAAGGTTCTCGAATGGCGACCACGAACTGGAAGACGAAACGTAGGGCACCCACCCACCAGATGGACCGACGACGATTGTTACGATCGCGGGAAGTCGGTGGATGGAAAGAGCTCAGAATTGTTCTTCCTGGAATTGTGTAGCAGAGGTCTATGTCCAGCAGTGGACTTCTTCAGGCTGATGATGATGATAATGAATAGTAGAATCTGTCCACTCCTTAATATAAAGAAGGTTAAAGGTATTTGTAATAGTAATTGATAGTTTAAGGCGAAACAAAATACGATGCTTAAAATCCCACCTCCCGAGGCGTTCAATGAATCGAAATCGCATTCATTGAAGATGGGTGGGTACCACGCATGCGCTAACTTGACGTACGGTGATCTGTCAGATTTGATTGACAGCTACAGCAATGGGCGTTGGCTTGTTTTATGGTCTTATACTAGCTCTCGCACCAAGCGTTTTGGCTCCACTTTTATCATGCGAACCTCCAAGGAGTGGAACTCACTGCCGCCCTCTGTTTTTCCTGACCAATACAATCTGGGCCTCTTTAAGGCTAGACTGAATATAGGTGTCTTTTAGACGGCCCTCTGTTTTTCCTGACCAATACAATCTGGACCTCTTTAAGGCTAGACTGAATATAGGTGTCTTTAGGACGGCCCTCTGTTTTTCCTGACCAATACAATCTGGGCTTCTTTAAGGCTAGAGTAAATAGGTGTCTTCTAGACTGTCCTGCTATAGTAGATCGTTGGCTACATCGTCGCTTACCATCAGGTGAGATTGTGGCCAAAGCATAATCTTCTGAAATCCCTCGCTGAAGCTTAAATTAATCAGCCTCAGACTATTTGATTAGGACTTGAACGAAGGATTTCATAATGGGCGAATTGTAATTTGTGTTTGTGTTGTGTAATTTTTATATTGACTTCAGTAGGTCTACCACAAGCTCTGTCTGTTTCTGTCTTTGGCTCTGGTTTTGAGTCTGGATGAGTAATGACTAAATAAATCCTACGTCGCAAACAAAACCAGGGCCAGAGACAGAGCCACACAGAGCTTGTGGTAGGCGTGCAGGCCCGAACAAAACACGACAAATCATTTTTTTTTCATGAGATAACTTAACAGTTGATATCATAATCGCCCACGTCATAGTCGCTGCAGTCTGATGATGATGATGGTGAAAAGACGGAAACTACTAGAAACATAGACCAATATCTTTAATCTTTAGCGTTATTCATCTCCATTCATTTCATTAGCCACCACAGAATCATTAATAGTAGTTACCAGCACGAAAGTATTGCCCAAATATTTCAAACCTAAAAAAACATAAATCAACTTGGATTTCGCAATATTAATTAGTAAACAATAAATCCTTTACATCTCGTTGCGATATTATCTATGAATGGACTCAGCGCAAAGCCTTTAGATACAGGCATTAGTTTCACGTTAGAACTTACAGCGAGACGTGTTTTAGGACGCGACTTTACTGGCTTGAATATCCTATGTTATTTTTCTTCCTGCCCTTATCCCACTAGATGGGGTCGGTACAACATGCATCTTAACACAAAACAGGCTCAAAATCAGAATAAAAAAAACATTGATTAAATACGTATTTAATCCGTTCAAATCTTTTAAAAAAAGTGAAGTTTAAAATCTAGAGAAACCAACTTCAAATAAAAATATGTTTTTAATAGAATTGAGTGCACGAAAAGAGCCTCTTTGAGGCGCACTTAAAATCCTTTCACCGCATTTGGTTCGAAAGAACAGTGACACGATAAGAAGAAGGAGAATAGAATTGTTTGGTATCGTTGATTTATTTTTTTCTGAAAGGTTACTTCCAGATTGGTTCATAAATTTTATGAATTAGTTCAGCAGTTTGGCCGTGAAGTCGGCTTGTAAAGTTTTTTAAACCTAAATTTATACTTCTCGATCGCCGACTGCAGTGTGTCAGTTTGTACTTAATTCCAAAGCGTCGCGACAAAAAGTCGCGACCTAAGATAAGTTGGTTGCTTGAAACAATAACCCGTGGGCGTCCTTGGGTCACGATCTGTATTGCGCTACGCTTACCTACGTGTTGTAACTCTAATTTACGATCGCGGTTTCGTTTGCGATTTCGTGTCGAAATGAACTTGTTGAGATTTCTGTAATTGCTGAGTGGGATCTGAACAATCAGTGAATTTGAAAGGTAAACTTGATTTAAAATCATCCTTATACGAAAAGGTCAACAACCTTGGAGGTAATTCACGTATTTATTCAAGAGTCAATTTGCAATTCTGAATCGAGGTTGATTTTGACATGCTATTTAAACCTTGTCCCCATAATGTTAGAAAAATTAGGGAACATAATTTTGTGATAAAATAAGATCAAAGCTCGAATTAGGGTATTTAATTTGTTGAATTAAATGAAGCTTTACGTGAAGGCATAAGGCTTTATGCACATCTAAGCGTTCTGCAGTGGCGATCAGTTAAACGCTGTCAAATATCGCTGTCATATTTAGAACGTTTAACCGATCGCTTTTTGTGTAACTAGCTGATGAAACAAGCATATGACCCACCTGATGTTAAATGGTAACCATCGCCTATAACAAAGCATTGCCTCGTAGGTGATACACGTCAGGAACTTGCCCTACGATGCACTAACCTGTGTGCATCAACTTGAGGCACACAGATGTTCAGCCTCACATGCCAATAATTTCACCGGACCTTCAAACCGAAACACAGCAATGCAGCAGAATTTCCTTGAGGTTATACCTAAATACAAGCAATAGCAGCAGCATTATCAATGAGTCGCCACTAGCCCCACGGAAGTAAGACCAACAAATTTCACTATTCACCTAGAATACAAAAGTGCATCCGCGAAAAGTAAGACAAAATATGCACTAGGTACAATCGGCTTTACTAGTTTTATTTTGTTTTGTACTAACTGACCCGACAGACGTTGCTTGCAGCACGCATTCTGTAATTTTTTTGTCAACGTCATAAGGTTACAAAAAAGCGGCCAAGTGCGAGTCGGACTCGCCCATGAAGGGTTCCGTAGCATCAAGTAACATAATATAAAGGTTCTTATAGTTCGTCGAAAGGTAAATTGCGGTTTACGATTTATGACGTATAAAAAAAACTACTGACTAGATCTCGTTCAAACCAAATATCGTTGAAAGTTTGCATAGTAATGTACAACATATATTTTTTTAGTTTTATCTTTCTCTTATTTTAGAAGAAGAAGGGGGGGACCAACTTTTTTCCACTTTGGAAGTGTCTCTCGCGCAAACTATTAAGTTTAGAAAAAAACTATATTAGAAACCTCAACATCATTTTTGAAGACCTATTCATAGATACACCATACGTATGGGTTTGATGAAAAAAAAAATTTTGAGTTTCAGTTTCAAGTATGGGGACCCCCAAAATTTATAGTTTTTTTTCTATTTTTGTGTAAATACCTTAATGCGGTTCATAGAATACATCTCCTAGCCAAGTTTCATCAGTCTAGCTCTTACGGGTTCGGAGAAAAATGGCTGTGACATACGGACGGACAGACAGACAGACAGACATGACGAATCTATAAGGGTTCCGTTTTTGCCATTTGGCTACGGAACCCTAAAAAATCGTGATGGCGTGACCAAGGGGCATAGAGATTCATTGTTATGCATATTTGGGAAACAGACAGTACAATAATAAAACTATTAAAGGTAATTTAATTTTAAATTAACACATACACTTTAAGTTTCTACTATATTATAAATTTAAGTTTGGAATATGTATAGGTACAACAATAAAATATATTCGTATTGACACAATTCACTCCATTGCGGCGGAGTTCCGAAGATAAATAATAGGTAGCATAGCCATTAAGATTCTTATAATGTCCCAAAAGTCCCAAGAGCCGAGCGGGATTTGAACCCACGACCTTCCCCTTCGTACGAGGCTGCGCTGACCGCTGCGCCAACGCCATATTTTTTTTTTAATGTAAATTAATAATAAATTAATTTATGTTTTGGACAAACCACACAACACTATCTAGCCCCAAATGAATCAGAGCTTGTACTATGGGAACCAGATAGCTTAATCTTATTTTCCTTTTTGATGTTTGTAAATACATACTCATAGAGTAGGTACAATATAACACCCAGATGGTACTCAGGATGGTAGATTGCAGACAGAACTGACCATGCATTACACATGAGACTGCCAGGAAGTGGACGGACGTATCCGAACAAGTTCATGACGTCACAGGAAATTAGGAAACAGCTGGATCAGTCATCATATTATAATATTTAATATTTATTTATTTATTTATTTATCCGCTGAGCAATTGCCAACTGAGCTAGAGGCTGACTGGCCTCTAGCTCAGTTGGTAGTAGCTCTGCCTTCTGCGCCGCAGGTCGTGGGTTCGATCCCCACCGAGAACAAATATTTGTGTGGTGAACATAAATGTTTGTTCTCTGTCTGGGTGTTATATTGTATTCTGAGTATGTATTTACAAAAAAAAAATGTATTCAAGTATTATATCAGCTATCCGGTTCCCATATTACAAGCTCTGCTTAGTTTGGGGCTGGGTAGTGTTGTGTGAATTGTCCACAATATTTATTTATTTATTATTATTATAGCTACAACTCTGTTTTACTTTATTACACGGCAAACCATACAACTACGTATATCGACGCCATCTTTCCTTCCTCTTCTTCTTTTTTTCCACCACTAGAGATGTCATTCCTTGCTTACTTCGATTAGGGATGTCCTATTCCCAAAACTGGTTAACATTACAAAGAACCGTGATCACCGCAGTGAGCACTGAGATGACGAATGATAGAGGTGAGTTGAAGGAGCAAACCTGTTGTGGTGACCTTACTTAGCGTGGGATAAGGGCAGGAAGATGACTGGCCACTACTAAACACAGCTTTCCCTTTTACATTGTCAGGAAGATTGTCATTTACCCTCTACATCTACTCCCAGTCCCAGTCCGCACTACCAGTCCCAGTCCCCACTCCCAGTCCATCTGGTGGGAAACGTCCTACGTTTTCTGTTCTTGTTCATGGTCACCCTACTATAATCACTCACAGTCGTCTTCTTATCGTGTCACTGAATCTTTCGAACCAAGTGTGGTGAAAGGATTTTAAGTGCGCCTCAAACAGGCTCCTTTCGTGCACTTGACACATATTTTCGAACTTTATAGGTTCTACGATATGCCGGTTTGATCTCGATGTTTTCCTTCACCGTTTGAGAGCACTGGCATAGTGTACATAAATTTTTGGGCAGAAAACTCATTGGTACACGACTGGATTTGAACCCACGACCTTAGAATCAGAAGGCAGGGCCGCTACCACTTAGCCGCCAGCGCTCTCTGGTGTTCTTAGCACTGTGAGTGATACTATGAACACCAGCTGTACTCCTTAAGCTATGGCTACTTATAAAATTGCTATCAATCAGCTGTCAGCGCGCGGAAATGTTATCTGAAATCGATCATGCCTTTTAGGTAGCTAAGAGGATGGACGTGTTTTTATTAGTTGTATTGGACATTTCAATGGTAAGTATTGAATAAAAATATGTCTTCCATGAATTCACTTATCACGAAATCTCCAAAATTGCAGGGATTGGGTTTGAATATGACACAGATACTTTGTGTGTGGTACTTCGTCCAGGGAAGTACTACCATCATGCCTATTTCAGCCGTGAAGCAGCATTGCTGTTTCGGTTTGAAAGGTGCCGGTGAAATTACTGACACGGGAGGCTGAACATTTTCGTATTTCGTATTTTAATTAACAAGTATTTTAATTACTTCTAGGTGAGTGCGCTACACCGTCGACATCATCACATAACATCAGGTGAGATACTTGTCAAGCGTTAGCCTCTAGATTGTAAAAAAAAACTCTTCAAATCTTAGTTCCAAATACAAACTAAAGATTCTTTGAAGAAATCTATCAGATATATTTTAATAATGCATTAAATATTACAAAACATTACAACGAAGCCCACCTCAATGTGTAAAGATTATTATCTCAGTAGCTGTTACTAAGATAGGAGAATTTGATCTACAGATAGTGGGGTCAGTGACCTTATTTTCTCCTCATCAAGTAATAATGTCTTAACTTGCATGGTTATTATCTGATGTGGGATTTATAATGTGAATATTCTACTAAAACATGTTTCTATGAAGACGCCACCGTTATAATGATGGTCGTAGGGCCGTAACCTAAAGTAAAATAAAATAATAAAATAAATAATGTGGACAATCCACACAACACTATCTAGCCCCAAACTAAGCAGAGCTTGTACTATGGGAACCAGATAACTGATAAAATACTTAAATACTTTTTTTTATTAAATACATACATAGAATACAATATAACACCCAGACAGAGAACAAACGCCACATAAATATTTGTTCTCGGTGGGGATCGAACCCACGACCTCCAGCGCAGAAGGCAGAGCTACTACCAACTGAGCTGTGAAGGCAGTGTGAAGTAAATACACTCATGGTTTAGGTTAGGTACATACATAGTTCTGGCAGGTTTGACTGGCCTCTCAGATCAGTTGGTAGTAGCTCTGTCTTCTGCACCGTAGGTCTGATCCCCACCGATAACAAATATTTGTGTGGGGAACGCAGATGTTTTTGTTCTCTGTCTGGATGTTATATTGTGTGTATTTAAAAAAAAATCGGTTGTCTGTAAAGTCGGTTTACTGACGATAGTTGAACGTGACAACGTCATACAGCTGTCCACGTGGACGCGTCGCTCACTCAAGTAGGAGAGAGACAGATGTCGAACACTGCCGAACGCGGAGGCCGATTATGCCTCTTTGTCGCTCGTTCCGCGCTCTCGCTTGCACTTCACGCCTTAAATGGAACGCCTCAGAGCGAGGTAACGCCGCATGAGTCATGTTTTTTCGTGCGTGCAGCCAGTTCCATCGAATTATAAGACGTTGTCACGTCAAAAAGTATTTAAGTATTATATCAGCTATCTGGTTCCCATAGTACCTACTGCCTGGTACTGCCTGGCTTTACTTGCCTGGTAGAGATCGCTATTAGCGATGAGGCCGCCCATTGTATTAATGTGACTGTTTATTTTTATTTATAAGCTTAAAACTGAATACCTTCTTACCTTGTGTGTCATTGTAATCAATAAAGAGTTATCTATCTACTTAGAATACAATATGACACCCAGACAGTGAACAAACATCTGCTGAACGCAGATGTTTGTTCACTGTCTGGGTAAGAAGGTATTCAAACAGATATTTGTGTCCACACAAATATCTGTTTGAATATGAAGGCTAGCCTGTTATTTAGTGTAATAGTCACTCTATAACGCCACCGCTTTTTTAAAAACCATAGATTTTATGGGGAATAGTTAGACCACCATGGTGCGGTAAACGTTTTAAGATAGAGACCTTAACCTTTTATATAAACAAGAAGATAATAATAAAGTAACCTACAATGTACTATCACGTTACCTTTAATATTTCCAGTATTAAGTAACTTTAAACATAAAGTTCATCGAGATATAAGTACTTCGTACTAGAGAAGACACCGTAAATTCCTACTTTGTCTCGTTCAACTGCGGCGATCGCGCCGCACCTCACTCTGTCGCCTCAGTTGCTCTCTCTCGAAAACGCGTAAGTGCCGTGATTTACATGGCGCTTAAGACCTTTTTGCCGAGAACAAATTACGAAGAATAGGACAATTCAGTTATTTGACGTAGCTTCTCTAGTAAGTAGTACTTATATCTCGATGATGAAGTTTATTATTTTTAAGACGGAATAAACAAAACCTTTATTATAATTGATGTCTTTTGGAATAGTAGGTACATTGAGTTCGTCAGTTTGTTAAATCTTCTTATTGTGTCACTGGTTTTGGAAACCTAGTGTGGTGAAAGGTTTTTAAATGTGCTTCAAAAAGACTTTTAAACTTACGACTTAAGACCACAATAAAAACTTACGCCATAACTTTTATTAACTTTCAAAAACCGTTCCTTTTGAGCTTTATTATTTACCTGAAACAAAAAAATAAGATTATGAATGAGTTAGTAAGTAACAAGCTAAATTACAACATTAGGTGTTAATATGGACCGTAACGTTTAAAAACATTTTTTGCGTTAAGTCAAACTTATTTTTTTAAAAAAAGCTCTTAGGATTGGTTAAAAATTCAAAACTGATAGTCAAATTCACATAGAAAACGTTTTAAACTAGATGCTAGTTTAAAACGTTTTCTATGATAAAGACATTTTTATTTTTCTCTGTAATTTTACTTTTTTTATTTTGTTTGTGTTATGCTTAGACAATAAAGTTTTTATCTATCAGACAGAGCTTGTAGGCCACCAGTAGGTATGTATTTAAAGCTAACTTTTAATCATTTGTTTAAACTGTTGCCAGCCCCCCATTTTGTGCGTTGTTCAGCCTTTGTTGGTTTTGTGTAGAATGTGCTGACGCTGAAACGTGTTTACTTGGCATTTCGGTTCGCTGGATGCTCGGTTGTATCGTTGAATAAATTTGCCCCAAATTCGGTCCTAATAACGAGCAGGTTCTGTCCCAAATAATTGACCGAGCGAGCGAGCGTCTCTGCTTCAACCAACTGGCATTTACTTTCATCTGAGTATGTTTATCCTCGCAGGGGTTTTTACCCCTATTTCAGGGTACCTATTTCCCCCAAAACAGTAGGCCTACCATGAGCTCTGTCTGGCTCTGTCTCTGGTTCTGGTTTTGAGTCTGTGTGAGTGATGACAAAATAAATCATACGTCAAAAGTCACACACACAGTATTATGCACTGGTGAGCACTCACACAGACTTAAAACCAGAGCCAGACAGAGCTCATGCTACAGGTTCTGTCCCAAATAATTGACTGAGCGAGCGAGCGTCTCTGCTTCAACCAAACTGGCAATTGCTTTCATCTGAGTATGTTGGTTCAGGAGTAAAGGAGTACCTATTGCCCCCAAAACAGGAGAAGCTACGTTGGTACTCATAATATATTACATTTTACATTTGACTGGCCTCTAGCTCAGTTGGTAGTAGCTCTGCCTTCTGCGCCGTAGGTCGTGGGTTCGATCCCCACCGAGAACAAATATTTGTGTGGTGAACATAAATGTTTGTTCTCTGTCTGGGTGTTATATTGTATTCTAAGTATGTATTTACAAAAAAAAATGTATTCAAGTATTATATCAGCTATCCGGTTCCCATATTACAAGCTCTGCTTAGTTTGGGGCTGGGTAGTGTTGTGTGAATTGTCCACAATATTTATTTATTTATTTATTTATTAACTTCTTCTTTGATATTCTCTATTCAATTCTAAAAGTAATTATTATTCATTTATTTATTCATTGCTTCATGTGTTTTACAGGTCTTAGGGGGCAGTATGGTCTAGTCTAGAACATGAGCCCCGCTGAGGCATTACAATGGCCTTTTTCATATTTCATAATTTCATATTTTGAACACATTCCTAGTTGTGTTTTACTAAAAATAAATACCTAGTTTAAAAGTAGCGTCGCCAGTGACAGAAAAATTGAGAATCAATAGACTGGCTTGGTACTAGAGGAGGGATGAAAGTCATGTGACTAGGATGAGTATGGATGTGGATGGATATGAGCAGAGATAGACCAAAGAAAACATGGATGAACTGTGTGAAAGATGACATGGATAAGAGAGGAGTGAATGCAGAGATGACGGCTGACAGAGGGGAATGGAGGAGGTAGATATGTTGTGCCGACCCCACATAAAGGACAAGAAAATGATGATTATTTGTAAAATATTAATTTTCATAAATTGATAATTGAACATCAAACTACTAAGGTAAAAAGTGTCTTTGGTTAATAACTCGATTTCCATTAAACACTCGAGAAATAATGTTTTAGCCATATGTAACTTGAACCTTTTAACAATCTATAGTTTCTCATCGGTCTCGTTCATCATCTGAGTTAGATCCATTCACACATCAAAACTATCTATTTCATCGTTCATTCATCACAATCCATCAATACTATCGTTACCCTAGCACTAGTCACTAACGTTATCAAGTTTCTAAAATTAGCGAGCGTCTACATCTCTCAAAGAGTATGTAGCTGTACCGAAATTCAGCTGGCCTATCATGAGCTTCATATGGTTATGGTTATGGCTGTCAAAATTGTGTCAACAGTGTCAACACACTCAAACCCAATTTGACACCCATACCATAATATGGAGCTCGTGTTAGCCCTGCAATACTCTGTGATACTCTCTCAAAGAGTAGGTATATTCCTAGGCATTATAGATTTTTATATGATGAAATAAGTGAAATTCTTTTGCAAAAATAAAGTTGGTAAAAGCCTGGGCGTGTACAAACACGCCTAAGGCTTTTTGTCTGCCCTTTGTACATACAAACATTTGCTGAATATAGTGTTTAGGCGGCCTTGTTTACTCTACATATTTATGCGTAGTATATCATATAGTACTATTTCTGCTCAGCGCTCGACAAGGCAACACGTCCTAATAGTGCACAGAGAGTCGATTTTCTTGAGGATGCTTCGTAGAGAGGCGAAACACGTGTCGAATCTTATTAAGTTTTTTATTTCTTGTGGTATTATTGTTGTGTTTTACACCTTATTTCGCTTTGTAGGATTTGCGGGTGTTACGTGGGGTGCATAGTGCACACACAAGTCTACATTAAATTAACTTACTTAGATTAGATTAGCGGATTAGTACTATATATTTATTGTTCTACTTAATTTAAGTTTAACAATGGAATTCCGCAAAGTCACGTCTGAATCTATTAATTGTTTTTTTAATGAACGAGTGCATCAGTAACTCGTGCTGTGGGTGCGTAATCACTCCGCGTACGTTTAATCTGATGCATTCAAGCTCAGCCTTTCATTTCCTTTCTATCATCTAAAACAAAACAAATTTTGTTTCAAACTCGATTAAACAAATTGTATGGCTGCATTTACAATGAAATGCCTAGCATTTTTCAGATAAATCGAAAGAATTACTTTGATAGATAGATAAATAACTTTATTGTTAACACATACAGGATTTATGAAGATTTTTAGCAAAACAATGGTCGACTTTATCGCTGAGTGAGAGCGTTTTGTTCCAGGTAACCTTTGAAACGTCTTGAAATCTTGATGATGATTAAACGTAGGTGAATCTTTTAACATGTTCTTACACTAATCGATTGCCGTTTCTACTACAGCTATTAGGCCTAAGTATTTGGAGACCGAAATTCGAAAAAAAACTGTCCGCACCTGTTCAGTTCAGCCTTCATATCAGTTGCTTATTAATCCACTGTATCATTGAGGTGAGTTGAAATGGCAATGGGCAGGTCATATAGCTCGAAGAACTGACAACCGTTGGGGAATAAAGGTTCTCGAATGGCGACCACGAACCGGAAGACGAAAAGTAGATCGTCCACCCACCAGATGGACTGACGACATTGTTAAGATCGCGGGAAGTCAGTGGATGAAAAGGGCTCAGAATCGTTCTTCCTGGAAATGTGTAAGGGAGGCCTATGTCCAGCAGTGGACTTCTTCAGGCTGATGATGATGATGATGATGATGACCATTGAGGTCTCACAGCTTGCAATTCTGGCACATAATTATTATCCCCACCCATTACTGTAGGCCTACTACAAGCTCTGTCTGGCTCTGTCTTTGGCTCTGGTTTTGAGTCTGTGAGTATTCGTTTACCAGTGCATTATACTGTGTGTGTGACGATTCGACGTAGGATTTATTTAGTCAACACTCACACAGACTCAAAACCAGAACAAGCCCAAACAGAGCTCCCACAGTACAAGCTCTGCTTAGTTTGGGGCTAGATAGTGTTGAGTGGATTGTCTAGAATATTTAGCTTGTGTTAGGCATACTGGTCACTGGTTTGACGTTTGGTCTGAACACAGCATAAGGTTTGGTTCTGATGACGAAACCGGAAACCAGCTTACTATATGATTGCAGGCAATGGCGCGTATGGTCAAAGTAATGCAACAGCTGATAGCTGCAGGAAGTGGGCTATTGTGAGCAAGCAATCTATGCAAATCGAATCTGGCGTAAGTTTAAAGTGATGAGCGACATTATTGTGAGTTGTTGCAATTGGTGAGCTACATTATTGCGAGCGGTTGAGACTAGTGAGCGACATTATTGAATATTCATCCTAACCATCCAAAGGTTGTCTGGAAGAGATCGCTCATAGTGATAAGATCGCCCATTGTACTTCGATATAGTTTTAGTATTTTCGATAAATGTGTAATGTCCTATTCTCGTGGTGTACAATGAAGTGATAAGTATCTAAATCAAAAAACATTTAATTCAAACAAAAAAATAATATACGTCAGCACAAAAAAAAATCATCATCTATTTATTATTGTAAGCTGGAGCTGCTGAGAGGGGTGCGCGACATTATTGTGAGCAGTTTGAAAAACCAGTTAGAACCAAATCGGGAATTCCTTGACTGTTCTTAGGCTTGGTTGCATAAAACTTGCATTTGGACTCAGACGTTGCTAAGTGATTCTTGTAACCCAGGGATTTTTTTGAAATTGACATTACAAATGTATAGCCGCAGTTTTATTGGTGATAGAGTGTATTGCGAGCTTAATTACGTACCGTGGTATTTCGTAAAGCAGAAGAGAGTTGTACTTGAGACGACACAAAACCGAAGAGGCAAAACGGACATCTTCTACGACATTACAGTTATATTATAAAGAACATGATTGAAGAAAAGGTTGAAGGAAAACAGGGAAGAGATGAATAAGTAATAATAATAATAATAATCTTTATTGGGGCTTCACAAAAATGTAACCTAACAAACATACCATGTACTATTCATGTAGTTATCTACAGCCTACCTTATTTTAACACACTTCCAAAATTCGCAATCATAACTTACATTATACATAAGTTACACATTATTAAAGATAAGACTTGACTCATGCAGGCACAGTGTAATAAGTGAGTCAGATAAAAGAAAAGGTCGCTGTCTTGTCGTACAAGGAATTCAAAAAGGCCACATGCGATAAGACTTCATTGGAGAAAACTGTTAAAAATTCCAACCAGTACTGAGCTCTTAAATTGAAGAAGAAGATTTAGAAGGTACATGTGGCAGAGATGCGAATGTTGAGATGGATGTGTGGAGTGACAAGAATGGATAGGATACAGAATGCGTATATCAGGGGAAGTTTGAAAGTAGCGCAGTGACAGAAAAACTGTAGAGCAATTAGGTTGGCGTGGTACGGGCATGTCATGAGGAGGGATGAAAGTCATGTGACTAGGAGAGTAATCGAGTATGGATGTGGATGGATATGTGTGCAGAGGTAGACCAAGGATGGATGAACTGTGTGAAAGATGACATGGATAGGAGAGGAGTGAATGCAGAGATGACGGCTGACAGAGAGGAATGAAGGAAGAAGACATGTTGTGCCGACCCCACATAAAGTGGGATAAGGGCAGGAAGAAGAAGAAGAAGATTTTGGAGTAACAGAGAAAAGCCGAATGTGAAAATATAACAGTACGTTTTTAACTTGTACCACGCCATAATGATATTTTGATTGATTCATTATTCATATTGAGGTATCTATAACCATAAGAAAATCAATTATGTTGATGGCATTATGATGAATTCCAGTTGAAATCTATTAGAAACATCATACGCAAACATCTATCATGAATTTTAATTTTTCGTGAATGACGAGCATATCGATTTCATATGATTTGTTTAGATGAAATATATTTATTTAGCACTATTGACTCTCACACATATTTCACACAAAGCATTATAACGGTATACCACGCTGGTATTTTTATTGAATTTTGTTTGTTGGTTTAATAGCCTCTGTCATCCTTGATCAGAATATCAGAATACAATAGAATATAATCGTTTTCTGGTTCGTGAACGCTACTCGAGAACCTTTTACCCCAGCGGTTGTCGGTTATAGTTCAGGTCAGTTATTCGCATTTATTACTAATTCTACGAGCTTATAAGAATGAAACCTTTACATGTAAAATCCACTGTGGAGTTTAATAATAGTGTTTGTTCTCTGCGTAGTGTAGGCTCAACAAATTAATTAAGCTTTTTACAGCAGCCAGTTTGTAATTAAGCTGGGTGCATCGGAGGAATGACGAGGAAGCTTTAGAATGACAAATGAACTTTGTATTGCAAGTTCAGAGAAAGAACACAGAACAAGATCTTTAAATATACCGTTGCCTTTGAGCTCACTTTTTGATGGCTTTTAAGTCTTTTAAGAATGTAAGTGTTCTGCGGTAGCCATCAGTGAAACGCTAGATGCCTATTTCTACAAGCAACATTGCTGTGTTTCGGTTTGCAGGGTGTGGGTGCCGGTGAAATTACTGACACGCGAAGCTGAACAACTGTATGCCTGCTGTCTGTTGATGGACGCAGGGCGGGGCATCGTAGGGCACGTTTCTGACGTGCGGCAATGCCTTGATATAGGTGATGGTTGGTAAAAATTAAAACGAAACATATTGACTGAGACAATGTTAAATTGCGAGACAATGTTTTGACCAAAGTTAGCGAATACAAATTCAAATATTTTTTCGGATATTTTTTCAACACGGACATAGTGAGAAGACTTAAAAGAACGAAACCGTTTGAACTAGTGTAGTATTAGTGTAGTAATTATTCATATTTACTCATTGTAAAAGTGCAAAGTGTGTGGTATTACGAACACAATAACAAAGTGTCGTCATCATAAATAGAGACAGTAAGAAAAGTGTTAGTGGACACATTCTTAGTTGTAGATTACTTTAGAAATTTAGGTCAAAGACAAGTTACTTATTAGCCGGAATTTTGGCTAGATTGTAATATTATTAGAGTAGGTTATAAAACATAGCGTACACTATTTCTAAAAAAAAAAAAAAAAAATTTTTTAATCAAAGGATCACTTTGAAAACTCTTAAAGCTAGCCTAGGTGCCAGTTCCACGCGACCAAGCCTATATAGAAAAACGGGCAGCTAACTACGACTTGTTTATACCGTTTTTTGCATGATCCTTTTACAAAACAAAGTAATAATAGCAGTGAAGTTCTAGTGTGGTGCCACTCCAACACAATTGGATGACAGGCGTTTGCGATGTGTGTCTGATAATCTACTGTGTTCATACTTCCAGCCAAGCATAGTCTTGGTTACTTATTACTCTTTGCAACGGCAGCTCTGCCTACTAATTATTGAGCCCTCTGTGTGCACGCTAATAGTTTGAGCAAACGCCCGTTTTGCTTTTGCTAGGGTTCTTTGGCAAAAAGTTTCGAAGCTTTAAAGTTTTAATTAAAGACTAATTATACTTTTAGGTGTAAAAGCCTGGTCACATCAAGGCGATAACACAAGCATCGCTGTCATGTTATCGCGGTGTTATCGCAGATCGCTGTGGCCTTGATGTGGCCATAGATTAAGATACAGATAGATGATACCAAAATCAGTGAGGAACAAAATAGATAAAAAATAGCTTTTTCTTTTTTTTTGTTCTTCTATAGATAAGGTTTTCAACTAATCTTTTAGTTAAACAGAAATATATACATTTGTATATTTCTACGGAACTCCTGGTTAAAAACTTAAAGTGCATTCTCAACCCGTCTATTATAATACCAGACTCTATGCTTACCGATTAGTGCTGACCACAGAACACCGAAAAGAGTAGAAAAGTGATCATGCGCCGTTTGTATGGGATCCGCTGTCGCCAGTTTTACATGTGAAAATGTAAAACTGGCAACAGCGGTGTTTTTATCAAAATATCACTATGTAAATGTATTCTAAGAAAACGGAAAGAAGGAGTATCTAGAGAAAGTATTTATTTCGTTTTAATCGTCACTTGACTCCTTTTTTGGAAAGTCAAAAAGGTATTGTTCTTTTTATGACTGCAAAAAACGTAATTTCGATACCTGGGCAGTTCGTAAGTACAATTCTTAATTTGTACAATCGATAAGAAATCCTCATTCACACAATTTTGCCTACTTAGAGTTTTTTTTTATACTACAAGCTGATGGAACAGGCATATGGTCCACCTGATGTTAAGCGGTAACCATCGCCTATAACAAAGCATTGCCTCGTAGGTCACGCACGTCAGGAACGTGCCCTACGATGCACTGCACTGCGTCTATCAACTTGAGGCTTACAGATGTTTTGCCTCACGTGCCAGTAATTACACCGGCACCCATGCCCTTCAAACCGAAACACGGCGATAGAGAGTTGAGCAAGTGCTCATATATTTTGGCGACACTTTCCGGCTACATGACTATTCTACTCCATACGGCCATACTATGCTCTGTGGTGTGACCGCAGGTAACAGTTTAGAAATTCACGATGCAAGGGTTTTAGTGCCCAGTGCACCAATAATTACATCACAATTTTATCGCGTGTGTTTATTTATGTTGTACTCGATTCCCACTGTGCGTAGTGATGGGATAAAGTTGCTTAATATCATCGATATCGATGTTTTTAACCGACTTTAAATAAAAAAGAAGAAGGCTCACAATTCGGTTGTTTTTTTATGTTTCAAATCGCATAATTTCTTCATTTATGAGCTGATTTGAGAAATTGATTTGTATTTTTTTTTAATAAGGTAATATTTCCAGATTGGTCCCATAGAAATTTCACCAAAATTGGTTCAAAAGTTTGGCCACATGACGTCAGTTTCTCAAGTTTTTTAAACTAATTATGTTCTTCTGACTGCCTCTTTGTGTATCTGTTATAATTTTTTATTTTTTATTTATTAAATATAAAAAAATATATTATTGTATTTTTTTAGCTCCCTGAAGTACAATTTACAAAGTTACAATTTTTATAGTTCATACAAAACTTACCCATTTTAGCTCCAGCTCTGGCTCAAATGAACCATAGTTCCCATCACTAGACGCACTAGCTATGTCCTATAATCGTCGTACTCGTTCCCATCACTAGAAGTACTGGGTACTTAGGTCCACAATCGCCGTATGTGGGCCTCGCGTGTAAACCGTAAGCCCCACCATCTATTTTTGCCCTCGATCGCTACATATCACAAATGAACGCTTTGTGTTACAACTTAGCTATATCTGTGCCCTTAGTTTCTAAGGTCACGTGACAGGCATGTGCTGGTAGTAATATAGCGTTGGTTTACCTACTGAGACTATTAACTTCTCAAAAAAACAATGTAAATCACAACAAACGAAAAATCTTAACTCTGACGCTAGTACACGGAGCATCCCAATACGGTTGGTCACCGCGGGATTGCTAAACCAAATCCTCCAGTGAAATAACGAAATAAATACTTCCGAGTCTTCCGACATATTATTATGATACGCTGCAACTACAGCCAAACACAGAAACAACACTAAAAAAAACAAAACACTAAAAATAAAAAAAGCAGCCAAGTGCGAGTCGGACTCGCCCATGAAGGGTTCCGTAGCATCAAGTAACATAACATAAAGGTTCTTGTAGTTCGTCGAAAGGTAAATTGCGGTTTACGGTTTATGACGTATAAAAAAAAAACTACTGACTAGATCTCGTTCAAACCAAATATCGTTGGAAGTTTACATAGTAATGTACAACATATATTTTTTTTAGTATTATCATTCTCTTACTTTAGAAGTTAGAGGGGGGGGGACCAACTTTTTTCCACTTTGGAAGTGTCTCTCGCGCAAACTATTCAGTTTAGAAAAAAACTATATTAGAAACCTCAACATCATTTTTGAAGACCTATTCATAGATACCCCAAACGTATGGGTTCGATGAAAAAAAATTTTTTGAGTTTCAGTTTCAAGTATGGGGACCCCCGTAATTTATAGTTTTTTTTTTATTTTTCTGTAAAAATCTTAATGCGGTTTACAGAATACATCTACTCGCCAAGTTTCATCAGTCTAGCTCTTACGGTTTCGGAGAAAAATGGCTGTGACATACGGACGCACAGACAGACAGACAGACAGACAGACAGACAGACAGACAGACATGACGAATCTATAAGGGTTTCGTTTTTGCCATTTGGCTACGGAACCCTAAAAAAACAAAGAAATTATTTTTTTATCATAAAAAGCACGTACCTACCTAATAATTTATAAACTAAATTGAAAATGAATTAAATTAAATTGTATTGATAATAATTATTATAAGTAGATAATAAATATTATGCATGATTTGTAAAATACCTAGTATTAAGTTATGGAATAAACAGGCTTTTATCTTATCTTATTTTATTAACTTCTATAACGACGATGAGTCGCAGTTGCTGCGTTAGGTCGCACTCGATTGGCGTCATGGAAGACCAGCGTTATAGTGGTGCTCGCTACATATTTATGCATATTATGCTGAAATCTATGTGTTCTTGTGTCTCTGTTGCGTACCGAGAGATCTGTACCAATAGTCGGAGTTTTACTTGATCAGTTTGAACAATTCTCTCTCCTTTCTTTCTCTTTTGTATGGAAAAATGATGAGACAACAACAATACGCTACGTGGAAACGATCGAAGCGAGTTGTCTCATCTTTTCTCCATACAAAAGAGAGAGAAACGAGAGAGAATTGTTCAAACTGATCGAGCAATACTCAGACTAGGGGTAGCAGATCTCTCGATACAAAAGAGACGAACACGTAAGCTAAATGTTAGAACTGGGTAAATCTGCGACTTGTCTTTCTGAAGAGATATCTACGAGCCTGTAGGGGGCCAGGTATTATTTTAGGTAATGTGAGTCTATTTTTTTTTAAATTCTATCAACGTCATTTCATGGCCACCGCTTTTCGAAAACCAAAGATATATTATTCTATATCTACGTTATTTTCAATACTCGCACGTGTGGTTTGTTGATACTTACAAACAGAAACTGGTTAGTAAAACAACACCAATTTGTATTGGAGTTAAACCTTTGTTAGCTAAAATTGAAAAGTGGTATGAAGTAATAGAACGGACAACAAAAGAATCATTCTCAATTTTAATTTCAGTATTCAGTATATTTATTGCCTTATTATGCATGTAAATTTAACAGTCAGATCTTAGAACTAATTAAGAATCAATACATAATTTACCCTGCAAGGGTGTTGCAATACAGTAGAAGCGGACCGATATGGAATATTAAGTATTACAATTACATCTGTCTGTGATACTGATAAGTCAATAGTTATATTATATTATTATTATATTATTATTATATTATGTCAATAGCTTAAAATATTTAGGATAGAAAAGGCAATCCACACGCTATTTTGATCACAATTCATAGATGGGTAATCCATCCCTAAAAGATAATAGAATAGAAAAATAAACTACGGGATGTTGTCCTTGTGGCCCAAGGTTTGCGGCTTAATGACACTGTGGCCCATTTTGCATTATTTTCGTTGTAGTTGTGGCCCAAAAATTTCGGACATAAAGTTAGTAGCAAAACAAGTGGTTTTTGGTTATCTTTGTGGCCCATTATTTTTTGTGAGAACAAATACGCATTATAAGCATAGTCAGAACATATAAAAAAAATATTGAAAAAAGAACTACGGTTGAAGGCAATAAATATTGCACATCGGCTTTTTAGAGCGCTATTTCTTTCTCACGCACACTACGCCCTATGAAACCGAAATTTGCCGATGTGCAATATTTATTGCCTATGACTGTAAAATGGTGACTTTAAATAACAAGGACTAGTCATAATCACACAGGAAACATGAGTGAAAGTGAAGCTCAAACGAACCCTCCGTTTCTATGAATTAGCGTCATAAAGTTCAATTAAAATTAATGAGAAGACCCACATTATAAGCGAGCGCTTCCTAATTTAGTTTCCTCGCCCTTTTCAATTAGCTCGTTGTATTTTTAATTCTACTGATGATTTTGCAGTATTTTTAAATTTATGCATGACATCAAACCATGCATATCGGCTTATTTAACATATTGTGTCAAAACGTCACACACACAGTATAATGCACTGGTGAGCACTCACACAACTCAAAACCAGAACCGGAGACAGAGCCAGACAGAGCTCATGGTAGGCCTACTACTGCTATCAGAACTTCTTAAGAGAAAATAGTTACGACCTTTCCTATCGAATGTGTAAAGGCTGACAATTTCTCACTAGGCTCTGTTGAAGGCGCATTCAAACACTTCTTATAGAATACAAATTATAGCCCGATTAGACTATCACATATTTTCCACCTGCCTTCGACAAACGACATTTGAAACAGCCGATAAATCACTGATTCATCGCTTTCAATCGATAAATCCATTCAAATAGGTTTCACAGGAGTTTATACCTCTGTCACTTGCAAACATTGTGAAATTCGCAATAAGTATCACTACACACGGGCCTGCCACCAACCACAAAACGCCGCCACAAGCATATGCCCTGCAGCGCTGCCAGAATGTTACTTTTGTAACATTTAACGTTACTTTTGATTGATACTTCCATGTGACATGACTCAATATAAATAAACCCTAAAAATATTTTCCAGCAAACAAAATTGATTACGAGTTTAATCAATGGTACAGGCAGCATGGGCAGCTTATTTTTGTTATTGTGTAATAAAGTGCCCTATTAAAGTATTATGCCGTTTTCCACATATTTTATGGTAATGTTACTTTCTGAGCTGCCTCATGTTATGCTTGACTATCTGCCAATGGCAACACTGATTTTCTGTAGTTTTTCATACATTTTATACGGACTCGCCGCACTCGGTTGACGCCGGTAGCTGCCACACGCTACAAATCATCGCTATATAAAATGTATGAAAACTACAGGAAATATGACGGTGGCGGCGTTTTGTGGTTGTGGCCGAAGACCCGTGTGCAGGAGCACTAAGTGATGCTGCTCAATACCGTTCACCGTTAGGTTTCCACTGATGATCAATAAAAATACATAGCTGGTGGAATTACCAAGTTGAATTGGCAATCGGTAGATCGTATACCTACCTACTTAGCTTGAACCGACAAGTGTTGAGGAAAAAAGGTTCTCAAATAGTGACCACAAGATATAATGCATAGAACGTCTACCAATCACAATTAAGCTAGTAAAACTGAAAAGTGGTAATAATTACTGGCAGAACGGAAAACCGGGCTCAGTGGCGCGTCTTGGGAGAGACCTACGTCCAGCAGAAGACTGCTATAGGTTGATGATGATGAGGCAGAACATCTGTATGCCTCAAATTGATGGGCGCAGGGGTGTGCATCGTAGGGCTCGTTCCTGATGTGGTGACCTACGAGGCAGTGCTCTGTATAGGTGATGGTTACCAATAAACATCTCGTGGGCCATATTATGCTTGTTACATCAACTAGTTGAACACAAATAAAATAAAATTCGGTGGATAGAGGTTGGAAAAGGCTCAATGGTTCTTTCTGGGTATGTATTGGACAGGCTTAAATGTCCAGTAGCGGGGCTTATGCAAGCTACTGATGATTAATAAAATAAAATAGGCTATTATAGCAGTGAAACTTCTTCATATCGAGTTACTAGACCACCTGTGCCTCGGTACCATACGTAAATCCAATTTGAATATCGCGATTTCAAATTCATTCAGCCAGTTTCCCACCATACAATTGCAGAAACGAAGCCGTCAATAGATTGTCTGCTACAAATCTATTTTGTATGTCGACTGACATTGTGTGATCTAAGCTCATTGCGTTTTTTCCTTCAAAACAAAATTAATAACATGGCGTATTCGTTCGAATCAATCAGTCAATGAAACACTGTCAAATTTGACAGCGATACACTGATCGCCATCGCCAGCGACCTAGGTGTGCGCATCAGGCACACCTAATTAGGTTTATACAATACATACACAAATGCATTTGCATGTACAAATGTATGTAGGTATAGTCAGGCAACAAATATTGCACATCGGCTTCTTAAAAGCTTAATGTGCGTCAGAGATCAATTCGATGTGCAATATTTATTCCCGACAATAAATAGTATGTGTAAGTCGGAATAAGCCGCGACTTTTCTCACAGGAGAAAAACGTATGTGTAATATGGTAGTGCACTCAAATACAAAAGGAAAAATTTCGTGAGGAAAGTCGTGGCTTATTTAGACCATGACTTTCTGTCGGATTAGGCCGACTAAGCTGTGAGGATGGAAAATCCCGGCTCAGGCACTATTTAAGGCGGAAATAGGCGTAAGAGGAAAGGTGCTTCTGTCACTGTATTAATCTATTTATATAATAGGTTGTACGGCGATCTCAAAGCAATTATTATAAACCTTTCTGTTCAATAAATAATTAAGATAACAATAAAACCGGCCAAGTGCGAGTCTGACTCGCTCAAGGGGGTTCCCAAACATTATCTATAAAAACGGCAAAAAAACATGATTGAAGTATGGGATACCCTACATTATTTTTTTTAATTTAGGTAAGTATTTATTTTTAAAGTGAATAGTATAGGTAACTCAGTATTCTATGAATATTTCAAGCGTGCACCTGTTGTCTGTTGCTGTTAAGAATATCGAGCAAAACGAGCAAAAAATCACGCTTGTCATAGTGAGGAGGTAGGGAGCCCTCTCAAATATTTATTTGATTCTTTTTATTAGTATTTGTTGTTATACCGGCAACAGAAATACGTCATCTGTGAAAGTTTCGACTGTCTTACTATCACGGTTCATGAGATACAGGCTGGTGACTGACGGACAGACAGACAAGCAGACAGACAGACGGACAGCGGAGTCTTAGTAATAGGATCCCGTTTTACTCTTCAGGTACGGAACCCGAAAAAATAGCATAGCGTGTACGGGATTCACATGCGTCTTATTAGTTACCTATACTTAGGAGGCAAAATCAAACGCAAGGATCACTTTGAAACGTCTTAAAGTATGTGAATCTAGGTGCCAGTTCCACGCGACCAAGCCTAGAAGAACAGGCAACCAACGCTTAGGAATAGGGTTCTAAAAGTGGGCACGGAACCCTAAAAATAGCATAGCGTGTACTGGATTCACACGCACAGTATCGTTACCGGTAGCCACAGAAGCTTTGATTGATAAATTGGGTGTAGTAGCAGTTTGATGGTTGTTATAGTTGATTGGGTAATCTGCAGGGCATTTCGCTAACTGCTTGAGTATTTAATGGGTCTATTTAGTGTCCAATTAGTTGTATTCTCTGAGGTATTTGACCTGGAAACTTTTACTGTGCCATTTACGATAGCACCAGTACTGATACCTTCTCTGCTTTCTGACTGGCATCTTAGTTGATAGTAGCTCTGCCTTCTGCGCCACAGGGTCAGACAAAGAAGTGCGCAATTGAAAGGATTTTATGAAGGCACTCGACAATCTACTTTAAAGTAAGTGGAATAATAGTACATTGTTACCTGAGTGTTGAAAGTCACGTTTTTTGAGTCCCGAGACGGGTTTGAGGGAGCTTGAGGGAGTGTTGCGTGGATTGTCCACAATACTTTTTTGACGTGACAACGTCTTATAATTCGATGGAGCCGGCTACACGCATGAAAAAACATGACACATGCGGCGTTACCTCGCTCTGAGGCGTTTCATTTAATGCTTGAAGTGCAAGCGAGAGCGCGGAACGAGCGACAAAGAGGCACAACCGGCCTCCGCGTTCAGCAGCGTTCGACACGCTCTGAGGCGTTTCATTTAAGGCTTGAAGTGCAAGCAAGAGCGCGGAACGAGCGACAAAGAGGCACACAACCGGCCTCCGCGTTCAGCAGCGTTCGACATCTGTCTCTCTCTTACTTGGGTGAGCGATGCGTCCGCGTGGACAGCTGTATGACGTTGTCACGTTCAAGTCAGTAAACCGACTTTACAGACAACCGATTTTTTTTGTATTATCAATACTTCAATTATCAATTATCATATGATGAGGTGATCCGTGCCTCACATTACAATACAATATATCTGGCAGTGTGGGCGACCTAGGACATCGATTCGCATCGCTAGCCCCATACTTTACGACACTGCATCATAATAGACGTTAAGCCTAACATGTACGAACGGTCCCAAGTCCTTCCGCATGTGGGCGATGATATTATCACGTCAGGCGAATATCGTATATCGTATAAATATTCGATATATAGAGGAAAGATTTGTACCTATTTTTGTATGTTTGTAATGAATAGGGCTCAAAAAGTACTCGGCCGATTTAAAAAAATCTTTCAACAATATAATGCTACATTCTTCCAATTTGACATAGGCTACATTTCATTTTGAAAAAAATTAGGGATCCTTGGTAAAATTTGAACAATGTAACCGAAGGTGTAGAAAAATTAGTCTTAAAATGTCTTTCGTCGAATGCGCTGCCGAAACTATTAGCGATAGAACAAAATAATGTACAACAATATTGTCTACCCCGTGCGAAGCCGGGACGGGCTGTTAGTATCGTATAAAAGGGAAAATTTATATTACACAAGTAGCTGCTCGCGGCTTTGCTCGCCCCGATCCCGTTACTTTTTCGGGATAAAAAGTGTCCGTCCCCTAAGTCTTCTAGTTCTAAGCTACCTCCCCACCAATTTTCAGCCAAATCGGTCCAGCCGTTGATGCGTCACCAAGGGAAATAGGCAAGAGTGTCTTCAAGGCAAGAGTGAATAGGTGTCTTCTAGACCATCCTGCTTCATCGTCGCTTACCATCAGGTGAGATTGTATCCAAAGGATGGTCTGTATCATGTAAAAAAATCGGCGATCAGTGAGTCAAATTTGACAGCGATATTTTACAGCGTTTCACTGATCGCTATCGCCAGCGACCTAGGTGTGCGCAAGCCTTTACTAATTAACGGGTTAAAATGAATATCTTTGGAATTTTCGTAAGCATCATAAGGAAAAGCTTTTAATTAAATAATTAGTAATTAAAAGCTTTACGTATGTATGTACATAATCAAACAAAATAATTATTTATTTATCACGGATACAACTATTTTAGCTATAAAATATTAAAGACGTAGCTATTAAAAGGTAATACTAGAAAATAATCAATAAAACAACAGTTACTACACGACGACGTCGAGAATATTACTACTAACGAGAAAATAATCGATAAAAGTAGTTACTACCTTGTTTAATTGTACAACTACGGACGCCAGCTGAACACTTTCTCACAGTATTGAAATACAAGCGATTCCACCGTCGATATTCAATTAATTGCAGTAATCTTGGCTAATAATCGATCTTAATCGATTTTAATCGCTACTGTTGGTTATCGATACTGCGGCTATTTACAAAATTGAGGTAATTGATATCGATGGTTTACTATGTTTTTATCGTTTCCAACTTCCGCTACCCATCTATAATTATCTACAAATTGATTACGAGTTTTCTTGGATTTAAATAAATTTTGTCTTGAACACAAACAAAGTGTTTACTTATTTTCTTTAATTCCGTCAAAATGTAAACAAAGCATAAATTAACCGTCTGTCATCTTAAACCAATGGGTGATGGTGACAAACAGGGCAATTTTAAGCAATGTTTAAATTAGAGCTAGGTTGAAAAGTTGGAAAGTTACATCACTAGTTCCGTACGCACAAAATGTGAACTACAACTTCTTGTCATAGTACCTTTTACATCAATGACATCTCGATTTCGACTCCCGTATTGTCACAGAATAACACGTAGTTAGTATCACTGACGCAATGGAGCTTTCTTCAAAGTCGCGTAGCGTGACTTCTTGTATTAAGGTGTCGACCCTTTTATATCAGCATGGAGACGCCGTGGTAGTGGTGGCGTTTGTGTGTTGAAGACTTTACTATTTTATAATTTAATGTAGGTATGTGTGTTTTTCATATTATAATGTAAATTTTTTTGTGTGACGTATCTAAGCACATGTGACATATCATGTGCTTAGATACGTCATCTAAAGATAAATAAAGATTATGATGATTATTACGTGTAAACTAATAATCTATCTATTGAGACGCCATTTGTGATTATTCTACAGCATATTTTTGTCCCTTTACAAAAAAATTGTGATAATCATAATCTTAAGCACTTTTTTAAAACAATTAGGTAATAAAAGAATTAAAGCAAAACATATTCACGGCCTTAAAGCTCGACCTTGGAGAAAAAAATTTTTTTTTATAGAAATAACTTTACTTGTAGGAGATGATCCGAGAATATTCAAAACTTTGCAGGAAGTCTGTGGATCAAAATCGTTTTTCCTGGACATAAAAGAAGCCTATGTTTCATGCAGTGGACTCATTCACTCTTCATACAAGACTCGTCAAAAAGTGATTGCATTCGTGTAGCTATAGGTTTATGCTGTAAGGTACCTAGTGGAACAAATTGATGTAGTTTTTGTGAAGACAGGTACTACAAATTACTAAATTAGATAGAATCTTGGAGTTATATTTTCTTTCACGTCACACAATTTGTTTTGAGTTGAAGTGGTTGACCTTTTGACAATGAACGCCAAGCTGATTTAAAGTTGGTGTGTGTTAGTGTAAATTTTTCAATTTACATTGACTATCTACAGATCTACAGACGTACTAGAAAAGAAGACTTAGTTGATAGGCGAGAGAAAAAAAAAAGCAGCCAAGTGCGAGTCGGACTCGCCCATGAAGGGTTCCGTAGCATCAAGTAGCATAATATAAAGGTTTTTGTAGTTCGTCGAAAGGTAAATTGCGGTATACGATTTATGACGTATAAAAAAAAAACTACTGACTAGATCTCGTTCAACCCAAATATCGTTGAAAGTTTGCATAGTAATGTACAAAATATTTTTTTTTTAGTTTTATCATTCTCTTATTTTAGAAGATAGAGGGGGGGGGGGGGTGACCAACTTTTTTCCACTTTGGAAGTGTCTCTCGCGCAAACTATTCAGTTAAGAAAAAAACGATATTAGAAACCTCAACATCATTTTTGAAGACCTATTCATAGATGGGTATCAATCATCAATAAGTTTCTGAAAAAAAGGAAAACATACGAGCACGTATATAGCAGATCTGGATTTTATGAGACTTAATGGTTACTCTAGAGGCATTATCCAGGGAGGAAATAGGGGACTACGTTTGTATGGAGAGTCGCCTGTGTGATTCCCTCCTAAGGCCTCCAAAAAGATATGAAAGCTACATAACTAGATGTCCATCGCTCAAGTCCCATGTTCGCACGAGCGTTCCGATTGCGATCTGCGGGAGCCGATGGTATCATTCGGAGTACGACTGTCATGCTGATACGATCTACACGGCTATAAAAGGTGTAGTAATTCGTCAGTATCAGTATTGCTTACCGTAGAAAGTAATAGGACTTTTGTAATCATGGTATCTATACTAATTTTATAAAGCTTAAAAGTTTGTTGAACGCGCTAATTTAGGGAACTTCTGGTCCTCCAGGAGGAAGGCTATATATAGGCTATATAACATCACGCTACGACTAATAGGAACAGCATCAATGCAAAATGTTGCAAAAATCTATGTCTGTCCTTTTATAACACGTAGGGACTTTTCTATGTCGATCCTTTTCTATCACGCACGGTTTTTTTATTTAAATTCTAGATTTTGTCAAAATGTTCTTTAGCATTCTAGAATGCCCGGGCAGCACTGAGCTTCGCTGCTAGAATAATATATAAGACTAAAAATTTGACGTATTGAGCAGTGTTTTTATAGGATTGATGAGTTTAATAAATGAAATAATTTAAATTGTTAAATAATTTGTTGTTTTCAATAGTTGTACTTATTAGTATTTTTTTTTCTTTACTTTTGACCTGTAAACGCCTGCGCACACCTAGTTCGCTGGCGAACGCGATCAGTGAAACGCTGTCAAATATCGATGTCAAATTTCAAATCTGACATCGATATTTGACAGCGTTTCACTGATCGCGTTCGCCAGCGAACTAGGTGTGCGCAGGCCTTAACCTTATTTCTAAATGTTTCTGTAAGCAATCAATAATTTTAAGTTCTTTACTATTTTTGCAATATTTCATCGCAATTTCGTATTACCCCACATTTTTGTCTCACATTGTGTGCCCAGCACTATTGTTAGCACGATACAATCTCTTTGATTGATTGTTTAGTGTTGTGCCGCAATCGGTATCGATATTCTAATTATCGTTGTCACTGTCACTTGAAAGTAAAAGTGCTCGTGCTTAGAAACTATTCTTTTGTTTGTTTTATATTGTTTTGTTTAGTTTATTACTTTCGTTGCTAGGCGAAGGCCAAACTAATGCGTCGACAACAAAGTACTAGGTGGTGATATATGTTTTACCCCCGAGACAAACATAGGGGTGTTTTATGTTATGTCTTTTTTTTATGCAAATGATAGTCAAACTGGCTTACGACCCACCTGATGGTAAGTGGTCACCGACGCCCACCAAGGGTGCTGTTGTTGCGTTGCTTACCCAGAAGGAACTTTTTTACTTTTGTCTGTATAGCATCGGTAGCTCCCAAACGGATTGAACCTATTACGAAATAATTCAAGAAAAAAGTATTATTTTATAAAAATAAGTGAACAACTCTAAAAGGCAAACAATTATTTCATCATCATTCGCAGCTGAGTATAGGCCTCCCTTAGTGTATTCATTGCCCAGTAATAGTACAAGCTCTGCTTAGTTTGGGGCTAGATAAGGTTGAGTGGATTTTCAACATTATTTTTAATTGTGTTTATTTATTTATAATTGTGGTACTTACATCTGAATAAAGAAATTTACATACATACATTCATAAAATCACGCCTTATTCCCATGGGGGTAGGCAGAGATCACAGATTTCCACTTGCTACGATCCTGACACACCTCTTTCGCTTCATTCACTCACATAACATTCTTCATACATGCTCGTTGGTTTAGGGTACTCCTAACCTGGCCTTTTTCTAAAACTTAAAGAAATTTAGAATTAGAAATTTAAATTTGAATTATTCACCTTTTATTTTTAAAGTTGGTTTAAAATCATCCACACTCCTCGACGTTATCATCCAAATCTCAGTCGTTAGCAGTCGATTGGCATCGTGTGGATGATTTGTTGGAGCTACCAGTCGCCAACTGCTGAGTGCCTTTCTAAAGGTCACGAGGATTATCTGATAGTGCAAAGCTTTCGTTTCTAAAAAGCGGCGACCGTGATATAACATTGTATGACGTCACAGCTACTGAGTAAAATATTATAGACAATCTACACAGCACACATCGTCATCATTATTAGCATAAAGAAGTCCATTGCTGGACATAGGTCTCCCCTACACATTTCCAGGAAGAACGATTCTGAGCCCGTTCCATAAATCGACTTCCCGCGATCTTAACAATGTCGTCGGTCCATCTGGCGGGTGGGTGCCCTACGTTTCGTCTTTTGGTTCGTGGTCGCCATGCGAGAACCTTAAACAACACAACGTACACAACACTATCTAGCCCTAAATTAAGCAGAGCTTGTATTAGGGGAACCAACTGGCAGCACATCCTGACGCAAAATGATCCGTTTTGGCATCTAATTGCGGAAAAAAAAATCATTTAGAAGATGGGAACCAGCTGATGTAATACTTATATACATTTTATTGTAAATACACACTTAGAATGGGTCGTGACTCGTGGTCCCACTGGGATTGTACCACTATTACTCGTGGTCCCACTATCCCTGAAATCATGGGTTCGTGGACCCACTGCTTAGTGGGACTATCAGTCATAGTTAAAATCGTAGGTTCGTGGCCCCACTGCATCAAGTTTATACGTAGAGTAAGGCCTCTGCCTTGAATTTTGCGGGCAGCGGGGCGGGGCGGGGGGGGGGGGGGTCCATTTGATTTTACGCATAAGATCCTGCCGCTCCCGCGCCGCCGCCGCCGCCGCCCCGCTGCCCGCAAAATTTGAGGCAGAGGCCTAAAGGCCTGCGCACACCTAGGCCGCTGGCGTCGGCGATCAGCTGTCAAATTTGACAGCGATATTTGACAGCGTTTCACTGATCGCGTTCGCCAGCGGCCTAGGTGTGCGCAGGCCTTAAATACTTGAATTAAAGTGAGTTCAGGTAGGTAGGTACTGGCCACTTGAGATGTACGTTGTACCTGTTAGTGTCGCGCGTCCTTCAAGTTAGCAGCAATTATTTACACTGTTTTCTGACTTTTTCATTAATTCTAAAAAAAAAAAAAACTTTAATAATAAAATAAAATAATTTAATATTAAATTCCTGAGTTGATCCTCGATCGGCCATCGATTCCTGATTCTGAGTCGCTCGACGACTCAGAAGTCCGCACGGTTGACTTAACTGTAACCGGACTACTGAGACTACACCAAATATATTTGTGTAGCTAGCCCTTATGACCAAATCAGTGGGACCACGAGCGACTGCATTACGTTGACTGATGGTCCCACCAAACAGTGGGACCACGAGCCCATTAAATCGACACACTGTCCCACCAGTGGGTCAAATTAGTGGGACCACGAGTCGCGACCCCTTAGAATACAATATAACACCCAGACAGAACAAAAATCTGTGTTCATCACACATAATATTTTATTCTCGGTGGGGATCGTACCCACGACCTACTAACGCAGAAGGCAGAGTTACTACCAACTGAGCTGTGAGGCTTTACAACATCATACAAAATGTGTATTCTTGGTGGAGAATCAAGATCAAACTTCAACCTTCGGAGAAGAAGGTAACCTTGTACCAAATGATAATAAACACTGGAAGAGATCGCTCTCAACAATAAAGTTATTTAACAGAAAGTGTTACCTTATGAACAAATACTTGGTAATGCCCGAAATTTAGAACCGAATGGCTAATAGCACCTTCCCACCGGTGTGTGATATTGCGCACGGAGGCGGATCAGCTCACACGACACACCATGGGAACGGTCTCGTGCCCCGAGGTGCGCGGTAGCACAGGAGCCCTTTCTGTGTGCGTTGCCGTGCGTCGTCGTACGCTGTGCGTGATGATCTGCAGAACCACACACCGTAGGAAAGCAGCATTATACGGACAAGGGTAGATAACTCTCTAAAGATTTTAGGGAGTTATCTTTCTTTGTGCCTTGACCAACATTATTTCGACCAAATTAAACGTCATTAAGGGTAATGAATGAAATCATTCTAATAGGTTGCTAGCTGATAGCAAAGGAGAGCTAACGATCTCATCGCTACCATTTCAAGTCTGCATTCCTCCATAGCTTTGAAGTAAACGTATTTGCAACAAATAAATCTATTTATCACCCTAATCGCTTCAAATACCAAACATTTACCGAACTAGCTGAGAGCTTAAGATGGAATCGATACGCGAAACAATTTCATACCTCGTAAGTCAAATATCGATTGTCACGATAACGAGTCTCGGTCTATCGATATCGTTGACAGCCCTACGTGTCGATGGGTTCTTCCTAAACGCTCCAGCGCTTTTAATATTCAGAGATCAAAAGAAATGTAACATAATTTATTTTCTAGAATTTCGATATCGAAGTTTATTTCTGGAAAATGACAGAATTTAGTAATGAATAAATTGAATGTCTGATGTAAATTGGCGAAAATGATCGTCACGCTTCTTGGATCTACAATAAAATGACTTTTAAATTCTGAAGCATTTTTTGTTTGTGACCTTTTCAATTCGTACAAAATGTTGCTTTAATCTTTCAAAATGGATTATTATTGATGAGCGATCTTTGAAAATTGTTATTATTCTGTGCGTTGTCACAAAAATCACTATGAACCACGTGATCAAGCTTGAGAAACTCGTACCCTCAAGTCTGAGTTTTTGCATGTTTTTTTTGGCCCTCATTGCTCTTAGGGCCCTCATCGCGTCTCCATACAAAATCAGGGATCAGGGAAAATCAGGGACCAAAAACGAAAAATAACTCTCAACAACTGTCGAACTAGAGTTTTATTATTCATATAGGGAAAAATTCACAGCTTGGCTGTCACAGCTTCGTGTGTCAATGTACTGCTGTGCTTTGTGGTTCCTACAACTATTTTGTTCGATCCTTTTTCCAAACCTCTAGATGGATCTCTTGGGAATAGCCTATGTCGATGCTAGTGCGGTGAAAACAGATGGTGCGATAAACTAGCTTAGAATGCGGACGTGTTCGAACGTGGCCCGTATGACAATGGAGAAAAGTTTCCTTGCTTGGCTGGCATTGGCTGACACGTTTGTAGCGAGGGATTTCGGTTGAATTATAACTGGTGAGACTATTAAATAAGAAGAAATAATAGTAATAGCAGAAGATATGAAAGACGTTGCAGATTAAAAAAATACTGAACTGAAATTTCCATTACCTGAATTAATTTTGTTAAGATTTGTTATGATCCGCGGAAAGTCAGTGTATGGAAAGAGCTCGGAATCGTTCTTCCTGGAAATGTTTAGGGGAGGCTATATACCTGGACATAATAGGTCCAGCAGTGGACTTCTTCAGGCTGATGATGATGATGATAAGTAGATTTAAAGCAAACTTATTAATATTTTATATAGCCGTGTTTATATCCTCAATATAAACACCCACATATTCATTATTTCATAGTGAATTAAGATGAATTAATTATTTTCAACTTTATGCAGTAGTTTTAAAATACTGTATTTTCTCTGTAAGTGAATTTGTAAATTATTTTGAGAAAATAAATGTTTAAGCCAAAATAAAGAATAATAATAAAATCATGCATAGAAATAAAACTCTCAACGAGTAGAAGGCCTTCTCAATTTGGTTCCAATCATCTCTTTTTTTCGCTTTAATCATCTAGTCTTCACCTAGAAATTTTCTATTAACTCATCTATCTCTGTATAAGTCTTGAAAATATAAGTAAATAGTATTGGAAAGTAATAATGTAGTGAGTATTATGAACTAACCTCACTAAGAAGGTGAAACTTTTGCTCACGTACCGAACCTACCAGAATCAATGCTTTTCAAAAAGTTCTTTACGGCCAATACGAAACGTGACTGTGCGGGGCTTTGGGTATAGTTATTTCTGTAAATCACAGAAATAATTTTCGATACTGACAAAGAAAGCTCTCAAACAAAGTTTGGTATAGAAATTTATAAAAAAAGCGAACGAATAACAGTCCATCGGGTCCGACAATTTTGTATTTATTTATTTGAATAGCCTAAATTAAGTATAGATTTTTGGTAATAACAAATAAAATAAATAAATAAATAATTATTGTCGATAAATCACACCACACTATCTACAAACTAAGCTGAGCTTTGAAGGGTCGGTAACGCGCTTTTGATACCTCTGAGCAGGTGTCCATAGGCTACGGTAACTGCTTCCCATCAGGTGGGACGAATGCTTGTTTGTCAACTTAGTTGTATAAAAAAAAACTGAAAATATGCGTCAGAAACATGGACATTTGTACCGAATATGGTCAGAAATGTGTGCTAGGTATATTCGTTACACGCTGAGTTTTATTGGGGCTGAGTGTGGCTCAGCTGACCTCATGCAAACTGCTCATTGATACCGCCATCATAGTCGTAATGTAAGCAATACGCATTAGTGGAGATATCTAGAGTAGTACCGAGCAAGCTATGGGTAGTTGACAATTTTATTTTTTATTGACATCAGTAAGAATATCAAAACAAGTTTTAAAAGGCACATAAAACCATAGAATATATTGCGTTACAATGGACGTAACAATGGACATGGACAATGACTTATTTAGACAAAGACATAATAAATGGATAGAGAAGGTAACAAACGAAGATGATCTTAAAACGAGTAAAGGAGAACAAGAAGATAAAGGCCAAGAATAAGTTACGTGAGCAAAGAAGGCTGAATTGGAAAGAACCAATTTGAGGAAACTGCATCTGCATCTGACAAGAGCTATCTTAAATGTAACGAGAACAACATTGGAATTGTAGAAAACACTTCGACACTAGTACCTAGAAGTAGGTTTCAGGCTTTATGTCTCTATTTTACGAGTCTACGCGTATACTCTTAGCTTTATAGTGATAGTGTTGTATTCTATGGCCGGCGCACGTCGCAAATATGAGGAAGAAATTAAAGGATTCGGTCAAAGACCTCTCTGAGAACTAGTTGTGGAAATTAGTGTAAGCAATAACATTGTGTTTGTAACAATAAACACTGCTCATCATTATGGCTATCTGTGCTGAAGGCCATGGGTTAAAAAAAACGTGGGTTGTATTTAGAGAATCTCTGAATATCTATGTTTAATTAAATGCTGCTTGAACCATCAGAAATCGAACCAACAGCCTTCTGCTTTGAAGATAATTAGATACTTCCAACGGAGCTGTGCAAAAAGTAAAATCCTCAAAAAAAACTTGACCTTGGCACATTTCAGGAAAAATAATTTGGAGCTCTTTTCATCCAGCCACTTCCCGCAATTCGTACAATGTCATCAATCTATTCCACATTTTATCCACAGAGTTTCCTAAATTCTCTTTCACATAAAACAAAAATATGTGGAGCTATATATATTTAATTTACTAGTTGTTTCTTATATTTCGCAAAACTGTAAGTGGCTTAAATATTTCAGCTATGAAGCATAGCAGTCCATAAAATATGCTGGGGCTCGGCCAAAACTTTGCGACCTTTGCGACCCACATTCCATATCTGAAATTTTTCATGTTTATTTACATAGGTTCCGCCAAACACAAAGCTATCAGGGATCGTATATATTATGTTTTTTGTATGACTGGAATATTATACATATTATTATAGGCGGAAATAATGGGGAAGATTTCGAGTTTTAGATTCGCTAAAAAAACGAGTTCTCAAAGGTGAATTGAGCACCGTAAGTTGCCTTTTCTTATAAGCTTGATTGCGTGGAACTAGCTTATGGATAGCTTTAGGTATATCTATATCAATAGCTATAGGCCTACCTTGAGCTCTGTCTGGCTCTGTCTCTTGTTCTGGTTTTGAGTCTGTATGAGTGTTGACTAAATAAACCCTATCCGTCGAAACGTCATACACACAGCATAATGCACTGGTGAGCACTCACACAGAGACGAAGCCAGACAGAGCTCATGGTAGGCCTACTGTATGTTTAGTTCAAATTTTTTTGGCGTACTAATGAACTCCTCACACTGAGAAGCTTTTTAAGCGTACAAACAAGACCGCAAAACCACACGTAAGAAAAGATCACATAAAGGAATTAAGACAATGTTCGTGCGGAAAATGGAATTTAAATAAGCTGAGGGTAAATAATTCTCTCAGACGAAGCTAATCTCTTAATTAATCTGGAGATTGGATCGGAAAATGGATGTTGAGGTTTAATAATCACCTTGCTTGTACTTGGTGTTTAATTTTACATACCTTGCTAATGTATAGTGTTGTTAAACAGAGCAGGTAGTTTTGACATTTCTACCACAATGATCAGATCTATTACACTTTATTTTCATTTATAAAAAAAAGGTTTGGTGAAAATGTTTGGCCTAAATACTCAAAACAGAAGGATTCGCGTCTACTGTTTTGGCATATATATCTACATTTGCGCATTCTTCGGGAAATTTTAAGAAGGTTTCCATTCAGAAAAACTCCTGCTCATTCAATAGGTATTAAAGTTACTCATCCGTGGTTTCTACCACAATGAATTATTTCGTATTTGAAAACAAGTATATTATATCTTATATAATTTCTTTCGACATAATAATCAGTATATTAATCTATCGATAAGCTACAAAGTGCCACTGTTGCAAGCAAAGCCCGACCTTGCTTTCTAGATAATGTATCGATAAACATCTATTGCGTGTCACTTCACTAAACTATTTACCGTCAACCAGTTGCAAAAACCACTAGATCTAAGCGTCATGCAGTCTGCAGGCCATGTTGGCTTGCAATTTAAATAAAAAGCGAGCGTACAAGACATGTGAAATAGAACCTTGTGTTTAAAGAGATAGAAGGCAGTGAAGGTGAAATAAAAAGATCCAGAGATCATGTTTGCGATGTTGATACTTGTAGCACAGAAGATATAGCAAAAAGTATTAATGACAAAGAAAAAGCTATATAAGATAATGTTATGGAACCTATTTGCGTGAATGTTATAAAAAGAAATGAATTAAATACTAGCATACAGCTGAATACTTAACACTCTCTTTACCTATAGTTAAATTTCATGTTCTAATAAACTCGTCGTTGTCATTTTAAACATTTGTAAAAGTAATGAGAGTGACTAATGTCGATTAACTACCACTTAGTGCTGAAATATTTATAGAAACCACGATCTCCGTTACATAACGGCCACCATTGCTGTCCACAGCTTGCGTATTAGAAAGATGCTGCTCGGGCGATAATGGTTATAACTTCCTTTACAACTCGATCACCTGTCTTAACTTTTACACAGAATTGAAAAGATGAAAGAAAGTAATTAAGATTTCAAATCCGGTTCCTGTGTCTCCAAGAATAATTCCAAGAATTGTATTTACACTACGTTATACTAGTAGAATGTATTGAAGTCACGTTAGACAAGTACAAGTAATTAAACGACGCATTAGTAAATTAATTATTCTATGTTTGTTACATTCAATCCGGTTTGAAGTTTCTCGATTTCTGTAACGCTTTCAATTACATACTGGAATATTAAGTCGTGTTTGTTTCTAAAATGTTATTGTTATTATACCTGTAAAGAATAAAAATACTTGAAAAGAAAAGCTTAATTTATGTTATAAATTGGTAACCCAATACCTTTCCCGATATAAACTTGAGGTATCCTTCAAGGAACAACTTTGGGGCTACAGCCATTGATTATGTTTTCTTACTTAAGTTAATTTTACCTTTCACTTCTTAATAATAACATTAGTTTGATGAGCTCCTCTGTTATTTGAATATTACCTGAAACAAAATAAATACTATTTTAGGCATTTATAAACGAAATTAAACAGTGTTTAACTATATATAAACAATAAGATGAAATTCAAACCCACAATCTGCATTATTAACAGAAAAATATATCTGTTCATAAAGCAAATTCTGTATCTGGTCAGTAACGTCTGATAATGGAATGGCCATAATATTACGCGATGTCTTGTTATCAATAATGTTATGAATTTAGTGTAAATAATAATCTATTAATCGACCAATTCAAGTTTACGATGATGATGATTTATAAGCAACAAATAGATACTATAATATAATAATAATAATAATAAATTCTTTATTGAGGACTACATAATTGTTCGTAAAAAATGCTTAAGGCACTAAACATTACGATGTATCTAGTCCTACAATCGGTGGTCTTATCGCGTGCAGTGATTTCTTCCAGACAACCGTTTTTCTTAACCTAAAACTTAATAATAACTTAAACCAAACTAGTAGCAAAGCGTCCAAACAAGGCTCCACCGCCGCAGACAACAGGTGATGAGCGATATAGAAGTTCACCGACCCCCGAACTAGTGTCAAACTGTATACTCACAACTTCTCACAACTTTTAACTAAAAGGTAGGTCGGTAGTGTGCCAATGTAATTACAAGGCAATTATTATTATGATTTTGGATTACGCAGAGCTCAAATGAAGGCAGGTCACATTGCTAAGCCTGGTGATGACAGGTGCAGTAGGACAACAACCGAATGGTGGCCAAGAACCGGCTCCAGAAGCGTAGGGCACCCTGCAGCAAGATGGATGGACGACATTGTCAAAGTCGCGGGGCGGAAATTTGTTAGACTGACACAGGATCGAGGTAGATGGCACAGTCTGAAGTTGGGCTGTGGATGATGATATGAGATGACATAAATATGCTCAGTGGAAATAATGTGCTCCGCGAGCTTCCCAATGCAACTTTGCTTTTGACTATGCGATATTGTATTTGCAGCCAGTTTCCAAGTAGCGTTTTATAGCCATATGAGGAGTATAATCAACTTAAGCTTCAAACAGAATATCTGGCCACCACCGTAGTCTAGGTCAATCTAATAGAAAATGCTCTTAGCGTTTCGACTTTGTGCATGGAAATTTCAATCCAGTCGTGTACCAATGAGTTTTTCTGTTGAAAAATGTATGTGCACTATGTTTTTACTCTCAAATGGTGAAGGAAAATATGGTGAATAAACCAGCACGTAAAACGTGTAGAGTGCACGAAAAGAGCCTCGTTGAGTCGCACTTAAATAATTATAAATTATAATTAATTATTAATTTAAAAATTCACGGAGTTCTTGAATACGTTTTTAGGTAACCTTTGCACAACAGCGAAACCATAATAAATCGGCATAAAATAATGGAAATCAATGTCTTAGCAAACACTCAGCTATGCAAACCTCTAAGCAAAGAAAGAGTCACGGAAGAACCTTCAATCACACTTGAGACATCTTCACCGTCACAGCGCACATCAATAAGTATTAGTCACGATGACTTCAACACTTTGACTACTAACAAGTTAGGTAATGGCAAACCAGTAGGCACATTATCTTTAAGTTTCTGTTTGTGTGGTTGTCTGGAAAAGACTTGTTCTTTCATTGTTAGTTTTAAGGTGTGCAATAAAGAATGTTATATTCTATTTTCTATTCTATTCTTTACTAGCGACTGAGTGTATGTAGTTAGTTTTCCCAATACTCAATACATTTATTGCATAAACATGGTTTAGTTTAGGTACATACATAGTTCTTAGGTGTAAGTCAGTATCTCATGGACCCTGTGTATAGGGTAAAGCAACATGGAGGTAGGCCGAGCCTTATACACAATAGTTGGTACGTATATATATTATTATAGATTGAGAAATTCCAAACCACCGTCTTCAAATAAAATAGTAGAGATTCTCAATATGGATCGTTTATCTTAGTCATAAACATCAAAATCGGTTCAACAGTTTGGCTATGAAGTCGGTTTCTTAAGTTTTTAAGCTTTTTATTAGTAACTTTTGGGACATTATAAAAATCTTTGCTATTATTGCTCTGAAATTTAATACACTACCATTATTACCTTTGTACGGTGGGTTTTCTCTCTTTTTTGAATCTTCAGAAAAAATTGCGGGTCTCATGCTGTCTTACGTTATCTCCTAATAAGTATTTATCTAGAACCATATTTCAAACTGCCGTGGGCAGTACAAGCAACAATAAAACTTCATCAGACGTGCAGCCGTCATAACCCTCAAATAAAACCGCGGGTCGCCGCAAGCTAGATAAATAATTATCTGATACCAAAGATCTACTATTTTAACTAGAATAGGTAACAAGCCAATGCTCGACACAAAACTTTTAGATCAAGTTCGCAAAACTGAGATCTGTATTCGAAGTCGGAGTTTTGCTACCACACTTCAAACTGTTAGTGTACAGCTGTCTACCAAATGTTGTTTTCGTGTGGGCACGTGTCTCTTTCTCTTTTGTATGGAAAATTGATCAGACAACCATTTTTTTGCTGTCTCATCTTTTCTCCATACAATAGAGAGAGACAAATAGGCTCTTTCTTCTGGTTGTCGTACAAACATCTTACGTAGGACAAGGCAGGACGCCTGGCTTGGCGAGGTGATGGCCAGTGGAGTAAAACCTTGACCGAATGGAGGCCAATGTCGGGCCAAAGAGATCGAGGGCATTTGAAAGCGCGATAGGTCGAAGACAATCGAAAAGGTAGCAGAACATTACTCGAACAGATGCAACTAAACGAAAAAGAACGGCAGAATATAGAGGAAATGTCTACAGTGATACTGGCCGAGATGACGATGATGATGATGATGCGAGTGTGCCACTACGGCCGCGTAAAATGCCGTCCAATAAAGAAAACCATCTGTCTCTTTCCAGCACGTAAAGTCTAATATAAGTGCTCTCTTTCTACCAGCTAAGCTGGCATACGTGCTGGAAAAGGACAGGAAGATTCCTAAAACGCTCTCTTAAAATTCACCTGTACGCTTTCTAGTTGGAATAAAAGTTCTTTGTTCTACGCTCTCATCTAGTCTAGACAGTTAGATAATGTAGATTTGCGATGCAAAAATGATTATTTAAATTATGTTTGAGATTTGATCCTCTCTGTGGCGCGGTGGTTAGCTGTCTGACTGTGACGAGGATGCAGGTACGATGCTAGCTCTACCGGGTTTAATTAGCGCATGGCAATAAAAGCTTAGAATTAAAAAAAAAGCAATTATTTGATTTGAATATTTTTTTCCATAAAAAATATAAAAAACCGTCGATTTTGTTTTTGTAGGCTCTTCCTCTTCTAAGTACTTCTTTTAAATTTTTATATGATTTTTTTAATTCGACAAAAATTGCGTATTATTATGAAATGTGCAATACTTTTTGTCTTCATCTATGTTTCGATACTGAGAAAACTTAGCTTTTGGATCATTTATCATTGCAAGTCATGTTGAAACGTTATGTTAAGTATGTAAGTACAGTCAGTAAGAAAAGCCACCAATTTATAATTATTCTAAACTTTGGATACATAATATTTTTTATAACAGATTTTTCTGAGATTTAATCAATTATTAGCAGTGCTAGATTTATAGTAACTTTGTGATATTGATTTTTCCATGATATACCTACAGGAACCCCTCACTATTTAACGGCTTGCTTTAATGACTGCTATAGGGCCAATAAGATTATACCCTATAAGTCATAAAAAAAACTAAGAGGAAACTCTGTGGTGTAACGGGAAACTTTGAAGTACTTACATTAATTCATTCTGCTATGGACTTTGTAATATAATATTTATAAGGTCTGAAATAAAAATATTGAATTGAATTAGAAGAGATGTTTCATGAAGATTAAAATCCGCATTTTTGTAAATGGAATTTAAAATTTGTAAATGCTAATTTTCATTATTAACCGCCTTTTTCTTGCAAGTGTACATAGATCTAGCGCATTATGAACCATATCTTTTTCACAATTAATAAATCTTCTCCGAATTTATTTGGTGTTTAATCTTATGTTATTGACTGTACTTTTTATATTACTGGAATATCTCGCTTGTTAGCCTAGATTCGTTCAGTTTAAGTACGTATTGGAACTTTGTACTATACCGTAGTGTGTGTGATATTCGCCCATATAAGGTTAGGTACCTAGTCGTTAAAATTGACAAGTGATTATTTAGACCGAGTTGCAGAATCGTAAATCGATTATAATTAAAATCGATTGAGATATTTCTAGGGTTATTAAAATGTACTTTGATAATAATTGATACGTTATGATATTGGATATTGGAGTTTCCTTGCGTTTAACAATAAATGGCTTTATTATTTACTAAGAATCTACTTAAAATCTAACTCAATAACGAACTACTACTACATTATATCTAACTATGAACTTATAAAGATAGGTACTTAATATTGATACAGGTAAATAGACGGAAGAAATCCAGTTGTTGATATGTTGTAGATTTGTTTTCCAATAATTTTAATAGGTAGGTATAATGTTTCATCAATAAGGGCACACACTTCTTAATAAAATCGAAACACACACTCATAAGGCTATTAAGAACCGTATAAAAACAATTTCCACATTAAATCGAATTAAGAATCACGTTAAATTAAATCATCGTGCTCAGTATTTATAATATGAAATGAATTAAACATGGCGATGACAGTCAAGCCACCTGTCAATCATTGCATGACTGGTCTCAAGTGGGTGCACGATATACAGGGTGTGGCTTTAAGAGGGAATCACACAGGCGACTCTCCATACAAACGTAGTCCCCTATTTCCTCCCTGGATAATGCCTCTAGACTCTAGAGTAACCATTTTGTCTCATAAAATCCAGATCTGCTATATACGTAGTAGATGGAAACAGAACACTAGCAAAATATTGTCTAATCAATATTTTTATTACATTTTTGAATTGCTTTTTTATGCGGGATTGACCATTTTGAGGTAAGATTAAACTATTGAACTCTCGACACTGTCACGCACGTAACGGTCACCATTTTGGCAAAGATCAACAAACATCGCCAAATGTCAGAGACAAGAGAAAGAATCGTAAAAAACTCACGTGAGGATAACATTTCAGATGCTATAAATTCAAAAAACCATTATTTGGTATGATAGTCGTTAAATAATTCGTTTATGTGATCCTGAAAGTTTTTTTTTTAATTTTGTATACTAGTTTTTACAGATATTTTCCAAAACACCCTGTACAAGCTATAAATGGGCCCACAATTTACATGAGAGCCCAGAAAGTGTGCGTTCACACGAGTTAAATGCGTAAAAACGTTGACAGTTTCAAAATTTGGTGGGAATGGTGACGGGGATTTATAGGGGTTTTTTATAAACCGATTTATGACTCAATCAGGACGAATGTATGCCTGAAGTTAATGACCGCAGGACAGTGCATCGTAGGGCACATTCCTGACGTGCGCCACCTACAAGGCCATGGTTTGTTATAGGTAATGGTTGCCACTTAGCAAAATTATAAGCAGTATTTTTATCTGAACTATTAACCGATTCGATGGTAATCTAAACAAAATGTATTTCATAATATGATATATTTTTCATAAAAATAAAATCATACGCGGGTTCAAAATGTTATAACGGGTTAAACATTTACTAAAACATGTTTCTACGCTACAAAAATGATAAAGAATAGAGCTACATTAATATTTTTATAAAAAACGTTTCTCCTGACGATAAAACTTGGCCTAAACTGATAACCTATATCTTAAAAATAATAGTTAGTAATTAGGTATAGGAATCACGGCGCCACGCTTTTTTACAGCTTGCTGATGAAATAACAGTTGGTCCACCTGATGTGAATTGTGAAGTGGTAACGATCATCTATAAGAAAAGCGGAGCCTCACAAGTCATGGGCTCGTAAGGAAAGCGCCTTCTATGCTCTGCCCCGCGTCTGTTCTTCTTCTTTTTCTTCTTATCGTGTCACTGGTTCTTTCGAATCAATTAAGTAAGGAATTTAAGTGTGCCTCAACGAGGCTCCTTTCATGTATTTCGCACTTTTTTTACGAACTGTATACGTTCTATGACATTCCGGTCCTCACGATGTTCTCCTTCACCATTTGAGAGTACTATCATAGTGCACATATTTTTTTGGACAGAAAAACTCAGTACACATACAGGGTGTCCCAAAATTCAACGATAAGCCGGCACCAGAGGATGGACCTACGAATGACTATTCGAGAAAAAAAAAGAAAAACAAAATACCTCTACTTTTTTTTAAACATTTTCCAACAACAAAAATCTATTTTGGGCACATAGTAGAAGTGATTACTATTAACAACAACATGAAATTTGGTTCTTGATTAAAAAAAGTGTCATTATTTTTTTTTTGTGGCTAGTTTTCCTAAAGTATTATACCATTTTAAAATCTAGGTTAGTTGCGCTAATTTTTTAAAAAACTTGCCATAGTAGTGTTCATATTTTTTTTTACACTACGATGAGTTAAAGTTTACTGTACGTTAAAACCTTTCAAAATTTTAGGGAAATAATTTTTTTTGGTTGTTTTTTTGTATAAAACTACGAAAATTCTGTAATTTTCAAAGATTATGGTGAATAGTAGTACTACTTAGGTTGCCGATACAAACAAAAAAACTGAAATATTTGAAAAATTGTGGTCATGGTAGTTAAAAGTGTCATAAGGGGTATACATTTTCGAAGAATTTCCATTTTTTTTAAGTAATTTAAAAAAAAGTAGAGGTATTTTTTTTTTCTTTTTTTTTCTCGAGTAGTCATTAGTAGGTCCATCCTCTGGTGCCGGCTTATCGTTGAATTTTGGGACATGTTGTATATACATTTGAACCCACAACCTTAGAAACAGAAGGCGGAGCCGCTACCACTAGGCCACCAGTGCTTTTTGCGTCCATCAACTTGAGGTTTTACAGGTGTTAAAACTGATTTGTCTGTAATTTCACCAACTCCCTTCAAACCGAAACACAGCAATGCTGTTTCACGGTAGAAATAGGCATGGTGGTAGTACGCACCCGGACGAGCCACACACAAAGAGATCTACTATGTTCAAAAGGTATTGACTAAGCCCACATTGGTCTACTTCAGTAACTTCATAAATGGGTCAGCGAGCCAGCGATCAATGCTTGAAATAATTTGTTTTCCTGAAAACGGTGAACGTGAATGACGGCGGTGATAATGAAAAAAGTGGTAACAGAGTCGAGTGCAACGCCCTTGCAGGGTAAATTAATGTATTGATTCAAAAAGCTAGTCCTAAGATCTGACAATGTTAAATTAACATAAGTACCTAATAAGGCAATAAAATATACTGAATACTGAGACATTTGTTTAAGGGAATTTCTAGTCATTCAATATGACTGTGTGCTTATTTTTACAAGGCCGTGATTTTTTTATTACAAACACGCGTTTGTAAAGCTGTAAAAAATTTTTTTTTCTTTCGGCACCATAAAAATTCATCGATTGTCTCGTCATTAAAATTCAGATAACAACAAGATGAATGTCGCGTCCAATTTACAATCGTCAAAGACGGTGGCCAAATTCTGATAACAAAAATTTTAAAATGTATGGTGTTTTCCGCACAAAGGCTGTCCTCGCAAATTGAGCTTTCAATAACTAATGAGTTATAACATAGGTTCCTATACCAAGCTTTTAGTACTAATTAATTATAAAGCTGGGACAGATAAAATAGTTCTTCTTCCTGCCCTTATCCCACTTTATGTGGGGGCGGCACAACACGTCTTCCATTCCCTTTTTTCAGCCGTCATCTCTGCGTTCACTCCTCTCTTATCCATGTCATCTTTCACACAGTTCATCCATATTTTCTTTGGTCTACCTATGCTCACATATCCATCCATATCCACAAACAGACAGATAAGACAGTTATGTATAAAAATGTAGTTGATAACACGAGAAACGCGAGCTACACAGTGAATTGTTCAAACGCCCTGAATTATATTAAAAAAGCGATCAAGTGTGAGTCGGACTCGCCCATGAAGGGTTCCGTTGCAGCAAGTAACATAATATAAAAGTTCTTGTAGTTCGTTGCTATTTTTTTTTTTATATATAAGTTTATTGTTGTTGTATATACATAAATATAATGTAGGTATATTGACGCAGGTTAGATGACAGATATGTCAATAACCTGAGCTATGCCGACGACATGGTGCTACTCAGTCCCTCGATCAAAGGTTTGAGAAAACCCACCGCCATCTGTGAGAGATATGCGCAGAATCACGATCTTGTTTATAACGTGAAAAAAACGGAAATGGTGGTATTCAGATCGGGAAAGGGTCCTGATAACATACCAGATGTCTTCCTCAAAGGGCAGCCTGTTAAAGTAGTGGATAGCTTTAAGTACCTTGGCCACATCGTGACGTCAAATTTACAAGATGACGCAGATGTGGAACGTCAACGAAGAGCACTATGTGTCGTTGGTAACATGGTTGCCCGGAGATTCCACAAGTCATCGCCTGACGTGAAACTAACGTTGTTTAGGTCTTTCTGCCAGACATTCTACACGTGTCAACTCTGGACTAACTATACTAAAAAGACGCACGATAGGATACGGGTTGCTTACAACGATACCTTTAGGCACCTGATGGGCCTGAGGCGCTTCTGTAGCGCCTCAGAAATGTACGCTGATGCCCGGATCGACTCTTTCAATGCTATCCAACGAAAGAGGATAGCGTCTTTTATGTCCAGAGTTGACTCGTGCGGCAATAGTATTATCAGGAGTCTGGCGGAAAGGCTTATGCAGACCAAAGTGTATGAGCGTTGGGTGAATATTGCCACCTAACATTATTAGGTACCTACCTACCTATTTATAATGTTTAAGTACCTGCTTATATGTATAACTTTATTCCTATTTTTGTGTGAAAATCCTAATGCGGTTCACAAAATCCATCTACTTACCAAGTTTCAACAGTATAGCTCTAATAGTTAACAGTCTAATAGATAGGAAAAAAGTGGCTGTGACATACGGTCGGACAGACAGACAGACATGACGAATCTAAAGGGTTCCGTTTTTTGCCATTTGGCTACGGAACCTTAAAAACCACTCGTTCTAGACACAGACGTGCAAAATGGTGTCAAGTAGCAACAATAAACTGATTGACATGCAGTTGACAGTTAAATAGGCTATATCGTTTGTACAAATAGATTTGTTTACAATAGGAAGCTATTCAAATAATATCTGTAACAGTATTTGGTGATTGTGGCCTTCAAATTGGTGTTTGATTGATGTTCATTCGACTGGCGACATGTTGACACTTTTCGACCATTGTTATCACTAAATATGTTTGTATGAGCTATTGGTCAAACTGTAGCCCTACCACAAACTCTGTCTGGCTCTGTCTTTAGCTCTGGTTTTGAGTCTGTGTGAGTGTTGACTAAATAAATCCTACGTCGAAACATCACACACATTATATAATACACTGGTGAGCACTCACACAGACTCAAAACCATAGCCAGAGCTTGTGGTAGGCCTACTGGTGACAGTGTCTAGCGCACATCTTAGCATTCTGCTGTGGCAATCAGTGTTTTGACAGCGTTTCACTTATTGCCACTGCAGAACGCTTATCACTTCTTCTTTTATCGTGTTAATGGTACACACAAGACAGTTAATAAGTAATATTTTGTCATCTCTACTACATTGTCTGTGGCGTTGGCAAGATCGTCCCTTGCGCAGATGTTCAGGCACAAGAGACAGGTCAGTAGATGCGCCATGGACTGAATTTGAGCTCTGCAGTCCTAGCTACTCAAAGATGGGTCCCTTATTCCCCACTTGCTGAGGTTCCATCACTATCTTCTTTTATCTTCTATTACCACACAGGAAGATGAAACTTAGGACACCCCTATCCGATTGACAGACCAGATTGTAAGGATCGAGAATTTTTGGATGAACATTATAGGTTCAAAATTGAATTGAAAGGAACCGATTTGAAAGTGCCTCATAAAAAAGACAGTGTTAAAAATTTACATCGGCTTCATCTTCCGTCATCACTATTTAGTTATAGTCTAATCGAGTCTGTTTTCAAGGTCATCGAACTCTATTTACGTTGAGTAAATAAACATACTCAGCTCAGAATCGATATACGATCGGGAATCGATCTTCAGATCAAAAGCCCCGAATCGATTACTAGAGATTTACAGCCAAGTTATTTTCGGATCAAAGTTCGATTCTTGTTCGATCTAAATTTACTTTTAGAGATTTTATGTGCACGGTTTTGTGTCAAGTGTTCTATTAGATGTTTCTGCTTGCATCTGTTTATTTTACGACATGTTTGTTAAATCATTATGAAACAAGAATATTTTAAATAGATATCTATAAATTGAAATGCATTATTTATTTATTTTATTAAAATTCACAAAACAGATTACAATCAAATATGTACACTTAATAACTATCAATCACAAACCCTTTTTATTACAACTTGTTAAACAATCTAATAAATTTTCATAAGTCTTTATGGTACAAACCCAGGACTTATTTTTTAAGTAGGTAAGGTAGGTAAAACCCTAACCCAATGATTTTTAATTAACTCCCAACATAGTCTTGTCCAGAACCTACAATAAGATTCACTCTTTCGGGGTAACTACGAGTACAACATTGGTAGTACAAATTTGGTTCGTTCTCTGTCTGTGTGTCATATTGTATTCTAAGTATGTATTTAAAATAACCTGACTGACGCCACCTAAATCATCTGTAATAGATGGTACAGGCCAATGATGATGATGATGATTTAAAATAAAATGTATTTAAGAATTATAACAGCTATCTGGTGGTCTGGTGAGTGCAGGTGATTAGTGCGAGTACAAGTGTGTAGTGCGAGTAGTGACCAATTCACTGCGAGTGTCTTCGGTCCACTTTACCAATTTTTACAACAACAGGCGTCCGACGCTACACACTAAACTAAACGCTAAACACTCCTGTCCAGCCGTGTTTAGTGGCAGGCACGCTGCGAGTGAGGGGGAAGGGAGGGCGCGCGGGATGGCTACTCGCAGTCCACTCGCAAAAAAATAGAACACGCTTCTATTCACTTTACTACACAGCCCACTAATCACTTGCACTAATCAGTCGCTGTCCACACCTAGTCACTAAGCACCTGCACTAATCACCTGCACTCGCACTAATCAAAGTGTAAACCAGCCTGTACCTATAGTAGAAGCTGCTTAATTTGGAGCTAGATAGTGTTGTGTATTAAATGTCCACAATATCAACTATTATTATGCACTTGAAACTGGAACCACTTGAAACGACTTTTTGCGTTTGTAAACATTTGTCTCGCTACAGGAATCAATCCCACAACTCTAGCGTCTCAGCAGCCTGTCATTAGATTGTTTTGATTCTTAGCTATGTCTCCATTTCACAATAACAATCAAATGATTTATCTACGCTCGAAAGTTTCTAATCAGAAATTAATCGAAAAGTTATCATCTCTAGCATCATAAAGCCCTTTCTGTTAGAACCTGATAAAAGAACCGCGTTGCAATTAAAAAGATCATAAATAAACTAAGAATCTTCAACACTAGCACGAAAATGTGGCAGGTAATGTTTGAAAACTGGGCAATGTTCACACTTACAGCTTTTTAGATAAGCCAAGTTCAATCTAAGTAGATGTGTATTTTAAACAAACCGCAAATGTGTTTTTGTCATTTTTACCAGTCAAATCAACAGCAAAAGAAAAATCACCTCTAGCAAGTGATTTTAAGGTTAAATACAAGGCAGTTTGTTAATCTAATCAGCCAAACCCCATAATCTCCCGCTGCAATTTGTAAGATTTTAGACAAGTAAAGGTAAAAACTGTGTCTCATGTAGATCTAATTTTACGCGTAAGTTCGCATGATTGACGCTGTAGAGTCTACATTGGCAATCGTCTACAAAGTCACTGCACATAATATATGTACAATTGAAATCGTCTACAATGTAGACAGTGACTTTTTACGCCAATTTTCTGACTAAAACTGCAGCTTACGAAAACTAAATTTGTTTTCTCGCAATAATAGTCACAACCTTCATCATTGGAAACGAAGGTCGTAAAACATAATTCGACATTAAAACGCAATCGAAATCGAAAGTGAAACGGGGAAATTCAAGTTCTTGGCTTAGTTTTCGATAATAAAAGTTATGCCATGTTTTCTATAAACTGGTTCCCATAACGATTGTAATGGAGTCGTTTTAGATTCTCTGAGGCGCACTAACCTTTCACCACAATGGTTCGAACTACTGAAACGGCGAGAAGACGATTTATAACTTTTGTTATGATAAGCGCAGTAGCGCAAATACCTAATGATATTATTTATGTAGATATAGTTTTACGTAAATTCATAAAATATAAACATATTTAATTGACGGCATGGTAGATAGTTAACATGACATGTCTCAATTAATATTACACTTGATTTTTATTTTTTGTAGGATATAAAAATATAAGTAAATATATATTTTGGACAATCCACACAACACTATCTTGCCCCAAATTAAGCAGAGCTTGTACTAAGGTAACCAGATAGCTGATATTTATTTCTTTCTGTAAATACATACTTTAAATACTATAAATACATACTTTACTAAATAAATACATACGACTAAATACGAATAAATACATACGTCTATAAATAAATACATACTTTAAATAACCAGACAGAGAACAAACATTTGCGTTCACCACACAAATATTTGTTCTGGATGGGGATCGAATCCATGACCTACGGCGCAGAAGGCAGAGCTACTACCAACTGAGCTGAGAGGCCAATTTAAGAACTTTTTGGAAGTGTGTAATTAGGACACGTCGACGAAACAACATTTTCAATGCAATTCTGAAATATTTTGAAAGACATATGAATGTGTTGACTTTTGAAGCCTTTTAACGGTTGCCACATTTTAATATGTTAAAAGCTTGGCTGTATAATTTAGAGATAGTATAATTTGTCATCACAGAATGCCGAAGTTTGTGTAATAAAAGTAGAATAATCTTAAAAGTAAATTGTGCGAAGATTTATGGGTTGAATTGTTTATTGAAATCAAACATCGACATTTAGATGTTAAAACACTCGTCACTTGCTTTGCCAAAAAAAACAGGCTTTTGCATCCATTGTAGATGATTCAGAGGGCACGTAACTTTCGGTTCTGGCTCTTGCGGTTGCTGTATGAAGAAAGTTTTGGTTTTAGTGAACCAAAACTTTTTAACTCTAGTGAGTTAGCTACTAGCTCCTACATACAAACAAACTAGTATCTAGAAGTATCTAGTAGTTTTCTTAAAGGTTACTTAGCTCCCGGAAAAGGTTAATTGGAAAATAACTTTCCCCATCTTTAATTTGACAAAATCTTAGCTACCCCCCTACTACTCCCCTATACATTTCCAAAGGACGATTCTAAATAAAAAATAAATAAATAATGCGGACAATCCACACAACACTATCTAGCCCCAAACTAAGCAAAGCTTGTACTATGGGAACAAGGTTGCTAATATAATACTTGAATATTTTTTTTTTGTAAAACAATATAACACCTAGACAGAGAACAAACATTTTGTGTTCACCACAACAATATTTGTTCTCGGATGGGGATCGAACCCACGACCTAAATCTTTATATTTTCTGACTTCCCTGAATACGGCAGAATCTGTAACAATAGCTTTGTCAGGAAATAAATATATAATATCTTATCTATTGCCATGGGATAACTGTAAATCATTGCAATATCAGTTTATTGACTCTGTGAAATAGGAAGTGCTTGAGGTAACACAAGGAGTGACACTGAATACCCGTGAGTCAGTCGCGTGACCCAAGTCATGAGTACTCCGAGGTAATCTAAGACAAATCTAGGAGAAAAATCGTTATAAATCAATTTTGTATTCCCCAACAGAAAAAAGCAGTGTTACTGATGCCTTTGTGTGTGTCTTTTAATAAAATATTTAGAGAAAAATATTAAGATAGTAATAGTAAAAAAAAACAGTGATGTAACTGAACCGCCTCGTCTAAAATATTATAGGACATTTTTATTTTTTTTATCCTGCACTGTCCTACTGCTGGGCAAAGGTCTCCCCCAAAATCTTACATAAAAAGACATTATAGTAAATTATAGGACATTAATTTCACATAATAATATTTAGCCTAAACAAACTTAGTCAAGGTTTTCAGAGATAGAGATATTGCTTAGTCTAGGCACCTATTAGGCTATTACGAATTTTAAATTAGATTTAGTAAACCAATTTTAGTAATGACCAATTTCACTTGGATGTTGAGTACTATAACAGACTAATATTGAGAACATTATAAACCCAGTAGACCCTAAAAATAATTAAATTAATTACTTAATGACCAGCTTTTGGACATTACGGGTAAAACGTGCTAATTTGGGCAATGTGGGGAATTTAGATTTAGACTAAATAAATTAGTAAAATAATATTACTACCGACCAATTAAACTTTGTGGCGATAACCAACACTTAATATGAGAGAGTATTGTGGAAGATGGTAAAGAACAGGGATGAGAATAAAAGATGAGTTTAAAAAAACTATTAAAGCCTGCGCATACCTAGGCGATGGCGATCAGCTGAAACGCTGTCAAATATGACAGCTACATTTGTTAGCCATTCAGCTGATTGCCATCGCCATTGCCTCGATATGCCCAGGCCTTAATAGTGTATAGACAGATCTCATTGCATGATTGCTGATGATGATACTGCTCCTGGTTTCGGACTTGGCCATCACCGCCGTTCTCAAAAATCCATCCTGTAGATCGGTTTTGAGTCTTATTTCATCGACTGCCTTTTCAAACTCTTTGCATTATCGTTGTCTATTGGAGCTTTTTAAGCTTCTGGTTCTTGGTCACCATTAAACATAAACATATAACAGCTTTCTTGTCTTATATGTTAGACAGTAAGCTACTTAAAACTAGACTTAACATGTCAAAGATTGTTTAGGTATAATAATAGTAGGTAATGTTCTGCGTATCTAAGGGCTGTTTTAGTGTAGCTCAATATGTTAGGTAATTGGTAGTTACAGATCTTACCCTCCGTGCTAGATTACTCTGTGTTACGGTCACCATTAATGCTATCATCAGTACCATACATGACAGGTAGCTAGACCAATACTGCTGTCTCTTGTAGCTTGAAGAAAGGAGTCTGGGTGCAATGCTGCTTCTTAACTGATCCCTTTGTCCCCACAATGCTGATATTGACAATAGAGCTAGGGAGTGCTACCTATATTTTACAACCTGGTATATTTTTCGATGCCATAAGCTTGTCTATTGTGTCGGATCTAGGTATTTGAGTATAGCTGGTTTACTCAACTACAGGCTTGAGTTTCTGTTATTTTGAGCTTGGTCGCATGGAACCTTAGATGTACATAGATTTTGAAGTTCCAAAGATATTTTTTTATACAACTTGCTGATGGAGTAAGCTTATGGCACACCTAGGTCGCTGGCGATCGCGATCAGTGAAACGTTTTCAAATTTGACAGCGATATTTGACAGCGTTTCACTGATCGCCATCGCCAGCGACCTAGGTGTGCGCAGGCCTTTAAGCGAACATGACAAACATTGTCAATTGCCTCGAAAAAAAAAAAACATTGCCTCGAAAAAAAAATTCTTAGTGAATCATCAAATTTTAATGAAGACTTGCTCGTATGTTGCGGTTTTTAGGCAGCATCGTTTCATAATATGAGTACATCATGGTACCAGAAATTCGATTTTTATAACGGTTGTAAGAGTGGACTATTTTTGAGACAAATCAGTACCCGAAGTCTGAGTTTTGCTTCCACATTTCGTTACCAAATGTTGTTTTCGTTTCGCCTACGTGTCTCTATCTTTTGTATGGAGAAGAGATAAGACAGCAAAAAAACGTTTCATACACTGAGAAAAATGTAAGGCTGAAAAGTTCGTAATTAAGGTGGATTTATTCGTAATAAAGGCAAAAAAACGACCAAGCGTACTTGGACGAAAAACGCCTTCCTAGGTTGGAGGCGTTTTACGCCTTAAGCGTGAGGCGCAACAAATAAGCAGCATTATACTCTCTAATATGTGTTTTAGACGTATTTTTTTACAGATTAGCCTTAAATAAAAAGCTATTAACGTGGTAAGTGAGATAGGATCGACAAAATGACGATGGGATTTATCTTCCGGTAAGGCGATATAAACGGTAAAGAAGGTGCTCGGGTCACACACGTAAATCTTTCCTAGAGTAATATCCGACGTATCATTGCGCCCCAATTAACTTCTAGTAAGGCGTTTTACGCCTTTTCTTACTGAGGTTTAATTTGTTCACAAAGTGTTTTGAATATTTATTGACTGCTGCCTAAGTCATAATAGACTTTTAGTAAGGTGTTTTATACCTTTATTCGCTGCAATTTAACCGATCCACTAAGAGTTTTGAACGTTTCATAAATCGTAATTCGCTTCTAGAAAGGCGTTTTAAGTCTTTACTTACTGTGGGTTTAACCTGTCCACTAAGCGTTGTCAACGTTTACTAAGTCGTAATCAACTTCTAGCAAGGCGTTGTACGTCTTATCTTACTGCAGTTTAATCTGTTCATTAAGCGTTTTCAAAGTTTACTAAGTCGTAATCGACTTTTTGTAAGGCGTCGTACGTCTTACCTTACTGTAGTTTAACCTGTTCATTAACCGATATTGATGGTTTTTTAAGTCGTTATTCTCTTCTAGTAAGGTGTTTTACGTCTTTACTTACTATGGGTTTAACCTAAGCATTAAGCGTTTTCAACATTTACTTAGTCGTATTTGCCTTCTAGAAGTTATTTTAGAATGTTTCATACGATTAGGCTAGCCGTATCGTACGGTAATTTGTGCTTTCTTTACGAGCAGAAACGTTTTATAAAGACCGGAAAAAAGCCTTTTAACGGCTAGTAACGCTGTTCCCTAAGGGCATGATTGACTTGCTTTACTATCATTTAGTTCATATTAAGGGCATTGGGCCGCTCAAAGGTCACTCTTAGGTAACGCGGGCCAATATCCTTCACATAAACTTTATGATGATAGATCAGCCAAACATGCCTTCAGTGAACAGCGTAGCCTGCTGCCTCAGAAAGCTGTTCTCCCAGTCTTTGTAAGCTTCTGAAATTAATAGAACAAAAATGTATAAAGCACCTCAATAATAACTGATTACAGGTTACCAAAGATATGTACTAGATAGACTAGTATTTTCTCAACCCAACAGTTTAACCTCAACCTAGCCTAATAGCTTTTGCATTTTATATAAATAATAGTGGTATTGCAATAAAACCATTCAATTAAAATCTATAAATCTGTATTAGAAAATCAATTTAGATAAATAATTAACTTTTTAAATACTTAAAACAAGATAAAATCGTCTTGGAGAATGTCCTTTTCGTTGTAAAGCTTTTGTAGGCGCGCATTTGCTGTTATTGCCCACAGGCTAGCTCCTCTCAAGGCGTAGCTCCTTCCCCGGCATCCGTTATTGCAAGTGAAGCCTCCTCAACTGGATTACAATATCTGAAATAAAATTTACAATATCTGAGTACAAGTAGGTATTATGTTTATCTAACCAAACTACGACCACAGGTCTATTAGAGGACAGGTCGGCCTGGCATTGCAGGTTCTAAGTCAGAGAGATCGTTTGAATAACTGATAGAAAATGACAAGTACTTACAGCTATAATCCTTTTTAAATTGATCTCCAATACCGCGTGCCTATGATTGAAATCACTCCATTGAAGTTTGGTGTTTGGATTTACTTCTAGCCCAGAGTCCAAATGGGCCAATTATTTTCTTTGTTTGGAATCCAGGAAGCCATTAACAGTCTGTTAAGTAGCCCGTCCTCTTTGCGTATTATGTTAAGTACACCTTATCTGAAAAAAATAAACAATTAATTTTCCTAAGTTTAAAAACTCCTTTGTACCAATTTACAAAATTAAATGCAAAAGTTCAAAACTGAAAACACTAAGTACATATTTTTATAAATCATTTTTCGTTCGAGTTTCCAACACAACCAGAATCTAGGGATTAGGTACCTAAACTTATCAAATACAAAACATGATTAGGTTCGAAAACATTAGGGAATAACTGAGTTTGATACAGGTACTCTACTTACCTCGAAATGACGTATCAATCAGGTGTTTGCCCCATTTTGTTAATAAATCTGTGGGATTCTGGTCTGCCACGTTCGAAGCACGAAGATGTTTGTCTGGTTGGTTGCTGCTGATAGGTCTGTCTTGGACCTCTCTACATCTGTTTGTCTGTGCTTCCATACACTGACACAGCCAGCAGCGTTCAGAAAATGAGGGAAAATAAAAAAAAAACCCGCAAAATAAACTTTTGAATGACTCATAACTAAACCAAACACTCCGTCCAAAGTCAAACCAAACTGACGAATGAAACAAGTCGTTACGTGCTCGTGGCCTCGTGGGCAGTGCTGCCAACTCGACTACTGCAGATTATGCTAGTGGTGGGTGTTAAAAATAACAAAATAATAATAAATAGATATTCAAGACAATCTACTCAACACTTTCTAGTCCCAAACTAAGCAGAGCTTGTACTATGGGAACCAGATAGCTGATATAATACTTACACACATTTTTTTTGTAAATACATCTTAGAATACAATATAATGCCCCAACAGAAAAAACAACTGTGTTCACCACAAATATTTGTTCTCGGTGGGGATCGAACCCACGACCTACGGTGCAGAAGGCAGAGATCCTACCAACTGAGCTGAGAGGCCAATCAAAAATATGCTATACGTAATCTTTAAGCCAAAACTGTACTGCATTACTAACTGCCTGTGTCATATGTGTGTCGATTGGCTTATGCTCCAAGCATAGTTCGTGTAGTTAGCACACAGCACAGAGCAAGGTAGGTATTGAATCTCGTTCGTCAGGGTTTCAACCAAAAAGCGAGTAAAGTCAGGGAATGATTCTAAATGGGTGTTTTCACGGATATTTGATTTGTTTGATTTTTTTCATGTTTGTTACCACATAACTCGTAAAGTAATTTGAAAAATTATATCTTAACTTTACTTTCAGATTAGTGCCATAGAAATTTCATCATAATCGGTTCGGCAGTTTCGACGTTGGGTTTTCAAGTTTATATACTTTCTCTCATACAGTCATACGAACCAAGGTTATTTGCCTTAGTAGCTGGCAGCATTATTGAGATTTTCGTTGTACCTACGATAAGTGCCTTACAAAGGTGTATCTCTCAGTATTAAGAGAGCTTTTTTAAACTTAGCCCCCCACCAATTGACTGAAAGTCGTTAAAATAATAAAACTGAGTAAAATATACTTTTTTTCCACCAAATTAAATACAAATATTTGCGGACATTCCACACAACACAATGTAGCCCTAAACTAAGCAAAGCTTGATAATATGAAAAACAGGTAGCTGAGACCTATATTACCTAAATAGGTACCTATCAAATTTTTGTAGACATTGGTTTAGGTTCTTCGCTTGATCTAAGTAGATACCTTTCTACAGAAGTACAGAAGTTGTATGTAGAAGTGAGGGTTCTGCCTTTGAATAGCAACAAGGAGTCATAGAGCGCAGCAAACTTTTTTGAATGGAACAGCTATTAATGGGTATGATTCGCTATGATTCAATAGGAACCTCCCTAATAAAACACAACGAAACACTAAGTGGGTAGAGTACCTACTTAAGTATTTAGGTAGGTAATGTACAAATCTGCCTACCTATCTATTACCTAGAATCGTACTTATGTAGGTTTTAAACGTTTGTATAAATAGTTACGAAAGTATTATCCGTCGAACATTGCCATATCTATGGTTTCATTCACAGAATATGTAAGTCGCCAGATGACGTTATTTCACCATTTGATCAGTCGTAACTTGAGCATTATTGAGCCTTTAATATAGGCAAATCTTGCTAAATTTACGGTTATATTAGCCAAATATGTATGCCGTTATTAGGCTTTTTTAAAGTTTGACTATATAATATCTCAAGTACCATCCGCCCTATCTTAAGGTGAATATTGCTATATCTACGGTTTCATTTACTGAATATAAAAGTCGTTAAATGAAGTTATTTCACCCGTTTGGTTAGTCTTAACTCGATCGTTTTTCGCCTTAAGATACGGTAAATATTGCCAAATTTACGGTTAAATTGGCCAAATATGTATGGCGTTATTAGACTTTTTAAACTTTTGATTAAATAGTAACTTAAGTATCATCCACCCTACCATAAGGTGATTTTTGTCTTATCTACGGTTTAATTAACCGAATAAGTAAATCGTTTCATGATGTTATTCACCGTTTGATTAGTCGTAACTTGATCGTATTTCGCCTGATGATATCACTAATATCACCAAATTTACGGTTATATTGACCAAGTATGTAAGTCGTTTTATGACGTAATGTTAACATTTGATTCGTCGAAACCTGAGCATATTTGGCCTTATAAAAGGGCAAATGTGGCCACATTATACCTCTAAGTTGCCGAATTCATACGTTGCTGAAAGACTTTAGGTTTACGTTCAAATTTTTGTGACTCAAGTATATTCTGCCTTATTGTAAGGTGAATATTGTCATGCTTAAGATTATTTATGCCGCTTTCGAAAGTTTGTTTATGACTTAGGTTTAAGTTTGTTTAGTTTTTATTAAAGCATATAATATCGCCTTAATATAAGTTAAATTTTGCCTTAATTACGGTGATATTCAACACATATTCAACGTCGTAAATTTAAAGCGTTTTCAATAATCCATTACTGCTGTATTAACAGTGTTAAGTTGGATTCCAAGACTACCTTACGGTAAGTCATTTGAGACGGTTCGTGTTTATCATAAGAGACGTACCAGTTTATCGCAAACGAATAGTAAAGTCAAATTAATCGTAAACGTTTCAAAATCGCCTCGCGTCATTACAATTCAGCCGTCAAAGGTGGAATTCATCTTAGGCCAGAAATCCATTTTTCTCAGTGTAATTAGAGTTGTTGTCTCATCATTTTTCCATGCAAAAGAGGGAGACACGTAGGCGAAACGAAAACAACATTTGGTAACGAAATGTTGTAAATGCACTGGGACTTTGGGTACAGTTTCCTCAAAAACTTATTTCTTTAGTTTAGTTAAGTACATAGGGTAGAATGCCATGTAACGAGAAGACTGCTAGATATGCATGTGGATGGATATAGAAGTAGAGGTAGGCCAAAGCAAACATGGATGGATTGTGTGAAGGATGACATGTGAACTGCTGAAATGATGGCTAACAAAAGAGAAGGAAAACCTGTTGTGCTGACCCCACATGAAGTGGGATTAAGTCAAGAAAACTATGATGTTGACACATGGAAAATGGGAGTGGTATAAGAAATACCCTGTGATAGATCTATAGTCTATACTTTAATAGCGCCCCGTAAATAGGGTTTAAAGTGAAAAATGCCTCTGATACTGCATAAAACCAATTGATATCCAGGTGTCTGCTCCAAGCTATGCCCTCAAGTTATGAAACGCCATAAATCTTTAGATATTGTGTTATTATGAAATAGAATTGGTAGATTAAGATAGAGCTGGGAAAATTGAAGACGGATAGCTGTATGTATACTGGTGCTGTTACGTGTCAGAAGGCAACAAAGCTGATGGCAACAGTTTTTTGTATTTGTATCTATGTATTTCTCACACTTAAACTAAGGACATGAATAAAATTAGATCCAGTACATTATACCATGTATCTTGGCTTAAACTGAGAGCTGGTAGGTACTTAAGGAGGTTTAAAATTAAAACCTGTAGATCGGGTCACCAGGCCCGTCTTTCTTTTTTACTTCCAGCAAATCATGAATTATTTACGGGTTTTATCGAATTATCTAAAAACAACATATTTTGGAGAAACTGGATAAATTTGGGAAAGTTTCACATAGTTGAACCAATTTGGCGTGCAAAAACTAAAAGAACTAGATTAGGATGACTATGAGGTGTACCTTAATTAAAATGATATCAATTATTGATAAAATGGTTTTTTCTGTCCCACAGCTAGGCAAAGGCCTCCCCCCTTTATTTCGACTCAACTCGATGATTTTCCACTTTATTCAAAAATGATCAAGCAAGCTATCATTGATGTCAATAACCTTTTTTAAATTAACTATAGCTATGAAACGAGTTGCTATTGCTATCATAACACGTTACAAGTCATTGTTTGTTATAGTTGGCTATCGGTCGATCGCTGTTCGGACGTGAAAATGATTTTGTAACGATCTCCCAGAGCGATTGCATTGACGTGGGTTCAAGTTTAGGGTGCTGGGTCTAAGGTCAAGTTTACACTGTTCAAAGGTAAACAAGAAATGAATAACTTAAGTTTTAACACTACTACTTTTTTCAATATGGGTTGGCTGGTTGTATACTTAGTAACTTTTTTATTTTTACTCTACGTTGGTGAAAAGTTTTCTTCACGAGTTTTAAGGCTCGGATAACTCCAAGCACCCGCCCCAAGACCCTCAGGTTCTTCCCTCAAGAAAAGGTTACTCAGACTCCCTCTCACCTATACTACTTTTATTATATTGTATTTTATTTACATGCGTTTTTCTAATCTTTTTTTTTCTATATAAATAAAATAGGAAGACTAAATTACTTCGTTTTATTTAAATGCGATAGTTTCGTTGAAATAAACATTGTTTAATATTTATTAACGCAAAGAAACTTACAATTAAACTAATATTAAAAAAAAGTATAAGATGCAAAAGAAACAGTTGAGCTATCTGCTGACCGTAAACAAAAGACGCTGGCGGCATTGCCACGCTGAATAGAAATAAAATTAAATATAGTTCATAAATATATTTTTTTAATTGGATGTGTTTATAGGGTTACCAATGGAAAATATTTGGTTACAAAAAAAAAGGTTGTCTGTAAAGTTGGTTTACTGACGATAGCTGAACGTGACAACGTCATACAGCTGTCCACGCGGACGCATCGCTCACTCAAGTGGGAGAGAGACAGATGTCGAACGCTGCCGAACGCGGAGGCCGATTGGGCCTCTTTGTCGCTCGTTCCACGCTCTCGCTTGCACTTCAAGCCTTAAATGGAACGCCTCAGAGCGAGGTAACGCCACATGAGTCATGTTTTTTCGTGCGTGCAGCCGGCTCCATCGAATTATAAGACGTTATCACGTCAAAACAGCTTTGGTCTCAAATCTCAATAAAATTGATGTGAAAGCATTTCAACGACCAAGTTTGCCGCAAGAACTTTCCGAACAAGTAAAACAATAAAACATTTTTAAGCGTTTTAGCGTTTTAAAGCATTACTACACTTTCGCGTCGGCATAGTTGGATAACCTCAAAATTAATTCTTACTCCTAATAAGGTCCGTGAAACAAAAAGAAAATGTTCCTTCAGCTTTGTTTCTTGCAAAGCGGTGACGGCCGATGACGTCCGCTATAATGCCGCGGGCGTCTTGAGGACGCTTTCGTCTGGCACTGATTTGGATCAGTTGAGCTATCTCTAGATCGTTTGTAACGATCTGCAGATAGCTCAACGGTTTCTTGTATATTAGAACATTATGAAAATATTTGCTTAAGGACGCTGTTTAACTAATACGTTCCAATCCATATGCAACTTCATGAGGATTGGAACGTTTTAGTTAAACAGCGTCCTGTAAGTTATTTTGTGTATCAAAGGCATATAATAAAAAAATAATATCTGTTTCAAATTAAAACTAGGCAACTGCAAGTGGGACTCTTTCATTAAGAATAAAAGTATCATACCAAAGAAACAAAAAAAACTCAAACGACTAAACAGTTGTCAAACTCAAAAAATTACACACATAATAAAAAAAAATCGATTGAAAAACCAATCGAAATTTTCTGCATGATACAATGACATGCGGTGGGTCGCAGGAGTGTTTACAGTGGTAATATTACGGTGACAACTTTCCAAGAAGTTGAAGCCGTGTGTGGCCGAATTTGGGGGTCGGACAGATATTAAGTTATTAAGCAATGCAAATGAGGGCTTTATTGGAGGTCTTTGTAGTCAATGATGGCAAAAAACAAGGGACAAGAGTCTCTTCCGATTATTCGTAATCATTGTCTCGTAAGAAAGGTAGGTCACACCTAGGTCGCTGGCGATGGCGTTCAGTGAACTAGGTGTGCGCAGGCCTTTAATGTATGGCATTGGTTGTTACAAAGGCTTCGTCAAAACACTACCCCGCTATTGGCCGCTACGCTACGATGTCCATAAGCCCTATATCATCCTATACTAGAAAATCATTAACTTATAGCTTTGTGTTGTGAAATACCTTGAAAACTCAAGTTCTCTAAATTGTGGCAAAGTAATCCAAACCCAGGGTATTAAAATCATTATTCATTGTGATAATTCTACTCTGAAGCTGTCTGAAGGTACTTTAAAAGTAAGTTGAGGGTGAGTTGGGGTGTTTAGAATAAATAAACAGTGGCACAGCCTTGATCTAACTAGATAGTACCTGTACCTGTAGGCCTACCATGAGCTCTGTCTGGCTCTGTCTCTGGTTCTGGTTTTGAATCTGTGTGAGTGCTCACGAGTGTGTGTGACGTTTTGACGTACCTAGGATTTATTTAGTCAACACTCACACAGACTCAAAACCAGAACCAGAGACAGAGCCAGACAGAGCTCATAGTAGGCCTACTGTATTTGCATAATTAAAATAAATTAGGGTTCTTTAAAAAGGACGTTTTAAAAGTTTTAAAGGGTCAGCAACGCGCTTGTCCATAGGCGTCCATAAGCTATGGTAACCGCTTCCCATCAGGTGGGCCGTATGCTTGTTTGTCAACTTAGTTGTATATATAAAAAACAATCGGTTGTCTGTAAAGTCGGTTTACTGACGATAGTTGAACGTGACAACGTCATGCACGCGGACGCATCGCTCACCCAAGTAGGAGAGAGACAGATGTCGAACCCTGCCGAACGCGGAAGCCGATTGTGCCTCTTTGTCGCTCGTTCCGCGCACTCGCTTGCACTTGAAGCCTTCAATGGAACGCCTCAGAGCGAGGTAACGCCGTATGACGTCATGTTTTTTTTGAGCGTACAGCCGGCTTCATCGAATTATAAGACGTTGTCACGTCAAAAAATAGATACAAAGTAGACAAGTTTAACTACTTACTAGCACTCACATTAAGTTAGTAGTATTAAGTTATGTAGAACAAGCTACTTCTAACGATACCGATTACTTGGGTTCCACTTGATACGTTATTTCGATCAAACTTGTAATTATTGAGGTATTTAGGTAGAAAGGGAGCGAAAGTTTCATAAGCAGCGCGACAAGCGGATTCAATTTTTTTTTACTGACTAATTTTTACATTCAAATTGTCGCTATCTGTTGTTAAAAAATGCTAACGGAGACAATAGCACGCCAAAAAGTAAAGTATCGCTGAAAAAAACGTCTCCGTTGAAAAAACAGGCTAACGGGAAAAAATCACAGGGACATCGATAATACACGATAAAAACTTAATGTATCTTCTACATGTATTGTAATGATAGCGAAATCAATATATCAACTCTTACATCAATTTGAAAAAGTAAATGAAATAATACACATTTCTTTATTTCATTTTGTAAGCTAACGCCGATATGTTCGTTACTAAGCGCTGCTTACCGCTCCGCTCATGAATGTGGTGAGGCCGCATTTCACAGTGTATGTCGCTGCGGGCCTATTAAGCCCCGCAAGTATATTGATTGGCAAGTAACGTGTTGCGGAACTGAACCGGGAACATTTTTGAAGTTACTTTGATAATTTACTACACTGACTTAAATATAAACTTTCAAAGAATAAATATACAAAGTAGATAGATAGATAGATAGATAAAAACTTTATTTGTCTAGATTTAACACACACAAAATAAAAATAAAAATAAAAAAATACATAGATAATATACAAAACAAAAACTTAATAAACAAGAAACTAAAAACTAGCTACGAAAATTAAGATGGCGTGTGTGTTGCATCCCAGACAAAGAGGTAATAGCACAGTGCAAGCAAAGTAAAACAGCTGTGCTATCTGCAAACCTTTGGAATCAATCTAGAGATCTATCTTTAGCTGCCTACAACGAACTAACTCCTACTATGTTGATATATCAACGAACTCAAATCATACTAATAGATAAAAAAATATAAGGCTCTGGAGATAAATAAACAGACAAATACCTATCCTCCGGGTCACGCGTAGCTTCTAAAGGCCTATAAATTACTTGCAAGCACCCCACAGATCGACCCGAGAAGAGCAAATGCTTATCAAGAGTAAGAGATCGCGGTATTCTACTAGATAACAGTTTTATCCGGGTACGGTACCAGCAAATTCACAGACAGTAGCTAGATTTGTATGATATTAGTCGTCAGTGCCACTCAGAAACAGCAATTCAACCGCAAAGCCCCCCGATATCGAGGAACAAATCAGCGCGGTGGATATAAACCAATGCTTTCATTCAACTTCCATTCCAAATTTGAATTCGACATGCGAGACTGCTTGACAGCTCCGATTAAGTGATACCAATTTGTTTTTGGAACGAGTAGTTTCAAAATTCGAACGCGAGTTTTTCTGATTACAATTTTATTGCACATATTTTTTTTTTTTTTTTTTTTCATTAAATTAGTATACCCCTTTGATGCGGTATCCTAATAACATTACAATCTAGCCAAGTAGGCTAATGAGCAATTTTGCTTTAACTTATTTTTATAGAAGAAAATATTACAAGAATGTGTCCATCGGCACTTTTCTTACAGTCTCTACACTTTGTGATGACACTTTGTTCTTGTGTTCATTAAAAGTAGCACTATTATTACTGCACAATAACTTTAACATTACACTAACTCAAAAGGTTTGATTCTTTTGAGCCTTCTCACTTTGTCTGTGTTATCGAGGAGCTGGATGGCCTCGACATTCACGTGGTGATGAAGTCTTTTCTCGTGAGCTTCTGCGAATTCCTTAATTAATTTATCAACGAATTCGATCTGGAGGTCCCGGTGCAGATCTTCGTCTCTCACGTACCAGGGTGCATTAACAATGCCCCTTAACACTTTATTCTGGAATCGTTGAATTATTGCAGTATTACTTTTACAGGTACAGCCCCACAGCTGTATACCATAAGTCCATATCGGCATTAGGACTTGTTTGTACAACAAAAGTTTGTTAGGCACTGAAAGAGTAGATTGCCTTCCAAGCAGCCAGTACATCCTCTTGTAGCGTAACTCTAGCTCTTCTTTTTTCTTCTTGACGTGTGCTTTCCAGCGCAGCTTTGCGTCAAGAGTCATACCAAGGTATTTAGCTGTGCTTCCATATGGAATGATTTTATTGTTAATGAATACCGCACAGTTTTGGTCTTTCTTGTTAGTAAAGTTGATGTGAACCGATTTGGATTCATTTAGTTTTATTCTCCATTTTCTAGTCCAATCATGGATTTCATTAACAGCTACTTGTACCTTTTCAGCTGCTTCTGCATGAGTGCCTCCGACAGCCATTATGGCAGTGTCATCAGCGAAGGTTGCAATGGTATTATTGGCTAGGACGGGAATATCACTTGTATAAAGAAGGTAAAGGACCGGACCTAGTACGCTTCCTTGTGGTACCCCAGCTCTTATGTTCTTAAGTTCAGAGAAGGCGTCTTCTTGCCTTATTCTAAAAGTTCTATCAGATAAGTAGGATTCTATTACATCTGTAAATTCAGGAGGTAATACTTTTCTTAATTTCAGTAAAAGGCCCTCATGCCATACTTTATCGAATGCCTGTGCCACGTCTAAAAAGATAGTGGAGCAGACCTTTTTTTCTTCGAGAGTCCTCTCAATAACATCTGTAATTCTATGAACTTGATCTATTGTTGAATGCTGTTCTCGGAATCCAAATTGGTGATCTGGTATGATGTTTTTACTTTCTATAAGTGGCTTAAGTCTTTTTAGTAACAGTTTTTCAAATAATTTTGACATGATAGGTAGCAGAGAAATTGGCCTATAAGATGAGGTCTCATGAGGTGGTTTTCCTGGCTTTGCTATCATAATGACTTCGGCAACCTTCCATAAATCTGGTACAACCTTTAGTCTGAGTGCTGCGTTTATGAGGGTCGTCAGTTTCACTAGTGCTTTTCGTGGAAGATGGTGTAGTATTTCTCCTGAGATAAGGTCGAATCCAGGAGATTTCTTTGGGTTTATACGGTGTTTTATTTCGCTCCAGACTTCTCTGGGTGTTACCAGCTTTATCGAAAGTGTTTCGTCACAAACTTCGTTAATCATAGGTACTTGGTTTGTTTGGCCTTCGTTAGGTGTAAATATTTCTTCAAGATGTTCTGCAAATCTTTTGGCTTTCTGTTCGTTACTAACGGCCCATTTTCCAGACCCTATATTAATCGGAGGAATTTGGGTAATGGGTCGTTTCATATGTTTAGTTGCCTTCCAGAGTGAGTAGTTTGTACTGCGATCACTGGTGAGGTTCTGGAGATAGCTGTTAGTTGACTCGTCATTAAAAGCTTGAATTTTTCTTTTAAGCAGTTTTGTGAGATTATTTAGTTTAGTTTTGTCTTGTGGAAATCTAGTTTGGTGCCAAACGTTTCTCTGTTTTCTTTTTTCACTTATGAGTTGCAAGATATCCTGAGGGTAGTGATTTCTTGCGCCTCTTTTTTTGTTTACTGGTGTATTATTCCAGGCAACCTGTTGTATGATTTTAGTAAAATTGTCTATTTCTAGGTTAAGTTGCTCCAGGGCTTTCAAAGGAACTTTTAGGTCTATATTAAAATCTAATTCTATTTTAAAACTCTCCCAATCAGTATACTTATTTACCAGGGTCAGAGCGTTTTCTATTTGTGAAACTTTTTCACTTATTTCTAGATATATTGGAGAATGGTCAGAGTTCATATCATAACTTTGCTTCATTCGTAGGTAGTTACTCGATAGATTTTTGTAGATGAAGAAGTCTATCAGGTCTGGAATTTTGTTTTGGTCAGTTGGCCAGTATGTTGGTGAACCAGTAGATATAACGTCACCTTTTATATGTTTAATAGCATTCAATAAGTTTCGGCCCTTTGTATTCGTTAGTCTGGATCCCCAGTTTGTATTCTTTGCATTGAAGTCACCTCCAAGTACAAATCTTTCACCAAGGGTTTGTAAAAATCTTGAGTAGTCGTGTTCATGTATCGTATGGTGCGGTGGGCAGTATATGGCTGCTACCGTAAGAGAATACCGCGTTGTATTAATGCAAATAGCTACGGACTGGATATCTGGCTCTTCACATTTACTTACTTCATATTGCTTTATGTTTTCTTTCACGATAACAGCACTACCCCCCCTTCCTTTGTTATCTGGGTGTAGTGCATGATAGGTTTTATAGCCTTTGAAAGTGATGTGTGACTGTTTATTGAAATGCGTTTCAGACACGAGACACAAATCGACATTTTCTATGTCTAGGACTACTTGCAGTTCGTTTTGATGATTAAGTAGCCCATTGCAGTTCCAAGCCATGATTTTAAGTGTACAAATCATTTTTTACTCTTAGGAATAGCTTGTTTGGTGCTATTTTCTATTATTTTCAATCTCTCATCAAAGGATGTCATGAGCTTCAGAATGACATCTAGCTTGTTATCGTTGCTTGGCTCTTTGCGCTGCATGGTTGGTGTGTTTTTGGCAGTTGCCTGGGCATATGACACAGATTTGTGAGTGGTGCTAACTGAAGTAGTTCTTACGTTAGAGCCTGGAGGAGCTACTTGCTGTTTGCTGCTGGCGTTTTGCGGTGTAGCCTGAGTTTTATTTATACTTTTGGTCCGCATCTTCTGCATTTCTTTAGCTACCATGCAGCCTCGGTAGTTTGCTGGGTGTGCTTCCCCACAGTGCACACACTTTGGTTTTTCTTCTGCAGGTTTTTTGCAGTCCTTTGTAAGGTGCTTACCTGTGCATTTAACACATCTTGGTTCTTTGGAGCAGTACTTTTGTGTATGACCATATACTTGGCATTTCTTGCACTGTGGGATAAGTTTGGTGGATCTTAGTGGTTGAATCTCGACCACGCACCCCAATATATGTTTTATTTCATATATTTTTTTTACATCTTCTTCGTTGCTGAAGGTGGCCATGAACATGTTTAGTGGTTCCTTAGTTTTCCAACTTAGTTTGTTCACAACTTCTTCAATCTTGTAGCCTCTTCCATTTAGGTCTTCGATAATTCGGTCAGGTTTACACGAGGAAGGCAATTTCTTGACCATAACTCTTATCGGTCTCTCTTGTTTGTTTTCATAGGAGTGCCAGGGGTACTCGCTTTCGCTTAGAGTTTTTGTTAAGGCTCTGTATGCATCATCATTGATGGCATTTACTTTAACACTCTCACCGCTTAGTATCTTGATTTTAAAGGTACCAGCGGGCTGTTTTAAAGACAAAGAGTCGTAAAAATTTTGGTAATTATTCACCCCGTCTACTATGATCGGAGGTGGGGAAGGAATTTTTTTTTGTTTTTCTTTTGCTGGAGTATTGGCATTTCCTTGTGGTGAGACAATGGGCGAGGTGTTCATTTTCCGCTTTTTCCTGGATTTCGCTCTTATCCACTCTGTCTCTTTTGCTAGCTCTTCCTCGTCCGTAACATATTCCACCTGTACCGAGGAAGTTTCCATGCTTGATGTTGATGGCATGTTTGTTGATTGCGCAACGCATTTCAGCTGCTCTTGAAGAACTTCAATTTGGTTCTTCAAGTTCCCAACAAGGCCCTGAAGCTTTTCACGCTCTTGCCTTTCTTCTTTAAAAAGACGGACTGCGTCATTGTAGTGGTCATACAAAGTATGCTCCAGCTCTGTATGCAGGGTAAAGCGTACCTTTGATGGCGTATCCATTGTAAAGGCAATAAATGGTGTCACCTTAACAATATAATTCGTCGTCGATGCACATGCCTTACGCGACAAAGAACGGGGTCATTGTCACAGTCGGCAGCACGTCCGCGGTGACGTTTTTGTGATGCGCTTGCACTTTGCACTGTAGGTACCTACGCGCGAACGCGGGACGCTACTGTTCTCAGCGGAGATCGAACAGCCACTGAATTGTTATTATTGCACATATAACATTTTTTTTAAACTTCTGTTTAATTGTAATAATATAAATCACTTTTAACATTAAAATAAAGTTGTCGGTAAAAATAATTATTTTTTCTTTGAATAAAACTAACTGTTTACAAGATTTATGACATAAATAAAATTATGAAGCAAAAATAAACACTAGTCCCTGTCATGCGAAAGTGGGTCACAAGATGACGAATTAAAGAAAATTACGGTTGTAGCAGAGATGAACAAGATACATCCGGAAATACCTGAAGAATCCGCCAGATTGTATCTCTTAATTCATAATGTGCCATAAAATTATGTTGGAATTCGTAAATGTCTGTATTTCTTTAAGACTTCATGTTTCGTTTAAATGAGAATAATATTTTATTCTGTATTTTTTGCGCAGTCGTGATTTTAACCTAGTTTTAACAAGACTCTTGCGTCTTTTTCCAAAATGCCTCTGATAATTTTTGCGCGTGTAATGCGTCTTATTATGACTTACAAAGAAAGGATGTACACATTGCGATATCTCCCAAAACGGGCAACAACGAAACGCCTCCCAATTCTTACTACAGAAATCAATTCTCATAACAGCCGATCATCTGGCAATTTTCGACTTGATAAAAGGCATGTTTCGATAATTACTAACCATATGAAATACCTGCAGGCATAAGGCTTTCTCTCAGGCAAGTGATTTAGGATAGTGTTTGTTTTTTTGACAGGTTGGCTTTTGACCTGGCGAATTTATCTCCTTTTGATTTTAGATAGACATATTTTTTTCAACAAAAACATACACACTTTTATTAAATAGAAGGAAGGTACATCAAAAAGTAAATCGCATGATGAATACCACAGATTAACATCACAAGACAAGGTATTATAGCATTAGGACTTTAGCTTTCACGACGAAAGAAAAAAAATACACCAGACCTGTCAAGTCAATCTGATTGTTATGCTTGTCAGTCATGCATGGGGGAGTTGTTTTCTGTCATTATGGGAAGTAACATAGCTTTTACAGTGTACCTAGTTATTGCGTTCTAGTCAGTTCCAGTATTATTATAGGTTTTGTTCTCTCTGACTTACCAACATTATTGAGGTGTTGGCCAATAATGACAAGTTAAAAGTTTAAATTGTTTATTAACATAGTTTGCATGTGTATATTGTATCTGTAGACCAAAATTAATTTCAAAATTGATAAACACCTGCAAAATTTCTTCATAACAAAAAACAAAAGATTTTTTTATTAGGTATTCGGAACTGCCAAATTTGAAATATAACATGAGAATGCAAAACTGAAGTGACTATTATTTTGATAAAACGGACGTGGCAAAAGAACGTTATCTCCAGCGCCAGTACAATAAAAAAAAAGAATTAGTGAACTTAATTTTTCCCAGATAAAATCTTCAAACTTATCTACATAGGAAATAAATATAACACAACTTACTTATTAAATGCCAACATATTTTTGAAGGCAATTTAGTCGCAATATTATTTCCAGTAAATTATAATTTACGCCTGTTAAAATTACACATTTTATAAAGTTATTTCCCAGTAGGTACCTTGGCAATTCAAGTAATAATCATGTCATAAGAATAAAGCCATCACATTAAAATGAGACTTCAGAGGTACCTAATTATATGAATTATATGCTTTCTCAACCAGAATGAGGTTTGATGTATCAACGATGAATGAGGTTCCTATACAAATCTGAGGTAGTAAAATATACTGAGTTTATGGGCTATTAAAATGTAAGTGAGTAGAGAATAGGTTAGATAGTGGATAAGGTAGCTAAAGGGCAAATAACACTTCATTTACAGCATTTCGCCTACGAAATGGTCTATAGATAGTGCAATCCACGAAGGCGCGCCCCACTATTCCTCCTAACCGTTTATAGTATATGTGTGCAAGCTTCCGTCAATGTTTGAGTGTTATCGGTACACACTAATTACCTATGAGTGCACACGCACACTACAATGAATAGACTACGGTTCGCTACTGTCGCTTGGAGCAAACTCCCCGCACCCCGCGAGGGGCGCGTCTTCGTGAATTGCACTATCTATACGCGGTCTTCTACGAATGGGTGAATTTTCGTTTCGCCTATTTGTCTCTCTATTGTATGGAGAAAAGATGCGACGGCAAAAATACGTTACAAAGAAACGATCGAAACGAGTTGTTGTCTCATCAATTTTCTAAACAAAAGAAAGAGACACGTGCTCACACGAAAACAATATTTTGTAGACGAAATGTGGTAGCAAAACTCCGACTTCGGGTACAGGTCTACAAAGAAAAGATCTGAAATAAGACCAAAACTACACTGTATATTGACAAATATTCTACACCGAATTTGGGTGGAGTATAACTACCACCGCACTTATCTTTGTCACAGTACATAAATTACCTTATTTGTCTCATGTGTTTTCATCTTCAAAATTACACCTTTTTTTTGGAATCGCATGATTATGCATTTGCAATATTACACTTTTTCAAGATAACACGTTTTAAAGGAATTATTTTTATGAAATAACGAGCGGCCGCCCACAGCTTCGCTCGCCCCATTCCCGGTCCCGTTACTTTTTCGGGATAAAAAGTCCTATGTCCTAAATTCTATGTCCTGCTCCTGGTACTAAGCTACCTCCCCACCAATTTTCAGCCAAATCGGTTCAGCCGTTCTTGAGTTATAAATAGTGTAACTAACACAACCTTCTTTTATTATATATAGATTGATTTTGACATTGACTTTTAAAAGCTTCGGAGGTAATATTAAAAACACTGATCTCGATCGAGTAAACAAATAAAGCTTTCACATAATAAACATGTAGCACAAAATAACTCAGAAATCGGACATTATTGAGTATTTAAGTTGTCAATTACCTAATATCCACTGGGAGGTTAAAACGTTTTGTAAACATGACAGCTTAATTCTTTACTTTCATGTATTTCACGTTCATGTAAAGAAATATTAAGTTGAACATGAAGCCCAAACTAGTAATTTTATTATTAAGAAAGAGTCATTTAAATAAATAATGAAATAAAAACCCTGTCATAATCTTTATGCTATGTCCTCAATAGTATATTTTATTTATAGCTATGAAAATATCAATAGTCAAGTCAATAGATTTTGTTGTGGACTTTAGTCTTCATTATACATCAAAATTATCGCTTCTCTCCATTCCCCTCTAAAAAGTAAGAAAAAAAGAAAGCAATACGTTTATTTATTTGTCTATCTACGACAGGCCTCTCAGCTCAGTCGGTAGTAGCTCTGCCTTCTGCGCCGTATGTCGTAGGTTCGATCCCCACTGAGAACAAATATTTGTGTGGTGAACACAGATGTTTGTTCTCTGTCTGGGTGTTATTTTGTATTTTAAGTAAGTATTTAATACTTAGTAATAGAAAATGGTTTACATCAACTATTTAGTTCCTAGTACCAGGTCGGCTTAGTTTGGGGCTAGATAATGTTGTGAGGGTTGTCATATTTGTTAATTTATGTGTCTGCTGGTACGGTCAGATACACGGAAACAATGTTTTTTTCTGGTTCTTAAAGTACCTTTAGTAGATACATAGGTAAACATTGCTTAGTTTGAGGCTAATTGGATAGTAAAATGTTTACGAATATTTTATTATGATTATATCATTTTGGTAAAAGTGTTAATAAAAAAAAATAAAAACATACAACCGAATTGAGAACCTCCTCCTTTTTGATTGGAAGTCGGTTAAAAAGTTAGTTAATATGTTAAAAACCGCTATCTGAGTCAGTGTTTTGAATATTAGTAGAATAAATGTTATTGACTTACTTATTTTATTATCATCGTAAATTCCAACATTTACATTCTATAAAAATATTAATCGTCTAATTGGCCTCAAATTATAAACATAAAAAAATACGACTCCACTATGTCAAATAGTCGCTAATATCAATTTAAAATCGATAAAAATCGCGCTCAGTAACTCGATTAGATAAGACAAGTATCGAATTTCAAAAATCATCGATAAAAAAATAAACGGTTATTATTTTAATGATTTAAGTTTGTTTTTGTTAGTTAGCTGTAACTAATAAAAATAATTAAAAACTTAAGCGAACAGGTTTATTGTTTTATTTGAAAAGGGTGCAAGGTTTTCCAATATTTCCTCCTCCTCCTTCGGTCCCTCACTGCTAAGGATCGTGACGACTTTGTGCAAGAACTTTTCGTTCGGTTTCCCTCCACTTGCCCCTTTCTTCGGCTTGGTGGAGTGCAACGTTATAGCCTCTTCCCACGGTCTGTGATATCACGCACGGAGGGGCGGATCAGTTCGCACGCACACCATGATGGGAACGGTCTCGTGCGCTGAGGTGCGCGGTAGGACAGGAAGCCCTGTCTATGTGCGTTGCCGTACGTCGTCGTGCGCTGTGCGAGATGACCTGCAGAGCCACGCACCGTAGGAAGGCAGCATTAGCGAGCATTTATCCTGGTTATCTGACACCTGGTCCGACCATCTTTTTGGGCATCATCTCATCATGTCTTTTGTCCTCTATCTTACCCGTTACGATGAGCCTTTCGAGATTATTTGCACCTCTGCGTGCAATATTTAACAAGACTCAGGAAAAGAAATCAGTTGGTAGGAGTACTGTTTTCTGAAATCTTCTTCCTGCCCCTTATCCCACTTTACCATTATAAAGTGGGTAATAGGCACAACATGTCTTCCTCCTCCGTTCTCCTCTGTGAGTCACTCTGCATTCATTCCTCCTTTATCCATGTCATTTTTCATACAGTTCATCCATCTTTTCGTTGGTCTACTTCTGCTCACATATCCATCCATTCTGCGCTAGTGACGAAGATGTCATAAAGAGGGATGGATGTGGATCCATCCCTCTTCATGACATCTTCGTCACTAGCGCTACTTTCAGACTTCGCCCGATATAATCATTCAACGTTAACAACATCTCATAATTTTCTTGGCCTTATCCCATTTCACGTGGGGTCGGGACAACAGGTTTTCGTTCTCCACTCTCCTCTATTAGCCGTCATTTCAGCAGTCACTCCTTTGTTACCCATGTCATCCTTCACACAATCTATCCATCTTTTCTTTGACCTACCTCTACTTCTATACCCATCCATAATTATATGGAAGAAAGTTTGATGGAATATCAGTTACACTTGGTCTTCAGAATTTCGGAAGACCAAGTGAGGGTAGTTGCAACTGCGACTGCCTCCGCTTCTCAGCGGTTACTCCAATGAACTCCAGTCTCCCGCGACCACGGCAGTTGTAACACGGTCAGAATGTCAGGAAATAAAGGTAATCGCGATAATTTACACGATACGATCGCGTTAATTTAAAAAGCGCTGTATACCCATCTACATTCATATCTTAGCCCTTTTCTCGTCACATGACATTCTTCCCTTCGCATGACACATAGAGGCTGTATAATCCCAATAGTTTAAATTATCACACCGCTTAATCGAACTGTACACAATCAATCTAACGCCCCGTCCACACGTCCCACGCGTTGACCAGTCCACTTACCGGTCAAGGCGAGAGAGGCGTTTGCCAACTTTCAGACTCGTTGGTCAATCGTAAGCTCGCACTCATTACCTATAGGTGTCATTTATTTCGACTGGCCTCTCAGCTCAGTTGGTAATAGCTCTGCCTTCTGCGCTATAGGCCGTGGGTTCGATCCCCACCGAGAACAAATATTCGTGTGGTGAACACAAAAGTTTGTTCTCTGTCTGGGTGTTATAATAAAATAAATAAATATTTTGGACAATCCACACAACACTATCTAGCCCCAAATTATGCTGAGCTTGTGTTATGGGAACCAGATAGCTGATATAATAATTATATTAATGTATTATAAGTATGTATTATATTACATTATATAAAAAAATTGCATTAATATTAGCTATCTGGTTCCCATAGTACAAGCTTTGCTTAGTTTGGGGCTAGATAGTGTCGTGTGGATTGTCCAATATGTTTATTTATTTATGTATACTCGCTATAGTATTTGTGCTCGTACAACTAGTGATACGGTTGTAGGCAATAAATATTGCACATCGGCTGTTCGTATAGCGCTCTGTTTCTGACGGCACGCCCTACGAACCCGAAGCTTATTTTTTTTTATATTTGTTGCCTTACTGTACTGTACTAAGAGTAAGTAGTAGTAGTAGTGTAAGTAGGGCGCCCACCCACCAGATGGACTGACGACATTGTTAAGATCGCAGGAAGTCGGTGGATGGAAAGGGCTCAGAATCGTTCTTCCTGGAAATGTGTAGGGGAGGTCTATGTCCAGCAGTGGACTTCTTCAGGCTGATGATGATGATGACTGTACTGTACTACGGTAGCATAATATGCTGAACTGTAGTAGGCCTTTTCACTTTTTTGTAGTTTTTTTTTTATTTATGTTTTATAATAGGTTTAATTATGTTTAATTGTGGTTATTTAATAAATGATTTTTTTAATTTTATTTCTAGTATTCTTTTATAGTTCTCATAGTACAAGCTGCTGCTTAGTTTGGGGCTAGATAGTGTTGTGTGGATTACCACCATTTTTTTTTTATTTGCTATGCTATCAGTATCATAGATCACTGTGTTATCGCCTTGATGTGACCGGGCCTTTAAATTGTACAAATTCTAAATAATGTGAATCAACTTTTGTTCCTGATTGTACCAAGATGAATAACAATGTTAGTAAACAAAAGAACAGAGTCTAGTAGGACGTTGACTGGTCATTATTATTTAGCTAAAATCGAACTGTGAACAGAATTACAATTGATTTTATGTACAATAGACCATTTTAGCTTCCGTTGTACGAATGACCAAGTCATAAAAAGAAGCGTTGGCTTATTTAAAGCTAGTAACTTGACTGACCTCTCAGCTCAGTTGGTGGTAGTTCTGCCTTCTGCGCCGTAGGTCGTCGGGTTCGATCCACCGAGAACAAATATTTGCGTGGTGAACGCAGATTGTTCTCTGTCTAGGTGTTATATTACCAAAACTTAGTTTAGTGTTGGTAGAATAGGACAGAATAGAATAGGAAATACTTTATTGCACACCCTAAAACTAACAATGGAAAACATAGTCATGTGAAATGGGCGGTCCTATCGCTGAAGAGCAATGTCTTCCGGACAACCTTTGGATGGAGGGAAGCGTCTATTAAGATGGTTGGCTAGGGTGCAATAAGAAGAGAAAATTGTCTGCTCGTAAATTTTTCCAAACTTACGAGAAGACAATCATGCTCCATCTTAGGCTGCATCCCCACTTTCCGTCAGGTGTGATGGCAGCCAAATGCTTAGATAACTATAATAAATAATTATAAGTTTAAAAAACTTGAGAAACCGACTTCATTGTCAAACGCCTAAACCGATTTTAATCAAACTTGTTTGGGACACTCTGGACGTAAGAATAACCTTCCAAATAAAAAAATATTTTTCTAAATCGGTTCATAAATGACGGAGGCATGCAGTTACAAACATTAAAAAAAATATTTAAAAAAAAATGGCAACACCGATTTTAATAAAATTAAAATGGGAAAATCTGGAAGTACCTTTCAGATAAAAAATATTTTTTCAAATCGGCTCACAAATGACGAAGTTATGCGGTAACAAGGTCTTGGAGTTATCTTCAACGTATTCCAGCAGAAAGTACCTAAAATAAGTGAGTGAAGTGACTGTAAACAATCGGTAAAATATAAAAATTGGAACACTATTTCTGTGAAACGAGAACAATAACAATCAAAACTTTACATAAACGAACATTATACCAGCGCTACAAAACCTTTCCAAACCTAAAACACAAAGTGAAAGTGAAAAATATTGCATCGAAATCGCATTCTTTTTCGGTGACGGTGGTCCTAAGAAAAAATACCCTACGAAACTTACACTCCAATGCGAAAGTTGAAGCTATAACATAATTTCAACTCGCTATCTAATTAGTCCGGTAGCTCAGTGGTGGAACGCACGGATCACATCGACTAAATTCGGTAGTTGTGAGTTCAAATCTCTATAAATAAAGATAACTTTTTGTGCTCAAAAATAAAGTAAAATTTTACTATAATTTACTATCTGTGATACCACTGAACTACGCAATTTGCTACAAACAAGCAGAACGACAGCAGCAGCAATTTACGAAGTTGTTACACTATAAATAAAGTAACCATGGAGGAAGTTCGAGAAATGTTCTTACAGCTGCAAGCCGATGTAAACGACACAAAAAACTCACTAAAAGTAATGGAAACAAACATAACTAAAAATATCAACCACAACATGAGTGAAATGGTGGGGAACCTACAGATAAAAATACAAGAACTAGAAAGTATCAATGAATCCCAAGAAAAGAGATTGGACACACTAGAGAGAACACAGAGGCAACGAAACGTAGTTCTATTCGGTGTAAAAGAAGATGAACACGGATATAATGATCTTGTACATCAAATACTGATAATTTTAAAAGACGTGATGAAAGTGGAGTGTATCAAATTAGAAATCGAAGCGGCACGGAGGATCGGTCGGAAAGGTGACAAGACGAGACCCGTCATAGTAACCTTTACTACACTAGGGAGGAAAATTGAAGTGCGAAATAAATGGAAAACCCTATTAGATACCGAGTATTCAATCACAGAAGATTACCCTCAAAAAATATTAGAAAAAAGGAAAGCACTGTACGAGCAAGTAAAAATCGAAAAAGAAAATGGTAACAAAGTGTTGTTAAAATACGATAAATTGATAATACTACCCCCTGACGCTACTACGCAAGTCATCAAAAATACACGCAAACAAAAGAGAATTTTGTCCGAATCACCCCCAGCAACAAATCACAATACACAATCTAATGAAAAAAATGGAAACATACAAGCTCCAAAGAAAAATAAAATCTCGTCATACTGGACACCCACTCGCCAGAACAACCATCAGGCACCTGCTTACCAAAATAGTCAAGCGGGATTTAGTGGCTACAGTGCAAACAAAGAAAAGGAAAGAGACACGGCATCGGCAGAGCCCAGACAAAAATAATAAAGATAAAGATAATAGCAATCAATAAACGAAACTCCTCTCTCACCTCCAACACGGCTGGTCACCGCGGAGGTCAAGGACCAAAACCCTCCAAGAAGTAAGATACTAAGTAAAATAAATCAATATAAAGAACTACAGATGTGTACGAACAACGCAAAATCCCTTTCAACAAAAGAAAGAATGATCCAACACAAAAAAGAAAAAAAAAAAGGAAAATATATAAATAATAAATAGTATTCACAGACATCCGAAGGAAATTCCATCATGGAAGACGAAGGCTACATATTCTGTCATATCGGGAAAACACCGGGAAGATACGTAGCTGGCTTCATCAAAAATAAATAAATACTAAGTAAAAAAAAAAAAAAACATTATACCAACAAGTAAGAGGAAAATACCTTATAATAAATAGAAGAAATAATGGAGACTTCTGGAGGAGGCCTATACCCGTCGAGGGGTCCTTAGTTAGTTTTTTTTATAAAATAAATATAGATATAAGTTAGTTAAAATAACTAAAGAATAATAAAGGCTTTTTTATTTTTATTTTTTATTTTTATTTTTTTTTATTTTTATTTTTTATTTTTATTTTTATTTTTTTATTATTTATTAAGGTCTTGGAGGTCCGCTCTTCGCTCATGACTTGAGGTTCCGAAGCTTGCAACCACGAATTGTGGTCACACCACGGCTATTCTAATGGACTCTGTGTAATTACTTCCTGGACAGTGACAGTTGCATACCGATCCCATGGCGGTTATTGCCTGATAGAGATTTCAAATACTGACCATTTCTGAACAAAATCTATAAAGATTATCAAGAAATGATGTCCGGCCTAAAATCGTAAAACTGAAAAGATTGAATTAAAAGTTAGTTCTATGAACCTTAAACACTTTGTCTTACTATGGGCCTGATGAGGAGCGTGACACGCAAGGCAATGATTTGATAAAGGCGATAGTTACACAACATCAGGTATATAGGCCATGTTCATGTTTCATCCGATAAAAAAAAAGCTGAACACCTCTGTGTTATTTCATTAATTATAGATTTTATAGTGTTTACTACACTTAGACCAACAGACGACCCACCAGATGTACCGACGACATTGTTAAGATCGCAGGAAGTCGGTGGATGGAAAGGGCTCAGAATCGTTCTTCCTGGAAATGTGTAGGGGAGGCCTATGTGCAGCAGTGGACTTCTTCAGGCTGATGATGATGATGATGATGACTACACTTAGGGAAATCACAAAGATTTGTATAATATCCCAAAAGTTAAAAGCCTAGCAAGATTTGATCCCGCGACCTTCCCCTTCACCCTCCTACCCTTTACCCTCCTTCCTAGGAGTCGAGCTATTCGAGCTGTGCGGCCTATAATGTGTGTGTCCACTACTCTTTCACCACATAGAAAACAGGCCTATGCATCTATTGTAGATGATTTATATAGCGTCAGGGGCAACTGGTGATTACTCATGCCCCTACTTACGGGACGCTATAGTGCCTGGGACAGGACTTTAGATGGAATAGGCTTGCCCAGCACCTATACCATCCTGACAGCTTAGTCGGTCTAATCCACAGGTCAATACGTGCGGAGCTGACTAAGCCGCTACCACTAGACCACCAGTGCTCTTCACCACACCACATAAACCTCTGAATTCCTAGTCGGCAAACGACAAACGCTTTATCGTCCATTGTCATAGCTTTATAGAGTCGGGATATTAATGATGACGTCAAGTATTTTAATTGCATTTCTCAGCTCGCCGGTTTGCCAGACAAATTCTTTAGGCTTGGCGCAAAGGGGCCACAGCCACCGACTACGAAATGCGAGCAAGCCGGTAGCTATCAACTATCTCGCTCTGCAAGAAATTAACAAAATAAGGTTCAAACAGTACAAGCTCTGGTTAGTTTGGGTTAGATAGTGTTGTGTGAATTGTCTACCATGTTTATTTTTATTTTATTTATTTATTCCCTATCAATCAATAAAACAATCAATAGCTGATCACTAGCCTTTCACACTGCCGGCGAGAACTCTGCCTCCGTTATTTTTATAACCTAGAGAAAAAACTATTGAACTACAACTACGCAAGGGCTTGTTGTTCTTAGACATAGACATAGACATTCATTTATTTGCTTCTCCTCAAGTCACTTCTCACTCATTTCCAGTAGTCCGGCAAGCCTTACAGATCAAGCTACGAGTGGTCGCCAACAGCTACACGTGTGCAGTGTCTTTCTAATACAAAACGTATGAAGTAGCGTGTGAATTCGTCATTGCCCACCAATATCTGTGGCCGGTGGCTCATTTGCGACGAGCCTTAATTACTGGTATTATTGTATTTGACCTAGAAAATCTACTTTGGATAGAATTTCAGAAACGATTAATACATTCCAGCGGGGGAGACTTTATTTAAGCCCAAATTAATAAAATTGCAGCTGGTAAGATGGGTCATCTGACGTACCTTTATTCTTTTTTAGCTAGATTACATCAGTTTGAGTTCAATGAGTTATTTAAATAAATAATTTATTAAAACATATCAAGTAGCTTAAGCTATTTTGGCATACATGAATCATTCACCAAAAAACACAAACAGTTGGTTAAAAATAAAAATATATTCGCAACTTGGTTAACACAAAAAGCAGACTCGGGCGTAAATTAATTAAAATGTAAAAACAAACCACTTTATTCCCTTTCATTCCCAATTTATATCAATAGAACTGCATTCATCGCACACGTATTCCCACTATGAAAACACTTCACATTTTCACGTCTCTCTTTATTCGAGTGTTTGGTAGAAATTCATGCACAAATTCAGCTTTATTCCAGTTTTGTTTTTAGAAATAAAACAAGCAGTGTGCCTGCCACAAGCTCTGTCTTACTCTGTATATGGCTCTGGTTTTGTGTCAGTGTGAGTGTTGATCAAATAAATCCTATGTCGAAATGACACACACAGAGTATCACTGGTGAGCAATCACACAGACTCAAAACCAGAGCTAGAGACAGAGCTTGTGGTAGTAAGGTTTTTAAATATTTTTACTTTCGTTTTAGTGGTCGTACTGTGGACAAACCATAACTTTGGTAATTTTTGGTGTTTTGGTTTGAAGGGTGTGCCGGTGAAATTACTGGCACATGAGGCTAAATATATGTATGCCTCAAGTTGATAGATGCAGGGCAGTGTATCGTAGGGTACATTCCCTGCAGGTCAATTCTTTCTTATAAGCGATGGTTACCACTTAACATCAGGTCGGGTGCTTGTTTCATCAACTAATTGTACACACCTCAGTAACGTGCCCTACAATGCCCTGCATCCATCAACTTGAAGCATACAACAATTTCCATTAGCATTTCGATTTGCTTTCCTACTCGTATATTATGCCGCGTCCACAACGGACCAATGTGCATTGGACGTAAATAGTCCGCGATAGACGCCTTTGTTCCAACTTGATGGAATTATAATGGGTGTGCGTTGGTACTGACAGTTCCTGATATTGTGTTGAATGGGGACAACGGTGCTAGAGTTTATACTAGACTACTAAAACTATTAAAACATTCTTTTTAGAATAACGCTTATAATATAGGCCATTTTCGCTGTTTGTCGGTATCCAATCCAGAAAATGTGCCTGCAGTATTCTTAATTAGAAAAACTGGCAATAGATTATAATGCTTAGTATTACCAGAGTTAGAAAGAAAGAAAGAAAGAAGAAAGAAAGAAAAAACGTTTATTTGCCACACCTCCAATCTAGAGTTCTAGAATTCTAATATATTTATGACGAAAATCGCGGAAAGTCGGTGGATGACCAAGGCCCAAAAAATCTAGGGGAGGCTTAAGTTCAATATAGCTCCATTTTCAGGCAGAATGAAGATGATTTAGATAACTTTATAAAGATAGATATACAAGATGTATCTAAATATGTGTACTATGCGAAGGTGGGGGGTTTCAGACCACAATGGTGATCAGTTGTGGAGGGGAGATAATTAAAAATTCCTATTTTCAGTTTCCCATACAAAAATATTTAATTTCATAATGCCTAAATAAATTGACAACCCTATCCTTGTAACCCCTTGACCCCTTGACCTACTACCTCTGTAGGTCTACTACTACTACCTACTACCTCTGTAGCTGAGTTTAGGGTTGTCACTTTGTATAAAGTCAGCTGTTAATGTTGAAACTTCGTTGCAGTTTTTTTCAGAGATACCAATCGAAGTTCGAAAAGTCGTTGAACAAAAGTTGTTCCCCGGGGGGTGGAAATTCACCCCCCTTCAGGATAGTACACATATTTTGATACACGTTGTAGATACTATGCTTTTTTATAGGCAATGGTTACCACATAACATCAAAGTCATAAAATATGCTTAGACGTATGCTTAAAATATGCTCAGACAGTCGTTAAAAAAATTCTATGGATAACAAATTTTGCAATTATTTTAATAGTTGAATCTGTCTTCGATGAACTCCAAGCATACGCAAAAACTGAAGTAATATCAACAATCCCCAGATTTCAGTAGGATAAGCATTCTTCTTCTTTCTGCCCTTATCCCACTTTATATGGGTCGGCACATTAATTATGTTCTTCTCTTTCATTCTCCTCTATCAGTCATCTCTGTATTCATTTCTTTAATTAGAAAACAATAGTTAACCCTGTTTCTGTAAATAAGTACTGTAAAGACATAAAAGCTCTCTAACGGCAGGCTATCACGTTAAAACGGGTCGTGTACAGAACAGCCGCGTTGGGCGAGGAAATCGTGTTTATACAGCATAAACTATCGTATGTTGACGCCCTAAGGTAGGGTAGGCTGGAATCCGGCACATTTAGGGCCATATGCAGAAGCAATGCTTGAGTCTGGTCTCAAGCATACTTAGGTTGGCAGTTCCCCAGGAGGCAAACCTCAGACCCATGTTTTATTTCTGCATACAGGCCTTAGAACTCAAACGCATTAGGTGGCCAAGAGTCGTTTGAGCTCTGAGTATCATGTTTCCCCATGTTATGATGTGGATATCGTTTAATTAATGTTACTAAAGATGATTGACCGATGATGAATAAGAGAACTGTTCCTTTCCCAAGAATTACAGATTATCATCATAACCATTTTTTTATGCTTTCTTGTTTGCTTCGCCGTAGTCGGATAAAAATAAGTGGTATGCGTCAAGCTATATATATTATTTTCTCAAAGGATTACAATGATAATAAACATTTATAGGCCTATATGCCCAGCAGTGGGCCTCTTCAGACTGATGACGATGATGAATAAATAGACCTTAACTATGACCGCGAAAAGTCCAAGCGGGTCCATAAGAACAGTTTTTTTTTTAATAAATAGCTGATAAAACAAGCAAATAGCCCCTGATGTTAAGTGGTATCACCTATATAACAAAGCATTGCCTCGTAGGTCACGCACGTGAGGAACGTGCCCTACGATGTGCTCCCTGCGTCCACCAACTTGAGGTATACAGATGTTCAGCCTCACGTGCCAGTAAATTCACCGGCACCCACACCCTTCAAACCGAAACACAGCAATGCTGCTTCACGGCCGAAATAGTAGTACTTCCCCAGACGAGACACACACAAAGAGCTCTACTAAAGAGCTCTGCTACTAACTTAGCTTAATTCTGTAATCCCTAAGCATGGTAGATATTTGTGCCGTGAAGCACACGGCACAAATAGGCATGGTGGTAGTATTTCCCCGGACGAGCCACACACAAAGAGCTCTACTACTACTGCATCAATACATATACACAAAAATTATAAAACTACAGCATACAAAGGCTCATTACGATGATCATGTAAATTGAGATTCTGTTTTGAATACCTATTGTTTTAACATTTGAAACGATGTTGAAGGATTGTTAGGGCGTGTCCTGATGAGTACAATGTACCTACATATAAGTACCATGTACAATTTTTGTACATCGAAACGTAATTAGCTCAAGAACTGCGTGGGCGCTGGGACAAAGGAGATACTAGTGTTGCTAATTTATCGATATTGTATATCGATTTGATAAAAAAACAAGTGTAAATTGAAAATTTTATTAACTTTGTGCGTTTTCGTAATTTTCATTTGTCTAAAATACGTGTGCTTACCTTTCGTTTCAACATCTACATTTCATTTCATTTTTAAAGTTCTAACCAGTTAAAGAAAAAATAAATTGATTAATATCCCCCCTCTTTTTTCAAGTTAATAAATAAAGTAGTTAGTCTCTCGTTTTTTTAGCTTTCTACAATTTTTATACGTTTTTTTCGTAGCAAAATTCTTCTTTATAGGTATCTGTCTACACTTTCTGTCAAACGTAAATAATAGATTGAAATACCTTAGCAAAATATTCCTTGGGAAAGACGAAAAGGCAAAACAACAAGAAGTTCATGCATATTTGATGTATTGCTCGGTTCGGTCGCCAAAAAACAGCATTTGATCTTGTTTGGATATATACACAAAATAATAAATGTAATAAATATTCCTGGATATTCAACACAGCGCCATCTAGTCCCAAACTAAGCAAACCATACACTTTTACCAGATAACTGATGGACTTTAGGGCCGGTTTCACGGATTACTAGAACAATGTTATTATGTTGAAGTTGTTTATCTCAAAAATAAAAGCAACAAAAATATTTGATTGCTCAAATAACAACCGTGAAAAAAACATGGATGAACTGCGTGAAAGATGACATGGATAAGAGAGGAGTGAATGCAGAGATGACAGAGAGGAATGGAGGAGGAGGACATGTAGTGCCGACCCCACATAAGGTAGGGTAGGATAAAGACAAGAAGAAGAAGACAATTCATCCATCAAACCGGCCTTGAGTATACTTTTTTGTATACATAATATAACACCCAGATGATCGTGTGCGCATCCTCTCAAAAAACAGAGCGCAGTAAATTCTTGCAAATAAAATCATCTTTGAGGCGCACTTAAAATCCTTTCACCACACTTGGTTCGAAAGAATCAGTGACACGATAAGAAGAAGAGTAAAATTATGGCTGTAAAATGCCAATACATAATTATTACAACTTCCTTAGTGAGTATAATCTGTGCTTTTTATAGTCTGTTATTTCGGTTTTATTTGTACAGTTACCTGTAATAACCGAAATTTGCTCAATGAACAAGAAGTGTGTCAAAATTTAATCTCGAAATTATATTACCGCAGGGCTATTACATAGGAACAAGCAATAGCGATAGCAGGTAGAAGTCAAATGAGTCGCTGCTTAGATTAAACAATAAACAAGACTTGCCGTTGTTTGTTGTGCTAAAAAGCCTAATTTAAGAGCAATTTTTTCAAACTGCTTTTTTATTATTTTTATGGCAGTTGTCAATTAACTGGCTCATTGTTTGAAAAGGTTAGCAAGGAACGACTCGTTATGCTGTCTTCTTCCTCCATTCTCTTCTGTCAGCCAACATCTCTGCATTGAGTCCTTTCTTGTCCATGTCATCTTTCACACAGTTCATCCATGTTTTCTTTGGTCTACCTCTACTCATTTATCCATCCACATCTATACTCATCACTCTCCTTAGTCACATGACGTTCATCCCTTCTCATGACATGCCTGTACCACGCCAGCCTCATCATCATCATCATCATCAACCTATATTAGTCCACTGCTGGACGTAAGTCTCTCCCAAGACGTGCTACTGAGCCCGGTCTTCGGCTCTTCTCCTCTAGTGCTTGCCAGCTACATTTCGCAGATCGTCGCCCCACCTTGCCACGCCAGCCTACTGCTCCTCAATTTTTCTGTCACTGGCGCTACTTTCAAACTACTCCTGATCACTCATTCCGTATCCTATCCCTTCTTGTCACTCCACACATTAATCTCAACATTTGCATCTGTATTACCTGTACCTTATTTCACCGCTATTGCTAGTGTTTAGGTAATAACCATGACACTGTCAACAAGCAGATAAACTATGTAATTCGCAATAAGGTGGGACCTTCAGGCATTCCTTACCGCGGCAGGAATTCTTTGAAACCTGATACTTAAGGAATGTTTAATTCAGAAAAGTGAACTGAATTCCACTATAGGTGCGGTGACATTTACAAAGGTTCAGTGATTATTTATTTCATTGTAGTTGATTTTTTAAAACAGCCCTCACAGCTCAGTTGGTAAAGGAAAGCGTAGGTTTGATCCCCACCGAGAACAAATATTTGTGTGGCGAACACAAAAGTTGGTTTTCTGTCTGGGTGTCTTTTTTTAACGTCACCTCGAAATGGCTCTGACAAAAAAAAACCGTTTGCTATACTAGTTAGTACCAGGGGCGTATTTACCCTTAGGCCAAGAGGGCCATGGCCCGGGGCGGCAGGCTGCGAGGGGCGGCGCAAGCCACCCCTCGTTCAGATTAGTGCGCCTTTTTTTACTTTACATCATCATCATCATCATCCACAGCCCGACTTCACCCACTGCTGGGAATAGGTATAGGCCTCCCTTAGTTTGGGCCATCTACCTCGATCCTGTGCCAGTCTAAGCCATTGCCGCCCCACGACCCTGAATATATCTGACTTTTCATCCCTGAAGCAATTTTAAAAAGCCTACTAACCAAAACAAACCTCGTTCGTCAAACGAACGAACAAAAGATGAAACTCATAAAAATAACATTAATTTTAACGGGGCGGCCGGTCAACAGGCGCGGGCGAGAGCGGGGCGAGGCGTACTCCGTCGCTCGTGAGTGACTCGGGACTAGTCGGGATGCTTGGACTTTCGTTTCTCGTGCTGTAAAGCAGCCGGGGCGGCGCGGTCGCGGGTGGACTAGCGGCTAGCGGCACGTAAGTCTAGCGCTGAGCGATACGCGGAGGGGATAGCTGCGCATGTGTACTGTCGCGCACGCAATACAATTATAACTTTAAATAATTATTTAGTCAATTGAAATGTTACATAAGCTATACATTTTTTCATTGCTAACTTTTTTCCTTACTTATAGAACTTTCCAAATTATTGTTTCTTGTAGTAATTTCTAAGAGTGTGGACATTTTCGATAATGTTAGGCAGGTAGAAAAGGTGCGGGCTACCGTTTGGGCACAAATTAACATCTACCTGCTACGACTATTATTATTATTAAAGAAGCTATAAGCAAAAAAGTGAGAAAGTTTCTAGACGAAATTTTTCCCCTTTTTGCTTATAACTTCTTTAATTTTAAATTTAAGGCAAAAAGTAATATGAACATATTTTTAGCAAAGCGATTTGCTACAAATTATTCCTTGATAAATTTTTTGTAGGACGCATAGTTTCCGAGATATCGCGAGAAAAGTGTTTGCATGCCTTTATCGATGGCGGCCGGGGGACAAGGGCGGCAACCCACAAACTTGGAGTTGAGCTATTATTGACCCCCCCACACATGTCCCAAAAATAAAATTGCGTCCTTTAACAGAAATGCAATATTCGGTCCTTAAATTGTAACATTTCAATGGACTAATTAGCTAAATAATTATAATGACATGATTTTAATGTAATGTTAAATAGTAAGATGTCCAAACATTTATAGTAGGTACCTAAGACATACATTTTTGACAAGTTTATGGGGAGTAGAAAAAGAAAAACTTATTATCAGTCAATAACAATACAATTATTGAGAACGCGACTGTACACTGTATGTGCACGGGGTGTGGTATCGGTGTGGGGAGGGGAACTCGAGCGGAGAGCCAATCGGCGCTACGCACGCCCGCCCTTCATCCCGCTAGCCCCCCAGGTACCTTAATTTTGACTTCTGCGTAACGGTCAGCGCTAAAGTTACGTGCCGCTACTCATACTATTAAATGTAAATCGTAAATCTATATTTATAAAAGAAAGTCGTGTTAGTTACACTATTTATAACTCACCGATTTGGCAGAAAATTAGTGGGGAGGTGGCTTAGAACCGGGAGAAGGACATAGGATACTTTTTATCCCGAAAAAGCAACGGGAACGGGGTATTACGGGAACGGGCGAGCAAAGCCCGGGCGGCTCTAGTATAAAATAAAAAGCTCGATATTATAAAACAAATCGGGGAACATTCGTATGGGATTATCAGATTGTTTCTTTGTACTTCACTGTTTGTATAATAATAATAATATTATATATTTATTTATTTGTAGGTACCTAATGTTTCATGTTCTATACCTGTATTAACATTTTTGAAAACGAGCAGAAATTTGCAATAAAGCGGCTTAGTTTAGGGGGGCCGAAAAATCCATCAAGCATAAGTACGTAAAAAAAAATTTTTTTTCCGAAAATTAATGGGGCGGCATATCTTTTAGGCCCGGGGCGCCAAATCTTTAAATACGCCTCTGGTTAGTACTTCAGCTTTTGCTATTTTAATAATAGGTTAGAATAATTTATTTATTTATTTATTTATTGATGTTCAGATCAGAATCTAATAGTATTAAAAGCATGAATTCAGCAGATGCACTACAGCAGCTGTTTCTCAAAATAGCTACAACATGATGTTATCTTAGTATTGCGAATTGTATTGATGAAGAACTGGCATCTGCAGAACGCCCACATTGTCCGGATTCTTCTCTATGAATGGGCATTCCCGAGCCATGCGGGGAATTAGACGTAGGGCTGGGAAGGAAGGCTGAGAGATATCGATTTATAACCAATTTCCTAAGCTATACAAAAATCAGTATTTTAATTACGTAAATTTTTAATGTCATTTTAAATAAAAATATTGGATGTCAAAGGGTAGATTTTCCATGTAGGGAATAACGCTAGGTATTTGTCGCTCCGATAGGTCCGCTCTAGATTCTTGCGCATATCTACGGTGGCAAGTAAAGCGCTAAAAAAAGGTTTAAAACAAATACAAAAAAAAAATCGGTTGTCTGTAAAGTCGGTTTACTGACGATAGTTGAACGTGATAACGTCATAAGAAAATACTCGCGGACTCGCGGACTCGGACTCGGACTCGGACTCGGACTCGGACTCGGACTCGGACTCGGACTCGGACTCGGACTCGGACTCGGACTCGGACTCGGACTCGGACTCGGACTCGAACTCTCGGACCCGGACCCGGAACCCGACCGAACCCTTACCCTTACCCTCATTTACCCTTACCCTCATTTACCCTTACCCATTACCCGACCCGGGCTCAGGTAAATGGAACGACGAAACGACGTAACGACGCATGAGTCATGTTTTTTCGTGCGTGCAGCCGGCTCCATCGATTTATAAGACGTTATCACGTCAAAAAATAATATAAAAAACATGATTTTTAACCGACTTTAAATAAAAATGAAGGAGTTTCTCAATTCGGTTGTATTTCTTTTTTTTTATGTTTGTTTCAAACATAAAAAAATAATTTAATTAAAATCGGTTCAGCAGTTTGGCTATGAAGTCGGTTTCTCAAGTTTTTTAAACTTCACTTGTATAAATGAAAAAAGTTTGGAATCTATTGCTATTTATTTTTTTATCGATATCGATAAAAATATCATCCCCTCCTTAGCCTCTTTTCAATTTGCTTATTCGACACCGATCGCCTTAAAAAAAGAAAGTAAACCGCTCTATATTACAAAGACCCCTAATTGGGAAGGCAGCTGGTTGGCACACGTGCCTGGCGCTTTCATTCCATGCATCCTTAACATCCAGTCACCAAAACATACCTTAAATCTTGAATAATAAAGCGCAAAATTGTATAGCACACTCCTTTTTTTACCTCCAAGGTATCCTTTATTCCAAAAAGAGCTCTAAAATTATATGTGTAAGGTGTAAAGTGATTGTTTTTGAGCGTGAGGTTAATAGGGATGGCCAAAAGTTCAGATTTCAGATTGTGGTTTGGTTTTTTACCCAAGGACGACTTTTTACTTCAAGGTCGGCTTTTTACCTTGTGGTCAGTTTTTTTACCTAAAAGTGGTTTGATTTCCATACAAACTGAGTTTAGGCGATTATAGTATAATAGTAATTTGAAATTGCTGTAACCGGCTTTCATACTGGTTTTTATTTCCGGCACACTTTAGTAAATTGACGAAAACTGTAGATTAACGGCGATGAAAAACTAAAAAATACAACGACCACTTTAACTGTATTCGGTAATAACTTTGTAAATGAAAATGAATTAAAGATTTTTTACTATAATCATCATTAATCTACAGTTTAGGAAATAAAGACAAACATGAAACATTTATTTCAGTGTACAATTATACTCACATCGCCCATAAATGGCAAAATTAATTTGTATGGAAATCGTACCACCTTAAGGTCAGCTTTTTAGCTTAAGGTATGAAGGTCAGCTGGTCTTAAGGAGGCTTACCTGTAACAAACATAAAAGTAGGTTAGATACAGTGTTTAGTGTATTAGCTTTTGGACCCTCTAACACAGTATTATTTGATCCCTTCTGTAACTCGCAGAGCGTTTTGTTTTGTTTCTTAGTAAACATGGAAAAATCTGCTTATTTAGAAGCAATGCACTTGTCGGCGTAATGTATGCATTTTTCTCCAGGTATTTCTTTTGAGGGCAACCTCCTTGACCTCCTTATACGACATGACGGCGATCTTAGCAATGCTCTTGTAGGCGTAATGTATGCATTTTTCTCCAGGTATTTCATTTGAGGGCAACCTCCTTGACCTCCTTATACGACATGACGGCGATCTTAGCAATGCTCTTGTAGGCGTAATGTATGCATTTTTCTCCAGGTATTTCTTTTGAGGGCAACCTCCTTGACCTCCTTATACGACATGACGGCGATCTTCGCTTGTATTTGGCTCATGTAGCTTATCCTTGGTCTTCCCCTTCCTCTCTTTCCTTCTAGCTTTCCTTCGATGATATTTCTGAATAACGCTGTCATGTCGTACAAGATGGCCAATCATCTTATTCGTGCAAAAATCTATTTGCAAGCGATTTCTTGCCACAAGTGATAAGAAGATTTCTAGAAAAACGTTTTTTTTTTCAAAAAATAAAGTACTTATAAAGCGCTATTGTGCATAGTCAAGCTTAATGCTAGCATTATCTACCAGTTAACTTTTGAGTAGCGAGCACATATATTTATTAACGTTTGCACGATAGTGTTGTGGAATTAACTGTTTAGAATATTAAAATTAATATTAAAAAGATTTATAAATTTAGTCAAGCCTATTAGTATTCAATACTTGGATGTTATTTAAAATTAATGTAATTCCATTGGTTGCGGTGTGTTTATTTATAAAATAGCTATTAATAATTGGAAAGTTCGTGCCTACTTATTTCATAAATATATTATTGCAGTTATTACTTGTAGGTTGTGGGTTCGATTCCCATCCAGGTTCCAGGCACTTTGACACTGTCTCAAACCAATGCTAGATAGGACGAGTCTTACTGGACGAGATTTCTAGGGTAATGGAGTTGTTACATGCAAAGGTAACCGCTCAACATCAGGTGAGAACTCTGCTTGTTTTATTGTGACGATGGCAATGTGTGATTTTGGTTGGTGGTTTAATAATTTTATTAACTAACTCATCTGCTTGGTTTACTTATAAGTAAAACACTACCGTCGTTTTTTTTTAATCTGCTTGACTTAATAAGAAAAAAAAAAGTTTTGTAGTAGTAGAGCTCTTTGTGAAGGGCTAGTCCGGGGAATTACTACCACCATACCTATTTCTGCCGTGAAGCAGCATTGCTGTGTTTCGGTTTGAAGGGTGTGAGTGCCGGTGACATTACTGGCACGTGAGGCTGAACTGTATGCCTCAAGTTGATGGACGCAGAGCAGCGCATCGTAGGGCACATTTCTGACGCGCGTGACCTACAAAGAAATGCTTTGTAGGTGATGGTTGCCACTTAACATCAGGTGGGTCATATGCTTGTTCCATCAACTAGTTGTATAAAAAATACTTTTTACAGTGAATCCTCCGTTTAGAGAAGCAAAAGAGATAAGTATTATGAATAGGTGTTTATTATTGCGAGCACAGTGCGCCGTTCATTTCACCACACCATGAGATCGTCGAGATGTCGGGATGTATCCGCCATGCGTGTGGTCGGTAGAATTAGATCCACTCTGCGTAGCCACAGATATTTGTAGCACTTACTAGTAGTAGTATCACTCCCAATTACTTCAACTTGTCACTAGTTATTTTGGTGAAACAAGTTCAAACCAGCATGGTATAATAAAATAAATAAATACACATTGTGGACGATCTACACAACACTATCTAGCCCCAAGTTAAGCCGAGCGTATTCAGAATAAGTGCTTGAGTCTGAGGCCGAGATTCATAGACCGAACTTTGACTTTACTTTGATGGAAAGTTCAACTTTCAACCAAAATTATATTTCATAGTTCTGTCAAGCTCTTCTTTATTCAAAATATTGATAGGAAACTTCGATAAACAAAGCTTACTTTGCGAAGACTGCTTTGCTGTAAAGCAAAGTGCGGTCTATGAATCTCAGCTTGAGTCAAGCCTCAAGCATAAATTGTTTGACAGTTCTCCGTTGAAAAGTGTCAAAAATCTATGCTTGAGGCTCGACTTAAGCTCGAGCATTGTTTCGGGATATGGGCCTCGGAATACAATATAACACCCAGACAGAGCTAAAACATCAAAAAAAAAAGTTCTCGGTGGGGATCGAACCCACGTTATACGGTGCAGAAGGCAAGGTTACTACCAACTGAGCCATCATGCCTGTCAAATAATACTGAGCCCGATTATTAGTAATCGTGGATAATTCAGTGATTTTAGTAAAAAAATAATAGACACCTACCAAGATCTTCGAAGATTCTTTCAATGAAATAATATGTATAGACAAAACCTACAACCCGTTTAGGTCAAAACCTCTCTTAGAGCGAAGTTTTTTTAACATTTTTTGGTTTATACGAACGCGCTGCTTAGTAGATAAGTAATTAGTTTGCATTTTTGCCGTACTACCCAAGTTCTATATTGGTATAATTTTGAACCTTAAACTAGAGAGATAGAGACTATTTTAGGTTGGCTAAAGTTTTTATAAGCACAGGCATAGTATTCCACAGAATACATAACAGTAGCTACGAGTAAAGTCGTCCAAATGTGGACGTATTTACAATGTACTCCAAAACATATTGGTGTCGTATTAGTTTATTTATATCCAGAAATCGGTGCTTTGGAGACCTCCCTTGATTTTGATGCTGATGCGTTTATGATCAACAGGCGTCACAGCTTAGTTAGTAGTTTGGAAGTTTACTCATACTCATACTGATATTATTTATTGCAATTATTATGTTACATGGTGAGGTCTTAAAGTAAAAAATGGAGAATACATAATAGGCCCTTATCTCTTTAGGGCATAGCAATATTTGGAGTGGAAGCGGGCCGAAGTCTGAAAAAGTAGATAAATTAAAAGCTAGTTGTTAGTGTTCTATTGAAGTTAATTAAAATATTATTATAACGCAGGCAACGTATCATTGAAAAAGTCATTTAAATTATAAAAACATTTTTTATCAATAAGTCCTTTAATTTACATTCAAAATGTCCTATCCTTTTCTAGATTTTTTAGAAAACCAGCGCTACAAGGGTTACCGTGCCCTTGTAGCTAATGCTGAGTGGTCTACCTTTTTTGCCGTCATGTAATCTAAGTTAAATACCTGTACCTTTTATTTTTAAGTTGACGCAAAATAAATTATTTCTATTTCTATTTCTACGTCATTCTTTTAAAATTGTGTCATAATTGATTTATCGTTAACCAATTTTGAAAGAGTTCAACACACTGTTAAAATATCACACGATCTATGCACCTCATCTATAAACACCTCTGTAGCCCCGGTTTTTGTAATAGCGCATTCCGTCAAATGACGCTCGTATTAGCACGACAACGTCAATTTAGATTTTAGAATTTCAAGACAAGAGCATTCAATGTATTTTTTAGGTAAGCGGGCTACACCGTCGATCACATCGTCACTTTGAGAGATTGCGGTCAAACGCAAACCTATAATTTGTACAGAAATTACATTTTGCAGCGCTGCGTTGACAAGCGTCCGGAGCAGCTGGACAGATTCTCAGCTGGACCGGTTCGCAGCTGGACAAGGGAAGAAAAATCTTTTTTTTATTTGATCGGAATGACATCGATTTGGCAAATACTTACCAATAATTTATAGCATTGACATTGTTCAATATAATGATTGTGTTAACATTCATACTTATGTTTAGTTAACCGGTTTTGGGAAAAAGTCATCCCTACTGAGACCGGGCAACGAGACACATCACTAGTGGGGATGAAAAAAAAAAGATGGCGTCGTAACGAGTAGATTATTGTTTTGCGGTGATATAAAGTTAAACAGAGTTCTAGCTTTATTCAATGGATAATTTTCGCAGTAATAGTAAGTAGCAATTTATTTGGTTTTCACAAAAACGATTTACTTTTTATGAAAAGCAAATAAATGCAATGTTTTATTATAAAATAAAATGGCCACACCGGCATCCGTTCCTCAGAAGCCCGTAGCTAACGCACCAGTAAACTTGGACGAGTAACGGTTAGTCTTGCGCAACAGTTTTTGCCATTGGTACTTTTTACAGTGCCCCTTTGTTTGGTAGTCCATCTGTGTTTTCGTGGAGCTCTCGTCAGTCTTTGAAAGGTCAGTGACCTGTATTATTGATTGGCCCTGAAACTGTGCAGCTAATTGTAGAAATTCTCAGAATTTTCTTCAAGCTCATTCAGATTAACTATAGTTTTTTTTTTATTTATAAAGAATACGCATATAAAACAAAACTCAGGTGCAACTTTTGTTATTTGTGTATTTATTTATCTTCCAGACCTTAATCTAAAAATCCTTTGAGAATTATAAAATTGTGGCGTACGAGAGCGAAGAAAAATAGCATTTCTTCCTCTAATTTTTATTTCGGACAAATTACAAATTACAAAGAGCTAACAAAAACGACAATATATTTAGTCATAAGTAGAATAATTATGACTATAGACTCGACCTATTACTGTTTTTTAAAAAAAGAACAACATTTTATTTTTGAAAATGGAACTAAAATCGGCGATCTCTTTGGTAGAATGCAATGCGTTGCGGATACAGAAGATATAAAAAAAAAACATAGGCGCGATATAATTGGTAGTGACCGTAATTAATTATTATTGTATTGGATTATTTTATTTTCTCGCAATCGTAGTGAAAAGTAGAGTGCGACCACACGGCGCTATAAACCCATTTAAATTCGATTCCTATTTACGCTCACTATTCGTAAAACTATACCTCGTTTATATAATGGATAATTTTAGCTTGTTGTGTAACAATCTATCAACTATTTTATCCATCTTGAATCTAATTTCTTAATGACGATTAATTTTTGGTGGCCTTATTTTATGGATCGGTGAAAACATTTATAAGAAGACCTGTCCCTTTGTGTCCAAAAATTTTCTAATATTTGATAGGGCCAACGATAGAAGGTGGCCTAACGATAGAACTGTCTGAAAAAGGACACCCACTTCAATCTATCCTTCAAAAGGCCCTAACAAGAGGTTTATTACAGATTACTGGATTCAACCAACCTATTTCCAATCCCAGTTCTCCACAGACCATTCAATTGAAATTGTAAAGCGGCGCACACAATGAACAAACAAATCGCCGACCCGCAACTCTGAATCACACTAGTCCACGAGCCTCAGAGGTCTTTGCTACGTGAAACACCACTGACACAAAATGATAGCTTGTCACTTATTTTAGGCTTGATCGCTTAGAACTGGCACCTAACTATAAAATAGATGGTCGTAGAATAATGTAGGAAATAATTTTTTGCTTTGATAAAATTTTTCTAAATCACATTATACAAAAAAATCTTCAAATTTTCAAGTCCCATTTTAATAGTTAAATTGCACGACTTAACAACGGTAAAATTATGCTATTAATTAATTTTAGGGCTCTGTTATTTATGGCTATTTATACTTCGCGTCTGCTAATTTAAAGATTTGGTCGAGACACAACCGAGAATCGATTTCGTCGCTAAATAAATTAAATATGTTTAGTGGACAATATTGTGTCTGGAATCGCCGCAGATATAAGGAAGTCATTTATCTTGGCACATGACGTACGAATCTTACCTCTGGCTCCTCCACGAGTCAGTCTATTGGGCAATAGGCCACAGCGGTCACAATGCACTTTGACGTGGACAGTTATTTGAAAAATGGATGTCAACTCGGTGACCTTAGAGGCCTTAAACTATGGCGTGCTATCGCTAGTAGTAAACATTTTGTGCACAAATGGTTATACTTTTGGAGCGAAAGTTACAGTATGATTCAGTCTTCAGTCTGTTTTAAGGATGTGGATTTGCTATTAATACTAGACCTACTGACCTTGTTGGGCTAAAGTATCCCCCCATTTCCGTCAGTCATTGAGCCTTATATTATAATGCGTTCGGTTTGAAATTGTTGTAAGTGCAAACTTTTTTAGATAGGTGTGAGCATTTTCACGTCACCTGTCGTGTAACGGACACCTCACTGGCAAAGGACAACAAACTTCACCAAAAGCCGGGAGGATAAGTACCTACTTATTCAAAATTTCGCTGAATAGAGCCCTTGGGAACAACATAATCATCCTATTTTCCATAAATATAGATTTTTTTATACAACTAGCTGATAGAGCAAGCATATGGCACACCTGATGTTAAACGGTAACCATCGCCTATAACAAAGCATTGCCCCGTAGGTCACGCACGTCTGGAACGTGCCCTACGATGCACTGCCCTGCGTCCATCAACTTGAGGCTTACAGATGTTTCGCCTCACGTACCCATGCCCTTCAAACTGAAACACAGCAATGAAACTTCACGGCAGAAATAGGCATGGTACTTCCCTGGGGTAAATATAGGTAAAGGAGTTAAAAGTGTGAGTAAAATGCATTACGGTAATGACATGTGGGACATTATTGACATCTGTCAAACGTGCCTGTCACTTACCTTGGCTTTTAGCGGCAGTCATCAATCTTTTATGCGTTTTAATGTATTTGCTCTTTACCTAGCCTTGAACGTGCTCGCTCATTCACCATTCGATAAAACCACCTGCAAATTAATTCTATTTTTAGCTAAGTTTGACTGGCCTCTCGGTTGGTAGTAGCTCTGCTTTCTGCGCCGTAGGTCATGGGTTCGATCCCCACTGAGAACAAAAATACCCTATGCAACACCCGCAAATCCTGCAAAGTATACTTTGCAGGATTTGCGGGTGTTGCATAGGGTGCACATGCACACACACATCTACAATAAAGTTAACTTGCCTAAATTAGATCAGCCGACTAGTACTAAATCTTTTTTCTATTTTTTGTTTTACATTATTTTTTCACGAATACGGCCGAAATATACCTACTAGATATACTTCACTAATAAGTAGTATCTACTTCTTATACGACATCGTACTGGCAAGCACTGGAGAAAAGCCGAAGACCAGGCTTAGTGGCACGTCTTGGAAGAGACCTACGTCCAACACTGGACTAATATAAGATGATGATGATGATACGACATCGATCGTGTGCGCGAGAATAAGGTCGCTGTTTGAACTCACAAACCCCACCATAAATGGGTACATTACAAGCAAAATATTTGCTTAGATCGAAGAGTTATCTACCCATATCTGGTCACTATTGTGACCGTGACCTTACAGCCAAAAAGGAGCTGTTTTTTTTTAAACAAGCATTTGGCCTGTTTGATGTTATGTAAGACACCAAAAAATAGAAAAACAAACAAAAAATAGAAAAAAAACCAGAGAACTGAAATTAAAACATAAAATCCTCAAACCCATACGCGTATGTTTGAATAGGTCATAAAAAATGATGTTGTGCTTCCAAAGTGGTAAAAATGTCCCCCTCCCCCCCTGTAACTTCCAAAATGAGAGAATGATAAAACTAAAAAATATATGAATAACTTATTATGTTACTTGCTGCTACGGAACCCTTCATGGGCGACTATTATACCTAGCCGTTAGTAACATTTATTGCGTAAATTCATATTTCAACTACTACACTGTTATCAAAGCCTAGCCTGCGTGACCTATGGTTACCCCGTTGTGTTATCCTATTTCATCGTGTTCACGTCTGTTACCCAGCTGTTATCAACATTAGCTGTGGTCGTAACTATGTCGAGACAGCATGGCGTGCAACAGATATCTGTTCACTGTATTGCAATGTTTTAGCTAATATATAATGATACTACAATATAATGATATTTACACAAAGAAACTTACAATTAAACAAAATATTAACAAAATGTACAAAATACACAAGAAACAGTTGAGCTATCTGCAGATCGTTACAAACGATCTAGAGATAGCTCAACTGATCCAAATCAGTGCCAGACGGAAGCGTCCCCAAGACGCTGGCGGCATTGCCACGCTGAATAGCAATGCTTATACGCTGCGCCAGATACCCACCAGCTCTTGGGTCACGCGTCGCTTCGATCAGTCGCCTAGACAAAATTGATAAATTGAGTTTAATATCTCCTTATTTTAACACCAAATTCAAGGAGAGCTTTTGGAGAGCACTTTTTCTGTTGAAAATTTATGTACAAAATGCTAGTGCTCTCAAAAGGTGAAGGAAAACATCGTGAGGAAACCCGCGGCTTAGTCAGCTCCGCACGTATTGACCATGTCTTTCCTGTGGATTAGGCCGATTGAGCTGTCAGGATGGTATAGGTGCTGGGCAAGCTTATTCCATCTTAAATCCTGTCCCAGCACTATAGCGTCCCGCAAATAGGGCTTGTGTAAACACCAGTTGCCCCTGACGCTATATAAATCATCTACAATAGATGAAAATGCCTGTTTACTTTACAAGGAGAGGGTTTAGAAAGCTCTCTCTCTGTGGTCGGCACTTCATGACTGAAGATCGTGATCTCTAGGATGTCTTTGTTGTACAGACATGTGTCTGGTAGAGATCGCTATTTAGCGATAACGCCGCCCATTGCATGAGGCAAATAGTTTTATGTACCTGTTCTTTTATTATTTTTTGTGTGCATTATAGTATTTTCTATCTATTTATCTACAGAGTAGTAGACGGCCTGCCTCCAGCACGTCCTATTTGTAGCCATGTTCACTACATCATAAAACTGGCTTCTCCCCACCATGTTCCACTCTTTAAGTTCGGTCAGTCTCTCTTCACAATCCATGTTCCCAATGAAAAGAAAGCTCTAAGACATGTAGAAAATAAAAGAAAAGAAAGAAAGAAAGAATAATTATTAATTTAGAAATCAAAATTCATACTACCAATATAAACTTAACTACATAACAATAAACTACTAAACTACAGAGGACAAAAATACTGCAGGGCACAAAAATCGTGTCACAAACTTATGGACACAAATCGGTTCATAATCACAATTAATAGCACATATTAATAAAGTAATGTTACGCACGATATTGCCCACTCATACATAGACACTCGTAGATAGTTTTTTAAAATTGGCTTAAAAATATATTTTTGGTGTTAAAAAATAATATTTTTAAGCCGCATCCATCATTGAAAATTCCTTTAATATCTCTGTGACCGAAAGGTACTAGAAACGGTATGTCAACTTAGTGATTGACCTCTTAAGGCACGGTTATTTGGAAACCAATGTAAATACAACCTCGGCTTCAATTTCGAAATAAGATCAAAGTCAATAACAGAAGTGTGACTTAGATTTAAATATTAATATTTTCTTTATTTATTTAGGCAACAAAATTTACTATTTTTAATACTTTTATGTATTCAAATGTTAAGCCTCTGTGGTAAAATTTTACCAACTGCTTATAGAAAAAAAAACACTTAAACATTTTTACCAAAAATAAGAGGAGCCGACGTGCGTAAGTGAATCACTATTCGTCAGATTCTAGACTTTGTCGCGAAGAACTGGTGTCTAGATCAGCCTAGTTCTTGACCGTTTCAATGTGAATCTTGTCACGTTTCTTCATAAAGACCGTTTTATTTTAACAGTTGATGAAAATATTCAGTAAAGAGTATTCTGATTTGTATAACATTTGAGAAAAAAATGACTGGTTTTAACATAATATTTGAGTAAACACGACTTTAGGTGTCACAAATGGAGTTATGGCAATTCTTTATGCAAATATTAAATGGGCTTTTTGTTCTTTATTTTATTTTTATTAACTTTATAGACCATAAGTATTTTCAATCTCTACTGATAGCTTTTTAAGAATGTCGGACATTATAGATTAGGTTTGAGCAGCCTTTTTTGTAGATTTTACAATTTATGTTATTGAATTTTTAACAAAGCTGAGTTTTGATGTTTTTTTTCCAAATTATCAATCATTACTAGTTAAATGTTGTAAGGAATCAGCTAGTCTAACATCGAAAACGGTAGCCAAAGTTTTGTAACGAATATTTTTACTCGTCGTTTTAATCAAAAATGTTTTTTTTTTAAGAACTTCGTTGTGAGATGTTTAAGCACGTTATCCACAGGAAAATATAAACAGTCCTTTTGCCTATTAAAGTTTTTATTGTCACTATTACCACAACTATTACCAAGAAGGTTTGTCTAAACAGCGGTCATTTAAGCCTTCTCCTTAAGGATCGACCCACACTAACATGAACAAGTTTTCCTTTTCTTTTAATAGAATATTTTTTATTTGTATGTTTTACCTTACAGGCTTTATAACAGAGAACAAACATCTGCCACTAACAAGGACAAGTTTAGCTTTTCTTTTGATAGAATATTTTTTATTTGAATGTTTTGGGGCATTATTACAGAGAACAAAAACCTGTGTTCACCACTCAAATATTTGTTCTCGGTGAGGATTGAACCCACGGCCTACGGCGCAGAACTACCAGCTAAGCTGTGACATCTGTCTAATCAGACATCGGTCCGGTCCAGAGTATTTGTACTGACAGCTAAGTTTTATGAAGCTGTCTTTCAAAAAGTGTACCAATACTTAGAACACTTGTGGTCTAGTGGTAGCAAGTCTGGCTTCTGACCTAAGGTCATAGGTAAACGTAAGGCCAAATCAAGTCGAAAAACCAATGTTTTTTACTACTTGCCTATGTAACCCACCTGAAGTTAAGTGGTAAGTAAACTTAGTATATCTCAAAAATAATTCTAGTTTCCTTATCGTAAAAAGCGTCACCCGCAGTGAAAACAAATGCGGGTATATAGGGTCGTAACCTAAGCAACAATTTGACATTCAGATGGTGCGCGCATTCCTTACCTTTGTGTGATCTACCCGACTGCGTACTGTAAAGGTGGGTTATGCATAAATCATGAGTTTGTGATACCACACATCAACTACACGAGTTTACATACTTTTAAAAGCGTCACGGGTGGGACACGTTTTTTTTGTCCTTAAGTGTACTTTTGTTAATAGGCCTTTACCACCGAATAGTTAAGTATCCACTTTTTTATTTTTTTATTTTAGATAGCTAAGCATTTGACTGTCACCACACCTGATGAAAAGTGAGGATGCAACTTACACAGAAGCCTGATGGTTGGGAGTGACCTCACTTTCCAGTACTCATCATTAGCATCAGTGTGAAGAAGCCCACTATTATAATTCTAGTTTAAGATAATTATGATCTAAAATACATAAACCATGAAAAGATGAAGAAGGTATAAAGTATTTGTTACTGATTGATGTACTGAGCTAAAGATGTTAATTTAATTCCGGGAAGAACGATTCTGGTCTTCAAAGGATTACCTGTTGTAAGTGGGTTGGCCAAACCTACAGCCTTTAAATATTTTTCTTATGCTATAAGCATTTGACCCACCTGATGTTAAGTGGTAACCATTGCCTATAACAAAGCACTGCCTCGCACGCACGTTATGAACGTGCCCTACGTCCATCAACTTGCGGCATACAGATATTCAGCTTCACGTGCCAGTAATTTTACCGGCACCCACACCCTTCAAACCGAAATAGTAGGTAGTACTTCCCCGGACGAGCCACACACAAAGAGCTCTACTACTAACTTAGCTTAAATTCTGTAATCCCTAGACATGGTAGATATCCCACCAGATTTCTTGGTAATCTACCAAGTTGGTAGACACTTTCATCTTACATACATCTACATCGTAGGTGTAGAGCTTTTTTACTTTTTTCTTTATATTTTGTTTGTAATTAATTAACCTAGCATAGTAGTACCATTTTTTTTTCCCCTTGATTAGAGTTAGGAACGCTTTGTACCTAGTTTAAGGAGGCGGGCGTTGGTAGCTGCGACACAGTCTAACGACTAATGCAGTTATCATCGTTTCCTAATTTTATGTACCACTGTAAATATGTTCCGAAATAAACATTATTATTATTACTTTAGTAGTCAACGTCCAAATCTAATATTCGATAATATTTCCTCATACACAACAAAAGTGGCTTACTCAAGTTGACTATCAAATTTTCAGGAAGCTATTACAAAAGGCCGCTTTCTGCCCCAACTCCTCTAAAAGACACAGTGACGTCATCGCGGCCATGTTGCGTGCGTCACATGAAACGTCACAGTGTGCATTATGCAGAGCGCGCGATAACTTGACCACAGAAGACAGAAACGCAGAAGGGTAAGTAATACTGTATATTTTTAATTTTTACTTTTATTTTACAGAGTAGGTAGCGAACACAATATAATTATGGTGAAGATAATAATTAATAGGAAAAGTAATTGTATACTAAGGTTTATAAGTAAAAACTTAGCTAGCGTATGTCAAAACGCTTCCTGTTTTGACAAATGAAAAAGAAAGTTCCGTCTCTAAATTCGAGGGTTCGTTTTCTGTCATTTTGGCAAGTCACTTAGCTTTTTTAATTTAATTGTTTTCCTGGTGTTATTTTGAGTTCTGTTGTGTTATTTCGGAGGTATTTTAACCAACATTACTTGAGGTCTTAGCTCAAAGTATGAGCAATTGGTATGAAAGTGTATTAAGTGATATTCTGATTTGAACGAATAGGTCTCCGATGGTTTTAAAGAGGCATTTTTTTCAAAGCCAATGACAGCCAATTTGTCTATTGACTGATTTGAGTGAAACGATTTTATTTATGGAATATTTATCCTCTCTCGACATTGTCAGAATTGTCCGAATGGACAGATCTCATTACTGGTTCTGGTTCCAAGTAAGTTTAAAAACCTATCCTAAAAATATAAATGCGGAAGTTTGTGATTGTGAGGGTGCGTGTTGTATGAGGGTGTGTGTGTGTTTTGCCCCACTCATATCCGTAACAACTGAACGAATTTGCATGAAACTTGAAATTTACATAGTTCGTGACCTAAAATAACAGAGTCTTGTTTTAATATAAATAATCCTCAACTCTCCTTCCAAATAATTTGGAAGTAGGTATATACAGTACCCGAAGTCGGAGTTTTGCTACCCATTTCGTAGACGAAATGTTGTTTTCGTTTCGCTTATTTGTCTCTCTCTATTGTAAAGAGAAAAGATGAGACAGCAAAAATACGTAACGTAGTTAGAGATGTTGTTTCATCAGAACCCGAAGTCGGAGTTTTGCTACCACATTTCGTTACCAAATGTTGTTTTCGTTTCGCCTTTTTGTCTCTCTCTATTGCATGGAGAAAATATGAGACAGCAAAAATACGTTACGTAGTTAGAGTTGTTGTCTCATCTTTTCTCCATACAATAGACAGAGACTAATAGGCGAAACGAAAACAACATTTGGTAACGAAATGTTGTGAATGCACTGGGACTTCGGGCTCTGTTCTCTCAAAAGAAAAAGACACGTGCTCACACGAAAACAACATTTGGTAGACGAAATGTGGTAGCATAATTCCGTATTCGGGTACATTGGGTAAATTGAGAACAATAAGGCTTATTTTACTTTGTATTTAAGCATGTAACCTATACAATAGAAATGAACTCGACCTAAATACACAGGTTTCCCGTACCATATGAGAATAATATGCTTGAGCGCGGCCAGTTCAAGCGTGATCCCTACTTAACTAATTAGTTTCATAACTGGGTTCTATTTTAGGTATTCACATTCGGGTGAATAAATATAATCATCATCATCATATGGCCTCTCAGTTCAGTTGGTAGTAGCTCTGTCTTAAAGCATTTTGTTTTAATTGTTTTTATGCTTGTTTGGAAATACAACATTCCGGATAAAAGGCATTTTAATAATTGGCTCATAAATAACGATGAGTACTCCTATGCGATAACAAACATTAAATAAAAGAATCAAACCAATTGGTGGATATATATATTTTTTTAAATTTTGTTCCTGTTTTTTTGAAACTATCTAAGCCCTGTCATTAACCTTACGCAGAGCAACCAAGAAGGAACTAGCCAAAACGAACAAAAACACTTGTAAGTATAAGCCTGTATAAATATTATTTAAAAGTAAAAAGCAGAAAATGTCTAACATCAAATAGGTACTGCCTAACTAAATAAGTCCATGCTCCATAGTAATTACATCACAAAAAAAAACATCCAAAGACAGCTTGCCGAACAGTGGGCGTTGTGTTTGGTCACCAGATGTCGAGCCGAGACACAAGTCAATAAAAATAATAGTGGGTTCATTGATAGATAATTTCCGGGGAAATACTCGTATTAGTCGCATTTTTTATACAACTTGCTGATGGGACAAGCATATGGCCCACCTGATGGTAAGTGGTACCTATTTTGTACGAGTTCGTTTTTGGTAGCGAGTAAAACGCACATGCATGCACTGGTTCATCTTCTTCAATATTATGTCGACTTACTTACGGCGTTCACAGTAACTTTTACTAGATTGATCTAGAAAAAATCTAGATCTAGATTGTGTTATGGCTATATCAAGGCCATAAAACAGCGATCTGCGATAACACCACGATAACATAATAAAATGTTATCGCCTTGATATGGCCGGGCTTTTAAGTAAGTGAGGCTTCGAGAAATCTAAGTAAATAACGCAAACGAAATTCCAGACATTCCTTTAGTAGTTGATACAATACAAACACTCGTAGACAACCCAAATACCCACAGGTTCAAAGCAAAAACAAAAAGAGTTAGCGCAAACGAAAAACAACGCTCACCTAAAGTAATCCCTAACATTTGCATGAATATGAGAAGCTTCGTTGAAGCGGTATGCCACGCCACGTGATAGCGGACTTTATAAAAGCGGTGACGGATTAAACCGATGCAACGTAAAAAAACACTGCATGATGTAAATGCAAGTAAAAATTAATCAGAAGGAGAGAGATATATGAAAAAATAATTCAAATAATATAAGTTTTAAAAACTTGAGAAACCGACTTCATGCATGGCCAATTTGTTAAACCGATTTTGATGAAATTTCAATGGGAACAATCTGAATGTTTTAGATTAAAAAAAGAATTTGCAAAATTACCAAACATTAAAACAATTTAGAAAGTTTATATATTATGATGGTCCCATAGAAATTTATCTCTAAATCAGTTAAATATTTTACAAATCGGCTTGTTATATCTTATTTTATTTGAAGTCGGTTATGAAAGCTCAGGAGTTCTGACGTTACATCATCAAGGTTCTCTATGAATTTCACAGTTATTGAAGTGATGGCAACCCAACAAAGCATTACCAACTTGTGGTCGTCGATAAAGTGTGCTAAACTGGTTCTTTCCACAATCACAATATTGCCCGACACAATGAAGTCCGCTAATTCTTAGGAACCTTCGATTTCACAAATCCCTGGCACTCAATCAAGCGGTACAGCACAAAAACATTCCAGAACGGACGCCATTTTTCACAAAAAACCATTTAAAAAGTTGTCAAACCCGTATGTTAACGCTTCAAACATTCAAAACAGAGGTTAGTCTAAAAAATACATTCATATTTTTACAAGCTTCCCTTTTCTGGGATATAGTGGTCAAAGGGATTTTTCTGACTTTCATGACCTTTTTACTGACCTATGAGGCAATGCTTTGTTATAGGTGATGGGTTACACTTACCATCAGGTGGACCATATATTAGGCTTGTCCCATCAGATACACCACACGTACCACAGACAATAACTACACCTCGAAACAGTCGAAACATGAGATGGATAATAAATATGATAGTATAATATTGTAAGTATCATTTATGTAGCTATATTGTATTTTATTATCTGTTTATTAGAATTTAATACACAGTTCATTTATATATTATCCTTTGACAGTCTTCCCTTTTTATTTTATTTTTATTTGTTATTTTTCATGTGACGTCACCTCTTCGCAAAGGGCTCCGCCTGAAAACCAGCGCTGCTTGGCATGGTAGATGATACCTTGTCAGGCAGCAAAAAGCTGAGTCGGGGCCTATTTGGCATAGTTTATTATTGCTAAATGTTGTGAACACTTATGTATGTCTACACCTATGTACTTAAAACCTATGTCAAATAAATGTATTTTCTTTCTTTCTTTTTTCTTTTAGATAGTTACTTGTTTTTCTATTGTTAGTTTTAAGGTGTGCAATAAAGAATTTTATATTCTATTCTAGCTGTATAAAAAAAATGAAAAAAACTTCATCAGTTTTGAAATTGACATGATTATTAAAAAAATAATGATGATTGCAAACATAATAATTAATTTAAATGTGTGTGTAAAAACATGACAGCAGGCAAACATGTTTATTCCTACATTGAACTTAACGGGAGCTTTAATAAAATCAGTGATAAATTGCAGCCTCTGGTTCCCAGTCGATCATAAAAGTAATTGAATAATACCACAGCATGTGAGAAAGGTTACACAGTAAAAAGTTCAAAAAGTTTTTGGTCCCTATTCGAGGAAAAACTATTGCCGTTTGGTCCAAGCTTATGACAGCTTCATAATTCATGTCATAATGCACTTAGTGCCATAAATGGTTTCTACTGAGTAAGTTCTATAGAGTTGAAATGTTTAGGTAGTGTTTACAACGAGGCCCTAAAAGGCCTAAAAGGACTCTTTACTAAAACATGTTTATATAACAAAACAGAAATGCAATTAAGAAGAACAAGTCATGCATTGGTTTAATTTGTTACGTAAGTAACTTACCGAAATAAGTAAGATGTGCACATGACAGGAAAACTAAGTCAGGTTTTCCTGTCTTCTGCACATCTTACTGACTAAGTCAAAAAAGGTCAGGCAGGACTATTTATTAGAATTAGACTTAGACTGAACAATAGGACAATTTTAATGGAAGAACGGGATATTTACCATAATTAAATTTTGTGAGTTTTACCTCCCGATATTTGGGCACAGTTGCATGCACCATGATCACGGTTGAACTGATCATGGTTTTAATCATAGTAAATATCCCGTTGTTTCATAAAAATAGTGTTCAAAACCATGATAGTTTCAAAAGTTGAACTTCAAATCGGACTGTGTTTTGATTTTTGCACGCATTTTTGCAATCTCACAGTGTTTTCTTTCACCGTTTGAGAGTACTGGCAAAGTATTTTCAACAGAAAAACTCATTGTTAAGAATAATGACGCTTACTGCAAGCACATAAAAGAGCTAGCAGTGTATAGTCTGATGTGTATCCTTGTGTACACGACTGGATTTAAAACGAACTTATGATCCACACAAGCCACAAGTGCTCCCAAAAAAAAGGTGATTTGAGGAATTTAGTGTTCGTGCGAGACCGTTCATCGAAAAGGGCCCTGGTATGCGTCGACAAGTTGTTTTTATTGCGTCGATTTCGCATTGGCTCAACGGCCTTGCGGGTTCTAAGTGGACCCGATCCTAAGCCAACAGACCTATAAACAAATTTGTATGCACAGTCGTAAAAATACACTTCAGGGAATTTATTGCTTGGTAAATTGGTTATTAATTTTGTTATTTCACCTGTGGGTTTTTTGACAGAAATATGGTCCAATTCAGATGACGTATGCTTAGGCCGCCGAAACTTCTCTGTCCTGCTTTTTCCATATCAAACTGCTTACATACGACCCATCTGTAAGCCTACCACAAGCTCTATCTGGTTTTGTCTCTGGCTCTGGTTTTGAGTCCACCAAAATAAATCCTAAGTCGAAACGTCACACGACGTCGTCGTCGTCACGTCAACTCAGTGTATTCTACTGTGCGTGTGACGTTTTTAACAGTTTTGACAGTACTCACACAGACTCAAAACCAGAGCCAGAGACAAAGCCAGATAGAGCTTGTGGTAGGCCTGCTGATGGTAAATGGTCACCGTATGGATGCGTTGGTGACTTTTAGGCCGATCATAATTATATCGTCCGACCACAAACAATGGGGAATTTTTATAATGACCGAGGGATTTGAACCCGCGACCTTCCTGCAAGTTCATTTATTTGTGATTATGAGATTATTCAAAATCATTTTTTTTATAATTTTTTGTCGTCTCTCTCATGCGCGTAATTATCTTGTGTGAGGTCTACAGACTAATAAAATACGGAACCCTAAAAAACCAGGCCTTTTCATCTATTATAGATTATTTATATAGCGTCAGGGGCAACTGATGATTACTCTTGCCCCTACTTACGGGACGCTGTAGTGCCTGGGACAGGATTTTAGATGGAATAGCCCAGTACCAATACCATCCTGACAGCTTAGTCTGCCTAATCCGCAGGAAAGACATGGTCAATACGTGCGGAGCTGACTAAGCGGGTTTCCTTTCGATGTAAACTATTAAAATAATTATTCACTGACTTAGGCTGAGCGCACACTTGAGTCACGACAGTCTTTAGACAGACTTTCAAGTCTGCCGCGAAACTGTTTTGTCTACGACACGTCGCACACCTAAAACAGAACTGTTTTGTCTGTTGGGGTACGTTTGGTGGGAGATTGTTTTGTCTTTGATGTGCGCGCCCATACAAATAAAAGAAAAGCCGACAATCGTAGTCAGATTCGTCGTTGTGCAATTCTTGTAGGTCATCGAGATATTAGTACTACGTACTAGAAGAAGCTACGTCAAATAACTGAATTGTCCTATTCTTCGAAATTTGTTCTCGGCAAAAAGGTCTTTAGCGCCATGCAAATCACGGCACTTACGCGTTTTCGAGAGAGAGCGACTGAGGCGACTGAGTGAGGTGCGGCGCGATCGCCGCAGTTGAACGGGACAAAGTAGGAATTGTCTTCTCTAGTACGCAGTACTCATATCTCGATGTTTTAGGTATAGATAATTTTGTCTATGAGACGTTTTGTTTGAAGTCTGTGCGTCTGCATACATTTTGTAAAGCGGTAGTCTATCTCAAGACTGTCGTGTCTCAAGTCTGCTCTCAGCCTTAAAGCTCCAACGTAATCATACCATTTCCCTTTCATACGGAGTTATGAAGTTCCAAGACTCTTCAGGCGACGCGTGCGAATTTCAAGTGTCAACTTTCGCAACCAAACTGCCAAATTAACGAAACCACACTACATTGGACTGTCAGCTTCAAAGTCAAGTCAAGTCAATAATGTTTTATTCAGTACGATGCAAGAATCACTTTGAAACGTCTTAAAGCTAGGTGAGTCTAGGTGCCTTTAAGTTGATTAAATAGGTACCAAGGTTACGATAACTAGTATTTTATGGTTCGAAATCTGTAATAAAAATAAACTTAGACCAATAAATTATAAAAGAACGCATTCTGTAAACGTCATCTAAAATTGAACAAAAGGAGGTTTAAAAAAAGTTTGTGAAAAGATAGTAGTATTTTATTGTTTCAAAATTGATTTAAGAAAAAAGCATTATAGATTTAAAATAAATCTAAAAATCTAGAACTTAAAATCTAGAACAATCTGGGTTCCGTTAAAAAAATATTCCAAGTTAGAAAAATTATTTTAAAATTCGAACAAACGCTAATGTTCTTTTTTTGAGTGCGCGTGGTCAGATAAGTGAGAGAGCTATGTAATCTGGACTTGTTAGACCGTTTTTCATGCTGTCAGTACCTAAAGGCAATTTTACACGTACACAAGTGAATAATATGACTCCTTAAACGAGAGAAAACAACCATCGAACCCATAATTTACACGGCGGTGGGTTTTTGTGGTCAGCGGCCGATGTCTTAAGAGAAGTGGGTTAAAGTCCGCGTTCCTAGAACTTATTAGCCGCTTACCACGTGACTAGCCTGCGCAGAATGTATTTTTAATATGAAATATAGTTCTGGACACCTGACTTGTTTTGCCAGTCAAAGCGTTTAGTAGCTGTATATTGTCGGCTTTTAATTTTGCGCGAAGGAGTCACTCGTTCAAAAATAAAATAAATAAATAAATAATATGGAATATATGTAAAAATATAATTTTAAGTATTAAGAAGAAGTAAGAATAAGAAGAAGAAGCAGATGGTCCACCTGATGTTGAACAGTTACCTCTGCCTATACCTTAGCAATTAACTACGAAATTAATTTAACGGCCACCGCTTTTTGGATAGCATGATCTTAACCAACGCGATTTACGCCAGAGTGAGGAGACAAAAAAACCAATACAATTAATTAAACGGATAAGGTATTGGAAAATTGTTAAAAATTACCCTGTCGTCGACTATACTGTTCAACAGTATAAAATACTGATGACTTTTTTGTGGCTGACTGTCTGGCTGCGAACCGTAATGTACTGATTGGAAGCCCACAGAAGGAGACATCTTTATAGAGAGTGTGGATATTTAGTTTGACTAACCCGCGGCGACATAGCTCGTAGAGTTAGTAAGTTGAAGTGGCAATGGGCAGGCCATATAGCTCGAAGAACTGACAGCCGTTGGGGAATAAAGGTTCTCAAATGGCGACCACAAACCGGAAGACGAAGCGTAGGGCGCCCACCCACCAGATGGACCGACGACTTTGTTAAGATCGCGGGAAGTCGATGGATGGAAAGGGCTCAGAATCGTTCTTCCTGGAAATGTGTAGGAGAGGCCTATGTCCAGCAGTGGACTTCTTCAGGCTAATAATGATGATGATGATGAACCCGCGGCTTATTCAGCTCCGCACGTATTGACCATGTCTCTCCTGTGGAATAGGCCGACTAAGCTGTCAGGATGGTATAGGTGCTGGGCCAGCCTATTCCATCTATAGTCCTGTCCCAGGCACTAAAGCGTCCTGCAAGTAGGGGCATATATAAACACAAGTTGCCCCTGACCCTATGTGCATCATCTACAATAGATGCACAGGCCAGTTTACTTTTTTTTTGTAAATTATTTAGGTAACGGAAATTCCAGGCCGGCTCAAAGCGTTTGAGCTAAGGAGCTGCTTGAGCTAAGAGGCTGCTTGAGCTAAGGGGCTGCTTGGGCTAAGGGCTGCTTGAGCCAAGTCCGATAGCATCGATCAAAAAGCCCTCTGAGGGACGGAAGCACTCAAGTCGTAAAAGCTGGTGACAGTTCGCGACCAAGCCTCGAGAGAGAGCAGGGGATTTTCCAATTAGCTACAACATGAATAGCTTTTTTTTTGTGCCTAAGCTGGCAGACGAGGATAAAGACCACCTGATGGAGAGCAGTCACCTTCGCCCATAGACACCTAGTACACCAGAGGTGGTGCTGATGCCGACAAGATATAACAGATAGACCCGCATTTTTAAGGACCCCATGTCGAGCTTCAAGAAAAAAAAACATGGCAGGCAATGCAACGACAGCATCCTTGATGCTGTTGGTGTGTTTAGACGATGGTGACTGCTTAGCATTAGGTGGACCGTAAAGTTGCTGTCTATCTTTTACGTAATAAAATTGGCAAGAAACTTATGACTTATTCCCTTTATCGTCTTTTACAGATACTTATTACTTTAAAACTAGGTCAACCATTACAAATTGGGGTCTTTAGTGCCGCTAAAGAGTGCCAATTTACTACTCTCTGATCAAGTCACTATTAAATTACTGATCCTACAATTTTACTGGTCGTAATGTGACCAAATTATCAGTTTTAAGTCTTCGGCTGCAGTAAAATTCAACTTTTCGCAAAAGTAAGTCGTTTACCACCCAAATGGTCACTTCAGGACATCGTAAAAGAAATCACTTAGAAGTTAATTGATTTATACCTTGATACTTTCTGCTCAGCGCTGAACGAGGCAACACGTCCTTAAGTGTAGGTACAAAGAGTCAATTTTTCTGAAGATGCTTCGTAGAGAAGCGAAACACGTGTCGCAATCTTGTTAAGTTTTTATATTTGCAGGATTTGCGAGTGCTACTTAGGGTGCACACACAAGTCTATATTAAGTTTACTTACATCGATTATATTAGCGGATTAGTACTAGGTATTTATTTGTTCTAGTTAGTTTATGTTTAACAATGGAATCCCGCAAAGTCACGCCTGAATCAATTAATTAAATACCTTGGTCATATCATCATGACCATAAAGAAGTCTTGTGAACGATTCTGATAAAATATTTCCAATAAGAACAAGTTCATTAGTTTTTCCCACCTCAAAAAATTCTCAAGCTCGCCACAAGAAGACTTCGCTTCAAAAATTACACTACTGTTCAAATACCAACTCTCAAATCTATGGTTCACAAGTTTTGGTGTGACATCAAACACTTGGACAGACGTAAGTGAATATGCTAATTAATGCATAACATAATAGGCAGTATTGGAGTAATATTAACGAACCTATAGGGTGTTATTAATAATCCTGGCGTAGCGTTGGACTAGTTAATCCGTGTTTTGTCACATTTGCTCGAGTTGACAATTGCATGTCAATGCAAGAGACAAAACACGGATTAACTAGTCCAACGCTACGCCAGGATTATTAATAAGACCCATAGAGTGTAGCCCTTTTTTACGAGGTAAAATGCCTAACGACATTGCATCAGAACATGACAGAGTCACGGCGCCACGATTGGATTCTACCGCGGATAAAGTGTAGCCCAACCCAAGCTATGACCAATTCCTACTGACCCTGGCTACGAATAATGGAGGTAATGTGGCTGGCAAACTGGCGAAAAACAACCGAAGACTAAGCTCAGTGGTGCGTCTTGGGAGAAACCTAAGTCCAACAGGACTGATATAAGTTGATGATGATGACAATGTACAAAATGTTGCAATACTCCTAGGTAGTGACAGAACAGATATCTCTAAAGATAAAATCATAGGGGCCTAAGGTTGAAGAATTAAACAAGCTTTTGTATCTAGTGCTAGTACTATTTATATAGCTAGAACCTATCTTTTCGATTTACGCTCAAAACCATGGTCAGAAGAAGTCAGTCTCCTCTCATGTCGTGTGAGGGAAATTTAACCTAAACTGCATCTGCATATAAATTTCTACATTTCTACAAATAAATTTCTAATTTGATCGAAAACAGGGCCTCAATGCCAAAATTTCGTCAACCAACCCAGGATGGGTTGGTTAAAGCCAATCTGCGATAACGATGGCGATCAGTTTCAGCATGGTTTTCCACACTCACCGCACACACTGCCTTTGACACTGCGATATTTGACAGCTATACACTGATCGTCATCGCAGGCGATCTAGATGTACGCAAGTCTTAAACTGTCTCTCAGAATCACTTTATTCATAACTTGTGCAACGAGCATGTTCACAATTGACTCGATGATTGATTTTTGGGAACTTGTTCACACAATCAAGAGCAGCTTTTCACTTATGCCCTTGTTTACGGAACTATCCATCAATGTAACGTCTGCGGCAACCCATAGCTTCCTCATAACATCTCCAATGTCTAAAAGGTTGCCGATCAGTGTAGATTTTGACACATTATTCGAAATCTCGGGGATTTCAACAGCACGCGACATCCAAGTATCAATTATTCTATACAATGAACCTCTTTATTTGCATGCATATGCTAAAATGTGTGATGTAATGTTGTATTGGGTGCAAGTCTTCTAAAGTGGTAGGATGAAAGAGTAGGTAAAAACAAAAACTTTGATCTAAATCATGATACTTTCATGTCGTACCAACGTGTTTGTCTTGCTTTGTTTTTATTTTACTTACAAGATACAATACTCCGTTGTTTTGTTGAAAGAAGGATCATATTACCTGTAAACAAAGAAAATCGTAACATTAGAAACATGTTTGGATAAAACCTTTTTCGACACAAAATGAAAAATCTTTTATTTTCTGTTATGTTGATTTCAATCACTCCTGAAATTCCATAATTTTAGAGACGATATAATAAATAAATAAATATTGTGAACACACACCACACTATCTAGTCCCAAACTAAGCGGAGCTTATACTATGGGAACCAGAGAGCTGATATAATACTTAAATACTTTTTTTTTGGAAATACATACTTAGACAATATACAAACACCCAGACATAGAACAAACATCGATGTTCACCACACAAATATTGTTCTCGGTGGGAATCGAACCCCCGACTTTTGGCGCAAAAGACAGAGCAACTGAGCTAAGAGGCCAGTCACACCCTTTAATTTTTATTATTCGGATACCCGAGGACAGAATTTTCAAATTCCGCTAAATTCAAATTTGTTTTTGTAATTTCCAACTCCTTTAAAATTTAATTCACGATGAACGTGGTTGAGTAACGATCCCAAATGCACATGGCACGCACATGGCCAGATAATGTGGGATAATCTATAACATTGTGCTGTCATTGTCTTCCCAAAAGGAAAATTATCGACAATCGATAAAATCTGCCCACATACAAATTGCATCACAACCGCAGAGATTTGGACAACATCGTTCGTTCACCAAATTTTTCTCTGTTACTGCCCAGTTTGAGTAATTCATTGTGTTCCAAACAATGGTAGTTTCTGACTGCTTTCGGTGCCGGAAAATTAATTTGTATCTTGTGCTCGTTTATTTCGGTGGACGGTTTGAGGTATTGCGTGTTGGGTTACCAAATATAGTTGCGTGTACTACGTCTTGTTCGGGTTGCGCTATGTTACTCATAGCTTGTTTGGGTCATGGTGGTTTAGAACTTACAACCGCACTCAGAGGTCTGTCAGAAGATAAACAAAACATTGCTATTACTGTCATTTACTATGCTGCCGTATTTAGAATGAACACTGACAATACAATCTTTTTTATAAGTTAGTACACCAATCAAATCTTGCGCGGCCTTCTGTGGAGGCGATTAGAGGAACGCTGATGTGACAGCGATATTTAACAGCGTTTCATTGATCGCAGAACGCTTAGATGAGATGTACGCAAGGCTTCGCACAATCATATACCTTAGTCATATATTACATTCAAAAAACATAACACAGTCAATTATTGTCAAATAAAGTCGGCTTATCATTAATGTTTTTGGAAGAATGTGGTGGCCATTTCCTAATTATATAGGCCTTCCGGCTGACTAATCTTCTGATCTTATCCATCTTGAAAACCTCAGCACATTCTTGCGCAATTCTCCAAGCACTTCAGCGCTGCTCTAATTATAAATGAAAGATCATCCATTAAGTGTTCTGTATTCTCAATTTCTCATCCCGCCCAAAATTGGACCAACACGTGTTGTGTTTTGAAGATGGGTCGCGAGTAACAAAGCGTGTTGTTTGAAGAATATTTTGGAATGAAACACTTCCCAAAGAAATGAAAGATAATTTAGTTTATGCAGGCGTTTCAGTACATTAATCTTTGTACGTGTTTCTGTCCATTTTTAGAGCATTCGCTGAAAATCCAGAAAAGTGGAAAGAAAAGATGTGCATGTCTCCAGCTTCCTCATATGGAAATTGCGAATTCTGAAAATGCCAACATTTAAAGCATAATTGGAGCAATCATTGATTTGAAGGAAAATTTAGCAGCAAAAAAAACAACGACTCTATGAGACTTTATAGGTGTGTTAGCTGGAGAGCGGCTCCACAGCTTCCTCATTCAGTGTGGGCAAACGGCTAACGATAGAGCTATAGAGTAAACGCCAAATTTTAGAGCATAATTAGAGCACCCGGCATAAAAAAAATCAAGTCTCTAGCTCGAAAACTCTTTGAGTTAGAAGACTATAACAACGTGTTTGCTGGGAAGCCATTTCTCCAGCTAACACATGTGGATCTCAGGAATGGCTATAGCTAGAAAGTTGCTTGATATCTCCAAATTTAGAGCAAAAAATATCATGTATGCTCCAAATATTTCAAGTGTCTAGGTTCAAAACTCACCGAGTTAGAAGCTTTGATGACTGTGTTAGCTGGAGACACGTTTGTCTGGCACGCACATGCTACATCTGAGGATCTACAATAGCTACAGATTCGGTTGACGTGTCCAAACCGAGCTATGAATTAGAGCACTCGGCTCCAAAATTTTGGACTCTCTAGGACAAGTAGTTTCCTAGTAATCAACAAAAGAACATTTTGCCGCCAGAATTTTCAAATAGTATGTTCGCACCCGTAAAAATGCGGCGTTGCCGCTCTGAAAGTATGGTATCAGCGTAGGAATTTGAACGTTAGTCGGATGGAGTTGTGTGTTGCCCGTGCCTGGTAAATAGTTACCCTAGGATTCATGTCTTAAACACTCATTACGTAGCTCAAGAAGCGGAATATAGGTTAAAATGAAACAAAAAAACACCAAAGAAAAGTTTTATAATGGTTAGTTTAAGTTTAAATATGTATTTATTAAGAAACCTGACTTCAGATTTTTTATTTTTAGTTTTAAATATCATGAAATTATATCTCTAAGTCTCTCAACTAACCAACAATGTTTTCAAATCATGAGTTACCTACTCTTGTCACACTAGGTGTAAATGGCATCGTGCGAAACTATCATTGTGTCTGTGAGTACGTACATAACTATAGATAGTGCAATTCACGAAGACGCGCCCCTCGCGGGGTGCGGGGAGTTTGCTCCGAGCGGCAGTCGCCAACCGTAGTCTATTAATTGTAGTGTGCGTGTGCACTCATAGGTAATTAGTGTGTACCGATAACACTCAAACATTGACGGAAGCTTGCACACATATACTATAAACGGTTAGGAGGAACAGTGGGGCGCGCCTTCGTGGGTTGCACTATCTATAGCGAGCTGCAGTAAATACTCACGGGAAAGCGAAAGGAAATATTATAAATATAATAATTATGAAGAAAAGTGGGGGGGCTCTATTCCGGAAAACGTTTTATATTTTTTCTTCAAAAGTTGTTAACGTAGATACCTATTGTTCTAAAGGTTTTTAGGGCTCTAATGTCTGTGAATTTGACATTCATTTTTGAATTCAAGATGGTGGCTTCATTTTTTTTCTTAAATAATGGATATGGGTATCGTTTAATAGGTTTTTGGGGGCTCTGATTGTGAATTCAACATTAATTTTTGAATCCAAGATGGTGGCTTCATTTTTTTCTCCAAAAATGGATATGGGTATCGTTTAATAGGTTTTTGGGGGCTATGATTGTGAATTCAACATTAATTTTTGAATCCAAGATGGTGGCTTCATATTTTTCTCAAAAAATGGATATGGGTATCGTTTAATAGGTTTTTGGGGGCTCTGATTGTGAATTCAACATTATTTTTTTAATTCAAGATGGCAGCTTCATTTTTTTCCTTAAAAAATGGCTATGGGTATCGTTTAATAGGTTTTTAGGGGCTCTGATTGTGAATTCCACAATATTTTTTCAATCCAAGTTGGCGGCTTAATTTTTTTTCAAAATATATTGATATGGGTGTCGTTTAATAGGTTTTTGGGGGCTCGGATTATAAATTCGACATTGTTTTTTGAATCCAAGATGGCGGCTTCATTTTTTTCCTTAAAAAATGGGTATGGGTATCGTTTAATAGGTTTTTGGGGGCTCTGATTGTGAATTTGACCTTATTTTTTGAATCCAAAATGACTGCTACATTTTTTTCCTTAAGAAATGGGTATGGGTATCGTTTAATAGGTTTTTGGGGGCTCTGATTGTGAATTTGACATTATTTTTTGAATCCAAAATGGCTGCTACATTTTTTTCCTTAAGAAATGGGTATGGGTATCGTTTAATAGGTTTTTGGGGGCTCTGATTGTGAATTTGACAATATTTTTTCAATCCAAGATGGCAGCTTAATTTTTTTTCACAATATATTGATATGGGTATCGTTTAATAGGTTTTTGGGGGCTTGGATTACAAATTCGACATTATTTTTTGAATCCAAGATGGCGGCTTCATTTTTTTCCTTAAAAATGGGTATGGGTATCGTTTAATAGGTTTTTGGGGGCTCTGATTGTGAATTTGACATTATTTTTTGAATCCAAAATGGCTGCTAAATTTTTTTTCTCAAAAAATGGATATGGATATCGTTTAATAGGTTTTTGGGGGCTCTGATTGTGAATTCAACATTATTTTTTGAATCCAAGATGGCTGCTTCATTTTTTTTCTTAAAAAATGGATATGGGCATCGTTTAATAGGTTTTTGAGGGCTCTGATTGTGAATTCGACATTGTTTTTTGAATCAAAGATGGCAGCTTCATTTTTTTTCTAAAAAAATGGTTAAGGGTATCATTTAATAGGTTTTTGGGGGCTCGAATTGTGAATTCGACATTATTTTTTTAATCCAAGATGGCAGCTTCATTTTTTTTCTTAAAAAATGGGTATGGGTATCGTTTAATAGGTTTTTGGGGGCTCTGATTGTGAATTCGACATTATTTTTTGAATCCAAAATGGCTGCTTCATTTTTTTTCTCAAAAAATGGATATGGGTATCGTTTAATAGGTTTTTGAGGGCTCTGACTGTGAATTCGACATTGTTTTTTGAATCAAAGATGGCAGCTTCATTTTTTTTATTAAAAAATGGTTATGGATATCGTTTAATAGGTTTTTGGGGGCTCTGATTGTGAATTCGACATTATTTTTTGAATCCAAGATGTGGGCTTAATTTTTTTTGAAGTGAAAACTTCTTTAGCGGCGTTGAGCACTTTTTCTGTAATGGGTATAAAATCTTAAACTCGCGTCAGCGCGTCAGGACACGTGACCTGATCGAAAAAGCGTAAGACGGATGGAGAGTAGACAGCTATCCCCTCTCTACGGCGCGGCGAAAATGTATGCCTGGGCCTACTGTTTCGTTTAGGCAGCGCAGGGCACTTGCGCGAATGTTCGTGTATGTTACAGCGTGCCAAATAACAAACAAGCCCCCCTTAACCATTCCAAAATATCAAACATGCTCAACGTTAATAATCAAGTTTTCACTTCTGCCGGCACTCCCGGAGTGCAACCCGTATTTTTTTCTTAAAAAATGGATATAGATATCATTTATATCTTATAGTCTTATAATTCAATAGAGCCAAATGCACGCAATGCAAACGAGAGCGTGGAAAGAGTGCCAAAGAAGCACAATCGGCCTCAGCGTTCGGCAGTGTTCGACATCTGTTTCTCCTTTTTGAGTGAGCGATGCGTTCGCGTGGACAGCTGTATGACGTTGTCTCGTTCAACTATCGTAAGTAAACCAACTATACAGAAAACCGTTTTTTTAAGAAAAAAAATGTAGCCGCCATGTTGGATTAAAAAATTAATGTCGAATTCACAATCAGAGCCCCCAAAAACATATTGAACGATACCCATATCCATTTTTTGAGAAAAAAAATGATGCCGCCATCTTGGATTAAAAAAATAATGTCGAATTCACAATCAGGGCCCCCAAAAATCTATTAAACGATACCCATGTTCATTTTTAAAGAAAAAAATGAAGCCGCCATCTTGGATTAAAAAAATAATGTCGAATTCATAATCAGAGCCATCAAAAACCTATTAAACGATACCCATATCCATTATTTGAGAAAAAAAATTGGTTGTCTGTAAAGTCAGTTTACTGACGATAGTTGAATGTGATAACGTCATAAGAAAATACTGATGGAATGGTTGCATTTTTCAAAAGAAAATTTTAGTTTTACTGAATTGAATTGAATTGAATGTGAATGAAACTGAATGAAACTGAATGAAACTGAATGAAACTGAATGAAACTGAATGAAACTGAATGAAACTGAATGAAACTGAATGAAACTGAATGAAACTGAATGAAACTGAATGAAACTGAATGGAACTGAATGAAACTGAATGAAAATCCGGACCTGGACCCGGACCCAGACTGAACCCTTACCCTTACCCTCATTTACCCTTACCCATTACCCGACCCGGGCTCGGGCTCAGGTAAATGGAACGACGAAACGACGTAACGACGCATGAGTCATGTTTTTTCGTGCGTGCAGCCGGCTCCATCGATTTATAACACGTTATCACGTCAAAAAAGCAACCATCTTGGATTCAAAAAAAAATGTTGAATTCACAATCAGAGCCCCCAAAAACCTATTAAACTATATCCATATCCATTTTTTAAGAAAAAAACTGAAGCCGCCATCTTTGATAAAAAAATAATGTCAAATTCACAATCAGAGCCCTCAAAGACCTATTAAACGATACCCATATCCATTTTTTGAGAAAAAAAATGATGCCGCCATCTTGGATACAAAAAATAATGTCGAATTCACAATCAGAGCCATTTAAACCCTATTAAACGATACCCATATCCATTTTTTAAGAAAAAAAATGAAGCCACCATCTTAGATTAAAAAAATATTTTCGAATTCACAACCAGAGCCCCCAAAAACCTATTAAACGATACCCATATCCATTTTTTGAGAAAAAAATGAAGCCGCCATCTTGGATACAAAAAATAATGTCGAATTCACAATCAGAGCCCTCAAAAACCTTTTAAACGATACCCATATCCATTTTGAAGGAAAAAAATGAAGCCGCCATCTTGGATTAAAAAAAAAATGTCGAATTCACAATTAGAGCCCCCAAAAACCTATTAAACGATACCCATATCCATTTTTTGAGAAAAAAATTAAGCCGCCATCTTGGATTCAAAAAATAATGTTGAATTCACAATTAGAGCCCCCAAAAACCTATTAAACGATACCCATATCCATTTTTTAAGAAAAAAAAATGAAGCCGCCATCTTGGATTCAAAAACTTATGTCCAATTCACAATATAGGAATATAGTTGAAAATCAGACAAAAAACCCCAAAAAGTGCTTTTTCTTCTTCCTGCCCTTACCCACCAGGTGGGGTCGGCACAACATGGTGAGATCCCTATCACTTGCCATCTGGTGAGATGGCAAGTGATAGGGGGCAAGTGTGCGTGAGTACGCACACAACTAGCAAGCCGCAGTAAATACCTATTTTCCGTCCGCCTGGTTTACTCGATACGCTCATAAAAACCTGACTGAATACAGTAAAACACAGAGAACAGACGGCTAACAACAGGCAGAGTAGGTAGAATCATCAACACTGGCCTAGCAGGTACCTATTTACAGAACCAAATAAAGTTTTTTTTCTAAGAATACCTAAAAGACACGCATTACTAAAGAAACTATAAAACGAACAAGAACGGGCAACACACAATTCTCATATAGATAGAGAGAAAGCTCTCAACCTAACAAAAAGAGAAAATATGAGTTTGAGGTTTCAGAAATCAAAACCGCTAAGCGCATACGAAAATGACTCGTATCGCGATCTAAAATAAACCGAATAACGTTGAAATTCCTACGCTGATACCAAACTTTCAGAGCGGCAACGCCGCATTTTTACGGGTGCGAACATACATTTGAAAATTCTGGCGGCAAAATGTTCTTTTGTTCATTACTAGGAAACTACTTGTCCTAGAGAGTCCAAAATTTTGGAGCCGAGTGCTCTAATTCATAGCTCGGTTTGGACACGTCAACCGAATCTGTAGCTATTGTAGATCCTCAGATGTAGCATGTGCGTGCCAGACAAACGTGTCTCCAGCTAACACAGTCATCAAAGCTTCTAACTCGGTGAGTTTTGAACCTAGACACTTGAAATATTTGGAGCATCCATGATATTTTTTGCTCTAAATTTGGAGATATCAAGCAACTTTCTAGCTATAGCCATTCCTGAGACCCACATGTGTTAGCTGGAGAAATGGCTTCCCAGCAAACACGTTGTTATAGTCTTCTAACTCAAAGAGTTTTCGAGCTAGAGACTTGATTTTTTTTATGCCGGGTGCTCTAATTATGCTCTAAAATTTGGCGTTTACTATATAGCTCTATCGTTAGCCGTTTGCCCACACTGAATGAGGAAGCTGTGGAGCCGCTCTCCAGCTAACACACCTATAAAGTCTCATAGAGTCGTTGTTTTTTTTGCTGCTAAATTTTCCTTCAAATCAATGATTGCTCCAATTATGCTTTAAATGTTGGCGTTTTCAGAATTTGCAATTTCCATATGAGGAAGCTGGAGAAATGCACATAAGAAAAGAGATATTTTTGAAAAGCTAGTATTGAACAAGATGAACGTACCATGATATTGATTAGATCGCTTAAAGTAGGCGATGGATGCACAACAATGGGTCTTGAGGGGTGAAAATATAAAAGGATAACAAAATCAAAGACTGGATTTGATGCTTGAGATCGAGGTTTATTCATTTAACAGCATGTTATACTTTCCGATGAGTATATGAGCACACTATCATGAAAGCTACATTTACAATATATGAAATCGCTGTGCGTTTTCGTCAGCCCGTTTTAGCTTCGTTAGATATTAATTAGCACCATCTAGTTCTAGTTTTAGTAAGTTTAATAATGGATAAAGTTCAAAATAATGTCCTGAAAATTCATAAGGTAGTCCAACCAGTGGACTTCTATTATTGTATCTGCTTTCCTAAATTTAAAATTCAAATAAAGTTTCTTTGGATTCGCAAAAAGAGGAACCAAAAGTAATAAAACAAAATTTTACGAAGCAATAATTCAAAGCGAAACAAAACAGCAAAGTTTATTCTAAGTAAGTGAAGATAAAGGTGGTTTATGAAAAAGGTGGGCGTTCTTAAGTCTTTAAATTAATTTAAAGACAGACATGGTCCATGCTTTGTTTTATTTAGCGAATTCTTTATAAAGTTTCCTCTTTTCTTTTGGGCAGGTAATCTTTCATGCTAGGATAAGATTATAAGCTTTGCCGGTAGAATTACAGTGGCCCAACTGAATTTAAATTATTATTTTTTAGACCTATAGTTTTTACTCACTGACTTGGTTCCTAACTTCCTACAAAACCTTTTTTATTTTTAAGAAAATAGCTATATTTATTAAACGTTAAAGATTTAGTACATTAAAGAATTACCCTACATAAAGTGTGATAAGAGCAGGAAGAAGAAGATTATTCAAAAAACTGTAGAAGGCAAGACGTTTCTTTCCTTGTTTTTTGATTCGTAGTTATTAATCATGTTTACTACGCTTAGATTTGGCTGGTGTAGAAGCGCTTTCAAAACTTCTCCTTTAAATTTGATTGAATCAAACACCTTGACTTTGACGTTAACCTTGAAATCTCGTGATCTCTGTAGTCTATAGTTTAGGCCAGTATATTTCTAGTCAATATTACATGACTCTTCTTCCTGCCCTCATCACACTTTATGTGGGGTCGGCACAACATGTATTCCTCCTCCATTCCCCTCTGTCAGCCGTCATCTCTGCATTCACTCCTCTCTTATCCATATCATTTTTCACACAGTTCATCCATGTTTTCTTTGGTCTACCTCTGCTCACATATCCATCCACATCTATACTCATCCCTTTCCTAGTCACATGAATTTTATTCCTCGCCAGCCTAAATTTTTCCTAAATTTTTCTGTCACTAACGCTATTTTCAAACCTCCCCTGATATACTCATTCCGTATCCTATCCATTCTTGTCACTCCACACATCCTACGTGACTACTGAATTCAAATTCACCAATGTCCCTCTAATGATCTAGCAATGACCCACTTGTACTATGACTCATGACTACATCATCTTTATCACTGTCTCGTTCACACTTGGAGCCTTTAAAATATATCTATCTCGTTTTAGTTTAGTTGCTATTTCGACTAATGACTTGAACATGTGTTTTATGATTATTCAAAGACCTTCAGACAGAACATTGTGAGGTAACAACTGTGCTAACACCATTTGACTTCATAATTTGTTTCATTGTTACGTGTTTTTGTCTATGTAGTTTAAATTCTTAACTGACTTCAAAAATGGCGCTACTTCGGTTGTATTTTTTTTATGATTGAGAACGCATAGCTTCGTCTTTTATGAGCCTATTTGAACACCTACGTCACGATGTTTTTCTCCACCATTTGAGAGCACTAGCATTGTGAAGGTACATACATTTTTCGTGCGGAAACCCGCAGCCGAGTCCGCTCCACACGTATTGACCATGTCTTTCCTGTGGATTAGGCCGACTAAGCTGTCAGGATGGTAAAGGTGCTGGACAAGTCTATCCCATCTTAAATCCTGCCCCAGGCACTATAGCGTCCCGTAAGTTGCCCCTGGCGCTATATAAATCATCTACAACAGATGCAAAGGTCTGTTTACGTTTAATAATGTAAATCTATATCAAATTCCAGACGCAGGTTTCTTGCACTCCAAAAGCAAGCTTTATGATATAGTGAGCAACAGGCCTAACACCACTGCTATTTATTCTGTCAGCTAACGGTCTGTTAGATAATACCAGTTTATTGTACGTCGTGTGAGGTGCGAATGATTGAGTGTTACATCTAGTGCACTATCGGAAACTTTTCGAAGGGAAACTGAAGCTTGACTGGCCTCTCAGCTCAGTTGGTAGTAGCTCTGCCTTCTGCGCCGTAGGGTTCGATCCCCACTGATAACAAATATTTTTGTCGTGTACACTGACGTTTGTTCTTTGTATAGGTGTTATTAACTGTATTCTAGGTATGTATTTAAAATGTGTGTGCATAAGTATCAACTATATTTCCATAGTACCTACCTACAAGTTACATTTAAGCCATGCGCACATCTAAGCGTTCTGCGGTGACGAGGAGGGAAACGCTTTCAAATATGACAGCGATATTTCACTGATCGCCACCGGTCTGGGCGTCGATTCCAGCAAAACAAATCACTCAAGCGATCGCGTAAATCGAAGTGACTTGTCAAATTTTGTTTGAAAATTTTGAAAATCGAACGCGGATTCAGCGATCACTATTGGAGCCATGTTGCTGGATTGACGCCCTGTATTCTCGGCTCATCTCGGATCATTTTGCAATTTTATTTTATTGCTTGTTTTCGAAGATAGAATGGATGATTTTCTTGAGTAATTCATCGACGACCTCATCGTAGAAGCATTGACAGCTACGATATACGGAAAACGTAGAAAAAGTGCGGGGTTGTGCAATGCCAATGTGAATTTAAGGGCCATGAAAATCTCGGTCGGCCCGAGAATTATGCTCCTGTACTGCTACATTTCTGCCATTATGAAACCGGTCTTAAATATAATGCATAATTCATGCGAAGGTTACAATCTATCTGCCGTTCAGCTAATTAGACAATAGTTTTGAATGGTGGCTGTGCCGACAATGTAAATGGCTCGAGTGTCAATTGAGTATTTGGGTCGTGAGATGATTTTGTTTTATGACATGGGAGCTTTTTGTCAACTACATAATAATATATAATGTAAAGAGATCTATTTCTATCTAGTGTTAAACAGCCTTCTTCTCAACGGAATTATCTTGAGTAAAAAAAAACTCTCTACTGTTCATATTCATATTCATTTATTCATTGCTTCATGTGTTTTACAGGTCATCGTCGTACGGTTCTGGTCGTCGTAACGTCCAGAACATGAGCCCCGCTGGGGCATTACAATGGCCTTACGGCTACTTACGGCTAATTTTGTTCACAGAGTAGTACTATTTTATCACAATTCCTCACATAAGCCTTTTATTGTACATATCGCCACCATATCTCTCTCTATCTCTTCTTCTTGAATACTTGCAGCGCGCCGAATACTTTGATTTGACACTCTTTGACAGATGACAGATGACAGAACGTGATCTCAGAATATAATAGAGTCCTAGGTTATTATAATGGTAACGTTACACGTGGAATGTGAAGTCACCTTTTTTTTTAAACATCTAGTTGATGGAACAAGCATAGGCCCATCTAATGATAATAATTGGTAAAAATTGGCCTATTTTGTTATAGGCCATTGCCTCACGCACGTCTGCAAAGTGCCTTACGATGCACTGCCCTGCGTCCATCAACTTGAGGCAAATATTCAGCCTCACGTGCCAGTAATTTCACCGCACCCTTCAAAACGAACCACAGCAATGCTGCTTCAAACAAAGAGACGGTATCGCACTATATGTCAATATTTCCAAAGGCTTTATTTACGCACAAAACTCATTGTCTATTCATTCTATTTTTAAAAAGTTTTATCCTAAAAAGGTTTTTATAGATCCTTCAATTAACAAGCTTGTTTGTTACTGGCTATTTACAACTTTTTTGAACCTTTTTGCATCGATAAAAGGTTTGTTATTCAGCGATTTTATAGCAAAATACTTTAAAGCTATCTTTGTCAATAATGTGCGTTGTAAAAACACGATTTTACATGCAAAAGCGTAAAAGCACTGTAAGGACACACTTAATAGTTTGCTGTGTGGAATCAAAAGCTAAACGGTACACGTTATATTATCTACTTGGAGGAGTATTCTGGTAAAATATTTGTCTCTGGATTCAAGTCTTTTGAATGTTTTAATACAAAACTATCTTTAGTTTATTTTTATTTGGTGTAATTAAGAGATTACTTTAGTTTAAAAATATTTTTTTTTGAACTCTGAACTGAAACACGCCGATAATTTCCGAACCCGACCGAGTGTGACGTCACAATGTTATATTTCTTCTCATCGTAGATGCTGATACAGAGTATTATAATCATATCCTATAACATTATGACGTTACAAATATGGCGACCAATGGTGATTTTCACGTCTTTGTTTTCAAATTTTAAAAGTTTTCAATTGTTATAACAAATTCAAATATTTTTTAATAGTTTTTCGCATCGAATATCATTCATTATAATTTAAGATTAAGTTTAAAAATAAATAAGAATATTAAAGACTTTTTGGATTCAACAGTCCAATTATTGGAATACTTACACAGATTTTAATTTCGCCTAAGCCCACATTTACACGTTCACATCAATGCCTAATTGTGGCCAAGGCTTGTATTGTACTTTTCACAAATAATGCGAGGAAATTAAAACTAAGTTACTACCTAGCAGAACCTCACTGAGCCTTAGTACCTAAGCAGAGCTTTTTATTTGAAAATAAAACCTTTGTTAAGTTACCTCCTTGGTTTCATATTTCGGAGCAAAAGATCGTTCCATTTTCAAATGACACGACAGATATGAGTTTTCTATTAATGTATCTGGCCGCTAAACACGACAAATAATGGATTTTCATACAACTTTTAGTGGCCGCTGCTCGCATTAATTGGCCAGTACAGCAATTTCGATTTATATCGAAGAAGGTTGTCAAAATAATGCTCAAATTTCAGAGAATGTTTGAAAAGATTAACATAATGTTTTTATTGACAAAACACAACAAAGGTAACAAAACCCAAACAAAGATAAAGAAAACGATGTAATAGCGCTATAAGTCCACATAAAGTCGTTACTATAACCTACACTATTTTTATTTTATTTTACTTTATTTTATATTTATCAATAGCATTACAAACTAACAGCCTTGGCCAAAACGTCTGTGTGCCAGCTTACACTATGCGAGTAGGCGAGTAAATATACACCGTACAGTACGCGCACCGGATTTTTATCCCTTTGAAGTTTGTCACGTTTTTGAACAACGGCTATGCGCAATCGTTTCTTCTTCTTCGGGCCTTCTTCTTCTTAAATTGAAGAGCTTAGCTCTTTTCGAGGTTTTGATGCAGTTTTCTCCAATTAAGTCTTTCGAATGCGGCCTCCTTGACTTCCTTATACGACATTACAGCAACATTTTCTTTTATCTGGCTCACGTAACTTATTCTTGGCCTTTCGGGTCTTGTCCCATCTTTATTTGGGGTCGGCTCTTCTAATCATTCTTCTCCTAAGATGTCTATCCTGGGTCTATATTGGGTCAATCTCGTTATTTTCTTCGTCTTTCTTATAACTACAGACATCCACGTAAGTCGTGGTCTTCTTGACATTAAGTTCGATCTAATACTTGCAGCACTCAGAATAAGCCGTAGGTCATCTAAAGACTTGCAGGAGTGGGCGTTAATACCTCTCTACTGCGACAGTAATAACTATTTGCTAAGCTATGCCCGCCTACGGTTTTGCTACTGCGTTGTTTTAGCCCTCGTATTCTATAGATTTTTTTTCTGCGACCATTGACAGCTGTCCTATACCGGCAACACGGCTCGATTGAAGTGATTGTTGAACCCGCGTTCTATTTTCAAATTTTTCAAACAAAAATAGACTACTTTCTTCTAATTCAGCTATTGCTTGAGTGATTTGTTTTGCTAGAATTGCACCCTTGTTGTAGATAGATAGATAGATAACTCTTTATTGATCACTATGACACATATAGAAATACAGTATTTTGCTTAAAAATAAAAATTCACAGTAATACAATGGGCGGCCTTATCGCTAACAGCGATCTCTACCAGGCAACCTTGGGATGGACAGAATCGAACATAAACAAGAGAGGGGGGGAGTTTGATTTGATGAGATTAAATTAATATTACGAGTATTTTCAAAAATATTACCAACATAAACGTTGTGTGTGTGATGTAGTGACAGATAAAACGAAAATTAGAGACAAAACACCAGTTGACATATGGGATGTTGTGGGATCGAACCCGCGGCCTACAGTACAGAAAGCAGAGCTACTGCCAACTGAGCTGTGAGCGCTGTCTATGGGTTAGCTATGAGGTAAAGTTAGCTTTGAGTGGAGGAGAAGAGAGCATGATCTAAAATACGGGCGTAAGTTGAATGCTGTGTTGTAGATAAAAATGAATTGGCGTTTATTGATGAAATATTACATCGGTTAGCTTTAGTCACTTCCGTGAGATAATCTAAAAGGTTAAATATATTTTACAGCTGAGTCAATAGCCACTGGCCTTTATTTTTTATTAAATAATACGCTTATTCCTTGCAGATAACTTGGCGTCAGATAACCAGTGATCTGGGAAAATATTTTCTTCAGAGATGGTTATCGCAAAGGAATGTATTTACTTCGTAGATAACCGACATTTGTTGTAATGGTTAATATACACAACCATTTTATTTTTTCGCAAATTAAGAAAGAAGATGGAGGGACAATTTTGTGTTCTGTCAAAGTTCGTGGCAGTGTGTGCGGAGTGTATGCATAGGTTTATGCTGAAACTGGGTGTCGATTCTGAAAACACAATTCACTCAAGCGATCGCGTAAATCGATGTGAGTTGTCAATTTTTGTTTGAAAAATTTGAAAATGGAACGCGGATTCAGCGATCACTCGACGATCACTCAATCGACCGTGTTGCTGGAATTGATGCCCTGATCGCTTATGCTGCCTTCCTACGGTGCGTGGTTCTGCAGATCATCACGCACAGCCGACGACGACGCACGGCAACGCACACAGCAAGGGCAGGGTGAGTATATTTAAAGCATATTTATAATATGTTTTTATTTCCGATTAAACTTTAAAATGTATTCTTCTTCTTCAGTGTGGTGAAAGGATTTTAAGTTTTATTGTAATGTGAAAAATTTAAAGATCGCGGGAAGTCTGTGGATAGAAAGGGGTTAAGAATGGTTCTCCCTGGAAATGTAACATCATCATTATCATTGGAGGTCTATGTCGAGCAGTAGATTTCTTCAGGCTGGTGATGATGGGCGTTATATGACGGCGGGCGCTATTCAAAAACTTTGCTCAACCAAATTGCGTCGCCTTCCACCCACATTAACTTAATTTCCAAAGCACTTCAGCTACAGGATATGGCCCACACAGCTTCTAAACCCAGTCAAAATCAACCTTAAACCAAAGGAATAAAGCTGGTATTCGACTGCTTTAGAACAAATCAATGGTCGGTATTGTTCGATATATCCTGACTGGCCTCTCAGCTCAGTTGGTGGTAGCTCTGCCTTCTGTGTCATAGGTCGTGGGTTCGATCCCCACCGAGAACAAATATTTGTGTGATGAACACAAATGTTTGTTCTCTGTCTGAGCTGAGTTATGAGGCCAGACAGTTAGATTATAAACTGAAATACTTGAGCTTTCTGGTATTTTTAGATCACTCAAAGACCAGTAGCAGACGAAACTAAAGGCAAGGCCACACCAACGCGTCCAGTTCGCGTCCACGTTGGAGATCAATTGTTGTGTACGAACTTATTCACACTGATGCGTTCTCCCATAGGCCGAGGAATTTAACACGCTACACTAGTAGTCCCTAGTAGAGCTTTTTGTGAAGGGCTCGTCCGGGGAAGTACTACCCCCGTGTGCATTGCTGTGTTTAGGTTTGAAGGGTGTGGGTGCCAGTTAAATTACTGGTACGTGAGGCTGAACATCTGTATGCCTCAAGTTGATGGACGCAGGGCAGTGCATCGTAGGTCACATTCTTGACGTGCGTGACCTGTGAGGCAGGCCTGTTTCATCAACTACTTGTATTAAAAACACGCCAGCTCGTTCGTAAGCTGAACGCATCGGTGTGACCTAGTCTTATCATTAGTAGTGTTCCCATGTCCTGATGACTACACTCTAAAAGCATCCATCTATGACTAAGTAATTAACACTACATTTGCAACGACTACAATAGACTGAATGACTCATTTTTAGCATTATTTGTATAGTCTTTCTAGTCTACGAGTATATAGCTGGGACGTCGTAGAATCTAAAAATTCCTAAAACTTGGTGTCAAGTGCATGGAGTCTTTCCGAGGCGCACTTAAAGTCCTTTCATCACACTGACCATTTTATTTATTTATTTATACGTGGTTAGGTTAGGTTATATCACAAAATTAAAGAGTGTACTAGTAACACATAAATTGCAACTTATCATGATCATAATCTTTATTTCTCTTTTGTGGCTCAGGATACAAAATTCATAAAAACTACCTAAATCATGCAAGTTCTCCTTATAATGACATTGATTTTATCGAATCAAGTCCACGAAAGGAACCTCTATGAGGTCCACTTAAATCCTTTCACCACACTTGATCATACTAGCTAATATGTCCTTAAGTATTTGGATAGGTGAGTAAGAAAGTATAATTTCTGTATTTTTTCATTTCATTTCAAATTATCCATTGCCCAGATCCATAGTGGATCTAGTGAGATTTTTTTTTCTCTTTCAATCCATTTTTTTTTTTCAAAATGTTTGGTTTGTATACTTTTTTGTCAGCCAGCATTTCTCTTTAAATTTTCTATGAGTAGTCAATGACCTAGTGACTGGACTACAGACTATGTAAATATAACCTTGCGCACTTCTAAGCGATCTGCGATGGCGATTAGGAAAACGCAGTCTAATATAACAGCGATATTTGTCTGCGTTTCACTGATTGCCATCGCCATCGCCTAGATGTGCACAGGTCTTAAGAGGCCCCTATTCGCAAGTTATTAAAGTTTATGACACTATTTGGAGAAGTAAGTTTTGCGTAATTTATCTTTTTTGCTAATTGATTCTATTTGGTAGCATACAAAGCCTGTACCTAAACCTTAAAATTAAAAATGGATTCAGTAGTATCCCAAGGATCACTTTGAAACGTCTTAATGTTAAGTGAGTCTAGGTGCCAGTTCCTCGCGACCAAACCTAGAAGAACATGCAACAAACTACGCCTTGGTTTCTACCGTTTTTTTTGTATGGTCCTTTCCAAAACAAAATAAATATAGACAGACATTTATTTATTTTCTACATAAGCACACACTAGCAGTTGGTAACCGAGCTTCGCTCGGAATTTTTTTCGTTAATTTGTATTTTTAAGAAATCATAAGAGTCATATTATCATCCTTACTGGTTTATTCTTACTGAAAACCGCCACCTGCTGGACATGCTTGCAGTTAGTTGCTCACAATCGTCAATAGATGGCAGGAGCAGTCACATCTTCAGTTTATGTTTAATTATTGAACTCGGAAAGAAATAATCATTTTCTTAAAATGAATCCTAGCTAGATCAATTTATCGCCCCTGAAAACCCCTGTATACTAAATTTCATGAAAATCGTTGGCTCAGTTTCCGAGATCCTAAATATATATATGTACATATATATATATACAAGATTTTTTCGTTTAAAGGTATAAGATAAGATAAGATAAACCAGTAAAACACAAGGACACTAAAGAAGAAAGGTACAAATAGAAACATCGATACTGGAGAAGTGCGTCGTGTTTCTGTGTGCTACAGCAGCAAAAGCGTCTTGACTCAGCACAATGCCTAGCTACTGTGAGGAAGCTATGATGCTGGTATTCTGTCAAAATAGTAAAGAAGTTCCAGTTTCATGCCACTCCACCTTGACTCCACGTACTTCAGACCATCGCGAGGATTATCAATTTTATTATCATACACCATTGAAAGAATGATTCTTCAGTTTGATTTTCTGATAAAAAATACAATGGCAAAAAACCTTCACATCCACCGGTGTGCGCTGGCCCTAAGTGGTTTCCTTGCGATGTTTTCCTTCACCGTTTGAGAACATTGTCAACGCCGATTCCTGTTTACCCAAAAACTATGACGAGAGCGGAAGGCGAGGAGAAAGAGGGAGACCGAGCATCTGTCAAGATGACATAAGCATAGTTCGGATTCGCACGCACGGATACGCAATATCCTTTCTATTGACTGGCCTCTCAGCTCAGTTGGTAGAAGCTCTGCCTTCTGCGCCGTAGGTCGTGGGTTCAATCCCCACCGAGAACAAATATTTGTGTAGTGAACGCAGATATGTATTTACAATAAAAAATGTATATAAGTAGTATACCAGCTATCTAGTTCCCATCGTACAAGCTCTGCTTAGTTTCGGGCCAGATAGTGCTGTGTGGATTGTCTAAAATATTTTTTTTTTATCCCTAATTTACAACTCAAATCTTTAAAACTGTAATATAAAGCATTAAGGGTGTTATTAATAATCCTGGCGCAACGCTGGAGAAGTTAAATCGTGTTTTGTCACATTTGCTCGAGTTGACAATTGCATGTCAATGCAAGAGACAAAACACGGATTAACTAGTCCAACGCTACACATGCAATGTGACAAAACACGGATTAACTAGTCCAACGCTACGCCAGGATTATTAATAACACCTTAAAAGTATATAGGTACTTACTCGTAGAATTTTTTTTTTAACAAACATCATACACAATTTCGCCATAACCATCGAAGCAGTTATGTCAAAATTTGCGGAACTTATAAAATTCCAAAGTTTACTTTACAATCTTGCAAACGCATCTGACTCACTTTACGGGCGCGTGTGCCACAGTTCGGAAATAGCAGTAGGTTACGTATACTACATTAAAAGCATTGGGTCACGAACATAAAGGAAATGACTCTCGCTCATTGTGTTAATACCGTTTTCTTTCTGGCAGATGAAACATGCATGACATGAAAAAAGTAAAAAGGCATTAAACATCCCTTTGGTAGTTACCATACATTTTGTGTGTTTGATGACGTCACGATATTTTGGTACACACATGCCATCGGCACAGGCCGATCAAGTCAATACCAACAACGAGTGCAAACAAAACAAAAATTCAAATATTTTTTGCTAATGGTTTACTTATTACAAGCATAATCTATTGTATCTTATTTTATTTATTAAAAAAAATAGTTTACAATAAAATAAATCTATATATATAAATCTTTCGTGTCACAATTTGGAACGCGATAAACTCCGAAACTACTGAACGGATTTCGATAAAATTTTGCAACTGCCTTTAATATGGTCGGACTTAAAATATAGGATAGTTTATATTCAATATTTAGGTGTTATTAATTTATAAGGGGCAAAAGTTTCGAAATCTATGTCTATCCCTTTCTATCACGTAGGGAATTTTCAGAAAATTTTCGACTTTGACGAGGAAAGAACGCTCTAGAATGTCTTTGAGGTTCTGGAATGGTCAAATTTAATTCGAAGACTGAAATTATTCGGCTAGCATCCGGAATGCATCCAAACGTTAGTAATCCAGAATTATCTAGAATACTCAAATATACCAAGGTACCCATGCAAACGGTTCGATTTTCGTTTCTTGGTTTTCCCGAACTTATTACTTCTTCTAGAAAATCACTCCGCGGTTCGGGAACATTCGGACGGCGCGCTCTTATTATTATGTAGGAAACGCACAGGGCTGTCACAACACGTCTCGCCGGTTAGCCGCGCCGGGTCGCGCGAAATAATTAATATATTTTTTCAACAATCAATGACTTCTAAGCAACCTGATTCATCACTGACTTACTCGCTAAAGGAAAATGTGGAACACGCTTAAAAAAGTCATCACCCGAGACTCCCGGACTAATTAGTTCATTTATAACCATTTCTAAAAATACCATTAGCATGGTTGATACCTGCAATGCTTACCTACCCTACCTGGTAAGTGAGTATTACATCACATACTCACGTCATGAATAAGTAGTTCGAAAACACGTGTTGACAACCCTAGCGTTACAAGGGCAACAAAGTTGCGTGTTAGAAAGAGAAGCGCGATGTATTTTTATTACAGGTAGGTGCGAGCGGAATTGTGCTTTATTTTGTTGTAGCAACGGTTGCTTTTGATTTCAACACTTCCGCAGAATTTGGTAGGTATACCTACATTTTATTCAAGAATTTTCGATTGCCGGCAGTAAGTACCTACTGGAAAGTTCGATTGTTGTAGGTATAAAAGCAGGAACTCGGTGAATAGCGTCATTTCCATTCTGGTATCCATAGAACAAAGATCGGAGAGAGAATCAAAGTGAACAAAGTGAAGTGTTTTCCGACCAATGCGATGGCGCGGGCGGGACGACATAATGGAAATAACGGGTGCAACTTGGACGGCTAGCCCAAAATAGGAGAAATGGGAGAGGGATAGCCTTTGCCCTCAAGTGGGCGTCCCAAGACATTATACCAATAGAATAATAATAATAGCAATAGGTAGGTATGTGTACAAAAACTATGAATGAACTATGTAACGAAAATTGTCTTTGGAAAAAAATGGCTTAGAACATGTACTATTGAAAAGCTATATTCACCTTGAGTAACATAGGCTATAAGTATTTAAAAAAAAGTGTTCAAAAAAAAAGTCCACCCGTGCGAAGCCGGGACAGGCAGCTAGTAATAATATAATTATATTGTGGACAATCCACACAAGACTTATCTAACTCTAAATTAAGCAGAGCTTGTACTTTATGAACCAAATAGCTGATATAATACTAACACACAGTTTTGTTTTGTTAATACAATATGTTAAGAATACAATATAACACCCAGACAGAGAACAAACATCTGTGTTCACCTCACAATTATTTGGTCTCGGCGGGGATCGAACCCACGACCTACAGTGCAGAAGGCAGAGCTACTACCAACTGAGTTGAGAGGCCAGTCAAATCTTTGCTAAGTTTGAGACGAGACTGCGTGATGAGGGTTATTTAAAGCAATAAGTGTACCATGAGGTGACATGTTCTTCTTCTTCTGTTACTGTGTCTCCAAATGAGAAAAACATCGTAATTACTGCTTGAGCAACTCTGAAGAATCGTGTCATTTGCGAATGCCCTTTGGTATTTATGTGTAGGTATTTTCAGGTCAATGACATTGGGCAAACGTCATTTCAAGTTTATCGACTGACTGTCTGCTTTAGGGACGAAGGTTACGAAATTGTTATGCTGTCTTCGTACCTGTGAGTTGGTCAATTATCCAACTAAAGAGTTTAGTTTTATTTTTTGTGATTCCCCGAAATCCCGCTCGGCTCTTAGCTTTTGGGACATTATATACACAAGCTGGTATAACCAAGCTTTGCTCGGTTTTTATGAAATGATAAAATAATATGATTAATATTTTTCCATCTTACTAACAACGCCATCTGCTGAAATAGCTAAAATAAGTTTGTTTTAGTTGATTTTCGATAAAGTTGATTGTAGAAAACAATAAAACGAAATTTTCTAAAAATTAATCCTAGATAGATCGATTTATCGCTTCCAAAACCCTCTGTGTACTAAATTTCATGAAAATCTTTAATTCATAAAAGCTACACTGCAAAGTTTATTTATTTATTTATTTATGATCATTAACCTAGATATAACTTTACAGATACTACTTATCTAACACGTTATAATCTAGTAATATGAAGAAGTCTAGGTCTTTTTCAGACTGATGAGAGAATATCTCCTGTATCTGAGGATACTGAGTGACTACCCCCTTGGGTAACCGTAATTCTTGAGACTTGTAAGAGACTTCCGTACTAAGTATTAGGAAAAGGCTTTATAAGGCCAATCTTGCGGGTAGGTGCCCTTCGTTTCGTCTTCCGGTTCGTGGTCGCCATTCGAGAACCTGTATTCCCCAACGGTTGTCGATGTGGTGGTTGGTAAACAGAATCATATAGGAAAATAGAATTAAAGAACTATGACAAAAACTGACGGAAAAATACTTCACCACTAGGTAGTAGGCACTCATACCCTACCTACTAGAGGTTAGCAAATTGTATAGTTTTCCCAAGTGTTTTAAACTTAAATTTTAACACGCAATGGTTAAAATTCATCCTGGAAGGCATCACAATACATCTGTTGTATGTATCTGTGGTTCCAAAGAAGCATAGACAATAAAGCCTTTTTCCCCATATGGGATCTGTCTCAATGGGCTATTTACCGCCCTTATTGCTTGAAGTCATAAACTGCATTGCACGATTAAATTAAGTCGTTCAAAACGACTACTTGTTTTGTTTATAAAGTAGTATGACTCAAAGTTGCTTTGACCATATGTTTTTCCTAGAATAACTAAGGAAAACCTCATACACACTTATCGTATGTTTATAAGATCAATCTTTATGTTGCTTACGTCATGGCTATTTGGTTTTCCCTAGTCGAGTGAACTAAATTTTCTGTTTTGGACGATTTTATGACGTTTACAGCCGGTTTCTAAAAGCACAATTAAGTCAAAATGAACTAATCAAATGTCAAATCCCTTGTCAACTGGAAAATGGGTTGCAGGAACGCCAGTCAATTGAATCTCTAATCAGCTTTTCAAGAAAAAGTTCCATGTCAAGTCGTCGTTTCGATGCTTGGAGGAAGAAACATTTGTTATGAAAGAGAGTGAATGTAAAATGAATGACAGGTATTATTGTAGTTCAGTCTCTGTCTGCCCCAAACTAAATGAGAGGGAGTCGGCGTCGCAAGACAGGGTCTGCAGTAAACTCGGCATAAGATTATTTAACATTTGTGTATTTTGGTGTGATATCTCTTTCTGTAGCCCAATAATTATACTTGACAGTTTTGCTTATTTAAACAATCTGTCAGCTAACAAAAGGTTAAATCAAGCTTTCAGAAACCAGCCGTTTATGTACTAAAAATGCAAGTTCCTTCAATTTTGCAGAATACAGAACTGATTAACCAATACTTATTAAAAAGAAACTCAATTATGGCAAAAACTGACTTAACCACCACTGCCATACCTTATTATGAGTCCCAGGTTCTTCTTACTGAAATCATAGTTAGTTAGGTATAGTTCATGCATTTCACGAAGACGCGTCAATTAGAGCATTTTGGCTCTTATTACAACCAGATAAATATCACTGGATGCGTCTTCGTGAAATGCATGAACTATAGCTACAATGTAGACATGTACAGAAAAAAATAAAACTATAAGTCATAGATGTCAAATCAAAGAAATAAATTTAAAAAACTATCAATAAAAATCAATTTTAAATAAAAATGCCAAAAATGATTGATGATTAAACAAATCAAATTAAATGAATACTGTCCCAGAATTGGCCAGCTTATTCTAATACCGTAGCTATATTTTTTACCACACTTCATTATTACCTCCTCGTTAGCCAAAAAAAAAGACAAAGCACTTTGTGTGGCACGCCAAAAGGATTGCACGGCCTCATCAAAGACTTCCGTATCTTTCCATTCATTTTGACCCCTATTTTGAACCTTATACCCATGAAAAAAGAGTGCAGATTAACGAGCAAAAAATCATAATCGAGATATCCGCAAACAATCGCATGTCGTGATTGGCTCAAGACTTTTTATTGTAATTTACATGTCAGTTTGATTATCAATCTTATTTCTTGACTAATAAAGATCAATTTGTTATCCGGGAACGGTAAATAAAGATGGTGTTTCAATCTTTGACAGATTTAATGGTTTATAATATTCGGTTTGACGCTAATTCATCCGTGTTGCGCTTCTGATTTGCATAATCTATGGCAGCCATTGTCACAGAAGAATTAATGTCATTCGGTGGGATTGAAATGACGATGGTTGGTTGTTGAGTCATAAAACTTTTTCTCCCGTTATACGTACTGTAAAAGAACCTTATTCTCAATGGAATCATCTTCAATAGAAGCTCTCTACTGGCCACAGAATAGTATAATCTCACCCCACGCTTTTTTGTACAATAATATTTTTTCAATTGATTATTAGATTATTACAGTTTTATTTTTAACTTTTTAGTTCAATTAGTTATAAAACCGCGTTTTTTTAGTTTTTTAAACTATTATTTATTTGGTTATGGCCGGAGGCCCGTGTGCGAGTACACAAACTGTCATCTTCTTCGTTTGATCCAAAATCTCAATCTCATCATCCAAACTAAATTCACTTTTAGAGAATGACACTAACAAAGTGCGAAACTCTACGGCGTAGTGTGGGCGTGATTGTCCACTTTCAACAAACAAACAAAGTGTTTGAACATCAGAAAGCAGAGAAATTTAAACGTGTGAAAAAGGTTTTCGTTTCTTTGTTTTGCGTCATTCGTGTGAGAAAAACTACAAAAGTGTAAGTGGTTTTGACTGGCCTCTTAGCTCAGTTGGTAGAAGCTCTGCCTTCTGCGCCGGTCGTGGGTTCGATCCCCACCGAGAACAAATATTTGTTAAGTGAACACAGGTGCTTGTTCTCTGTCTGGGTGTTATATTGTATTCTAAGTATGTATTTTATACAAAGATTTGTTTGGTAAAACATAGTAGATGTATGTTCTCTGTCTAGGTGTTGTGGACTCATTCTGAGTGATTCTGATGATGTTAAACATCATTTTGCCGTTAGCTTAACATTAAATTAGTCGTACAAAAAACGTTGGGAACCAAGCCGGAGTTTGTTGTCTGTTCTTCTAGGCTTGGTCGCGTGGAACTGGCACCCAGACTCACCTAGCTCTAAGACGTTTCAGAGTGGTCCTTTTGATACTATTGAATAAATACATAATTATACATATTTGACTTTGTCTTTGAGTCGTTAGCCCCGATTTTATATCTGGAGAAACTAATTTTTCTACGTAGCGTTTGTTAAACTCAAACTCACACTCAATAAAATTTTATTCATTTCAATTACAAGAATCACTTTGAAACGTCTTAAAGCTAGGTGAGTCTAGGTGCCAGTTCCACGCGACCAAGCGTAGAAGAACAGGCAACAAACTACGGCTCGGTTCCTACCATTTTTTTATGATCCTTTTACAAATCAAAAATAATCAAAAATAATAGCAGTGAAGTTCCAGTGTGGTGCCACTTCACTTTCTTCTTCTCTTCACAAAATTGGGGGTACGATTTCCATACAAACTTAATTTACACAACTATGGGCGAATAAAGTATTAATGTACACTGAAATAGCTGTAATAGGCTTTTACAGTGGTCCTTATTACCGGCCAGTTATATAAAGTTGGAGTGTCAGCCGTTGGTCGTGGCAGTCGGGCTTCAGAAAAAAAACTAACAGACTTTTACGACTATTTTGAGACATATGTTTTAAGCTCACTCACGTATTCAATGCCGAGTACCCGTTAGTAAGAATGACGAAAAAATTACTTTTTTGGTTTTTTATTAATATTTCTGTTATCCTACAGTTTTCTCCAACTTTATATAACTGGCCGGCAATAAAGACCACTGTAAAATTCTATTACAGCTATTTCAGTGTACATTTATACTTTGTTTGCCCATAGTTGTGTAAATTCAGTTTTTATCGGAATCGAACAACCTTATAGTAGTATTATTAGTTCATTAATTATATTAATAGTATCGCCTTTAACAAAGCATTGCTTCGTATGCATCATGATTCTTTTTAACCGACTTCCAATCAAAAAGGAGGAGGTTCTCAATTCGGTTGTATTTTTTTTTTGTTTTTAATGTTTGTTACCGCATAACTTCGTCATTTGTGAGCCGATTTGAAAAATATTTTTTATCTGAAAGGTACTGCTTCCAGATTGGTCCCATTTTAATTTTATTTGAATCAGTGTTGCCATTTTTTTTTAAATGTTTGTTAAATGCCTCCGTCATTTATGAACCGATTTAGAAAATTATTTTTTTATTTGGAAGGTTATTCTTACGTCCAGATTATCCCAAACAAATTTCATTAAAATCGTATTAGCCGTTTGGCAATGAAGTCGGTTTCTCAAGTTTTTTAAACTTATAATTATTCATTTATGATTTCGGATCACCTGTCCCAGTAAAACACACAGTTTTTCCTGTCATAATAATTGTTTTACGCTTAGTATAATAACTCGTAGATTAGTCATATTACGCGTAACAAAACCTGTTTTAGAGAATGCTGTAGGCTTACCACAAGCTCTGTCTGGCTCTGTCTCTGGCTCTGGTTTTGAGTCTGTGTGAGTGCTCACTTGTGTATTATACTGCGTGTGACGTTTCGACGCATGGTTTATTTAGACAGCACTCACACAGACTCAAAACCAGAGACAGACCTGTGTGTATGACGTTTCGACGTATGGTTTATTTAGACAACACTCACACAGACTCAAAACCAGAGCCAGAGACAGAGCCAGACAGAGCTTGTGGTAGGCCTACTGTTTGTCGACCTTTGACAAAGTCAGCAAAATACCTAAACGTGCCCCGACCTGTTCAAATATTACCACAGTTGGTAATAACATTTATGAATTTCAGAAGTATTTGCATACTACTTTGGTTCAGTTCAAGGTATTGTATTTCTACTTTGGTAAAAGAGTTTAGGTAAGCGTAGTTTAGGACGTCCTTCGGCAAGGTGGGGCGACGATCTACGAAATGTAGCAAGCACTGGAGAAGAGACGAAGACCGGGCTCAGTTGCGTGTCTTGGGAGAGACCTACGTCCAGACTGGTGTAGGTTGATGATGATAAGCTAGCTCTATAACTCTATAACTATAATATTGTCATAAAAGTATTGGCATAAAATAGTAGCATGGCCTCCTTTTAGCGTCGCCGTAGTCGGGTAAAACCGACGAAATGAAATGAAATTTTATTCTGCAACACGTCAGTTACGTAGGAACATTTATGTTAAAAGCCCATGCTCAGAACATAGTACTGTTACGTCGAAAACTCTCCATTGATTATAGCTACAACTCTGTTTTAATTTTACACTGCAAACAATACAACTACGTATCACGACGCCATCTTCCTTCTTCTTCTACTCTAGGGATGTGTCCCGTTGATTGATCCAATTAGGGATGTCCTATTCCAAAAACTGGTTAACAGTACCTAGATGGTAGTATGTACCTAATCAGTAGGCAATATACTAGATAGCTACCTTAAATAGGCAGGTACCCAAGTAGGTAAAAAATCCATCAATCAGGCATGACCTAAGGTCACGTGACCTTGTAATTTAAACATCAATATTTTTCTGATTATTTAAATTTTCCACACACACAATCACTTCGTAATATTAGTCCTATCCATCCAACAGTTGTCTGGTAGAAATCACTGCTTAGCGATAAGATCGCCTATTGTTTCTACAAATAGTGTGTATGTATCACCTAAGTTTTTTTGAGTCATCATCATCATCAGCCTGAAGAAGTCCACTGCTGGACATAGGCCTCCCCTACACATTTCCAGGAAGAACGATTCTGAGCCTTTTCCATCCATCGACTTCCCGCGATCGTCGTCGGTCCATCTAGTGGGTGATTTTGTGAGTAATAAAGTATTTTCCATCTTCTATCGATCTTATTTCACTCACACCGCACATCCATCAAACCAAAACACAACAATATGCTTTGGGGTTAAGGGGGTACGATTTCCATACAAACTTAATTTACACAACTATGGGCGAATAAAGTATTAATGTACACTGAAATAGCTGTAATAGGCTTTTACAGTGGTCCTTATTACCGGCCAGTTATATAAAGTTGGAGTGTCAGCCGTTGGTCGTGGCAGTCGGGGCTTCAGAAAAAAAACTAACAGACTTTTACGACTATTTGAGACATATGTTTTAAGCTCATTCACGTATTCAATGCCGAGTACCCGTTAGAAAGAATGACGAATAAATTACTTTTTTGGTTTTTTATTAATATTTCTGTTATCCTACAGTTTTCTCCAACTTTATATAACTGGCCGGCAATAAAGACCACTGTAAAATTTTATTACAGCTATTTCAGTGTACATTTATACTTTGTTTGCCCATAGTTGTGTAAATTCAGTTTGTATCGGAATCGAACAACCTTAAATAAAACAAAGTAAAGGTGGGACTTTTGCCAATGTATTTCTGTAGTACGTTTTAGTTTTATTATAACTGAAGCCTTGTGATATTACTGTTGGAATATTTTTGACGTAACAACGTTTTATAATTCGATGGAGCCGGCTGCACGAAAAAAACATGACTCATGCGGCGTTACCTCGCTCTGAGGTGTTCCATTTAAGGCTTGAAGTGCAAGTGAGAGCGCGGAACGAGCGACAAAGAGGCACAATCGGCCTCCGCGTTCGGCAGCGTTCGACATCTGTCTCTCTCCTACTTGAGTGAGCGATGTGTCCGCGTGGACAGTATGACGTTGTCACGTTCAACTATCGCCAGTAAACCTACTTTTCAGACAACCGATTTTTCTTTTCTTAAATCAGTAAGCATTTTATTTCAATTTTTATACATACGTAATCTCAATTTTTGTCATACCTATAAATGATTATCTAAAAACTTTTTAAAAATAATTTGTGGTTTTATCTTGCTTTTACAGAATAAGCTGTAAATCCATCAAGCGTAGCGAAATACACTTAAGGACATTTGAAGAGACTAACTGAATTATCTAACTAAATCCGAAGTAAAGCCTATTATTTTAGTCTGGGTTTGTATATTCTAAAACCGAATTTAAAATTTGAATTGCCTGTCTGTAAACCAATCGTTTTGATATCGTAGTAGGTATACCAAGAATACAGTTGCACCGATTTTTTTAATACACCTTGCTGATGACAGTATAGATCACCTGATGTTAAGAGGTAACCATCGCCTATGACAAAGCATTGCCTTAAGACATGCACGTCAGGAACGTGCCCTATGATGTACTGCCCTGCGTCCATCAACTTGAGGCATGCATGTTCAGCCTCACGTGCCAGTAATATCATCGGCACCCACACCCTTCAAACCGAAACAGAGCAATGCTGCTTCACGCCAGAAATACGCATGGCAAATAGAAATGACATACCTAAGGGCCAGTAGTGGGCTTTTTCATACTGCAAACTTATAGACCCGAGGGCCTATAAGTTCTCGGGGTTTTCCCTCGAAGCTTCGACATGGGGTCCTTCAAAAGGCGAGCCTATCACTTCTTAAAAGGCCGGCAGCGCATCAGCACCACCTCTGATGTTGCAGGTGGGCGACGGTGACTATTTTCCATCTGTACGTCTGCTCGTTTGTAAAACCTGGCCTAATTTTTCTTTAAAACGTTCGTTGTAAAACATCAGACAAACGAAGTCACGGGAATTTAACTAGCTGGTAATAAGTGACTATGATTCAACCGCGTCTATGTAAGGAGCTCTGGACCATCATCTTCCAAACTAAGGTTGTTGCCTTAAAAGAAGTACAGTTACTGAACCCTTTGACCGAATGCGCTTCTAACTAGGATTGGAGCTAAAATAACGTGTAGTAAAACTTATTTTCATCCCACCAGCTCTGAAAGTGTGTTTTTGCTGTTTAATTTCTGACTGGAAAAGCCGTTTTTATCCGCTAGAGGATAAAGTAAATTTGAATTTAGAATATCGTGTTCAATAAGTTTGTGAATACACAACCTATTTACTTCTACCTCCATGGTAACTTATCATACAACCTTTTTATTTTGTTAAAAACTCGCACTCGTAACCTTCTTGGTGTATTTGTGAATTCAAAACACCATTAAACCTATTTACTTCTACCTGCATGGTGCACAACCTTTTTAAATTTGTTAATAACTCATACTCGGAACCGTCTTGGTGTGTTACTTTAAATCGCGCCATGAATCGCCATCGAGTGCAAAGATTTTTCACCTTGTGCTCTTTTGATTCCTTCGCCAACGCTTAGGATTCTAACTTTTAAACCACTCGCTCCGCTCGTGGTTAAACTTTAGAATCCTGCGCTTGCTCAGCCATCAAAATTGAGCACGCGGTTAAAAAGCAGCTTTGCACTCTTGTATAACAAATAACTATGATTGCTCTGGCTTCTCAGCACTTCTAGCCTCCAAACCAAAGTTTCTGATGTATTGACCGGGGGTACAATTTCTAGGAACACAAATCACTCAAGCGATCGCTGAATTCCAGTGTAAATTTTTGATTGAAAAATTTGAACGCGGATTCAGCGATCACTCAATCAAGCCCTGTTTCCCGAATAGCAGGGCACACCCATTGCACTCGAGTGTATAACAAGAATCTTCTTTTTTTACTTAAAAATAGTAGTAAAATTCGATGACAAGAAAGCTAATTCAACTAGTTTTAGTCTCATTTACATAATTTTACATTCAAATTGGTAAATGAAATTGTTTGACATAATATTATTAGGAAAATAAGACAAAAAAACAACTAAGTTAATTAGTTTTAGTCTCATATAAGAATGTTTCATTCAAATTGGTAAATTTAATTAATAATAATAATAATAATAATATTTCTTTATTGCAGACACGTGGTCCATAGGTTGACACATTTATACAAACACATTGTAAATCAATATAAAAATACAAATTTGATACACAATACAAAAAAAATACAGTAAAATAAGTGCAGAATATAATAATATATTACTGCTAGTCTAGGTGGCAATTTCCACCCATCGTCGGTACATTGCCGTCAGCATCAGTCTGTCTGCCAAACTTTTGATGATAGAGTTGGGACAACTATTAACTCTGTCCATAAAGGACGCAATTCGCTTTCGCTGTATGGCATTAAACGTGTCAACTCTGGCTTCTGCAAACATGCCTGAGGCGCTGCAGTAACGCCTCAGCCCCAGCCTAATTGTTTAGTTGGGTTTTCAATAGTTTTTTAAAACTTAACCTTTAATCTCCATTAAATGTTTATGCAAAGAAATCAAAGTATTCTCAGTAAATCTATTAGTTGAAGAGTATATTAGACAAAAACCACGACCCGTCTTTCCAAGGTTATTTCTGTTTGTAATAGTTTTTTTGCCTTGAACGTAGATTATAGACAGACAACGTGTTCAATTATAATTATACATTTTAAAATAAATAAGTAATCGATTGTGATGTTACTTTTATAAATCCTTATTATTCCTCTTCTTTTTCCTGCCCTTATCCCACTTTATGTGGGATGGGCACAACATGACATGTCTTCCTCCTCCATTCCCCTCTGTCAGCCGTCATCTCTGCATTAAAAAAATATTACTAAGATACTAAAACTAAATGCTTATCAAAAGTGCCACTAAAATATTACTTATTTTTCGCTTTATTTTTTTATTCGGCGTACCTACATTATTGTTTATTCAAATTCATAATCATTTATTTTAATCGAATTGTGTTTTTATTTTGTGACGAAGGTCGATATGAAAGTAGAGCATAGATTAATTAGTTTCGTTTTATTTTTATCACTTTATGTACCTACAATACAATGTTTTATTATTCAGTTCAATGACCTCCTTTTAATTAGATATAGTGACTTTTATAGTAAAACTTTGTTTTCAAACTCCTCTTTATTGCTGTTAAAATAAAGTCGAAGTTTCTGTAACTTTTCTTTTATAAGTAAAAAGTAATCCCGCATTCTGATCCTGAGCAGTTTAATTTATTTACTTTTAAAAACTTTCAAAGGATGTTCATTCTTAGTCAAGCATTTTAAAAGTTCCACTTAAGGTCTCAACTGTAGTTACCCGCATGGAGTCGCACTGAGAGGCATTTTGTAGTTGGATACATTATCATCTTCTAGCTCCCATCTCATGCTCGTTTGACCAGAGGGTCAACATAACAAATTCTCATTCCACTGTCTTCCATACACAGAACACAATTACTCAAGAGAAAAATTCTAAGTCCATACAAAAAAGGAGGGAACGCAAACTTAGTTCGTGGGATACAAAATAGATGGCGTTGATTATTTTTTTCAATGCAACAAACTACCGATCTCGGGGTTTGAACCAGGGTCCCTTGTCTTCATACAGTTGAACAGAAATCGAGACGTTGATTGACTGTGCCACGGAGGAGATAGATTATGAAACGAAACTATCCATCAGTCCCAAAAGCATTATTCACCTTCACGCTCACCACTTGTAACCCCTTGTAAGTAGTCCCCACTCCCCATCCACATTCGACAGGGTCTACTTCCATTTTATTACTGTGTTGATGTCCATGAAGTGTTTTCTAGACACTGACATAATCCTGTCGTGACGTCACCATCGCTGTCAAAGGTTGAACGACCCGCAAACTTATAGCTCCAGTGATGACAGCGACTAAAAGTGATTGCATGCGGGTATGTAGACTTGAAGACTCGAAGGCTAAAGTCGTACAAGAACTAAGTGGAAAACCAGAGGAAGGTGGTAATTAAATGGAGGAACATAAGTCTCGTCTTGACGTAGATGAGAGCCATCAGAGTTTCATCTGAGATATTAAAGATACTTTCACCACACTTGGTTTGAAAGAACCAGTGACACGATAAGAAGAAGACAAGCTATGAAGTAACATTATTTTGTAAGCATCGGGTAACAAAGCGTTGGCATGAACTTTAAATAGAGCGAGATGCATCTCTTATCAGTGCATTCCAGTCCAGAGCTTGATTGATAACACCTATGTACTTATTTATACACCGCACCAGGGGAATTGTAACTTAACGTTAAAGAAAAAGGGCTCCAAGTTGATTAAAGAGATACATAATGTTTTTCTTTAAGTGATTTTGTTTCATTCATTCATCGTTTAAAAGCATGAATGGCGCTAAAGATCTGAAGGTGACAAATGGCCGAAAACATGAATAAAATGCCTTTATAGTATAGGATCCCTAGAAGAAGGACCTTCACCGAGCTGGTTATTTAATGAAACGTATTTTATATTTAATTAAACATGCCAATAAATATATTCTATATGGGTTGCCTATCAAATTTCAGTCCAGGATATGATTAATTAATAATTAAAAAAAAAAAAATGTTTTTTTAACTTTCCACCGGTTTGTTTATTCGACAAATTCTATACCAATCGAAAGTATAGACCCCATAGAATAGGCAAACGTTAGGTTGCTTATTTTTTTCCGGTCACAACTCTCGGGTAGCCAGGTATAAACAGGAAAATCGATACTAGCATTTTGCACCGGTATGTTTATTGAATAAAAATACTGGGGTCTATACTTTCGATTGGTATAGAATTTGTTTAATAAACAAACCAGTGGAAAGTTTAATTTTTTTTTTTTTAATTATTAATTAATCATAATTATCCTGGACTGAAATTTGATAGGCAACCCGTATAGAATATATTTATTGGCATGTTTAATTATATATAAAATACGTTTCATTAAATAACCAGCTCGGTGAAGGTCCTTCTTCTAGGGATCTTAGACTATTAGTGCGTCTACGTAACCAGGTTTTGTAACTAACTACGCAGATTTTTTTTCTTAATTCGTAACCGGATTACCAACCAATAAAAAACTTTTGTCATTCAGTTCTTAGTTCATAACTGGGTTTCGAAACAAGACTAAAAACACATCATGTCTTCATTCACTAATAATTACGAACTAACACACTCTTGCTTTCAATAATTTGTGGTTTATTTTCTAAACGAAGGCTTTTAGGGATAAGGCCGTCCATCGTACCCATATTTCTAAATGCACATACAAACATACATGCATAAAATCACGCCTCTTTCCCATGGGGGTAGGCCGAGTTCACGGATTGCCACTTGTTACGATCCTGTCATACCTCTTTCGTTTCATTCGCTCGCATAATAGTCTTCAATGCTCGTCGGTTTAGGGTACTCCTGACCAGGCTTTTCTCTAAAACGTCTGCTATCTGATCGTGATATATGCGCCGAGGTCTTCCCCTTCCAGCAGTTCTATTCACACTCGCCTGATGCATCTGTTTTGTTTCAAACGTTCCTTTTATATCTCCTCTCAGCTCAGTTGGTACCTAGTAGCTCTGCCTTCTGAGCCGTAGGTCGTGGGATCGATAGAGACAAATAGAGAAGTAAATAGAGAGTATATTATGTATTATATCAGCTATCTGGTTTCCATATTAGAAGCTCTGCTTAGTTTGGGGCTAGATAATGTTGTGTGAATTATCTATAATATTTATTTTATTAATATTAAATCTTCTTTTGTGTCCCCAATTAATTATTATTCGAACTCTGTTTTTTTCTCAATATTTCACAATTTTGGCATCCAAATTTCAATACAACCCAGTTTATAATTCCAACATGATATTTCAAACGAAACATCCATTTATCACAATATCATTGACACATTGCGAAACCATAGACAAAATTACGGACAAATCAGAATCATTAATTATAGGTAACGCTTACGTCAGCATGATTTAGTACTGTTGAGTCAGATCTGCGCGGCAAATTAGCAATGATTGCGCAAAGAAGCATAGATCTACCAAAGAGCTGTGGATCTTGAAGTAAAAATATTGAGAAAGAACACAAGAAAATTGCTGCCAGTGTGGTGGAAGGATTTTAAGCGCACGTTTTCCTTCACCTTTTGTGAGAAAATTGAAATGATACCCTTGAAAATGATCCTTGTGTAACACTTGAGTGGCATTAAATAAATAATTTTATTTGATTTTGATTTGATTTGAAAATATTCATCAAGTAATCCCGGGGTGTGTGAATTTATCACCCATCTTGTTAATTTATCAACAATCTACATTCTAGATAGGTTTTCTATTTCTAATTGGTTGCTAAATTCATATAAAAACATTGTTACTAAAAAAACCCAAAAGGTTACTCCCCTATTATGACTGTCATCATGACAATAATAGAAAAGAATTTGACAATCGGACAGTCCATTTGACCTACGACCCTGATCATCAACAGATCGTAGATAGAGTAGGTCATCGCATCGTGCGTTTATTGCCTCTCAATGGCCTATAGTTCTCGACTTTATACAGTAGATAAGTGGGCCTACCACAAGCTCTGTCTGGCTCTGTCTCTGGCTCTAGTTTTGAGTCTGTGTGAGTGTTGACTAAATATATAATAATAATGTTTATTTCAGACAACATAAAATGCACACATTACAAAAAAGAAACATCTTAGGTCCATAGTTAATAAATACTTTAGAGACTAACATACATAAAATAAAATAAAATTACTAATCAAAATCAAATCTTAGGGGCTTTTTTCGTTAGCCAAACCTACGTCGAAAAGTAACACACACAGTATAATACACTGGTGAGCACTCAAAACTGTAGGCCTAAAGATTATCATGAACTCATTGAAAATGAATACTTTTGGTCAGAAACTTGGATGATTAAAAAAACGGTACATATTTTTGGTGACATTTTTATACAGTACCTAAGTGCAACGGACCTTTGTCTTTTGAAGTTAAGTGCTAGAGTCCGCGCAAGATAATTATCTTTGCGCGTGACAGATGATAGAAAATGTAAAAAAACTGACTTGAAATATTCTCCCAATATATTGCATTAATAGCAAAATGTGAAGTGCATCGTAGGGCACGTTCCTGAAGTGCGTGACCTACGAGGCCATGCTTTATATGCCATGGTCCATTATATTTATATTTACATCAGAATTAGACAAAGAAACAATAAAAGGCTAATACAACGTACAAAATTAGTTTTTGTTGTCTAAATATTTGACTATCTTATGACGTCACGCCACACACTTGAGACTTTTTGCGTGTGTTTTTGTTACGTCATAGAATACCAAAGCGCTTAAAGAACTAAAGAATCCAAAGACCTTGAAGTGTTAAGAGACCAATGTTTGAACAATAAACTTTTGAATAAACTTACGGCTGAAAGGATTTGAATAAAACTTTCAGGTAAAAATAACCAAACACTTAAAAAAATAAAATATATATTTTATGACGTAACAAATAAACTCAAAAATACTATACTGATATCAAAAAATCTTTCATCATTAGAAAGCTACATTATTTCTGAATAACATAGGCTATATTTTTACTAGCGACCAATCCCGGCTTCGCACGGGTGTAATTTAACAAAAATATATTTGAATAGTATTTAATTACTCAGTCTTGTAGAGGTTGCCACATGGGTACATAAATAGATTGAAACAAATTTCTTCATCATCATTATCAGCATGAATAGCTCCTGCTGGACATAGGCCTCCCCGACACATTTCCAGGAAGAATGATGCTTTAAAAATACTTAAAGTAAAAAGTAAAACTTAAAGTTTAAGTGTAAGTATTTTAAAATACTTTATTGCTTTTAAAAACTTAGGTACAGGTAATGATACAAATAAAAAACTTGGACATAGCAGGCTAAAATTTGCAGGAATTGGCTGGAAGGGTCTGGATTGTATGGACAATCCGATACCTTATTTGTTCACAATAGTAGGTACTTTAAAAGTTATGTAAACAGAAAACATATAGATAGTGCAATCCACGAAGGCGCGCCCCACTATTCCTCCTAACCGTTTATAGTCTAAGTGTGCAAGCTTCCGTCAATGTTTGAGTGTTATCGGTACACACTAATTACCTATGAGTGCACACGCACACTACAATGAATAGACTACGGTTCGCGACTGCCGCTCGGAGCAAACTCCCCGCACCCCGCGATCCCCTCAACCGAAAATTGGTGGGGCGCGTCTTCGTTAATAATTGCACTATCTGTACATACCAGTAAAAAAAAATACAAACATGCATAGCTGCCAAACTCTCCTTTTTGCTCCGTAGTAGTCGTTTAACTTTCATCCCACTCTACATAGAGTCCATTACTATTGCAATTAAAAAAACAGATCTACACTCCACTTTTTAAGTTCCTATCCAGGTATGAGTCGTAAATTTCTTTGATGAGAGTATTACCGCCATTGTAGAGGCATACGCAGTAGCGCAACATCGTTGAGTTAGTTGCTAAGTCGCATGAAATTACACCCTTCCTAACCTTAGGTATTTCTGAAAGCAGGTAGGTGAGATGAGATACGGTTTTATAGGAGGAGAGGTAGGCCTCGCGATCATAATTTTGGTAAATACGATCAACATTGCACATTATCGAAATTGCACATTACATCAAAATAGATATTACATCAAAACATCAAGATAATTTACAAGTGAAGTTTAAAAACTTGAGAAACGACTTCATGACCAAACTGCTGAACCGATTCTGATAAATTTCTATTGTATCTGGAATGACCTACCAGTTGTTTTTTCTAACCTAGATCTTCCTACAACTGGGCAAAGGTCTTCCTCAAATCCTTCCAACCGTCTATATCAGATAAAAAAAAAAAATTATATTGATTCAAAAATGACGAAGTTATGCGATAAAAATCATTTAAAAATAGAACTGAATTGAGAACCTCCTCCTCTTTTATTTGAAGTTGGTTAAAAACTACGACTTGATGAAATCAAAATTTTCTTAGATGCTATTAGACGCTTCGCTTATAATGAAATGCAAAAAATGAGAATGGAGGTAGACCTCTGGTATCAGTGTACTATGTCTTCTTTACAGCAGAACTTAATAACCCTGAACCGCACTGGTAATTAAGCATACCTGTAGGCAAATAGGAGAAAATGTACTTCAATTGCGATGTACGTAATTACTGAAGATAGACCTAGGAATCACCAAAATAGGCAAAGATTTTTAAGTGAATATCTTTGTTCAGCTTGAGAATTTTTTGAGGCGCGAAAACACTAATGAACTCGCGACACTGTCTCGTCACCTGCCACGTAACCAACACCTTTTCGGCAAAGATCGACAAACTTTGCTGAAATCTGGAGAGAAGGCTCGTAGTTTGAGGGCAGCTAATGGGGGATGGAAGGGGGTCGATAGGAAGTCAATGGGGGGGTTGCTAAGGTGGCCAGGGGGGGATAATTGTTCAAGTTTACACTTCATTGGCATTCCTGGGGTGCAATTCTAGCAGGACAAATCACTCAAGCGACCATTGAATTCGATGTCAGTTTTAAAATTGGCAAATGAGATCGAAATTTGAAAATGGAACACGGATTCAGCGATCACTCAATCGAGCCGTGTTGCCGGAATAGCAGGGTGGAGTGCAACATTTTTTTTTATATACTTAAGGCCTGCGCACACCTAGGCCACTGGCGTCGGCGATCAGTGAAACGCTGTCAAACTTGACAGCGATATTTGACAGCGTTTCACTGATCGCTGCCGCCAGCAAACTAGGTGTGCGCAGGCTTAAAGGCATGCGCTCACGGCTAACTAGCGTAGAGCCCGTATCATAGAAACCAGAAAAAAAACAATGTAATTTTGTCACTGACTGTACCGAATGACGTCTACTGGTGCTAAGGCAACAGGTACTGGAATGTGTAGCGTCATTGATAATGACGTCACTTCCTGAATGGTTCGGTATTATTGGCAAGGTTTATTTATAGATACCTACTATAAACTTATTTACTCAAAGATGTATTTATAAAATACACAAGAAATAGTTAGTTATCTGCAGACTGTTCAAACGATCTAGAGATAATCTAAAGATTTATTATATAAATATAGTTGATTATAATCGTTTATTAGGCCGTGAAGAAGTCGTGGGTATGCTAAATTGTAATAAAAAAAAATTGTTCTTCTTTTAAATTGGGGTTAGCCGTTATTAAATACGCTAATTCTTATAAGTACTAATGTAAAATAATAAAAGCGTTATAAAAAAACTACTGCGGTAATTCCTATTTATGTACTATGCCAATCTTTATTTTGTTAATTCGTATAATAATAATTATGTTATAATATTTTCCTTCAACTTTAACCTTCAGACGATTAACGGTCAAAAATACCGTACCGTAAATATTCGTGTGTGTTTTATTATGGTGTCTGTCATTCTTAATGATTTGACTGAAGTTTTGGTATTAGCGTATTTTTTACAACAGTATAATAATATTCTTGATTTTAATAAATGCAAATTTAAGCGGGTTCTAATGGATTACGTTAGTAATCATCACGTGATATTTATAAATAAATATAGATATTTATAAATAAATACAAACTAAGTAGAGCTTATACCAGATAGCTAATACATATAATAATGTATATCCATTGTTTTCTGTAAATACAGTATGTATAACACCCAGACAGGGAACAAACATCTGCGTTCACTACACAAATATTTGTTCTCGGTGGGGATCGAACCCATGCCTTCCAGCGCGAAGGCAGAGCTACTACCAACTGAGCTGTAAGGGCTGTCAAACAAACAAACACAGACGTGGTATTAATCAAAGAATATTTTATGATAACCCTAAAATATTGAACAGGTAAAAACTGCAATGACAATTGACATAATCTGGTATTTACGTTAGCTTGTATAAGTTTTTGGTTTGTTTTCACACCGTACTAATCTTCGTTTGCCAGAACAATATAAACCTTATTTCTAAGGCACTAAGCCTTCCCATTAACCCTTTGATTTTTCTCATGAAATCACATGAAATAGATGAGCACCGTAAATGGTTCCCCGTCATTATCATTAAAAACAGTGAGTTATAGGTGGATGTTCTTAGTGGTATTTAGCGTTAAGTCTTGGTTTTCTATAATGAGCAGACTATTTGCGGCTGTATTAAAGCGGAGTAAAAATTTGATTAAAGAAAAACTAAAATACCCGAGTGTATTTAACGAACGTACCACCGTAAATGACTGTTATTTTTCAAAATTTTGTGGCACCTCGTTTTCCCGTTGAATGTTTTAAATCGTTTACGCTGAATTTGGTTTAGGGCAACACAAATCAGGGTTCATAGACATTCGGGTATTTTTGTTTTTATTTACAATAATTTTTGGGAGTACTCTTTTGCTATTATTTTTAATTTGTCTAAGGTGGAGGTCAATCTTAGCAGTGGCTGTAAAATCAAATTAGTTGCAATGATGAGGCTCTGTATTTTTGTTTATGCAAACATGTTACCGCAGTTTATGGACGTTTTCTTTCTTTTCTAAAACGTCCTTTTTGAAGAACCTCATACTGTAACTGTACTGTGTTCTGTGTGTGTGTATCTTGGGAACCGTAGCTTAAGTTATAAATGCTCTGTTCGTACTTAGTGTAAGTGTTACGTCCGCTTGTACAATATTATTTTAAATGCCTCTAATCATAGAGTAGGTAATACAGATTTTATCTTTGTTTTGATGAAAGAATTGGCGATCCGACAACGATTTAGCAGTTTACAGTTTTTTATTACTTCGCAAGTGTTACAGGTAATTTGATTTTGAGATTTATTACTATGAAATAACTACTGCAAAAAAGTATGTACCGAATTTAACATTTGACTTTTATCATCTTACGAATATTACACTTTATTGTACACTTCAAGAATAGGTCATTATACATTTAACGAAAAAACTATAGCGAAAATAACTCATTGGTGCACGGCCTTAGGATCGCAAGCAAAGCTCCCACTAGCCCACTATCCCAATAGTGTCTTTTGTTTAGTTTGTAGGTAAGTATTTTATTTGCTATGTTATGGTTTTGATAGGTTTAAATATTCAGTATTTTTATCACTGTTTTTTTGTGTTGCAAATAAAGCATTTCATTTCACTATAGAGCTCTCCAGATGATGGAGAAGCCTACCCCACTAGCGCACCAGTACTCTCCGGGTGCTGAAGAGGTCCTAGTCAATGACATCATCATATCACGAGAAATGTAAGATATGCATGGGGGTAGAGGTATATAGGAGTGGCAGACCAAAGAAAAGATGGATGAATGTGTTTAAGCTGACATGTAATAATTATAAGTTTAAAAAACTTGAGAAACCGACTTCATTGTCAAACGGCTAAACCGATTTTAATCAAATTTGTTTGGGACAATCTGGACGTAAGCATAACCTTCCAAATAAAAAAATAATTTTCTAAATCGGTTCATAAATAACGGAGGCATGCAGTTACAAACATTAAAAAAATTATTAAAAAAATAATGGCAACACCGATTTTAATAAAATTAAAATGGGACCAATCTGGAAGCAGTACCTTTCAGATAAAAAAATAATTTTTCAAATCGGCTCACAAATGACGAAGTTATGCGGTAACAAACATTAAAAAAAAAAAAAAAACAACCGAATTGAGAACCTCCTCCTTTTTGATTGGAAGTCGGTTAAAAAAGGAGTGACCACTGAGATAGAATAGAATAGAGTTAAAGAAGAATGGTGGCTTACTCCACTTAGCGTGAAATTATAGAAGAGAGGTAAAAAGAACGGTCCTATCCAAAGATACCCCACACGTATGGGTTAGATGTTTTTTTTTCAGTTCTATCTTTGGGGACCCCTAAAATTTATTGTTTTTTTTTTTATTTTTATGGGAAAATCTTAATGCGGTTCAAAGCACACATCTATTTACCAAGTTTCATCAGTATACCTAGCTCTTGCAGTTTCGGAGAAAAGTGGCTGTGACATACGGACGGACAGACAGACATGACGAATCTATAAGGGTTCCGTTTTTCCATTTGGCTACGAAACCTAAAAAAGAGTGACCAATGAGATGACGAATGATAGAATAGAGTTAAAGAAGAATGATGCTGACTCCACCTAGAGTGGAATGATCTAAGAGAGTTTTAAAAGAACGGTGCTGACTTCGACTTAGCATGGAATACTCAAAAATGAAGATAAAGCCAGGCAAACAGAATTTCTACACCTTGACAACTTAGCTGTCTCAATAACCACAGATTAAGCAGTACAGCTTCGCTAACAGGCTGTCTAGCTCACCTTGAGCGGTCTCCTTCATTTCCTACTTGACCGTTGCGTGCCACTGTGTATTTTCATTTTAATAACAATGACGTGCGCTGTCATTTTGACATATAAGCCTTCTTAACTAACGTTTTATTCTTTGACATTTAGAGGTTTAAAAACAAATGATTTTTATGTGGTAGATCGTGACACCGGACATAATAATAATGGTGCCTTTTAAACGTACTACCTGAACACTCACACAGACTCAAAACCAGAGAGGCCTCACAAGCTCTCTCTGGCTCTGTCTCTGCTTTTGAGTCTGTGTGAGTGCTCAGGTGCTCACCAGTGTAATAAACGGTGTGTGTGATGTTTCGACGTAAAATTTATTTAGTCAACACTCACACAGACTCAAAACTAGAGCCAGAGACCGAGCTTGTGGTAAGGCTACGGGTATATTTTTACTAATAGTTACAAATAACCGTGTTTTTAAACTATTGAAATATTTAAATACGAGGTAAAATTAATTCATTCTTATTGAAGTTGTTGGCATCTGTCATTTATTTTGTATTTGACACCGCACATAATAAAATTGTGCTTTTTACAAATTGTGACAAATAACAGAGTTTTTTTAACCATACAAATATTTAAAAAAATAGCTATATTTACATGTTTGCATATTTACATTTTTTTACGGTTTCATTCATTTTAAAATTATTAGCTATTGTCTTAAAAATGTTATCTTTCCAATATTATGACAAGTCTTAGTCGTATAGTAGGACAAGTCTTTTGACCGATTAAACAAATTTATACCTATCGGGTTACCTTAGTACAAGCTTGGCTTAATTTGGGGCTAGATAATGTTGTGTGGATTGTCTACAATATTTTTTTTTTTTTTTTACTTTAAACCTGGAAACAGGCAATTAATAAGTTATAATTATTTTGTGAAACTTAGCACTTCAACCAGTTGTTTTAACCGTTGCGCAAATAATATTTTCGCTGTTTTCTTTACGCCCCGAGTAACCGGTTTAACAGAATGCGAATTACTTGAGGAATGTCGTGTTGTTTCTATTATGTTAGGTGTGTCTTTATATTATTCAATAAATCTACTGGTCTTAGTGGTCTTGATACGCTCAAGGTGTCTAGCTATTATTTTTGTTTGTTTTTATCTATGTCACCTTCCTATTTGATGACTAATGATCTAGGTTCTTGTTCTGTCTTTAGTCTAATAAGTCTTTAGCTTAATGTTTTCAAAATGCACCAAGTTTTTTAGACTGGGTATTTTCAAAAACGGCTTTTTTACGCCGAGAAGTTTTGTAGAGTATACATTGCTTATAATAAAAAAATTAAAAAGCACTTAGGGTTGTAGGCAATAAATATTGCACATCGGCTTTTTTGCTTTCGTAGAGCGCTATCTCTTTCTGACGCACACTACGCTTTATGAAGCCGAAATTAGCCGATGTGTAATATTTGGTGCCTACTACTGTAACAAGTTTATCACACAAGTTTAACCCTAAGGTGTAACATCAGAATCTAACAAGCTATAACTTACATGGATATTTGTCAACCATTTCTCACTAACCGAGGAATTCGGAAGTATAACATGTTTGTTTAGCTATCGATACAAACTAATGCAAAGGAAGAGTCTCGTTAGCGTCACGCAATGATTATTGGACGTGTAAACGGTAATACCGGCTTTTACGGTCGGTGTCGTTAAAAAGGGTATTTTACGGTTCGGTAATTAAAGGTTAAATACTTTCCACAGAATGTGATTTCTTTAAGGTTATTTATTTGATTTGGTTGAAGTTTTATTTAATTATGAAACTGCTATTTAATAAGTAAATACATACGAGAATATTAAATTTTGGCAATGCTTAGCTTAGTAAACACAAGGTCTACCGGTGGGTAGGCGAGTCAATATTTGTTCGGAGCCGCGGAGAACCACTCATCTTAATGGCATACCTACCTACCTAGTCCAAGAGGTCGCAGGCAAGGCTAGTGTGGCAGGTAAGAGGTAACACTTACCGTTTTGCAATGACAGCGTAAACAAATCGTCGTCGTACACCCATCGCAGGTCACTCAGCAAAGCAGACATATCAGAGAGCGACATCACCACATAAAAAACGCATCACAGAACAAACCGTCACAGAAAAGATCGATATCCAATCACATCACTAGCACACGCGTCAAAACACACTATGCGACTTGAATTATTCATTCAAAAAAAGCATTCCGGCTTCGCGGTACGGTAAAACACGAACCCAACACTTTTAGCAGCACTTATTGTCACTGTAATGACAACCGGCACGCATTCACGTGAGAATTGGGGTGTGAATCGTTACGAAACGTCAAAAGTCAGGACTTGACAGCTGATTTTCGTACGTAAAGCTGCAACGCGCGCGCGCACAAAACCGGCGTGCGCTGCGCGTGAGCGGAGCAAACTAACTGAGTGGTTGGCCGCGTAAACATACCAGTCAGAGCCACCAGCCGGCCGTAACCAGCGGGGGGCCTGGGCCTACAAGACACGTCCTAAAACGGCACGTTATCGATAACCTTCGCGATAATCGACAAATCACATCACTAAAATCGCTACCTCGCGTGAATTTCGAAGGTCGTAAACGCAAGGTAATTGAAATTGTTTAATTTGATGTTTCATGTTCAATTTAAACTGTTTTGTAAGTTCATTGATTGAGGAAAGAACTTTGGTTTGTTGTAAGTATCCATGTTGTAATTAAATATTTTGCGAGCTTTTTCATTCTTATAGGAAAACGAGGCCAACAAGTTACTTAGCGTAGTGTTTCTGATTGCGGTATTTACGGTTTTGATGTTTTCAGTTACACGATTGGGCCCAAGGGGTTATGATACATAGGCGTTTCAGGACGAACGACTCAGAATCAACAGCGTTCGCATGTCTAGACATACCTTTACGTTTTACAGGATTCCTCAGTACCGCGTAACCAAAACGGTTATTTATACAAATCAAAAAAGCAATATCTAAAATGTTTACAACGTACTGATAAGTTATAACTTGGGTATAAAGTTATAGCCAATCTGTATACCTACATACCCTTCGTTGTGCAGTAAAGTTTTTTTTTTTAATCAAATTATTTATGTTTTTAAGGGTCAGATTTTTTAATGTCATAGCAGTAGAGTAGGCTCCTATTTAGGCCTAATGCTATGACATTAAAAAAATCAGCAAAGTTCTCATTGTACCTAGTTTTACGGCTTAAAGTAAACTAACCGAAGTGGTTAACTTCTGTGGGAAAACTGTAGTCCAATTTAACGGTAAAACACTTAGATTAACTCTAGTTTAACGATCCCTAGTTCCGGTTTCATTTTAACCGCCTGATAACATGTAATCTTAGAGTAATACTTCCCTCTGTTTAAACATAAATGTTTGTTTGTCTTTTTGTCGTTCTCATCGACGGTTGTCTTCGTCTTAAGAATTTTAGTAGAAGAGCTGAGGCGTTTACTTACACAGTGCATGGACAAACTTCAGTAACGGTGTTCGTTTTTGACGTGACCACGTCTTTAATTTGATGGAAGCGGCTGCACGCACGAAAAAAGCAGCCAAGTGCGAGTCGGACTCGCCCATGAAGGGTTCCGTAGCATCAAGTAACATAATATAAAGGTTCTTGTTGTTCGTCGAAAGGTAAATTGCGGTTTACGATTTATGACGTATAAAAAAAACTAGGTACTGACTAGATCTCGTTCAAACCAAATATCGTTGAAAGTTTGCATAGTAATGTACAACATATATTTTTTTTAGTTTTATCATTCCCTTATTTTAGAAGTTAGAGGGGGAGGGGGACCAACTTTTTTCAACTTTGGAAGTGTCTCTCGCGCAAACTATTCAGTTTAGAAAAAAACGATATTAAAAACCTCAACATCATTTTTAAAGACTAATTCATAGATACCCCACACGTATGGGTTCGATGAAAAAATTTTTTTTGAGTTTCAGTTTGAAGTATGGGGACCCCCAAAATTTATAGTTTTTTTTCTATTTTTGTGTAAAAATCTTAATGCGGTTTACAGAATACATCTACTCGCCAAGTTTCATCAGTGTAGCTCTTATGGTTTCGGAGAAAAATGGCTGTGACACGGTCGGACAGACAGACAGACAGACAGACATGACGAATCTATAAGGGTTCCGTTTTTGCCATTTGGCTACGGAACCCTAAAACATGACTCATGCGGCGTTACCTCACTCTGAAGCGTTCCATTTAAGGCTTGAAGTGCAAGCGAGAGCGCGGAACGAGCGACAAACAGGCACAATCGGCCTCCGCGTTCGGCAGCGTTTGACATCTGTCTCTCTCCTACTTGATACGTGAGCGATGCGTTCGCGTGGACAGCTGTATGATGTTGTCATGTTCAACTATTGTCAGTAAACCGACTTTACAGACAAACGTTTTTTAATAGATTAATTATTTCGTTATGAGGCTTAATAGTGTTGTGCTGAGTGCTCAAAGATTATATTTATGGAGTAAAACCCCGTGCAAAAGCTAGTTTAAACTAAAATAAAGCATGAGTTACATAGTTCTATCTTATTATTTAAATAATGTTATCTCTTAGAGATAGTGTTAGTTAGCATGTTGCCACCAAATTCAGATGCTGATATGCCGGATTGCGTCATAGTATTTAGTTTTGTTAGTTGTTATACGGCAACCGTCTTATGACGGCTGTTATTGTGAAATGGAAAAAAGCCTACAACTAAGTGCATTGCACTTAACTAAACAGCAAGCTACCAAAATAGACTGAAACTAAACTTGTCAATAAGTCCCTTATAGTGACTAATATACCTAATAGCATAGACTAAGAAAAAAATAGTCATTTATTAGTAAGTGTGAGTGCATATTATTGTATTGTGCAACAAATCTTCTTCTTCCTGCCCTTATCCCACTTTATGCGGGGTCGGCACAACATGTTCTTCTCTTCCATTCTCCTCTATCAGCCGTCATCTCTGTATTCACTTCCTTCTTATCCATATCATCCTTCACACTGTCCATACATCTTTTCTTTGGCCTACCTCTACCCAAACATCCATCCACATTCATACTCATCACTCGCCTAGTCACATGACTTTCATCCCTCCTCATGACATGCCCATACCACGCCAGCCTGTTGCTCCTCAGTTTTTCTGTCACTGGTGCTACTTTCAGACTTCCCCTGATATACTCATTCCTTATCTTGTCCATTCTTGTCACTCCACACATCCATCTCAACATTCGCATCTCTGCCGCATGTACCCTTCTTTCGTCCGTCCCTTTCGTTGCCCAACACTCGGATCCATACATTACGACAGGTCTTATGATCGTCTTATAGATCTTCCCCTTAAGCTTAAAGGGCATCCGTGGATCACAAGTTGTTCCCGTGACCTGTCGCCATTTCATCCATCCCGCATTTATTCTATTTTTCACGTCTCGGTCAATGTCACCGTCGTTTTGTATTAATGAGCCGAGGTACCGGAAATCGGAGCAGACTGGTAGGAATACACCATCTAAGGCAATTGGGACAAATTTGGATGGACCACCGAAGTCACAAAACAGATGTTCTGTTTTGGTTCTGCTGATCTTCAGTCCGACACTCTCCAATTTATCCCGCCATTTTCCCAGCCTGCTCTGGACCTCAAGCGCATCTTCCCCGACAAGCACAATGTCGTCGGCGAACAGCATACACCAGGGTGCCTCTTCCTGTATGTCTGATGTCAGAGCATCCATTACCAGGAGAAACAGATAAGGGCTTAAAGCCGACCCCTGGTGTAAGCCTACAGCCACATTGAACTTGCCGGTAACGCCAGCCTCGGACCGGACGTGTGTGCTCGCTCGACTGTACATAGCTCGAATGAGTTGTATGTACTTCTCAGGCACTCCTTTAACTTTCATACTCCACCACAGAACCTCCCGGGGTACTCGATCATACGCCTTCTCAAGATCCACGAACACCATATGCAGATTCCTGTGGAGACGCCTGTGTTTCTCACATAATTGTCGCAGCGCAAAAATGGCATCCGTGGTCCCGCGGCCAGGCATGAACCCAAACTGGTTCTGTGATACCTCACTCTCTTCTCTCATTCTTCTCCCTACAACCTTCTCCCAAATCTTCATACTATGTGACATGAGTTTGATTCCTCTATAGTTGTTACAGTCCTGGGGGCCAATTCTAGACTTTTAGAGATTAACGCTCGAAATAGAGATTTGAAATGTCGCGAAAGCAGTGTCATATCACCAAATTTGTCGAAGATAATATCGAACCGCGCTAAAATGCGTATTCTAGCCACCGTTAGACTTTTACGTTAGACTTTTACTATAGAGATGTCAGAAAGAAGGTTCATTCTTAGAACTTCCACAGACTATCCCGTTGTTGTTCATGTTTATCTACGTTCCGTTTCTATCGATAGAATAGTTCGATAGCACTAACTTTATTATTTTCTTCAAATAAACATATTTCCTATTAAACGGCGTTTATAATGCGTTCTTGTTGTTGTTTATAATTGATTCATTTTCATTAGATAGTAATCAATGGACTTTTCGCACAAAATGTTAGTTACAATAATTAATTCCGGAAACACACGGAACGTTATGTACCATAAAACTGTAAACTTTGTTGTTTGTAATCTATGGTCAGTTGTCTATGAAGTGTTGTAGATATGTCATTGTCAGGATCATTACACTCAAGAGAAGGACTCCGATGACTTGAATTTTTAATTCAAAGGTTATCAACTAGATGGCCATTCAATGCAAAAAGAATATTTCTCTCGAAGCTTGAACCCCGGATACAAGTATAGACGTTGACTGTCTGATTGACTGCTCTTCTAACTGCGCCATTGAATAATAACTAAGTACGAGCTAAATTCAATCACTCCTCACTTATTGTAGGTTTATGAGAAAGTATTATTCGCGTTCTCGCTCCCAACTTGTATCCCCTACAAACAAGTAAACATCATTGACTTTTTATCAAAAAGTAAGACTAGGTGGTATGGTCTTGGTACTCTAGCCTGCTCCAAGGACCGAAAGAAAAAAAAAGCCCAAAGTCACCCAAAGTATATTATAGATGTCAATGTCGACTACTACTCACCACTCGACACATATCTAACGGCCTTCGCTCGATAAATGTCTATAGTGATATTGCTGGAATACGATATCTATTGAAAATGTCATGTCTATTTAAATTTGACAGTTCTTGTGATATATATCTACCGTGACAAAAAAGTCACTGGTCTAGAATTGCCCCCCTGTACATCACCCTTATTTTTAAAGATGGGGTGCAACAAATAAAAAAAGGAAAAAAAAAATTTATAATTATTCAGCTTAAAATTCAAATAATAAAAACCAGTAATAATTGTTTAGTAAATAATAATCAAAACCCATACTTTCCTAGGTATGGTTTTTGACGTGATAACGTCTTATAAATCGATGGAGCCGGCTGCACGCACGAAAAAACATGACTCATGCGTCGTTACGTCGTTTCGTCGTTTCGTCGTTCCATTTACCTGAGCCCGAGCCCGGGTCGGGTTATGGGTAAGGGTAAATGAGGGTAAGGGTAAATGAGGGTAAGGGTAAGGGTTCAGTCGGGTTCCGAGTCCGAGTCTGAGTCCGAGTCCGAGTCCGAGTCCGAGTCCGAGTCCGAGTCCGAGTCCGAGTCCGAGTCCGAGTCCGAGTCCGAGTCCGAGTCCGAGTCCGAGTCCGAGTCCGAGTCCGAGTCCGAGTCCGAGTCCGAGTCCGAGTCCGAGTCCGAGTCCGAGTCCGAGTCCGAGTCCGAGTCCGAGTCCGAGTCCGAGTCCGAGTCCGAGTCCGAGTCCGAGTCCGAGTCCGAGTCCGAGTCCGAGTCCGAGTCCGAGTCCGAGTCCGAGTCCGAGTCCGAGTCCGAGTCCGAGTCCGAGTCCGAGTCCGAGTCCGAGTCCGAGTCCGAGTCCGAGTCCGAGTCCGAGTCCGAGTCCGAGTCCGAGTCCGAGTCCGAGTCCGAGTCCGAGTCCGAGTCCGAGTCCGAGTCCGAGTCCGAGTCCGAGTCCGAGTCCGAGTCCGAGTCCGAGTCCGAGTCCGAGTCCGAGTCCGAGTCCGAGTCCGAGTCCGAGTCCGAGTCCGAGTCCGAGTCCGAGTCCGAGTCCGAGTCCGAGTCCGAGTCCGAGTCCGAGTCCGAGTCCGAGTCCGAGTCCGAGTCCGAGTCCGAGTCCGAGTCCGAGTCCGAGTCCGAGTCCGAGTCCGAGTCCGAGTCCGAGTCCGAGTCCGAGTCCGAGTCCGAGTCCGAGTCCGAGTCCGAGTCCGAGTCCGAGTCCGAGTCCGAGTCCGAGTCCGAGTCCGAGTCCGAGTCCGAGTCCGAGTCCGAGTCCGAGTCCGAGTCCGAGTCCGAGTCCGAGTCCGAGTCCGAGTCCGAGTCCGAGTCCGAGTCCGAGTCCGAGTCCGAGTCCGAGTCCGAGTCCGAGTCCGAGTCCGAGTCCGAGTCCGAGTCCGAGTCCGAGTCCGAGTCCGAGTCCGAGAGTCCGCGAGTATTTTTTTATGACGTTGTCACGTTCAACTATCGTCAGTAAACCAACTTTACAGACAACCGATTTTTTTTTTATTATTATTTTATCTTTTAATTAGTAGCACGCAAAGAGTGCGAGCAAAGTTGCGTCCAGTTCGATGTATGTCTGTGGAGACCTTAATTCCTCTTTTATTATTTTCTCGCAGTACATTTTTATTTCTATTCATTTCCGAGGCAATTTCATAATTGGCATGGAGATATACATGTAATAGTCGTAACAACCAATTATTTTGCACGGAAGTGTGTAATTACGAGGTGAATACACTCAGTTGCAAGTGAATAAAGCTAGAATTTATAGCTCCGTTTTGTCTAACTGTTTTAAATATAGAATTGATGTGTGACTAATGCCTTTGGGAATTTGGTTATTGATTATAGTCTGATTTTGATTTTATTCTGTAGTCATGCATCTTATTTTATTTTATTTAATTTTCTTTGTAGTAATAAGAGCACTTTGTGTGGCTCGTCCGGGGAAGTACTACCACCATGCCATTTTTTGTCGTGAAGCAGCATTGCTGTGTTTGAAGGGTGTGGGTGCAGGTGAAATTACTGGCACGTGAGGCTGAACATCTGTATGCCTCAAGTTGGTGGACGCAGGGCAGTGCGTCGTAGGGCATGTTCCTGACGTGCGTGACTAACGACGCAATGCTTTGTTATGGTGATGGTTACCACTTAACATCAGGTGAGCATAATGCTTGTAGTTGTATTCAAATATATTATAGACGTCTAATCAAAACGATGATGATGATAAGTAATCTTTGAATCATCAGAATTGCTTTGACTGGCTACTTTCACCACACAAATATTGGTTACCGGTTGGGATCGAACCCACAACCTATACGGCGCAGAAGGCAGAGCTGCTACTGCTAACTGATTTGTAGGCCTAACACAAGCTCTGTCTGGCTCTGTCTCTGGCTCTGGTTTTGAGTCTGTGTGAGTGAGACTAAATAAATCCTGCGTCGAAACGTCACACACACGACACGACACGATGTATAATACACGGTAAGCAAAGCACCCACACAGACTCAAAACCAGAGCCAGAGACAGAGCTAGACAGAATTTATGGTAGGCCCACAGCTGGGCTACCACGAGCTCCATATGGTTATGGCTATGGCTGTCAAATTGTGTATATAGGCTGCCCCACACATTTTCTTCTTGGGTTTGCGTGTGTTGACACGGATGACACAGTTTTGACAGCCATAGCCATAACCATATGGAGCTCGTGGTAGCCGCCCTGAGAGGTTGATAATAGTTTGATGATGAGCCTGACTGTCGGCTCGTACCACCATATTTTATACGTTTTTGTAACTTTTCTTCGTAAACAAAGGCTCTTTATAAATAGGTTCGCACGTATCAACAGATATACATCCAAAGAAGTGTTGAGCGACGCCCACGCACGTCTAGAGTCGTTACCACGTTACAGTTGTTATCAAGTTCGTTACGGACACAATCAGACCGAAAAAAGACGAATTTTATAGCCTTTTAACATGCACGCGGACAATCAGCGGTCACCCAATCATTTATATGTTATTTTCATTCATAGGGTCGAGGACGGTTGGTCGACGGTTGGAGGGGGATGGTTGCAAGTTTTTACTTCTACTAACATTCCCAGAGTGCAATTTTTTTATTTATTTCGTAAGAAATTACAATAAAATTTGTAATCTCCCCTTTGTCTTACAAATGTTACTTATGTTTGAGAGGGAGTTCCTCCACTGTTTGTGTTCCAATGGTGATACATAATTTTAATTTGTAGCATGTAATGTTTATGCGTCACATCTCTAACTGGCATGGTCGAACACAGCGGGTAGGTCAACTGGCGTACGCTGACTCACACGAAGCTAGGCACTCGAAGTGACAACATGCGCTTTCGTCAGTAAAAACCTGAGTAAAACGAAAGCACATTATAAGCAATCTAATGCTGTATATATTATTTGGATTGATTAGACGATCTAACCACGTAAAGCGCTGCATCAAACCTAAGTTATAACTTGTTAAAAATGGATAAGACTTTTGTTTGTTAGCTTCTCTAGTACGCAGTACATATTATCTCGATAATTAGTAGTGAACCTACTTTCAGTGCCCTACAGGATAAGTACATGACGTTCTTGCCTGATAGCTACTATAGACCTAAGCTATGTATAAATAATGTATGTGCAATAAATAAATCTAAATCTAGCTTAAACTCTAGATTACTTTTTATTGACTTTTTCTTGCCTTACCCCACTGGGGTCGGCACAACAACCATTAATTGTCCTTTTCTTCCATTCTCCCCTATCATTCGTCATCTCACTACTCACTCCTTTCTTAGGTCCAATTTCACCGTTGAAATTGAACGCGTTCTACTGACGTTTAAACTCGTTTAAGCATTCAGTTGGTACATTTTTCTCTAAACGCGCTTAAAGACCTGTCAGTGTCGTTGCATTTCTTTTGTGTACGTACATATAAACGAGTTTAGTTAAACGCGTTTAACGGTGAAATTGGACCTTAGACATATCATTCACACAATCCATACATCTTTTCTCTACCAGCTATAGAGCATATACATTATTTTGTATTGATTACTACTTCTACTTCTCACTATCTACTTTCTACTTCTTCTTTTTAACCGACTTTTTTTTTTTTTTTTTTTTTTTTTATGTTTGTTACCGCATAACTTCGTCATTTGTTAGCCGATTTGAAAAAATATTTTTTTATCTGAAAGGTACTGCTTCCAGATTGGTCCCATTTTAATTTTATTAAAATCGGTGTTGCCATTTTTTTTTTAAAAATTTTTTTAATTTTTGTAACTGCATGCCTCCGTCATTTATGAACCGATTTAGAAAATTATTTTTTTATTTGGAAGGTTATTCTTACGTCCAGATTGTCCCAAACAAATTTGATTAAAATCGGTTTAGCCGTTTGACAATGAAGTCGGTTTCTCAAGTTTTTTAAACTTAAATTATTAGTTACCTACTTGATTATTAGTAAGTACAATCACCTTGTTTTTCAGATTTAAGTAAGTGATGACAGATTTGAATCTCTATAAGTAGCCGAATCCGGGATACATCTATCATCACTATACTTAAAAAAGCTATCTACTACATAAAGAAACTTCAAAAGATGTTTGAATGTTTGGAAGCAGTTATTTTTAAATACCACAAAACATGACACCGCATGGTAGGACTGTCGTCACATGATTTTGAGTGCTTCTTGCTTCCACCCACAATTTTTCTACATATTTTATTTAATCGTATGACAGGTACAGGTACAATGGCGTTACTAAATAAGATTAAAATCTTAACAAGAAAAGAAAACAAAAACAAAACTAAGTTATACACTTCAAATAACAAAAATAATAAAACTTATATCACTAACAAAACTAATTACAAGTCAATGTTCAGGTTCCTAAGCCAGGTTACCGCTTCTGAAGGAAGGTCCATGAGGTCGCTCTGAGGCATTTTTCTACATAATACAGAGGTTCCCAACCTTTTATTTCACATAGACTACTTTCAAAATTTTGCTGGTTCCGGTGGACTCTGGTGCCCTGCAGCTACATTTTGACTATATCCCAATACAATCGACAAATAAATGGAGATTAGATCTAACTATGGACATTTGCATTACGGCTGAGTTCTTACCACGAGTCAAAAGTTTTAGAAAAAAGTTTTTACCGTTGCTAAGCTTTTAAAAATATTATCTGCCTACATTGATAGGTGGAGCCAAGCCAATATTTTAGTTCTACACTGTTGAAACCAGATACATTTTCGTGGACTCCCACTTATGAATTGTGAACCCCCATTTTTCCGCCATCGTAGACCCCCGTCGAGTCTACCGTGGACCCCTGGGAGTCCACCTGGACAACGTTGGTAATCAACGACCTACTAAGGGGGGATTTCACCGTTAGTATCATAAAACGCGTTTAACTAAACTCGTTTATATATGTATAAATCGAGTACGAAATGCAACGCCATTGACAGGTCTTTAAACGCGTTTAGAGAAAAAATGTACCAACTGAACTCAGTTAATGCTTAAGCGAGTCTAAACGTCAGTAGAACGCGTTCAATTTCAACGGTGAAATTGGACCTAAGTATTTTGTTCGGTTCAACTTGAGGGTTGAACCAATAACTATACTCTTTGGGTTGAACCGAGCATTTGATTCGAGGTAGGTATCGTTTGAACCCATAGCAGCTTTTTCCTAATTTTCATTGTTTGAATTAAATAAATGACACAGTGAAACACTAAAGGGGGGGATTTCACCGTTAGTATCATAAAACGCGTTTAACTAAACTCGTTTCTAAGTAAACGCGTTCATAAATCGAGTTACTTAAATCTCGTTTACAGTCAAACCGATTTCACCGGATTTTTGGACCAAAATTTTAATTGTGCTAGACCAGGGATTCCCAAACTATTTTGGACAAGTGACCCCTTTTCCAAAATGAACGGTTACCTCAGACCCCCATGGCCAAATTACCTAATTTTAAGATCAACCCCCTTATTCACAATGGTCCGCTTACTTAAAACAGCTGCTACAGTGTGTTATTTTTGCATAGGTCACTCTCGACTCAGGTCAATAGAAGACAAGTGAAAATTAGCAATGCTTTAATTATCTTTAGTTATCTTATCTTTAGTTATCTTTAGTTTTCCTATTGGTACAAAATAGCTAGGCACTAAGGTACCAATTGGAAAACTTTGCACTTGGGTAAGTGAGTAAAGTTGACTTCATTTTCTCATCAAAATTTAAGAAAATAAACGTACGTTGTACGAATTTTAGACTTTACATTATTACAACAATGCTATTTCCTACAAAAATATTAATTATTCTTATTAGTACATGTAACACAACATAAACAATACAGTACCTACCAACCTATCTTGAAACTTTGAAATATGAACTTGTGTTAATTTAATAGGGGTCGATTTTTTGACCTTGTCGACCCCCAAAATCAGTTTTCGTTTATGTCGACCCCTAGGAAACCAATATCGACCCCAAGGGGTCGATATCGACCACTTTGGGAATCCCTGTGCTAGACGAACATTTACCACAGATTTACAAAAAATCATAGACTATAGCCACAGAGTGCAGCACTCCCGCTTTTACGTACGATTATGACCAGTGTTGCCAATTATACAGGTTTATTTGTATTTATACAGAATTTTGGCTAGTATTCGAATTCTACCTCACTTTTATACAGATTTTTGGAATCTCATTTAGTCTATGCTAAGAGGAAGATGAATGAAATTTGGTCATTATCTAGACAAAGTAATTACTAAAAATATTAATTTAGATCCACTTTTGATAATACTATTAGTGTAATATAGTGGCAACATTATGTAATGTAAAGCAGGGTTTTCCCGCGACGAATATATCTGAGAATAATTAATATCCGATCAAGGTCAGTAATTGAATTGTTCGGAAGAAAATCTTTACATTTTATACGTCTGCTTTGTTTGGTCGGGCTGCAACTTCTTGTTACAAGTATTTGTATATTTAGAACTAGCTGTTCAGATGTAGGTACTTGTATCTAAAAGGCTTCGCTGTCCATCCGTCCGTCCGTCCGTCTGTCTGTCTGTCTGCCCGTCTGTCACCAGGCTGTATCTCATGAACCGTGATTGTCAGTTGAAATTGTTACAGATGATTTGTTTCTGTTGCCGCTTTATTAGCAAATATAAAATATAGAAGATAGAATAATTATTATAATAATAATTCATGTTTCAATTCATCGCTTACAGATTTATACAGATTTTTAGACTTTGAAACCCAGATATTTTGGTTTGGCACGTGGCAACACTGATTATGACAGAACTGACAGATTCCGTTCGTTCCGTTCCTCCTCGTCGGCGTCGTCGCGTCGGTCGAGTTTCGTGAATGTGTGTTTTTACTTGTGGGTTTTTCGACTGGTTTCAACTTTCAAGTTATTTTACAACTATTGCGTGTTTCCTGGACTCTGAATTCATGCGCGATATATTTACCTACCTTGGAACCTTTGTGGCATCTAACTATGTCGAAAAGGGAGGGCGAAGATTTGCCGAACATTGACACAAAAAGAAAAAGAGACCCAACTTTTGGCTACAGCGAAAAGTTGGCTCTGATTTCCCTGGTGGAAAGGCATTTCGACGTGGTGGAGTCGAAAAAAACTGATGCTGTCAGCATGCGTCAGAAGGCGGAGGAGTGGCGAAAACTTGCTGATACGTTCAACGCCACATCCTGCATCCATCCGCGAGAGTCTACTGTTCTAAAGAATTGTTGGGAAAATTTGAAAAAAAGAGCAAAGCAGGACTTAGCCCATACTTTTATGGGTACAGGTTAGTCCAGATTATATTTTGTATGTATTTTTGGTGATAATTATCAAATCAAAATAATCTTTATTCAGTTCAATTATAAGAATCACTTTGAAACGTCTTAAAGCTAGGTGAGTCTAGGTGCCAGTTCCACGCGACCAAGCCTAGAAGAACAGGCAACAAACTACGGCTGGTTCCTACAGTTTTTTATATGATCCTATATAACTTTATATTTTATTTATATAACTTCATGTTGAGTGCGTTATGGGCTGAATCCACAACCGATTGGACTCCTAATAATGGGAAACAACCTCACGGTAGACCACGGTGAAGATGGAAAGATGAAATGGACGCCTATCTTAAAGAATGGTCCAAAGTGGCACTAAATAGAGACGACTGGAGAGAAGGAAGGGAGGCCTTTGCCCTGCAGTGGGACACCACAGGCTCATAATAATAACTTTAATACTATCGCATGTATGAAATATTTCAAATCATCAATATTTATTTCTTTACTTAGGAGGAGAACCAAGGAGGAAGCCCAATGAAGACCCTGCTATTGATCGTGTGATCAACCTGATACAGAGCAGGGTATCGGGTACCAGAGTCCAAAATAGTGCTCCATCAACAAGTCGCAGGAGGCCAATGTTGAGGAGCAATGAAAATTTATCGGCTCATAGGATCGCGACCTTGGCCAACACCCAGGCTGCAGAGGAGCATGAAATAAAAATGAGAATTTTAAGAATCCAAGAGGAGAAGGAAAATGAAATCCTAAAGCAGGAGCGCCTAAAAACCAGGCAGGAAGAAGTAAAATTAAACATTTTAGAATTAGAATTGTCTAAGAAATAAAAGAGATTATACATGAAAGCGTTTATGTTATTTGAGGAGTGACCGAACAAAACATGATAATTCCATGATGTCTAACTTTTCACAAAAGGACAAAAACCGGCAACTACTTTTGCCTTTGCACAATTAAAGAAAATATGGGTTCTAATGAATAAATAACTGAAAACTTATTAAGCATGGTTTTTTTATTTTTTTTTATCAATGAAAATATCATGATTTGCGTAAATCGTGATAATTTCATTGATAAAAAAAACGTGATAACGTAATTTATGGTATTCTGACGAATGTCATCGCTAACTTTTTTTTTACAAAAAGTGGAATTATCATGTTTTTTGTTTGGTCACTCCTCATTTTAAGTATTTCCTTATTCAAAAAAAAATATAAGATAGGTAGCCAAAGATTGAGAGGATGAGAGGTGTGGAAGAAGGGGAGGGAGGCCTTTGTCCTGCAGTGGGACGACCCAGGCTAAAAATAAAAAATAAGATAGGTCATTCATAACTCATTATAAACATCATACATAATTATTGATAACATCGAAATTATCAAGTTACTGATAATTTATGTGATGAATTCATGATCCATGTTAGTAGACTTCATCTTGATAATCTGAAATGTTATTTAAGAGGGAATCACACAGGCGACTCTCCGTACAAACGTAGTCTCCTATTTCCTCGCTGGATAATGCCTCTAGAGATAATGCCATTTTGTCTCATAAAATCTAGATCTGCTATACCTACACGTGCTTGTATGTTTTCCTTTTTTTCAGAAACTTATTGATAAAGAAAAAATATCACCTCCAATTCATATTTCATATAAATCATATAAGGGTCATATTTTCTTTATCAATAAGTTTCTGAATAATTATAAGTTTAAAAAATTTGAGAAACCGACTTCATAGCCAAACGGCTAAACCGATTTTAATAAAATTTGTTTGGGACAATCTGGACATAAGAATAACCTTCCAAATAAAAAAATAATTTTCTAAATCGGTTCATAAATGACGGAGGCATGCAGTTACAAACATTAAAAAAATTATTTAAAAAAAAATGGCAACACCGATTTTAATAAAATTAAAACGGGACCAATCTGGAAGCAGTACCTTTCAGATAAAAAAATAATTTTTCAAATCGGCTCACAAATGACGAAGTAATGCGGTAACAAACATAAAAAAAAAAAAAATATATATATATATATACAGGGTGTAATCGTTAAGTGTGCACAGGTGATTATTCCGTAACTATTGCAGATATCAAAAAACTTTAAACTGATATCGAAAGTACTTTACCTAATGAGTAAAATGACATTAATAACTTTTTAAAAATAAAACGAGAAATATCAAAAAAAATTACATTAATCACTCCCATACATTTAGTATGAGATAGTAGAAAGGTTTTAGTTTCCTTATTTTAAGTGAAATAGTACCTACTTATTTTACCCTTGTCATTTTATAATTATGTACGATATGAAGGTATTAATGAATTTCAAGTAGATACACGTGTAGATTAATAATACTAATACTATGGGGATTTGTCAAAGACCACGTGTACGCTGAGAGAGTACACAGCCTAGAAGAGTTACAGAATCGTGTACGTCGTGCAATTGCTTTAATTACTCCGCAAATGTTAAGGAAAGTTCATTTAAAAACTGTAAATAGAGCTCGTCATTGTATTGCACAAGGAGGACGTCACTTCGAACATATGCTTTGAACACAAAATTTTGTACTTACTAAGAAATAAAATGTATGGGAGTGATTAATGTAATTTTTTTGGATATTTCTCGTTTTATTTTTAAAAAGTTATTAATGTCATTTTACTCATTAGGTAAAGTACTTTCGATATCAGTTTAAAGTTTTTTGATATCTGCAATAGTTACGGAATAATCGCCTGTGCACACTTAACGATTACACCCTGTATATATATATATACAACCGAATTGAGAACCTCCTCCTTTTAGATTTGGAAGTCGGTTAAAAAAAGGAAAACATACGAGCACATAATTATATAGCAGATCTGGATTTCATGAGACAAAATGGTTACTCTAGAGACATTATCCAGGGAGGAAATAGGGGACTACGTTTGTATGGGGAGTCGCCTGTGTGATTCCCTCTTAACGTCAATAGAACGCGTTCTATTTCGACGATGAAATTGGACCTTAGGGCCTCATACGTCATCACACTAGCGGCTGGCGAGCGGTTACGAGACGGGGCACACGTAACGAAGAATAAGAAGAAGAAGCGTTGCTGAGGCATGGTTGCATGTGTAGTCCATCCTTATGATTATACTGCCACATAAGTTGATTATTAGTTTATGTTAATTAAAACAAACGCAGCTGTGTTTTAATGTTTGAAAAGAAAAAGTGTGAAATGATATCTCGTAACTTATCCTGCTATTATAAAACCATCAAACAAACATTTCAAGTTTAATTAAAGCCTTGCGCATTCTAGATATACCTACCTACATAAAGAAATAAAAATACAACCGAATTGCAAACCTCCTTTTTTATTGGAAGTAGGTTAAAAATAACACTTAAGATCTTTCATCAGGGTACCCTTCTACCGATACAAGAATATAAAATTACAACAGGAAGCGGATGGGACTGGCGCGTGCCGGGTTTCGAACCTACACCTACAATGAAACTTGATAACTATTACTTATATATATCGTACCCGGTCGTACTAGGCATTACAGATCATTTGGATTGGTGACCTGCAGGGCTACCACGAGCTCCATATGGTTATGGCTGTGGCTGTCAAGTTGTGTATAGATAGGCTGACCCACACATTCATTTTCTTCTTGGATTTGAATGTGTTGACACTATGACACAATTTTGACAGCCATAACCATAACCATATGAAGCTCATGGTAGGCCAGCTGTTAGTGGTTTTTGCATGCATTTCCGCAGGTAATTTGAAGTCGGTTTTTCGCAATGGTAACAATTTTTTTAAATTGTTTACTTGCTTAAAAACATGGTGTGGGAAAGTACAAAGCTAATATCAAAAGTATCAATATACAGCGTTTCACTGATCGTCACTGCAGAACGCTATTACCTATTTGACAGCGATTTTTATAATGTCCCAAAAGTTATGAGACGAGCGGGATTTGAACCCGCGACCATCCTCTTGGTACGTGGTTGCGCTGACCGCTGCGCTATGGGATCTTATATCACAAAAATAACTCATAATGAATCTTTTAGCCACGGTTGCGTTAGTGCCTAACAGAAAGAGTTATTCGTCGAGTGTGATTAGAATCCGATGGCGCAGCGGTCAGTGCAGCCCAGTAGGTACAAAGGAGAAGGTCGCGGGTTCAAATCCCACTCGACTTTTAACTTTGAGGAGCATTATCAAAATCTTTGTGATTTCCTTTAAAATCAATAAAAAATATTTGACAGCGTTTCACTGATTGCCACCGCAGAACGCTTAGACGTGCGCAAGGCTTGCAGGAATATTTTTATGTGATCGGTGACAGCTGTTTGACATATTATACGACTTCGCAACTAGTGTTTTTGCGCAGGTTTGATATTAAAGGGGAAGTTGGAAGGAAGCCATGGGAACTATGGAGACGGTTGAATTTAGCTGAATTTAAAACATTTATTTATACAGAAAATTGTAATTAGCACAAAATCTATAAAATGCACTCGAAACGCAGTGGAGCTAAAATTCATAATATTTTTTAAATGGAGCCAATTTGCCCCGGAACTGTAGGTACCCAATCTAAGAATCTATTTTGCGACTCAAATACATGTTATTTTTTATGATGAATGGCTAAAACACAATAAATGTATCTTCGTCTTCTTCCTGCCTTTAACCCACTTTATGTAGGGTTGGCAGGCATCAAACTACGTCTTGGTTCCCACCGTTTTTTTGATTGATCCTTTTACAAACCATAAATAATACCAAACTCTTCATACAGCAGAGTTAGAGCTCCCAACTGGCCGAAGGTCAATGAGCTACCAAGGTCAAAGCACCAGACATTCCACGCCAAGGTCAAATTTTCCAGTTTTATTTAATGCAAAAAATAAAAAACCAGTCCACGTTTTTCCCTGTTCAGCATACACCGAGGGTTCTTTGTATCTAATTACAAGAGTAAATAAATTAAAAAATAAAATAAAGCGGTCGGCCTTCGCTTACTGTGACTCATCTTGAAAACAAAAGTGCTTTTATTTGTTGTTGGTAAAGTGTAAAGGCCTTAGTCCGATGGCATCATCATCAGCATGAAGAATTTCACTACATTGTTATTGGCCTAAACTAAATGTTTTTAGTTAAATTTATTTTAAAAATAAAATAATCATTGCTGACAATCAACACAACACTACCTAGCCCCAAATAAACTAATTAAATATTGTGAACATTTTTTTTTTATGCCCTAGCTAGCAGACGAGCAGACGGGCCACCTGATGGAAAGTAGTCACCGTCGCCCATAGACACCTGCAACACCAGAGGTGGTGCTGATGCGCTGCTGGCCTTTTAAGAAGTGATAGACCCGCCTTTTGAAGGACCCCATGTCGAAGTTCCGAGGGAAAACCGCAGAAGGCAGTTCATTCCACAACTTACTCGTGCGCGGCAAAAAGGACCGGCAAGAACGAGCAGTTGTGGAAAACCAGCCATCCAGATGGTGAGGACGGAATCTGGTTCTGCGGCGTGTGGTGCGATGATAAAAATCCGATGCGGGCACCAAACCAAACAGTTCTTCAGAACACTCCCCATTGTAAATACGACAATGAACACAACACAATTATGGGAACCAAATAGCTGATTTGGATGTGGAGGGACAAGACTAGACCAGTTTCCTAAGTCTTGTCCTGGACCTTGCTTCTTCTGTTGATGAATTATACTGTATTAGTACTGTACTGCAGTACTAATACATCCTTGGCTTAGGTAATCCTAATAAAATTGCATTGTTTTGTAGACTGATCTCGATTATTTCGATTTATTTGTGCCATTTTAAATACGCGGTATTGATTAAACTATGGAGAAAGTTATGATTAAGCAGCTAAAAATGCTAATTTAAGTGACGCATTGTTTTTGTTAGATATATCTATTAAACTGACGGATATCAGGTTACACCGGAAATAACCTCAAATACTTTGCAAACTAATTCAATTGTATCTACTTTGCATAAACATCATTATCTCTTTTTACTCGACTCACAGCCAAAATAACGCAGCTAATAAACTGTGGGTTTATTAACATCATCATCAGCCCGAAGAAGTACACTGCTGCGGGCATAAGCCTCCCCTTCACATTTCCAGGAAGAACGATTCTCTCCAGCTCTTTCCACCCACCGACTTCCCGCGATCTTAACAATGTCGTCGGTCCATCTGGTGGGTGGGCACGTGGGTGGTGTGGGTACTCACCGGTATATAAATAATTTAGCATCCCGCAAGAAAGGGCATGAGTAAACACCTTGCCCCTGATATAAATCATCTAAATAGATGCAAGGCCTGTTTACTTACGTTCAGGTAATTTTAACGCTTTTATTTTCTGAAAAAAAAAAATAGCAAATTACAAAAGGAAAACAAAACAAATGCCTTTTAAAATGGCACTTGTCTAGGTTTTTTTTGTTCTATTGTTAATTTTACCTTTTCGCCTATATCCCATGACGTTTTGCCATAGAAAAGAGCTATATAGTGAGCTTTTAACGGCTGAATAGATTTTATTCAATCTAATTGGGAGAGTGAGGCTGAAGATCGCAACGCTTGGCGAAAAACCGTGGCTTACGGCGTGTAGCCCACAATCGCGCCTGGCTCGACCATTTAGCACCTAGAAAAGAAAAACGTTACCAACGCGCCCCGCAGACCCTGTAACATCTCCGGGTTCTTTCATCTGCGATAAATGCAGCCGTGCCTGCCACTCTCGTATCGGTCTTCATAGCCATGAACGGAAGTGTTCCACTTCTGGTTTATGTGTAATAACCTGACTGACGCCACCTAAATCATCTGTAATAGATGGTACAGGCCAATGATGATAATGATGAGATTTTCTTCAATCTTAAACCTAAAAAAAACTTCAGTCAAATCAAGCAGATAATTATGTTATGTACATGCATGGACTAAATGGGTATATCACGCGTGTACTTTTTTTTGGAGTCATAAATCGCGAAATTTATTGACCTTTGTTTTATATTCTTAATGTTAGTATCTTTTATTATATACCTTTGATTCTCTTGTTTTAAATTTTAATTATTGTTATTGTCGTGGATAATTAAAATGTCGTTTGCTCCTATAATTGAGGTGACATTTAGCATACTTACTACATATTGTTTTTAGACCTTAAGATACTGTTGGTGTTCATTTTGTTGGTGCAACTTAATAAATAAAATAAAATAAATTTAAAAAAGTTAAATAAAGATTTTACTAAAATGTACCAGCTACATCCCATAGCCTGTGTCCACTGTCTCCTATTCATTAAAGAAATTGATGTTCTGACCTGATCTCTAGTTGTATAACATATCATTCGATTACACGCCTTAATAGATTCATTTAATTATACATAATTTGGCAGAGACAAATCGACTGGTTAATCGAGAATGCCATAGATTTATACAGGAAATTAATATTATTTATATTTGCATAGCCGTTAGTTTTAAGTTTATCGGCCGTTTTGAAATGTTTCTATACGATTTTGACTTTGGATTATATATTTTTGCAACTCAGCCCCTTGCCTGGCTCAAAGTTTTTTATTGGACTTGTATCTTAACTGATTTTAGATGGTTTTGGAGACCTTTCTAGGTTTTGTGGTATTTGGATTTATAGAGGTGCAGAAAGGGGGTTAATGTTTTGGCGTAATATTCAACATGGAAGTATGGTATTTCCCAGAGAATGGAACTTATTACCACTACAATCAGGGTCTCTTCAAGGCAAGAGCGAATAGACGTCTTGCTCCATCGTCGGCTACGTCGTCGCTTACCATCAGATGAGATGGTAACAAAAAAAATGCGATGAGCCTTTGTTTCAATAAATATATCGATGATAACAAAAAAAAACAATGATGCGAAAGTTACTTTTTGAAGGTCCTTTGACCCTCATTGATGAATATTGTAAATATTGCATACAATCCACACAACACTATCTAGCCCCAAATTAAGCCGAGCTTTTACTATGGGAACCAGATAGCTGTTACATACATTTTTGTAAATACATACTACTTAGAATACAATATAACACCCAGACAAAAAATAAACACATGCGTTCACCACACAAATTTTGTTGTAATTTGTTGTATTATTTGTTTTCGGTGGGGATCGAACCCACGACCTACGGCGCAGAAGGCAGAGCCACTGCCAACTGAGCTGAGAGGCCAGTCAAAACACGTCAAATGACAGTCAAATGAAAACTCAGGGTACATCATCCTGGCACAGGTGGTCAGACCCATGATAAATGGATGAAGAAGTTTGCCTCACTGTGTTTTGTGCATATAAGTAAACTTTTAGGGTGTTATTAATAATCCTGGCGCAACGCTGGAGTAGTTAAATCGTGTTTTGTCACATTTGTTCGAGTTGACAATTGCATGTCAATGCAAGAGACAAAACACGGATCAACTAGTCCAACGCTACGCCAGGATTATTAATAAGACCCTTTAGTAGGAAACGTGTTAGTATCAAAATGGTTTTTTTTCAATCGGTTTGCACACAGTATAGTTGCTTGCGATTTTCAATACATAAGTTCAGTGATTTTTATGCCTCCTGATCAAAAGTTCTAAGTAGCTAAACGTCCAACAGAGCAAAAGGTCTAATGAGCAGTAAGTCTAATTAGCAAAATGTCCATGTAGCAAAACGTCCAACTACCAGATGGTCTATATAGCAGAACGTCCTGTTAGCAAAACGTCATTTTTAAAATGCGCACGTCATGATAGAAATTAAAAGTACTAATTTTTGAATTAAATAGGTATATTACATCTCTCTCAAGGAGCTAAAGTGTGCAAGAAGGTATTTCACGGCTTTCATCGTCTTAAAGGACAAGAAGAGGAAGAAGTGACTGGAACCTAGTCACCATAAGATTGTTAAATTAATTTAAGCTGGTTTTATTAATTAAATGTCACATAAGTCCGTGGTCAGTAGAAAGTCGCTGCTAAATTATTGACCGCAAGGAATTAAGTTGTAATTTATGTGTTTTGGCATTTTCTAATGTTAATTAATATTGTTTAAAGGGGCGTGGTGGCAGAGGTGTACTCAGGATGTGTTATGAGGGTATTTTAAAATGTTACACAAAAAATTATAGTATAAAAAACTAAAAAAAAACGCTTTTATAACTAATTGAACTAAAAAGTTAAAAATAAATAATGTAATAATCAATTGAAAAATGTATATTTTTGTACAAAAAGCGTGGGGGGTGTAAAGTCGGTTTACTGACGATAGTTGAACGTGACAACGTTATACAGCTGTCCACGCGGACGCATCGCTCACTCAAGTAGGAGAGAGACAGATGTCGAACGCTGCCAAACGCGGAGGCCGATTGTGCCTCTTTGTCGCTCGTTCCGCGCTCTCGCTTGCACTTCAAGCCTTAAATGGAACGCCTCAGAGCGAGGTAACGCCGCATGAGTCATGTTTTTTCGTGCGGGCAGCCGGCTCCATTGAATTATAAGACGTTGTCACGTCAAAAAGTAACGTCGCCCCTTATTTCTAGCCCTTCAATACATCCTTCTCCAGTAATAAAATGGTTTCTTCTACTGTTAGATAACATTTGAAAGTAGTCATTTTATAGCAATGATAATTAATGGGTAGGATAAATATCTGCCTGCAATATTTACCTACATAATTAATACATAAGATCTTAATAAATAATCCACAAGAAAGACATGGTCAATACGTGCGGAGCTGACTAAGCCGCGGGTTTCCTCACCGTTTGAAAGCATAGCATTGTGTACATATTTTTTCGAATAGATAAGTACACATCTGGATTCGAACCCGCGAAGTCGGAAGGTGGAACTACTATCACTAGACCACCAGTGCTCTTAGTGTCTCTGTCAATTACAGTGTCTCAGTCTCAGTAATATACTGAGTTAGGTGAGTAAAGCCATAGGCAAATGCTAATAAACCCAATGAAATGTAAAATGACTAGATTATGGTTCCGTAATGCAATATTATCTTAGACCTATCACGATCCATAACAGGCTAACTTGGTGTTTGACAAAGCGCTGACCGTAAATGACGGTCCTAAACATTATAAATTAATATATTGTTGATAATTTACACAATATCTAGCCCCAAACTAAGCAGAGCTTGCACGAAAGGAGCCAGATATAGTTTTTTTTTTCATTTAGCGGGCAAGAAAGCAGTGGTGGCATGGGTATGGGGCCCCGCAATTACACGGTACTCTGGTCGAGTCGATAATTCCCCACTTAGCCAGGTTTTTTTCCATATTTCCATATCGGTCCAGTGACCAGTGTTGCAATCAAATGCTTGTTGCAATCCTCAGTTTTTACATGATTGTGAGCTTCGATTGCAATAATAACGAATACAAACAAAGGCTTTGTGTCTGACGAGCAAGGAATTGCAATTCATATTCGTTTTATAATGCAATCGAAGCTCAAAAACATGTAAAAACTGACGATTGAAACAAGGATTTCATTACAACAGAAGATACGTGATCACCCCGCTGGTCATTTCTAGTTGATAGGTGTTTTATAAGAGTTATTTAAAGGAGGTTTTTGTATTGTACTCAACGTTTTGAAGGATTTTAACCAATGGTATAGCAGAAACGATACCAGATCTGGTTAATACTAGGTATCGTACATTTAAAGACGCCGACTAAGCTGTCAGGATGGTTTAGGTGCTGGGCAAGACTATTCAATTTAAAATCCTGTCCCAGGCACTATAGCGTCCCGTAAGTAGGGGCATGAGTAATCACCAGTTGCCCCTGACGCTATATAAATCATCTACAATAGATGCAAAGGCCTGTAAACTTTTTTTTTTACGTACATCTAAAGATATTTCTATAAACTGCGTTTTATCGACGTGTTATAGCGGTCTCAGTTTTATAAGGACTCTTCTTAAAGCACAATGATTGCAGTTTGAATCACTCAGTAAAGTAAAGATCAAAGCAATCTAATTTATCTAGAATCAGTTCTGGGTCTAGATAAAATTCACTTTCAGTAGGCCTACCACAAACTCTGAATGGCTCTGTCTCTGGCTCTGATTTTGAGTCTATGTGAGTGCTGTCTAAATAAATCCTACGTCGAAACATCACACACACAGTATAATACTCTGGTGAGCACTCACACAGACTCAAAACCATAGCCAGAGACAGAGCCAGACAGAGCTTGTGGTAGGCCTACAGTTAGAGGAACTCTGCCGTGCGAATTTTTGGCCTCTTTCTGTTTGAAGGGTGTGGGTGCCAGTGAAATTACTGCCACGTGATGCTAAACAACATTGTCATACAACTTAACACCCAGACAGAGAACAAACATCTGCGTTCACCGCACAAATATTTAATTTTGTTCTCGGTGGGGATCGAACCCACGACCTACGGCGCGGAAGGCAGAGCTACTACCAACTGACGCTCAGTTAATGAGCTGTGAGGCCAGTGTTATAAGCGATGATTACCATTTAACATCAGGTGGACCATTATGGTTGTTCCAACAGCTTCCTATAAATACACCTAATATAACATATAAATCGCTCCAGTTTTATTAGATTTTGTTCGTTACATACAAAAATGTTTCCTCTTTATAAAATTAAACAATTATGTATAAATCATATTTCAAAGGTTAAAAGCTGTATTGATGACGTCATCTAGGAAACAGATGTTTTTTTAAGAAAATCAAAGCTAAGTATGTAAGCTTTCTTCCAAACTTATGCGTTATTCCAAAGGTTAAAGCTGTACCTATTGATGACGTCAGCTAGGAAATAGTTGTTTTTTAAGAAAACCAATGCTATGTAAGCTTTCTTCCAAACTTATGCGTTATTCAAGGGATCAGCTGCATCGCATCCACGACGCTTCCTCACTCGCACAATTAGTACGAAGTCTACCAACGCTTAACCGGTGGTTAAACCTGTTATATCTATCTCAGCTTACATAACATTGTCACCATCAATTAATGATTCTTGTTGTTTCAGTTCATGAAGAAGAGGGCAACATTTTTAGTGTTGTCATAAATAGTTAAAAACAAGATACTTTAAGCAAAAAGCTGTGGGCTGTGGGCAAAAATAGCCACCGATTGGCATGCTGACCCAGCGAGATGGCGACGCGGCAGAACAAAACGAGGATGGCGAGACGAGCTTGATGGTTTCCTGACGGACTGGACAAGCGTAGCCCAGGATCGCGCTATCTATAATAAATAAATAAATAAATATTGTGGACAATTCACACAACACTACCCAGCCCCAAACTAAGCAGAGCTTGTAATATGGGAACCGGATAGCTGATATAATACTTGAATACATTTTTTTCTTTGTAAATACATACTTAGAATACAATATAACACCCAGACAGAGAACAAACATTTATAAAGATTTTTATAATGTCCCAAAAGTTAAGAGCCGAGCGGGATTTGAACCCGCGCGCGGGTTAACTTTTGGGACATTATAAAAATCTTTGTGATTTCCTTAAGATCGAACCCACGACCTACGGCGCAGAAGGCAGAGCTACTACCAAATTAGCTAGAGGCCAGTCAAAGTACATAATTATCTATAATCTGTCTGTATTTTTTTATAGAGGGAATGAGTGGAAGCCTTTGCCCAGCAGTGGGACTCGGACGGCATATAATAATAATAAACATGTGTGGATATCTTAATTTATGTATTTACAATAAATTTTCTAGTTATTCTTTCACGAGCTGGTTCTCATATTACAAACTTTAAGGCTTTTCTTTAACTGTATGATATCGCTATAACTGATTTCGTAGTTTTTTAGTTGTTTTAGTAGTTTCAGTAGTAGAAAAGATTCCTTTATCTATCTGTCAAAATGACAGACTGTACCAAACTATTACTTAAAAGAATCAGTTTATTAAGTGAAAATGATTCAGTTAAAGAATTGGTGAACTTTGGCTAAATAAAACGCGTACCCAAAGACAATTGGTTAACCCTAACGCAATGATTAACATACAATGCATGCGTGCGCGTGAGCATGGGACAGGATCGATGGGTGACCATGGATTACGAAACTCTCGGGATAAACTCCGGGGAATGTTTTAATAGGAATTTGACTCAAGTACTTATAAAGTTTAGTGTTTTTACATGATATAGACCATCTTTTCGTTGACTAAATAAATCTTACGTCCAAACGTCACACCCACAGTACCTGTAATGCACTAGTGAGCACTGAGCACTCACTCAGACTCAATACCAGAGCCAGAGACAGAGCTAGACAGAGTTTGTGGTAGGCCTACTGATGATGTGTGAATTAAATCTAGTACTGTTGGAATTTATTGTTGGTATCCCAACACAGATAATAGTAGTTTATTAATTTTATAGTGTTTACTACACTTAAGGAAATCACAAAGATTTTTATAATGTCCCAAAAGTTAAGAGCCGAGCGGGATTTGAACCCGCGACCTTCCCCTAGGTACGGGGCTGCGCTGACCACTGCGCCATCGGATCCTAATCACACTCGACGAATAACTCTTAGGGACTGTTCGGCACTAACGCGACCGAGGGGAAGGTCGCGGGTTCAAATCCCGCTCGGCTCTTAACTTTTGGGACATTATAAAAATCTTTGTGATTTCCTTAAGTGTAGTAAACACTATAAAATTAATAAACAATTATGAAAAACGCAAGGTGACATCTCTCGTCGATTCAACTGAATGCAACTTCGGTTATCGAGCAGGTTAGTTGACTATAACGTCAAAACTGTAGATGGAGCCACGGTCGCGTTAGTGCCGAACAGTCCCTAAGAGTTATTCGTCGAGTGTGATTAGGATCCGATGGCGCAGTGGTCAGCGCAGCCCCGTACCTAGGGGAAGGTCGCGGGTTCAAATCCCGCTCGGCTCTTAACTTTTGGGACATTATAAAAATCTTTACAGATAATAGTAATATTGTAAAACAACATTCATAGAAGTTTTATTGTCTATGGTCATTGTTTTTATCTTGTACGGTGCGCATTAGCCATCTTCCTAGCATAAGCCACACATGCAATAGATACCTTGTCTTGGTCGTACATTTTTAATTTGGAAGTTCAAACTGTTTTACTATCCCTCTAGCCTGCCACAAAGAACTAGTCAATAGGACCAGGCACGCGAGCAAGCATTGTTGCTGTGTTTTGATTTGAAAAGAAATGTACCGGGCAATTACGATAGTAACAGTCTCAGAAGGGCAAGTCAAAGTGCATTTACATTATTTCGTCTACCAAATTTGTTGTTTTCGTGTGAGCACGTGTCTCTCTTTGTTTGTGTGGAAAATTGATGACAACCCGTTTCGATCGTTTCTACGTACCTAACGTATTTTTGCTGTCTCATCTTTTCTCTATACAATAGAGAGAGAGACAAATAGGCGAAACGAAAACAAAATTTCGTAGACGAAATGTTTTATATGAAGTGGGACTTGCCCTTTAGGTGGGATATCTGCTTTTTCTATCAGTTTTTATTCTCTGTATAACTTTCTTGTCATCTTTATAAATCAAGATCGCATCGTCCAATACATTTATTTCTTTTAAGCATTATTTTTTTTTAGAAATGCTAGGTTAGGACGGTAGATAAGAAAAGTTTTTTTAAGTGCCATAAAACATGGTGTCTGTACAGATCGGTCGCTCACCCCACACACATGTTTATCTATCTGTCCGTACACCTCGCTTTCCTGCAGTCCTGCCACCAATCAACGAAATGTCTATTGTTTTAGCGGGGCGCTGGTAGATAGAAGAACCTTTCAACGCACATAGGAAAACATCATCAGTAGCGTAAAGCTGGAGCAGGGTATAACCATTTTAGCTGGTCGTACCCAGACCCAATGGTTTTGAGTTTCGTTCGTATGCAACCCACCGCTCCTCAACAATACTGCGCCTGGCAAAACACGCACAGATTTGTGATTTTTAGTTTATAAAATTTCAATTCTTTCGTTTTTTATAATAAAAACGGCCATTAATTCTATGACTTATCTATCTATTGGTGTAAACCAAACAAATAAACAATATCAAGTTTAGGAGGAGTTGCAAATTTATATCTCTTTTTAGGGTTCCGTAGCCAAATGGCAAAAACGGAACCCTTATAGATTCGTCATGTCTGTCTGTCTGTCTGTCCGTCCGTATGTCACAGCCATGTTTCTCCGAAACCGTAAGAGCTAGACTGATGAAACTTGGCGAGTAGATGTATTCTGTGAACCAGCTCTAAAGTGGCTGGAAACCTACTTACACAACAGAATGCAATGTGTCGAAATCTCAAATATTGACGTAAATAAAGACTTAAAGCCCATCAGATCAAATTATATTCAAAACAACTGTGGAGTACCACAAGGCAGTGTCCTGGGACCACTGTTATTTTTGCTTTATATAAATGATCTGCCTGACATAACATCCATCCACTTTATTTGCTGATGACATTTCTATTATAATTTCATCGAATTCTGACATCCATAATTATACCATTGACATTGATAATACCATTGACGCAATAATTGAATGGCTAAGAGCTAATAATTTAAATGTTAATTTGTTAAAAACTAATTTTATACAATTTGGAACTTACGGGAAAAAACGTCAAAATTTTACAATTTCATATAATGGTCATAACCTAAATGAGGTGGATAAAACTAAATTCTTGGGCATAACTATAGACCGGCACTGTAATTGGATAGCCCATGTTGATGAAGTTTGTAAAAAATTAAAAATATATTGTGTACGTTCTCTATAAGCTGCGCAAGACTACAAATAGTAATACGATTATGACTGCGTATCACGGATATGTCACCTCAGTCTTAAAATACGGACTAGTTCTCTGGGGAAATTCAACAGATTTTAGTAAGGCTTTTATAGCACAAAAAAAATGCGTACGTGGGTGAATCAACTATTTTACCCACACTTGGCTGTCCTCAACCATTTCTTATTAAATACGTAAAGTGGGTATAGTTACACACTTAATGAATATGAAAATAGCATCTACGATTATTAGGCACCAAAGGAAACTTGATTACGTTCTCTAATATCTTTAATTTCCATGAAATTTTATGGTAACTCAGCATACGAAATATTCGCTCCATACAAAATTTTCCTGTCCGAAGACCGCATTCACTATGTGAACTTTATTTTAAATTAACTTATATTTCTTACTTTCGGTTGATTCTTATTATATAACAAGTCAGTATGTTATAGTTTATCGTGTGCATAAAAAAATTGAAATTCACTTTTCCAAAAAAAAATCGCTAAGCTGTGTCCCTAACTAGAATGATTTTACCTTCGTATGCTAAGTTACACTCATAAATTTCACCCGGAAACACATAGATGGCACTGTTTGCCGTAGGTAGCTTCATTTGTGTTTGCTTCCGTTGGTGAGGCTCGGCGGTGTCTTTTGATGACGTCGTCGAGCCGCCAGTCCGCGGAGAACGTTCGAAGGGAGTGCGTGCCTTTTTGTGTCGTCTGCTGAGTGACCGCGATTTCTCGATGTAAGTTTACTATTTATTTAATATAATTAGATATTTTTGTAGTACCTAACATATGTTTTCAATTAAAGTTTACGCCTAGTACTATAATCAAATTATAATGTGGAATATTCATGAAAATACACCAAATGTCTGCTGAGTTCCTTGTATACTGAGTTACATTGGCGGTAACTCCATAGACATTATTGGTAACTCCTAAGAGTCCTAAGACATTCACGTTCTTAGTGAGATTAGCTTGTACCGTATAAAGTAAAATTAACTAATTTTCATAACCTACTTACCTTATACTTATCCAGGTACCTAGAATCAACCTTTTTAGAACGGCCTTTTTGGCAAATGGGCAATACAAATTTGTAACCCCGATTGATATCTTCGAAAAGTGACATACGAATATCCGAAATGATTGTTATTGTTGATTTGTTGTTTATTTTTTGATTTTTTATCACAAATTGTGATTAGGTGTTTATTTAATAATGTGTAGTTCAATATTTCTATAGAATGTCTTAAGCGTTACCCAAATTTGTCTCTGGAGTTACTTATTGTCCCTAATAAAAACATTACATTTTTGATCATAATACGCTAATTTCTTTCCATTATATTTTTAAATTACCAGTGCTATATTTTTAAAATTGGTGAGCTTCTATAAAAAAATCATTTCTATTTGTATTACTTTTGTATTTAATTTTATTAAGTATTAGCTATTATTTTTTTGTATAAAGGTAACGAAAAAGACCAATGTCAGTTAATTTTGTACTTAAATTTTAGAATTATATAAAGACTGATTTCGCCAAAGTATTTGATTATGCGTGCAAGAGAAAATAAATGAACATGAGTAACGCTTTCATGTTTCATTCACCATTTATGTAAGGTTAAGTGCAGGTAACTCAGGTGACAGATTTTGAGGGTATGTGCTGTAGTTTCTTAGAAAAAATGACTAAAATATGAATAAAGGTCGCTGCCCTTCTAGGTTATTAAAGTAGATAATATTTCTAATACCTTAATCAAAATAGAATTAAAGAATATACATGTTTATTTTTTTCAAAAAAATATTTCTGGCCTGACCTTAGTGTGGGTAAAATAGTTGATTCACCCACGTGCTATTGTCGGCATACCTCCCTGGGAATCATGTAAGCCTGTATTCCTTAAGCTAAAGATATTAACTTTGCCTAGCTTGTACATTTTGGAAGCTGCTAAATTCGCCAAAGATCACTTAAATCAATTTACAATTTTTTTTTATTTTTTCATGCCTCATGGACACCCACTTTTGTTAGATATTTAAGGTTTAGTTTTAATTAGTTTTAGTTTTTTTTGTTAATATTATGAATTTTTGTTTTGTTGTTATAAAATTAAAAATGAAATGTAACCTATTTACAAAAGCACGAGAGATCTACACAAGATGTGTAGAACCCTGATAGAATTGTTCTTTCTAGAGTACCCAGAACTGCTCTGTATAAAAAAAATGCTTTCGCTATGTGCGGACAAATATTTAATAAAGTGCCATGTGATATTAAAGACCTACCAGATAAGTTATTTATGAAAAAGCTAAAGCTTTGGCTAATTGAAAAAAGTTTTTATAATATTAATGATTTATTTAATACCTGGAGGATTAGGGGAGGCCTTTGCCCAGCAGTGGGACATAGTAGGCTCATAATAATAATAATAATTTAATACCTTATGACTTCAATTTGAACCTGACTTGCTTTGTTAATTTTAATTTTATTTTATATCATTAATTATGGACCATGTATAATAATTATGCTAACTTAATTGTTTATTGGAATTTAGTATTATGTTTAAATTGTAAAAATAAGTCATTAAAATTTGCATGCCAATGCTTTGGTGAAATATGTGAATCTGATAAAATAAGACAATAACTAACTCCTAACCATATTTCAAGCAAATAAACATTTCATTTCATTTCATTTCAAAAAAAAAAAAACCGCATTAAGATTTTTACACAAAAATAGAAAAAAAACTATTAATTTTGGGGATCCCCTGGGGGATACTTAAAACTGAAAATCAAAAATTTCTTTTTCATCGAACACATACGTGTGGGGTATTTATGAATAGGTCTTCAAAAATGATGTTGAGGTTTCTTATATCGTTTTTTTCTAAACTAAATAGTTTGCGCGAGAGACACTTCCAAAGTGGAAAAAAGTTGGTCCCCCCCCCCCTCTAACTTCTAAAATAAGAGAATGATAAAACTAAAAAAAATATATGTTGTTTATTACTATGCAAACTTTCAACGATATTCGGTTTGAATGAGATCTAGTAAGTAGTTTTTTTTTTATACGTCATAAATCGTAAACCGCAATTTACCTTTCGACGAACTTCAAGAACCTTTATATGTTACTTGATGCTACGGAACCCTTCATGGGCGAGTCCGACTCGCACTTGGCTGCTTTTTTTGTTTCCTTTCGTGAATTTTTCTTTGAGTAAATACAACGATAAACAAATATTAAAAACAGCCAGAAAAAAGATGACTTTATTTACAGAGGAGTTACACACTGAAAGTGTGTGTACGTGTGTACTATATAATACTATACTAGCTGTGCCCGCGACTTCGTTCGCGTGGAATAGTGTCTATGGGTAGCATTTTAAATATGCAGCGAAAAAAAAACAGTAGATACTTATTCGCTGTCACAGTTATCTGCCCTCTTACTAACACTTGGGCATATTTCCCCACCTACACCACTCCCCCCTCCTCTCCCTCTGTTAATGTACATTTTTCCATACAAACTTTCATTCCCTATTGTTATTTTATACCCATGGTAATAGAATAATTAAGTGGGGGGCGGGAAGGTTGAGGAGAAAAAATAGAAACAAAATTGTTTTCCAAAGTAACAATAATGTCTATTTAATAATTTTGGGATGTCGGCCAAGATTGATTTACTTATAAGGAGTTCGGTGGCTGTGTTTGACTGGTTTTTATTCTAGTTGTCTCAGTTGGCGTAGTTGGGCTGACTCAGTCTTACACGGACTCGGTATTACAGTTTATTTAAAACAAACTTAAATGTTGGTCTCACTCAGTTTTACAACATGCTTGATCTACCAAAATTTACAGCTGTTGCTTCTAGGAACTCCAGAATCAATAATAGGTATTATGTACTTTCTCTTCAGTATGCCTTTTTCTTCAGTTTGTAATGATTTGTTGTGACGTCTACCACATTTAGTTGTCTATCCCCAAGCCTGAGATCTTCAATTTCAATTTCTGCTATGTTGTAATCATCAGGTTTTGTTTGTGAATCTTCTGATGATGATGGTTGTTCCTGATATGCTTGGTTCCATGGGAACACGGACGGGATAGCACTCTTCTTTAATATTTTTGTAGTACGATCTATAACTAAAATGAGTACCTTCATTAGGATTTCAAAGTATGTAACAAAATACATGGTATTGTAGATAAATAAGTAAGGACTTACCCAATTTTGTCTAGCACAATGGTGTTATAGCAAAATCAGAAATGAGCTGAGCAAATCAGAGAATTGTTTCGTACGGTTAATCCAGGCTTGATATTATGTTATAATGCTTGTATCATTGTTGTCTTGCTTCATTTTTGGGTAAACGGAACGGTGTGTGGCATTCTATCTATCTATCGTCATGCGTATAATTTGTCTACACAATACTCAACTACTCACGGGGTATTTAACAATGAGTATAAAACGCTACGCTAATAGTATCTAACACTTTAGTATTTGTAAACAGAAAATTGTTTATTTTCATGTCACTTGACCATAGAATTTTTTTTTTCTTTTCGCTCCTTTCGAAGCAGGCTATAGTACCAAGACTATACCGCCTAGTCTTACGTTTTGGTGACCATAGAATAATGCACTACCACTTCTTTTCTCTTCTTCTTCCTAATGAATGGCATCTGTACTTTTATTATCAATTTTGCCAGTGTCGAGTAGTAGGTATAGTGAGTTTAATGATGATAAATTACATTCTTCAACTCCGCTCACCAACATCTCGACTGTTGACTGTTGTGTGTAAGTAACAGTTGACACATGTTGACACGTGACAGTGACAATTCAGGTGTAGGCTCGGTGGTAGTGGTGTCCACTTTAAAAAGAATCGACATATTTCCTATTCGATAAATCAGAGCTGTACATCTATGCCTTTCGATTTATCTGATGAAAATATTCATATTTTGTACGTATCGAGTACTTTTTAGGGTTCCGTATCCAAAGGGTAAAAACAGAACCCTATTGCTAAGATTTTGCTGTCCGTCTGTCACAACAGGCTGTATTTCATGAACCGTGATATTTATACATTATGACGTTTTCACAGATTATGTTGCCGCTATAAAAACAAACACCAACAAATAAAATTTACTGGTTCAACTCATTCCAACATTGTTTTATTAAAAAAAGTAAGAGAAAAATCTTTGACGTAAGAACTAAAAAAAAACATCCGCATTTACTTAATCTTGAGATCAATAAAAAAATATAAAGGGCTCTCATTTAGTCTGCCTTCGTAAGTAAATAAATAGTTTATCTGAAATATAATGGTCAGATTTCACCGTTTTCCAACTCATGTGGTTTATTTAGTTACGATCTTCTCACAGATTAAAATAATTAAACTGGTCAATTTGAGTTCTTATGAAATTGCCGGCTCGATTTCGATGTTTTTCTATTAAAAACCGAAAAAGCATCGATAAATCGAGTATATCAAAAGCATTTCAAAACATCGGGTCGGTTCGATGTATCCCATCCCTAAGCGGCGGTCGGCTGTCAGTCAGTCACTGTGATACGTAAACAAACAAAACATTCTAGAATCGAAGGTCGTCGAATTTCTCCAAAAAAAGCGCAATTCTCATGTAAAATGGTGTTTACAAAAAGTGTTTTGCATTGATAAGTTGCATAAAGGACCTTTCTAATGCCTTTGCCTATCTGTGTACCAAATTTCGGTGATCGGCATGTAATCGGCGAAGTGGTTTAGTGTAAGAGCGAGACAGAAAGTGAGACAGAAACATCAAAGAATTGCTCTTTAGAACGTGTTTTATAAGGTTTGTAAAACCTTTTTCACAATAAAAAGTAGCCTATGTCCTTCCTCAGGCCCTGAACTATCTGTGTACCAAATTTCATTTCAATAGGTTTAGTAGTTTTGGCGTGAAAGCCAGACAGGAAGACAGACAGACAGACAGACAGACAGAGTTACAAACGCATTTATAATATTAGTATGGATAATAGTAGATATCTTTGTGAAAAGTCCACCATGCCTATTTCTACCGCAAATGCCGGATCTATTACCGGATTAGAAATTACTTGCAGGCACATGAAGCATAAAATCTGTAAGATGAAGGATCCAAGGAAGTACATCGTATACAAAAAGCATACTCATTAAATTTGAAAAATACCAGACAGGAATATTTCATAAAAAGACAGAAATATTTTTTCACACTCTTATCTAAAGCAATTACTATGCACCTAGACACCTCACTTGCCATTAGTATTTCCAAACGCCAAACTAAGTTATTCCAAGTCCAATATCTTCAAATCGCACATCCGTCAGACCACCAGCACGGCAGAGCTCGTCACAAGTATACAGGGTGTCCCACGGACATGCCACATGGAGAGGAAGTACCTTGAATATTGTAGATGGACCATTTAACAAAAAGAAGACATTATTTGAATATAAAAAACAATTTAAACTGCATTCATAGATTTTTTTCTCATTTTGAGGAAAAAATCGATTTTGAGAAAAATTGAGATTTGATAAATAATAGATTAATTTAGTATTGTAGGAATGCTCTCTCTCGTCTCTCAGGGGTTTGTTGGGGTTAAAAATGAATGGGTTAGCACGCTTTCAACTTTTCACAACTTTGTAATGACTGAAAACACTTTTACAAACAGTAATCGCAATAAAACAATGATGGATACAAAATATGCGTCGGCGCGTAATAATGCCGGTCTCCTATCTCATGTTCTGTCTCGCTCACACACTGACATTAGGAAGTGTGACGTTGACAGCCGAGAAGTCTTTGTGCGGCGGGAGGAAGGATCTAGAGACTGTGTGAGCACAACTCGCAGCCTAATGCTCGCGTTACAACCTCCCCCACTGACCCAGACTAGCGCCCTCGCGTCTTGGTCAGTCCAGAAATCGCTTAGGCCTACCACGTTTCCGTTTCTCGTTGACCGGCGGTTGTACATCGCCTACGAATGGGGTCAGCTGAGACACGTGATACCTACCTAGAACTTGATTGTCGCTTAACCTCTCTAAGACATAAGTAGTTGAGCTTGCTGCCTCTCTAACTCGGTATGGCCCGTCTCGACGGGGTATAAACTTAGGCGTTTGACCGCTGGAAGTGTCGTTACTTCCCTGTGTCTTCAGGAGAACCAGATCCCCGGAGCTGTAATCAGGAGCAGGGCGACGACCCTCGTCAGCATAACGCTTCTGGTTTGCTTGAACCTTCTCATGTACTTCCCTAGCTTCAAACAATATATTCGAAATTCGCTGTAGGTATGGGGTAAGACTCGTAATCACGTTATCGCTTTCTATAATAGCGCGCATGTCCGTGACTATGTCCGCTGACGCTCTCATCTCTCGCCCGAACGTTATGAAAGCCGGTGAGTATCCGGTGCTGCTAGTTACCGCAGAATTCATAGCAAACCGTATTGCAGGCAGGTGAGCATCCCAGGTGTTGTGATCCTTCCCAACCAGGATAGCGAGTTGAGGTTTCAAATCACGGTTCTTTCTTTCAACCGGATTAGCTTGTGGATGATATACTGGTGAAAGCGATTGGGTAATGCCAAACGCATGGCAAGTCTGTTGCATCACTTCGCTTATGAATTGGACTCCATTGTCGCTCAGTATTCGTCTAGGCACTCCATATCTCAGGAACACCTCTGAGATCAAGATTTTGGCGCAGTCTGAGCTGGTAGCGTTCTGTAGAGCGAACAGCTCTACCCATCGGGAACACGTGTCCTCCAAGATCAGTATCCACTTGTTCTTGTCGGCGGTCTCCGGTAATGGACCAAAAAGATCCACGGCGATAACTTCAAAGCGGCGATTGGTTGCGGGAGTCTGCAACAGTCCGGCTGGTTTTCTATTATCAGCCTTGTACCTTTGGCAGTCTACGCACTTCTTCAGGTACGCCGTTATAGATTGCCTCATTCCAGACCAATAGTACTTCGACTTCACTCGGTCGAGTGTGCGCTCCACTCCGAAATGTCCTGCCGTTGGCGCGCTGTGATATTCTGTCAGAATTTTCTCGCGCTCATGTTCTGGCACTACTAGACATGCGGTTTCTTCATCGCATTCTTCTGGTCCGTACCTATATAGTATGCCGTCTGACATCATAAATCCCCTATCGGACCAACTTCTCCCCCTGAACGGATCGTCGGCTGACTCCAGATCTTCAATGATCTTGCGCACTTCAGGGTCTTTAAGTTGGTTCTCTCGAATATCCTTGGGACTTCTAGACGGAAAATCAACTTCAGCGTAGCAAATGTCACAATCTACTTCGTCAGCACAGGGTGGACGCGAAAGAGTATCGGCAATGGCGTTTGATCTTCCGGGTATGTACTCAATGCGGGGCAGGTATTCTTGAAGAATAAGGGCCCATCTCGCCAAACGGCCACTGGGTGACTTGATGTTCATGAGCCAGCGTAAGGGTTGATGGTCACTCTTCACTATCACTTCTGACCCTTCAATGTATCCACGGAACTTCATCACTGCCCAAACCACAGCTAGGGCTTCTCTCTCGGTCGTGTTGTAATTCCTCTCTGCGCTATTTAATAGTCGGCTCGCGTATTCGACTGGTCGTTCCTCGGGGCCCTCCCCCTGCATCAATACTGCTCCAAGACAGTAGCCACTGCTGTCGGTTCTCAGCGTGAACGGCTTCGATTCATCGGCTTGACGCAATATCGGAGCTGAGACAAGCAGTTCTTTGATGTGGTCGAAGGTATCTTGCTCCTTTGAGGTCCAAGTCCATACGCTGTCTTTTTTGAGAAGGTCCGTCAAAGGTCTGGCAACATCGGCGTAGTTGGGTATGAATCGCCGGAACCAGCTGGACGTTTGCAAAAAAGTCTTCACGTGTTTTACATTCTTCGGAGGCAGCATATTTGCAATAGCTGCGGTCTTCTCCGGATCTGCTTTTATTCCACCCGGTAAAATCACGTGGCCCAAAAACTTAACAGACTCGCGAGCGAAAAAACTCTTCTCGCGGTTAATACGCAGGTTATACATCTCAAGCCTGTTGAATACGGCTTCCAGGTCTTCCAGGTGCTTGGGGAAAGACTCTGAAAGAATGATGACGTCATCAAGATAAGTCAGTAATGACACGTTGGCCAGTTCTCTTCCAGACTTGAAGCGGTCCATCAACCTCTGGAAGGTTGCGCCAGAATTTCGCAAGCCCATGGGCATCCTCTTGAAGCGGAAGCATCCAAGCGGACTCACGAAAGCCGTTTTATCTCGATCGTCAGGCTCTACGCCTATCTGAAAATAGCCAGAACGAAGGTCGCAGGTTGTCATGAAGCTGGTGTTCTTGGCTGCGTGGAGGACATCTTCGATCCGCGGAAGAGGGTAACGGTCAGGTTCGGTCACGGCGTTTAACTTCCTGTAGTCGACACAAAGCCGAACGCCTCCGTCTTTCTTGGTCACAAGGACTACATTAGCAGCCCAAGGTGAATCGCACTCTTCAATAACGTCAGCATCCAGAAGCTTCTGCAACTCCTGTTCTAGAATCACCTTCTTTCCGGGAGACAATCGGTAAGGGGGCGACGCGATAGGCTCTTGCCGCGCGTCGATCTTCAACCGATGCGTGGCGTATTCCGTTGGTGGTCCTGCCTTCGCAAAACGGTCGGCTCTTTTTATCAACAAAGAGTTCAGCTGGGCTCTCTGGTCCGAGGTTAGCTTAGTACCTTCGTCGTTCCTCAGCTGTAGGTTTGATGCGTCTACCTTCATCAGCTCGGTGGTGCTGGTGGCAGTCAGCTTGAAACTGGTGATGAACGGATGCCAGCGCCGTGGCTCATCGTTGAAGCACCAGCTGCACTGTGGTAAGTCCAACAGGATACAAGCATTAATTATAAAATCCCTACCTAAGAGTGTTCGCGTCGGCGCGTTTGGTAACACCAAGAATGTAGTAGGTACCGCGCGACCCTCCAAGGTGACATTAGTCTCGCACTCGAGTGCGGTACAAACTTGCTGTGAACCGTCAGCAAGTCCTATGGTTCGTGAAGTTTCCTTAAACTCTACGCCAGCATCTACAAGTAAACTATACAACATTGGACCCGCAATAGAGTGCGTGGCCCCAGTGTCCAAGATAGCTACTCCGTTTTTGCCTACTACATGAATTTCCAATAGCGGAAGGGAATCCTCACTATCAGTTACATGGGCGCTGCAAAAATTAGCTGAATCCGATTTACTTGTGCTAGGCGCACTTCTACAAGTTTCACACTTCGAACGTATTACTCCTAGCTGACCACATCCGTAGCAACGTAACTGAGTAACATTACTCGATTTATTTGAAACGGTACTACTATCAACTTTATTGGAATCTTTTTTCTCTTTATTACGACACTCATCAATGGAATGACCAAAAAGCTTACAATATGCGCACTTTATTCGAACACGCTTCGGTTGTCCCTCCCTATCGTTATGTTTCGTGTCCCCGCGGACGCTCGAAGGGTTAATACTCGAAGTTGTGCTCACACAATTTTTGGCGACAGCGGTAGGGTTAATACCGGAGTTTGTACTATTAGAAGGGGTCAATGAACTTACCTCCGCCAAAGACTCCTCGACTAACCTGACCTTCGTGATCAGCTGTTCAAGTCCGTCCACTGCATCACGAGATACACGCTTTCTTATTCTACGATCCAATAACCCGTACACTATATCTAACTTCATCACTTCCGACACGTCATACGGTAACTTAGATAGCAAAGCGCGCACTTTACAAATAAACACATCGGCTCGTTTGACACTTTGTTCGGTAGCGAAAATGTCACGAAATATTTTGTACGCGGGACGTGGCACTCCGTACATTCCGCGAAGTCGCTGCAGGGCGTCACTCCACGATGTGACTGACGACTTGACTCCTTGCCACCAGACGGCGGCCTCGCCCGTCAGTAACATCGGTAATCCCTTCAGCGCGTGCTCCTCGCTGACGCTGGCGCACTCCCGGAAAACCTCGATAGTGTCGATGAACGCCTCCAGCTCGTCTGCGATCTTGGATGCTCCGTCGAATCGCGCCGTGCACTTCGCGAAGTTACCTGACCGTGGTGGATGGTCGTGTGATTCAGGTCTTGGTGATGGCGTGAGCTGGTCTCTGCTATTAGCCAAAATGTTCTCGAACAGGGCCCGGTTCGTTTCCGCCTGGCTCCTGGTTATATTGCTGACCAGCGTTTGGAACATCTGTTCTGTCATGGTGATGTTTGATGTGGGTGATGATGGTATCATGGTCCTGTTGCTCTCGTCGGTGTCGGAACCAGACTCGTCACTCTTGCCAATCTGCCTCTTGGGCGGCATGATAGGTGACGGTACCTCGACGTTTCTCGACGGTAAAAGTAGGTATCCTTACTGTAGGTACGATCTCCTCCTCGACCGGTGAATACGGCGGTCACTGTGAGGACGCGTAGAACTGCCGCGTGCACAGTAGACTCGCCTCTTCGTTCGTCTCGGTCACGATAAGTAGGTATAACGTCGTACATACGATGGACTCTTCCTACGTTGCGATGGAAATGCCCGTTTGTAAAAGGCACACGAGAAAATGGCGCTTGCGTGTTTTCAGTGAGTTGAATCGTGCCCGCGAGTTGGGCGTCACTGTAGGAATGCTCTCTCTCGTCTCTCAGGGGTTTGTTGGGGTTAAAAATGAATGGGTTAGCACGCTTTCAACTTTTCACAACTTTGTAATGACTGAAAACACTTTTACAAACAGTAATCGCAATAAAACAATGATGGATACAAAATATGCGTCGGCGCGTAATAATGCCGGTCTCCTATCTCATGTTCTGTCTCGCTCACACACTGACATTAGGAAGTGTGACGTTGACAGCCGAGAAGTCTTTGTGCGGCGGGAGGAAGGATCTAGAGACTGTGTGAGCACAACTCGCAGCCTAATGCTCGCGTTACAGTATTTAAAAAAATTAAATTCATAGTCTTCCTTTTATTTCTGACATTATCTAATTTTGAAGCATGATGATCGGCATGATAAAACTACAGGGTGATTATTTTTCTCGTGTAACGGGTTGGATTCCCGGTTTAACCATGTAATTATTTAAATATCTTTGAATTCAGATTAAATTGTTTTTTAAATTAAAATAGGTCTTTTTTCTGTAAATTGTTCAAACTACAATATTCAAGGCACTTTCCCTCCATGTGGCATATTCCTGGGACGCCCTGTATGTAAAAGCATAAATACCACCAGCATCTGCGTAACAGATTGTATGCTAAGTTTGTTCAACTTTGGATGATCGACTGGCGACGACAAGTGGACGCATGTGTGCAAAGTGAAAAAACTTAAAATGGCAAGGTAGGAATCATTTCATTTCATTTATTCACAAACAATTTACAAAAATCGTGTTTGAAATCACTTATATTACTAAACAACACAACACATGGAACACAAAAAGGTTAAACCGAAAAATAAAAACAATAACAATGTGAAAAAATAAAATGTCAACAATGAAAATACAATTCTTAGTCTAAATTAAACATGTTGTCATAAGCAATAAATTCATTAATTGTGTAGAAACACCCTTTCAACAATAGCCTTGTGAGCCTAGATTTAAACATGTTGAGACTAACATTGTCCTTCAAGTCGGTAGGAAGCAAATTAAAAAGTTTTACAGCTTGGTAACGAGAGCCATGCTTTGCTTTAATCTAGGGCATAAAGGTGAATCGAGATCTTTGCGTCTTGTAATGAGTCTATTTTTCCGTTGCTCAGAGTAGTATAGTATTGGGCATTTCACTCCACAATAAAACTTTCAAACCACGTCTCAGGCTATCGCCTTCGACTCCATTCGGTTTGAAATGTTTATTGTGGAGTGAAATGCCACAATACTACCTACTTTTCTATCCTAAATATCAGTTACGAACGCTCATCGCATTACAAATTTTACAGCAGGTAATTCATGGGGAGGTTGTGTTGTCAAATCACTAGGTCTAGATCTAGGTCTAGAGTCTCGAGAGTTTTGTTGAATACTGCTCTAAAAAATACATTGCCACTTTATGGCTACCTACTTTCAGGGCCGGACAAGCCCGAGGCCTCCACGCAACCATTTTTAAAATTTTTCTATTTAATTTCTCTCTAATTGTATGAACGTACTATCTGATCTAGTTTTACATTTAGTTTGCAAGAGCTGGGACCTAGCCTGCGCAGGCCTCCTATCCTACCTAGGTTGCCGCAAGCCCCGCAAGCCAGGCCCGTGGGGCCCGGGCGACAAAATGCCATTTCGACAGCCTACTTTAAAAGTTTGTCCATCTTTACTATTTCAATGAGACGACCTATGCAGGAAGTAAAAGAGTAGAATTAAAAATTTTAATTTTATTAATTTTAAATAATGCTATTTTTATAACAAAGGTACCTTAATTATTATGATCCTTATAATACTTGGCGTCTTCTTCGAATACATTGTCCGCGTAGCGGACGAAGCTTTGAAGCGATCTCCATTGATCGCTGTCATCTCGTGTTTGAAGTTTTACACGCAGAAGTGCCTTCCTCCAAGCGTCAAGAGAGTCGGCCCCCGCGATGTCGCTGGTTCTGTAGACCTTAAGATCTATCGTGTATTCACCTTCCATTTCTGCCGTGCGCCTTTCGTTGCCGTTAGCTACACGGTTCACGAAAAAAGATGTCACCACCTTTGCTTCGCTCCCGCTGCCTCCTCGACTCAAACCAAATATGTCCTTCGATGATGCTGATGTTGATGGTGCGTCCAACTTCCTTTTTCTGTAACAAAATGAAAATCAATTAAATTAAACTGTTTATTTTCATGTAATGAAAGATGAGGCTTCACCTTTCATTACTATTTGAGTGTAACGCTGCCTACTATAGAATATGATATCAACGCCTTATAGCGTCGTTCTTAATAAATCCCTTGATCGATGAGCGAGTAAAACCGTGGTGTTATGGCTCGTCGATAAAACTCTCTGGTGTATCAATACAATACTGCGGTTTTCTGAGTGAACGAGGCTGGTTCGCGACATCAACGAGCCTTAAGACCGCGATTTTACTCACTCGTTGATCAGAGGCTTATCATCGCAACGCAACCGGTTTTTCTACAACGCAATGCAACGCAACGCTATAAACGCGATGCGATCCATTAACAGAACCATGATCGAACTCTGAAAAAAAAAACTGATTAGCGATGAAACTTACTTTGATGCTGGTTTTCTGTCCACGGATGTGTTTCTCGATTTGTTCTTGCCTTTTTTGATTTGAAGCATATCAAAATTTGTTTCACTGTCAGACCTGAAACAAAAATTTGTGTTAAAAACCTTATACTTTGATAAGCAGGTATATCGAAGGTATACCTGGTGCTTGTGCAAAATGTCAGGTTGAACTTACTTACATGTTTTATATATTCTTGAAAATGCCCAGAAGTTGTTGCAAGGCTTGTTGTTGAAACAAAGGCGTTGGCTCGCTGGGAAGGTGAGCGTGAGCTCGAACCGGTTACGCTGAGCAGGTGAGCAGGTACGCTGAGCAGGCAGCGTAGACGTCCTCTCCACGTCTCCGCTTCGGATTTTCAATCGGGTTGAGCAGAGTGCTGGCTTGAGGCAGGACGGCTTCCGGACTGTTGCTTGTTCCTCTTGATCGGTTAGAGCTGTGTGCTGGTGCTGTCGGCAACGTGGCTTGATGCAGAGAACGAGTGGCTCTCGTTCTTTCCAATACGTCGTAGTAGCTTGTTCACTTGACTTGAACTTCTGTGATTTGTATCATAAAATTACCATGTTATATACGTGAAAATAAAACAAATCATCAATAATTCTTATTTTATAAATTGAACCTAATAAACATTCTAGTGTAAACCTATAACCATTATCAATATTACTTACGCTCTATTAGAACAAATAAAACTAACGAAGCAATCGAAAAAAATAAATATTCATCAAAAAAAATAAAGGCGATAGCATACTGATAGTCTTGCTAAGATATATTATGCTTGAATGCCCATACAAATTGCAAGCTGGGATATTGGTGGAACTCGCACCTTATATTTATTTCGTAACATTTTCTTACCTTTGTATTCGAATCAGCAATAAAACATTTCGGCAAATACAGCAACGACCTAAATTAACCAAATCCTAAATAATGAATTTCGTAATAATTTACTTACACTTTTTGAGCATATCAATTTAGGTTCTAAATGAATAGCAGAAAGGCTCATTTACCTGTGCTTTTAGATTGAAACTTACTCACTCATCACCCTTGGTCAAAAATATTTCATCACAACGCATCGTACATTCGCAAGCATCGCTTTGAGTTACTCGTTTAACAACTTTATTTTAGTATCGAAATCAAAACCGAAAAAAAATTAATTTTTCACCAAGACTTTGTTTTATCTAGTTTTTTTCAAACAGAAAAGTGATCGTGATTATTTTAACATCGGATAACTGGTAAGTGAAATCGTCGTATTTATAAATTTATTAAAAAAATCAATCAACATCCTTTGCATGATAATAAAGTATAGTGAAATTAAACATGTTTTATTTACAGTTGATTCGAGGTCCACGGACTCTGGAGTTAAGCCCGTCTGTTTCTGATTGAAAATTGGAATCTTTGAACAAATTAAGGAACGGAAGTTTCTTGGTATGTAAAAAATATACTATTGCTAAATAACCTACTTTTTATACGAATAATACAAGGAATAATGTTCTTATTTATCAACTTAATTCCTTTTTTACAGCTGGGGTGATTTAATCCAGAGACTTCATACGGAAAAGGATTGTGATTATTTTATCGTCGGAAAAGTGGTAAGTCAATTTAAACTGTTAATTATGGTATATCAAAATCAGTGTATTTTCGTATTTAAATAATTTACGAAAAAAACCAATAACATTCTTTGCATGATAATAAGTAGGTACAATGCAATTAATCTTCGTTTTATTTCTACAGTTGATGCAAAGACCACAGCCACGACCCTCAGATTTCAAGCTTTATAGTACATAGAATATCATCATTTATCAAAGTAGTTATTTGGTAAGTTTGGTGGTGAGTTCAAATAATAAACACAATTAATTTTTTTGTTTTCTGTTTGGCAATCAATTTTTTTTTTGTTACAGCTGCGGTGTATTTCTTATCAAGGATTTAAGGTGTGTTCCTGTTATATCATAGTGAGTAATTAATTCAAAATATTTTAAAGTTTATATCTCTTAAGTATTTGTGTGACGTATATACACTCTAGTTACAAAATAGTGGTGTATAACTGTAAAGGTATTAGTGCAGTATTATTAGTATCATTATATTTTTTGAATTTATCATTATTTTTGTCAATAGGTACAAGTATCAGCATATAGTTTAAAATTAAAAAAAATGCCTTTTTGTTCTATTTGCAATACTCAAGTAGAAAAGAGGAGGTGGGTGGGTCATATTAGAAGCATTTCACATAAGAATAAAAGCACTTCTTCGTTATATGATAATATAGAACTAATAAAATCAGCTTTTAAAAACCGAATAGCAAGCTATAGAATACTTGCTACAAACGAAGAGGCTCAAAGTTCACCATTATTTTTCTTAAAAAATGTTCGTGATTCAGTTAAATCTTTAATAGATAAATCTCTATTTAAATTTACTGCTGTTAAAGTAAACTTTGAATTATTTTCTTCATTTCTTATGTTTAAAAATGATGGAGAAGAAATGAAATCCTTTTCCACCAAAAATTTTATAGCACACTTTAACTTCGATTTTTCTACCGTTTACGAACAAGTTACTAGCATTTTAATGAATAAAATTGAAGAGTTTCAAGAAAGAGATAGTGGTTGGACCTTTTTAAGTAATTCATACCTAGAAATAAACATTAACAAATACCAACCTCTTAGTGGTTCTAGCTATATAGATTTACCTTCTCATTTAAAAAAAAAGAGGGCCTGTCTAAACATTCAGAACACTGATGAGTATTGCTTTGTTTGGTGTATAACAGCTGCTTTGTACCCTACTTCTCAACACCCCGAGCGAGTTTCATCATATCCTCATTTTCGTCATGTTTTGAACATATCTGAAGTTTCATTTCCAATGAATTTTTCAGATATTTCTACTTTTGAAAAAAATAATCCTAATTTAAGCATAAACGTATATGGAACAAACGGTAAAATACTAATCGGACCTTTTTATAAATCAGAGTGTCAGAATAGCCATGCGAAGCGTATTAATTTGTTACTTATAGAAAATGAAAAAAAAATGCATTACTGTTTAATAAAAGATTTAGCGCGCTTAGTAAGAAACCAAATTACTAAACACCACGGTAAATTACATTTTTGTGATACGTGTTTACTATTTTTCCCTAACTTAGATATGATGAATACCCATTCATGCGGGGGTGTGGTGACTGTTTTACCAGAAAAAGGATCAGTAATTCAGTTCGTTAATTTCAACAGGAAACAAGACATACCATTTGTAATTTACGCGGATTTCGAAACATTATTAGAACCTATTCAAAACAATCAAGCGGAATCTGCTAACGTAAGCTCGACCCAGTTAATAACCCGACACGTGCCGGCAGGCTATTGTTATAAAATTGTAACTTCGAAAGATATAAGTTATGAGCAATTAAGAATATATCGAGGAAAAGATTGTGTTTCCCATTTTATTGACATGCTCCTTAGGGATGTTAAAAAAATATATTATTTATTAAAAGAAAATAAACCTATGGTTTTTACAGAGGCTAATGCTAACGAGTTTATTAATGCTACTCGGTGCCATATCTGTACTAATTTACTATGGAATAATAAAGTAAGGGATCATTGCCACTTAACAGGACAATATAGGGGTGCTGCACATAGGTATTGCAATTTATTATACAAAGTACCAAACTTTATCCCAATATTTTTTCATAATTTATCAGGTTATGATTGCCATTTATTTATCAAAGAATTAGGAGAACGTGTAGGAAAAATTGATGTGATCCCGAAAACCAAAGAAAAATATACTTCATTTACAAAATTTGTGCTTGTAAATGATGAGGACTTTATCCAATTACGATTCCTTGATTCTTATAATTTTATGGCAGGAAGTTTAGATCAGCTCGCACGTACTTTGGATTCTAATGATTTTAAATTAATAAAAAAACATTTTCCTAATGAGGATCAATTTAATTTATTAACACGAAAAGGAGTTTACCCCTACGACTATATGTTGGATTGGAGTCGCTATCAAGAAACAAGACTTCCTTCTAAAGAATGCTTTTACAATAACTTGTCTGATGAGAGCATATCTGAATCTGATTATCAACATGCGAAATCTGTTTGGAAAGAATTCTGCATAAATAATTTGGGAGAGTACACTGATTTATACCTTAAAACTGATGTACTTTTATTAGCAGATATATTTGAAAAGTTTCGAGTAACTTGCAAAAGACATTATAAACTTGATCCTGCTTTCTATATAACCGCGCCTAGCTTATCATTTGATGCGATGCTATTGATAACCGATATTCAACTCGAGCTCGTATGTGATTTAGAGATAGTGAAAATGATACAGTCAGGTATTCGAGGAGGCCTATGCATGTGTTCGCATCGATATGCTAAAGCTAATCATAAGTACATGGATTCGTACGATGCCTCTCAACCTGAAAAGTACCTAGTTTATTTAGATTGTAATAATCTTTATGGGTTTAGTATGTGTCAGTATTTACCATTCTCAGAGTTCCGGTTTTTAAGTTCAGAGGAAATAAATGAATTAGATTTGCTGAGTAAACCAGACACTTCTACGTGGGGTTATATTTTAGAAGTTGATTTGTTATATCCTGAAAATTTACACTTCGAACATAATGATCTCCCATTTTGTCCTGAAAAATGTATACCCCCCGGTGGAAAAACAAGCAAGCTTATACCTAATTTATATAACAAGTACAACTATGTTATTCACTATGTCTATTTAAAGAAATGCTTAGAACACGGTTTGATTTTACGTAAAATTCATAGAGTCATAACATTTAGACAAAAGCCTTACTTAAAAAAATATATTGACTTAAATACCGAATTACGAAAAAAGGCAAATAATACCTTTGAACAAGACTTTTTCAAGCTTTTAAATAATAGTGTATTCGGTAAAACATTAGAAAATACAGAAAAAAGGGTGAATGTTCGTTTGGTCAATCAGTGGTATGATAATACAAATATAACAAAGAAATCACAATACGCAGAAAGATTGATTGCAGATCCTTATTTCCACAGTGTTTCAGTTTTTAGTGAGAACTTGGTTGCTATTCAAATGAAGTCCAGTAGTTTAATATTAGATAAACCAATTTATATAGGTTTTACTGTTTTAGAACTTTCAAAAGCCCACATGTACAATTTTCATTATAATATTATTAAACCAATTTATAAAAATCGTGTGAAACTGTGCTACACGGATACTGATTCTTTTATTTACCTCTTATCCACTGATGATTTTTACTTGGATATGAAAAACGTTTTTATGACTTATTTCGACACTAGTAACTATGATAGTAATAATGAGTTTGAGATCAGGTTACAAAATAAAAAAATTCCAGGACTATTTAAAGATGAAATGGGGGGGAAAATTATTTCAGAATTCGTAGGTTTAAGATCAAAACTGTATTGCATAAAAACGGAAGAATTTACCATAAAAAAAGCAAAAGGGATACAAGCACGAGGCATTCGAAATTTAAATTTATCTGATTACCGAAATGTTCTTTTCAACAATAAAGTAATACGAAAAAAAAATATTTTGTTCAAGTCTATAAAACATGAAATATTTACACAAAGCGTAAACAAAGTAGCTCTAACAAATAATGATGATAAGCGTTCTGTATCTACTTGCAATATTGCAACAAGAGCATGGGGCAATGTGTCTATTTTTAAAGATAATTAAATATTTTAACTTTTGATATGATGCTTGTACCTAGAATAAATATCTTTTTTTTTGTTAAGGTAGGATGCTTGTACCTAGAATAAGTAACTTAGAATAATTTTAGTTTTTTATAGAAAGGAAGTTTTACTGTTCATAAAAAATGTATCTAGCTAGATAAGATAATCTCTTAAGCACTCCACGAACATAGATTAAGAAATAATGATGGTGAACTTTGTATCTCTTCTCAAGTACTTATAAAAGCTGATTTTATTATTTTTATACCAAAATAAAGAGTTATAAAAGTTTATTACGAAGAATTCTTATTTCTGAATCCTAATCCATAAGAAGTTATTTAAATACTTGTAAAGTAAAAGTGCGTGTCAGACTTACGCACGTAGGGTTTCGTACCATTATCTAGGAAAAAAATGTTTTCCTATACATATTTCATATTTCAACAGAAACACATCAGTTGCTGTTGTTAAATTTGTATCAATCCAAACATGAAATTTGATTCCGAGAACTCAGAATAGGTACTTTTCGTTTTTAATATACTTAAGAGGAAATCACACAGGCGACTCTCCACACAATCGTAGTCCCCTATTTCCTCCCTGGATAATGCCTCTAGAGTAACCGTTTTTTCTCATAAAATCCAGATCTGCTATATATGTGCTCGTATGTTTTCCTTTTTTTCAGAAACTTATTGATAAGAAAATATGACCCTCATTATGATTTATATGAAATATGAATTGGAGGTGATATTTTTTGTTTGTATGGAGAGTCGCCTGTGTGATTCCTTCTTAAGGAATGCTGAATTACTAAGTACTGAAATAGTAAGTAGTAGGTTATTCGTGACTGAGGTTATTCACACTACCTAATTTTGTTGCTAGGAAACGTGATTGACACGGTGACTACTTATTTTTATCGCCTTCACTGCCATCGAGAAGTCTACGCGGTAATCACCTACTAATAATGTCTTGGACAGCGTTACTTAGTGGCGAAACCGAGTCTGTGAGTATAGTGTTTGTTTTATGAACCCACCTACTTCATTTTATTCTGTGGCAGCATTAGGTTAGGTAATATCCACTAACATCGGTGATGGGTTGGTTCGCATAATGTTAGGCATGTTTTCAGACATTTTTACCTGAGCCCTTCCATGCTCTAGAGAGCACTTAGTAGTCCTACTTTAATCTAGCAAACGTTATACAATGATTGGGAAGACTTCCGTCACCAGAGTTGCTCATGTGAACTTTATCTACTTATTTTCTTTTTATAAGGTAATGGAATCTCCTGATTTCTCACAATGTGCTCAAGATCCTCTGGCTGGCTTTGATGAAGACTATCCAGAAATTGCAAATAATCAACGGCGTATCATCGAGAGGCAAGTCAAGAAGAAACGTGAATGTCCAAAGAAAAAGATTTTAGTTAGATCACATATTATTAGCAAGCAATCTAAAAGGGGGTTAAAACTCATTCAAATAAAAATAATGGATTTAACCAACCACCACGATGATGGTGATGTAATTGTAAATAGCCAGTATGTTGTAACCGATGCCATGGATGAAATTTTAGATCATACAGAATCTATTGTAAGAAAAATTTCTAAAAAAATTTGCGATGAATGTAATTAAATATCTTTGTAAATAAATTACTTGTGACTCATTATTCATTTGTTTTATTTTAATAATAGCTGATTTTTCTTACTACGGAATAACGCTCAAAGCAGAAAATGCCAGTTCTTGTTTTTGACAAGCCTAAAACAGAGACGGATATTTTTTATCTAAAGGATAAAGTTATCTGTAGATTAAAAAATTAGGCCCTAATAAGGTAGGAAATAAAAGTCAGATAGTTTAGCTAAAGTATGTATAATAATATTAGGTTAATTCAAAATAATTGACTAAAAATACCATTATCGATACACCATCTTTTGACACACATTATATTTGCTAATGCGCAATGTTTTTTATGATCAAAACAATTATAAGTATGATTTTTATCATATTTTGTTTTTAAAGTATAAAGATTAGGACAACCTTTGTTTTCAATATTTACTATGCTACATTCGTTACATAAATCCATAACCCATTTAGTTTTTTGCTGTCCTTTTACAATGACAAGTTTTTGGGCTAAAATAGGTTTAATGATACGTTTGAATTCCCTATAATCGATATGACCTTGATTCCAATAAAATCCTTGATTATGTTCAACCCATTTCACTAGTTTTTTTTCTTCGTTAGTTAATTTTGAAAACATGTAAGGTGCTTTTATTAAAAATACTTGAGTATATTCATACGTACAATAAGCAAATTCTTTAATAATAAACTCATTTTTAGTATTTTGGAATCCTTGTACATCTACCACTACAATGCTAGAATTCATGATATCTTCCTAACAATACTACTAAGTGGCTTGTATTCTATGATACAATCGTTGAGAATCAGACAATAAGCAGAAGTTTGATCTGGTATTTCAGTATTGGCTTCTATTTCTACTACCACATTAACCACAGCTCCTGATTTCAGATTATCGTTTTGTCTAGAGCAATCAATCACAAATAGCGGTGCAATTTCTTCAAAATATTTTGAACTTAACAATGGTTCTGTTCTACGGCCATAATAAGACTGTTGAAATCTGGCATATTGTTCGTATAATAAAGCGTATTTGTTATTAGGAAAATTTACATTGAGGCTCTCATAGGGAAAATATGTTGAGTTTAGATACACTCGAACATCACGAAGATTGCAATGATCAAAACGCGACATATCGCTATCTCCCTTGTTTTTTCTGTTTGTTTGTAATCCAATTACTACATATCTTGGTTTTTCAATTTGAGAAGATGTTTTAATCGACCAAGTATGCTTAGTAGTTTTAGGAAGCATAGGGTATTCATAAAGATCCCAGTTTCTAAATGCAAACTGTATAGAGCGGTCATTTTCTAAGACCTTTAATAAATTAATTTTTTCTCTGTCTGACACTTTAACGTGTGGAACACGCCATACTATTTTATGTATTTCGATATCTTCCAGTACTTCGTTTGTATTCAATATCAAAGCGTTATGATTTGTATTGCTACGCAAAAGTATCAACTCATGTTTACAATTTATTATAACTTTTTTGTAATCTTCTGCAAAACCAAGTATATTACAAAGTGGTATTGAAACAGAAAAATTACCTGCATGTGTATTTTTAGTACCGTTGATGTCCCAGCTCCAAGCTTTAGACATTTTTGATTCACTTTCATTCATCGAAAGAAATGATTTCATCGTTGTAGTGATTCCTACATTTTTTACTTTATCAATCTCAATACCATTTAGCTCATAGCGAATGTCTTGAAAAAGAAATAGCCAGGGGTTATTAGTAAGTTGAATGCTTGATACTTTTTCTGTTGAATCCCTTTTAGTTACCTTCACCACACCTTCTATGTAGAGAGTACTAGCAGATGGTAATACGTAAAGATCTTGTTGATTGATTGGTATTCTAATTTCATCATTTCTATTAAAACTGGTGACGTATGGCTTATATGAATGTACTTCTATACCATCGATACTACTATCGTAGGCTGGTGTATGTGAGATGTCTAGTATATTCATTTTAGTAGACCAATATACTTAAGAAATTTTTTATTTTCTTTCGTTATTTTTTTTATTTTCTTTAAAGGTGTGTCTTTGTGAACTGATATTTTAGCTGTGATTGTTTTGGTGTTTGTAGGCTCGTATTTATTGAAATCAATCATTTTTTTTTATGTGTAGGTAGAGCTGAATTTCTTCTCCTCGGAAATTAATCAATTTATTATTATTGTCGAGTAAGCGAATATTTATTGATGTTATATTTTTCTGATTTATTGGAAAATATATAATGTTTTTAGGAATTTCAATTATCCGGTAGCCAGGTGGTATATTTGGAGCAAATTCATAAACAATATGACTAGATTTACCGTTGATATAAGATCCGCTTACTATGTCACATTCGATCCTCACGATAGTTGTAGATAGAATGTTGACTGGATGAGCAGACTCATGTAATTTATGTGCTTCAAGAACTTTTTCTCCAAACCCTAGCAAATTTCCTAGACTTCCACTTTTTTTGAAGTTTACGTCTTTAGTACAGAATATAGAAGTTTTCAGAGTGTTGTTATTTGAAATGAGGTTAATGGTAGCATTCTGTATCTTACTTTTTATATAATCAGCTATATCTTGTAGTTCATAAGTACCTTCCGGTATTTCTATCATTTCATTAGCTCCGTAATAAAACTTATTGTTTGTGCTATCAATATTTGGAATTGAATTGAATGTAGATAAATATAATAAAGCACATTCATAATCACTTTCGAGCGGAAGTGGAGGAGAATAATTAGAGGTTAAAACCGAGGTGTCGCCTGATATAGATAGCGTGAAAGACATCGTAGTAATGATAAAAATAAAATTCTCACTTCATGTTTTATTCATTTTATTCCAAAACAAATGTAAATACTTCAAACACAAATGTCCACAGACTATAGAATCAAACTTTTGATACCTTGTATAATTATAAAATATTAAGCATTTCTTGAAATATTTTACTAACTGTTGAGGAGGTCTCAAATTCCCAAAACTATCATAGTATTGACAATAATTATAAATTTTTACATAGGCTACCCAATGTGTTCCAGAATTATTAGAATCATCTAAATTAACAATTCCACACTCAACATGCTTTGGCTTCATTGGTAATTGATCTTTCATAAAAACACCTCGAAAATAAGGTATATCTTTTGCATGTTCTTCAAGATCTAAATTTGTAAGTGGACGATTAGGTAGCCTTAAACTCAGTTTTTTGAACATTTAATAAACAAACCTTCACCTTTTCTATATGGTTTAATGTACAACCCTTTGCCTATAGCAATGGATTCCATTGTCTTATTATGACGTTCAGATTCACGTAGGTTTTGTTTTGACGACTTGTAATCATTTATAGTTTTTGCAATACCTGCTGCTCCACCTGCTAAAGTACCTAATGCAGAAAGGCCCGCAAAAATAGGTATCAGAGGTAATATTCCTCCGGTTTTAGGTAATGGAACAATGCGTGGCACTCTTATGGTTGTATCCTTGGGGAGTAGCTTTTTTGCTGTCGCATAAGCCATTTTTGTTGTATTTGATATAGTTTTAGGAGTTCTTTTTTTTATTTTTGATCTTATTTTAGAAATAATCTTTTTAAATGTCTTTATACCTGACCCACTATTAATTTTAGCTTTCATTGCTTTATTCACAATCCATGATGCAATTTTCTCACCTTTACCAGCATCTTTTGATTTAAGTCTTTGCTTAGCCATTTCCCTTAAAATTAAATCAGCTTTATGACGGTTGTCGATGTTACTATCAATATAAGCTATATCGTGAAACTTGCAAGCTTCGTCTAATTTGTTTATGCCTTTGTCTCCACGTAATAACCTTTTTTGTAGCTTAGTTCCTGGCCCACAGTAATTATACCCAGGTAAATGTAGTTCAAAAGGTAAATTGTTAATTATACTATTAACAAGTCCACCTCCTTGCATAGCTGAATAATTAATGTAAAAATTTAAACAACTACTGCTTTTTTATCAATCCAACTATTTTCTTTTTCACTAAGACCTAACCATTTTACAAATAGCCTAGTTCCTTTTCTTTTTATTACTTTTTCTATTAAAAAAGTATCTGGATATTTAGTTTTTTGAAGTTCATAACTATAAAATGAACCTAATATCGGGTGATTCTTTAAGTCTCTAATTTCATAAGTAAGCGGCTGTGTTTTTTTAACTTTATTAATTCTAAACAATTCTGTAGACCAATTAGGAGTGTATCCTTTTTCAAAAATACTTTTAAATTTACTAATCCTAACAAAGTCACCGACGATCAATTTGTTATTTTTAATTTTAGGATATTTATCACTATACGCTTCTTTTATATTATTTAATATTAGCTTCTCATTGGAAACATTGATGTCAACTGGTTTGAATTTTGTAATTCTATGTTTTGTTTCATTATATAAATCAGTTACAGACTTCAAAGGTTTTCCTACCCATTTATAATTACCATTCAGGCTAAAAAGTTTAAATAACTTGTTTTTTATCGTCCTGATTAACCTTTCAACATGTGATGCTTTCATAATAGAGTATGTAGAATAATGATTTATATTATATTTGTTAACAACATTTTGAAAGAGTTTATTGTAAAACTCATTACCATGATCAGTTTGTAGATTGTTAGGGTGCCTATGGGCTGTAGTCATAATTTTGTTAAAAGCGCTTGCTATTTCTGACATTTTTTTGGTTTTAACCGGCACTGTCCACGCGTATTTTGATAAACAATCCATCACTATCAACACAAAAGTATAACCTTGATTTATTTTTTTATATCGTTGAAGGTCTATTAAATCAGCTTGCCAAAGGTCATCAATTCCTTTTAATACCACAGTACGCCTTTTGAAATTTTTTCTAGCAGCTTTATGTATTTCACCAACGATTTCTTGTTTAGTCATTGTATTTTTGTATTGCTTAATATATTGTCATTTTTTTCAAATGGTTTTAGTTTATTTTCAAATTCATCTATAGTAAGAAACTGATCATCTAAATGCTTGAAAATCTGGATAATTTTTGCATTAACTTCAAGTTTTAAAGATTTGATAATTTCATCTAAATATTCTTTATTAACCGCTTCATCTGCAAACTGTGGGCGCTTAACACCTTTTAATCTAGATGATTGTAAATCATATTCACCACTGTCTTTTTTCATTAATGCTTTATCTCGAAAATCAAAAATTTCAGAAACTCGTAATCTTTTATGAATATGATGACCAAATTTATCAATATTCATTTTTCGTATAGTGAACTTCTTCAATCAAAGGAAGGATGATAAATGAAAAATATAAAATGTACTATCTATATTTATTTATTTAAAATTCCACATTCTCGTAGCTCTTCGATTATAGAAATTATTTCGTTATTTAACCCATTATTTCCTGCATCTCTTGAAGCAATCAATAGTTTTAATCTTTCGACTAATTCATTAGGATCATCCCAATAAACATAATCAACATTTGGTTTAAACTTTTTAAACAAAGGTAACCCTATACCTTTTCCTTGTACTTTACTTCGATCTTGTATTTGAAATAATGGTTTTATAACACGTAAGTATTTTAAACCTTTGTTGCTTTTGATTGGTTTTGATGGATCGTAATCTCGACGGTGTGCATTTGTATCTAAAAGCATTTGTTTGTAATTATGGCTATCATCGTGATCAACTCGAGCTAGATCGGGTATCTTTTTCATAATTAATTCTTCTAACCCTAAAGTCCTTTTATATTTTCGATTCGCAACTATTATAAACTTAGCATTTACTTCTACTTTACTAGAACCCATCATTAGCTTTCCATCTACATTACGAATACCGAAAGGTATATCATTCAATACTAAAGTAGAACTATCATTGACTGGGCTAGATTCAGACCCAAGTGTTTTAAATGACTCATCGCTGTTGTATTTATTTTCTATGCCTTCATTATCTTCATCTTCAGTTTCATCCGTTTCAGCTTCTTCATTTTCCATGTTTTCATCTTCGCTCTCATCTTCATATTCTGAATCAGATTTGCTTTTTACTTTATCGAATTCAAGTTTGAAATTTTGAGGTTTGTTATTGGGAGTTAATGTTTTTTTTACATCATCATGATACTTGATATCTATTTTTTTATCGGAAGCTAGTTGGTTCAGAGGATCTGTTAAGGGTTTAAAAACATTTTTCAAAACTTGATCATTATTCGTTTCGATATCTCGCATTTTACGAACTTTACGTTTAACAGCTTCTGCTGCCTTTACTATTTGGCTTTTGAGGGTTGTTTCCATTTTAGCGATTGTTCTTTAAAGAAGTACTTGATGTTGCAGTTAATATAATTGGTATCATCAATAATGTTCATGTATGCTTTCAATTGATCAAATGATCAAATAATAGATGCAAGTTTTATTATATAGCTAAATGAATCAATCAAAAACAACAAATGTATCAAATTTTTTCCTATAACAACCATTATTCTTTTCACAGTCCTTGTTAATCACTAAATAACTAAAAGGCTCGCTCCAAACTTTGCTACACATGTCACGAAAATCATGCCAAGCCATATCAGTATTCACATGTTCTTGGTACACGTGTTTCAAGTTAATGTCATCTTGTTTGAAAAGTATTAAAAGATTTGCATTGTCTCTAATAAGTTGTTTTGGAACTTTACTATAAGTCTGATTTAAATAAAAACAATCTATAAATCGATGTCTACCCATCGCAAAGTAATCTCGTATATTGTTTTGGTTTTCACAAGCAACATCATCGAAAATTATTACAGAGTTTGGTTTTGCTTCTTGCGGACTTAAAACATGATCATGTTGACAAAACGTCTTCATTAAAACACCTGGGACTTTGTTTAACACATTTTCTAAAAAAATATATTTAGGTTGCTGAAGTGTCTTTGAATAAACGTAAACGTTGTGAAACTTAAGTCCATTCTCATGCAAAAGTAGACCAATCACTAAATTCGTTTTTCCACAGTTTGATGGACCACAAACAATACACCTAATGGTATTAGGTAAAAGTTTACCATGACGGAAATAGGTATTTTTCGTTTCATCACAAATTTTATCAACCCGTAATGAATATGGTTGCTTAGCAAACTTCATTTCCTTTCCTTCTAAATATATTGAGTGCTGAATGCTGAGTGAAAAGTAATAAGTTATTTTATTCTTTATATAGGTACTTTAGAATAAATTTAAATAAAATAAATAAATATTGTTGACCTGTGTACCTGGTAATATTTAGCGAGCAAAACCTTTCCATGAATTATTGCTGTTATCAATATTTAAACTAATGAATGTGAAACTTTGTAATTGCACTCGCAAGTATACAATTACAAATAAAAAAGGTGATAAGATATTGAGAAAGACAAACTTTATTAAAAATTACCTGCTGTAAAATTTGCAACGTGATGACAGTTCGTAACAGATATATGGGATAGGCTTAAGATAGTAATGGGCATTCCACTTCAATTCTACAACCAAAATTTTGAACCAAATTGAGACGAGGGCGAGAGCCCGAGACGTGGTTCAAAATTTTGGTTGTAGAATGGAGTGAAATGCCCAATACTATACTACTGCTCAGCACTTTCATATTTATGTGGGTTTTTTACAATATCCATCAGTAGTGTCAAAATGTATAGGCTTGGAACTGTCAATAAATTTAATCTCTTAAAGTGATCCTTACAAGATTCCCACTGTGGAATACGCACTATTGTCCGAATTGCTCTCTTTTGCATAACAAACGCCTTGTGCATGTTATACTCATAACTATTGCCCCAGAACTTAACACTGTAGCGAAATTTTGATTCTACGAGAGCATAGTAAACCATTTTAAGATGAGAAACACTTACCTCATCTCTTAGGCTTCGTATTGCATAACAAGCAGAACTTATATGGTTTTCAACTGACTCTAGCTCTTTTTTCCAGTTCAAGAACTGGTCAATGTGTACTCCAAGGAATTTGACACTCTTGGCAAATTCCAACGCTATTCCCTCACGTAGAACCTCCACAGATTCGTTCGTATGTGCAGTCGACCTGAACAGAATAGCTTGTGTTTTTTTAATATTAAGCTTTAAACTATTTATACTAAACCATCGATCAAAGTGTATTTCCTATTTTAAGTTTGAGATCATGTATGGAAGACGCTGGGATGATCGCGTTAGTATCATCCGCGTACACCACCAATTTAATGTCAGGAATTGATTTTGTTACATAATTAATTAAGTCATTAAGAAAAATAATAAAAAATATTGGCCCTAAAATTGAGCCTTGTGGAACACCACGGCGAATATTTATCACTTTAGACTTTGCTGCCTCTTCCTGTCCATTCACAACGTGTTTAACTTCCATAAAATATAATAGCAACGTCTCAATGACCTTATCTCACTTCATTTTAGGGTCAGAGACTGTCAGACGTCAAATGTAACTTGCCAACCTAAAAAAACACAGTAATTTACTTTTCAAACCCCCAAAAAATGATCAAGGGTTTTTTTAAGGCAAAACGGTTCCTATTTTTAGGGGATTATCATATGTATCACCGCGGAAAAAAATAATCTACAGTTCAGCTGTTTTCATATGAATCCTACTCGAATCCCTAAACTATTCAGTAGAATCAGAAAGATCACTTTGAAACGTCTTACAGACTCGATGGAATTTGGCACCAGTTTTTCACGACCACAGGTAAGAAACGACTGGTTTTTTTTTCTCTGATGCTTATCATAATAATAACGATTTTTTTTATATAGACTTATAAACATGAAATTGCCATTTCACAATAAAAATCTTCTCGCTTCAATCTCGAACGCCTGATCAATTTACAAGAGCACGCTTCTGATCCATAATCCAGTTTGTGCAAGGCGTCTGCTCAATCAAGTCTCAAATCAGGGATAGACTTACCCCCGAATAATGAAACGCAACTCAGATTTAAGCACGTCTCAAGCGACGAATATTTGACAGTTTTCAATGAAAATCTGTCAAATATTCGTCGCTTGAGACGTGCTTAAATCTGAGTTGCGTTTCAATATTCGGGGGTTAGGACTTCTAGAATTTTAAGATGACTTTGATTTTAGAAACATCATTTTGTTTGAGTACCCATGATTAAAATGGCAAGCTACATAAATTAACTAGTTTTGCATCATAGTATTAGAAAAAGATCATTCATCACTCAGAATGTTTGACTAGAATTCTAGATGAATGAGTTTTTTATGAATCTACATCGTTCAAAGGTTTACTCCAAGGACATAAAATTTATAATTATTTAAAATTTTAAATTGTTATTTCTCAATTCCTCTTCTTGTGCCACCTCTAATATCACATAAGTATTATATCTATGCTCAAGGTTTGCTGTAAGAGAATTCTAAATGTATTTTTCTATGTGTACAATAAAGAATAAAGAAAATAAAGAGATAGCTATTTTTTTCTTATTCAAATGCCCTCTTTATAACTCAGTAAAAACCAATTACATAAATACTCTTAATACCGTAGTATCATAATACCGTCTGGTACGTTAAGCTGAACATCTGCATGCCTCAAGTTAATGGACACAGGGCAAGGCATCGTAGGGCATGTTCCTGACGTGCGTGTCCTACGAGGTAATGCTTTGTAATAGGTGATGGTTACTTCATTTCATCAGGTGGGCCTTGTTCCATCAGCTGGTAGTATGTAAAAGAAAAAGTAAGTATGATGGTAAATAAATAGTAAAGCTGCCTAAATGTCCTGACATAAGCTGAACTGAAATCTATTCATGCATGGAACTTTCTAGTCGAATGCTTCTAGTGAAAGTCGTTGGACCGTTATGCGTTTTCATAACAGCTTTATTGGTTTAAATATTTTCAGGTGGTATATTGGTTTAAAAAGAATACTGAAGTAGCTCACACGTTTGAAATTTTCTGTGTTTCGGCTTTAAGGTGCCGGTGAAGTTTTCTGCTCGTGGTCATGTGCGTGACCTACGAGGCAATGCTTTGTTAAAGGCGATGGTTACCACTTAACATCAGGTGGGACATATGCTTGTTCCATCCGCTAGTAGTAGTTCTACTACTTATGTAGTACGTGATTCATCAAAAATGTAAACGTAGATACTTACCAAACTCCTATACCCACTCAACTGTAAAAACATACACACAAATTTGGCAGTTGGCCAATATTTCCACGCGATATCCTCTGATAATAAGCGTCAATAGTAGCGAAAATGTACTGCGGTTTTATTTTTGGGGAATGAATGAAAAATAAATACCAAAATAAATAATAAATACGCGAGAATAATCGACATTAGTCTGTGTGAGTGTTAACTAAATAAACCCAACGTCGAAACGTCACACACACAGTATAATACACTGGTGAGCACTCACACAGACTCAAAACCAGAGTTAGAGACAGAGCCAGACAAAGCTTGTACAGTATTGATTTTAAATTTTCTTTGATAACGAGTAAAGCGTATATGCATGCACTGTATTATCTAAGCTCTTCGATGTTTATGTCGACTTACGGCGTTCACAGTTTTTGTTTCTAATATGTTTTGTATCCGTGAAAACCTTTAATTGGCTCTCTCGTTTCTATACTATGAATGTTATTAGTTATTTCTTGCTGTTTGTTTTCCAATAAATAAATAAATATAGAACTGAACTGAATACTATCAAAATAACAATAGTACCTAGTAGCAAAGAAAAATTGAGGAGCAACAGGCTGGCGTCTTACGGGCATGTCATGAGGAGGGATGAAAGTCATGTGACTAGGAGAGTGATGGGTATAAATTTAGATCGAATATAGTAGGTAGAGGTAGGTGAAAGAAAAGATGACTGAACAGCGTGAAAGATGACATGTATTATGCTGCCTTCCTACGGTGCGTGGTTCTGCAGATCATCACGCACCGCGCACGACGACGCACGGCAACGCACACAGAAAAGACTCCTGTGCTACCGCGCACCTACCTGTGCTGTCTTTGAAACTTTTGCTTTTGTATTATTGCATTGCATACGTCTGACTAAGTGAAGTGGCACCACACTGGAACTTCACTGCTATTATTTTAGACTATTTTTGATTTGTGAAAGGATCATATAAAAAAACGGTAGGAACCGAGACATAGTTTGTTGCCTGTCGCTGTAACTGGTCGCGTGAACCTAGACTCACCTAGCTTTAAGACGTTTCAAAGTGCAAAGTTGCATCGTACTGAATAAAAAATTATTGACTTTGACTTTGACCTCGATGCACGAGACCGTTCCCATGGAGTGTCGTGCAAGCTGATCCGCCTCGGTGCGCGATATCACATACCGGTGGGAAGGGGCTATAAGAAAGAAGTGAATACAGAGATGACAGCTGATAGATGAGAATAGAAGAGGAGAATATGATGTGCCGACCCCACATAAAGCGGGACAATAATAACCCCTTCCCACTGGTGTGTGATATCGCGCTCCAGCCCGCACCAGCTCGCACGACACACCATGGGAACGGTCTCGTGCGCCGAGGTGCTCGTTCGTTTAGCACAGGAGCATTTTCTGTGTGCGTTGCCGTGCGTCGTCGTGCGCGGTGCAGGCTGGTGCGTGATATCACGCACCGTAGGAAGGAGACTAGCAAGAAAAAAACATAATTATGAAATATAAAAACAATTTCCAACCAGCTTTATCCATCAGGTAGGACAACCTACGCTTTCTCCTATTCGTAGACGCCATTCAGGAACCTTTTACATGTTACTTATCTAACCTCTTAAACCTTTTAATTTTATCGTCCCCAGTATAAATTTATTTTTAGTGATACTAACTTTCCTCCTCCCATCCGCCGCTTTACGCTTGGCAAAGCACAGGGCATTATTCATATTGGTTTTCTAGCGCTTAACTACCTTAGAAGGCTGCTAACCCCCGAATACTGAAACGCAACTCAGATTTAAGCACGTCTCAAGCGACGAATATTTGACAGATTTTCATTGAAAACTGTCAAATATTCGTCGCTTGAGACGTGCTTAAATCTGAGTTGCGTTTCAGTATTCGGGGGTATGTCTTCTTCTTCTTAATTAATGGCATCTATCCATTCCGGCAATTTACCAATGTTAAGTGAGGATATCTATATCTATACTAATATTATAAAGAGGAAAGATTTGTACCTATTTTTGTATGTTTGTAATGAATAGGCTCAAAAAGTACTAGGCCGATTTAAAAAATTCTTTCATCAATAGAATGCTACATTCTTCCAATTTGACATAGGCTGCATTTCAATTTGAAAAAAATTAGGGATCCTTGGTAAAATTTGAACAATGTAACCGAAGGTGTAGAAAAATGAAAAAATGATCTTAAAATGTCTTTCGTCGAATGCGCTGCCAAAACTATTAGCGATAGAACAAAATAATGTACAACAATATTGTCTACCCCGTGCAAAGCCGGGACGGGCTGCTAGTATTACATAAATATAATAGTTTTTAGTCAAGACAAGTCGCCGCTTTGAAGGTAAAGATGGCGGTTTTCTTATAAACCATTTAAAACATTTTCATTCAAATCAGGCTATCACATAATACACTTTCATTCCAACTGCTCACACTTTGTGCTAAGACTTCAAGTAATGTTGGTTAAAATACCATCGAAATTATACAACAGAACTTTCACGTCAAAACATAAAGACTTTAACAGCCTTTTCTGGTCATTTTGGGAAGTCACATAGCTTTTTCATTCTTATTGTTTTTTGTTTGTGTTATTTTGAGTTCTGATGTGTAATTTCGGTGGTATTATAACCAACATTACTTGAGGTCTTGGCTCAAAGTGTTAGCAGTTGGAATTAAAGTGTATTAGGTGATATTCTGATTCGATCGAAAAGGTTTCTGATGGTTTTGAAAACAAAAGACCATCATTTTGTTTTCAAAGCCAAGTAGGGCCGACTCGACTTGACAGAATTATTTTATCTATGTAATATTATCATCATTAAACTCATTAAACTACTCGACACTGGCAAAATTGATCCGAAAAGGACAGATGCCACTCATTAAGAAGAAGAAGAAAAAGTGACAGATGTTTTATGCCTATGGGGATATTCTTATGTTTTACAAGACTCATTCATCAGTAAATTTTATCTGTGCCACCTACCACTCACTCACATAACTCTTATACTACCGAATTCTATAAACCGAATCGATAATCTTGTCGTTTCAAGTCGGTTATAAAGACCCACCTGTGTATTGAAAGCTTTGGAAATGATAGCGACGCAGATCATCTCAAATAGGTATCCATTACAAAATGTCAATTTTACAATCCACTCATCTTAGTATAACGTTTTATGATCTCTTTATCTGAACTAGTGATGTGTCTGTACTCGTTGCGATCCTGCAGCCTAACCTTCTGCTTCTTATTCTTTCTGCCCTTATCCCACTTTATGTGGGGTCGGCACGGGAGGCGATAATGTACATCATGATAATTGTTCATTACGATGCCAGTTAAGCCACATCCACACTGTAGCAATTCAATTAATTTTTACTTTTTTGTTCTGGAACTAGATACTTAAACTTGTCCTTGATACTTTAAAGGGCGGATCCGACTAAGGATTGGTTAGGTTATGTTAACACATAAAAATAACGCACAAGGCGAGCGTGCCGCGGTAGCAGCCGCCGCAGATGTTTGTTTTTCAATGAAATCAAAGGATAACGATCCTCTTCAGAGCAATTATTCATCGCAAGATAAACAAAATTAATAATCGAAATATTTATCTGCTCCAGTGTAAACGGGCCTTAACAATTTCCCAGTGGAAAAAAGTAGATTCGTTTTAACTGGGTGTACATTAACTGGCCGTACATTAACCGGACCCGCGGCACAACATGTTCTCTTATTCAAGGGCGGATCCAGGGGGGGGGTCATGGGGGTCATGACCCCCCCCTGAGCTGGTTCCAGGACTTAGGTGGACCACTAATTGTACATAATGATTTTGTATTATATATTTTGTCACCATACAGATTTTATGTAACTACATACCTTCAATATTTAATTAATTTAATCAAAATATATGAAACTCTTACGCTACTGACTGACTGACTGACAATCAACGCACAGCCTAGGCCGTTAGTCCTAGAAGCATGAAACTTGGAGGGTGTGTTCCTTTTATAATGTAGAGGTTCACTAAGAAAGGAAATTGGAAAATTATTTCCCTAACAGGAGAAAAAAGGGAAAAATGGTTTTAAGGAAAATGATGATTGTAAAAATCAAAGCAAAGTTAGAAGCATGAAACTTGGCCAATAATACATACAGGGTGGCCCAAAAGTCGTGGATCAAACGCAACAAGGGGTTAGATGGGGTCATCAGCTGCAAAAAGTTGTTCTACGGAAGGTCCTTATGGTCAACCCCTGCAGAGTTATAATTTATTTTGTGTTTTATTAGAAAATTGACTTTTTTAACTTATTCTTATTAAAATTCGAAAAAATCTAGATCCTGTATTTTTTCTATTATTTTCACTAGATTGGTACTGATGAGCCCTTGCGTTAGACATGCTATTTATGGTTGTTTATTGGGTGTGTTGAAGATAATAATTATTAAGTTTTACGATTTTCTTTTTTCTCAAATCATAACTTTTTATTTACTTCGGACCCCACTGTGAAAATAATATACCTACTCTACCAAAAAGTTACAAGTTTTGGCGCGTTTTGGCAATACGAAGTTATTATGTGTTAAGTTTTTCAAGTGTACAATAAAGAATAAATATTTTTAAGTACAGTAGGTACTTACGTACATTAATAACATACCTACTTTTTAGGGTTCCGTAGCCAAATGGCAAAAACGGAACCCTTATAGATTCGTCATGTCTGTCTGTCTGTCTGTCTGTCTGTCCGTCCGTATGTCAGCCATTTTTCTCCGAAACCGTAAGAGCTAGACTGATGAAACTTGGCGAGTAGATGTATTCTGTGAACCGCATTAAGATTTTTACACAAAAATAGAAAAAAAACTATAAATTTTGGAAAAAAAATTTGAGTTTCAGTTTACTACAAGGTTGAGTAGTATACTTGAAACTGTAACTCAAAAAAAATTTTTTTCATCGAACCCCTACGTGTGTATCTATGATTAGGTCTTCAAAAATGATGTTGAGGTTTCTAATATCGTTTTTTTCTAAACTTAATAGTTTGTGCGAGAAACACTTCCAAAGTGGAAAAAATTTGGTCCCCCCACCCGTCTAACTTCTAAAATAAGAGAAAGATAAAACTAAAAAAAATATATGTTGTACATTACTATGCAAACTTTCAACGATATTTGGTTTGAACAAGATCTAGTCCGTAGTTTTTTTTATACGTCATAAATCGTAAACCGCAATTTACCTTTCGACGAACTACAAGAACTTATATGTATGTACATATTATGTTACTTGTTGCTACGAAACCCTTCATGGGCGAGTCCGACTCGCACTTGGCCGCTTTTTTACTTGTATCTATTGTTAGCAAAATTAAATTATAAGTTCTTGACTTGACCACGACTATGTGACCCCCTCCTGGCGCCAAAGCTGGATCCGCCCTTGCTCTTATTCCATTCTCCTCTATCAGCCGTCATCTCTGTATTCACTTTTTTCTTATCCATGTCACCTTTCACACTGTTTATCCATACATTTCATTCTAGATTTTGTCAGTTTTCGATTTTATATAATGGAAGAAGAGAACTGTTGTAATTCTACAGTAAAAACATGTACATGGTGTGAGAATTTTATTTTGAGTGATCAATAAGACGTACAACAAAAAATAACATACATTTCAAAATTCAAATCGTTGTTCCATCTTAAAGAGAGTATTTAATGATTCTATAAAATAGGTATAACAACATCCGCCCTCAATAAAAACTCTCTAAAAAAAAATATCACATTCTCAAAGATAAAATCTAAAACGTCCCAAAGCTAAACCAACCCTAAACCTTCCAGACACCCTTCATGTAGAATGCGCCCCAGTGGCTTAGTTAGCATGTCAGCAAAATTGACGTTCGATCTGACAAATTTTACACATATAATTCCGTCAGATACCATTTTTCTCTGATAAAATGATATTTAGTATCAATATGCTTAGTCTGCTCGCGGTGGACCGGGCCGTGCACCAAACTCTGTGCACTCTGACCATCGCTGAACATAGTAACAGTGTTAGTCTTACCAGTTACTTCGAAAATAAACCATTTGAGGCAACATGCCTCCCCGGCCGCCGCCGTGAGTGCCATGTACTCAGCCTCAGTAGATGACAGAGCTACTGTTTGTTGCTTTTTAGCCTGCCACGTTACAGGTCCTCCAGCCAACGTAAAATACAGAGTATCCCGTACAAGACCCACGATCGATACCACAGTTCACCCAATCCGCATCTGTACAGCCTTCAAGAATTTTTCCCGTCTTCCTTTATTTCACCATTATCACTACTATCGATATTCAGTCCAAGATAATATTTCAATTCTCCAAGGTCTTTCATGGAAAATATTTTCCAAGATCATGCTTGACAATGTCAAATGTCATGTCACTCTGGCAAAAGACGAATGAGATCATCAACATAAACTGCCATTATAAACAACTCTTTACCAAAAAGTTTCTTATAAACGCATGGTTCCGAAAGAGTTTTATCAAAACCTAATTTCATCAAAGTTTTATCCAACATCTTGTTCCATGCTCGTTCTTTGGTTCAGCAATTTCTTCATCAGTTACCATAGAGGTATAGAAGTCCGGTTGCCTACGAGTCCTAGCAGGATACCTACTTGCCTGCTGTTCCACAACTGGTTCTACTCGTTCTGGACTTACAGAACCTTCCGATTCAGCTGAACCACAGTTGTTTTCGTCATCATCACAGATAAGAAAGAGTTTCTTGAATTGCCACATTTCTACATGTTACATTCTAATATTCTAACATGTTCTAATGTTACATTTCTATGTTCTGATATTCATTCAGTGAGAGTCTGTACCGAAAAGAGTTTCTTGAATTGCCACATTTCTACATGTTACATTCTAATATTCTAACATGTTCTAATGTTACATTTCTATGTTCTCTTATTCATTCAGCGAGATTCTTCGTCCCATACCTGTATCTTCCTAAGCATCTTGTAATGCTTTCCAAGCTTCAAGGGCAGTCTTAGCACACCTAACGTGCGTAATCGCAGGGCCATCTACTGTCAGACATATCTAAGCTAGAGCTCTCTTATCATTTTATCAACTTAACTTGCACATTGTAATATTCATTCAGCGAGAGTCTGTACAGCTTTCTTTCTAATGTTAGTCTTATTCATTCAGCGAGATTCTTCGTCCCATACCTTTATCTTCCTAAGCATCTTGTAATGCTTTCCAAGCTTCAAGGGCAGTCTTAGCACACCTAATGTGCGTAATCGCAGGGCCATCTACTGTCAGACATATCTTAGCTAGAGCTCTCTTATCATTTATCAACTTAACTTGCACATTGTAATATTCATTCAGCGAGAATCTGTACAGCTTTCTTTCTAATGTTAGTCTTATTCATTCAGCGAGATTCTTCGTCCCATACCTTTATCTTCCTAAGCATCTTGTAATGCTTTCCAAGCTTCAAGGGCAGTCTTAGCACACCTAACGTGCGTAATCGCAGGGCCATCTACTGTCAGACATATCTTAGCTCGAGCTCTCTTATTCAACTTAACTTGCACAGTAGTGATGTCCGGTTCATCGTACCCATCTATTGTGCACCATATCCATCTCTATTAGATAGCAGGTGCGAGGGTATAGTCGACGACATCTATAACTTGCACAGTAGTGATGTCCGGTTCATCGTACCCATCTATTGTGCACCATATCCATCTCTATTAGATAGCAGGAGCGAGGGTATAGTCGACGACATCTCCACATGACATTTTGCAAGGATTTTTTTTTTCGACACAAAATACAAAATTGAATACTTTCACACTATTGATATGTACATGCTGCGAATTCTACTAAACAATTCGTGCTGATAACGTTTTTTGTTGTAATTCTACAGTAAAAACATGTACATGGTGTGAGAATTTTATTTTGAGTGATCAATAAGACGTACAACAAAAAATAACATACATTTCAAAATTCAAATCGTTGTTCCATCTTAAAGAGAGTATTTAATGATTCTATAAAATAGGTATAACAACAAGAACATGGTGTGCCGACCGAAGTGGGATAAGGGCAGGAAGAAGAGAGCTTTATACAACGTGTATCAAAATATGTGTACTATCCTGAAGGGGGGTGAATTTCCACCCCCCGGGGAACAACTTTTGTTCAACGACTTTTCGAACTTCGATTGGTATCTCTGAAAAAAACTGCAACGAAGTTTCAACATGAACAGCTGACTTTATACAAAGTGACAACCCTAAACTCAGCTACAGAGGTAGTAGGTAGTAGTAGTAGACCTACAGAGGAAGTAGGTCAAGGGGTCAAGGGGTTACAAGGATAGGGTTGTCAATTTATTTAGGCATTATGAAATTAAATATTTTTGTATGGGAAACTGAAAATAGGAATTTTTAATTATCTCCCCCCCACAACTGATCACCATTGTGGTCTGAAACCCCCCACCTTCGCATAGTACACATATTTAGATACACCTTGTATATAAATTTAAAACATGCGATCGTTTTTATTCATAATTCGGTTTGCCAAGTTTACCAGTCACATCCCTACTCTACTAGAGTTTTACGATCGCGTTTATAGGGGCCCTTCCGATCTAATCTAGTCGGTATAAGCAAAACACATAAAATGGCAACGACAAACCTCCTTATGGGGCCCTTGACCAAGACTTTCAAATGACACAGCCTGCGGCATGGGTTGTTTAGGGTCAGATTTTACTTTCTGATAACTTTACACGAATGAGGGTTATATGTATTTCGCCTCCTGTACCCGAAGTCCGAGTTTTGCTACCACATTTCGTTACCAAATGTTGTTTTCGTTTCGCCTACGTGTCTCTGTCTTTTGTATGGAGAAAAGAAGAGACAGCAAAAATACGTTACGTAGTTGTGGTATCATCATTTTTCCATGCAAAAGAGAGAGACAATTATGCGAAACGAAAACAACATTTGGTAACGAAATGTTGTAAATGCACTGTGACTTGGAGTACTGATTATGTAAAGTCTTGTGTGAAACGCTCCTTTATCACGTAAGGCTCCTTCTTCACCTACGAGACGATGATTGGTTACAGGTGCTAGTTACCACTTAACATCAGGTGAACATATTCCATCAGCAAGTGGTACAAAACGTAAAATAACGCAGAAGGTACGCACTTAGCCATCAAATACCAACACCCGAAAAAAATGTATTGCTTACGGAAGGCAGTTTTGCCTATCATCTGGCGTAGGTGGCACCACTATGCTATAATGCGGAGCGAACACCCCCACCTAGATACGTAAAAGTAAAAAGTAAACAGGCCTTTGCTTTTGTAGATGATTTATGATTTTTTATTACAACCAATCAGCATAACAAAAAGATTTGAAGCTGAAATCAGTGAACTTGGTGGTAAGCTTACTGATAAACTGTGACATTTTTGAACAAAACTTGCGTCAGGGACAACTGGTGATTACTTATCCCCTCGTCCTACTTGTGGGACGCTATAGTGCCTGAGACAGGGTTTAAGATAAAATAGGCTTGCCCAGCCCTTTTTTTGTTGGATACCACTCCGACAGCATAGTCGGTGAAGATATTAGTATCACTGAAAAAGCACAGCGGAAGATTGGCACTTCTTAATACATTGATTGCTCGACAAAGTTTTTTATTTTTTGAAAAATCTATGCAACTTTATCTTGCTCCAAACTAAGCTGAGCTCGTACAATGGCAATCAGATAGCTGATATGTATAGGTACGTATGTACTATATATATTTATCACACAGATAGTGAACTAAAATCTGTGTTCCTCATACAAATATTTGATCTCGGTGGGGAGCCCACACCATCCAGCGGAGAAGGCAGAGCTACTACCAACTGAGCTGAGAGGCTAATCAAAAGAAGTTCTATTGAGATAGATTCTATTACTGTAGCTTTTAATCAATTTTAATCAATAACAAAGTATCGTTTGACAGTAATATTGCGCAATTTACACCAATGATTGGTAGGTTCATAACCTACAAGTAACTACGAATAAACTACCATTGTGAGCACACAAACCACACCCAATGTCTCAAAGCCTCGTTAGTTACCCGCTGCGCCTTGAGTCACATAAATGGGAATGGGATATTAAATTATGACTCAGAAGGAAGCATTGAGCTAAGAACGAAAGAGGAAAATCTAGAGATCTGTATTGTATGTGTTGTAGCATTTCATTTATTTTGGCAGAATAGTTTTTCGTATCAGTCGAAAGCTAATGGAGAGCTATTTAAATTTACGCGCCAAGACGCAAGTTGGTGAGTGAGTTGTTGAAACGTTGTAAGGGCGACCTCTGGTAACGAATAGAAACACTATAAATGGCTAGGCAGATGGCTGGCGAAGAGCGCCATCTGTTAAGTAGTAGCCGCAAAATACAGGATTTGACAGATGTCAACACTTTTGTGGGTAGCGATGTTCGTATCGAACGGTGTCTACTAGTGACATCTGTTACGAAGTAGTCGCATGTCGATAGGGTCGGAGAAGGAGAGAAATAGGGTTTAGCTTGTGTTGGAAAAGGACAACGTTTTCACCATCAGCAAGACGCGAGTGCCTCCATTGGCGAGTAGTGTAACTAACTAAGAAATAAACTATATTAGCGGGTGAATAGAAATAATTTGGTTGGGTCGATGTGTGAAGCGAGCTCGCAATTACAGACATTAAAAATGCTGGCCGGAGAGACGTAAATGCCGTGGATTATTGGAGCAAGTGTTCTGGAATATTCTGGGCGGAAGTTTGTGGCTCGAGGTGCGGGGATGTGGTAGCAAAGGTGATAAAAGGCGCGTGCGGAGCCGCCGGGGGCATTCCACGGAAAAGACGCCGAGCCTAGAAGAATCGCCGGTACGTACGAAAGCTGCACCCTGGCACCGTTGGATTTGTGGAGGAGTCCTCGCTAACCAGATTTGGGTATTACAGACGAAGCTGCGCCAACGAATACCATCACCGCGTGCCCAGAGACGAGCCCCAGCACACGAAGCCAGCATTCTCGCTGCCGATACGAGCCGACTGCAAGCTGGGCGAGCGCCCATTTCTGGTACGTAGGGGATCTGAGAAGCATCACACAGCATGGGGCATACAGGGGAGGATCAGTTGTATTTTTAGGGACGCAGCATCCTGCGGGCTGTGTCCGCACGTTGCCAAGATTAACCTGTTGTCTTGTATTTTTCAGTTTGCTGACACCGTCTGCGTGGCGCCTCCCTTTTCTTTCGCCTGTGCGGGGGCGCGAGACACGTGGCGGGGGCAGTCGGCGACTGCACGGCAGGGCACGTGGCGGCAGGGCACGTGGGTGACGTCGCACGTGAACGATAAGCGCCCGTCGGCGATTCTGAGGTGGGCCAGTGCCAATTTATTTTTATGCGGAAGGAGTAGGCGCGTCAGGACAGTTCTCCGTGGAGTCCTGGTCTGTTGTTTGTTGCCAAGAGATTGTTTGCTGCCGTAGAGAGTGCTATTTTTGTTGTCAATAGGTAGGGTTTCGTTGACGTGGTAATTGCCATCGTTTTTGTCGTGCGTTTTACTATCTTACCATCCTGTCGGTCAGAATACGGTCGCTTGGGTTATTTTAGAGGCGGACGCCAGGGGTGACTCACAAGTTAGTTTTCTGTGGGTTTCATTTAATTGGGTCATCCGGGGCCTTGGGATTGGTAAATTCAAATATCCACATCTCCGACACACTAAGCAGTAACCTCTCCCTGAATAAATTTGTGCTCGCTTGAGAGCTATGGTTTGGATAAAGTTTGAACATATGGTCACTAAACATCCCGTGTAAATAATATAAGCATTATTGATTTTTATGTATTCCACGAGGTCATTGAACCTCTCATGTATCCATGATAGCCATTGCTTACATTTTATGTAAAGGAATATATTGTTGTCCCGTGAGGTCATTAAACCTCTCATATGTATAAGGTGTCCCTTTAAATTTCTTTGTTCAATCCCATGTCAGAGAACGTAGCGTTCAATGTATTTGTAAATTGTTGATTAGTAGTAGGTTCATTTGTAAGAAAGATAGTCTGGCATGTGGATAACCTCTATTCTGGTTAATAGCTGAGCATATAAATTTGTAGTTAAGTAGCTATTTGAGCTCACTTTAAGGTCATGTAAATGAAGGATCACTTTAGGATTATATAGTATATAAGATAGCATAGCTGTGCAGTTTCAATTTTTCATTCCTAAGCTAATGTACATGTCATGTAAGAGGTATGTGTTCTTTAAATAAAACGCTGTAACTGATTTCTAACATTTATTTTATTTTAGAATAAAAATCTTTTGTGCGGTAGGAACATCGAACCCCAACTGAGCTAGTCAGGGCCAACGCAGCCGAAATAGTCGGTCTGCCTGTCTGCACCCAGTTTTCCACCGTTACAGTGTGTGTGACGTTTCGACTAAAGATTTATTTCGTCAACACTCACACAGCCTCAAAACCAGATAGATATACCATCAAGATACAAGACACATGATTTATTTGTAGAAAACTTATTTTACACGTCATTTTGTTTACAAAACTTGCCTATATAGGTAAGCACGCACGCCATATAAACTGCACATTATTATTTGAAATATAAAAATATAATAGAATTAGATATTCAATCAACGTTCCATTCATTTGAGAGCCTCGGGGATTGATGTCATCATCATACTTGGGAGTTTCACTATACATGATAGAATCAGAAATGAGATTATCCGTCGAAGAACCAAGGTCACCAAAATTGCTCGTAGAATTAGTAGCTTGAAGTGGCAATGGGCAGGTCATATAGCTCGAAGAACCGACAACCGTTGGGGAGTAAAGGATCTCGAATGGCAACCACGAACCGGAAGATGAAAAGTTGGGCGCCCACCCACCAGATAGACCAACGACATTGTTAAAATCGCGGGAAGTCGGTGTCTGGAAAGGGCTCAGAATCGTTTTTAGGGTTCCGTAGCCAAAGCAAAAACGGAACCCTTATAGATTCGTCATGTCTGTCTGTCTGTCTGTCTGTCTGTCTGTCTGTCTGTCTGTCCGTCCGTATGTCACAGCCATTTTTCTCCGAAACCGTAAGAACTAGACTGATGAAACTTGGCGAGTAGATGTATTCTGTGAACCGCATTAAGTTTTTTACATAAAAATAAAAAAAAAACTATAAATTTCGGGGGTCCCCATACTTGAAACTGAAACTCAAAAATTTTTTTTTCATCGAACCCATACGTGTGGGGTATCTATGAATAGGTCTTCAAAAATGATGTTGAGGTTTCTAATATCGTTTTTTTCTAAACTGAATAGTTTGCGCGAGAGACACTTCCAAAGTGGAAAAAAGTTGGTCCCCCCCCCTCTAACTTCTAAAGTAAGAGAATGATAAAACTAAAAAAAATATATGTTGTACATTAGTATGCAAACTTCCAACGATTTTTGGTTTGAACGAAATCTACTCAGTAGTTTTTTTTTTATACGTCATAAACCGTAAACCGCAATTTACCTTTCGACGAACTACAAGAACCTTATTATGTTACATTAAGTAACATAATATAAAGGTTTTTGTAGTTCGTCGTGCTACGGAACCCTTCATGGGCGAGTCCGACTCGCACTTGGCTGCTTTTTATTTCTGGAAATGTGTAGGGGCCTGCCTCTAGCCCACGCTAAGTAGGGATGGTAGAATAGGTTTTCTTCTTCTACTCACCTAGATAGAGACAGAGAATACCCAGACAGAGCCTCAAGTTGATGGACGCGAAGCAGTGCACGTTCCTGACGTGCGTGACCTACGAGGCAATGCTTTGTTATAGGCGATGGTTCGGCGATGGTTCACCTAACATCAGGCGGGCCATTATGTTTGTTCCATCAGCTGGTTGTAAAATAAAAATTTCATCACAAGTTCGCTGCCTGTTCTTCTAGGCTTGGTTGAACCCCGAGACTCACCTACCTTTAAGACGTTTCAAAGTGATATTTGTGATTGATCTGATTAAACACATTTTTGATAATGGCTTCACACAAAGTTTAGTTTTAAATTTTGGGGATCGTACCCTCGGCCTATAGCGCAGAAGGTTAAGCTACAACAGTAAGGGCTGTCAGACTCAGCGTGGGATGACGGTAGGAAATTGATGATACATTATGACCGGACCACTCTAAACCCGAAAATATAGAACTAACTAGTTTCCACTGTTTCCGTGCATTCTATTCTAGTTAAAAGGACAGGAAGGTCGTAACTCCCGGAATAAACGGGATATTGTTTAGACGAAAGATTTTAAGTGCTTTTTGTTAATGAAGCTGTCTCCCTCTCATCATCATCAGCCTGGGAAGTCCACTGCATATACAGCTGCGACAGACGTCTGCTTAGGTAGTAACCTGGACGACACATTTTGAGTGATTTTTGTTAATGATGCTGTCTCCCAGAGCACTGGTGGTCTAGTGGTAGCGGCCTCGCTTTTCCGATCCGAAGGTCGTGGGTTCAAATCCAGTCATCAATGAGTTTTTCTGTCGAAGAAATTATGTGCACTGTGCCAGTACTCTCAAACGGTGAAGGAAAACATCTTGAGGAAACCGGCGTGTCGTAGAACCTAAAAAAGTTCGAGCAACACGTGTCAAGGGTCACGCAAAAAGGGCCCGCCAGCGGCCTACTTGCGGAAAAACCAGCCCGCAGATCAAGTGCGGATGATAAATTTGGCGATTTTTGCCCAGCAGTGGGTGAAGTCGGGCTGTAGATGATGATGATGTTCTAGAAGAATAAGCTCGATCTCTATGTATGACGTCAGAATATGCAATTCTTAGAATCTACGTCACCACCACGTAAAAGCAACTATACTAAGAACAAAAGGTAATGAGATTACATTATTATATCCCTCGTAGAAAGTACCACAATGGTTCTCGTAACATTTTATGCTCACATTTTGTTCATATTAGATTTCACGGCGCTGTTTAGGACTTCGTCTGTTATTTTTAAGGTTTAATCTCATTTCTCTGCATACAATGGTTGCGTTTTGAAACATTTTCGGGTTATGATCACGAACCGGACGTTTCCTCACCCGATGGACCGATGACAATGTGAAGATCGCTAAAGGTGGTCGATGGAAAGAGCTTAGAATAAATTTTCCCTAGGAAAGGGCAAGCCTCTAAATATTGTGGGCAACCCAGCCCCAAACTAAGCAAAGCTTGTATTTGCACCAGATAGCTCATATTACTATGATTTATTTTTTTGTAAAACATACTTAGAAAATAAAATAACACCCAGACCGAGAACAAACATCTACGTTCACCACGCAAATATATTTCCTCGGTGGGCATCGAACCCAAGCCTTCCTGGCTACTACGACCTGAACTATAAGGGCTGTCGAAAATAGAAAACGATAATTACACCCATTAATGTAAGTGCTTAGTTATATTTTAGCAAGAGAAAAGGTTATGCGGGTTGAAAACCTGAAATACTAATAAAACTCACCACTCCTCAGAGAATAGAGATTTTCTAAGAAAAATTTAATTGAAAAACTTTTACAAAGCCTTTTAATATAAAGCTTCTACCTTCTGTAAAGTCCTAAGTAAAGATAGCAGATTAAAACCGAGAATATTTTGAAGGAGATAATTAATTTACGCTTGCACCTTCTCATCTGCCAAGGACATCCGTTGTAGCTGGCAAATCTGTGAGGTGATCACGTATCTTTGTTGCAATCAAAATGCTTGTTGCAATTTTCAGTTTTTACATGATTGTGAGCTTCGATTGCAAAAAAAACGAATACAAACAAAGCCTTGTGTCTGACAAGCAAGGATTGCAATTCATATTCGTTTTATAATGCAATCGAAGCTCAAAAACATGTAAAAACTGACGATTGAAACAAGGATTTCATTGCAACAGAAGATACGTGATCACCCCGCTGGCCAAGGATCTCAAGAGGCGCAAATATGCAGGTTTCAGAGCCTACTTATTCGCTCCTCTTGGGGTTGAGACTCTGGGTACCGAGGCCTTGCGGGTCTTCAAAATGTGGCTAGGCGACTGATCGAAGCGACGCGTGACCCAAGGGTTTCTGGGTATCTGGCGCAGCACATTAGCATTTCTATTCAGCGAGGCAATGACGCCAGTGTCTTGGGGACGCTTCCGTCTGCTACTGATTTGGATCAGTTTAGCGATCTAGAGATATCTAGATCGTTTTTAACGATCTGCAGATAGCTCAAAAAGTTCAAAAACCGTATGTAGAGTGCATGAAAGGAGCTTTTTTGATGTGCACTTAAAATCCTTTCACCGCACTGGTCCAAAAGAATCAGTGACACGATAAGAAGAAGAGATAAGAATATCAAGGATGTACATAAAAGGTGACTTTTTAAAATTGATTTAATAACTGAGGTATATATTTTTTTCTATGCGTATTAACGTGTCACGTGTCTAGCTAGTGTAAATTAAACAAATCAACCTAAACTTGTTTGCTGACGTGACCAGCTGTAGAAACACAAGGTTAATTTCGATATACGCATCACAAGCCCGGCTAGCTCAGTCGGTAGAGCATGAGACTCTTAATCTCAGGGTCGTGGGTTCGAGCCCCACGTTGGGCGGTTACTTTTTGCACTCACCTGCAATTTTTCGTTCCCTCATTTTCCTCCAAAGCTGTTCCGCTTTCCTCATAGGCCAGTTTTCGACCTTCGCGCTGAAGGAACGGAAGAATTTGTATTCCTTGAAGTGGGACATTCTTCGTTCCATCTTGCTGGGACCATGACCTTGGCTTCGTTCGGGTGGTGGGGATGATGATTGGGCGTTCGATTCGGCCGATGACGCTTCCATTTTGAATTTAGAATGCTAGCTTCTTATGATTTTTTTTATTCAAACATCGAATGTTGATACCGTTCAAGGCTTTTGAATTTGGAATTTCAAAGCACTTTTTTTATTTTGTTTTGGCCAGTATATTTTTAAATTCGTTTTTGTATTGGTCCCGACTTTCTCACTTGAATTTCCATTTTATTGTAGATCTATTTTCAATAGAAGATTTCATTGTTATTTATAATTTTTGGCAAATATTTTTTATTACTTTAACGTTTTAAATTTACATAATTCTAATTAATAAGTAATAAATAGGGTATATATTTAATTCAATTATAATTGCACGTTTTTATTTACAGAATGATATTTTTTATTATACACAATTTGGAACATTTCCACAGCAATTTTCTTAACTATCTGAAACAAAATAAATAAATTAAATATAATAATTGGGCGTGTTTTAATCATTATTTATTTTAAGGCGTAATAATAAGGCTCTTTTTGAAGCACCTACTGAAAACCCTCCTCAAATCTTATATCCTTCAGTCTATTAGGAGTAATAAGAGGCACATCCAATGATTAGATAGTACACAAGCCCATTACAGGGGTTAGGAATTTACATAAATATAATAAAATTCATTCAGAACAACAAAAAATTAAACAAATTACGGTCTCGTAGACCCACCTACGCGACTCCTACGCGTTCGTAGCAAAAATATTGTTTCACACAGTGTTGATTACTTTACACATAGTAGGTTCCTGTGCTTCGAATTTGTATAGTGTTAAACATTTTTGGATGAGAAAGGCTTTCTGGAAATTAATAGGGGAATTCAGTAATGCGCTTTTTCAGGTTAATACATATAGACAGTTTATAATTGAGGTACGATTGTTTTATTTGATTGTTTCTGGACAAAAGGGGCATGTATTTTTAATGACATGAATGTTTTTGGCTTAGATTTGCTGTATGTATTTTGCAGATAGTTTTTCTAAGTTTCGCTAGGTAGCTAACCCCCGAATACTGAAACGCAACTCAGATATAACCACGTCTCAAGCGACGAATATTTGACAGTTTTCAATGAAAATCTGTCAAATATTCGTCGCTTGAGATGTGCTTAAATCTGAGTTGCGTTTCAGTATTCGGGGGTAAGAAGGTTAGGTAGGGAAAATTGCAAACAAACATTAAAAATTAATTCCTTGTTCAACTAATCGTTAGACTTTATTATTATCAATACCAAACGGAAGCGTCCCCATGACGCTGTCGGCATTGCCACATTGAATAGTAGTTATTTGGGTCAGTTGAGATATCTCTAGATCGTTTGTAACGGTCTGGAGATAGCTTTACTGTTTTTGTGTATTTTGTCCATTTTGTAAATACTTGTTTTCATTGTAAAATAAAGGATTATCAATATAACGAATATAACGAAATTTTCGATGTTGAATTTATCCAATTATTTATTTTTGTTGGAAATCCGTATCGTCAATCACGATTTTGGCAATTTATTCGTGCACAAATTATAATTCTGTTTTCTACGAAAGCGGTTTATAAATCTTTCGTTAATTGACAGATTTGTTAAACGTCAGAATTGGTTTATCGTAATTGTGAGTTAGGTCGTTTTATAATAGGGGTGTCGACATGAAGACTGATGAAAAGTGTCGGGCATAAGTTTTTTTTTTTTTTTTTAATTTTTTGAAAGTCATGTGACTAGAACAGTGATGAGTATGGATGTGGATGGATTTGTGAGCAGACGAGAGATCTCACGGCTTAAAAATATACGAGAAAAGTTTGCCAATCAGAGCTCAATAGAAAATGCTCTCATTTTCTTAAATATTGTAATTCCCAACTTCTAAGAAATGGCTAAGAAACGAGAACTTACAGACTCAAAACATCGAAGAAAATTTAATGAAGGTCTTATGCCCAGTGAATAGGAATAAGCGTTATGAATAGGTCTAGAAATTTCAGTACAGTACAGGCAGCGCTAGAAGCTAATGACAGGTTTACATGACTTTCAAACATGGCTTAAAATGTGTCACTATTCACTATCTTCACTAATATCTCAGTCGTATAAATTCAAATACGGCAATCTGCACTCGGGGTGAATTTTGGCAATTCAATAAAAACGTTTTATAATGTAGGCCAGGAACTACCAAAGATTGCCGCATTTGAAACTAATGTTGATTTTTAAAGTCGATTTTGAGCGAAATATTGTCGTATTTGGTACAGTTTGAGGAAAATTTGTTGTGTTATTTTAAATTCCCAAAATTGCCATACCAATAAGTATTTTTGAAAAATTTGACCTTTTGTATTAAACGACTCATATACTTAATAAAGAGGAAAGATAAGTGTTTTTGTCTGTATGTTTGTAGTGAATAAACTCAAAAACTAAAGAGCCGATCTCAAAACATCTTTCACTATTAGAAAGCTACATTCACCCTGAGTAACATAGGCTATATTTATGTGTTTAAAAATAAATGCCCATTCGTGCGAAGCCGGGACAGGCCTTCTATACAAGTAAGTTAAAGCAAAATTGCTCATTACCATACTTCGCTAGATTGTAATATTTTATGGGTACCGAATAGATTTAATGCACTAATTTAGTAAAAAAAAAAAAGATTTACTGTTTGCCAACACTTTTTATTTATAAATTAAAAATAGTATGGTTTGTCACAAAAAATAAAACAAAGCTTAAAATGGGTCACCATGTCACTGTTTTCTTATTTTTAAGAGATGAAATAGGTATTTAGTAAAGGACTACGTCATACTTTTGATGTCGACTGTACCTGTACTTAGTGTGCGGTGGGCTATCAATAATTTCATTACTTGTTCGAGTGTTCTCAAAAGCGTGATTAGGCTTATGCTCAAACAAAAGTATTTTGGTAGCATAAGAAAAAAAAACTTACTTTACCACAAGAATACGAAATAACATATTTAATGAAATTACTAAAACTATATCGAAGTATATTGGGTGGTCTTATCGCTATGAGTGATCTCTTTCAGATATTATATAGAAGAAACATGTTCTTAGCACACAAAAATCTATCCAAATGTGGTGCCAAAACTTCAAATTTTAATTCATCTTTTTATGTAATTAATGTAATTAAGAAACGCTCATCTCAGGCTTTGGGGGTTTCAAATAGGGGTTAAAAATATTTCTTACCTCACTTTTATGTCTTTCAACCTAAACTACCTAATAAACTAAAACGAACACTAGAAGTAGCTTTTTAAAGTCACATCACACACAATTCACTGGTAAAAAACGATAAATTGAAAACTTCGCGGGATTTTTCGCCAAAATTATGCGAAAAGTCGTCTAGTCCGCGCGCGGGAATCTACAGGTCTGGCCGCATTGCCTTACAATTTTCCCGCTTCTACGTTAGACGGAGATAGGAACATCTCCTTTCTATGTGTTAGAGAGAGATGGTTGCATTTTCGCACGGACTTGCGGTCGGAAAAGCGCAGTACATAGGTTGGGTTAGCAATGTACGTTGCGGCCTATGCGGACATAAAAGATCAAAAAGTTTATGTTATATTTATAATTCACGCATGTTTGTTTGATCTGCTGATTCTGTTAATTCAATGGTTATTTAAATTAATGTTTAAGATGTTTATTATATTTTTATTGTGTGGGTGGCTGTGGGCGAGTCGTGATTTGAGTATTAGCGATTTTTCCTCATGACCTTCTGATAGTGGCAGTTTCCTCATCTTTGAAAATTCCTTTAATACCTGAACGATTGTGGATTAATGCTTTTTGACTATGACTGAAGATCATGGGCATGGGCTTGAAGAATCCCACTTCTGGACAACAGTCAATGCCACAAACATTGTCTGTCTCATACGTTTCCATGGAAATTACGATTTGAACATTCCAGTTTTTTTTTTATACTGTAACTAAAAAGTAGAGTCTATAATGACAGGCACCCACCGATGGGCCAAGGGCATTGCGAATACCACGGGATGTCAATTACCGATAATAAATAAATATTATGGACAATCCCCACAACACTATCAAGCCCCAAATTAAGCAGAGCTTGTACTATATGAACCAGTTATGTAGCTGATATTTTTTTGTAGATGCATTCGCCCATTGGTCGGATGACATTGTCGGAGTAGTTGGTCAGCAATGGCGAAGACTGGCACAGGACCAAAGATAGTGGCGAATAATGGAGGAGGCCAATACGGGCTAAATAGATAGATATAGTATCGTAACCTACGCAGTTTTTCTTAGATTTCTCAAGAAATAGACCGTCATAAATTATGAAAACCACACCGAAATGCGTCACAAATCCTTATTTATTTATTGGCACAGCAGCCAGGCTCCTATCTCTTGTAAATTTTAGTGTTACATCATAGGTTTTTGAGGTTAAATATAACCTCAAAAACTCAAAAATATTTTATTTTTCTTCACAACTAAAGAGTCTAGGAAGCTCATTAGCCTGTCAATATTTAGTGACTGAGAAAGTTTTTACACATAAAAACATTTGATCCATATGATGCATTACATACAAAGTTATTCAAGAAAACAGGTGGCCACACAATCCTAATTACTGAAAGGTGGTCCACATGTTTTGGCCATTATCTCGAGAACTAGAACGTCACAAATTAATCACTAAATATTGGCATACAAGCCAGGCCTCAAATCGTCTGGCCATATGGTTAAGAGGATGATTCAATAAAAAAATAGAGGGTTTTAAATCGTCATTCCTATTAAATATACGAGCTTAAATATATCAGCTTCTTCAAGCTGATGATGACCCAAGGTTCCTTCTAAGATATTCAAAAATACACATTTACATCACACATGTCATAAGCGAACTCAGAATAAAATAAACAAATATTATTTCGGTTGAAGTCGGCTTTTATTTTTAAACTCTTTGAACACTCGTATATCTTATCCATACGTTTACAAGTGCACTTCACCTTCACACTAGATAAAAGGCCATTTTTTTGTTGTATCGCTAAATATTATAAAATGTGAGAGTTTGGATGGATGGATCGATGTTTGTTACTCAATCACCCCAGGAGCCTAATTCTCGGATCATTTTGCAATTTTATTTTATTGCTTCTTTTCGAAGAGAGAATGGCAGATTTCCTTGAGTAAATCATCGACGACCTAATCGTAGAAGCCTCGACAGCTACGATATACGGAAAACGTATAGAAAAAGTGCGGGGTTGTGCAATGCCAATGTGTATTTAAGGGGCATTGAAAATCTCAGTCGGCCCGAGAATTAGGCTCCAGAACCTGAAAAAGTTTCAGGTTAGAGATTATGAGGAATATTTTTTTCGCCACTCAGCGACTTCTCACGATATTTTTATTTTGTATTTCCATCGTATAGGTTCGTTCTGGTCAAAATTATTTATTTACATCCGTACCGTGTTGTTTACCGGCATAGAATATAATTTTACGTTGGTTATCTCCCATAACTTAGTGATTTGTGAACAGATTTGAAAAGTTCTTTTTTTTTATCTGGAGGGTTATACTTTCAGAAGTTTTTACGAAATCGGTTCAGTAGTTTGCAATGATGTCGGTTTCTCATCCGAGAATTAAGTTTAGTTAGAAGCTTTAATCCTTATTTTCCATGAATTTGTACTCCAATTTTTGTTGACATTTCAAAGCTTTCCTATTCATTTATTCAAAAATAACAAAATATATTTGTGTGCGGAATTTTGAGAAAAACTAAAATTTAAATTATAAAAATAATGTTTCACCATCTTGCGTTTGCGCTATCGATTGGGGTATGTCTAAGGTACAGTAGGTGCAATAAAAAGAAATAGTAAAAGTAGATCAATTGCATAGGAATTTTAAGCTTATAGGAATAGTAAAAAGTAAATCTTAAATTCCTTATTTAAAAATGATGAAACCTTTGGAAATTCCAATTATTATTATTATTATTATTCAGCCGTTTTTGTCCCACTGCAGGGCAAAGGCCTTCTTCCTTCCCTCTTTCCACTCTTCGCGACTTAACGCAGTGACAGGCCACGATCTAAGGTGGGAGTCAAGTTCGTCCCGCCATCTCATTCTTGGTCTTCCACGTCGCCGCATTTCAATTCAAAATTCCAATGAAAAAACTTATTTTTTAAATGTTGTACAACTCTTAAAAAGTTGAATCGATTTGATATGTTATTTATTATTATTTATTCTTGCGTTCCTGATGTTAACTTTTTATTTTTTACTTATGGACAAAAAAACGTATTCCGCCTACGGCTGTGCTGGACAATATAAGAATTTCAGTAAAAACCTCTGACTTATATACCATTGCGACCACACCAACTGGAGCAAATAGTTCCAACGGCAATCTTATTACGAGAACACGTAGGATTGTGTGCGGGGAGGTAAGGCTTTATTGGATACCCTGTTGCTTTTTCAAGCATTAATTTGTCCCAAAATAATGCACTGTCTCTAGACAACTATCTATAGTAGGATTATTATCCTTGCCGATTTGGAAATGAGTGGTATCTATCTATATATTTAAAAATATTATGTTTGTTTGTGTAGGTACGCTTCGAAAACTCAAAAAGTTCTGCACCGATCGAGCTGAAATTTTATCATGATAGGTATATAATCTGCATTATGGATTGCTTTTTTCAATCACAATGTGCCACAGTGAAGCGTGGCAGGGTAGCTGCCTAAACAGCTCTATTCTAAACAGCTGTCTATGAAGGGCTCATCCGAGGAAGTATTACCACCATGCCTATATCTGCCGTGAAGCAGCATTACTGTGTTACGGTTTGACTGTTGCCAAGGCACAACATCTTAAGGGTGCTTGTACACGCTAAGAAAAAACGCCGGGTCTACCCAAGAATTCGTGTCGTAACTAGAAAATAACTGTGTACACTGCTCGCAGCGGTGCACGAAAAAAATCTTATCTGCGCAAGACACGACGCGGCGAACGCTGAAAAGTTTTCGTGTGTGGAAAAGACAAAATTCTTGTCGTCTACACGAAGAATTTGTCTTGTCTGCCGCAGGAACGGCAAATTTTCTTAGCGTGTACAAGCGCCCGTATGCCTCAAGTTGTTAGACGGAGGGCAGTGAATAGTAGGGCACTTTTCACATTTATCAGTGGAGATCGATCCCCAATCTACGACGCAGAAGGCAAAGCTATCAACCAGCTGAGCTAAGAGGCTATTTTTTTACTCCCAGAATTTTAAATCATAGGTAAAATTGGAGAAAAAACACGTCGAAGTAAAAGTCTAACAAATGGGTAGGAACTAGTATAAAAAGTAGGCCTACCACAAGCTCTGGTTTTGAGTATGTGTGAATGCTCACCAGTGTATTATACTGTGATGTGTGTGACGTTTCAACGTAGCATTTATTGAGTTAACACTCACACAGATTCAAGACAGAACCAGATAGAGCTTGTGGTTGGCCTACCGGATAGTAAGTAGCTAAAAGTGTTTGAGGATGACAAGTTTACGTGTTGTGCAAAAATCGGCTGTCTGTAAAGTCGGTTTACTGACGATAGTTGAACGTGACAACGTCATACAGCTGTCCACGCGGACGCATCGCTCACTCAAGTAGGAGAGAGACAGATGTCGAACGTTGCCAAACGCGGAGGCCAATTGTGCCTCTTTGTCGCTCGTTCCACGCTCTCACTTGCACTTCAAGCCTTAAATGGAACGCCTCAGAACGAGGTAACGCCGCATGAGTCATGTTTTTTCGTGCGTGCAGCTGGCTCCATCGAATTATAGGCGTTGTCACGTCAAAAAAAATACTTATAGTAATTCGAACCATATGGTTCGAATTACCCCATCCTCCTCTGCCCAGCTGCTCAGTGGTAATCACGGCAATAAGACAAACATCTCGTGACTACTGAGGTCAACATCACTTAAGATGCGGCAGCTTTTCTCTTGAAAATAGTTTTAAATACATTTAATTTAAAGATACCTATTTTTGATGGATGGGGGATGAAAAGCAGAGTGTGCCACACCGTACCAAAATTATTTAACGTCTCGAGCGACGTACTTTGAATCCCTTGCTATGTTCAGGACTCTGGACAAAAGATTTTTTTTAGTAGGTTGATAACTAAAAAAATTGCACTGGATTTGAACCCACAATAGATCAGAATTTAGATTTAGGGCTTATTGAAAAACGAATGAATTTAGGTACACCTACACTAAAAGACATGATTACACTAAATAACTGGCACGTGAGGCTGAACATCTGTATGCCTCAAGTTGATGGACGCAGGGCAGGGCATCGTATGGCATGTTACTGACGTGCGTGACTACGAGGCAATGCTTTGTTATAGGCGATAGTTACCGCTTAACAACAGGTGGGCCATATGCTTGTTCCATCTGCTGTATAAAAAAACATGAAGGGCAGTTCAATAGACTAGAGGTACTTACCTAGGTGCCTTAAGTCTTTAGCACTGCTCTTTTCAAACTATGTAGGTACTTCGTGAGGCGTAGAAAAGACCAATCTACACAAGAGTCCGAAAAGGATCCTCGTGGAAATGCCAATCAAACTGATTGATGTACCATCAATGAACCCACTACCTGAGATTTAACACACGTTCCCGATTCTAGATCTCTTGATTCGGTTATAAATTTGTAGTTGGTATTTTTATCCAATCATTTTACTGTTAAATACGTGTGAATTGGATTTAGCCGCGGGCTTACATCGATGCAGAGCGCTAAATTTATGTACATATATTAAAAAAACAAAGAAAAAGAAAGAAAAAGAAAGAAAATCGTTTATTTATACAAACTGTTGGCCTACCATGAGCTTCATATGGTTATGGTTATGGCTGTCAAACATGTGTCAACACATTCAAACCCAAGAAGAAAATGAATGTGTGCATGGGTCAGCCCTATCTATACACAATTTACACTGTACACGACAAGAAATAAAACATGACAGAAGTAAAAAATACAGTTTAGTTTAACGAACAGAAAAATCCAAGTACATGACTGGATTCAAACCCGCGACCGTAGGATCGGAAGACTACTACCATACTACCAGTGTTCAGCCTCCCTGAGCTTGAAATAATTCAACCCTTTGCAATGAATTATTAACACTATACAAATATTTATTCAGAATGACGTTTAAGTGATTTACATAATAGTCGAATCGAGTGAACTGGAGTCAGGGGACCGACCAGAATGTACGAGTATTTAACCTGCCTCATTTGGTTGAAATAGCCACACCTATTAATAAAAGGCTTTTGTTTGTCGAGAAAAGGTCCCTATTGACCTACATTGAACGAGAAAGGGACAGAAAATCGATGGCCCATCTGATGACGTGCAATAGGCCTACCACAAGCTCTTTCTGGCACTGTCTCTGGCGCTGGCTTTGAGTCTGTGTGAGTGCTCACCAGTGTATTATATTGTGTGTGTGACGTTTTGACGTAGGATTCATTTAGACAACACACACAGGCTCAAACCAGAGCTGGAGACAGAGCCAGACAGAGCTCGTGGTAGGCCTACTGAAGTTACAACCAAATTTGTTTACACCTTGCCTAAGAATTAAAGTATGGCACCAATTAGAAAAGACATTTGAACAAATAAATACTGTAGTAGAGACCGCGTTTAGGTAAGCGTAGTGTAGGACGCCCACCGGCAAGGTGGGGCGATCATCTGCGAAATGTAGCAAGCACTAGAGAAGAGCCGAAGACCGGGCTCAGTGGCGCGTCTTGGGAGAGACCTACGTCCAGCAGTCGACTGTCATAGGTTGATAATGATGATGATTACTTACGTCACAAGATGTCAAAATACGTAATATCTGAAGTCTAAGATGAAGGTTATTATTACCATGTTATCTCAGAAATCTACATAGAAATAGGCAAAATAATAACATTCATTGAATTTATTGGGTTCCTATATAATACCTACCCTATAATCATTGAGGGTTGTCAAAAAAATACGAGCATGTTCAACAAAAATCCGGTCAAGTTCGAGTCGGACTCGTGCACGGTGGGTTCAGTATGTATCTATAAAAACGGCAAAAAATTATGTTTGTTGTATGCGCCCCTTGAATATTACATTTATTGGTTCTTTATTATTTGTTGTTATAGCGGCAATAGAAATACCTACATCTGTAAAAAAGTCAACTTTCTAACTACCACGCCACGCACCGTCTCAGTAATAGCGTCTCGTTTAACCATTTGGGTACGGAACCCTAAAAAACAACTGCAAACCGACGCCGAGACGGTCCGCGAATTTCTGAAACACATCTTGATGCTTTGACTGGCCTCTCAGCTCAGTTGGTAGTAGCTCTGCCTTCTGCGCAGTAGGTCGTGGGTTCGATCCCCACCGAGAACAAATATTTGTGTGGTGAACGCAGATGTTTGTTCTCTGTCTGGGTGTTATATTGTACTCTATGTATGTATTAAAAAAAAAAATAGTATATCAGCTATCTAGTTCCCATAGTACAAGCTCTGCTTAGTTTGGGGCTAGATAGTGTTGAGTGGATTGTCTAGAATATTTATTTATTTATTTGTAAAAAAAAAACGATATTCTTACTAGGTACTTAATGTATCAACTGCTGTTTCTTATTACCATAAAACTAAAGAACTAAATTCTAAGTTAAAAAAGAAAATCCTCCCCTTAACTTGACAAGGCGCAGCTAAAGTCCAAAGCAATACAACTAACGTTGTTTAATTTAATAACGGTCACAGCCCCAACGGAAATAAAGAAAACAAAAAAATAATTCAATGTGACACCCCTGGGAGCCACCTCCTTAGCTTTCTCTTATAAAAGCTGCTTCCAACAGGGATGGACCACAGTCTTCTTTCGACTTCCAACCGTGGATAAGCTAAGGTGTTATGTTTGCTCCTGGCTTACGGTAAGAACTTTTACTTAGCATAAATTATTTTATTGTGTAAAAGACTAAATTTATTTACAACAGAAATACTAACTTACAATGTTCATTATCTAGAAAAACTATTGTATACTTATTCTGTTGTAAATAAAAGTAATAAGTTATTTAAAAGAATATTATGAACCACTACTAAAACTCAGCTTTCTTTAGTTATAACAAGAAATATTAATCTCGTTCGATCGATCTTTAATAAGATCGAGTTTTAATAACCCACTGCAGGCAATGTGCCCAAAAGGCTGGCAACGTTACTTCTTTGTATAGCTAAGCTAATTATTTGTCCTAGGCGCCAGCCTTTTGGCCACCAGTCTCTTTCCTATTCTGATTTCAATAATGAATTGAAAGATAACATAAGAGTTATGAATTCAACAAAAAAAATATGAGTTTGAGCTGTGAATTCAAGCGTAATTTTAAGTTTATCAAAATTGTATAAGTAGTAAAAACATCAGTTTTTTTATCATACCATTCGCGGATGATTTATAATAATATGATAACAAGCCATAGTGTTTTTATTTTGTTTCAGATTCTGACACGATGCGTAAAAAACTGGGCACCATTATTCTGTTCTGCCTAATTGTAACATCAGAATTAGTTTTTGGGAAAGACTCGAGCAAAACCCACAAAGCTAGTAAGAACCAGAACCAAAGAGGCAAATCTCACATTGAACGTATTAAGAGGTCTTTAGACGAAGATGATGAAAAGCCCTTTTGGGCTAACCGAGGGAAGAAACAAATAGATGATCACTCTGATTACACTGGGAATACTCAGAGATATGACTATGACCTTGCAAAAATCCCATCAATAGTGAAAGAAAGAGACACAGAAGATGAACCATTTTGGGGAACAAGAGGACGACGTGGCAGTTCAGAAGAATATCCTGAAAATGTGGCCCACAATCCGGACTGTATTGACTGCTTCGGAACAGTTAACAGATTCAGTAATAGAGATCATAGGTTGAAAAGCTCAAGCGATAATGTAGAGCCGTTTTGGGGTGTCCGTGGTAAGAAAGAGTCTAATGAATTTGACGAATCCTCAAGCCCTTTTTGGGGTAACAGAGGAAGAAGGCAAGATGACGACCCATTTTGGGGAGCTAGGGGACGCCGAAAAGATGAACCTTTTTGGGGCGCTCGTGGACGACGTGATGATGAACCTTTTTGGGGTAACAGAGGCAGACGAGATGACAATGAACCTTTCTGGGGTAATCGTGGACGCAGGCAAGAACCAGAACCTTTTTGGGGTACTCGAGGAAGGAGGCAAGAACCAGAATCATTCTGGGGTACTCGTGGTAGACGAAACGATGAAGATGTTATTTTGGGAGCACACGGCAGACAAAAGGAAAATCTCAAAGAATCTATTTTGAGTGCAATGAGTCATGTTGAAAATGATATAGAACATCTTTCTCGGCTTAAAAAGAGTGAAAGTTCGTTTTGGGCCAACAGAGGCCGAGATAGTAAACTTAAGTCCTTGTTTAGCAGTACCAGTGGAAGGCTTGACCCATCATACGAAAATCGATGTAATGACTTTAATTTTAAGAACAATGACCCTGGCACGATGACAGACAGTAGAATGTATGCTGATGAACCTAATTTTATTATTGTCGAGAGAAATAGTAGATCATCTGGTGAATTGGATGACCCATTCATGATAACGAGAGGAAAGAAGTATCTGAATTTCAAACTATTCAAAGCTGCAAGGGATAGACGTGGGGCTTTAGAGGAAATAGTGAAATCGGTACGTAACGATCCTTATTACATCGCCAGAGGTAAAAAAGATGTCGTAAATGCCACTTCTACCGACGGAGAATTAAGCAAGGTTAAAGAACTGATTTGCGCCGCTATTGAATTATCAAGTGTTAAAGAAAACAACAAGGTAAAAAGAGAGATTGATACAGATAGAGACAGAAGGATGGTTTTGAAGAAACTAACAGCTCAGTTGCAGAATGATCCATATTTCGTTAGCAGGGGCAAGAAGAGTGACAGCTCGAACAAAGACGATAATTTACGCGACTTTATCACCGATATAGCTAATAAATGTTGATAGATCTGTAGGAAAGTATATATAAAGAAACATATCACTATGTATAATGTAAAGTAGTCGATTTTGAAATATATAAGTAGAAATTTAGTGCAAATTGTAAAATGATTAGTGACCTGATTAATAAAGTTTAATTTCTTGAAACGCATTTTATTTTGCTTTTTTTTTAACCTTATTTATCCATTAAAGGTGCATGAGAGGCGTGGAATTGTTAATACATTTTCGACAGATGAACATTTTCGACTGAAATTTTTTTTGGAAATAATTCAGTAAAATATTGCGATTTATTTTCAAAGGCGTTTTTCATTTTATTATATTATTTTCTATCAGTAGTGGTAATGTCCTGGGTATGTAGTATAAATAAAACTATATCTTTAGTACGACTTCCTTTATTACTCTTCAATATTATAAATATAGGATACAATATCCAAACATCCTTTAATTTTTATGCTCTTTTATCGCAGGTAACAAATATTTTTGAGCAATCACAAAATACAAAATCAATTTCGATGGATGGGATATATAATTTTACTAACATCAATTCGGTTTAACTGTATATCATATCATACATGTAGAATACTTCTAGACATCAATAATTGAAGAATATCAATAACGTTTGAGAGAAACTGTTGTTACTGTGCTTACTCGCTCAACTAAGGGGTTTCCCGAAATCGAGTAAACAGTTACTCGATTATTAGATTTTATTAGAGCTATTCTGATCGTATTTATAAGTATTGAACAGACTTCTAAAGAGGATAAGGTTGTCAATTCGAAAGCTATAAAGCTCAAAGCTTTGAAAAGCTCTAATACAGACTCAAATGTTGTTATTTAAGTTTCAAATCTCTTCGCCTGTAAGAATAATTCCTTTACTAAGTCTTATCTCTGAAACGCGAGCATCATCGCTAAATCATTAATATTATAATAGTATTTTTAAAAAGTGACAGTAAACATTTAGGTTCAAAAATACCATTTATTATGCTAGAATTGATATTTATTCTAGAGCTACAATATCTCTAGAATCCAAATATTTCTATGTAGAAGCAAGACTGAAGACTATAGTGAATATTCTAGAAGAAACAGTAGGACAGTAAGCACTAGCAACTTGCATTGTATCTACGATAACTAAAACTCAAGTACCTACCTAACCTTAGGTACACAATCTCAACTCTACAACATTTATTTCTATTGATAAATGACACATAGGTACTTTTGATATGGGTACGAAACATGTAAACGCTTCTAAAACACTGCTCACAGACGAAATTCCAAAGTAGGCCAAAACGGTCCATTAACATTATAATACTGCACAGATGATACTGCATATGGCAACGACATTTCATGTCCTAGCCTAATAATCTCACGGCACTGATGTAAAATAATTTAAAATAAAAATATAGTTGGGAATAATTCATAGGCTCTTGCCTAGTAGAGTCTGCAACACTGAACTTCATATCGGCAGAATGGTTCTGCATTACTAGGTTCCTGCTAGGTGGATGCTTCGGTTCATACCCGCCAAAGCAATAGATGGTTCGTTGAATCCTCTCGCCCAGCGTCTTCCGTCATGGAGGAACTCCTGAAGTCTTCATAACCATCTCCTCCAGATATCACCAGGGTTTCCTTACTGCTGTGGGCGGTATCAGGGTGCTTTTGAAGTTTCTCTGCGTTGGCCGACCGCCGGCTCAGGGCTTTGGTTTTGAGGGATGATTGGGGGGTCTTGGTTGGGGGTTTAGGCGCCGCGGGATTCTCTACGATTGTTAGGAATCGTACGTGGCCGGTGTGTCCGTATGTTATTCCTGTAAAATACACCACAATGACTAAGATTTTACAATCGATGGACTGACTTTTTAAAAATTAGGAAGTCGTTTGGTGCATGATATGAGATAGCTCTAAGTCGTTCTTCTTAGAAACGTATGGGATAGACTAAGTCCAGCAGTAGACTTTTGTATCGGATAGTTACTATATAAGTTCGGAAGTTGTTAATTGTTCCTTATGAGCTTTTGAGGAGTAGGTACAAAAATCTCAATTCAAGATTAAGTCTTTGTCAACCACAATCAGAAGAGCCTAAGACAATTGAAAGAGTTGGAGAAGATTAGAAATCGGTCTATCTGAAAAAACCTGAAATCCTGGAAATGATGAGACCAGAGCTAGACAGAGCTTGTGGTAGGCCTTCAGTTCTTCTAGACTTATAAGTTTAGAAGTCGTTTAGTAACGGAGCTTTTGAGGAGTTTGAGGAGTGAAGAATTCAAGAGTAAGTCTTTGTCAATGGCAACCAGAAACAGAAGATACAACAATCTATAGAGCTGGAGAAGGTTTGAAATCGGTCTTGCTGTAAATGATGAAGGTTATTTTTGATTTGTAAAAGGATCATATAAAAACACGGTAGGAACCGAGCCGTAGTTTGTTGCCTGTTCGTCTAGGCTTGGTCGCGTGAAAGTAACAGCTAGACTCACCTAGCTTTAAGACTTTTCAAAGTGATTCTTGCAATCTAACTGAATAAATCCCTTTTGATATTTTTTTTTTTGATGAGACCAGTAAACCTCTAACTTCTAGTGATACGTACCAGTAAGAATAGGAACAGTAAATGCGCCAGTCCTTGGATTAGGGGAGTTATGTAAGGGTGCAGTCAGAAGCACGCCAGCACTGGTGCCCACCCAGAGGGTATCCCGGTGTGCTAGCAATGCTGTCACTCGCAGGCACGCAGCCTTATGTTGACGGATTATATCATCGCAGCCTGGAAAAATAATAATCACGAATTTAAATAAGAAAGAAAGAAAATTCACAACATAAATATGAACACAACGCGAGCAGAGTAACAAAAAACATACATTAGAAAGTTGGTAAAGAAAACAGTAAAAGAACAAGAATAGGTTTTAAAGGTGTGTTAGGTATGTTACATCCTATGTAGATACCTATTAACATACCTTTTTGGGTTCTTAGGCCAAGGCTAGTTAATATGCACGTGACTAGTGAAATTGGGAATCAAACTAGAATACATTTATAAGTTGTTCAAAATAATTATCAGCCAAGCGATGTGCCTTTAAACTTTTTGTGTTCCAAAATGCTATTGCTAAGCACTATTGAATAATGTGTTTGAAATTTGTATGTCCTTCACTAAGATTTTCTAGGGAATACATTAAAATAGAATGTTTTGTTATTTCTTGGTTATTCATATAATTCTTGCATTTTCTCAATCTAAAAGTCCTTAATCTTTCCAATTCTGTGTTTTGCGTTGTTTGGATAATGTCATCTCCACAGAACAAAGTAGAACGGCCATGTGGCCGTAAAAGTGTCGCGAAAATACATGAGCATATTTGCTCCCCTGTCTCCATACAAATTCAACAGTTTTTTCGGGTGTCGTAAAGTAAAAAATGCCTTGCAGTAGCGCAAGAATTACTTTCCGAACAAGTTAAGCGACAAGATAAAACATAGAAATACTTTCTTAACATCTTCTTTCCTTCCTTTTTCTTAGAATCCTCATATTTAATGATATTTTAAATATAATAGTGGACATGTTAAACTGGCGACATCAGCTCCCGTACAAACGGCGCATGATCGCCTTTCTACTGTAGTCATCTCTCCAGTAACACGCCACTCGCTGCCAGGTGGCTGATTAACTTTGTCTCTGAACTTACCATGCAGCATCTTAGTGACTTGCGGTGTGATGTTGATCTCAGCTAGTTGTTCGCGCGTCGTTGCGTTATAACAGCGGAGTTGCGCCGCGTTGTGTAGCGACAGCCATATAGCGCCGCCCGCCACCGCCATATGACTGATCGGCTTCGTCTCTGAACTTATCTGGAATGTTTCGTCCACCTGCAACGAATGCATTATTCTCATTATTGGCTAGCTTGCATGTCATTCAAAATACTACATCAGATGGATGACGATGTACTTAAAGCAATGCGGGAACCATTGGTTTTTAATGACGACCTGGCCCCTGTTTAATAAAGCTGACAATTCGACACATTGTATGTCAAAAAGCGACAAAGTTGTGGAATTGTCGCGCTTTTGTGACATATTTGTCACTTTTATTAATAGCCTAAGCATGTCAATTCCACAATTTTTTCGCATAGTGACATAATTATGTCAAATTGTCAGCTTTATTAAACAGGGCCCTGATGTTATGTGGTAACCATCGCCTATATTAAGGCATTACCTCGTAGGAACGTGCTAGGGCATGATGCACCGTCTTGCGTCCATCAACTTGAGGCATACAGATGTTTCGCCTCGAAGAACTTACACTATTATATAATAATTAAATTAAAGCATAGTGCGTACTTCCGGGAGTATCGCAAGGGTCTACCCTCGGCCCTACATTATTTACAATATACATTACCTGCAAAGTATGCGGGTTGATTATTTTGATGGAAGCGTGGGTAGCGCACCACAGCTTGCCACCTGATAGCAACATGCTCCCTACAGGCGAGTTGCCTGTGCCCACGGGAATCGTTGACTTCTCCGTCCAAGAGCCTTCTGGAAGGATAACGAATATAAACAAAAGCGTATGCTAACATCCTTACAGAAAAAATGAATAAAATAGAACTTGTTTTTTTTATAATTTGACAGCTGTCAGTAGAAAGCGATTCTTCCTAAGGCTGAAAGTATTACTTTCAATTAGGCCCCTCAGGCAACTTCAGACCTACTTTCAGAGTATGAGCAATGAAAATGATCTTTATGCTTCCTAGATGGTGGTAATGGGCTTATTGATTCAAACAGGATATATACGTACAATTACAATAAGGGAATGACAAAAGTATTTATTATCATCTTCTCGCCCTTATTCCACTCTAAGTGGGGTCGGCACAACCGGTTTTCTTTTTCCATTCACCTTCTTCTTCTTTCGTATCAATATTACAATCGTTATCATCTCAGTCACTTCTTTCATGCTCATGTCATCTTTGACACAGTTCATCCATCTTTTCTTTGGTCTACCTCTTCTTCAAGGTACGTTATTATGATAAAAATGTTAGGTGATACATAGTTTATTTAAAAGACTGAACTATATTTACCGGTGTCTCGACAATACACCACTAGATCACCATTCCCCAATGCCACGAACACTTTGCCTTCCATGTAACTGAAATGGAAATTAAAAAATGTCATTAATACTTTTATTTTATTTTATTTTTATCAAAACGAAAAAAAGAAACATGTTTTAAATATCAAATGGTTCTCAGGATCAATCTTCTATAGACTTTTTGCTTACAATGAATAAGTCTAAACTAGAATCTCGTTGGAGTTGGAGCAATAGACCTACCACAAGCTCTGTCTCTGGCTCTGGTTTTGAGTCTGTGTGAGTATTGATTGGCCAAATCAATCCTACGTCGAAACGTTACACACACAGTATAATACACTGGTGAACACTCACACAGACTCCAAACCAGAGCCAAGACAGAGCCAGAGAGGTACTTAAAGATTTATCGCTGTTTAGAGATAAGACCGCACATTGTATGAGGCAGAGTTTTAAGTATTTTTTATGTATCTATGCTTTTCTAATTAGTTTGGTTTTTATTTACACAAAGAAACTTACAGTTAAACAAATATTTACAAAATGTACAAAATACACAAGAAACAGTTGAGCTATCTGCAGATCGTTACAAACGATCTAGAGATAATTAGTTGTGTGGAATAAAGTATTTTCTATTTTTATTCGACGAATAGCGTTATTCGTTAGCGTTTTTTTTTTCTTTTTTTATTTTGTGCTAGGATAGGTAGGTACCTTCTTTATTATTTGTATGTTAAAATTTTTTATTTTTTTATTTTTTTGTGCTTATTTTAGTAAGTAATGTTCCGTTCTGGGTACATGTGTTATGTCAAATAAATAAATTTTCTTTCTTTCTCCTTTCTTATTCCGTAGATGGAAATATCTGACTTAAGAAAGTTATGAATTCAAAAACCAACTCACACAATAGAATGAACGCCAAAATTGTGCTGCAGCTTGACCTTATTCTTCTTAATCCTGATGTTATCGAGACAGTTGTAGACATGGATACATCCGTCTTCCGTGCCTAGCCACATGGTCGGCTGGTTGGCAGTCGTACCGCTGTCTTCTGACGACTGCCGACTGGCTGGAGACGATAAAGTGCCTGTTGTAACGTGTGGCGATTTTAGAGTTAGTGGGAAAGAGGTTTTAGGTAATGAATTCATAGATAAGCAAACAATGGTTATGCTAACAAGGAAAAGTATTATATGGGTTTTATTCGAGATAGACAAAGACTAAACATGCTCTTAGAAAAAGCCTAATAAGAACACTTTTCCGCATGCAGTCAGTCAGGGGTAAGATAACTTAAAAAGATTAAGTTTTTTAGCAAAACTTTTGTAATATGAAAAGAAAAGTACAAATAAGCAGGTTGCATAAGCAGCCTAGATTAAAATGAGTATGATATTCGTTTGTCTAATGATACTTGCAATGATAGGCTCATGGTGGAATATAAAACATTAATGACCTGCGCAGATCTAGGTGATGGCGATGGTGATCAGTGAAACGCTGTCATATATCGCTGTCATATTTGACAGAGTTTCATTGATCGCCATCGCCGAACGCTTAGATGTGCGCAAGGCTTAAATAAAAGGCTAATCATGCAGTTAAAAAGATACAATAAATGTTTACCCAGCATAGCACGTCCAGTAACTAATGTAGCGTTGGAAGAAAGTGATAGGTTAGACACAGAAGCACATAGAAAATAAAATTAAGGATGATATTGGTACAAAAGCATATACAAATACACAATTATAATTGAAATTAAACGCTTATAATAAAATCTACAATAAAAAGACCAGAAAGAGTTAAAAATACATTAAACTAAAACAAAGTTTACCTGCCAAACAGTCTGAACACACTGAAGACTTTCTCTGGGTGATAAATTAAACCCTGATTCTTAAATAGTTTGTGCCTAAAATTAGTTTTGATGATGGAGTCTTACCAGAGCCAATTCCCATAGCCTGCTTGTCGACAGCGGGATTAGAACTGCTCTTCATAACAGGATGCACTTGTATATTCTGACCAGTGTGTGGAGAGCTCAGACTCTTATTATGGCTAGGAGTCAAGGTCCGGCTGTTTAGAGACGCTGTAAGACTGCTGTGGAGTCGAACGGTCGCAGACTCATGGCTACGTTCAGACTGAGCATCTTGGTTCTCGCTGGTGGATGAACCGTCGTCTTCTTCATCGCTTGATGATGAACTGGAAATGGTATCATTAAAAATATTAATGTTTGCTCCCATCAGACATAATGCCTGACACGTTTTAGCATCTCACTAAAGCTCGCTCTTATCATCAACTTAATGGAACAATGCTATATGAGTGCACATAATGTTCCTATCCTTATCCCACACTAAGTGTGGTCGGCACAACAGGTTTTTTTCATCCACTTCTGTAATTCGTCATATCAGTGCTCTTTCCTTACTTGCTCATTATTTGCATCTTTGACACAACCCATCATCTCGGCGCTCTTTCCTTTCTTGCTCTTATCATATTTGACACTGTCCATCCATCATTTCTTTGGTCTATCTCTTTATCTATATCCACCATTACCTTCTCTTTTCTCGTAATATGACTTTCATGCCTCCGCATGCCAACTTATTACTCCTCACCTTGTCCGTCACAGGCGCTACATTCAGACTTCCTCTAACATATTCATTCCTTATTTTATCTATCCTTGTCACTCCACACTATCCATCGCAACATTCGCATTTCACTTTGAAATTTTTCAAAGCTAGTTGAATTTAGACTTTAATCCATCTGTAATACCTTACCAAGTTCTTGAGATATAAGGAAGTTTATCTAAGAGGGAGTCAGTCTTAGAAAGGATGGAAAAAAATCTGACACATGGAGTAGATAAACAAAGTTAAATTTGTACCTGTCAAGTCTTATATTCTTGCAGCTGTCATCAGGATCCGAAACGCTGATGCCGGGTTTTACTGAGCCCTGACTGCTTAGTGAGCTCGTACTTCTGAAATATATAGTTGGTAATGATTAAAAGATAGAGTGTGTGAAGAAATTTTTGAAATCAACACAGTAGTTTTTGAGTTGATTCATTACAAAAATTTCCTCTTTATAATATCAGTGTAGATGTAGACTATAGTATTATTATATTAGTATAGATGTATTTATGATGACGATCTAGCCATAATGTAGGCAAATAAGCAGTTTTAGGCTGACTTAAACTTCTACATCGTTATTCTAAGAATGTGTTCATAAGCACGTTTCTTTTTGTATCTATTTACTTAGGGGAGGCACTTTGTTGTTGTGTTCTTTATACGTATTTATTTTAAGTGCATTTTATTTTTAAGTAGGTTGGTATTTTTGTGTATGTGACCTACATCTAGTAATCTATTGTAAACTTGGGGTTAATACAATGATTTTCTTTCTTTTTCTTTCATTCATCTTTTTGCGTCACAGTTTTTATAACTATTGTGGCTATATTCGTATCCTTCTGTTTATACTCCCCTGTGATACTTGTTTCCCCAATAAATATTTTAAATTATATTTCTTTCATCTTTAGCTGATCCAAATCAGAAGATCGAAACTAGTACTTACGGTATATCAACAGTGTATTGTCTGGTAAGCGCCGGCGCGGGCGGCACGCACGCAACGCATAGGATCCGCGCGTTGCAGACGCCATTGCATGACGTCACTTGCGGTTTGGGAGTCAGCGTCAACACGCAAACTTGGCCGACGTAACCATCGCTGTTGCAAACCTGAAATGGGATAAACATGGTCTTAATACTCCAGCGATTTTTTCTAGAATGATTGATGATTTGTAGTAATAAGCAACAAATATTGCACATCGGCTAATTTCGGCTTCATTGAGCGAAAAGCCGATGTGTAATATTTATTGGCTACAACCGTAGTAAAGCTTTTGTGAAGGGCTCGTCCGGGGAAGTACCTACTATCACCATGCTTATTTCTGCCGTGACGCAGAAAACTTATCTCTTATCAGTGTTTTACATCACAATTATTTCGCATATTCAAATACTAAGGTATCTAAAAGAATAATAACTGACTCCTGCACGGTGTTTTCCATCACCGGAACTTTGTGAAAGGTTTCAAACCCATCTCCGCTGCTAGAAAATTATTTCTCTAGCAATGTTTTCCATCACCATTTTTAAGTTCCTCACCAAAACCATCCTGTTTCTAAGCAGTGGTGCACGTGAAATGAAGACCCATATGTGTCTTTTACGGTGTTTTCCATCACCATTATTTCACACATGACTATGCTGTAGTGTTCCATCCATCCATATGAAAATAAATGTCAACCCCATCACCACTATACCCTAGATAACTATCTGTTTCTGCGATGTTTTCCATCACCATTTTTACATACACAAACTTATTTCCGAGACTTTCTTCTATTGGTTATACGATTCAAACCCATCACCACTGCTTGAATACAAACTGACCCCAATACAATGTTTTCCGTCACCGTTATTCCTTACCCAAACATCAGGAGATTGTCCTTTGGGCGGCAGCGTCGGTGCTGCACAAGTAAACTGCAAACCAGCACGTGTCTTTCGGATAGGCACAGGAGATAGGAACTCAGGGGCTGGTCTCTCTTGTCCATAAACACCTGGAAAGTATAGAACAGAATACATTTACTCGTACCTATTTTTATAACGCTTTTATTAGCTTCACCTGTATGTATGTAACCGTCCTCTTTGAGCTCGATTTTGTCCTACTTTGAACGATTAGATTTGATTCAAACTTTGCACATTTGTCAAAGGTCGATGACAATGCAATAATATGAAAAAAAAAATTAAAAAAATGAAAAAAAAACTAAAAGTAAAAAATAAATTGTTATTAATAATAAAACTGTGATAATCAATTGAAAAATTTATATTATTGTACAAAAAGCGTGGGGTGCTTGATTTTGATTGTTGTAAATATTTTATCAATAGTTTACTATATCTGAAGTTATTATAAAAAACACCCCACGCTTTTTTGTACAATAATATAAATTTTTCAATTGATTATCACAGTTTTATTTTTAACTTTTTAGTTCAATTAGTTATAAAAGCGTTTTTTTTAGTTTTTAAAACTATAATTTATTATCTCAAAAACATTAACCTAGTAGGGATCATCCAATCTTAAACTGCACGCCCCACTACTTCAGTCAGTCAAAGTAAATAAATAAAAAATAATAAAATAAATATTGTGGACAATTCACACAACACTACCCAGCCCCAAACTAAGCAGAGCTTGTAATATGGGAACCAGATAGCTGATATAATACTTGAATACATTTTTTTTTTTGTAAATACATACTTAGAATACAATACAACACCCAGACAGAGAACAAATATTTATGTTTGCCACACAAATATTTGTTCTCGGTGGGGATCGAACCCACGACCTACGGCGCAGAAGGCAGAGCTACTACCAACTGAGCTAGAGGCCAGTCTTTATTACCTACATCACAAAGATCATTTTTAAGTACCTTGCTGTGAGCCAACGTCAAGAAAACGTGCTGGAGGGGCGGGCATTTTTAGACTGGTTTATCCATACCATGATGACGAACAACGGTTTTGAAGTGGGAAAAAGCCAATAAACTCCCGTCACTGTCGGCACGTCACCGACACCTCTTCGTTAAAGATCGGAAAACTTCGCCAAAAGTCGGGGGAAGGGGGTAATTCAGTTGTTCAAGTTATAATGTCTGTCAGCATTGCCAGGCAGTGCCATGTTTTTTTTTCCTAGCCTGTGTATATTATAGTCCCACTGTTGGGAAAAGATTAGCCCCAAAGATTTTTATTTTTCACTATACACCATTTTCTTAAAAAGACGTTCAGATCACATTATTTAATTGGTAAAAGTATATAACTTACATAATTTTTGCTTAGTTTCGTTGATCAACTCTTCCCAACTGTTTCTCTTGTCTGTCTTCGGGAATATGATAGTGAGATTTTCAGGTCCACTTCTGAAAAAATTGAAATTTATATCAAATCTAGCGGCCGCCTGCGGCTCCGCTTGCCCCGTTCCCCTTCCCTTTATTCTTTCGGGATAAAAAGTAGCCTATGCCCTTCTTCCGCTTCTAAGCTTCCTCCCCACCAATTTTTAACTAAATCGGTTCAGCCGTTCTTGAGTTATAAATAGTGTAACTAACACGACTTTCTTTTATATATTTAGACTAGCGGCCGCCTGCGGCTTCGCTCGCCCCGTTCCCCTTCCCTTTCGCCCGTTGCCGTAACACCCCGTTCCCGTTGCTTTTTCGGAATAAAAAGAATTTTAAGTCCTTCTCCCGGTTCTAAGCTACCTCCCCACCAATTTTCAACTAAATCGGTTCAGCCGTTCTTGAGTTATAAATAGTGTACTACTAACACGACTTTCTTTTATATATTTAGGTGTGCAGTTCTAATATACATACTATTAGTAGCAAGTAGCAACCCCATTTTAAGATAAAGTGGATTCAAATCCAGATCGGATCCAGCTATGGCACTTCCTTTCGGTCCCTTGGACTCCTCCTATGGCATCCATGGGAGAGGACAACTGGGTCTCATTTTGTTGTAGAATACTGAGTTAACTGGTAGATAATGCTACCTAGCGTTAAGTTCGCCTGTGTTTGGAGGAGGATCATACAAAAAACGGTAGGAACCAAGCCGTAGTTTGTTGCCTGTTTTTCTGGCCTGGTCGCGTGGAACTGGCACCTAGACTCACTTAGCTTTAAGACGTTTTAAAGTGTTTAGAATTTCAACGTTTCGAGTTTAAATGTTTCTTTCTATTTTTAAATGTAATCTACTTCATCACCATTATTAGGCTGAGGAAGTCCACTGCTAGACATAGCCACCCCCACACATCTCCAGGAAGAACGATTCTGAGCTGGTTGATTCTGGCATCTACCGAATTCTACTTACGAAGTGTTTAAAGCTATTTCCATGTAGCAAAGCTGCGTATCACTGTTTTGTCTCTCTGAGAGCTGCTTGTTTAGTGAGTGTAGCATTTCTCTCACTATCTCCTCCAGTTGTGAGTGTTGAGTGTGCAACGCAGCCACGTGCTCCGAGATTTGAGTGAGCGTGTTGACGTCTTCAGTGAGCGTTCCTACTTCGTGCATTATCCGTCTGAGGTTTTCGTCTTTGGCTGGAATTTGATTAAGATTTAATTAGTAATTTTTATTTTATTTTATATATGTTGTCTCTACGATATTTATTAACTGTGTAATGGACCCAAAGTGTTTTATTTTTGAAATGTGTATTCTATAGTTATCTGAATTAAATGATTATTACCTTATCTTATCTTATCTTAAAAAAGTTATCTATCTATCTATATATCTTATACCTTTAAACGAGAAAATCTTGTATATTTATATTTAGGATCTCGGAAACTGCGACAACGATTTTCACGAAATTTAGTATACCGGGGTTTTCGGGGGCGATAAATTGATCTAGCTAGGATTCATTTTAAGAAAATGATTATTTCATTCCGAGTTCAATAATTAAACATAACTGAATATGTGACTGCTCCTGCCATCTATTGACGATTGTGAGCAACTAACTGCAAGCATATCCAGCAGATGGCGTTGTTCAGTAAGAATAAGCCAATAAAGATAATTATGACTCTTATGATTTCTTAAAAATAAAAATTAACAATAAAAATACCGAGCGAAGCTCGGTCACCATCTGCTAGTTCATAAATAGTTTGAACTATTTATTCAATAGCTTTATGTGAGCCTTTATAAGGCGCAACTCGAGGCAACTTCAGGAAAAATCACTACCTAAGAATGAACAAGTGACACATATTACCCTGTACCTGGCTTAAAAATGATTACTTATGTACTTCCATAAAATAAAATGTTATTCTATTAAAAAAACTAATATTTTTTTATTAACTATAATAATATCGAAAAAACAATAGGTTTTTACGAAAGTATTATCTGTATTATTTTTTAAGCAACTCTCAATTATTTTTTTTAACAAATTTGCGTCTAACCTACGTGACAAAGACACACCCTACATTTAAATTCTAATCTCACAAGATCTTAATTAAAATAATCCCTATCTCAGAATCCTTTAGCGAGTAGTAAATAAAAACAAGCCAAGTAAACATCTCTAAGTGAGTTCATCTCATCATACAATCTCATAACGTCCCGAGGCTGACCTAGTTCAAAATGAAGTTGCACAGATCGTGAGGCAACCGCATATACACGCATGGATACGTTTTATACTACAGCCGGAGAATCAAGGCAATCGTGAAGTCTACAAAAAAGAAAATTTTATCAAAAATCCACACAAAAACGGTTTTCATGAACAACGGGATATTAACCATGATTTAATTTTAATCTTGTGAGTTTGGTTTTTAAAAGAGTTCGAAAGATGGTAGATGGATTTGTCTGTGCATGAAAATTACAAAAATCACTCTCAAAATTATATCATGGTAAATATCTCGTTGTTCATTAAAATAATATTCAAATCTATGATAGTTTCAGAAGTAAACTAACTAAACTTAACTTATTTTAGAATTCGACGTGGTATTGTAACAACCTATTGACCGATTTACCCGTTTTCATACCATTTTCCGAGTGGGTTTTGGGTTCCGAGGGCGTCATAAATTCAACCGACAAGTTCACGTCAGGAATTATAAAAAAATATCCACTAGACCCCTGTTTTTATTAAAGTGAAATTTTGGTATTTAATTTTCAAAAACGAACCTTTGAAAATACTAACAGGTTGTGGTGGATAGGTTCTGGTCTTGAAATAAATCACCATATCCATCGTTCAGGTTCTTTTATTGCATCGAAGACTCACATATTCTTATTATTTTAATAAACGATATATCAGGTACGTCCATCTAAACTAGCTACGTGTCCATTAAAAACAATCCACGACACAGGTTGCCGTCTCTTTCTAAAAAAGTGAAGCAACTAATTACTTTTAGCACTGTCAAATTTAAACAACCTGCGATTGCATGCGGAACTGTACGGTGTAAACCTCATCATGTCAAGGCACGAGCCCGGCTTGTTTATTTACTTTAGACGCCTAAGAATTTCAGAGAGTTTCATGGAAAATCTTCGTGGAAATGATAAAAAGAAATGTAGATTAGTATACTAAATATCTACATATACGTGGTTCAATAGCACTCAGTTCTGTAATTGAAGTTGGAGTTTTGCTACCACATTTCGTCGTTTTAAAGGTTGTCTGGAAGAGATCGCTCATAACGATAAGACCGCCCATTGTGCTTCGCTATAGTTATAGGAAAAACTATAACTATGTGTAATGTCCTATTCTTGTGGTGTACAATAAAGTGTTATCTATCTATCTATCTACCAAATGTTGTTTTCCTGTGATCACGTGTCTCTCTCTTTGTATGTAAAATTGATGAGACAACAACTCGTTTTGATCGTTTCTACGTAACGTATTTTTGCTGTCCCATATTTTCTCCATACAATAGAGAGAGACAAATAAGCGAAACGAAAACAACATTTCGTAGAGGAAATGTGTTATATGAAATGAGACTTGCCCTTCTGAGCAAGAGATTTTAGTCAGAAAATATGCCAGCAGTTCGATTAACAGAACTGATCAATAGAACTACAGAGACAATCGACTCATAAATCTTTAGTGGTAGAATTACTTACGTTCTGATAACGAATGCGTGCAGAAAAAAGAAAACATAATTATGTACTAGGATTATAGCGTTATTCTGGGCTAATAACCCCTTTAAATAGACTTAAAAACACAGCATCGTAGTAGCTTCAATTTAAGTGTCTGACAACCGTCAAAAAACTTCTCTGCATATTTCATACGTAAAACTATTAGAGTACAGCAAGACTAGCCACCCCCCTCTTTCTCTACTGACAGCCCTCATAGCTCAGTTGATAGTAGCTCTGCCTTCTGCGCAGGAGGGCGTGGGTTTGATCCCCACCGAGAACAAATATTTGTGTGGAGAACGCAAATGTTTATTATCTGTCTGGGTGTTATATTGTATTCTAATTGCCTTACTTATAAAAATATGTCAAAAGATAAACAGTGCTTAAACTATTGCCATCTCTTACTACTGGGTGATGGCAAACAGTGACAGGGCTAAAGTTAAGCATTGATTAAATTTAAATTGCGTTTATAAGTATGGCTGAAAGTATTTAAAACAAAACAAAAAACAGCTGATCCAATCGTACAAGCTCCACTTAGTTTGGGACTATATAGTTTTGTGTGCATTGTCCACAATATTTATTTATTTATCTTCTTTTGAAGGCGTCCCAGATCACATTATTTCAATGGTAAAAGTATAAAACTTATTTTTTGTGAGAAATTTTTGGACGCTGGTCATTACATCCTAACAAATATTGCACATCGGCTAATTTCGGCTTCATAGAGCGTAGTGTGCGTCAGAAAGAGATAGCGCTCTACGAAAGTAGAAAAGCTGATGTGCAATATTTATTGCCTACAACCATTCACATTGTACAGTCGCGGTATGAAAATGTTCGTCACCTTAGAGTCGGTTTTCGCTTGCACCTTGATCATGAACACATTTTGACATAATTTGTGACTTATCGGCGTATTCTGTCTATTCAGTTTCAAAAGGTAGTATGTGATCGTGATACGTTGAACAAATCAAGTTGAAAATCGACGAAAATTTTCATACCGCTATACATTTTAGGAAAAAAACTATTATCTGTAAATATTGATGAAATACCTTTACCTTTTACAATATCGAGATCTGCCAGCGACATCCTCATGAGGAGTTTGTACTTGTTGCCTTCCATCTGGCTCGCTATGCTTGTTTGGTACGTGCTGGAAAGAGATAGCAATATTAGAGGGAGATGACCATACGAAATAGCGAGGACGACGCGTATACTACCCTCCGAGATACAGTTTTTAACTAGTTCGTAGGTATTGCAAATCAACAAATAATACCACATTTTGCTAAATGTACCGATTCATATTTACATTGTTACTATACCTACTATCATAAATATCTAACATTAACTTACAAAATCTAAAGTGTCTTAGCTATTGTAGTTAGTAAATAACTAGTCATTAAATATTTTAAGTTTTAGTTTAGTTTCAAAGTTGTCCTTGAATAAATTGAAATAAAAATTTAGTGAAAACTGAGAACCAAGCCAAATTGAATTCTCACTTCTAAACGATTTTAGCCCACAGAAAGAGAAATTTAGATACGAAGTATTATTTTATTTGTAGAGCGTGTAAATCCCAGTACGAACAAATTCCTTAAAAATCATTCGTAATTGTACAATGCAATTTTGGTTCGTTTGGGATTTGAACCCAGGACTTCATACCCTAAAAGCCTGCGCACACCTAGTTCGCTGGCCGTAGCGATCAGTGAAACGCTGTCAAATATCGCTGTCAAATCTGACAGCGTTTCACTGATCGCCGAAGCCAGCGGCCTAGGTGTGCGCAGGCCTTAAGAGAAAATCATCCCCCAAACCAACGAACCAACTAATTTCCCGGGCACTGTACAATACAAGTCATTTGACCACATTGAACCTCAAAGAAAACACTTACGGAGTAGGCGCTTCTTTATCGTTCCCGTCCGTCTTTTCACACTCGTGATCAAAAGCGTATCATTGAACAAAAACAGAGATTTGACTACATTGAACCTCAAAGAAAACACTTACGGAGTAGGCTTCTTTATCGTTCCCGTCCGTCTTTTCACACTCGTGATCAAAAGCGTATCATTGAACAAAAACAGAGATTTGACCACATTGAACCTCAAAGAAAACACTTACGGAGTAGGCTTCTTTATCGTTCCCGTCCGTCTTTTCACACTCGTGATCAAAAGCGTAACATTGAACAAAAACAGAGATTTGACTACATTGAACCTCAAAGAAAACACTTACGGAGTAGGCTTCTTTATCGTTCCCGTCCGTCTTTTCACACTCGTGATCAAAAGCGTATCATTGAACAAAAACAGAGATCTATCTTTAACGGCCCCCTGTGCTGACGGCATTGAAACCGTCTCATGTCTTAGAAACATTCGGTCTGTGGTCGCCAGGTTAGATAGACCTTCGATCATTTGTTCTAGTTCTCGTAAGGTCTGCTGTTGTTGCTCCAGTTCTAAACTCTCGCGTTCAGTGCAGTTTATTAGTTCTAGAAGCTCGTGGATTTCTTTCTGTGCTTCTAGGAGTAGCTTGTGGTCGGGGTGGGATTGGTCTGAAAAGAAAACCATACCTAAACTTCTAAAATTATACTATAAAGCTGAAGAGTTTGATTGTTTGTTTGGTTGAACGTGCTAATCTCGGGAACTGCTGGTCGAATTGAAGAAATCTTTTTGTGTTGGATAGTCCATTCCATCCACGCTACAACTAATGGGAACAGCATCAATGCAAAATGTTGCAAAAATCTATGTCTATCCTATTCTATAACGTAAGGAATTTTCTAAATATTCTCAAGTTTGAAAATAATAGAATGCTCTTACACGTTCTCGAATGTTCTTTAACATTCTGGAATACCCGGGCAACGCCGGAACTGGCGGCTAATATATTGTAAAAAGCAAGAGTGTGTCCGGGGTTTTATTTATCACCGCCAACTATGACTTTTCTAACACGCAAAGATTTTTCTATGTCCATCCATTCACACGATGACTTTTCTATAAATTATAAACTCGTTTACAAGCCCTTTGCCACACTATAATACCAACAGGTTTCCTGACGATGTTTTTCGTCATCATTCCAGGTGTTCTCTGCACATAAATTCAAATACACAAGGAACTATAAAAATAACGTATTCAAGTATTGTATCAGCTATCTGGTTTCCATAGTACAAGCTCTGCTTAGTTTGGGGCGAAATAGTATTGTGTGTAAATTGTCCACATTATTATTCTATTTACTTCGAATTTAGACGTTTAGTTGATTGGTGCCACTGTGTGGTGCACCGTGTTCAAACCAAGTATCAAGAATCTAAAGAGGAAGTCGCTCGCGCTTGACCAGCTTTTCGACTATTGACGAAGCCTTGGCTGATGATTTTAGTATGTAACAGTTTTTTTGCCTATGTACGTTAAGCACCAACTTTATTTTTATTATAATTACTATTATATTTGAAAATTTTACTTGAATTTCTTTGTATAATGTGCCTTTTCAGAGTGTACAAATGTATCAAAATGGGATAAATGTTATTGAATTATTGAAATACTTATTTTTCTGCCACTGATTTGAAAAAAACTAGTGACGCAACAAGAAGATTGCCCCTTACCTTCGTAATAAATTGCAATTTCTAGAAGCTCGAAGGAAATCGAAAACTTATTGGATTCCCGAGCGCAGCGTTGGAAATTACTTACCTAACTACCCAGATTCTATTTCCAACTTTAATTTATTCCATTTCTTGGAAACTGCGATTGGTTCTAAAAATATCGCAAGGTTTCTTTATTAGATTTAGTATTTACTTACAATTAAGTGCTTTTTTTATACAACTAACTGATGGAAGAAGCTTATTCGGGAACGCGCCCTACGAAACACTTCCTTGCGTCCATCAGCTTGTGGCATACAGATGTTCAGCCTCACGTGCCAGTAATTTCACCGACACCCACACCCTTCAAACCGAAATAAAAATGCTGCTTCACGGCAGGAATAGGCGTGGTGGTAGTACTTCCCCGGACGAGCCACACACAAAGAGCTCTACTACTACTAAAAAACGCACAGGAGCTTCACATTTTCCAAACACTAAAAAAAGTAAACAGACCTTTTCATCTATTGTAGATGATTTATATAGCGTCAGGGGTAACTGGTGTTTACTCATGCCGCTACTTACGGGACGCTATAGTTCCTGGGACAGGATTTTAGATGGAATATTAGGCTTCATAGCACTGCAAACTAGAGCTCTTTGGGTGTGGCTCGTCCGGGGAAGTACTACCACCATGCCTATTTCTGCCGTGAAGCAGCATTGCTGTGTTTTGGTTTGAGTGTAGGTGCCAGTGAATTTACTGGCCCGTGAGGCTGAACATCTGTATGTCTCCATTTGATGGACGCAGGGCAGTGCATCGTTGGGCATGTTCCTGTCATGCGTGACCTTTGAGGCAATGCTTTGTTATAGGCGATTACCACTTAACATCAGGTGGGCCATAAGATCCATTAGCTAGTTACATTAAAAAAAATATAAGCTTACCTGTATGTTTTATAAGCCTCTGTATTAACAGCTTATAGCTGGGGAATTTCTGCACTGGCTTGATCAGAAGGTTGTCTAACGATAGCTTCCCTTTGTGGTCTCTGGCCATAGCATCGAGGAACTTGGCGAAGGCTGGTCGTGAGGCGGCAGACGTTTTGATAGTCTCTTTGGCCTTCTTCAGGTTATTTATGAAAGACATGTAGGTGTCCATCACGGCGGGTTTTGTAAACTAGAAAAGAGACTGTTTGATTAGTGTCGCATGGGCTGTGGAATGTGCAGGTTAAATAATTCAACCTGCCAAAATCGAAAATCATTTTCGCTCAATACAGCTACAATTTAAGGTGTGGTTGGAAAGGATGTATGAGGTAGAATTTATGATTTTATAGTCCTATGTAACGGTAATAATACATATATTATATCAACAAAATTCTTTTTTGTTAATCACATAATCACGGTTTTTCCTCAAAATGTTATTCAATGCACTTCATGATGTTTTCTTTCACCATGTTAAAGCTTTGCGTATTTTTTTCCGACTGGATTCGAACCCACGATCTTTAGATCAAAAGGCGGATTCGCTCCCACTAGACCAGCTGTCAATACACTAACGAAAACACTACTATAAACTTACCACATCTAAAAACACATCCCCAACTTTCTGCTGAAGATCCCATTGCTCTAACCTCCGTCTCAGCTGTTCCAAGAAAACTTGATGCACATTTAGGATCCCAGGTATTTGGTAGAATATCTCGTCGACCACGAACGCGTCGAGGAGACCAGCATTCTCAGGACTCTTCAGCGGCTGGAGGTACTTCTGCAAGAGGGTTCTCTGTTTAGTGGGCCATGTGAGGGACGGAGATGCATAGTGTATCGATCAGGTGTTGCTATGGAAACAGATGTCATAACTGCAACGCATCTTGTAACCATCTATACCAGCGCACATTGACATTGTAACATTCATATTGTAGGTTAGGACAGGACATTGTTTTTTTTTTGTATTTGTATATATTTTTTTTCTGACTTTGCTGTTCTTTTGATATGACATTTAATTATTATTGTACGAGTATAGCGTTAGTAGAATGGAATTTTAATTTTATTACTTATTTAATATAATTTCATGTTGTTTCGTAACTTAAATGGCATGAACCAAAAATTTGCATCCCAGCTATGGGGAATGAGTGACACTTATTTATTATTTTTAAGATCTTTCATGTATACACTTCATTGAGGCAAATAAATGATTATGATTATGATAGCGAATTTCAGTTTTTAAGGTTCCGTCTCTCAACATAAATAATGGAAATAGTTTCTATTATCACTTTTTTCTCTATCGGCCATGTATTTCAGAGTTTAGAATTTCTAGTAAGTACTAAGTTATAACGGGTATTTGCAGTTGGATATTTTATAACGACAAAAAATTTATCACGCTAATGCTTACACTTTGTCTTGTCTTCATACATAGTCTCTAGAGAATTTTTCAGGAGAATTCGTCAGAGTGAATTTTAAACCATATTGTAATTCAAAAATGTGTGTTCTTTGTAAAAACATAGCAACCAAATAATAAATGTATACTTAACTTTAAAATAAGTCCACATCAAAAGTCATCATGTTGATAAAAGATGAATTTACACAAGAAGACCCTTACAGGGTAGTTATGTATTGATTCAAAACTAGTTCTAAGATCTGTCTCTGTTAAAACATGCATAATATGGAAATAAATAAATATACTGAATACTGAATAAGATCGATCAAAGTTTCAAACGGGCAAATCCATAATTTATTTTTTGAATATTTTTTCAAAAAGCGTAAATAGTTTATTTTCTTTAGAACTTCTTTAGAATTTTTTTTTAGACTTAACTCTGAAATTAAACTGATAGGTTTAATAACAAAAACTAGGTTAGAGTCAATGCTACACAAAATAATTCCGCTAAGGGCAGATGCTGAGTGAACATTCGAGAACTCCGGTAAAAATCCCACGTTAGCATTTTTCCTCGTCAAATGACAAAGTTCGAAGTGCCCAGAGTGGGTCGGGATGCTGTGATCACATTACGCGAGAAAAGCGACTGATTCAATCATTTTGAGACGGAGATGTTTTTGAATTTTATCACTTGAATAATTTATTCATATATAAAGGTTTTTCTGTGGCAAGATGGGCAGACGATGTGGCGAACATCGCGGGCAAGACCTGGATGAGATTATCACAAAACCGTCAACAGTGGCACATACAGAGAGAGGCCTATACCAAGCAGTGGGTGAAGTCAGGCTGTGGATGATGATGATGATCCAAAAAAAAATTTTGTATTTAGGACACTAGGTAAGTTAACTTGAAACAAAACTTTGATGATGCTTTTTTTTACTTTGATTTTCGTCAAACGCATATTATTATGATTGTGTTAGAAAATTTTAAAAATGGAGCTACTCGTATTATTGAGAATCAGAATACACTACAGAGCAGTTTTAGAGAGCACTGGTGGTCTAGAGGTAGTGGCCCCGCCTTCCGATCCGAAGGTCGTGGGTTCAAATCCACTCGTGTATCAATGAGTTGTTCTATCGAAAAATTTATGTACCTATGCCAGTACTCTCAAAACGGTGAAGGAAAACATCGTGAGGAAACCGGTTAGAACCTAAAAAAGTTCAAGCAACACGTGTCAAGGGTCACGCAAAAAGGGCCCACCAGCGGCCTACTTGCGGGAAAACCTGCCCGCACATCAAGTGCGCATGATAAACAGAGCAGTTGAATAAACACACACTCTGGAAGAAATCGCTGCATCATTCGATAAAACCACACCCTTCATTCCAGCATGAAACATCTCGAACTTTGACAGTTAGACACCCTTCTCAAAGATTAATGGAATCGGTGCAAATAAAATGATAAGGTTACACAAAGTTTCTAAACCAAAGTAGGTAATCTAGAAAATTATACTGCAAGCTTTCTTGTTCTTATGCGAAACCTGTGAGACCTAATACTGTTCATAATTTTTGTTGTCAGCCTATTGAAGTCCACAGTTGGACCCCATAGGCCTCCCCCATAGAGTTCCAGAAAGACCGATTTTGACTCATCCCATCCCCAAATTCCCTTGCGCTCTTCACACGTTGTCGATCCATTGGGTGGGGTGGCATACCATACCCTTCAACTCGAAAATTATTTTAGCAATGCGAGCATCTCTGTGAGGTAACATATTATATAAGTTTAAAAACATTGAATCCGACTTCATGGCCGAATGGCTAAGCCGATTTTGATGGAAATTCTATGGAACTAATCTGGAAAACCTTTCAGAACAAACAAGATTTTTTTAAATTGGCTCATAATGACGTAGTTACGCTATAACAAACAACTGAATTGAGAACTTTTTTGAAATTGGTTAGAAAGTATTAAAACCTCTTTTACAAAGCTATCGCGCGCACGTTTTCGCGGTTTATTTTAATTAATTCCAATTATAAAGTCGTTTCATAACTAAATGCAACAAATTCGTAACATTCTAACAATAGGTGGTCCGACCTACATCGGGTAGCAAAACGGGCGGGAAAGTCCAGAGATAGCTGCTTGATTGAAAGATTTATAAAGCGCTGTAAGAAATTATTGCTTACTCGTAGCTGCGAAAACTTTTGAGATGATTGCCATAAAAATAAATTAAAAACAATGACAGATTGTGTCACAAATAAAAACTGAGACAAGAAGTGTGTAGTGTGTGTATTCTTTAGAATATAAAGATTTTTAGGAAAGGACTCGTTTTCTGTCATTTTGGAAAGTCATGTGGAAGCTTTTTTTTTTAAAATGTTTTATGGTTTTTCTGAGTACTGTTGTGTAATTTCGGTGGTATTTTAACAAACATTACTTACTTGAGATCTTAGCGTGAGCAGTTTGAATGAAAGGGTAATAAGTGATATCCTGATTTGAACGAAAATGTTTCCGATAGTTTTTAAGAAAACCGCCATCATTTTCTTTATAGCCAGTGACAACCGACTTGTCTATTGACTGACTGGATTAAAACTATTTTATTTATGTAATTTAACCCCTAATTAAGAAGAAGTTTTTTACGCAAATAAATATTTTTTGCTAAAAATGATTACAAGCTATACACGAACCGGAAGACGAAACATAAAACGCGCCTTAAACGTAGGAAAGTGACAGTGACAAAGTTCTTTGGGCACAGTCTTGCATCGTGAATGAGGGGGGGTCAAGGTTGCCTTTTAGGTGTTTTGTTTTTTAAAGTTATATAACTCAAGTTTTTTTCTCACCTTGACTAATATCTCCAATGCTTCCACGTACGATTTCTCAGTCTCGTACATTTCCACCACAACGTGTGTTCTTGTGTCCTGCGAAAGAAAAAAAGATTGCTTTAAAACTGTATCTACCTACCTTCAAAATTCTTCGGGATAGAATTCTGTGATGCTTTGATGGACCTTCAAATGTTCGAGTAGGAAATCTGTGAAACTTGAAGAATTAACTTGAAAAAACCTACTCATTTTTGTAACAAAGCATGCTTCTGCTTCTTTTTCGGCCTTTATCCCACTTAATCTGGGGTCGGCATAACAGTGTCTGCAATGAGCGTCTTTGAAGCGTCCTTAAAATCCTAAAGAATTAATGACACTATAAGAAGCAGGCATAACATGTTCTTTTCTTCCATTCCTCTCCATCATTATTACATCCTACATTATTAGTTAATTTATTGGAATTTATTTATTTATCAGCTTATACCTACATAATAACTAAATTATATTTATGCTCTAGGAACTAGTGAGTTAATTATAGGTTTTCACGGATACAAAACATTCTAGAAGTTACTGTGAACGCCGTAAAGGCTGTGCATATCTAGACGATGGCAATGGCGATCAGCTGAAACGCTGTCAAATATCGCTGTCATATTTTATAGCGTTTCAGCCGATCGCCATCGCGTAGGTATTCACAGGCTTTTGGCATTGAAGATGAAACAGTGCGTCAGGATCGTAGCAAGTGGAAATCCGTGATATCTGCCTACCCCCATGGGAATAAGGCGTGATTTTATGTATGTATGTATGTATGTATGTATGAAACAGTGCATGCATATACGTTTTACTCCCTACCAAGGAATTCCTTATTCAGTCGCTGCCTTCTTTAGTACTTACTACTCGTAATAAGTGTATGCTGTCCTGTAGTACATCAGTAGAACATCATAATAGCGTTATCTGTGACCTCGATGCTATCGATCGGTACATTAATTAAGTCCCACTGTCCGCTACTGTGCGTACAGTTTCACAATTTTACTGGACTGACGTTTTACGTTAAAGGTCGTGGGTTCGATCGAACACCTATTTATTATTATGCCATTTTATTTTTAAAGAAGACTTTTACTGGACTGACAGTTCGGGTAGTCTCTGCTTTCTGCGTTATAGGCCGTGATTCGATCGAACACCTATTTATTATTATGTCATTTTATTTTTAAAGAAGACTTTTACTGGACTGACAGTTCAGGTAGTCTCTGCTTTCTGCGTTATAGGCCGTGGGTTCGATCGAACGCCTATTTATTATTATGCCATTTTATTTTTAAAGAAGACTTTTACTGGACTGACAGTTCAGGTAGTCTCTGCTTTCTGCGTTATAGGCCGTGGGTTCGATCGAACACCTATTTATTATTATGCCATTTTATTTTTAAAGAAGACTTTTACTGGACTGACAGTTCAGGTAGTCTCTGCTTTCTGCGTTATAGGCCGTGGGTTCGATCGAACGCCTATTTATTATTATGCCATTTTATTTTTAAAGAAGACTTTTACTGGACTAACAGTTCGGGTAGTCTCTGCTTTCTGCGTTATAGGCCGTGGGTTCGATCGAACACCTATTTATTATTATGCCATTTTATTTTTAAAGAAGACTTTTACTGGACTGACAGTTCGGGTAGTCTCTGCTTTCTGCGTTATAGACCGTGGGTTCAATCGAACACCTATTTATTATTATGCCATTTTATTTTTAAAGAAGACTTTTACTGGACTGACAGTTCGAATAGTCTCTGCTTTCTGCGTTATAGGTCGTGGGTTCGATCGAACGCCTATTTATTATTATGCCATTTTATTTTTAAAGAAGACTTTTACTGGACTGACAGTTCGGGTAGTCTCTGCTTTCTGCGTTATAGGCCGTGGGTTCGATCGAACACCTATTTATTATTATGCCATTTTATTTTTAAAGAATACTGTTAATGGACTGACAGTTCGGGTAGTCTCTGCTTTCTGCGTTATAGGCCGTGGGTTCGATCAAACACCTATTTATTATTATGCCATTTTATTTTTAAAGAAGACTGTTAATGGACTGACAGTTCGGGTAGTCTCTGCTTTCTGCGTTATAGGCCGTGGGTTCGATCGAACACCTATTTATTTATAAGCCACTTTATTTTTAAAGAAGACAATTTTCGTTACACAGTTACTTATTAATTCATTTCATTATTGCATAAATCTAGATTTTCTACAAATATGACTATTAATATTCCTTTGATTTCGTATTTTTATTCTATTTGTATTATGTCTTGCGATTCCCACTTAAGGAAAAAGGCGAACCAACCCTCCACCTTCCAACCCTTTCCAATTTTTCTCATTTTGATCTATACAGGGTTATTCATTATTAGCTGCAAATACTCAGGAATTAGGTTCAACAAATAAAATAAAAAATATATAGGATTTTTTTTTTTATTTATTTTGATTTAAGTTTTTGTATCAAAATTTTATTTTTATTAATTTCTTTACGGCTATTGCATAATGATTGCCATGGAGAACAGGACGATGACCCACCCAGGCGGTGACTGAACGCAGAGTGTCGCTCACGGCGCGCGGGCGCGGATCAAAGGTCAAAATAGGTCAGGCGCCAATGATTCCTTTATCGATTTTCTCGGGATTTTCATAACAAAACTTAAAAAAAATCATTTCATAAATATTTTTTATTTTATTTGTTGAACCTAATTCCTGAGTATTTGCAGTTAATATTGAATAACCCTGTATAGTTAGGTCCAACCTTCACAGTAGTTTGTATTTAAATAAATTCTTTGAGACTTTGACGGCAATATATTGAAAATTAATACCTATTCAGTATTATCTTTTGCCCTAATATGCATTTTACTTTAACGTTCTCAGATCTTACGACCAATTTTTAGCATAATCTATAATTTACCCTGTATGGGTGTTGCAATATAGTAGAATCGGATCGATAGCAGATTGTAATTATTTATATTCTTTTCTCTTCCTTTTGCAAATAAGTGTCGATTCTCATTAAAACACAATATTTTCACTGTTGTAAAATAAACAACGTTCACCAGGCACATACATAAAGAATGACAAATTTTGTAAAAGAAGTATTCTAAAAAATTAGCACCAATATTTTTTTTAAATTTAGTAACGCAAAAATAGACAACGCAATGCTGCATGCACTGTGTATGCTACCAAAGAGATCTCTGCATTTGGTTCCATTTTCAAAAATGAATTAAGAATTGTCGAGTTTTATTCATGATTATTCTACCTATGAGCAAAGAGTTTTTAGTTTTTCTTTATGCCAAGGAGGTTGGAAATCCATCTGCAAGGAGTTTCCTAGGAAGCTTCCCTGCTTCGACTTTTTTTTTACAATGACGAACGTTTTGAGCATGAGCGGTGAAAAATATGTTTATGATCAATACTTATTCCTCAAAGTTGGAGCCTAGACTGAAATTATGTGTGTTATGTAAAATATTTTTTATTATGAAACAAACCCTTAAAACCCACCTAGCCTATCAAATACCTAAACAATAGCGAACTACACCCCTTGTCCCCGTTAAGTCATTTTCATTGTTAGCTATTCAGGCTCAAAGCATTGCAAAAGTGTTATTGTCAGCACTGTAGTAACTGCTAAGTGATCTGTAGCCGAAGTGTCATTCAAACTATAGGGTCGTCACGTCGACGAAACTAGATATAACTTGTTATTCGTTCCGTAAAAAGTTTGGCAAGAATATCCTACTAATATCATGCACCAATTTGTGAGAAGTTTGTATTAGCTTGGTTTACACTCGACGCAGTGGGATTTTTTTTCAAAATGATGTCTAGGTGACTGCGACTGATCAAAGCGACGCGTGACCCAAGGGCTGGTGGGTATCTGGTGCAGCGCATTAACATTGCTATTGAGCGTGGCACTGCCACTGATTTGGATCAGTTGAGCTATCTTTAGATCGTTTGTAACGGCCTGCAGATAGCTCAACACTGTTTCTTCTGTATTGTTCATTTTGTAAATACTTGTTTAATTTCTCTTGTAATTTCTTTGTGTAATATTTTCATAAGAACTTGTTTTCTCGACCTAAGTTTTATCATACCTACTTATATTGTGAAGGAAAAATAAACAACTTTTTACTTTTTTTAACTAGCCATTATGTCAAATAATTGCTCCTACACATTATGAATAAGCTAAGACGTAATAAGATGACGTAAGCATGCAAGAAATTTCAGACGTAACTATTTGGCAGAGACAGCCCTGTATCTATCTATACTACGTATACTCGTAGATACTCGTAGATAGGTACATATATCGAGCTACTACGCCAGAAAGTTTACGCACGTACTACGTTACGTGGTCGAGTGGATTTCTACAAAAATAAGAGCTTATAATACCGTGTGCTCTCAGTGCGAAGTTTTTAGGGTTCCGTACCCTATAAAACGGGACCATCATTACTTTGACTCCGCTGTCAATCCGTCTGCCTGTTTGTTTGTCGCGTTTTTAATTTTCGGGGTTCCGTACTTCATAAAACGGGACCCTATTACTGAGACTCCGCTGCCTATCTGTCTGTCCGACTGTACTGTCTGACCAGGCTGTATCTCATGAACCTTTATAGTTAGATACTTGAAAATTTTACAGATTATGTATTTTGTCGCTGTAACAATAAATACTAAAAAAATGGATAAAATTAATATATTATTTAATGGTAAAAATTATTAATTTTTTTACCGCAACTTTTCCCGTGGTAAGGGGCTGCGCTGACCGCTGCGCCATCGGATCCTAATCACACTCGACGAATTACTCTTAGGTCAGTCGTTAATTCGGCCTTACGAACATCTAAGCGATCTGCGATGGCGATCAGTGAAACGCTCTCAAATATGACAGCGATATTTGACAGTGTTTCACTTATCGCCATCGCCTAGATGTGGGCAGGCCTTAACGCGATCGTGGCTCCATCTACAGGTTTGACGTTAGGTACAGTCAGCTTAAATTTTGTGCCATTATAAATATCGTAGTAAAACATGCATTTAAAATCGTTGGCAGTGTGTTTAAGTCTTATTGCACTCCATATACTTAAGCTAGCTTAACACCCCACTTTGCATAAGAACGCCCATGCTAGTCTTAATGCCTCACTAATGAGCCTCTGGCACGTGTGGTTTCTCCCAGGATATAGGAGTGTAGAAATTGGTGAAAGTGACGTGGAGATATAGTATGTGGCCGGTGTATTGGCACATGTTTGTTGCTATTAAATTTGCGTGCAATGTTATTTGAGGAAAGTGTTAAGGCTCTCGAATGGCGACCACGAGCTGGAAGACGAAACGTAGGGCACCAGACACCGTAAACCAGATAGACCGTCGACATTGTAAATATCGCGGGAAGTTGATGGATGGAAAGGGCTTCAAGGGTCAAGCAGTGGACTTCTTCAGGTTGATGATGATGATGAATGTTATTGGTCTTTAACAACAGCGAAGATTTAACAATTTTTTTTTAATTTCCTTTTTTTTTGTAAAAGATACTTTTTTAGTAAAAATACTGACTGGTGGTTTTGTAGTTATTTGTTGGGTATATTAAGGACCTCACAGAGGTGGTCCAGTCAGTCTGTGCTCGTTGCCCAAATTTGAAAGACGTGGCGTGTTTTATAAAATCATATTTAAAATAAGTGAGATTTTATTGAGCTTTCACTACTTAGAACCTACAAATTTTTTTTTTTTTTTAAATTAATAGTATTCTAAATTTCCCAAATACTTAAACTTCCTAATCTCATGATTTTCGCGGATAACTTTGTGGTTTTGCTAATGTTTTGAGCAATAATTATGTACCTGGTAACAGCCGCTAAAGGTGACATATCAAGTGATTAAATTAAATTCTAAATTGAATTATAAACGCTGACTAAAGCCAAAGTGCCATTTCAAGAAACGCGAACTGTAGATGTATAAGAGACGTTAGAAATCTTGGTACAATTAATAACAAAAGCAAGGCAAAGATAGAAACTAGAAAGCTGACGGTCCCTACAGGCACTGGGCACACCACGCGTTCAACAAATACAAATTCAACAATTTATTTACTCAATTATATAACAAATAAAACAATTTAATTACTCAGTTATATCACAAGGATTAAATTGTTTTTTGACGTGACAACGTCTTATAATTCGATGGAGCCGGCTACAACACGCACGAAAAAACATGACTCATGCGGCGTAACCTCGCTCTGAGGCGTTCCATTTAAGGCTTGAAGTGCAAACTAGAGCGCGGAACGAGCGACAAAGAGGCACAATCCGCCTCCGCATTCGGCAGCTTTCGACATCTGTCTCTCTCCTACTTGAGTGAGCGACGATGCGTCCGCGTGGACAGCTGTATGACGTTGTCACGTTCAACTATCGTCAGTAAACCGACTTTGCAGACAACAGAGACCGAACCGACGCGACCAAGCATATAGGAACAGGCAACAAACTATGGCTTGGCTCCTATCGTTTTTTTTAACGGATTCAAATAAACAAAAAGAGGTTCTAAATTCGGTTATATTTTATATAAATATATAATATATTTTGTTGAAGTCGGGTAAAAAACGTAGGAGCCAAGTTATTATAGTTTGTTGCCTGTGTTAATAGTACAAGCTCGTTTTTTGTGAAGGGCGGTAATGGCCAAGTTTGAAACCTCGAGAGTTTTAGGGTTAAGTCGTGAAAGGAAAGGTCTGGTTTTACATACCCTATGATCTAATTGTACCATACTTCTTGCAAATAAATTTATTTCATTTCATTTCAAAAGGTGTCATGCCCTCGGTTTATAAAAAACAATAACTGCATATGATAAAAAAAATACATTCTCTATTATTGATCCAATGGATTCTGTTGCTTAGGGATCAATCTTTGCAAACAAATGTTTCACTAAAAATTAATGGAAATAGCAAATTTTCACTTCATACCCACCTACTTTTATTAGTAATTAGTAATCCGAGTGAAAATGGGATCATTAACAACCTTTCGCATTTATTTGTATAAGAGGCTAAAGCTCTTAAACCTTACAGTACTGGAGAGAAAAGATAAACCCCTTAAACAAAAACAACACAAAGGGTGCACCACACTAGCACACAATTTTAAACCGTATGCTTTCAGTGTAGAGATGAGTTTAGCTTAGCTTTTGAAAGCATCAGGAGCAGAGATACTAAAATTTAAGCCGTATTTGAACGCAGTAAAGTTTAATTTCATGTGTGACTATGTGTAGCAATAAGGAAAACCCAAACAAAGCTTGAGGTAATCCGGTGTGAAGTCAAGCTTTTATCACTTGGATGTAGCATTTTACCCGTACTGAAGTTTATGCACCACGATAGAGTAATGATGAAAGCTGTAGAAGAACCAAGGTCACTGACATAACTTGTAAATAAGAACGTTGAAGTGGCAATAGGCAGGTCTTATAGCTCAAAGAACCGACAACCGTTCGGGAATAAGGAGTTCGAATGGCGACCACGAACCGGATGACGCAACGTAAGACGCCCCACGATGAAACGGAACGCGGGAAGTTTTTTATACAGCTGATGAGACAACCACCTGATGTTAAGTGGCTACCATCACCAAGCATTGCCTCGCAGGTCATGCAGGCATCTATAGAGCAGTTAGACGATAAAGTAACTTAATTAAATTTGTAAAACCAATCAGAGCCAAAATCTGAATGCTCCTTTATAGTAATAACTAGGTACAAATACTTAATTATTTGCCAAAAAAAAAAAAAATGTTTTTTTTAATAAAAATATCACATTGCGTAAAATTACCGTGAAGCCAAATTGAATTAAAATATTAATTGACGTAAACCTATTTACGATACGCCAGTGACTAATTGAATTAAGTGGCTTACGAGCCAACTAATAACTTGGCCACTTAATTCAGATTGCATTTTTGATTAGGTACAGATTTAGTTTTTTAAAACTGCAATGGTTTTAAACACTATTTTTATAAACAAAGGGATATAAAATGTGTGAAATTAAATAATAAGATAATTTCCTGATGGACAAGCCGAAATTTTATTGCTATTTATTGTCTGAAAAAAAGCACATTAGTGTTTGTATAGGTTTTAAAAATACATTGTTGTTTATGTATTGAATCTGGCTCATAACTCTCCTACAGGGAAAACCAAGGTATTTATTTGTGACTCATGCTTGGCGCATTGTGAAAGGATGGGAAAAGTATAGTCGGAAAATTGAATTATTGTAGCGTTTTTAATCATTAATGGAGTTAGATTAATTAGGTTCGATTAACAAGAATGAAGTGTGTGGAAAGAAAATTAGTTTATTGGCCCTTAATAAAAAAAAAACACACTAGATCAATAAATAATAAAAATTCCAAGAGAATGAAAAACAAAGAAAACTATTTAATTGTACTTATCATAGATAGATTAACTCTTTATTGTACAGATATAAATAAATTATACAGAAACTATTACTTACAAGAATATTAAGCACAATGGGCGGCCTTATCGCTAAGAGCGATCTCTTCCATTAGCAAGCGAGCTTATGCCACCAAATTGGTCTTCACAGTATGCCGTACCAAACATCTGCACTATGCTAATACGAATATTTCGAAAACCATTTGTTTCAAAGTGATTCTTGTGATACTACTGAATACATTCTTCTCCTTCTTCTTCTTAATGAATGGCATCTGTCCATTTCGGATCAATTTTGCCAGTGTCGAGTAGTTTAATGACGTATAATATTACATAGATAAAATACTTTTTTGTCAAGTCAAGTCAGTCATAGACAAGTCGGTGCTACCCTAATTGGCTTTGGAAACAAAAGATGGTCGTTTTTCCAAACCCATCTGAAACATTTTCGATCAAATCAGAATAATATCTTTATACACTTTAATTCCAACTGTTAACACTTTGAACTAAGACCTCAAGTAATATTGGTTAAAATACCACCGAAATTACACAACAGAACTCAAAATAACACCAGAAAAACAATTAAAACTAAAAAACAATGTGACTTCCCAAAATGACAGAAAACGAATCCTGAATAAATTCATTCTTGACTCGAATTATGCGTCACATAAACATAATAATTTCAGTCTGGATTTCAGTCATTGTTTTAGACAGATCTGAAGAATAGACAGAATAATTTACCTAACACAGAGTCTATAATGGCTTTATGCTATGTAGGTCGAATTTATACTAACTGATTGAGGTACCCTAATGCTGAAAACAGAAAACTTCACCAAGTTTTAATTTATTTTCTTATTTAATTGACGTCGACCTCTTTCTTCGATAGAGACAAACAAGAATTTTGTCTTTGAGCAATTTTGGGGAATTTGAATTTGGAACAACTCTAAAAAGGTAGGTATCTGGATTCCCAAAGCTACTGTTATGATGAGATATACTCCCAGCTGTTATTTTATCCCTTTAAATGCGTTTACGATCTGTTATTCATGATTTTAATGATGGATGGTGATTTATGAGACACGTGTATGAATTTTCAACTTCAAAACGGAAAATCCGATACTGAAATCCGTTCGTTTTATTGCAAATGTTACAAGTATCTCTTTGAATCGTTATGAAAACTATTCTAAAGCTTTGTTTATAGACCGAGTAAACTGGGAAATTGCGAAAAATTGATGCGAATTCTGGATATATTATAATGTAAAAATATCTGCAAATTCAGCAGATATTTTTAAACTACAGCTGATTTCTTCTTCAGGTGATGGATGATGGATAAAAAGGCAAAAAGCTATTTAAGTCTAAAATTATGTCAAACCTGTAGATGGAGCCACGGTCGCGTTAGTTCAGTATTAACAGTCCCTAAGAGTTATTCGTCAAGTGTGAGTAAGATCCGATGGCGTAGCGGTCAGTGCAGCCATTGGATCGATACCAAGGGAAATATCGCAGGTTAAAATCCCGCTCGGCTGTTAACTTTTGGGACATTATAAAAATCTTTAGTAACCTTAAAATACAACAGGCTTTGCATCTATTGTAGATGATTTAAATTGCGTCAGGGGCAACTGGTAATTACTCAAGCCCTACTTGCGGGACGCTATATCAGTCCACTGCTGGACATAGGTCTCTCACAAGACGCGCCACTGAGCCCTGTCTTCGGCTCTTCTCCTCCAGTGCTTGAAAGTGCTACATTTAAAATCAAAGTTAAATACATATTTCTTTGTTATAATTTTACCTTGTATACATATTGTAGGTAATATTCTGGTAGGTAATATTCTGGTAGGTAATATTTATTCAGTAGTATCCCAAGGAACACTGAAATGTCTCAAAGGTGTGTCTAGGTGCCAGTTCTACGCGACCAAGTCTAGAAGAACAGGTAACAAACTACGGCTTGGTTCCTACCATACCGTATTTCGCAAGTCGTCGCCCCACCTTGCCGGAGCAACCGTGCTTTAGTCGGCCTAATCCACAGGAAAGACAAAGACAATACAACCACCATAGACAAAATCAAAATCAATATGAAAACACCCTATTCTCAGAATAGCTATTGACATACTTTAGCAACGGCGTGGTGATTATATTTTATTTAGATATCGATCGGTGGCCTGACTATAATTATGTCGATGGCTACACAATATCTGTTGTGTTTCACAAAAGTAGGTCATCATCATCCTATTGCAGCCCACTGCTGGAGGTCTCTCCCATGGCGCGCCAATGAGCCTGGTCTTTGGCTCTTCCCATCCAGTTGCTGCCTGCCACTCTGCGCAAGTCGTCGCTCCATCTAGTCTGAGGGCGTCCAAAACACACTAAATACAATAAAAGCAGCCAAGTGCGAGTCGGACTCGCCCATGAAGGGTTCCGTAGCATCAATTAACATAATATAAAGGTTTTTGTAGTTCGTCGAAAGGTAAATTGCAGTTTACGATTTATGACGTATAAAAAAAAAACTACTGACTAGATCTCGTTCAAACCAAATATCGTTGAAAGTTTGCATAGTAATGTACAACATATATTTTTTTTGGATTTATCATTCTCTTATTTTAGAAGTTAGAGGGGGGGGACCAACTTTTTTCCACTTTGGAAGTGTCTCTCGCGCAAACTATTCAGTTTAGAAAAAAACGATATTGAAAACCTCAACATCATTTTTAAAGACCTATCCATAGATACCCCACACGTATGGGTTTGATGAAAAAAAAATTTTTGAGTTTCAGTTTCAAGTACGGGGACCCCCAAAATTTATAGTTTTTTTTCTATTTTTATGTAAAAACCTTAATGCGGTTCACAGAATACATCTACTCACCAAGTTTCATCAGTCTAGCTTTTATGGTTTCGGAGAAAACTGGCTGTGACACGGTCGGACAGACAGACAGACAGACAGACATGACGAATCTATAAGGGTTCCGTTTTTGCCATTTGGCTACGGAACCCTAAAAAGGGGGTACAAAAGTAGGTGAAGCGCTAGAAAAAGTCTATGAGCGACGGTGACTGCTTGCCGTCAGGTAAGCTCGTTTATCTTTTACACAAAAAAAATCGGTTGTCTGTAAAGTCGGTTTACTGACGATAGTTGAACGTGACAACGTCATACAGCTGTCCACGCGGACGCATCGCTCACTCGAGTAGGAGAGAGACAGATGTCGAACGCTGCCGAACGCGGAAGCCTTGTACCTCTTTGTCGCTCGTTCCGTGCTCTCGCTTGCACTTCAAGCCTTAAATGGAACGCCTCAGAGCGAGGTAACGCCGCATGAGTCATGTTTTTTGTGCGTGCAGCCGGCTCCATCGAATTATAAGACGTTGTCACGTCAAAAAGAGGTTTACATTTTATCCCTAAAATCCTCGAAGCCCTTAGTTGTCTAAGGCCCGTATTCAGAAACAGTGCTTGAGTCTGAGTCGAGTCTCAAGCATAGATTTTTGACATTGTTCAATAGAAAACTGTCAAAAAACCTATGCTTGTAAGTAATAAATCTACTACGGGCCATTAAGGGACAGTACAAACTACGGGTTATTCCCAAAGTTATAATTAAAAAATCTTGATAAAACGCCAATATTTTAAAGTATTAATAAAAAAGATAAATATTGTGGACAATCCACACAACACTATCTAACCCCAAATTAAGCAGAGCTTAGACTATGGGAACCAGATAGCTTATTTAATACTTATAGTATTTTTTTATAAATACCTATACAAAATAACACCCCAGATAGAGAATATCGGTGGCGATCGAAACCACGCCCTCCAGCGCAGAAGACAGAGCTACTATCAACTGAGCTATAAGAGCTGTCAAATAAGTTACAATTAGCCATTCCTGAAATAGCTACATGCGTATTAATTTGAGTTAAAATGAGTCGAAGTCACGCTACCTACTTCTTTGGACGCTCGCTACTACTTTTCCCTGTCACGTTTATTATTGGGGTTTTTATTATCCTAATATTCATCATTATCATCAGCCTGAAGAAGTCCACTGCTGGCCTCCCCTACTCATTTCCAGGAAGAACGATTCAGAGCCCTTTCCATCCATCGCTTACTTCCCGCAATCTTAACAATGTCGTCAGTCCATGTGGTGGGTGGGCGCCCTACGTTTCGTCTTCCGGTTCGTGGTCGCCATTCGATAACCTTTATTCCCCAATGGTTGTCGGTTCTTTGAGCTATTACCTGCCCATTGCCACTTCAACTTACTAATTATCCTATATTATAAAGAGGAAATATTGGTATTATGGTTGCAACGAATAAACTCAACAATGACTGACCAATTTCAAAAGTTCTTTCGCCATTAGAAACTTATATTATTCCTGCGTATCGCAACCCATTCGGCTTTACCTCGGGTGTTATGTTATATATTATCTTACTAATCCTACCTTATTATCCTATATTATAAGGAGAAAATATTGGTATTTTTGTATGTTTACAACGAAAAAACTCAAAAACGACTGAAAGATCAAAAGTTCTTTCGCCATTAGAAAGTCACATTATTTCTGCGTATCGCGACCCATTCGGCTTCGGTTAATTTTCCACCCGTGCGAAGCCGGGGCGGGTAGCTAGTTCGTGAATAATTTCGCTCTGCATTTAATATTCTACTTTCGCTAAAGTTACAAGCCTAAGTCTTTGTGAAACAATCCACAGTTGCAAACAAATTTCCTAAACCAACAACGTCATATTTCGTCAAATATGTTACTTACATAGGAACAACGTACCGGAGTACTAGCTGAGACTTCTAGCGCAATTTTGATCCCGGCTGTAGGGCATTTGTTTTTAGTTTCCAGTGAGTGTCAATGTAGAAAACAGAGATAGAAGATAGTAAATACTTTATTGCTCACGAAACTTAGGTACAAACCTAATACATTAAAGAAACTTGAAAACTATTTGTAGAAACAATAGGCGGTCTTATTGCTAAGCAGCGAGCTCTACCAGACAACCTTTGGATGGATAGGACTGATGCTAAATACGAGGGTATAATTTTGCACTTCTTTATTGCAAAATCGTTCAATTATGGCAAAGACAAATGTCGATGTACTTCTCGTTCGTGCATTTTGACTTAATATATTTTACCGCCAAAATATCAAAATCTGAATTAATATAGAACCCCATAGAATATAATTTTCTTATTTTTTTTGTTAAAACTTTTTTAAGCTAATAAACACGCGCCACGTTTGTGTCACGTGACCAACACTTCTTCGGTAAAGATCGATAAACTTCGGCTTGTCGGCATTCCCGGAGTGCCAATGTTTTATAAGCATATTTAGGCTACTAGCTTCATTAGCCTAATCCTAAGCACTAATCCTAAGCCTCTACACATTCCCAGTAGTAACGATTCCGAACGTATTTCTTCAGTTTTCTATAAAAATGAGCATGGTCCTCTGAATTTTGAACAGACAGGATGGACACAGCTAAACTATAAAAATAGGGTTGCTTGTCAGTCAGCGAAACCCTAATAAAGAAGCAGAATACTCCCCGTAAACTTGATAATAAACCCTACACTTCCTTTCCAAGACGGGAACCGTCGTAAATCAACCCACCCCATTTTAGGAAGTCCCGTTCGACCGTCGATCAATTAAGGCGCTTTGAGTTTTTTTTTCAGGATTATGGAATAATGAAGTCTTATAGCTCTATACTAGAAGAGTTTATTTTTTTTACTAGCTGATGGAACAAGCATATGGCCCACTTGATGTTAAGTGGTAACCATCGCCTATAACAAAGCAATGCCTCGTAGGTCACGCACGTCAGGAACGTGCCCAACGTTGCACTGCCCTGCGTCCATCAACAGGAGGCATACTGATGTTCAGCCTCACGTGCCAGTAATTTTACCGGCATCCACACCGTTCAAACCGAAACACAGCAATGCTGCTTCACGGCAGAATTGGCATGGTGGTAGTACTTCCCCGGACAAGCCACACACAAAGAGCTTTACTACTACTAAAAAGATCAGGGCATACTACAGTGTGAAGGATTACCTTTGTGACAATATAGAATAACCCTTAATTTTTGTTTTTATTTTTTTATTTTTCCTTGGACTTAATAGTTTTAATTTGTAAACGTCCTGAATTATTGTATTAATCTGTAGACTGTACATTTTTTTTTATACAACTAAGTTGACAAACAAACACACACTTGATGGGAAGCGGTTACCGTAGCCTATGGACGCCTTTTTTTTTTTTTTTTTTTTACATGATATAGACCAGCCTTTGGCTACAATCTCACCTGGTGGTAAGTGACGATGTAGCCGACGATGGATGGTGCCTTCAATACCAGAGGCACCACAAGCGCGTTGCCGACCCTTTTAAATTTTTAAAACGCCCTTTTTGAAGACCCCCATGCCCATGCCATAGTCCGTAGGGAAAACCTCAGGAAAATTTCAGCTGAAACCTCAACTGAAACATAGCAATGCTGCTTCATCGCAGAAATAGGCTTATGAGAAGAAGACTTACATGTGCCCTAGCAGCAAGCACAGCTGCTGGCAGCTGATCCTGCGGCAGCAGACCATCTTCTCCACTCCTGGAGCTGCGGCTTCCTCTATCAGAGCTCTCATCATCAGAGTCTGATGCATGGGACAGGCTTCCCGGATTCGGGTCACTGAGCCTCAACTTGAGGCAGTCGCGACGCATGTTTACGCACTTTTCATCTTTGGTTTTTATCTTTGGGAATGTTGGTTGTTATCACTGGTTTGGTTGCATTGTTTGGTTTTCACTTTTCTTCTTACACTTCTAGATTATGGTTTTATTTTAAACGATAGTTTTGCTTGATAAGGTTTTTTCTGGCTGTAGTGCGAACTTCGAAAATGTTTAAATGTTAGAATTTGTAATTTTTTCTTACGAATGTGTTGGTGATTATAATTAAATTATGTTATTCGACATGGTGGTCCTATTTCATAATTATAATTCTGATATTAATATCCATTTTCAGTTTTTCATTTGAAATGATATATTTTACCTTCTTCGCTGAGATAGAAGACTGTAGAGCCAAAGAAAATAAAATTGTGGACAATCCACACAATACTATCTAGCCCCAAATTAAGCATTGCTTGTATTATAGGGACCAAAAAGTTTATTTACATTGTTGTTAATAAATACATGCTTAGAATACAATATATCACCCAGACAGAGAACAAACAACTTTGTTCACTACACAAATATGTTCTCGGTGGGTATCGAACCCACGCCCTCCAGTGTAGAAGGCAGAGCTACTACTAACTGAGCTATGACGGCTGTCTCTAAATGTATGAAAGCATCCAATCGTGGCAATAAATGGAACCGACGAGGGTTGATTGTCAATTTGTACTAGCTTACTGCAAATCAATACGCCTGTAAACCATCCTTTCACCCAACAGGACTTAGAGAACAGCTTGGTCAATAATTTCATAAAATGTAAACCTTTGAAAAACTCATTAGATCACTTTTTATATTATCGCGGTCGTTATGCATCATTATATGGATAAAACGGGTATTTATCGCGATTACCTTTATTATTTCCCGACGTTTCGACCGTGTTACAACAGCCGTGGTTAAATTTCTAATTTTTTTTGGTTGGTAACTCCAAAGAAAGAAAGAAAGAAAGAAAAATTATTTATTTGACATAACACAGGTACACAGAACTGAACATTACTTACTAAAATAAGCAAAAAAATAAAAAATGTAACACACAAATAATAAAGTAGGTACCTATCCTAGCACAAAACTCCAATGAACTCCAGCAACCACGGCTGTTGTGACACGGTCGAAAAGTCAGGAAATAATAAAGGTAATCGCGATAAATACCCGTTTGTGCCATATAACTCGTTAAATATCTCAATGGAATATTTTTTCTTGGCAGATAACTTTAATCTTGGCTGAAATAGGCATGGTGGTATAGTACTTCTCCAGACGAGCCCTTCATAAAGAGCTTTACTACTACTAAAACCTTCACCGTATTTTAAGGTTAATATAGGTACCAGCTGTTCTGTATACACTGTGACCGGAGTCGCAATAAAGCCGGTTACACGAGTGCGACAATAGGCACGTGTAACCGAGCCTTTACGTGCTAAGGTGTCACGTTGCAGCCTTCGCTGTTCTACCAAAAACAGTAATTTTATTTTCTAGAGGTGCACAAGTAATAAGTTAAAACACTTGAAAACAGCCTTCATAACCAAACTACTAAACTGATTTTGGTGAAGTTGATGGACGCAGGACAGTGTATCGTAGGGCACGTTCCTGACGTGACCTACAATGCCTTGTTATAAGCGATGGTTACCACTTTACATCAGGTAGCAATATACTTGTTCCATCAGCTACTGGTATTAGAAAATGTATCTAGGGCCAATCTGGAACTTTAACCTTACAGATAAAAAAATTGAAACCGGAAAAGCCGATTTTAAAACTTCTTTCTTGTTTTAAAGTCAGAAAAAGTACTGTGTGCGAAATCTAAGCGATTATTTGCTTAAATATCAGAATTCTTGTTCATTTCTTACTAGATGTGTGGGAGGAAGTAAAAAACTTAAGACTTAACTTATTATACGGGAAAGTTAAGGGGTCTGACCTTTACAAGACAGTGGGATTATGTAGGATGATAAATACATAAAGTAGGTATCATTAATTTTTGAAGTGTAAGAACAATATATATCATTGACACGCTCACCATCAGGTGGGCTGTGCTTCACTCCATTAATTCAAGAAAAATTAATTCAATATACAATAAAATAACCTGTGACGTTTCGACGTAGGATTTATTTAGACAACACTCACACAGCCTCGAACAGAGACAGAACCAGACAGAGCTTGTGGTAGGCCTACTGTATGATAAATATCATAATGAAGAATAGAAATTATGAATGTGAAAATCTAAAGAAAAAGAAAAAAGCACTGAAAAATTCTCGATCTAATTTGTTTGAAAACGAGAAAGTTATTCATCTCTAAGTATCTAAAATGGGGTTGATTTAACTAACAAATATCTGTTCTGACATTCTCTATTTTACAACGTGGGTTTGTGTGTGGGCTATCGTTTGAACTTTCAAGCGAACCCGAGCTTTTAAGCCTTGCGCACATACAGCGCTGTCATATTTGACAGTGTTTCACTGACTTAATTGCTTAAGCTCCCGTCGTAAAATGGAGCATCCTCTGTAGTGCAGGCGCACGCACACTCTCACAATAACTAGTCGCTGCGCTGCACAAGTCAGTGCAGTTTTTTACCAACCTGTAATTAGCAGTCGCAGTTGACTACGTTGTTTGAGTGTGCGTTCGCCCAGTAGGTTAATAAGGTTGTATTTGTTCATTGCGTTCTTTCTTATTGTGTAAGTTATTAGTTATAAGTGTATTGATATTTATTGAGAACCCAGTGGTAAGACAAACCTTACTTAGGCTTTAAGCCACTGTTTTATGTTATATGTACCTAACTTTCTGTATAATAAATAAATAAAATAAATAAATGATCGCCACCGCAGAATGCTTAGATGTTTGCAAGGCTTTCCACAAATATGCCCAATATTAGTAAAATGTACGGTTTTTTTTTTTTAATTCAATCAAATAATTTGTGCTGCTAACTCTTAATTATGTTATGTGAGTGAATAAAGCGAGAGAGATATGTCAGGGCGTAGTAAGTGAAAATCCGTGATCTCTGCCTACCCCCATGGGAATGAGGCATGATTTTATGTATGCATGTTTGTATTTAACACTCGGTTAATAATGATTTGTTATAGCTTAAGGAAGATCTAATCAGTGAGTCAAATTCAAGATTTTTTTTTACAGAAATTCTTGCAGAAGAAAATTAAAAAGAACCTTATGCTAAAACTAGTAACTAACATTCAGAACTTCGAACAGCCAGAGAAACTTTAGCTTGCAAGAGCTCTAGAAATGCTGAAACTTTTAAAAGGTCAGACTGAGCTGACCTAGTTTGCGATTTTTCATCCTGGGAGCAGCTTGCTATTTTTAAACCCCAACAAAAAATAAGGGTAGCTAGAAATGAATGCGAGAACAACGTGCGAAGTGCGCGAAAATAGCCTCCTCCCTTCACCTTGGATCCTTTCAGCACGCTGGTTTTAAACTACTCATACTGGTATTATTTATTACAATTATTATGCTACATGGTGAGGTCTTAAAGTTAAAAATTGTGAATACATAATAGGCCTTTAAGTTTAAGGCAAAGCCACTTTAAGACACGGCAAGAAGAGACCTGGGTCTGAGCACTGGTGCATATGGCCTTGTTGTAGTGGCCCCGCCTTTCGATCCTAAGGGATTGGGTTCAAATCCTGCCGTGCACCAATGAGTCTATCTCTCCAAAAACCTATGTCCACTAGGCTAGTACTCAAAGTCAAATATTTCTTTGTTTTTATCACTAGGATCACTTGGAAACGTCTTAAAGCTAGGTGAGCCTAGGTGCCAATTCCACGCGACTAAGCCTAGCAGAACTACTCGTAAAGACTTTCTTTAACTCTCTCTCGGAATCTCTTTTAGTAGTAGTAGAGCTCTTTGTGAAGGGCTCGTCCGGAGAAGTACTATTACCATACCTATTTCTGCCGTGAAGCAGCATTGCTGTGTTTTGGTTTGAAGGGTGTGGGTGCCATGAAATCATGACTGGCGCGTGAGGCTGAACATCTGTATGCCTCTAGTTGATGGACGCAAGGCGTGACCTACGTGAAAATGCTTTGCTTTAGGCGATGGTTACCACTTAACACGAGTTGGGCCATGCGCTTGTTCCATAAGCTAGTTACATAAAAAAACGGTGACGGAAAACATCGTGAGGAAACCAGCATGTCGTAGCAACAACGTCTTACGACTGATGATAACAACACTATGCTTACAGAAACGATTGTTTGGTAAATAACAAAGAGAAATGAAGTGCTTCCGCTGTGCAAACACAGGGTAATATCGGCTCAAGATCAATAGAGAAGCAATTAGTCCTTGTAAATACGCCGGTTTAAATGTAAACTGAACGTAAGGATATTGAAAACTTTATCATTACCTAGTTTAATGTAAATAGTCACGACTTATTGAGCAAATTAAATTGTGTGTCCCTTCTAAACCAAGTATACAAGTTGGCAAGTTTATCATGCGCACTTGATGTGCGGGCAGGTTTTTCCGCAAGTAGGCCGCTGGTGGGCCCTTTTTGCGTGACCCTTGACACGTGTTGCTCGAACTTTTTTAGGTTCTACAACACGCCGGTTTCCTCACGAAGTTTTCCTTCACCGTTTGAGAGTACTGGCATAGTGCACATACATTTTTCGACAGAAAAACTCATTGGTACACGAGTGGATTTGGACCCACGACCTTCGGATCGGAAGGTGGGGCCACTACCACTAGATCACCAGTGCTCAGAACCAAGTATACATATAATCTCTTTATCCATGCCCCCATAGTTGGAACCAGGGTTGTGCAGTATTTTAATTACTTGTGATTAAAATACGTAATTTAAATACGTAGTTTTTCATCTGTAGGTATTAAAGGTAGAAACAGAGTTCATATCACCGACCGCGGGCAATGTGCTCAAAAGGCTGGCAACGTTACCTCTTTGAATAGCTAAGCTAATTATTTTTCCTAGCTTAGCGCCAGCCCTTTGGTCACCAGTCTCATCCACCAGCCTCTTAGTTAACTGTTTGAATAGGAGCCACACCCCTGGACCCCATGGTCCAAGCGTTGCAACCCCAAAAGGCAGAATATCCATCGCCAATAGATGCATATTTCCGCCTTTTGAGGTTTTCCGCTGCCGTTAAATGGTTACCATCACTTATAACAAAGAACTGCTTTGAAAGCCACGCACGTTAGCAACAGATCATAATGCGTCCATTTGGATTAACAAAGGTTAGGGCGTTAACACACTGATATGGCTTTGGGCCAATGGGCTCGGAAGGACAAATAGCTCGCATGTACGAGTATGAAATTTGTTTTGATTTATGGCGCTGGTTTTCAGCCGATCTGACAAGCTTTTTTGACGTGACAACGTCTTATAATTCGAAGGAAGCCGGCTGCACGCACGAAAAAACATGACTCGTGCGGCGTTACTTCTGAGGCGTTCCATTTAAGGCTTGAAGTGCAAGCGAGAGCGCGGAACGAGCGACAAAGAGGCACAATCAGCCTCCACGTTCGGCAGCGTTCGACATCTGTCTCTCTCCCACTTGAGTGAGCGATGCGTCCGCGTGGACAGCTGTATGACGTTGCCACGTTCAACTATCGTCAGTAAACCGACTTTACAGACAACCGATTTTTTTAGTGCCAAAACACAAAAGGGGCTAGTCAAATCATATTATTGATAAGCCTAGTCGGTCAATAATATACAAAATCGGCAATTCTTCGATCCGGACTTGGTTAGCGGACTGGTTTAGATGTTAGCATAAATGTTTTATTTACGACCTTGTAAAGCTCTGAAATTCCTCCACAATTACACGTCACTATTCCTGACACAATATAAAACAATACGTTTTATAGTTGAACAACACAATAAAAGTGCCAAGGCTTTTCTAAATATAATGCTAACTGTAAAAATGTTATGTATCTCTATTACGCAGGCTTCCTTTATACTTTATACGTATATTTCTGCCGTGAAGCAGCATCGCTGTGTTTCGGTTTGAACGATGTGGGTGCCGGTGAAATTACTGGCACGTGGGGCTGAACATCTGTATACCTCAAGTTGATGGACGCAGGGCTGTGCATCGTAGGGCATGTTCCTGACGTGCGTGACCTTCGAGGCAATGCTCTGTTAAAGGCGAAGGTTGCCGGTAAAGTCGGTTTACTGACGATAGTTGAACGTGACAACGTCATACAGCTGTCCACGCGGACGCATTGCTCACTCAAGTAGGAGAGAGACAGATGTCGAACGCTGCCAAATGCAGGAATCGAGGCCGATTGTGCCTCTTTGTCGCTCGTTCCGCGCTCTCGCTTGCACTTTAAGCCTTAAATGGAACGCCTCAGAGCGAGGTAACGCCGCATGAGTCATGTTTTTTCGTGCGTGCAGCCGGCTTTATCGAATTATAAGACGTTATCACGTCAAAAATATCGTGTTATTCAAAAGTTATTGTTAGAATCATATTGCAATACATAACTCACGAGTTTGATGTCTAACAAATGGATTTGCATGAAAAACGAGTGTTTCTTACAAGCTTTCGTGTTTTATTCAATGTTATGAAATAGTCAAAATATTTAGTGACCGGCGAGGCCATGCTTTGTTAGAAACGTAACCACTTAACCACAGGTGGGAAATAATATTTTAGACAGCAAGTTTAAAAAAAAATACGATAGCCACTTATCATTGTTTAAATACTAGCGGCCGCCCGCTGCTTCGCTCGCCCCGTTCCCGTTACTTACATCCGTTCTCTTTTAAACAATATCTTTAAAATTGTAGCCTTTGTGTTATTCTGATGGATAAGCTATATTATTGTGAAGTTTCATTAAAATCCATTCAGTAGCTTTTATGTGAAAATGTAACAAACATAGGTACACAGAAACTTTCGCGTTTACAATATTAGTAGGATTGTGGCAATCCTCAAACACTATCTAGCCCCAAACTAAGCAGATCTTGTACTATGGGAACCAGATAGCTGCTACAAATTGTGTACTTACCGGCCTATGAATATTTATGGTTTAATAATATGAAAAAAAAACGTAATTAAGAATGTGAATGTGAATGATGAAATGAAGTGATCATAATGTTTTCTGTCTCTAATTTAAGAACTTAAGACTAAGAACTAGTCCGAGATTTCTTACTTCATAACAAACATTAAGAATGTATGTGGATTAACAACAGCAAACTGTTTGTTTTGACTGGAGAGAAAGAACCCTGAATATGAAAATAAACAAAACGATATTTTACCTTGCAAATAACCTATAAGTAGAGCAGCGATATTCGAGAAAATTACTGAAAATCGCAAACATTGGTATAAATCGCATCGATAAAGAAACAAATCTCAAATGGCGGTGTCAATCATTCCCTCTCGCTCATACACCACACACCACAGAAAGTACCTCTCATTCGCACTCCTGAGAGGGATAGATAAGTACCGACATTCAAGATTTGATTCTATAGTGTTCCGGGTTATAATAGCTACTTGTAACAGTTAAGAATTTCACAGTTGCCTAGTAACCGAGCAAAGCGAAATATTAAAATCTATAACCAAGTAGGTATTAACATTCCATTGTGTAAATAGATAGTGACTACCTGAAAAAAACATGGCAGTTAATTTTTATGCATTAGTTAGAGTAAAATTAAGATTAAAATGGGCGTTCTAAAAATTGAAGATCATATTTATCTGATTTCTATTTTTACACATAACAGAATGATAATAATCGATTTAATAACATATTCGGCCAAATATCACTCCCGATCTCTAGCGGTTGGCGCTGAATTCCTGAAAACTGTTTACGTTAACCCAATGCCAAACATACTGCTGAATTTCACTCCTTACAAAATCCGATTACGGAAAATCCCTGAAAAACAACGCACAGTACGCCGTACGCGAAATTACACGACGAAACAGTAATATTGAGTAGGACCACCATGCCGTAAAACACATATAAATCACTATTTTTGTATCGTTTTTTGTCAAGCGATCAATCACTACTACTACGATGCACTATCGATAATTTCTGACATCTACCATCGATTGGAACGTCACTGTTTTGTTGTTCGATTTTTGAAAATATTTTTTTATTTTTTAGCCGAAAAGCGCGGGCTACGGAACTACGCGACGCCCACCGTCTACAGTGGCGCCGCGTACGGCACTGGCTGAAAATCGGGGAAGGCAACAGGAGTGCTCCCTATTACATACACATACATATTCCAGTGGCCTTACCCCGTTGTAATAAGGTGCAAAATTGCAATTGGACACGCACCAGGATGTCCCTTTGTTGAAGCGTGCTTGTTCCGCTCGTTTGAGTGGATTCCGTTTCATTAAGGGCGGTGTAATTATAACATTTTAAGATGTAATTACTATGGAACTGGATTATCAGGTAGTCTTTATCATCACTCAGCGTATTTTTCAAAGGTAAATCTGTTTCTGGTTTGATACTCATTGTTTTTTATCAATGTAACATTTTGTAACCAACATTAATTATTTGAAAAAGAAAGAAATACAATACATGAAAAGAGGAGGAAAGAAAGGAAATGGAAAACTATGAAAGAGTTACGTGAGCCCTTAGCGGGGCCATAAAAAAAGGTCGCTGTTTAGGTATATTAGGAAGACATAAAGGCTGCATAGTAAAGAGAATAATGGAGAAAACTGCATAAAAATAACGACTAGAGGAAAAAGCTCCAATTTTGTAAAATTATATAATGATTCAAGGCTACGATTTACGAAGTAGTACAACATCGTAGCAATGCTGCCACAAAACCAGAGGCCGCATTACGGCCGTAAAGTAACGTACATTTGGCAGGCTGACATTAAAATTGAGCTAATACCAAATTGACAGTCAATAGTAAAAATACGTTAACTAAAATAACGGCCACACCTTGTTTGCCTAGGTTTGGTTTAGCTTGCAAACGGCGATGGCGATGATACTCGTAATTAGGTAGGTATGAAACAGTATTCACTATCAAAACGGTTGGATTGGTGCAAAAGGAAACTGTTCCAATTTTTAAAAAACAAACGAGAGAAGGTCTTCCATTTTTGAATGTATGTTAATATTCACTTTATCAAAGCGTTTGTATTGGTGCTTGAAGCAGAAAAGGTGTTCCAATTTCAAAAACCAATGTATAAGGAAAAATAAACAATAGGTCTTCCATTTTCGAATGTCTATAAAAGGCGCAAACCTTCCGCAACAATGGAACCGTTACGAACGAATATTACCGAATGGGAAAACTTTTTAACTGGAAAATTTGGTATTTCCGCGCAGGTATTTTACAAAGGGTTCCCGACTTGTGTCGCAACGCAACTAATTTTAACTTTATATTGGTTTACCTTCATGGACACGTTGGTTTTGTTATGGACATGTTTTCAAATTCGAACTGAAAGAATTTAAGTCTAGATTTTTAGCTTGATAAACTTGTTGATACTTCAAGTAAGTACATTCTATGACGTTCATAGCCCAGATTTTGACCTAGTTGCGACGATATGACGTCACAGCTCTCAGTCGATCAAAGGCTATAGGACAATTTCCTACCCTACCTCGATTCCCATCAGTTGGGCAAATAGGCAATATTCAAGGAATTTCCAGAAAAAGTCATGCAGCCTCCGATTCTAATATGAAATTGATAATAATAATAATAAAACGTCAAAGTCACATACCACGCAATGTAGCACGTCAATACGAAACGTCATTCATATTTTATTGATTTTATAGTGTTTACTACACTCAAGGAAATCACGGAAGATTTTTATAACGTCCCGAAAGTTAAGATCCGAGCGGGATTTGAACCCGCGACCTTCCCCTTGGTACGAGGCTGCGCTGACCGCTGCGCCATCGGATCCTAATTTCACTCGACGAATTACTCTTATGGACTGTTAAGCACTAAGGCCTCGGCCTCAAATTTAGCGGGCAGCGGGGCGGCAGCGGCGACGGCGCGGGAGCGGCAGGATTCTTATGCGTATTATTATAAGTTTAAAAAACTTGAGAAACCGACTGCATTGCCAAACGGCTAAACCGATTTTAATGAAATTTGTTTTGAACAATCTGGACGAAAGAATAACCTTCCAATAAAAAAAATAATTTTCTAAATCGGTTCATGAATGACGGAGGCATGCATATTTTTTTTAATGTTTGTAAGTAACATAAAAAAAAAAACGAATTGTGAACCTCCTCCTTTTTGATTGGAAGTCGGGTAAAAATCAAATGGACCCCCTCGCCCCGCCCCGCTATGGAGCCGCCGCCGCCGCCGCCCCGCTGCCCGCTAAATTCGAGGCAGAGGCCTAACAAATCCCGCTCGGCTCTTAACTTTTGGGACATTATAAAAATCTTTGTAACTTCATTCATAGTTCTTTATGGTACGCGATCTAGTAGCCAACCAGTCTCGAACAATATGCTTCGTAAACTCCTACGTCTGTATAATAATAGCAAACCTAGTCACGTCATCACAACGAGAAATGGACAATGAATCATTATAGGAATAGTGATAAACAAACGTGTAGCTATCATCTTCTGCCCACAACTCTTTGGACCAAAAAGCGGCCAAGTGCGAGTCGGGCTCGCCCATGAAGGGTCAGTAATATAATATAGAAGTTCTATTAGTTCGTCGAAAGGTACATTGTGGTTTACGATTAATGACGTATTCAAAAAAAACTACTAGCTAGATTTCGTTCAAACCAAATATCGTTATTATGTATATTGACGACACTTTTCCGACTTTGTTCCGTGACGTTTCCACTGTTGGACATGAATATAAACCCACGACTGTAACGTGGCCCACTACGGCGCACGGACAGCCCTATCAGACTGCCCGTAACCTCATCAGCTCGGACTTTAATATAGCTGCAAAATGGAAGCACGAATGGAAAACTACACCACCGGAAAGCTTGATAACAACAACTAATCCTGCCGCAAAACCACCTGGTTTCTCTCTGCCCAGAAGATAATGGTGCCAGCCTAACCACATTAGAACTGGCTGCGGCCGTAGCCGAGCATTCATGCATAAATATGGTTAGAGAGAGTCACCAGCATGCGAGTGTGGAGCTCCAGTGCAGGACATCGCGCACATCATCAAGGACTGTCCACTCTCCAAATACGATGGCAACCCGGCAGACTTGTTCACCCTTGAAAAAGACGCTATCCAATGGATAAAGAAATTGAATGTTAAAAAACTAGATTATTATGCCATACGAATAAATAAATAAACGGCGCACGGAGAGGCTACGCACGTGCCACGGTTTTGCTTGCATATGTTGCTTGCGTAGCTCAACGCCATGCACGCTGTACACACGGTACATGCAAGCGTGCGTAGGTTGCGTAATGTGGACGAATGCGACTGTGGTGAAATGACTGTTCATGAAGTGCTTAGTGGACCCGAGAGTTCGCAGTGGAAGCATGCAATGGAGGATGAACTGCAATCCTTTGATGACAATAGTGCCTGGGAAGTTGTGGACATTCCGGTTAGAGGGACAATAGTTCAGTGTAAATGGGTTTTTAAAAAAAAGATAGACAATGATGAAAACATCCGTTACAGAGCTAGGCTTGTAGCAAAGGGTTATTCTCAGAGGCCAGGTATTGACTTTGATGAAACCTTCTCTCCTGTCTTGAGACATTCAACTCTGAGATTGTTGTTTGCACTTGCAATTCAATTAAATTTAGATGTAACCCATCTTGATGTGAAAACAGCGTTTTTAAATGGCTTCTTGGATGAAACTGTGTATATGAAAATTCCAGTAGGCCTAAAATGTAATAATAGAGAAAATAAAGTGTTGAAATTGAAAAAGGCCATATATGGTCTTAAACAATCTTCAAGAGCATGGTACAGAAGGGTTGATGATTTTTTGCAAAAATTGAATTTCAGTAAATCTAAATTGGAACCATGCCTATTTACTAAAATAGTTGGTAATGTAAAAGTCATGATCGCATTATATGTAGATGATTTCTTTGTGTTTTCAAACTGTCAATCAGAAACTGATAAGTTGAAAAAGGAATTGTCGGAAATATTTAAAATTAAAGATCTTGGTTATGTAAAGCAATGTTTAGGTATGAGGGTTAATATAAATAAAAATAAAGGTGAAATTACTCTGGACCAGGAAAATTATATTGAACAATTGTTAAATAAATTTAATGTTGTTGATTGTAAACCGATAGAAACACCAATTGAACCCAAGTTGAGTGTAACTAAAAGTGAGGTATGTAATAAATGTTTACCATACCAAGAATTGATTGGCAGCATTATGTACTTGGCAGTTTTAACTAGGCCAGATATAGTTTTTTCTGTAAATTATTTAAGTCAGTTTAATAATTGTTATAGTGAGGAACATTGGGCTTATGCAAAAAGAATCTTAAAATATTTAAAGAAAACTAAGAGTTTTTGTTTGAAGTTTACAGCTAGTGGTAATTCTGAATTACAAGCATTTGTGGACGCCGACTGGGCTAGTAATCCAATAGACAGAAGGTCATATACAGGTTACTTTTTTAAGCTATCTGATGGTGCAGTTTCCTGGGAAACAAAAAAACAATGTACTGTGGCATTATCGAGTACTGAAGCTGAGTACATGAGTATTTCTGACTGTTGCAAAGAGGCTGTTTATCTAAGACATTTGCAGAATGAGATAACTAATGTGTACTACACTATTATTGTATTTAATGATAACCAGTCTGCTATAAAGCTATCAGCTAATCCTGTATTTCATAAAAGGTCTAAGCATATAGATGTGAGATATCATTTTTGTCGTGAGAAAGTTGCAGATAAAATTGTAAAAATTGTATACATGCCCACAGATGAAATGCCAGCTGATTTGTTGACAAAAGGTTTGCCCTCTGCAAAACACTACAAGTTTGTAAAACTTTTTGGTCTTAATTAGCTGTTAATACTATTATAATTTATGGTATTGCTGTTATTTTGTTAAGTGGAGGTGTGAAAATAATAACAAAATAGGCGTTATTTGAACACTAGTAGCGCCATCTATTGTCGATGTATGTTGTAGTTATAGGTTCACTCAATAAAGTTTTTAGTCTGTTGTAAACCATATACGTGTTTTATTCAGAAAATAATTGCATCATTTTGAAAATTATGATCATGTGGGAAACTGACTTCATTGCCAAACTGCTGAACCGATTTTAATATTTTTTTATGAGATCAATCTTGTACCTTTCAGATTAAAAAAAAATCGGTTGTCGGTAACGCCGCATGACGTCATGTTTTTTCGTGCGTGCAGCCGGCTCCATCGAATTATAAGACGTTGTCACGTCAAAAAACAAAAAATCGATCAGTGTCGATAGCGCATCTAACATTTCAAATCTTGTTTTTTTGTTTCGTGTGCTTATTATCTAGGCAAATAAATTCCTTATTTATTTATATATTCTAAATCGACAAGAAAATTCAAAATAAAAATTAAAATACTTTCTTCAATTTTATATTCAAGAAAGTAATTTGTAGATTTACAAACATAATAATCCATTTGGGCTAAAAAAAGGAAAAGTAAAAGTGAAGTTTATTGGCATAATACTCTTAAATGGGTAAAGAATTCAATTCAATTCTCGCAGCAGTTTTTTTAGTAAGTACGTTTTTAATGGGACTTTATTGAGAAAGTGACTATTGCCGTTATCGCCTTTTAAAGCTACACACATGCTAAAATAAACATAACAACAGGACTTCTAGTTAGTAGTTTCACCAAAATTCTAATTCCAATGACATTGTCGTTGAGAAAGTTATGGCGTAGGTCGTAATAAATTATTTTAGGGCGGTGATTTGATGTTTACGACCTGGTTGAGATCACCACGACATAATAAATCATTGCCGCATTGGACCTGCTATCAAATTTCTTCCGCATGACTCGAATTTGGTGAGTTATGAACTTAAGGGGCCCGCGGAGGTTGAATTTTCATACAAACGCAATACCTAAAGTAGTAATCATTTTGGTATTACGTTTGCATGAAAATTCGCCCTCCGCCGGCCTCTTGATAATTTGTATTCTGTCACTTTCAACTTCCAGATCTTTATTATACCGTAGATCCAACAAGTGAGGTCGGGAAACGTCTTAAAAGTAATCTCCCGGTTGATCACCGCTCTAAACCTTATTTTACGAGCTAGCCCATTGCCACGTCCTTACTCTACTACTCTTTTTTGAGAAGAATACTTTCACCACACTTGGTTCGATTGAAAGAACCAGTGAAACGATAAGAACTGATAACTCTATACTACTAAACTTAATATACTCTAACTTTGAAAAATTGCGATATATGATATCATCTAAAACTTATTTGATATGAATGTAATTATGGGAGCGTCTATTGATGCCCGTGTCAGTATCTGTTGTACCCGCCCGCATAGCTAGAGAAAACTGGCACAAAGTCACTTAGCATCAACCTACACATGTTTTTGTTTACATCACCCAAAGCGCCTGCCTGTATAAGCCTACCACAAGCTCCGTCTGGCTCTGTCTCTGACTCTGGTTTTGAGTCTGTTTGAGTGTTGTTTAAATGAATCCGATGTCAAAACGTCACACACACAGTATAATAAACTGGTGAGCACGCACACTGGCTCAAAACCATAGTCAGAGACAGAGCGAGACAGAGCTCGTGGTAGGCCTCCTGTTTCACATAATAAAAACAAAATGACTCAATGAAGCATGACAAAAACTCGTATTAACCCATTACGCAGACAGTAGCACGCACGTAAGGTAGGTACTCCAAATCTATTTGGCAGACGCATCGGTCGGAAAAGCAAATAAATAATCAATGAACTAACAATGTCTAAAAGAATCATAATAAGAAAAAAGGATTGGAACGTTTTTTGATTGAATCGTTGGCCATTTCAAAATAACATGGGGGTCTACTGCAAAATCTAAAGCAAGCTCGTATTGTCAGTTTGAGTTACACGATGGGATGAGCATGTGTGACAACTCGACTGTGTGTTGTCGCACAGAAAAACTTAAAAACTCCAAACCCTTCGTTCACCGTTTTAAAATGTCAAAGCATAGAATTTAGAAATAATGGTTTAGGCGTGGTATGTAGAGTTGATAATTAGTAATGAGCTATAATTGCACTCCAGAGTACTGCATCAGTGAATATCGATGCAACATCCTTACGCTTATTAGCTCTAAGAGACTTATAGGTAGAGCTAAAACCTAAACACCTTAATTTGCCAAAGATAATATTTCACTAAATCCAAATTTACCCGGAATACTACCGTGGCTCGCACCTCATAAACTTACGTATAAATAGAAACGAGATAAATACGAAATTAAAACGAATCTATTTCGAGAGCACTGTATATTTTTGACGTAAAACTCAACTTGACGTATTGCTGCCAGCTGATTTTGACAGTTCACTGACATGCAGACAAATCGGGTAGACGTCAATTGAAAGACAGGAATGCGGATTAAGAAGCTTTTTTAAATTTCCAACGCGTTATGTACTTTTCTATATTTTGACGAGTTAAAATAAGAATTCTACTCACTGACTGCCTCGCTCATTACGAAAGCTAGAATAGCTCTTGAAAGCACATAGAAAGGTCTGAAATTTGACAAAGGTTTTACAGGACAAGGCTAGACGCTCTCATAATCGAAGGGGTTTTAAAAGTACCTCTCCAAGGGTTGAAAAGGTGTGTCTAAGTATATATGGAAAAGGCTTCAGGCGAACGTAGTCATGGAATTTCACTTGTTTTCATAATATAAATTATTGTTTCATCGATCTTTTGAAGCGTTTATTTTTAATCAATGTTTTCAATCGTCTAAATATTTGTCTAGACAAATTCGTTGGCAAACACATAGTGGTTAGGAATTTTAATAAAGTTGTGAATGAGATCTTTCGCTTTTAATGAACATAAAATAAAGGAATGACAAATTATTTATAATGTGGCCAATCTTTTGATATTGTTAGAGCAATAAAACCTAAATTCGCTCGCTGAAAGGCAAATAAAAGCATAATTTGATTATGATTTATTCGTTTTTGAAGCGTAAACAAGTGCCTTTCTACGTACTTAACGCAATATGTAAAAATCAAAGACATTCTTGGCCTTTATTGCTCAACTAAAGAACTGAAAATACTGTTTATAAAGTGGCGATAACGTAAGTTAAGTACCTACCTTCAACTCATTTGTTTGAACTTTTGTCACGTCACACGCCAAATATAAAAAACATGAAGGTAAGTTTTAATTATTCATTTACGAAATCCGGATGAATCGAAAAAAATGTTTATTACTGAATTCTAAAGACATGGTTTAATTTTTTAAGGGGCCCGCGGAGGACGAATTTTCATACAAACGTAAAACCAAAATGATTATTAATTTAAACAGATTTTCACTATATTATTGTGACAATTGTATTTGTATTTGTATTTCACACTTGGTTCGAAAGAATCAGTGACACGATAAGAAGAAGACAATAATATAGTGAAAATCTGCCTAAACTAGTCATAATTTAGGTATTACGTTTGTATTAAAATTCGCCCTCCACCGGCCTCTTAAGAGAGTCAATTAAGTGTCTAATAAAATATTTATTTACATTAAAATTTCAATTCTGATTTCTCGTATGTAGTTTGTAACTTTGTACTTACTATGCAATCAGTTTACGCATCAAAGTAAGTCTTAAAAATATAATCGATTCGGGAGTTTAATTGCGACAAAATACACCTGCAGATTCAACGATTTCATCATATCCGGTTTTATTTCTACGAATTACTTCATCTAAATACGACGCTATCAAAAAATAAGAATGACACATCCGTCGTACCTAGTTCCTATCTACGTATAACTACATAGTACTTACTATCTACCGATCTGTCTACAGATCATTGTAGGGGTATAGAGTGGGAGCTGGGGGTCTACTCTGCAAAATGATAAACGAAGTTTTGTGTTGACAATAATGCCATTTTGAGTTACACTGCAACGCAAGACAAGCTCTCCATTTTCATTCGAGTTATCACTGCCGCATATAATACGCAGTTCAACACAATATGTCATCCTAATCTTTATATATTTAACTAGCTGACACCCGCGACTTCGTCCGCGTGGTTAGTATAAAGTCATAGTTTGAGTTCGTTTTAAAGAAACTATTTTATGGTGGAAAGCGGACAACTATTGATATGTTTTCACTGTTTTTTGCTTATATTTTGAGAGTTATTTTTCGTGAATTTACCTTAGTGGCTAAGTTGGGTTATGTATGCGTTGGTTTTACATGACCAAGTTCTGGTTACCTTAGTTTTGAGTTTGCATTCAAAACTATATAAAGTGTGTTCGAAAGATGGTAACTGCTGTTGTAGCCGATTTTTTTCAGCTGTGTTTAGTTTTGGTATGAAAGGTGCTTCCCGCGATTTTGTCTTGGTGGTTATCATCGGTTTTTTTGTAAACATTTGTGTGTATTAAAACCTGGTGACAAATGCTGCGGTAGCTGAATTTTTTTTAATGTTTTTTTGCGTATTTTGTAAAGCTCTTTTTCGTGATTTTGTTTTAGTGGCTAATTTGGGCTATCGCATTCGTTGGTGTACAATTGAATCTTATTTTTTTAGTTTGATATGATCAAATGCAAGTTACCATCGTTTTGAGCTTGTACTTTAGAGTGTATTTGAATTTGAAGGTGAGTGCTGTTGTAGCCGTTTTTTTTCAGCGGTGTTTAGTTTAAGTATGATAGATGATTCCCGCGATTTTGTCTTGGTGGTTATCATCGGTTTTTTTGTAAACATTTGTGTGTATTAAAACCTGGTGACAAATGCTGCGGTAGCTGAAAATTTTTTAATGTTTTTTTTTGCGTATTTTGTAAAGCTATTTTTTGTGATTTTATGTTATATTAGTGGCTTATTTGGGGTTTCGTATGCATGTTGGTGTATAATCGAATCTGAATTTTTAATTTGACATGACCAACTGCTGGTAACCATAGTTTTGAGCATGTACTTTAGAGTGTCTTTGAATTTGAAGGCGAGTGCTGTTGTAGCCAATTTCTTTCAGAGGTGTTTAGTTTAAGTTTGATAGATAATTCCCGCAATTTTGTCTAAGTGATCATCTTTGGTTTTATTGTAAACCTTTGTGTGTATTCAAACCTGGTGACAGATGCTGCGGTAGCTGAAATTTTTTTAATGTTTTTTTTGCGTATTTTGTAAAGCTATTTTTTGTGATTTTTTGTTATATAAGTGGCTTATTTGGGGTTTCGTATGCATGTTGGTGTATGATCGAATCTGGATTTTAGGGTTCCGTAGCCAAATGGCAAAAACGGAACCCTTATAGATTCGTCATGTCTGTCTGTCTGTCTGTCTGTCTGTCCGTCCGTATGTCACAGCAATTTTTCTCCGAAACAGTAAGAGCTAGACTGATGAAAATTGGCGAGTAGATGTATTCTGTAAACCGCATTAAGATTTTGACACAAAAATTGAAAAAAAACTATAAATTTTGGGGGTCCCCATACATGAAACTGAAACTCAAAAAAAATGTTTTCATTGGACCCATACGTGTGAGGTATCTATGAATAGGTCTTCAAAAATGATGTTGAGGTTTCAAATATTGTTTTTTTCTAAACTTAATAGTGTGCGCGAGAGACACTTCCAAAGTGGAAAAAAGTTGGTCCCCCCCCTCTAACTTCTAAAATAAGGGAATGATAAAACTAAAAAAAATATATGTTGTACATTACTATGCAAACTTTCAACGATATTTGGTTTGAACGAGATCTAGTCAGTAGTTTTTTTTTATACGTCATAAATCGTAAACTGCAATTTACCTTTCGACGAACTACAAAAACCTTTATATTATGTTACTTGATGCTACGGAACCCTTCATGGGCGAGTCCGACTCACACTTGGCTGCTTTTTTTAGTTTGACATGAACAAATGCAAGTTACCATAGTTTTGAGCTTGTACTTTAGAGTGTATTTGAATTTGAAGGCGAGTTCTGTTGTAGCTGTTTTTTTTCAGCGGTGTTTAGTTTAAGTATGGTAGATGATTCCCGCAATTTTGTCTTGGTGGTTATCATTGGTTTTTTTGTAAACATTTGTGTGTATTAAAACCTGGTGATAAATGCTGCGGTAGCAGAATTTTTTTTAACGTTTTTTTTTGCGTATTTTGTAAAGCTATTTTTTGTGATTTTATGTTATATTAGTGGCTAATTTTGGGTTTCGTATGCGTGTTGGTGTATAATCGAATCATTTTTTTTAATTTGACTTGACCAACTGCTGGTTACCATAGTTTTGAGCATGTACTTTAGAGTGTATTTGAATTTGAAGGCGAGTGCTGTTGTAGCCAATTTTTTCAGCGGTGTTTAGTTTAAGTATGATAGATGATTCCCGCGATTTGTCTTGGTGGTTATCATCGGTTTTTTTGTAAACATTTGTGTGTATTAAAACCTGGTGACAAATGCTGCGGGAGCTGAAATTTTTTTAATGTTTTTTTTTTAAACGTATTTTGTAAAGCTATTTTTTGTGATTTTATGTTATATTAGTGGCTAATTTGGGGTTTCGTATGCGTGTTGGTGTATAATCAAATCAGATTTTTAATTTGACATGACCAACTGCTGGTTATCATAGTTTTGAGCATGTACTTTAGAGTGTATTTGAATTTGAAGACAGGTGCTGTTGTACCCGATTTTTTTCAGCGGTGTTTAGTTTAAGTATGATAGATGATTCCCGCAATTTTGTCTTAGTGGTTTATCATTGGTTTTTTTGTAAACCTTTGTGTGTATTCAAACCTGGTGACAGATGCTGCGGTAGCTGAAAAATTTTTAATGGTTTTTTTTGCGTATTTTGTAAGGCAATTTCTTGTAATTTTATGTTATATTAGTGGCTAATTTAGGGTTTCGTCTGCGTGTTGATGTATAATCGAATCAGATTTTTTTAATTTGACATGACCAGCTGGTTACCATAGTTTTGAGCATGTACTTTAGCCGTTTTTTGAAGCGGTGCGGTGTTTAGTTTCGGTACGATAGGTGTTTTCCGCGATTTTGTCTTAGTGGTTACGGTGGGGTTAATGTAAACTTTTGTGTGTATTCAAATTTGGTGACAGATGCTGCGGTAGCAGATTTTTTTTTACTGTTTTTTTGCGTATTTTGTAAAGCAATTTTTTGTGAATTTTCATGAAACTTTTTTCCTTTGTTTTCTTCTTTTAGGTAAATAATTTTCCAATTTTCTTTCTTAATGCACCTTTGCTCTATAAGAGCAACACATCTTCCAAGTTTCATGCTTCTAGGACTAATGGTTTAGGCTGTGCGTTGATTTTTCTTTAAACCATTTTTCCCCATTTTCTCCTCTTCGGGAAATAATTTTCCAATTTCCTTTCTTAGTACACCTCTACGTTATAAGAGGAACATACCCTCCAAGTTTCATGCTTCTAGGACTAACGGTTTAGGCTGTGCGTTGATTGTCAGTCAGTCAGTCAGTCAGTCAGTCAGTCAGTCAGTAACGAAAGAGTTTTATATATTTAGATATCAACCTTTTTTACTTCGTTTTCTGGTGCGGCGAAGTATGTGGGCCAGATTTTTTTCTTCTTTATGACAACCATTTACCATTCAAATAAGCACAGTTTTTTAAATATTTTATTTACAAAACTGTGCTTAGTTTGTTCGGGGGAGGGCATTGGTATGCCATATCACAGTTTAATCCTAGTTTTGGTATCAATGTTATCCCGCCAGGAAATTTACATTTTAAGCTGTAACCTAACTGTATAATAATGTTACTGTAATGTTTGTTAGTATCCAATAAATTTCATTTCAAAACTAAGCTTTTCACTTTGCAAAGAAGGCCTTCTGTCACTTTGGAGGCCAATAACACAGTTCAGGGGGCCTCAGCGCTTCAGAGAACATGGTCGTAAAACAGACGAAAATCGGGAGGCCACGAATCCAACAGCCACGAAGACAAAATATTTTTAAAGGCTCATTAAAACGTGGAATGCAAAACATGAGTAACGATGAATATCCGCTATATAAATACTGTGTACGCGAATATCAACGCCAACCCATAGATAATACCTTCATCATCATCATTAGTGATAGAAGTCCTTTGCCAGTAACTATGTTTAACACAGGCTTGTCCTAGTGCGACCCCCAGTAATTTAAAATCAAATCAAATCAAAATCATATACACATTTATTTCAGACATAAATCCATACTTTGTTTGTAATAAAGTAACTTAATCTAGTGTTAGTGATATTACGAGCTAATTAAGACTATTTATAGACTATTTATTTATTGATAATTTAAATAAAACTTTCTAATTTTAATATAATTTGTAGCATATTTTATTGCTTTAATATATCAAGTCGAGCCACTGAACCCGCAAGGCTATCTAAAATAAGCAGCAATCTAACTAGCCATAGCAGCAAACTGTCGTTATTTGGTTATTATTAAAGAAACCTCAAAGCTATCGCTTTTTGTCAAACCTTTGATTTTCATGCGGTCACAAACGATTTTTCGACCCAGTACAGTCGTACCAGTCGTAAATTAACTGGCTCTCAGTCAGTTTTTTTGATCGACAAGCGATTCATTTTAGTGCTATCGCTATTGCTTGGTCTAATGTATCTGCCCCGCTAGTCTTGTCAACTCAATCACGCACAACAATGTAACTCAAAATAGCAACGTGTATCAGAGTAGGCCCCCATCTCTTATGCTACAATAGTTCATGATAAACCGCACCCATAGCCCGCCCATGGCGTAATTTTGCCTACAATGGTGTACAATAGTAAAAAGTAATTCACCATGCTCTATCGTCGCTTCTTCTTCTTCTTATCGTGTCACTGATTCTTTCGAACCAAGTGTGTTGAAAAGATTTTAAGTGCACCTCAAAGAGGCTCCTTTCGTGCACATTCATAATCTAATATTATTATAAGATAATATAAAATCATCGCTGAATTTATCTTTCTTTTTGAAAAAGTTATAAGCTCTGTAGGCTCATTCTCAGTTTTAGCACAATTTTGTAAGAAAGAAAGAAAGAAGAGAAAAGATGAATGCCCCTGGTGGGATTGCGCGAACTAATGTTTCTCTACGTAAAAACATTAGTTCTCGTAATCCCGCAATTACCAGTTAACAAAATTATAGATAGAATAAGTTAGTCATTATACATTAGTCAAAAGGAAAGTCAAAAGAGCTATTAGGAATTTTACAAAATCTACTACATATATAAAAATAAGTTGGGTTTTCCTTTCCTTCCTGACGCTATAACTCGATAACGGCTGGACCAACTTGGCTGATTTTGGTCTTGAATTGTGGAGGTCCAGAGAAGGTTTAATAGTTATTTGTTAAACAAGAGTGCAAAGCTACTTTTTAACCGCGTGCTCAATTTTGATGACTGAGCAAGCGCAGGATTCTAAAGTTTAACCAATCTTTGCACTCGAGTGCAACACGTAACTTTTCATCCCACCTCAGCGAGGAAATGACTAATGCAAAAAAGAACAGGCGCGACTAAAAGTAACACACCAAGAAGGTTCCGAGTATGAGTTATTAACAAATTTAAAAAGGCTGTATGATAAATTCGGCACCATGCAGGTAGAAGTAAATAGGTTTAATGGTGTTTTGAATTCACAAATACACCAAGAAGGTTACGAGTGCGAGTTTTTAACAAAATAAAAAAGGTTGCATGATAAGTTCGGCACCATGGAGGTAGAAGTAAATAGGTTGTGTATTCAGAAACTTATTGAACACCATATTCTAAATTCAAATTTACTTTATCCTCTAGCGGATAAAAACGGCTTTTCCAGTCAGAAATTAAACAGCAAATCACACTTTCAGAGCTGGTGGGATGAAAAAGATTTTTTTTTCAACGGGAACGGTAACGGCGAGTGAAGCCGCGGGCAGCCGCTAGTTAATAATAAATAACCGATTACCAGGTCAAAGTTAAATAAAAGGATGTTAAATCAATAAAATATTAAATTAAATAGAATAGAATAGAATATAACTTTATTGCACACCAAAAATTTTACGTTACGTTTTTTTAAATGACAATTTTTTTTTTTTTTTGCATAAGTTATTATTACTTTATCTGATTTTGTCGAAGTCGCTATCAAACGCCTTAAGAATGGCAAAGCTACAGGTAGAGATTCAATCCCCATCGAAACCATAAGAGCTCTGGGTGAACACGGCACTCATGTATTCCACATTATTTGCAATAAAATATGGCAAACAGGGGTATGGCCATCTGATTGGATCCATACAGTTTTCACCCCAATACACAAGAAAGGCTCAACAAAGAAATGTAACAACTACCGCCTTATTGCCCTTATTTCACACGCAAGCAAAATAATGTTGCATATTCTCAACGAGCGACTTAAGGCATATCTGTCGAAAGAGATTGCACCAGAGCAAGCAGGTTTCGTCAAGGGTAAGGGCACCCGAGAGCAAATCCTCATTGTTCGCCAAATTATTGAGAAAGCTCGCGAATTCAACAAGCCAACATATATATGCTTTGTTGATTTCTCTAAGGCATTTGACTCAGTAAAATGGCCAGTTATGTGGAAAACACTACTGGAAATGGGTACGCCGACCCACCTTGTGCATCTGTTAAGACGTCTGTATGAAGAAGGGACAGCCTCAGTACGAACAGACGACATTCTGTCAAGTGACCTCCACCCCAGGGCAGGCGTCCGCCAAGGGTGTATATTATCTCCGCTTTTATTCAATGCATACACTGAAATCATAATGCGAATCACCTTGGAAGATTGGACAGACGGGATCACGGTTGGTGGCTACAGAATTGCAAACTTGCGCTACGCAGATGATACCACCTTATTTGCGAGTAGTGCTGCCAACATGGAGAGGTTTCTTCTCAAAATGGAGCGTGTTAGTCTTGAATTCGGCTTAAAGATCAACAGAAGCAAAACCAAAATGATGATCGTGGACCGCGCAAATAACAACTCGCCGGAAGTGTCTCAAATTGCGAACTGCACAGTGGTCCAGTCATACATATATCTTGGTACCTTAATTGCGAACAGTGGAGGTTGCGTGGATGAGATTAAGCGTCGGATGGCAATATCCAGAACTGCTATGGATAAGCTAAAGAAAGTATGGAGGAATCGCAACATTACAAAAGCCACCAAGATCCGGCTCGTGCGCTCCCTTGTTTTCCCTATATTTCTGTACGCTGCAGAGACATGGACCCTTCGTGAAGTAGAGAAAAAGAAGATTGATGCTTTGGAAATGTGGTGCTGGAGACGACTGCTTGGAGTATCGTGGACTGAATTTCGCACTAATGTTTCGATACTCCAAGAACTAAACATCAAACAGCGTCTGTCCAACTTAGTACAGTGCCGCATTCTAAAGTACTTCGGACACGTCTCGCGGCGGGACACTGACTCGATTGAGCGCCTCGTGGTTCAGGGACAAGTAGAGGGTACAAGACCACGTGGACGATCTCCCATGCGCTGGACTGATCAGGTCAAATCAGCAGTGGGTGGAACCCTACAAGAGTGCTCCCGGATGACGACATGTAGGGAGAAGTGGCGAGATATCGTGAGGCGTGCCACAGCCCCTGATAAAAACAAATAATCATATATTCATGATGACCACGACCGCTCTGACAAGAGTGAAGCGACTGAGAAGAAGATCTGATTTTAATTCATCAATCTTCACGACTACTATGTATGGTCATGCATATCAACCTTTTTGGTGAGCTAGGAACTTTTTTTTTAATTTGCATTTGGCGCGCCATTTTCTATTTTGCATTTTGTCATTTCCTCGCTGAGGTGGGATGAAAAGTTACGTGTTGCACTCGAATGCAAAGATTTTGATTACTTCGCTAACGCTTACGATTCTAATTTTTAAACATCAAGGCATGGTAGATATTACATTGTTGCATGGGTAATTCCGTTATTTGCTTATTCTGTGACTAAACAGATATGGTATGCCAAAACTGTCGTTATTTCAAGGTATTGGAGACGTCATTCACATTAGCACATCCTCCGCCAAACATTGGTCCTCCGCCAAACATTGGCTTGAGTCTTGAATGAAGCCGACGAAAATAAGGCGTCGAGTAACGCGCGTTGAAAGCTTATTTCTTTGTGAAAATTCCCGTATCCTACAAAAAAACAAATGGAAAGTTTGGATGTATGTTACTTACTCAAAATAAAAGGTTACAGAGCAGATTATCCAAAAAAATTAATTGAGTTTACCTCAAAAAGAAATAACTGAAACTTCTCTAAAGGATCTATCCTTTAAATATGTACCTATCAGCATTGTACCAGTGCAAAGCCGGGGCGGGTCGTTAGTGTACTATAAATTGAAAATAAGTTATGAAAATAAATAAAGAGCGTGGGTTCGTCAATTTGATATTATTATAAGTATTTGCATAATAATTTAATGCACAGTGCGACAGACACAAATAGATTTATGACGGGGCTATTATCTTAAAACAAGCAATAGCGATAGCAGGAGTAGTGAAATGGGTTAGTGCGCTCATAAAATTTTCACCGGTATCTTACATACAAGCTCTGCTTAATTTGGGGAGAAACTTTAGATAATAATCTTAATATAAATATAATAATTAATCATAATAATTATCAAAAGGTATGACAAAAAAAAACGACTAGCAACGTCATCTTACTGCTATTGCTTGTTTTTAGGTAATCACCACACTGGGTGCCGCTGACACTTTACGGTATTTTTTATTTTTATCTTAGATCGGATATTGTTTTTAATAGATCGTATTTATATTTATCTAAAGAGGGTTTTATATTTTATCGGTTACGACTCTAAATCGCTTGTATAATGTGGAACAAGATAGCTGATATAACACTTGAATACGTTTTTTTGGAAGTCTATTTATACTAATAATACTAGCAGTTGGTGTCCGAGCTTCGCTCGGTATTTTTTTTTGGTAAACTGTTGTGAATTATATTTAAATACGAATTACTTACATACTGATTAAATATTAATATTTTTCGATCTTACCTACATAATAATATACTCCACTATAGATGATAAGATAAATAGATGGCGTTCTCTGTCCCACTAACTCTTGACTTAATCAACAGATGGCGCTAGGAGTTATGATTTTATGATAAAATTAATTATTTACTTTACGATTAAGGGGACATTTTCTAAAAATGAATCCTAGCTAGATCGTTTTATCGTCCCCGAAAACTCCTGTACCTATACTTAATTTTATGAAAATCGTTGGCTCAGTTTCCGAGATCCTAAATATATACAAGATTTTCTCGTTTAAAGGTATAAGATATCAAAATCAAAAATCAAATCAAAATATTTATTGGGGAAACAAATAACACAGGGGAGTATAAACAGAAGGGTACGATGATAGCCACAATAGTTATAAAAACTGTGACGCAGCTATCAACGCCCACCTCATAGACCTGAATGTTGTTTCTCATAAACAATTAGGTATTTAACATTTAGATAAAAACATAAAACTAAGAATTTAACTTAATAGAAAAAAAAAACTAACAGAGGAGCCATTACATAATAGAGGTGCCTAATGGGATTAAGAGTAACGGGGAGCTAAGGCACTCCAGCACAGAGAGTGACTGTGATACACCTGAATGTTCCTGTGTGGAGGGGAGTGTGAGGGTGTGTGTGAAGAGCTATCCTGTAGAAACAGCCTCCGTTGAGACTGGTAGGAACCAGTCTCAACCGAGCCTGGTCATTACATAGATAGTTCCCAGTGTGAGGGTGTGTGTGTGTGGGTGTGGGTGTGTGTGTGTGTGAAGGTGAGTTAGTGTTTGGTTGAAGAGGGGTGTATTGTGTGACTTTAAAATGTTAAACTAGTACTATCAGGAGGTTTTCTGTTTGATCGTTGGAAAGTGGTTGAAGAAAAGAAAGCAATTTCATTTTACATTGATGTAGTGTAAGGGGGTAGATATTAAGGTCTTCGTTTATCTTATTATAGAGCATTGAACTAATTATGTTATAGTGTCGACTGGCTAGTTTAGTTCTCCGAGACTCAATTTTACAGACCCTATCCAACCTGCGCTTGGTATTAGTAACTATAGGATCATAAGGCAGATGAGAGTGTTTTCGCAAAATAGTGTTAAAGATGAACAGTTGCCTTACTGTAAGAACATTACTGAGAGCGAAAAGGTCAACAGTGGGGTAACGAAAAGGTTTTCTAGCCATGACTTTCAGTACTGCTCTTTGAGCCCGCTCGAGTCTTATCATGATAGATTTGGAGGATCCACCCCAAGCAGTAATGCAGTAAGAGAGGATTGATTGAGCCAAAGCCAAGTAGACCGTTCTAAGGGATTTAGGTTCTCATACAGATCGAAGGTTTTTAAAAATGTAAATAAGTTTTCTAGTGCGGGATACTGTTTGATGTATGTGGTTATCCCAAGACATTGAGCTATCTATTGTTACACCGAGATACTTGATGTTTGATGTACGTTCTAGAGGTATGCATGAGCAAGGTTTCGGTTGTGTATTAAGGCAGGTGTGTATACAAATGTTGTGAGAAGATTGAGGTTGGCCAGACGCATTAGCGGAAAAAGTAATAAATTTAGTTTTACATCTGTTTAGGGTTAAAAGATTAGATGTTAGCCAAGACGTGACGGCACGCAAGGCGGATTCAGCTTGAACAAAGGCATCAGCCCAGTTTCTCCCATCTACAAGTAGAACTGTATCGTCTGCATACGTTATAATTTTACAATTAGAGAGTTTGAGCCTACACAGCTCATTTATGTAAACTAGAAACAAGGTAGGTCCAAGGACACTGCCCTGAGGAACACCGAACTCAATGAATTCATCCGTGCTTTTATGACCATCAATTACGACACACTGAGACCGATTTGAGAGGTAGTTCTTCATTATATCTAGGCACACACCCCTAACGCCAATATTTTCAAGTTTTGATATAAGGATGGGGACAGAGACGGTGTCAAAGGCTTTCGAAAGATCAAGAAATATGCCAATAGTCTTACGCTTTTGGTCAAGTTGTTTTACTATACTATTAGTGAGGTCAATGACGGCGTCTTCAGTAGACAAGCCCTTTCTGAATCCGTATTGATTTTGGGATAGGATATTGTTAGACTTCAGAAAACTTATAAGCCTATTATTTAGAATTTTTTCAAGAACCTTAGATAATACAGACAGTACTGAAATAGGCCTATAGTTGGTGACGTCGTCTCTGTCTCCATTCTTATAGATGGGATGAACTACCGCTCTTTTGAAGGAGTCAGGAAAAACACCAGATGATATGCAGAGATTAAATAAATAGTGCAGCACAGGGATTAAAACATGTCTGGCACATTTTATGACGGAGGTAGGGATGTTGTCCCATCCAGTGGCGCAATTTTCTTTTAGGCTTAGGATAATGGTTTCAAGTTCAGCGTTATCAATACTAACAAAGCCATAGAATGTATGTTTGTATCGGGGAATGTGTTATTGGAAGAGCCGTTGATGTTTGATTGAGTTAGTTTTGATGCTAATGTTTTTCCTATACTGGCAAAGAAGTTGTTAACTTTGTTCACGGATGATAAGGGCGTGCTTTCAAGTTTCAGTAAGTTAGAAGAGGAGGATTTTCCACGATTGAGGTAAGCAATATCTCTTATAGCTTTCCACATAGCCTTAGGGTTTTTACCAGCCTTTTGTAAAAGTTTACGCTCATATTCCTGTTTTATTCTTTTCAGCAAGTTATTACAATAATTCCTGTAGCGTTTGTAAGAAACTTTGGTTACTTGGTTTTCTGGACTTCTTTTAAATTTCTTGTGTAACTCATCTCGATGGCGAACGCATCTGAGCAGACCAGGAGTCATCCATGGTTTGATGGTTCTTTTTTTACTGGTTATTTTGGAGTGTTGGGAGTTTTTATTTATTATAGCAGAAATTATATCTATAAGTAAATCAGCTGCCTTATTAGCATCTAGATGGTTGAAAACTGGGGAGAAGTCAGTAGCTTCCAGATCAGAGACGATTCTATTTAGATCAAATCGACGAACAAGGTGTGGTGGTTTATAAACAAGAGGCTTAAGGTCAACAGTAAATATAATAGGAGCATGGTCGGTGATAAAAGAGTCGAGAATCAGAGTGGTAGAGGTACAGGGAGTTCTGAGCATTGCATGATCCAAGCAACGATTTTCCCTTGTGGGAAGAGTGTGAGTTGGTAGAATACCATGAGCAGCAGTCATGTTTAGATAGGCATCTGCTTCAGGGTCGTAGGCTTCGGGAACCAAATTAATATTTATATCACCTATTATTAATACAGATTTAAATCCTGCAAGACCTGACAGAGAGGAATCGAGGCTATCTATAAAACGATCAGTATTTCTATGTGAAGGAGAGCGGTACAGCGCAATAAGCGCAATTTCGTTTGAGAGTTTGAGTATTAAGCAATTGGCATCATTAAATATCGGTAGTTCAAGAGTGTAGTTGATACCCAACTTAACATACGCAACCACTCCTTCATTTTGGTTGCTAAAAGAGGTTGAATGATGATGATAACCGCTTATTTGAGGTAAAGAGGGACATTTGCTTAACCAGCATTCGGTGAGGATAATTATATCTATATCGAGTGGTATACGGGTTAATAGAACTAATAAGTTATCGAAATTTGCATTTATGCTTCGAATATTCAAATGAAACACTTTGAGGGATGATTTGAGTACGTATTTGTCGCATTGTTCAGGTGAGCAGAGAAAATGTTCAGAGACCGATATATTTTCAATATCGTTACAGATAGAGGTTACATTATCCATTACCGAGCGCTAAAATGAAAAATAGGTATACAAACTTTAGTGATTGCCAGAGTTACCGAAAAACCTTGCCAACAAAAGAGGGAAAGCGTAAAGAAATGTTTGTTGTATGTTTTGTGTGATGAACGTGTAATGTTTAGTGAACGTATTTTGTGCGGTGAAAGTGTTATGTGTTGTAATTGTGTTTTGTGTTCTAGTGTTGTGTATAGGACATTGATTTGTTTAGTGTTGTACCCAGTTCTAGGAAAGATTATACTAAATATAAAAATAACAGTTTTGCTTATCAAATAACATGCTACAAACATTATAATATAGGAGGTAATAGACAAATAAGTCACACAATATTTAGTCCCTAGTCAATTTAGACTAGGGCATTTAGCTAGGTCGGCCTCGCTAGTGACACGAATGAGTGGAGCACCCTCAGACTTGCGGAGAAATATGTTTCCGCTTGACACCCAACAGAAGCGGTATTGGTTGACCTTAGCAAAGTCGCGCGCGAGAAAGAAAAGTCTTTTCATTTTTTGCGACAAGTTTTCTGAGATGAAGACGGGCTTAGCCACTCCACTAATCTTTAGGTGTTCCGTAGTCAGCCTGGATCCCACTTTGTTGAATTGTTTAAACAATGTGACAACTTTTTCTTTCGTAAGAACGCTAGTGAAATCCACAATAATGGTCCTTGCTGCCGGATCTTTAGATTTGATGCGAAATATGTCTTTTATATCCGTGATGCGAATATCCGTGTTCAAAACTTTTCCAACCTTAATAACTGTGCCCACAAGTGATGATTTTGTCTCCGATGGGGTTGATGGAACATTTCTAATCTCCAAACATGTAGATCGAGCGCTTCGTTCAAAATACTCCAGACGGGCTTCCAGTGACCGGATGTACTCTAGACTATCCTGACGCAAAACTTCAAGCTGGTCGTATACCTACTAAAAGTTCGATAAAACACCCAGATAGAGAAGAACAATCTATGTTCACCAAGCAAAATATGTGTTCTCGGTGTCGAACCCACGGCCGGCGTCTTATTTACAATCATAAAAAGGTTCGTGTAAGCCACCCAATTGTATCTTGAAGCGTATGCCGCAATGATATTATGACAAGTATGAATGTTTCTTAATTGTAATGAACAAGTGAAAACACTCCTAATAAGTACAACAAAAGCTCATTAACGGCCGATGTGATCCGTACAAAAGAAGCTAAGCACCATTAGTACCTTCACAATTATTTAACTTGAACTATAATTGTTTAACTATTCATGTGTTCACTGTTGCCTGAGGTGCTAAAATGTCACTGATATTTTGAAATTTGAAATGAAAAAGTTTATTGATTGAACACAAACACAATAAAAACTAAAATACAAACAGGTTATAGGAAGGTACCTAAAATGAACTGGGTGCCTAAACGTTTTTGTGTTTTTGTAAACGTGACGGTCAAAGGGAGGCATCAAAAACCATAATACAGGTTTTTACAACCTAGCTTGGTTTTTTTTATCCCTACCTCGGAAAGTTACCTAAACTACTGTTAAGTAAGTAGCCACCTAAAACTATAGGTACACTTAATTGGTTCAACTATTATTATTATTGTATAATATCTTAGGTTAGGCACTAAACATAGGTACTTATATTCTAGAAATGTTCGTATTTTAGGTAGCAACAAATTTTTGGTGCAATAAATTTATGATTTATGATTTAAAGGGCATCAAACGCAGTTGACGACTGTGTTTCCAAAGCACTTGCAAAGCACGCTCTGAGGTAAAAGCTAGGCCACAAAACGTTTCAACGACCTAGTATTATCATGACAGCAACACGCAATAAAAACAGCGGATGATAGTCTGGCGCGTAGCCAGGATAGCTTCCGTCCGTGGTCGCAGTGGCGGTAGCCATGACGTATGCTATGACGTGATGATCTATCGAATAGGAAAATAAAATGCATTCATTCATAAGGATGCAATTATACCTAACAAATGGTCTAGTGGTAGGGGCCTCGCCTTCCGAAAGGCCGTGGGTTCAAATTGAGTCGTGTACCAATGAGTTTTTCTGTCGAAATTTATGTTCACAATGCTAGTGCTCTCAAACGGTGAAAACTCACGGCTTAGTCAGCTCCACATGTATTGACCATTTATTTTATTTCCCGACTAAGCTGTCAGGATGGTATAGGTGCTGGGCAAGCCTATTCCATCTAAAATCCAGTCTCTAGACACTGTAGCGTCCCGTAAATAGGGGCATGAGTAATCACCAGTTGCCCCTGACGCTATATAAATCATCTACAATAAATACAAAGACCTGTTTATTTTACCGACAAAGACTGCAATATCAAACAGAAAACTCGTATTTGCTCTATGCGGTATTGGCTTGCGTGCTCAGTCTATATTTTGATATTTTTCTTCGTATTTCTCGAGACTCTGCAAATAAAATATGGGAATCTAAAAATCCGCAAAAGCTAAGGCAAATATGCAAACAAACTCATCCATCATCCATTGAAGTAGGTGTTTGAACTTTATTATTATGTTTTTCAGACGATACTATTCTACTCATCTAATAAATTATTGTAAAATTACCTACGTTGTTATTGCATATACATGGTGTTTCATAGAGAATGGTCAGCATAAAATTAATGTTGGTTCCCCATCACATTTTCCTTGTTTGTTGATTATTTATAAGTAAACTTTTGCGGCGGTTACTTATAGAAAAAACGTTTTTTTATTATCTAATGACAAAAAAGCTGGTATAATTATTAGTATTATCTCCCCTTGAAATAAGGAATATTCTGCAGGACCATCATGACCAAGAAAAACAGTTATAATCCCAATTTTATCGAATAAAAGTGACAGTATATTTAATTAAAAAAATCGGTTGCCTGTAAAGTCGGTTTACTGACGATAGTTGAACGTGGCAACGTCATACACTGGCCTCTGGCCCAGTTGGTAGTAGCTCTGCCTTCTGCGCCGTAGGTCGTGGGTTCGATCCCCACCGAGAACAAATATTTGTGTGGTGAACATAAATGTTTGTTCTCTGTCTGGGTGTTATATTGTATTCTAAGTATGTATTTACAAAAAAAAAATGCATTCAAGTATTATATCAGCTATCCGGTTCCCATATTACAAGCTCTGCTTAGTTTGGGGATGGGTAGTGTTGTGTGAATTGTCCACAATATTTATTTATTTATTTATTTATTTATTTATGCAGCTGTCCACTCGGACGCATCGCTCACTCAAGTAGGAGAGAGACAGATGTCGAACGCTTCCAACTGCGGAGGCCGACTGTGCCTCTTTGTCGCTCGTTCCGCGCTCTCGCTTGCACTTCAAGCCTTAAATGGAACCCCTCAGAGCGAGGTAACGCCGAATGAGTCATGATTTTTCGTGCGTGCAGCCGGCTCCATCGAATTATAAGACGTTGTCACGTAAAAACCTTTATTTCACCATGTTGAGGGCATTACTCGAGGCCGTTTTAATTTGCATTCAAAATAATAGCCATTCACTTAAACATTACCTTACTGATCCACTCCGTGATATTAATTTACTGGCACAGCTTCGCGCCTTTTCCTACCATATAAGGCCTAAGTGCGACACCTTTGGGCACAAGAGGAAATAATTTGTACAGAGGACAAGCTTCTTACCCGTAAGAGGAAATAAAACAATGGACAGTATCAACTTGAGGCATACAGTTTCTTATAGTTTTTATTTATGACAAGAAACAATTGCAGTCACATATTACAAAATGAGCATGTACTAAGAAGTTCTTAGGCCCGTATTCAGAAACAGTGCCTGAGTCTAGGCATCGATTTTTGCCATTTTTCAATAGAGAACTGTCTAAAAAGCCATACCCACCACACATAACATACCGAAAGTTAAGCCCTACGCTTGTAATTTCACCTGAATGAAACAACGCAAGCAGCGTTTGCTGTGATTCGGGCTCTTTGCGTGCTAAATGCTAGCAGATCAGAAATTCAGTTGACTGACGTTCTTGCAATCCATTTTCCAGTTGACAAGAGATTTTACACATGATTGGTTAATTTTGATTTGATTGAGCTTTCAGAACATACTCGTATGTAGCTCTTAGAAATAATAAGTTGAAGTGGCAATGGGCAGGTCATATAGCTCGAAGAACCGACAACCGTTGACGAAACCGGAAGACGAAAAGTAGAGCGCCCACCCACCAGATGGACCAACGACATTGTTAAGATCGCGGGAAGTCGGTGGATGGAAAGAGCTCTTGGACTTCTTCAGGCTGATGATGATGAGCTTTCAGAAACCGGCCGTAAGTTTTGCTTTTGCGTTTTAGAGACCTGTTTCTCTGCTACGAGTACACTCGTGTGCAGCGAAGCTTGACAATTTATGACACAATTTGTCTTATATCGGCAACTTTCGTGCAATTAAGTGGAAACTGCATGTATTCGTTAATGAAGCTGGTTCACTTAATGATAAGGAAAAGTAATTCGCATTCTATTTTGTTGTTTTTGTATTAAGCGAGTAACAATTTTTTTTTGCAAATGATAGACTTACTTACCTGATGGTAAGGGTGCTGTCGTTGCGTTGCTTACCCTGAAGGAACTTTTTTAAATTTTACTTGAACCTATAAATGTTATAGCTGAGTGAAAAGATTCCACAATAAAGATAAAACAGAATTCGTATTGAATTCCTCATCATTAACTGACTGACTGGCCTCTCAGCTCAGTTGGTAGTAGCTCTGCCTTCTGCGCTGTAGGTCGTGGGTTCGATCCCAACCGAGAACAATTATTTGTGTGGTGAACACTACTGTTTGTTTGTCTGGCTGGGTGTTATATCGAATTCTAATGTATGTGTTGTTAACCGGTTTTGGGATAGGACACCCCTAATCGGATCGAGTAGCGTGACACATCCCTAGAGTAGGAATGGAAGAAGAAGAAGGAAAACAGGAAGATGGCTTCGTCATACGTAGTTGTATTGTTTGCCGTGTAATAAAAGTAAAATAGAGTTGTAGCTCTAATCAATTAAGAGTTTTCGTTTTAACAGTATGTACAAAAAATCGGTTGTCTGTAAAGTCGGTTTACTGACGATTGTTGAACGTGACAACGCCATACAGCTGTCCACGCGAACGCATCGCTCACTCAAGTAGGATCGCGGAGGCCGATTGTGCCTCTTTGTCGCTCATTCCGCGCTCTCGCTTGCACTTCAAGCCTTAAATCGAACGCCTCAGAGCGAAGTAACGCCGCATGAGTCATGGTTTTTCGTGTGTGCAGCCGGCTCCATCGAATTAGAAGACGTTGTCACGTCAAAAAAATATCAGCTATCTGGTTCCCAAGGTAAAACTCTCCTTCATTTAGGGCTGTAGGCTGTAGTTTGTTGCCCTGTTCTCTAGACTAGGTCGCGTGGAACTGGCAACTAGACTCAACTTACTTTTAAGACGTTTCAAAGTGATCCTTTAGATACAACTGAATAAATAAATTTCGAATAACTCGACCAATTTCTAAAAGTTTTAAACATATGCGTCAAGTGCACGAAAGGAGCCTCTTTGAGGCGCACTTAAAATCCTTTCACCACACTTGGTTCGACAGAATCAGTGACCAATAAGAAGAAGAAGAAGTGTTTTAAAAACAGTAAAATATTTTTATATCAATTTAAACTCAATAAACGTTTCCGGGTAGGCGTAACCTTGTCTAGTCTATTAAAACAAGAATAGATCAAACACTTATTCTAGATTTAAAATAATCTGATTATTAGTTAAATGACGCAAGCACTGTCTTGTTAAATAATAATTTCGTCAGAAGTAAAAACGCAATAAATTATAAAACTAAAATAAGTTTTTCGTCTTGGCTTTATATTATTTGCAGATGTCCTACTTTCAGGAAATTCATAAAGGAAATAACTCAAAACTACCGTAGGTACTTGATCATATTCTGTGTCAGTAGTAGGTAACTGTTAGCCGTTCTGTGGTTATGTAGGAAAAGTAGCACACATTTTACGGGTAGTTAAAAAATGACAAGCTCAATTAAGTAAGGTTTTTAATTAATAGATGACAGGTTTTTTCATGAAAAAAAATAGAGTAATAAACTAAAGATGTCTAGTTAAATGTGAAGAAATCTGAAAAAGTATTATGAAAATTAATGAATTTGAAAATTTCTAGTCCGTTGATTTGAATCGAATACGCGCTATTAGATAAATTTGTAAAATAATCTCTTTTAGGCTTAGTCGTGTGGAACTGGCGAACCTAGATTAATCTACTTAGACCTAAGATGATTCAGAGGATAGGTACTTGTTTATTTGAAGTTGGTTATAAATAGTTGGCGAAATATATTTTACCAATAGATGGCGTTGATTTTTTTTTCAATGCAAAAAGAGCACTTTTGCGGAGTTTGAACCAGGACTAAGACGCTGAATCTGAGACGCTCTGATTGATTGCGCCACGGTGAAAATAATTTACAATGTGAAACTATCGATTAGTTCCACAAAAGCATTATAGGTCCTGGTTCAACTGTTTCTACTTGTTTTGGTACAACAAGAATATCAAGCTAAACCAACACAAGTAAAACTATTCCTCTTCTGTAGTTGTTTTATTGATGCTTTATAGCATCAATCTAAAACAGTCGTCAATAAACACTATTTTAGAAATAGCGAACATAAAATTAAGTATAATATTTGTTTTAAGGCTCCAATTGAATTGCAATAGGTCATGATGGTCGATATCTTGAGCCTACGATGCAGTAAAGTTCAGAGTTCTTCCAAAATGACTCGCCTCTAGCTCAGTTGGTAGTAGCTCTGCCTCCTGCGCCGTAGGTCGTGGGTTCGATCCCCACCGAGAACAAATATTTGTGTGGTGAACATAAATGTTTGTTCTCTGTCTGGGTGTTATATTGTATTCTAAGTATGTACCTATTTACAAAAAAAAAACGTATTCTAGTATTATATCAGCTATCTGGTTCCCATAGTACAAGCTCTGCTTAGTTTGGGGCTAGATAGTGTTGTGTGGATTGTCTATAATATTTATTTATTTAAAATAAACTTTAAACTCTGATTTCCACTTGGAAAATAGGTATTTTCCACATTAAAGGTGTTGGGTGATGGATGATATTTGCACATGATTTGTGCAATTCCAGGAGTCTCAGTTTTGCTACCACATTTCGTCTACCAAATGTTGTTTTCTTGTGAGCACTCTCTCCCTCTTTTGTATGGAAAGTTGATGAGACAAAAACTCAGTTATCACGTCACGTATTTTTGCTGTCCCATCTTTTCTCCATACAATAGAGAGAGACAAATAGGCGAAACGAAAACCACTTTTCGTACGAAATGTTGTAAATGATGTGGGACTTGCCATTCAGTTTACCATCGCAGTTCGCAGCTGTTCGCCTAAATGTGGCCGAAGTCTAATCCAAACCAAATTTTCAACCAAACAACATGCACTTTCCACAAAACCACTTGCAACAAAACTAATGTAGCAAGTCTACGATGCAGTTGAAACCTTAAATACCTGAAATAAGGTTCAAAGCTTGCTGAAAGGATTGTGGTACGCTAAGATGTAACCTAGAAACAAACGTGGATGCATGCTTTTGTGAAACAGCTGAAAAAGAACAGCCAGGTCACTTTCGTGAAACGTAATTAGACTGACCTTTAAAGTGTAAATTATGATTCAAAAACTAGCTCTAAGATCTGGCACTGTTGAATTTACATGCATTATAAGGCAATAAATATACTGAATACTAAATACAACTCAGTTGGTAGAAGCTTTACCTGCTCAGTTGGTAGAAGAACGATCACAGAACACAAGAGAAGAACTCCGAGTCCATACAAAAAAGGAGGGTACATAAATTCTTAGTTCATGGGATACAAAATAGATGGCGTTGATTATTTGTTTCAAAGCAAAAAGACTACAAGTTTCGGGGCTTGCATCAGGGATGACCGCATCTTGATACAATTGAGCAGATATCGAGACGTTGATTGACTGAGCCACAGAGGATAGATTGTAAGATGAAACTATCGATCACTTCCAAAAGCATAATTCGCCTTCTCGCTCATCACTTGTAACCCCTTTTAAGTAGCCCCCGCTCCCCAGCCACAGCCACAGGGGCACTCATCGTTTTTCCATACACATCGGGGCTAACGTCTACGTAAACGATGATGAGCCGCACACGACAAAATTGATGTTGAAAAAACCTATAACTTATAGACTCTGTACTAGCTGATTTCACCACGGATGCAGATAGAACGCGTTGCTGTTCCCAGCGCTAGGAGTATCCCAGCTGTTGATAATTATTTGAGCTAGGCCCAACGCCACTGACCCATAAAGCGTGTGATTCATCTGTGGATTCTGTCAAATTGGTGACTGCCACGAGCTATTTCTCGAGCTTTAAACATCGTTTAAGCTTTTATAAACGAGTTACGAAGTCGGATTTTGTTTACCTTTGGCAAGAATACACACGATACCTATCTATGAAAAAAAATCGTTGCACTCCGGGAACGCCGACAAAAGTTAAAACTTAAACAATTATCCCCCTCACTTCCCGACTACCATTCAATCCCCCTCCCCCTCGACAGACCTCGATGTATGTATTTACAAAAAAATGTGTCATCATCAGCCTGAAGACGTCCACTGCTAGACATAGGTCCAGCAGTCTTCAGGCTGATGATGATAATGTGATGATGTGTTTCCAGGAAGAACGATTCTGAGGTCTTTCCGTCCACCGAATTCCTGCAATCTTAACAATGTCGTCGGTCCGTCTGGTGGGTGGGCGCCCTAATACGTTTCGTCTTCCGGTTTGTACTGGTCGCCATTCGAGAACCTTTATTCCCTAACGGTTGTCAGTTCTTCGACCTATATGACCTTGAAAAATGTGTATAAGACCAGTATTATAATAATATATCAGCTATCTACTTCCCATAGTAGAAACTGCTTAATTTGGTGCTTATTAAGGCCTGCGTACACCTAGTTCGCTGGCGTCGACGATCAGTGAAACGCTGTCAAATTTGACAGCGATATTTGACAGCGTTTCACTGATCGCTACCGCCAGCGGCCTAGGTGTGCGCAGGCCTTTAGTGTTGTGTAGAATATCTAATAGGTTTTAAAAAAACTAGAAGTCTTTAAAAAAACTGCGTATCGATATAATAACTCAATTTGCTACGACGCCGATGTGACGCCACGAATTCAAATTCTATGCCTGTCTCTATAATCATTGTGAAACTCAAGTAGGCCCATAACCTTTTTTTTGCATTTAGCAATTACAAAGGCCTGCTATTAAAGTCCTACCTAAACAGATAGGCGTGGCAGTCGGTGTTTATAGAGCAAGAGCTCGCTGGATGTACTTTACGTCAGCAACATCTTCGCGCGATTGCTCGCTAGCGTTGTGGGTTAAGATTGTACTCTCATAATTATATCGACATTTACAAATCAAACACAGCAATATGAGTATTAGAAATAAGGTCTTTGGGAGATCTGTGATGAAGTTTGATTGTTAAAGGTAGTGGAACTGTTAAACACTAGGTGTAATTTCACTTTTTACCCACCAAAATATGTGTGGTGAGCAAATAAATAGTTATTTGTCTATCTATCTATGCATGATTGCTAATTCATTTATGCATTAATAATTTCTGGCACGTGAGGCTGGACATCTGTATGCCTCAAGTTGATGGACGTAGGGAAGTGCATTGTTCCAACCACTGCCTTTACAAGGCAATGGTTTAATGGCAGAATTAGTGCTGAGCCTACTCCTATTGTCAAACTGTAAAATTTAAATAATGTGTTTTCTTTTTATGTGTTGTGTCTTATTTGGCAATAAACTTTTTGTATAATAATATGTATTTGCAATGCTTTGTTACAGGCAACGGTTACCTCTTACCATTAGGTGGGTTATATGCTTGTCCATCAGCAACTTGTGTAAAAAAAAGGCGTCAAGTTCTATGGGCGTCAGTTCCTTACTTGATAGCACCCTAGCGTTATTACTAACCCTCATCTCTCGCACTAAATCAGCACAAACATCTCAGTACAAACAGTAACAGTTATATTCTAAATACAGAGAGTATGTTCACCTGGTGACTCATTGATCGGTATCTCACAGACTGATTTAATTGTGTATTTATAAAAACTTGTAGTATTCGTTCTGTATAGATGAGTTTGGAAAGGTCTTCTAGGCTTGGTCGCTTGGAACTGGCACCTAGACTCACCTAGCTTTAAGACGTTTCAAAGTGATTCTTGTATCGCATTGAATAAAATTTTATTGAGTTTGAGTTTGAGACTTAGATCTACCTAGCTTTAAGACGTTTCAAAGTCAAAACTTCAAAAAAAGTAATTTTTTTTTGATAAAAACCTTAAAGAGATATAAAAAACTTATTACACACTAGACGAGTAAATAACGAAGAAATAAAAGAATAACGTTAATCATATAAACCCTTTGTTATCTTTTTATTTTATATTAAACCTGCTTACAATCTGCATGATTATTCAGACCAAAAGTATCAGGCGAGGCCATAATGAATATGAAAATAAACCGTCCGATTACATAGAAACCTCTACTTACTATGAAAAGAGAGTCAAGATCATTACCCGAAGTCGGAGCTTTGCCACCAAATTTCGTCTCCCAAATGTTGTTTTCGTTTCGCCTATTTGTCTCTCTCTATTGTATGGAGAAAATTGACAGCAAAAATACGTGATGTAGAAACGATCGAAACGAGTTTTGTCTCATAAATTTTCAATACAAAAGAGAGAGACCCATGCTCACACGAAAACATCATTTGGTAGATGAAATGTGGTAGCAAAACTCCGACTTAAGGTACCGAACAAAAAAATGCGAAGAAATTAATTATTTCCTTGTAAGTAATGGTTTGTTATTAATTTGACTGTATACAGTAAAGATATAGAGAATTTCCAGGTACAAGATAAATCGGATTTTTACAAACTGTAAAAAAAGGCGCAAAAAGGAATTCTGGTTTATTTGCTAGTTGTACAAATCGATGGAGAGGTAGAACAAAGAAAATATTGATGGATTACGTGACAAATCATAAGGGTTATAGGAATGCTGACATGACAGCTGATTGAGGGAGATGGAATATATCATTTGTACCAATGTACGATAAGGACAGGACGATGATGATGAGTTTTATTCACAAGACCCTTATTATTCTTGCATTATAATTGTTGTTGGCAAAGACTACCGCGTTCTACTACTCACTACTCCATTAAGATTTGCAACTATGTATTTATAACATTGTAAGTACTTTGTATATACCTAGTCGGATTTCCGGTGATGGAAAAGTTCTAGAAATAATTTATCATCAACAAGCTTCGTTTGATGAATTTTCATGTGCATAGTATTTTCTAGATGAAATAAAGATAATCAGAAATACCTACACAAGTAAAAGATATTTCAAGTATGTTTGCCCTGACATTTCCAAATCTGAACGATTACTTAAATTCCGAGTTGATTTTATCAAGAAATACTTCCATAATTGTTCAACGTCCAAACATGTTACTGATTTTATCAGGAATATTTAAACGGTAGCGAAATTTGGATACATGAACCTGAATGATTTATCCATCAATCCTCAGCAATTTAGCGACAGATTTTAAATAAATCGTATTGCCCTTAAGATTTTTACGACTCCACAAACATCTGTTCGTGACTCACTCGACATTGGCCCGAGAAATTTCAGGAAACACGAATACTCGGGTGTATTTAAACACTGACCCTGAATATGATCGAAACAAATTCACCAACCGAAATCTCTCACTTTACTACCAATCATGCATTCCACCGACAAAAATTTCGTAGTGTAGTGCATTAACTCAAATAACTTTGGCAATAACACAAGATCGTTTGTTCTTACTCTATTTTCTGCAAAGATAAACATCATAACTGAATTTTAGTGCTTCATGACTTTGTTGCTTTTTTGCGGATGTAATTGGGGTCAATTGTTGATGCTGCGGCCACATTATCGGTATACGATAAAATCACATCATGTCTATTATATCGTGTATTTAAACGGCTGCTTTATGCATCGATAATCTGCCCGCAGCATCAGGAAGACATATTAAAAATGTACTCACGTTATGCTGATGCAGAGTGAGGACCACGTTGTCGAAGGTGGAAGCATTGGATAGAGCCTCGGAGCTGCCTCGCAGTAGCTCAGCCAGTAAGTCAGCGCCAGGTTTGACCCCAGCGAGCTTCGAAGGAGACGACGTTGCGCGCACATGAGTCGGCCCACGACCTCTATTCCCACTTCCAGTAATCGCCCCAACACTGGTTTTGCGACTCGGCACGGTAGCGTCCGAAAAACTCCTTCTACCAACTTCCACAGACCTACATGTTGGAGCTTCTAAGTTCTTTCCGAAGGGGCCTTTAGAGAACTGCTGCCGTTTCCCTTCCACGTCCGAAGAATCTGACGGACTAAGCGGAGATGGCGATGCCGTTCTATCTCTGGAACACGTATCGCTCTCCGCTTCCGAAGGGGAGTCTCTGTATTTTGGTCTCGTTCTAAACGAGTCGTCATCTCGTTCGTCAGAGCTTTGTTGGTAGAACCTCGCCCTTCTGGCTCTAAGCTCCTCAGATTTTGGCCAGCTCGGTGCTTGTGCCTCTTGGGGGCTTGGTGGGCCGTTAGTAAACGAATCATCTGACTTGTCTCCTATAAGGGAGGAGGTTCGCGTTTCTGCGGACAATCGCATATCTTGAAGTGAAACGTCACTGCTTTCTCGATTGCATCCGTTTACTGATGGAGGATCTTCTTCTCCTCCGTCGTCACTAGGCGTCGTGATGTAAATACCCTTCCGTCGTTTCGTTTTATCGAGAGGTCTCCGTCGTTCTCTAGCACCGATCGGGGCCGGCGTGCAGGGGTTCTGCACAGCAGCCAGCAAGCTCTCTACCTGCTCACTCGTGATGGTCTCGTCCTCCTTGTCTCGATCCAATGAACCGTCGGACGCGGCGTCCGACTTGTTCGGTTCCTCTAGCGGTAAGTCTTTGGACCACTGTTTCACTATACACTCATACACAGGCACAGGGATCGAGCTATCGATATCCTCACAGATATCAGGATAGCCGAGCGTCAAAGGTAAATGGGAACAATCACAGTTGGCGTTGGCACACACAGGCACAGGAAGGTCCGGGAGGGGAGGAAACGTAAAGGGTTGCGCCGGTTCCAGAGGGGAAGTTCCTTCACTGTTAGCCTGCGCACTATCGGCTTGCGAGCCGTCACTTTCTACACGTAGTTCGTGTAACACTCGTGGGGCCATCAAGACCGGTAAGCTCCCACCGGCTTCAGCCGGGCCCTCCTCCCGCACTGGAGGGATGCGACGCGGCAGCGGGTGCGTCAGCGAACGAGCGCCTAGCTGCTTATGTGGCGTATCCTGCGGTGGCGAGCGCGGCGCAGGGGACGCGTGGTTCAGGAGACCCTCGTCTGAGCCCACTGCTGAATCCACAGACGCGACTGACCCACCCTCAGTTACGTTTTCGTCGGTCGTTGAGGAGGCATCGCCATCACGTCGCGACGCTCCGGCTCGCTCCGCCTGCGCCTTGATAGCCTTCTTTCCGAAGTCGAAGATCGAATGCTGTCGCTTCGGATCGCGGTAGTGCTTCTGCGCAAAGTCACCCTGTGAGAAGGACGCGCTTCGGTAAGGAATTGTCTTCTGTGCGTAAGAGCCGACGATCGAGCGGGGTTTGACGCGGAACAGGGTAATGTTGTCGGCGTCGAAGTCGTCGAAGCGGTCGACGGAGACACCGCGCGGCGGGCTGTGCCGGTGGCGCAAGCGTGGCGGCGGCACCGGTGGCAGAACAGGCGCCGAGTGCGGCGGCGGCAGCGGTGGTGGTGGAGGTGGTGGGGACGGGGGCGTGGTGCGCTGCAGCAGACGCTCGGTGAGCGAGGCGAGGCGCTGGTGCCGGCTGGAGGGTGAGGGCCGCTCGTCCTTTGCGCCGCGGCCCAGGCGCCGCTGGATACGGTCCAGCGTGCGTCGGTCGGGCCTGGCGCGGCCGAGGCACGCTGCGAGCGCCTCCTCGGAGCAGCAGCGGCACGGACAAGCACGCGGCGGAGGCGCTCGGCGCACGCAGTACCGCACCGCGCCCAGCGTCACGTACGGAGACCTGCGCGAGAGACGCCGTGTTATTATAGCGGGGCGAAGAGACGCGCGCGCTCGCCGAAAAGCTCGGAGGCGAGTGGGACCGATTTAGAGCGGACGAGCTTCGCCGACTCCGGATTCCGGGAGGATTCCCCGCGACCCACTCCGCCACGGGTCGGGAGTTATATCGGCGCGGTGAGTCGCGCGGTGTGCTCGCGACGCCGGCGTCGGTGCAAGCGCGCCGGCAGGTGTGAGACAGACGGTCGGAAGACGCGTCCGCTAAAAATAGTTGGACGTTGGCGATTTGGCGACACTGCGACCTCGTAGCGATGTTTACAATTTTCATACTTAGTTACAGGCAGAGAGCAGAGATAAATTCTAATTAATTAGAGAAGACGTGTTAGAAGGCGTGCCTCGCGCGAGTGTTGCACGCTCAAACAGGTGCATGCAAATGTTTTGTTTACATACCGTTTTGTGTTTCTAGCGTAGGTACCTACTACTGCTTGATTTAAATGCACTGAATGCGATCCATTTCAGTAACAGCTGTTATTTATGGCAAATAGTTGAAACTGTTCTGCTTCCGATTGTGGTTGTAGTACGAATTCATCTTTCTTAAATATTTGAATTTACCTATCTGCCTAGTACAGGGTATGTTCCTAGTAAAAAATCTTAATAAAATAATTTCTAGGAAATGCTGGTTTGCTGACGTCAACATCATTTTTTTTTTTAAATATACAGATCCTGCAAACGTTTACCTAGCAGGAATCGAGCCCGCACCGCACAAAAAGTGTCTCAGCAAGACTCCCAAAATATTCTACCCTAACTCTGCGTTTCCACCAAAACAAAAACACTGCAGGTGTTTCACAACTTGTCAATGATACAAATAACAACCTCTGGAGCAACAGGACCAATTCGCAGCGAGACAGATTCTCAGCTGGACAGATTAGCAAAAAATGCAAATAATATATTAGACATTGAAATTATGACACAGCTTGTTTTGTTGGTGGTAGCGTTTCTGCTCAACCCTCAAACATTGTAAATATTATTTTCAAGAATCAAATGATTCGACAGCATGTTTCACCAACATGTTTTGTGTTACTGTGGAAGACAGAGCATGTATTTTTGTAGGTGTTTCGATGATCAAAACGCAGGGTTACATTGATTTATCAGATGGTATGAATAAGAGTGGTAAGTACAGTGAACCTGGAGTATTCCCGCCTTCTTCGCGCGCCATCTTGCGGCGATCTGGGGCGCGCTTCCGACGCCATCGGGTCACGTCACGCCACGCATACTTTGCGGACGGATCTGTAATAAATAATACAGGATTTACAGGACTTACAGCATTTACAAGACTTACAGCATTTATATACAGGACAATGTTTTGAGGAGGGCTCACAATCGCTCCCGGAATTAAAAGCGGAAGCCTATGTCCAATAATGTCAATCAGTGGACTTCATCAGCTTGATGATGATGATGATGATTGACGACACGACCAACGAAAATAAAAATCTCGGAATCTTTAATCCTTTATAGGGGAAAGATATCCCTTCCCTAATTTTTTTTAAAAAAAGTTCACTGCTGGGCCTAGTGAATGGCCCACCTGATGATAAGTGGAAACCGTCGCCTATAGCAAAGCATTGCCTCGAAGGTCACGCATGTTAGGAACGAATCCGACGATGCACTGCCTTGCGTCCATCAATTTGAGGCATGCCTACAGGTGGAATGAAGGTTCCCAAGGCGACCATGAGAAGGTGAAACGCAGAACTTCAGTTTTCAGGCGTATTTACCTAATATTTGAAAACCCAACTGTACATACCAATATAAGGGACCTATTTTTTTATATATATAAAATAAAAACGCAATATAACACGCGCAATATAAAATTTCTTAATTGGGAATTCTTAGGTGCACTACGAAACGACATCTATGAAAGCTTTTCAGTACTACAGGGCGGGCGGCGCAACCCAACATTATGTTGGGCGGCTTGACGCGGTAGGTGGGCGGAGGGGTTAACTGAGGCTAGTTTCATAGCTTTTTAATAGATGCCGCTTTTATAAATGTATTATTTTTTCTCGAACCACACTTTGAAGCAGGTAGGAGCTTCGAACATGACATGACTAAGTAGCATTTAGACAGCCTTGTTTGAAATAAATTTTGATTATGTTGTGTCAGCGAGACAATATTTTGTGTCCATAACTTTTTAACCAACTTCAAATAAAAAAGGAGGTTTTCATTTCGGTTGGGTTTTTCTTAGCCGATATTATGAAAAGGCAATCTTTCCAGATTAGTCCTAGGCATTGCTATTCAGCGTGGCAATGCCGCCAGCGCCTTGGGGACGCTTCCGTCTGGTACTGATTTGGATCAGTTGAGCTATCTCTAGATCGTTTGTTACAGTCTACAGATAGCTCGACTGTTTCTTGTGTACGTATTTTGTACATTTTGTAAATATTTGTTTAATTTTAAGTTCCATAGAAATCTAATTTAAATCAGTTCAGCATTTCGGCCATTAAGTACCTACCTAGGTAGGTTTCTTAAGTTTTTTAAATTTTAGTTTCTTATGTTATTATTACAACAAGTACCTATAAGTGCTTCCCCGTTTGAGTTTCATATTGATCATAATTTAAAATGAAAGCCGCTCATTTGTATCACAAAATTGAGTCATTAAACTTAAGACGAGGTCTCAGGAAATCATTATTTACCCATATTTGCGGTTCAATGACTTTCTGGAATATTTACTGTTTATAATAATTTTAAGTTATTGGAAGCATTATGTTCATGTTCATTCAGGCACATAAAACACTAGTATAAACAAAAACATTGATTCTCTGAATAAATAAATATAAATAAATATTGTAGACCATCCACACAACACTATCTAGCCCCAAATTAAGCCGAGCTTGTACTATGGTAACCAGATAGCTGATGCAATACTTAAATATTTTTTTTGTAAATACATACTTAGAATACAACAGAGAACAAACATCTGTGTTCACCACACAAATATTTGTTCTCGGTGGGGATCGAACGAAAGCGTGTTTGGTGCTCTGTGGGATCGAACCCACGACCTACGGCGCAGAAGGCAGAGCTACTACCAACTGAGCTAGAGGCCAGTCAACCAACTGAGCTAGAGGCAAGGATTTTTGCTAGAGGCCAGTCAGTGAATGTCATTATCTCTTCTTCTTCCTGCTCTTATCCCACGCTAAGTGGGGTCAGCAACAGTTTTACTTCTTCCACTCACCTCTATCATTCGTCATCTCAGTGCTCACTCCTTTCTTGCTCATCATCTTTGACACAGTCCATCCATGTTTTTTGACGTGACAACGTCTTATAATTCGATGGAGCCGGCTGCACGCACGAAAAAACATGACTCTGTTCTGGAATGGCGACCACGAGGCAGTAGATAAAGCAGAACGCAATTGTCCGATGGATTGAAGACATTCTGGTCGCGGGAATGGAGTTAAAATCAGGCTCATAATCATTTTTCCTGTTGTTGTCCTGACTGTTCAGGCCGATTATCACAATCGGTTGGCCATAAAAGCTAAAATTTAGAGGTAAATGACCTCATTTCCTTCAAATTAAATCACTGTAGGTATATACTCCTAAACCGCATCTCTGTGGCGTAATCTCATTCGATGTGCAAGGACAAATAGCGTCTAATGTTACAGTATTACATAATTTTATAATCTCATGCCAATACTTATCGACACGCAAATTGGCAAATTGGCAAATTTTATCATCCGCACTTGATGTGCGGCTGGTTTTTCCGCAACTAGGCCGATGGCGGGCCCTTTTTGCGTGACCCTTGACACGTGTTGCTCGGATTTTTTCAAGTTCTTTAGAACACGCGCCGGTTTCCTTACGATGTTTTCCTTCAGTTTAGAGTACTGGCATAGTCCACATAAATTTTTCAACAGAAAAACTCATTGGTACACGACTGGATTTGAACCCACGACCTTCCAATCGTAAGGCGGAGCCGCTACCACTATCGACACGCTAAATAATACATTTTCGTGGTTTTATGTTAAGATCTGTGAAGAAAAACCACAGGGGAATTCCCAACAAGTCTCGAACACTTTTCTGGAGCATTCTGGAACAGTCTCGTGATAATATTCTTCAATATTATGTCACCCATGTTCAAAAAGAGCAAGGAATTCAACAATAAACTATTCATCTTCATACAAAGCCTATTTATAGAGTTCCACAGCTTCTAAGCCACTAAAAAGCGTTTCAACACAAACACGCTACAAAAACAAGAAACTTACGAGGTATTTTGTGATTATTTCTGTAATGTAAGAATCGTGTGATTTATCAGATACAGTTCATTTGGTTCCGCAAAGACATTAACAAATCAACGCGATAAAAAAACTAATGGCCACAGATAAAAAAATGAAACGATTAAAATCTAATTAATCATGAATATGTTTTTCGCAGCCTATAGTTTAAATGTTAAAAGCTATAATAAATTATGTAGCGATGTCACTAAGCATTGTTTATGGATTTTTGAGGTTTTTGGTTTTTTGGAGATCATTTAATTTTAGTTGTCTTTTAAACATTATAAATGCTCATTTCACATGATGACCGAAGAAAAATATATTTTCTGCCTATCCTACCTAAAAAAGCAGAAAGAAAAAGAAAATCGAACTATTTTTATTTTTCTACATTATTTTTATATTACTCCTTCTCTAAGCAGCACCCACACATTTTATATATCTTTTTGTATAAACAGCATGGATAAAAATCCGCCTATCCGCCCATTCTCTAATAGTTTTATTCTTAGAAATCATTTTTGTCAATCGGCGAATTCGTACCTACGGAACCAGAAATAGAACGATGTGACTCGCACCTTGCGTAACGTCAGACCGACATTTTAAATAGTTTTATAACTTTTGAACTCTGTTTTGAATGTCGGAGAAACATTTCCATTACTCCTTTAAACCGATTTCAAATAAAAAAGGAAAGGTTCTCAATTCGGTTGTATTTTTTTAAATTTGGTATGGCTTTAGTTTGAAAACAACAAGATGCTTGTCTGTGTGTGTAATTAGTCTGCTTCAATCCCTGCGTTATTGGCTTTTCCAACTAGAAGTACTTTTCAGACCAAAATAAACACGAATTATAGCTAGGGACATAATAAATAATTCGCTATAAACGGACCACATAAGTACAACTACAAAATAAAATACATGTTTTCATTTAAAAAATAAATAAAATGATGAAATTAGAACATCAACGCCATCTCTTGACACTGATGCTCCTAGCGGACCACCACAGACCACCATAATGGGCCGATATGTAAAAATCTTTTATCTGAAAGGTTATACTTTCAAATTGGTCCCATAGAAATTACATCAAAATCGACTAAGCAGTTTTTATTTGATTATACAGGGTACAATAAAAATCTATATATATATAACTCAAAGGTGACTGACTGACTGACTGACTGACATAGTGATCTATCAACGCACAGCCCAAACCACTGGACGGATCGGGCTAAAATTTGGCATGCAGGTAGATGTTATAACGTAGGCATCCGCTAAGAAAGGAAAATGGAAAATTATTTTCCAAAGAGGAGGAAAAGGGGAAAAATGGTTTAAAGAAAAATCAACGCACAGCCTAAGCCGTCAGCCCTAAAAGCATGAAACTTAGAAGGTGTGTTCCTCTAATAGAGCAGAGGTGCACTAAGAAAAAAAAATAGGAAAATTCTTTCCCTAAAAGAAGAAAAAACGTAAAATGATTTTATGAAAAATCACAAAAAATAGCTTTACAAAATACGCAAAAAAAAACATCAAAAAAAAAATCGGTTGTCTGTAAAGTCGGTTTACTGACGATAGTTGAACGTGACAACGTCATACAGCTGTCCACGCGGACGCATCGCTCACTCAAGTAGGAGAAAGACAGATGTCGAACGCCGCCGAACGCGGAGGCCGATTGTGCCTTTTTGTCGCTCATTCCGCGCTCTCGCTTGCACTTCAAGCCTTAAATGGAATGCCTCGCGGACTCGGACTCGGACTCGAACTCTCGGACCCGGAACCCGACCGAACCCTTATCCTTACCCTCATTTACCCTTACCCTCATTAACCCTTACCCATTACCCGACCCGGGCTCGGGCTCAGGTAAATGGAACGACGAAACGACGTAACGACGCATGAGTCATGTTTTTTCGTGCGTGCAGCCGGCTCCATCGATTTATAAGACGTTATCACGTCAAAAATTTTCAGCTACCGCAGCATTTGACACCAGGTTTTAATACACACAAATGTTTACAGAAAAACCGATGAACACCACGAAGACAAAATCGCGGGAAACATCTATCATACTTAAACTAAACACTGCTGAAAAAAATCGACTCCAACAGCACTCGCCTTCAAATTCAAATACACTCTAAAGTACAAGCTCAAAACTATAGTAAACAGCAGTTGTTCATGTCAAATTAAAAATCTGATTCGATTATACACCAACACCCATACGAAACCCCAAATTAGCCACTAATATAACATAAAATCACAAAAAATGGCGTTACAAAATACGAAAAAAACACATTAAAAAATTTGAAGCTACCGCAGCATTTGTCACCAGGTTTTAATACACACAAATGTTAACAAAAGAACCGATGATAACCACTAAGACAAAATCACGGAAAACATCTATCATACTATACACTGCTGAAAAAAATCGGCTCCAACAGCACTCGCCTTCAAATTCAAATACACTCTAAAGTACAAGCTCAAAACTATAGTAACCAGCAATTGGTCATGTCAAATAAAAAAAATCTGATTCCATTATACACCAACACGCATACGAAACCCCAAATTAGCCACTAATATAACATAAAATCACAAAAAATGGCGTTACAAAATACGAAAAAAACACATTAAAAAATTTGCAGCTACCGCAGCATTTGTCACCAGGTTTTAATACACACAAATGTTAACAAAAGAACCGATGATAACCACTAAGACAAAATCACGGAAAACATCTATCATACTATACACTGCTGAAAAAAATCGGCTCCAACAGCACTCGCCTTCAAATTCAAATACACTCTAAAGTACAAGCTCAAAACTATAGTAACCAGCAATTGGTCATGTCAAATAAAAAAAATCTGATTCCATTATACACCAACACGCATACGAAACCCCAAATTAGCCACTAATATAACATAAAATCACAAAAAATATCTTTACAAAATACGAAAAAAAAAACATTAAAAAATTTTCAGCTACCGCAGCATTTGTTACCAGGTTTTAATACACACAAATGTTTACAAAAACCGATGATAACCACTAAGACAAAATCGCGGGAAACATCTATCATACTTAAACTAAACACTGCTGAAAAAAATCGGCTCCAACAGCACTCGCCTTCAAATTCAAATACACTCTAAAGTACAAGCTCAAAACTATAGTAACCAGCAATTGGTCATGTCAAATAAAAAAAATCTGATTCCATTATACACCAACACGCATATGAAACCCCAAATTAGCCACTAATATAACATAAAATCACAAAAAATAGCTTTACAAAATACGAAAAAAAAACATTAAAAAAATTTCAGCTACCGCAGCATTTGTTACCAGGTTTTAATACACACAAATGTTTACAAAAAACCGATGATAACCACTAAGACAAAATCGCGGGAAACATCTATCATACTTAAACTAAACACTGCTGAAAAAAATCGGCTCCAACAGCACTCGCCTTCAAATTCAAATACACTCTAAAGTATAAGCTCAAAACTATAGTAACCAGCAATTGGTCATGTCAAATAAAAAAAAATCTGATTCGATTATACACCAACACGCATACGAAACCCCAAATTAGCCACTAATATAACATAAAATCACAAAAAATAGCTTTACAAAATACAAAAAAAAACATCAAGAAATTTTCAGCTACCGTAGCATTTGTCACCAGGTTTTAATACACACAAATGTTTACAAAAAAACCGATGAACACCACTAAGACAAAATCGCGGGAAACATCTATCATACTTAAACTAAACACTACTGAAAAAAATCGGCGCCAACAGCACTCGCCTTCAAATTCAAATACACTCTAAAGTACAAGCTCAAAACTATAGTAAACAGCAGTTGGTCATGTCAAATTAAACATCTGATTCGATTATACACCAACACCCATACGAAACCCCAAATTAGCCACTAATATAACATAACATCACAAAAACTGGCGTTACAAAATACGAAAATAAAACATTAAAAAAATTTCAGCTACCACAGCATTTGTCACCAGGTTTTAATACACACAAATGTTAACAAAAAAACCGATGATAACCACTAAGACAAAATCACGGGAAACATCTATAATACTTAAACTAAACATTGCTGAAAAAAATCGGCTACAACAGCACTCTCCTTCAAATTCAAATACACTCTAAATTACAAGCTCAAAACAATGGTAACTAGCAGTTGGTCATATCAAACTAAAAAAAACGAACTCAAATATCCACGCGGACGAAGTCGCGGGTATCAGCTAGTATATTATATTTTTGTTATAAGGTTTTTTATCACATAATTTGGTGACAACCTTAGACAATTTAGGTTAAATTGTCTAAGGTGACAACGTTTCAGTTCCATATGTCATCACTGGCAACACGCGCTGGTTAAAGACCTGCCAAATATGACAGCGATATTCGACAGCGTTGCTCTGATCGCCACCGCAGAAGGCTTAGATGTCCGCAAAGCTTTACCGTTTAATGTACGTTTCCGCTACTGAGTACCGCTATCTTTCCGTGTTTCATGGTAAAATTTGACCATTTAAAAACTTTGTCATGGCTATCGATTTTGCCCACACACATTTTACGACTCTCCTTCTAGGCAGTAAGAGTAATATTTTTTGGGTATCTGGATGAAGATCCAAGGAGAAGATGGAAGAAGAAGAAGTTCTTCTTCTTATCGTGTCACTGGTTCTTTTGAACCAAGTGTGGTGAAAGGATTTTAAGTGCGCCTCAAAGAGGCTGCTTTCGTGCATTTGATACATATTTTCGAACTTTTTAGGTTCTACGACATGCCGAAGTTACCTCACGATGTTTTCCTTCACCGTTTGAGAGCACTGGCATAGTGTACATAAGTTTTTGAGCAGAAAAACTCATTGGTACACGACTGGATTAGAACCCACGACCTTAGGATCGGAAGGCGGGGCTGCTACCACTACGCCACCTTCGCCCTTGAGCTATGGGTCATCGTGCTGGACGTTCCACTGACTACCCTTTTTAGATGTTCCCAAGTTTTTTTTACAAGGGGAACAGCCGTCTCTCTTAAATTACAAACACATTTACGTGTCAGAGTAAGTGATGGTGGTGCAATATAGGCAGAGGCTACTCAACATCAAGTGGGCTAAGTTACTCCATTAATTTATGTCATAAAAAAATACTAAATTACTTATAATCGCATTAAAAACATTAGCGAGTCATTAATCACATTTTGCATAATTTTAATTTGATTTATGAGGTATTTACATAAAAAATAAAAATAAAGAGTGCTTCATTGATATATGGGATTTCAAACGATTTTTAAAAGCGTAATTTGTCAACTCTTAATGGTAGGTTTCCATAAGTCACAAGATTAAAGGTAGAAAATCTCATATGAGCGTACCTATGTCAAAGTCGAAAGATTTTCAATAAAATCGCAAGGATCACTTTGAAACGTCTTATAGCTAGGTGAGTCTAGGTGCCAGTTCCAAGCATTTGCAGTGTATGGGAGGCTTAAGGGGATATTTAGAGCTTTCTCGCTCCCTGAGCAGGTTTTCAGTGCTATCTCCTCTGTAAATGAAGGAGGTAGAAGTAAACTGAAAATTTAACATGTCTTCTTTTTGAAGACATGTTAAATGACATGACATGCCGCCAGCGTCTTGGGGACGCCGTCTGGTACTGATTTGGATCAGTTGAGCTATCTCTAGATCGCTTGTATCGGTCTGCAGATAGCTCAATTATTTCTTGTGTGTTTTGTACATTTTGTAAATATTTGCTTAAATTGTAAGTTTCTTTGTATAAATAAATACTATTATATCTTATTTTTTCCATTTCCCATCGTAACGTCGTCGTAAGAACGATTTTGAGCTCTTTCCATCCACCGATTTCCCGCGATCTTAACAATGTCGTCAGTCCACCTGATGGGATGGTCGCCCTACGTTTCGTCTTCCGCTTCGTGGTCACCATTCGAGAACCTTTATTCCCCAACGGTTGTCGGTTATTCGAGCTATATCACCTGCCCATTGCCACTTCAACTTACTAACCACTGTTCTCTTACCACTGGTAACAGTGGACACACAGTGACTGGGGTAACTTAAGCAATGTTTAAATTTAAATTGCGTTTATAAGCATAGCTGTTAGTTAACCTCTGCCACGTGTACAATTTAAGTTCAATTTTAAACACTTTGTACGCTTTATTTTGAACCGTAGTAAACTCAACTCTAATATTAGAGTATTAATGCTGTCCTGTGCCACTTAAAACTAATTCTTGGGGAATAATAGATAATAAAACGGTGATATTTGGTTCAAAATGGGTCGGTTTGTTGCCAGTTCTTCCTGGATTGGTCGCGTGGAACTGGCACCTAGACTCACATAGCTTTAAGACGTTTCAAAGTGATCCTTGTGATACTATTCAATAAATATTATGTATTTGACTTTGACTTTGTGTGGTTGCCGGTGAAATTACTGGCACGTGAGGCTGAACATTTGTATGCCTCAAGTTGATGGACGCAGGGCAGTGCGTTGCAGGCCACGTTTCTGGCGTGCGTGACCTAAAAGTGCCTACGAGGCAATGCTTTGTTATAAGCGATGGTTACCACTTAACATCAGGTCAGCCATTAATCCAACAGCTAGTTGCATAAAAAAATATCACTTCATTCATTTATGAACCGATGTGAAAATCTATTTTCAAATTGGCCTGGAATAGAAATTTAATCAAAATCGGTTCAGCTGTTAGATTATGGAATCGGGTTTTTAATTTTTTCATTGGTCTAAAACTAGTCAATTGCAAATCTCTAGTAATAATTATAAGTTTAAAAAACTTGAGAAACCGACTTCATTGTAAAACGGCTAAACCGATTTTAATCAAATTTGCTTGGGACAATCTGGACGTAAGAATAACCTTCCGAATAAAAAAATAATTTTCTAAATCGGTTCATAAATGACGGAGGCATGCAGTTACAAACATTAAAAAAAATATTTAAAAAAAATGGCAACACCGATTTTAATAAAATTAAAATGGGACCGATCTGGATGCAGTACCTTTCAGATAAAAAAATAATTTTTCAAATCGGCTCACAAATGAAGAAGTTATGCGGTAACAAACATTAAAAAAAAAAAAAAAAAACATAAAAAAAAAAATACAACCGAATTGAGAACCTCCTCCTTTTTGATTGGAAGTCGGTTAAAAATATCTCCACAATAGCCACTTTTAACTAATCTGTGCTCAGTCTACTAACACTCGTGGGCGACGAAACATTGCTTTTCTTACAAGAATAAAAAAAGAAATTTCTCTCACAATGTATTTTCAACCTTAACTTTAATACTTTAAGGATAAAAATACAATTTTCAGCGTTAAATACCGTCGACCTAAAAAGTCGATGTACAGTACTTTTAACTGAAATTATGTGTTTCAGTATAAAACGCTTCTAAATATAGGTTGTGTCTACTTTAAAAATATGACGCCTTTTTAACTTTTTCTTGTACTGTGATGGTTCAAGTTTTTTCTTCTGTAGGCCTACTACAAGCTCTGTCTGGGTCTGTCGGAAAATCGGCAAATTTTTATAGATGTGCGGGCTGGTTTTTCCGCAAGTAGGCCGCTGGCTACTTGCCTTGCCTTTTTGCGTGACCCTTGACACGTGTTGCTCGAACTTTTAAAGGTTCTACGACACGCCAGTTTCCTCACAAAGTTTTCCTTCACCGTTTTGAGAGTACTGGCATAGTGCACATACATTTTTCGGCAGAAAAACTCATTGGTACACGACTGGATTTGAACCCACGACCTTCGGATCGGAAGGCGGGGCCGCTACCACTAGACCACCAGTGCTCTAAAGTGGGTCTGTCTTTGGCTCTGATTTTAAGACGAAACGTCACACACATAGTCTATTACACTGGATGAGCACTCACACAGACTAAAAACCAGAGCCAGAGACAGAGCCAGACAGAGAGTGGAAGTCCTACTGTTCTTCTTTTCACTATCGTCATTACTTTGTTAATTTTATGAAATGAAATACACTGTGTGTATGCAATAAAGTATTTTCTATCTTCTATTCATCTACTGCAGACAAATATTTTTATATAGTACCAATCATATCCAATTAAGAATATAACGCTTATAATAAAATAAAAACGTGATACAGATTATAAATTTTGTATAGGTACCTGGTTTTAAATCAATAAAATATACCTACCTAGTTAAATTGACAAACTTATTAAATTGTATTTTTAAAACAGGTTTCCAATTATCTTTCCGATTCATTCAATATGTGTGAAAATTATAACTATAGATTATTCAAATCGATTGGATAATCGATTAGTAGATTACTAGAGATTTATCAAAAACTCTTGTTATGTTACGAACATCTTCATTAAATATGCAAATCTCTACTTATTGTGGGAGGTCTTACAGTTTGTTGTATTTATTTGCTTTTAAATCGGATTATTCTTGATTTATTAATAGATCATTGTAATTATTTAGTACTAGTGGCCGCCCGCAGCTTCGCTCGCCCGTTCCCGTAACACCCCGTTCCCGTTGCTTTTTCGGGATAAAAAGTATCCTATGTCCTTGTCCCGGTTCTAAGCTACCTCCCCACTAATTTTCTGCCAAATCGGTTCCGCCGTTCTTGAGTTATAAATAGTGTAACTAACACGACTTTCTTTTATAAATATAGATTTACTTGTAATGAGGCGGAAACATTAATTAAACACTAGCTTTTTACGATTATTATTAAGAATTAAACTAGGTTTAGGTATTGATAAGTCGGTAAAATTTATTATAAGTTTCTAAGTTTCATAGTTGAAGTATCCTTTCATAGTTAAAGAAATTAACTTAGAAGCTATTTTAGTTTTTTATATACACAGTATAGTTCTTTATTTATCTTTTGACATTATAAAAATGTTCTTAGCCTAGTCACTTATATTAAAATACATTAGAGTAACACGTAAATTAGAAGTCATGTCAAACTTAAAAATAAACAGATTGAACTAAGAATGAAAATACACAGTGTTTATCTACCTACTTATTCTAAAACGTGCATTGAATTTGGTAATTGATTCAACCATCATAAATATAAAAAAATACCAGATTTTTTTTTTAAGTAAATTAAGTTTTTAAAACAATAACAGGTAATTCTGCATTTTTTTGTTTTGTTTATTGTATGTTATGATAATATGTTTATTTATTTATTGTTTATTGTATTATGTATAAACAAAACATGTTAAATAAATTAAAAACATTACTTTAACACTTATAGCAATAACAGTTAAGCACTTCTCAATAAATAAGTAACAAATTACATACCTACTATAAGATTTCTTCGATCAAAAAGGTCAAGTTAAGGTCGTTTAACTTTAGAGGCCGAACGATTTGTGGGCCTGAGCGCTTTGACTTGCAAAAATACATATAAGAAACTATTCAAGCAATTTTGAGTCTTAACTTCTTTAACATAACTACTAAAACCCTTCAAATGAAACGTAGCACAGTTCAATGAGAATATTTTGGTTAGTTCTGATACAGGATAAGAGTTTCAATCTTCATAGTAATAAAGGTGGTTTTAATTTGAGTAGATGATTAAAGGTTGCATACATTAATCAATATACAGGGCGTCCCACGGGTGTGCCACATGGAGGAAAAGTACCTTTTCATTACTCATACTCTGAAAGTAGGTCTGAAGTTGCCTGAGGGGCCTAATTGAAAGTAAAACTTTCAGCCCTAGGGAGAATCGCTTTCTACTGACAGCTGTCAAATTATAAAAAAAACAAGTTCTATTTTATTCAACCATGTTCCAACTTTCTAAAGTCTTTCTAACTGCAAGGAGGTCGTTGAACCAAATTCCAACTTTTTATTCAGCAAGTAGGTTGGAAACCCATTACAACGGTAAGAAGTTTAAAAAGTCTAATTAGAGCGCAATGTAAAATTTAAATTTAATTAACATAAAGATAGTATTAAATAAATAATATATCTTCTAAATTACTTAATTAATATATAGCTTCAACTATTTATTTAAAATAACATAGATTTGAGCAAACAATTTACCATTTTTTAAATTATGAGAATGAAAATAATGGCTGAATAATGCTGGCGAGCCGAAGCCGAAGGCCCGCCAGAGAAAAAGAAAAAAAAAACCGGGAAGGCGGCAATTCAATTTTCATTTTCACAAAATTTTCTTTCATGTTTTTATTTTTACTTTCCTTGTATTCGTAATGAAAAGCACAGTGTTTACCTCGGGTGAAAGTCTTTTAAGTCCCTCAAGCTCCATTGGCGCCCTCGCTAACGCTCTGGCGCCAGACCCGTCTCGGGACTCAAAAAACGTGACTTTCAACACTCGGGTAACAATGTACTATTAAAATTGTAGATGGAACCTTTTACTGAAAGTAGACATTATTGGAATTTGAAAAAATATTAATATTTCCCATGTATTTCATTTAAATATCTTTGAATGCAGTTTAAATAGTTATTTACCTAAGACATTTCTATTCGACCAATTTGGAAATTTTATTTTATGCTGTAGGAAGGCAGCGGTGCGTGTTCTGCAGATCATCACGCACCGCGCACGACGTCGCACGGCAACGTACACAGAAAAGGCTCCTGTGCTACCGCGCACCTCGCCGCACGAGACCGTTCCCATGGTGTGTCGTGCGAGCTGTTGCGGGCTGGTGCGCGATATCACGCACCGTAGGAAGCGGCATTACAGATACAAAAAGAATTTCGCGAATCTAAAAACCACGACAAAGGTGGCTAAATGACAAAAATGATATAAAAAAACCGAATCCTCCTTCCTTCCTTTTTTTCTTTCCTTCTTTTATTTAAAGTCGGTTAAAACTGATAATGCTTTTTCACTAACCTCATCAAAAATATTTTTTTTTATAGCTGAGTTATTAGTATTAAGTACATACCTACCACATATTTTTAAGCTTTTGTAAAATGCTAGAAATAAGAGGCTTTTTTTTTTTATTTATTTTAAAACTGATAATAAATTATGTTCGTTTGATCAATGTTGATAATGTTATTGCCGACAGTTTGCTACTGGTGAGCTCATGATGAAGGTTAGAGGTTATGGAAATAACCATTTAGATTGTAAAAGCATTTCTTTTGATGAATGTGCTATGGTAAAAGTATTTAGTCGAAACAAATGAGTTCCCCATTATTAATCGACTTGAAAATAGGAGGTTCTACTTACGTCTAAGGTCAGCCAGCCTTAGGTCGGCCGCACACACACGTTTTTCGTATTCTATTTCCGAATAAAATTTTTCCGTATCCGGACATCCGAATGCATGGAATCAATGTAAATCAAATCAAAATTTTCTAGTATTCGTTTGCTCCAACAATTGTTTGTTATACGGAAACATGACCGGCCCGCTGCCTCTTCAGCTTGCTAATCCCTTGAGCTATGTCAACTATACCTTGGTTTTCTGACGGCTCGTCGTCCTCGTTCCGGATTTTATCCTTTAGAGACACTCCGAGCATAGTGCTCTCCATAGCTCGCTGAGCGACTCCTCATATGAAGCTTCATATCCCTGTAATTTAACAGGGACCCACCACTCAAACCGAGAGCACTGGTGGTCTAGTGGTAGTGGCCCCGCCTTCCGATCCGAAGGTCGTGGGTTCAAATCCACTCGTGACTCGTGTACCAATGAGTTTTTCTATCGAAAAATTTATGTGCACTATGCCAGTACTCTCAAAACGGTGAAGGAAAACATCGTGAGGAAACCGGCGTGTTGTAGAACCTAAAAAAGTTCGAGCAACACGTGTCAAGGGTCACGCAAAAAGGGCCCACCAGCGGCCTACTTGCGGAAAAACCTGCCCGTACATCAAGTGCGCATGATAAACTTGCCGAAACTTGCCGAACCACTCAAACTGAAACAATGCTGCTTCACGGCAGAAATAGGCATGGTGGTACTTACTTCCCCGGACGAGCCCTTCACAAAGAACTCTACTAGGTACTCATAAATGAATCTCTCATAGATAACTATTCTCAATTAACACGATAGCGAGTAGATAGACTACCAATAAAAAACTTAGCGTAATCAAAGCCAAACAAATTGATTATAGCATTTATGGGCTGATTACACAGGTTGAGATTACTATAATGATATGTTAATGACATTATTATACCTACTAATGGTATAATAAAACATTCAGAAAAAGTGGCGGCAATTTCTTCATTAAATAAAATAAAGAAATTGGGTGAAGTGCGAGGGAATGCTATTATCTTGGGTTCTCTACAAAAAAACTTTTAAATCAAAATCGAAACTGAACTTGCAAAATTACTATCTAAGTAATTCTTCTTCTTCTTGTCGTCAATGCTTCTTTCGTGGTGAAAGGGTTGTAAGCGCACACAACAAATAAGCGATAGCCAGTTAATTTTTATGCCGGCGGCGCACAGAACCCTAAAAATCGGTAGTGTAGAGTCACGATACGAGAACCAGTTTGAATCGATTCAATCGAGACATTTACATCGAGTGATAAATCGATTGTGCCCGAGTGATATTGTATTCAATTCCAGTTCGTTTTCGATGCTCTGGTAAAATATAGGCAACATATTATTGTGTAAGTATAAAACTCTCATAAATTCTACCTACACAGTACTTTGGAAAGTTAGCGGCCACTGGTAAGTCGGTACCTGTAGTCAAGAGTTTTTTAAATGAAAAGTTATAGGCAGACTAAAGTACTTATAAAAAAAAAAACTTGCGTGACCTGGGAAAACGCGTGACTGTCACCCCGTCAGTGTCACGGCATCTCTTTGGCAAAGATCGACAAATTTTTTGACTGGCCCTTCAGTTGGTAGTCTTTTTCCTTCTTTTTTCTTCTTTCTTCTTCTTCTTCTTCCTTCTTCTTCTTCTTTCTTTCTTATCGTGTCACTGTTTGCTTCGAACCAAGCGTGGTGAAAGGTTTTTAAGTTGGTAGCTCTGCCTTTTTGGCTGAAGGTCGTAGGTTTAATCCCCGCCGAGCACAAATATTCGTGTGGTGAAACAGAGATGTTTGGTCTTCGTCTGGGCGTTATATTTTTTCCACCGGGCCTCCATACAAAACGTACATCACGATCGTTTTGGTTCACTCTGACTTTTTAGTAAAGTTATTTTTTTTACTTCTAAGGGTGGATTTTACTATCACAGAATATCCAAAAGACTAACAAAAGACAAACATTACAGTGCATAGGTCGCGTTAGTGCCGAACAGTCCTTTAAGAGTTATCATTCGAGTGTGATTAGGATCCGATGGCGCAGTGGTCACCGCAGCCCCGTACCAAGGGGAAGGTCGCGGGTTCAAATCCGGGACATTATAAAAATATTAGTGCATAAAGAGATTTAATCTCTGATCAAGGCGCCACTGCACCAAATCTGGAGATTAAGCAATGCTTAATTTTTTAACGTCAGAAAAGGTTTTCTCATCCAAAGATGATCAAAAGTGAAAAATGGCAGTACATTAAGCTTTTATGTAAAACATGAGCACTTACGATTTGGACATTTTGATAAATCTTCCGTTTATTGATTTAAATGATTTAGAACATCGTGTGGACGAACATATTGATTTATTTCTTACGTGCGTAGTAATATACGATGTTTTCTTTACATTGGTCAATAAAATTGAATTTACACTACGATGCTAATAAAATGAAATCGTAACTGTAACGTTGAAAAATATACTATTCAAAGTAGGAAGCATGCTAGACTGTGGCGTTGTGTGATCGTGTTTGTAAAATTGTATTTATCCTAATTTTGTTTTTTGTATTAAAGAGTTATCTATCTATCTATCAATCTATTATAGGTGAATTAACTACCTCACAGATCCCTAAGAGACAATGCGATTGAAGTATAGAGTAAATCACTTAAAAATATAGATGGGCCATCCTATTTCAACACTTTTTACTAAAAATACTTTGAAAATGTCGTAGGGGTGTCGTCTAGCCCCTAGCTAAAAGACACACCAAGACGTAGAGTATAGAATTCTTTTTTGCAGATTTGACCATTTTTAGGGTTCCGTAGCCAAATGGCAAAAACGGAACCCTTATAGATTCGTCATGTCTGTCTGTCTGTCTGTCCGTCCGTATGTCACAGCCATTTTTCTCCGAAACCGTAAGAGCTAGACTGATGAAACTTGGCGAGTTGATGTATTCTGTGAACCGCATTAAGATTTTTATATAAAAATAAAAAATAAACTATAAATTTCGGGGGTCCCCATACTTGAAACTGAAACTCAAATTTTTTTTTATCGAACCCATAAGTGTAGGGTATCTATGAATAGGTCTTTAAAAATGATGTTGAGGTTTCTAATACTGTTTTTTTCTAAACTGAGTAGTTTGCGCGAGAGACACTTCCAAAGTGGAAAAAAGTTGGTCCCCCCCCCTCTAACTTCTAAAGTAAGGGAATGATAATACTAAAAAAAATATATGTTGTACACTACTATGCAAACTTCTAGCGATATTTGGTTTGAATGAGATCTAGTCAGTAGTTTTTTTTTTATACGTCATAAACCGTAAACCGCAATTTACCTTTCGACATACTACAAGAACCTTATTATGTTACATCAAGTAACATAATATAAAGGTTCTTGTAGTTCGTCGTGCTACGGAACCCTTCATGGGCGAGTCCGACTCGCACTTGGCTGCTTTTATTACCACTTTACCACTTGTTTTCCACCAAATACTCGTAGGATTATGAAAAGTAGTTCCTTCAATTAGTTTAAACCATCTTAGTTTGAATAAAACTACATACGCATACTTACATACATATAAAAAACTGAAATACATACACACTTTTAGTACTGTGTATGTAACATAGCCAGGGAAGTCCACTATCCTATTTCTGCCGTACAGCAGCATCGCTGTTTCGGTTTGAAAGGTGTGGTTGCCGGTGAAATTACTGGCACGTGAGGCTGAATATCCATATGCCTCAAGTTGATGGACTCAGGGCAGGGCATCGTAGGGCACGTTCCTGACGCGCGTGACCTACGAGGCAATGCTTTGCTATAGGCGTTGGTTACCACTTGACATCAGGTGAGCGATATGCTTGTTCCATCGGCTATTTGTATAAAAAACATCTCAGGACGCAGTCATAAAATTAATTAGACAAATTGAAGATTCAATTTTACGGACGTCGCTAAATAAAAACTTCAAAATCGTTAAAATTTTATTCCATTCGGAAAGTCTGCGTTTTATGACAGACAATACATTGATTTATTTAAATGATTTTAAATATATTAAACTCTTTACGACTGCAAGTAGCTATATTGGGACCGTCTTCTGTTTTTATGAGGTTCTTGATAATTTAGGACCTAGTTGTAAGTATAACTAATATAATAATGATATACACTCTGGCATTCCATGAAACTTAAAAATAAAATTATATTAATAATTTATATTAATATATTTAAAGCATGAAAGGGGTGGGGGGAGGTGCTTTTATTTGCAGTAGATAGTATTAGATATTCTGTAGCTATTCTTCGAACAAACAGCCGTTGGGAATAAAGGTTCTCAAATGGCGACCAGAAACCGAAAGATGAAGAACACGTCGAACAAACAACCAATAGGTAATAAAAGTTCTTGAATGGCGACCATGAACCGGAAGATGCAAGGTAGGACGTCAACCCACCCGATGGACCGAGGTCATTGTTAAGATCGCGGGAAGTGGATGGAGGGGACTCAAAATCGTTGTTCCTTGAAATGTAGGGGGGAGGGGGGCAGAAGTCCGGAGGTTGAAGATGGTGAATACACTGAATACGTAGAAAACTAAAGGCAACGCATGTCATGCGAAGGGAAGAATGTCATGTAACGAGAAGAGTGCTAGATATGAATGTGGATGGGTATAGAAGTAGAGGTAAGCCAAAGAAAAGATGGATGGATTGTGTGAAGGATGACATGGGTAAGAAAGGAGTGACTGCTGACATGACGGCTAATAAAGTAGAGTGAATGAAGTGGGATAAAGAGAAGAAAATGATGATGACATACAAAACTAAAGGAGCAATAGACTTATGCCTAATTTTGTCCACGGAATGCGGCTACAAGAGGTTGCCAAGTGGATGTGATATCGTCTTAAACTAGCTTCGTTATGGTAATGAGAAATAAGTAGTAACAATAATTTGATAGACATTATGTTGCTCTTGTGTTGATGTGCCAAGAAAGTGGACAAGTTTTAGATGTCTTCACTTATCATGTAAGTTTTTGGCCGTTCTTCTACTAGAAAGGAAGAAAGAAGGAAAAACATTTATTTGTAACTGACAGACAAAACACATAGGTACCTAATACACAAGAAAAAAACACATAAAATCAGGAAAGATGACAAATGCAACACAATAATTCACACGAGAACTGATAAGTAGGAAGACAAAAGAAAAACAAAAATGTATTTTCCGGCACCGTCTGGCCCGTCTGGTCTTTTAGACTTGGTGGCGAGAAACTGGCGCCAGGTTATAGAGGTCGCCAGTAATAGGTTATGGGCCCAGATTCAATGCCATGGCATCGAACCTTGATCTAGCACGTGGCACTATCAGCGTTCGTTATCAGTGTACAAACAGTTTCAGATTCCGATGTGAATACTCCTCGTCTTATATCATTGCCATCTTGTGACAGATTATAATGTCATAGTGTCATTGTTATTGCGATGTGCCTTTGTTCGGTTGCATTCCTTTCTTTGTTTATAGTTTGATAAAGATTACTACCAGTAATGCTGTTACCTATATTATATCTCTTATTTTGCCCTACTGTTGATAGATTTTTTTGTGTATTTCTATCTGATGAATCAAGCATATTATGGCCCACCTGCCGTTAAGTAGTTACCATCGTCTATAACAAAACATTGTCGCGTAGGTCACGCACGTTACAAGTGCCCTGCGGTGCACTGCTCTGCGTCCATCAACTTGAGGCATACAGATGTCCAGCCTCACGTGCCAGTAATTTCACCGGCAACCACACCCTTCAAACCGAAGGGTGTAAGGATTCGAACCCGCGATCTTAAGATCTGGAGGCGGTAGTCCTACCACTAGGCCACCAGTTCACTACTGATGATGATTACAGTATTTATAATTCCATCTTTTTCCTTGAAACTAAGAACTTTGTATCAAATGTATAAGCGATTACCGATGGTATTGACTCAAAGATCATTGGGCAAATACCCTCCATCTTTTATGGACATGTAAAATAGCGTACACATGAAATACTGTCGACTGCAAACAGTCGAGGCAAAGAAGTAAATGTTTGATCAAGAATCGAAAACAAAAGCTATTTTGAACTGTAAATCAAGAACTTTAAAGCATGAAATCAATTTAAATAATGTTTCTAGAATAATTGACCGTGTGAGTTTGTTGACCATTCGATATTTGAAGTCAAATAAAATGTAGTTTATTGGGGAGTATTAATTTTGTAGTCTATGACTGAGCCTCCTACGCGCTTGGAAGCATGAATCTACATGCTTGGAAGTGACAGAGTATGAAATGAAAACTTGGAGGAAGGATATTAGTACTGTACTGTCTCAATGAACCTCGTAAAGACCGAATATTATGTGCTAAGATAGAAGTACCAAGATAGAAGGAATTCAATATTATTATTAGTGGAGTAAATCCTTTCACCACACTTGGTTCGAAAGAATCAGTGACACGATAAGAAGAAGATTAGTGGCGTCCGCGCAACATAACTCTGTGCGTGGATGATAACAGAAAATGTAATAAATTATAGTTAAAAAAAACTAAAAAAACAAGCTTTTATAGCTAATCGAACTAAAAAGTAGAAAATAATTTTTAATGACAGAGTGTCAGAGTAAAAAGCGTGATTGGAAGATACATTTCCAGTCCATTTTTTTCATGTTTTCTGCCATCACGCGCGGAGGTATCTTGCGCAGGGTCTACCAACTCATCCTAGGCTTGGTCACGTGGAACTTCCACCTAGACTCGCCTAGCTTGAGGACATTTCAAAGTGATCCTTTGTGATTCAAGTGAGTCTTTTTACAAAGGCTATCAAGCCACGGAATCTCAAACGGGTTAAAAAAACAAATCCAAATGATTTATTCGGTGCAGTTGATAACTAATTAGTTACCTTTCCTTTCCTCACACTAGGTACTTATCTCCTGACGTGTAAATTATTCGCAAAGGTATCTTATGATATCTTCCACCAATATTATTACCTTTTATCATATCACGGCTGCATGTTTTATCAATTAACTTAGTTACAATTTTTACTTTATCAAAATACTCAATACTCAATACATTTATTGCATAAACATGGTTTAGTTTAGGTACATACATAGTTCTTAGGTGTAAGTCAGTATCATATAATTCAATATCATCATCATTTTCTAGTCCTTGTTCCACTTTATGTGGGGTCAGCCTTAGACCAATAAATTGTCTAAGGGGGTCGGCAGAACAGGTTTTTGTTCTTCACTCTCCTCTGTTAGCCGTCATTTCAGCAGTCACTCCTTTCTTACCCATATCATCCTTCACACAATCCATCTATCTTTTCTTTGGCTTACCTCTACTTCTATACGCATCCACATTCATATTTAGCACTCTTTTCGTTACATGACATTCTTCCCTTCGCATGACATGCCCGTACCATAATAACCTATTGTTTTTGCCTATTGCCATATTATTATTTACCAAAATTCAAGATAGCAATCTTAAATGATTGTAATAGCTCATAATTCTTAGCACAGTAAACAAAAAACTTCTAGTCTTATTCCGTGTAACGCAAATACTAGTAATGAGAGTTTTTGTTCGACTTCGCATAACTTGTAAAATTTAATCTACATTGATCGAAGAGTTTTGTAGAGTTACAAATTGCATAGACAGAGCTAAAATTTAAAACGAATCATAATGTTGTTAAGAAACAATATTTAATATGTGATGAATATACACTCGTTACCAAAATTTCTTTGTGGGACTACTGCGTGATCTCAAAAGAGATTATGAAGCTAAAGAACTTAAAGATAATATAAAAAATCCAAAAAGACTATGGAAAACCATAAAAAGTGTTTGTAACTTAGCAAATGTGCGCCAGGAATCATCTGAATTGCTCTCTGTTCAGGGTTCTTCGTCTCCACTAAGTGCAATAGATTTATGTAATACGCATTTTTCAACAATTGGACAAAAATTTGCCACTAAAATTCTATCAGACACTCACGTAACTGAGGCTGAGCTTGCATCATCGACTAATATTAGACAAAGCCCACTCGAGTCCTTTTACATGACCCCCACCGATGTAAGAGAAGTTGAATTACTTTTAGCTAAGCTGCAAAATGGTAAAGCCCCAGGTATTGATGGATTAGATAACTCTCTCCTTAAGCATATAAAGGATGTCATAACTGAGCCACTCACGCACATCTTTAATCTAAGCTTATCAAATGGAATCTTCCCACATAAATGGAAACTTGCTTCGGTCTGTCCCATCTACAAAAGTGGTGCCAAAGATACACTAAATAATTACAGACCAATATCACTCTTGGGAGCGTTCTCTAAACTTTTAGAAAAGCTTGTCAATAACCGACTTTTGAACTTTTTAGAGACCCGTAAGCTAATCTCACACAAACAGTTCGGCTTTCGTAGAGGTAGAAGTACCGAAGATGCTGTTACATTGTTAACATCTGAAGTATCATCTCAGCTGGATATCGGTAGATGCTGTGTAGGCGTATTCCTGGATCTAGCGAAGGCTTTCGACACTGTCTCCATTCCGATACTATTAAAAAAGCTGGAAAGCACAGGAGTCAGAGGTGTCGCTGGACACTGGTTCAAAAGTTATTTATCGGAACGGAGACAGTGTGTTAGAATTCTGCAGACTGTCAGTGGTCCTCAATCTATTTCCTTCGGAGTGCCTCAGGGGAGCATACTGGGACCCACGCTTTTTAATTTATACCTTAATGACATCCATGAACTTTTTATTGAAAATGCCGAGGTAGTGTGCTATGCCGATGATACCGCAGTCATCTTTCACGGCCAAAGTTGGCAAAATGTTTTTTCGTTGGCTGAACAAGGAATGTCATTAATAAGTGGTTGGCTTCGACAGAATCTCTTGACTTTAAACACGGACAAAACATTGTTTTTATGCTTTCACAAAACTGCAGCCTCAGCACCCCCTCAGTTTGACAATGGAATGGTAATAAAAATTCATGACTTCGGTTGCGCAGGCAACAGTTCTTGTTGTTGTGAACCTATTAAAAGAACAAAATTTCTGAAATATCTCGGTGTCTATATTGACGAAAATCTCAATTTTAGAAAACATATTGAGGCTTTATCTGGTCGGGTTAGGAAGGTTATAAATGTTATGCGTAGTCTTCGAGATGTAACCAGTAAGGAGCTTCTCAATGCTGTTTATTTGGCCATGTGTCAATCTCTTATACTATATTGTATTACTTGTTGGGGTGGTTCAGCTAAATCGTATTTAATCCAAGTTGAAAGAGCTCAGCGTTCCGTTCTTAAAGTCATGTACAAAAAACCATACCGGTACCCAACTACTGATCTGTACAAAGAAAGCGGTGTTTTAAACGTGCGGCAGCTTTTCATCTATAGAACCTCAGTGGCTGTTCACAGGGACGTCATAACGTCCTCAAACTATAACGCTCTAGCAATGAAAAGGGTTTTTAAAATACCTACTCCCCCCATAAATACTGCCTTTGCTCGACGCTTTGGCCTTTTCGGGAGAGCGCACATTTACAACGCTGTTTTAAAATCGTGTGACCTAAGGAATAAGTCGGTCCAAGAAGCTAAACAAATTATTTATAACTGGTTATCTACTCTAACCTACACAGACACAGAGGAAGTCCTTAGTATTAAAATCTAAAACCGCAACTGCTCATACAACACTCATTCTACATCTTACCTGTACACGCGCACACACACGTATCCACAAGCACACCCTCATACATACATACATACATACTTAATCAGTACACCACTGGGCCATCCTATGATACCCAGACTCTTAAGAGACTGGTAGTAGTAGGATGGCTCACTATTATACGCACACAAATACACCCTCACACACATTTTTTCACCTTTTTACTATTTTTCTGTTTTAGCTGTCCACCGAGTCAATATTTAAATTTGTTTAATCGTTGTTTTGGTCTTCACGATACAGGCTTGGCCTAGTGTGAAGACCGTAGTTTAAACTATTAGGGTCTTATTAATAATCCTGGCGTAGCGTTGGATCCGTGTTTTGTCTCTTGCATTGACATGCAATTGTCAACTCAAACAAATGTGACAAAACACGATTTAACTACTCCAGCGTTGTGCCAGGATTGTTAATAACACCCTTAGATTATAAGAGCTCCAGCAATTGCACGTTTGTAGTACATAATGTCATATTATTTTCTAAGTACCTAGTTTAAGACAGACGTGTAATAAGCTGTAAATAAAGTATTTTTCATTTTCATTTTCATTTTCAATATGACTGTCAATAAACAAGAAATTAATAGTAGAATACCAAGATGACCAGTAGCTTTTTAACACAACACCCATCAGACTTTTTTGAAAGTTCAAAAACATAAAAACACATTTTTACAGGAGTCAGATGCTCACAAAGCTACGGAGGTCGTCAAGAAGTACACACCTACAAAGAACAATCGTCTTATATCTGTATCTGTATATAAAAGAAAGTCGTGTTACACTATTTATAACTCGAGAACGGATTAACCAATTTGGTTTAAAATTGGTGAGGAAGTAGCTTAAAACCAGGAGACAAAGTAAACCTGAAACTTTTAATTCCGTTAAAAAGTAACAGGAACAGGGCCAGCGAAGCCGCGGGTGGCCGCTAGTATATTGTATAAAATTGTCAGGTAATGGAGAAATGACCTTTACATCAATATCCGTAGCAGCGTTCAATCAAAAAATGTCACGTTCGTACCATATTAATGTTTAACATAATATTATCCGTACTCCGTACTCTCCACGTAGATAAGTACAACTTTGCATCTATTTTAGATTATTTATATAGATTCTGCAACTGGGGTTTACTCATGCCTTTACTTAACGGGACGCTTTAGTAGCAGCAGCATTAGTGGAACAGTCTTATTCAGATTGAACTTGACTTTGGAGACTTTAGATTTTTTGATCTACAAATTTATTTAGGGCGTCATTTATAGTACATTGTTACCTGAGTGTTGAAAGTCACGTTTTTTGAGTCCCGAGACGGGTTTGGCGCCAGAGCGTTAGCGAGGGCACCAATGGAGCTTGAGGGACTCAAAAGACTTTCACCCGAGGTAAACACTGTGCTTTTCATTACGAATACAAGGAAAGTAAAAATAAAAACATGAAAGAAAAATTAGTGAAAATGAAGATTGAATTGCCGCCTTCCCGGTTTTTTTTTTCTTTTTCTCTGGCGCGCCTTCGGCTTCGGCTCGCCAGGATTATTCAGCCATTATTTTCATTTTCATAATTTAAATCTATGTTATTTTAAATAAATAGTTGAAGCTATACACTAATCAAGTAATTTAGAAGATATATTATTTATTTAATACTATCTTTATGTTATTTAAATTTAAATGTTACATTGCGCTCTAATTAGACTTTTTAAACTTCTTACCGTTGCAATGGGTTTCCAACCTACTTGCTGAATAAAAAGTTGGAATTTGGTTGAACAACCTCCTTGCAGTTAGAAAGACTTTAGAAAGTTGGAACATGGTTGAATAAAATAGAACTTGTTTTTTTTATAATTTGACAGCTGTCAGTAGAAAGCTATTCTCCCTAGGGCTGAAAGTTTTACTTTCAATTAGGCCCCTCAGGCAACTTCAGACCTACTTTCAGAGTATGAGTAATGAAAAATATATAATACATCTTAGCTAAAGATTACATCATTTCAGGTCTTAAAAACATCTTACTTTCTATCCAGAAATAGACGCCCAGTCTAAACTTTCAACATTCGTAACTCTATGTAGAGCTATGTTGTATAAGTCCAGCTGTCAGTATCGGATTATTGGTGGTAATTATTTTGACAGTGCTGGCCACACCCAGGGGGTCTTTGGCATGGTGTGTTGCTAACTTCGTTATGGTGTTAGGCGATAAGGCTATTTTATACAAACAAGATTTTAGATAAAAAGTATTGTGGCGAAAACTGTCGCTAATATTTTAAATCGTGTCAGTGTTTATTGATCAAGTGAGCGAGGCACCTCAGTTTTGAGATTGGGAGAAAATGCTTTTGCCTCGCTGTTTGTCTGTTCTGGAGCCTAATTCTCGGGCCGACCGAGATTTTCAATGTCCCTTAAATACACATTGGCAACGCACAAGCGTTTTCCGTATATCGTAGCTGTCGAGCTGAGGTCGTTGATGAATTTCTTAAGGAAATCTGCCATTCTCTCTTCGAAAAGAAGCAATAAAATAAAACTGCAAAATGATCGAGATCGGCCCGAGAATTAGGGCCCTGGCCTACGGAAGGGCAAGTTCCACTTCATTTAACGATGAAGTAACCATCGTAAGGAAACCGGCATGTCGTAGAATCTAAAAACTCAAAAACAAGTGTTGAGAGCACGAAATAAATCCACATGGTCAATACGTGCGGAGCTGACTAAGCCACGGGTTTCTTTACGATGTTTTCCTTCATCGCACACCGTTTGAGAGCACTACCATTGTGTATTACTGCGTGGCTCTGACGGAAGACCAGCGTTAGTTGTACCCAACTAACTTCACGCTGAGTCAGGGACCGTTTTGCAGCTCTTGGCTCTTTAAATTTCTTGTATGCATGTATAGCGTTTTATGGCACTTTTTTTTTATTCTTTCTTTGCACACAGTCCCCTTTTAAATATCTCAAGTCCATTCCATCCAAAGGTTGTCTGGTAGAGATCGCTCGTTTAGCCATAAGACCGCCCATTGTATCAGGCAAATAGTTTTAAGTATTTTTATGTACCTGTACTTTTATAATTTGTTGTGTGCAATAAAGCATTTTCCATCTATCTATCTATAGCTTAGATAGCGTGTACTTCAAATTGCTAAGCGTCTGTAAATAAATATGTTTTTTTCTTCTTTCTTACATACATTTTTCGAACAGAAAACCCTTGTGTTATTTGCACACGACTGGATTCAAACCCGCGACCGTAGAATCGGGAGGCGGGGTTAATACCTACCACTAGACCACTAGCCTCTCTACTAGACACTAGACAGTTATATTATTTAGTAATACAGACTAGCATTGATAATGAGCGTTATCTCTGTCTTGTCCAATAAACTTGTCTATAGGAGATATCTATATCTATACTTCTATACTAATATTATAAAGAGGAAAGATTTGTGCCTATTTTGGTATGTTTGTAATGAATAGGCTCAAAAAGTACTGGGCCGATTTAAAAAATTCTTTCACCAATAGAATGCTACATTCTTCCATAGGCTACATTTTATTTTGAAAAAAATTAGGGATCCTTGGTAAAATTTGAACAATGTAACCGAAGGTGTAGAAAAAATAGTCTTAAAATGTCTTTCGTCGAATGCGCTGCCGAAACTATTAGCGATAGAACAAAATAATGTACAACAATATTGTCTACCCCGTGCGAAGCCGGGACGGGCTGCTAGTACATTATATAGACACTAGGTCTACCAAAGAATTCAGAAAAGAGTAGAAAGGCGATCTTGCCTTTTGTATGGCAGTATTAGAGCTCTTTGTGTGTGGCTCATCCGTGGAAGTACTACCACCATGCATTTTTCTGCCGTGACGCAGCTTTGCTGTGTTTCGGTTTGAAGGGTGAAATTACTAGCACGTGAGGCTGAGCATCTGGCTTTCCTTAACTTGATGGACGCAGGGCAGTGCATCGTAGGGCAAGTTCCTGTCGTGCCTACGAGGCAATGCTTTGTTATAGGTGTTGGTTACCACTTAACATCAGGTGGGTCATAAAATATACTTGTTCCATCAGCTTGTTGTAAAAAACGCTGTCGCCAATTTTAAATTTTCACATTTTTATTTAAAGTATCGTTAGATAGGGGAAGGTGAGGTATAATGATCCCCTTAAGGGATAAACTTAACTGTGGCTAAAGTTGAAGGCAAAATCGCAAGAGTTCTATTGTTGGAGGTAGTGAATTTACTTAACTTTGTAAATGCATACCTATTTTTTATTATATGTTTGTAGTTTTTTTGTATTAGAGGTTTTTGTTAAAGTTTAGTAAAGGATCATTTTATACACACATAGGTATAAAATGATCCCTGGGGTAGGGGTAAAATAATCCCAGAGATTATTTTATACCATAAGTTAATAAATATCAGTGAAATAAAACACTCATCTGTTTATTTTAATCACATGTATTGTTCATAACAATTTAAGTATGCAAGCAAGTTACACAAAACTTTTGCAGTCTTCTAGTTTCATTAGAGATCTTTTTTTTTGTAATTATATACTACTCAATCAACAAAACTAAACATTAAACATTGCAACTAACTTTTAAAAGGTTTGCAAAATTAACAACATACCTAGTCAAGCAATAGGCAAACAAATAAACTCTTCTTCTAAATAAAAAAAAAAACAGAAATAACACTCATCCCTATCAAAGGTTTTTTCATAGGATATAAGGGATCATTTTAAACACACAGAAAGGGATCATTTTGCCCCAAAAACCAAATTCCAAGATATTGATCAAAACATAACCTTCAAATACCGCGTGTGGTGTTCGAACATTGCTTAAATATTAGCTAACTGATATTAATAACCGCACATAAAACAACATTTCAATAAACACGAACATGTAAAAAGTAATGAAAATCCAAAAACAGTCTTACCTTAGATCAGAGCTACACTTTTTGATTATTTTTTAATAAAATCACGCCAGACGCTCGCACTGCCATGATACTTGGAGAGGCAACTGTCAGGGGTGCGGGGAACATGTTTCATGCGCATTTGAATAGATGGCACTAGTTGTCTCTGATTTACGGCGGGGGATCATTTGACCTACAGGGATCGTATTACCTCACCTTCCCCTAGGTATGACGATTCTAAGAAAAACGAAGGAATGAGGATCGAAATAAGTCTTTCTTTGACCTTTCACTTGACTTCTTGTTCAGAAAGCAAGTAGGTATTACGCAATACGGCTTTTTTCATTATAAAGCTCCCGAAAAAACTAGAGAATTTGTACGGAGAACGGAGCACGTGCTCTTATATTTTGGCGACACTTTTCCGGCTACATGGCCGTTCTACTATGTTCTGTGGGGATAATAACCAATCATCATCATCATCAGCCTGAAGACGTCCACTGCTGGACATACGCCTCCCCTAAACATCACCAGAAAGAACGATTCTGAGCCCTTTTCATCCACCGACCTCCCGCGATTTTAACAATAACCAATCAATAGGAAAGTAAAACTATCGTCGTCATTTAGTTTTATTACATTCAATGATACCTTCTAGAGGTAGGCAGAGTGCACATATTTTTCTGATCCTGACATAATAAGAAGTTTCTAGTTTTAGTTGAGTTCAATATAATAATGGATTGTCTTAAACAAAATTGTGAAAAGAAAACAATTACCATCTTTTACATGCGTGAAGAAACAATAATAAATTGTACATATTGACACGGCAAAGCTTTAATTTAATATTTTCGAATAAATATTTTTCTAAGACTAGTTTATCTGTATTTTATTAATTGGCGCAATAAACAATTTTATTAAAATTAATATAGTTTAGAAACAAAGTATACGTACTAAATTAAAAAAAAAGGATTCAGTGTTTCTTCAACCCAATTCCTTGGCAAAACAACAAAAATATTGAATCGTAAAGACTCTACCGTTTTATGAGTAGGAGGACAACTCAAGAAGTGCATAAAGCACAACATAAGTAAGAAAGTGTAGGTGCACATGCATCGACCAAAACCCAAGAAACGAGGGCCCAAAACCAGTCATACACAAAAGGTATAACACGCGCGCCGAGGAAGTACCCTGAGCTACTCCACAGGATTAAAAAATGAATAACAACAAAATGAAATACTTACAAGAATCGTGTGTCCGTTAAAGCTTTGGTTGTACGGTTTGGAATAACAAGAAAGTTCAACTCACCACACTTATAAGAATCGCGATGAACTTGACTTGAACTAATAAGTTACAAAAGGAACCAACGAAATTTCACTCCGGTGCTTCGAGCCGGATGCTCCAAAACTCACATTTCTTCAATACACACGTTTTTTAAAACAATCACAAACGAATCCACTTCACTATTTTAATGTTTTGTATTAAAAATCGGTGATACAACGCCGGTATCGATTTTATCGTGAGAGAACGCGGTGTGCAAGCGCTGCTTGTCTAAAACTGATCCAACCGGTGTGAAGTGCGCGGCACACGCCTGACCGGAGCAGATCAAGCGTGCAGGCAAACTTCAGGCCTGTAATACCTACAATACCTACTATTATAGGTAGGTATTTATAGCTGGCGCATTGTTATGTAGCTGAGTTTGCATTCTTTTTGCTGAGCATCAATCGAGATGAAGCAAAGTTCATTTGCGTCTCGGGATTTTTGTAGCGATTCTTGAGAGAAATGTCGACTATAAGAATTTGTTTGGGTTCGACAACTTTTATAACTTATTGATGGTATTTTCTGTTTACTTTCTTGTATAGGGCGGTAGGGTACCTACTACTTAGTTAGGCATGAAGGTACAAAATCTACTTCATCTACTAGTAGGAAGGTATCTAGATAATATAAACGACTTATTTAATTACTTACTGGCCTAAATAATATCTTTTTGGAATTTAAAACTGAGAGAACTCAAAATAATCATCGGTACTTTTACTTTTAGTAGAGCTAGCTCTTTCTGAAGGGCTCGTCCGGGAAAGTAGATACTACCACCATGCCTATTTCTGCCGTGAAGCAGCATTGCTGTGTTTCTGTCTGAAGGGTGTGGGTGCCGGTGCAATTACTGGCACGTGAGGCGGAACATTCTGTTATGCCTCAAGCTGATGGACGCACGGCAGTGTAGGTGTCGTAGGGCACGTTCCCAATGCTTTGTATATAGGCGATGGTTACCACTTGATAATGCTGGCAGGCGCAGAGTAGGTACCTACAATTATTCCATGATGGTTAAACCCACCCATTAGTTAGAACCCATATTTAGATTATTTTGCTGATGTTTTACAAAATTTTGTCAAGGATTTTCGTCAATCGTCAAATTATATTTTGGTTGCGCGATGGGGACCCTGAAATGGCCGATGACAAAATGTATAGTTTTGTTTATTGGTGATCTATTCTCATCTCCTCATCACTCCAATTCATCGTAAAAGTCTAGAATCCAGGCCAGCGTTAATTATAGGTGATTTAGCGTTATTCCAAGATTCTCTGTCTTGTTTTAAATCTTCCTGGGTGAGATTTTGATTCGTAAGAAATATAATTATACCTCCATCTGTTACGTTATATAACGTAGAATGCCCACCCACCCGATGGACCGACGACAGAAAGTATGCCTCAATATTTGATGGACGCACGGTAGTGCACCGTAGGGCACGTTCCTGACGTGCGTGACCTACGAGACAATGCTTTGTTATATACAATGGTCACCACTTAACATCAGGGGGGATTTTTGCTTATTCCATTAGCAAGTTGTTTAGAAAATAAAAAATAAAGTCAGTGAAGAGGGCTAAGAATCGTTCTTCCTGGAGTCGTATGGCGGCCTATGTCCACAATCAGTTTCCATGCATGTAATTTAAACTCATGAAGATTTCACTTTTAGAGCTTTGTCGTGAAAACCTGCTGATAAAATTATTATTACTTACCCTTTTGCTGCTGTAGCACACAGAAACACGACACACTTCTCCAGTATCGATGTATCTATTTGTATCTTTCTTTTTTTATTTTATTGTCCATGTTTTAACTGGTTTATGTTGTGTGCTTAGGTAGTAAATAAATAAATGTCTTCTTATGTCTTAGTCTATATCCTCATGCATGGAACCAAGTATAAGGGTAGGTACGCGTAAGATTGGGTTAGGCCTACCCCCGCCGATAGGTAGGAACATATTTATTTATTTATTTAAAACTTGAACACAAACTTAAGTGCTAGGAGGACTTAATGCTAATAGCATTTTTACCAGTCTTCGTGGGCGTGCAAAAAGATGGAACATAAACTCTAGGTAGGTACCTAAACTATAGACAGAAGTTAGTAAGTACGTACATACCTACTTACTAACTAGGTAAGCAAAAGATTTAGATTCTAGGTGCTAGGTAGGTAGTCTGTTATCTTTCTTTATCAAGCATCAACCGCGGTTTAAGTGTATCTCGCTTAACAGTTATCGGTCATTGCGAATAATCGCTTCATGGTCGCTTACAGCAAGACTAACCTAGGCACCTAAATAGACTAGGACCTGGTAGGTGCCTAGGTTACTTACACCTACGCTTAGACCTCTGAGTTGATTTGGAACCGTGAGACAACCTAGGTTAGGTTTGAGCCGACTGTGTTCTGTGTCAATGACGTTCCAGTGTAGTTCCAGTCCAAAATAATGAGACGAGATTATGAAGTGAGCGGCCAGAATTTTTATTTTTTGACCCACATCCATTCAGCGCATCCAACCTACTTGGCCGCAACGGCAACGGATAGAAAACAGAGTCATTGCCAGCTGGTTGTCACTGTCAAAGTCATGTATGTCAACGTCTAATCGTCGGACCGTCAGACAGACAGGCACAGAATCAATGTGACAGACTTGCCAGAGTTTAGTAATGATTTTAAGCATTTTTTGATTTTGTCCTTGGTATGTGCACAAAAAAGAGCGAGACACTCTATTAAACAGATCAAAACACCAAAATTCCCTCCCCCGCCGCCCGTCTTTTGGAATCTGGAACAAAACAAATCAAACTTTTGAGGCGTTGCTTGTTTTTTACGAATATATTGTGTGTCTTCAATAAAAATACGGTAAACTCTCTATGAGGTTGCTGAAACCAATCAGAAACTATGCGTTTCAGCTCTATCTGAAACAAAATAGGCCTAGTTATTTCTGATTGTAACAATAGCAAGAAATAATAGGTGTGGCTGCATCCGTTAAACCTAAACAATGCAACAGGCTCACGAATAATGTTGTTATTTCTTTTCAGATCGTAGTAATCCCAAGAAACCAAGCAACTGTGAGCTTCCACATTTGAAACTAGTGTTGTAAAAAGTAAAAATGCCGGTACTGGAATCATGTTGGTCTCCTTGCATCTGGTCTTCGAACGTGAAAGCCGGGAGTCGGGCGGTGGCGGTCTACACAGCGGCAATGAGTGTGGTCCTCATCACGTTCATAGCATACCAGATCGGTGGTGGGGATTCAACACAACTGTGGAACCCGCTGTTCGAAGCTGATGTTAGATTTTGTGAGTATTATCCTTCTTACTTTTTAATTCTCGACCAAAAAGTTCGCAACCTAAAAGTCTTAGGCCCGTATTCCGAAAAGTTCTCCATTGAAAAATGACAAAAATCAATGCTTGAGGCTCGACTCAAACTCGAGCACTGTTTTCAAATACAGAACTTAGTTTGTGTTTTTTGCTGTAGTTTTTAGCCATGTTTGCTATGAATCAATGCAGCAGTTTACATGTTTTGATATTGATTGCTTCAGTTAGGGGTTTTTTAATACTTTCAATCATTATCTCATGATCTCCGAGTAATTAGCCCCATATAAGATTTCAAAATGTTTCGATCTGTATATTAGCTATCACTCAAAATCAGATGGCGGGATGATCTTGACTTGTTTATGGAAGACTGGGCATCCACAGCACAGGACCGGAAAGAGTGGAAGGGGGTTAGGAAGGTCTTTGCCCTGCAGTGACAGGATATTCTTCTTCCTGCCCTTGTGCCCTTGGGGCCGACCCCATATGAAGTGGGAAAAGGGATAAGGCGAGATGAGAAGATGCAGGCTAAAAATAATAATATTTACTAGAATTTTGCATAGTTTTGTTATCAAAATATACTTCTTACCAACTGAACTTTCCTTTTTCAGCACTCAAAGTGGTTGGCGGCATCTTCATAACAGTATTTCTTCTACTCATTATATTTTCTGTCTTGATGGTGAGTGAATTGAAACACTAATGCCTTAGTTACAAAAATAGACAAGCAGAGAATTATCAAACAACATCTTGGATACATTATTTCTTAAACATTGATTGAGAGAGTGAGAATCTGGTGTATGACCAGATTCTAATCCACATCCTTGGGAGCAAAAGGTGGATTCACTAGGCTATCAGAGCTCTTATGCAATAATTACAAACTCATCATCCGCACTTGGTGTGCGGAGTGCGGACTGATTTCCGGAAGTAGGCCGCTCGCTGTCTGACCCTTTTTGCTTGACGCTTGATATGTGTTCAAACTTTTTTAGGTTCTACGACATGCCAGTTCCTCATGATGTTTTCCTTCACCGTTTGAAAGTACTGGCATAGAGCACATACATTTTTCGACAGAAAAACTCATTGGTAGGTACATGACTGGATTTGAACCCACAACCTTTGAATTGGAAGGCGGGGCCGCTACCACCACACCACCAGTGCCAGGAGCACTGCAGGCCTTTGTCCAGCAGTGTACTTCTCAGGCTGATGATGATGTTGTTTTTCAGGTGATCGGGATCAATATCTGGATGCGAGGTTTGATGCTGCCATGGCTCTTCACTATGGGACTCATCATTGTCTTCCAACTCATATTCGGGCTGTGGCTAATAGGAGGATATTATATTTACGTGAGATTATTTTATAATTATTTTTACTTAATCACTCGTCCGCCGGTCTTTCACTGCTGAGGATCGTGACTAAAAAAATAGCAAGCGCTTTTTGTACGGTTTCCCTCCACTTGCCCCAATCTTCAGCTTGGAGGAGTGGAACGTGAACAGTAGTAGTAGGTATCCAGATTATTTGTTGATAATTTAAAAACTAATAATGTAGCTTCGTTTTATTAAGGAATAAACGGAGCTACATTATTAGTTTTTAAATTTATCATGTTTTAAACGGTTTTTTTTTTCTGAAATAAAACATGCTAAAAGAATATTGTTTTTCCTAAAGGATCAGCGCCATCTGTGAAAGCTATCAGAACCAATCTAATCTTAATCTGTAAGTATTTTTCACTAGATGGCGTTGGATTATGTGTCGGATTTGGAACCCTGTACAAAACAGATTATAAAGAAACCTAAATTTATTTTTTTGCTATTATCTTATACCTTTAAACGAGAAAATCTTGTATATATATATATATATATATATATATATAATATAATTGGATCTCGGAAACTGAGCCAACGATTTTCATGAAATTAAGTATACAGGGGTTTTCGGGGACGATAAAACGATCTAGCTAGGATTCATTTTTAGAAAATGTCCCCTTAATCGTAATGTAAAATAATCAACTTTATCATAAAATCATAACTCCTAGCGCCATCTGTTGATTAAGTCATGAGTTAGTGGGACAGAGAACGCCATCTATTGACGAGTAGTGGAGTTTATTATTATGTCGGTAAGATCGAAACATATTAATATTTAATCAGTATGTAAGTAATTCGTATTTAAATATAATTCACAACAACAGTTTACCAAAAAAAAATACCGAGCGAAGCTCGGGCACCAACTGCTAGTTATTGTTTATGCTAATTTTAATCTGCAATCACTTTGACATTAAATTAAGGAGATTAAGTGTGCCCGAGTGCACGAAAGGAGCCTCTTCGAGGCGCACTCAAAACCACACACACCACACAGGGTTGATGTAACTAGTAACAAGTTATGAAGAAGAAGGAGACTAAGTGAAGTGGTACCACACTGGAACTTCACTGCTATTATTTTAGACTATTTTTGATTTGTAAAAGGATCATATAAAAAAAACGGTAGAAACCGAGACGTAGTTTGTTGCCTGTTCTTCTACGCTTGGTCGCGTGGAACTGGCACCTAGACTCACCTAGCTTTAAGACGTTTCAAAGTGATTCTTGCATCGTACTGAATAAAAAATTATTGACTTTGACTTGATTGACTTGACTAAAAGGTATATTATCTTCATTTTCAGCTGGATGCCACGTTTGCCGCCTTTATCGACTTCCTTTGGATGGCCTATAATGTGAGTACTAGCTTCTGTATACGGCTTTGTTTGCCCGACTCGATTAAAAAGTAGCTTAAAATTGACAAAGTCATAAAAGCTAGGTACATCGTTGCTAAGGACGATATTTCCATTCGACTGGGCATACAGTTGGTAGCCAGATCTGCCTTTTGTGTAGACCTTAACCTGGGTTCAATCACCACTGAGGACAAATATTTATGTGATGAACGTATGATGTTTGTCCTAGGTGTAATGCAAATGGTTTAAACATACTTATATTGACAACAGGAAACTTTAAAAAATCAAAATCATTGTGTTAAATCCTCGAAAAGAACCACTTTGAGGCTCACTCATCCTTTCTCCACACTGGTTTGAAAGAACTAATAAAACGTACGACAAGAGAGAGGGAAAAATATGGCAAAAAAGTCTGTTCAGAAAGAGAGCCGTCGTAGCTAAATTGTGAACTAACGTTTCAATTTTTATATGTCAGCTCATCCCTTTCTTTCTGTCAGCATTTTGCATCATAAAAATTAAATAAAGGAATAGTACACTAGTTGTGATAGGATCAAAACACAACAAACGCGCTATTGTATTGCCCACTAAACAAAAAAGGTAATTAAGCACAGCTGCGCCCTCCAATCCCACGACGGCTCTCTTTCTGAACAGACTCTACAATCAAATAAAAAATCTTATCAATTTCCTTAGTTAGCATAGTGAGAGACTAGATGGCGCTTTAAAAAAAGTTTAGAAAAAAAGTCTGCATCATTCTTTCAACATCTAAGTCGTCTCTCTGAGGTGCACTAAAATCCTTTCACCACACTGGTTTGAAAGAACTAATGACATATGACGACGATATCTCTTTTCGAGTGTCTTTAAATTAAAGTCTGGACCTATTTCAATTCAATTCATTTATTCAGTCACAATGAATTAATTATTTATTTATTTTCAGTTCTACTGCTGGCTGTGCGTTTTCTCGCAGTACCAAATAATTCTTCAGATGCAGTCGCCTAACATAGAAATATTGATGGAGTACTAACATTAATGTTTACGAGTATTTTTAACTATTGATTGAACGTGCATATGGCTCGTCTGAGTGGTAACCATCACCTATAACAAAGGATTGCCTCGTAGGTCACGCAGGTAAGGAACATGCCCCATGGTGTACCTGCGTCCATCAACTTGAGACATACAGATGTACCTCACGTGCCAGTAATTTCACCGGCACCCACACCCTTCAAACCGAAACAGCAATGCTGCTTCACGGCAGAAATAGACATGGTGGTATTACTTCCCCGGACGAGCCCTTCACAAAGAGCTCTACTACTCAGTTTCTACTACTATCAAGTACTATGCATTTATAGAAAATAACTTATTCATATGGTAAGTCTTTGAATTGACTATTTGTTAGGGTATTTTTCACCTTGACCATTATACTTTGAAGAGTAAAAGGTTCCATTTACTGTTAACAGTTAGTTGTAATTTAATATTGTTCTGTAATTTGATAATCAAGTCTGTTTAAAATCATGATGAATTAAGGGCTGATTTTTCCATCTACGAATAAAAAACATTTACCCCGGGGTAAATCAAATTAATTTTCATGTTTGTTAAATGGAATATTTTCTTTGTGTATGTAACAAGTGTAAGAGTGATTTATTATGAGAACAGTACCCGAAGTCGGAGTTTTGCTACCACATTTCGTCTGCCAAATGTTGTTTTCATGTAAGCGCGTGTCTTTCTCTTTTGTATGGAAAATTAATGAGACAACAACTCTAACTACGTAACGTTTTATTAGATTTCGAAGACGAAATGTTGTAAATGAAGCCGGAACCCCCTTCAGTAGACTGATAATCACAGAAAAATACATTTATTATGAAGTTGTTATTATGTAAGTATGATAAAACCATAATTGTTGATTAAAATATGTTTGTTCTGGTAGCTATTCAACAGCTATTTATAGTAATAGTGCATTTAAGTTTTAAATTAGTTTAAGATTGTATTATCAATTTTTCATGTATCTAGTTGTAAGTACTATGACTGTTGTTATTCCGTCCACTTTGATTGTACAATTAATTATATCAATGGAATCTTATAAAAAATATGTATTTAGATTATTTTGCATATTATACAATGCGAAATCATGAAAAAATATTGTATTTTTGTTTTAATTTTGTATCAACTGTCACATTGCAGTAAAAATATGTGTTGCTATTTTTGACAGTATATGTTTGATAAGTTATATTTATGTGTTTGGTGTATTATTGTATTTTTTCGAAATAAAACCAGATGATATTGAAAAATTCTTATTATTTATTCAGAGAAATAAAAAACTTTTCTTGTTCGTTCATGATAAATTTAAAAAATTACATTGCATATAAAAAAGAATTAAAAACATAACAGATAATTGAGTGATAAGCCTATCCCAATTTATAATAATATAATTACAGCTTTATTACAATTTATAATAATAATTCTTATAATACGATACATCAACGAAGCCTATTACGATCGAAATTCTTTCCACACGTTTATTGCACAGATAAAATAGTATAAATATAAATAGCAATAATTATAACACCTAATAGAACTAATAATAAAATATAACTTTTATTATAATAAAAATAAGAAATTGTTTTTGGCTTAATGATTCATGGAATGTTTATTGAGTATTTTCTCTGTCATGTTCTATTTTTAAACATATTTTTTTCTTTTTGATGAATCCCAGCAGACGAATTGAAAATGTGTTTTAAAAAATATAGCCATTAGTAAAAACAAGATGGCGTTCATCCCGCCAATCAGAATAGGCCTGACGACTAATTTTCAAAATCTCTTCTATCATATTCAGAAGCATCTGTAATGTCTAAAATATCATATTTCTGTAGAAAATTTTTTCAAAATCTTTGAATCCTTTTTCATTAGATCAGATAAATATTTTGGCGATACTTGATTACTGTCTTCATGCCTATTGTATTATTCGATTCTAACAGTAGAATTAATGTCTATGGCACTCTCTACTAAAATTTCTGATGACTGCCAATAGTTTAGAAAAAAAAGTAACTAACAACAGTGGAACTTCACTATTTTTGTTTTCTCTATCCTTTAGAGAAAACAAAAATAGTGAAGTTCATACCAAAAACCAAGCCGTAGTTGGTTGCCAATTCTTCTAGGCTTGGTCGCGTGAAACTGGCACCTAGACTCACCTAGCTTTAAGACGTTTTAAAGTGATCCTTTTGATACTACTGAATAAAGACATTTTTGAATTTGAATAATTCAAGATTAGTGCCTTCTGTAACGAAAATCTTAATCTTATCAGAATATGGAATTTGATTTTATTTTGTTTTGGAATTACTGTAATAGATAGAAGTTTATAATTCAAAAACTCTTGATAAAAAATAATTAGGGTTTTTTATAGAAAGAAAGATAAGTTTTAAGATTCAGAAACTTCTATTCTATTTGAAATGGAATGTGTGGTATATACAATGAAATCTTATTTCGAAAATTAAATTAATATACACTTAGATCTACAATTTACAGTGTCAAGGATTAAAACTATTCTAAGTACAGTCGTGTAGATAACTATTGTACAATAATTTACAAAAGCCTATATTAAAATGATATGCAATAAGCTACTTGAATAGCCATCGAATTTTAACTAAATTATATCGAAATGTTAATATAATATCGATGTTTTGTTATATCAGTACTGATGAGTACATCACTGGTATATTGTTTTGCAAAAATAGCTCTTAACGTTAAAAAAAAACTATTAAAATTGAACTAAATGCATGTCGTTGCTTCGTTAGTGAACTAGTATTAAAAAGATGTCATTTTGATTTATCTGAGTATTCTTATAAGTCTTGACCGTATACAATTTCTTAGACCAGAAAGCTGGCTATCTTATGATAGATTTATAAGCGCCATTTTAGTTCAAATATTCATACCAAATCATACCACACACGGTTTTTGTAGTCAGCTTGTATGTACAAACTAATTGAGCCATAAACATAATACCGTTCCAACGATAACAAAAAGTGCTAAACTTAACAAGTTCCAAGAAGCTCGCAAAATTTTAAAAATGCCAAATAAAAGCTCTAATAAGGCTATGAGCCAGACGAATACCAATTCGTATTTGGAGGGGCGGACTTGTCAACGTGCGAGTGAGACGCATGAGCGTGCGCCTGCGGGTGATAGAGATGGAATGATGATGGAGGGTGGAAGAACTGTGACTGGTCCAGTGTTGATGCGTAGTCCAAACTCCCCGGGACAGCGGAATACGCTTGAGGCTTCAATGGCAGTGGTGCTTCTGCTAGATAAGAGTGCCGTAACGCTTCCGAATAAGCGCTATTATCGTACGACAACGCGTATTGCTGCTTGTCTCTCGGTGACACTGACCCTGGGGGAGTCATTGCGGAATGGTAATCGGCATACCCTCCGTACGCAAGAGAGCCTATATCGGTCCCTTTGTGTCCTAATTGCTCGCCGTAACTAGACCCTTCGCTTCCAGGAGGGGTAGGCAGAGGCCCTGTCTGCCCGTCACTGGAATAGTACCCCCCAGTTCGTCCATCTCCCAAGAAGTTACTTCGGATAACGCTCTCTCTGTTTGCGTAGAGTTGCCGTAAGAGTGCGCTAGCCGGCGTCGCGGCGTGGTTGCCAGGAATCTGTCTATTGAGATGATTTAGGTGGTGGTTCTGCGTTCCTATCCATTGGATGGTCGATTTCTGTTGCTGCTGCTTCAGTAACGCGTCAGTTGAGAAGTCTGTCGGCCTGTGCGCTATTTCCTTTCCATCCAGCGCGGGCAGATGCTTCGACATGGCATTTTCTAAGTCTCTAACCGATGTTGCGTCAGTCGCACCTTCGGGAATCGTCAGGTTAGTCTTCGAAATGTCTCTTTCTGCTGGAGATATAACAGCTGCTGGGTTGGGGTTAGACTTCCGTCGTTCCTCTTCTCTCTCCTCGTCTTCGCAGTCCGCATGCTTCCGTTTCTTCTGTCGTCTGGCTGGCATTGGAGACGTTCGTTCCGGGGCTGCATGGGGCGGTAAGGGCTGCGTATCGCTAAGCCTTGTGAGGTGTGTGACGTCCGACGTTGGGACTGGCGCAGATGAGGCTGAATCAGTATTGTTGGGAGGTTCGGTTCTTTCTACTGGATGACGGTTGGGAGGCGATGGTCCACCTGAGTTGTCAGTGTCTGGTGGTCCATTCTCTGGGTCCCCGGTGCTCTCTTCCCGTTTCACCCCTTGGACATTGTCTTCTAGTTGGCAGCAGTCCATGACCGTGTTGGGGTATTCGCGGCCACTGAAATGAAAGAGTTGGATTTAGAAAAGACTCAAGGAAAAACTCCAGGAACCAGGAACGTTCATATGATTTTATTGAGTTAGCTGGAAAGGCGTTGGAGTCATGGTGTTCTGAAATTGATAGGTACCAAGTTTGTATCAGCAGTATGATCCAAACTCATGATTGTTCTGGATTTTTGAAGGAATTATCAGTGCTTACCTAATAACATAATTGACGCATATAATGTTCTGTTCTTCGGCGTTCTTGGACGAGCAGATGACGGTCGCACAAGTCTGCATCCAAGTGTATCCGCCGAGTTTGTTCATTATCCTATAGTAGTGGGTCAGGACTTGCCCTTTGTTCATTACTAGAAGAAAAGAAAACAAGGGTTATAGTTTGGTCTGAAGAGCATTGAGGATCTGATGATAGATAAAAATGTTTGCTTTGGAAGACTTTTGTTTTGATAGTCCATATTGTATCACCAATAACTTTGGTCTGTCATGAAGGAATAGATCTTATAGGTAAAGAAACTAACTATTACTGCAAGAGACGATTTTGCCAACGCCACAGACAATACCAGTAGAGGTGGCAAAACGTTACTTAAAAACTGTCTAGTTTGTACCATTGACACGATAAAAGAAGAAGATTAATATCAGCCCGCATCATCTCATTATTAGGAAAAAGCCTCCCACAATCAAAGTCAAAGTGGATTTATTTACAGAATTACAGGTACAGGGCTGTTAATTGTTCATTTTCATAGATCCATTGTAATTCTGCCCATAAGGGCATGTAAAATTTAAATTAACAATGTTGCTTAAAAACTAACAAAAAAAGGTTTGTCCACCATTGTAATAAATGTTAATGATAAAATATAATAATAATAATTTAAGTAAATGAAATGAAATAAAAAACTAATAAAACAAAAAAAAAAAATACTAATCATCTAATTGTAATGTTTGTCAGTAGGTCGTCCGTATTGATTTACAGTGTAATAACATTTGTCAGCTAGTATTGCTCTCAGCTTCCTCTGAAATAACGAAGTCGGAAATTTTCTTAGTGTTAACGGTAGTTTATTAAACACAGATGAAGCCATGCAGAAGATGCTTTTGCGCATTAGTGCTGTTTTAGAGTTAGGGACGCAGACCTTATTTTGATCTCGTCTGTTACGAGGAATGACATCAGACAGCCGATAAAATAGGTCCGGATTGTTTCTTACGAACATGGCCATTTCGTTAATCCATTATGTTATACGTACGTCCATTATGTTATATATGTACGTCCATTATGTTATACTTACTAAAGTAAGGTTGACAGGAATCTGTCACTTCAAGGCGAAACATCGATCTAATACATCTTTTTTGGTGTTTGAAGACTTTGTCAATATCAGTAGAGTTGCCCCAAAAGATTACACCGTAGGTACCTAATATTTGAGGCAATAAGGCCGTGGTAGACTGTTAGAAGGGCTTCCTTATTTACTATTGGGGATAATTTATATAAAACATATGTGAGACTGTTTATTTTCTTGCAAAGATTTTCTATTTTATCAATTGGAGGGCATTGCCTCTAATGCCGTAACACTCAAGTTTTCTCTGCAAGATACTGTGATCAACATAGTCGAACGCTTGGGTCATGTCACAGAAGATTGAGCAGACTGGTGTTGTTTTATCAACATTGGTTGTTACACGTAGGAGAAAATCATATAGGGCCATGTTTATAGTTTTTTCTTCTCTAAATCCTTTTTGTTCATTGCACAGTATTTAATCCCAAGTGTATTTAAGGTTGATAGGGTATGTAGTTGTTGATTTATATTTATTGTCTTCAGCTGATTCTGTTGGTCTTATAGGTACCTAACAGTGGTCAGTATCTTTCGTAACAATCCAAAAATGTCTGCAAACAGAATGGCAAACACGACCTTGAATCCTGACCAACGTATTACGAATCAGAACAATGGGCTCACTGTGATGCATTAAGCTTGGAGTATATGGATCTACCTGTCATATCTATAGCTGTGCCTGCGGTTAACTCACAAAGAAACAATTCTGTTACTGTTATTGTTTGAAAGAGGTGTCTTCCAAGAGTCACTTGTGTTTCAAGAATTTTACTAGTCATACTGGATCACCACTTCACGAAAGGAACCTGTTTAGAGGCGCACTTAAATCCTTTCACCACACTGGTTGGCTGGTGGCCTAGTCGTAGCGGCCCCGCCTTCGATCCTAAGGTCGTGGGTTCAAATCCAGTCGTGTACCAATGAGTTTTTCTGCCCAAAAAATTATGCATACAATGCCAGTGCTCTCCAACGGTAAAGGAAAACATCGTGAGGAAACCGGCATATCGTAGAACCTAAAAAGTTCGAAAATACATATGCGTCAAGTGCACGAAAGGAGCCTCTTTGAGGCACACTTAAAATCCTTTCACCACACTTGGATCGAAAGAATCAGTGACGCGATAAGAAGAAGACTGGTTGGCTAGAACTAGTAACACGAGAAGAAGACCATTTCAAAATGTATCATTGTGATGACTTTTTTAAAGATCATCTGTAGGTATGGCTGAAGCACTATGAACCTCCCAAATGAGGCTCATGTGCAATTGGGAGTATGGTGGATACTAACACTGACCATCTCGTTAAAATACCCGTAGCACATTCACACAAGTAGGTATTAGAAGTCATTGTGAACACAAAAGACGGAGTGACAAACACGTGTTCTTTATACGTGATTCATTAGCGTAGTTTTTGGTTTGATGTATTGTTTATTGGTCTGCCAATACTAGGTAGGTACTTTTTGGATGTGTGCCAATGTTTGCAGCTAAGCAATCATGCTTTTGTTAAATAACTGAATCGGTGCTTAGGAAAAGAATCTCTTTGCTGAACTCTTGCTCTTAGTTATGTCTTTGTTCAGGTCTTAGTTATGTCTTTAATCGACCTATAAATGTATCGTAACTTTGATTATTTTTAAAGATCATGGTATCAATATTATCTTCTTGCCCTTATCCCACCTATTGTAGGACCGGCATAACATGTTCTACTTCTGCATTTACCTCTGCCAGCCATATTCTGTATTTACTCCCTTCTTATCCATGCCATCTGTCACACAATTTATCTATCTTTTCTTTGGCCTACCTGTACCCAGGTACCTACCTACCCACATAACCATCATTCATGCTCATCAGTCTCCTGGTCACTTGACTTTCATCACTACTCATGACATTAAAGATTATGAGTATAGTTGCATCCAAAGTCAACAGTTGAATTTCACTTTTGGAATATGAGAGTTATTGGTAAAATTAAATTATATATCCTCGACTTTAATCTCTCTGTCGCGAAGGTCCTCGTTTGTTGTAGATCTTGGTCGCCTAGTCTTGAGAGAAAACATTTAACAAAATAAAATAAGACTTGCGTCATAAAGCAGAAAGTGGCAACAGAAATACTCAATTTTGCAATTCTAGGGATGTTATTCATACCACACCTGACATGATCAATGACAATCATGCCATACTTAATGATGACTGAACCACGGTCACGGAATATGACGTGTAAAATCAATGACTTCACAAACCATAAGATATCAATGAGTGTGAAATTCAGGAGTTCCTAATTTCAGAACCTTTCGTCATGGCATTGGCAGGATCAATATCGAGAAAGACTGAAGCGAGCTACTGTAAACAACACCATATCGTTTTTGTATAGGGAGTCAGTAATGCTATTTTTTAAAGGCAATGGCTTGTTAGAACTTTTCGTTTAAGGATTTATAATTTGTTAAAGGCAGGTAAGTGTAAGTAATTGTATTTTATTAATGTACCTAAGTACAATTACCCATGTTTTATTTCTAATTGTGCTATGTTTAGCCCTGTAAATTGATTTGCCAATAAATGTCTTATGAATTATGACTTAAGTTACCTACCGTGTGTGATGTTTTTATTTTTTAAACACACATGAAGCTTGCTTCGTTTCCTTTGGTGATTTAAAATTTACTAGTGTCCGTAATACCAAGGTTTCTGTCATTGTCGGAAGTCCCCAACATAATCATTGAACTTTATTGCCGCTTGCACATAATAACGTCAATATCATCATTAAGCAACCAAACCACATACGCAGTTGTAACCAAATCACCCGCTTTCTAACAAACACCCGGACTTTTATGTAAATAGAACAATTGGTATTCAGAAGCAGGAATGTCCACATTTGACCGGCATCTACATACATGTTGATTTTAAATTCAAATTCATGGTCTCGTAAACCTATCAAATCGTAAGGTGCTAGGAGCTTGTGACGCTAACGCCTAGCCGTGATTGGCATTCGGAACGGCCATCTTGTCATGCTCATATACGAACGCTATTTGATTGGCCAGGACATGGCAAGGTAACAATCTTACGTCAGGATTATGAACCTTTCCATTCATAATGCTCACATTCTGGCAAGGAACAACGAGCCAAGCTTCATGGAAGAGTTGGTTTCCTGCCAAAACCCGAAATGTATTCAAAGTACCTGCACCAACTCAAAATCCAGCTATAAATAAGCGCAGGGTTTGAGACAAACAAATAAAGGAAGGGTGACATCACTGCATTGGTAATCAGTACTTTAGAATCAGTCAATACCTGCATGCTAAGTGCTAACGGGCTACATAACGGTATCTAATAACAATCATTGATAGCAATCTGGACAGATTCCAAATGATGTAAGAAGATTGAAGTGTGAATATCAGAGAATAAGAGAATACTCTAGAAAAGAAACAAAATAATCTCCCAACGAGATAAAAGTTATGATAGATGACGTAGCTTGCGAGAAGACTCAAACCTCCACAATCCCATAAGACATGTCCATAAAACAGTAGGTATAGCCATCTCAAAGGACATTACCAGACATTTCCCACGTATACGTAAAGGGAAAGGATACTAAAATGATGGTATAAAAATTATTATTCAAATCACAACTCGTGTCGGACCGGCGCATAGCGCAAGCCTAAATTGTATTCCACTGACGGATGTGTAGGAAAGTAATAATATCAGTGTACATTATTCATGGAATCTGGGATTCTAGAAGGGATCATGAAAAATTAAGAGGCTATAAGGGAATATGGATAATAACGGTGATGAAAATAATAACGGGAAAGGCAACGTTAGTGGAGAAATAAAAATCTGAACAACGGATAATTAATTTATAAACAAATCAAAATTTGTTGCATTCTTTAGGTGACAGATGTACGAAAATCTTTGGTCAAGATTTACGTACGTCTGTTACCTAAAGTATTGTATTAGTTGATATTATCTGATCTACTGAGAGAAAAGTAGAGTTACCAATACAAGTGAACTAAATTCCAACAAATCGAATCACAAGAGTCGTAAATTTTCCTGCAAACGCGCCTTTGACTGCCAGTCTACTTGACATGGATTTCTATACTGCACTGTCTGAATACAAATCGAACGTTACAACATGGATTTCACCACATTATTGGGTCATGGATGGACATACTACTGTCAGCAAGGATAATTAAAACGAAGACGAAGGTGACACGGTGTCTACCTGAAGATGGACTGATTGAAGAAGGAAGTGCAATAGATACAAAGATGGATGATTCATGAGCTCATGGACCTGATTTTACGATTAGAATAGTTCGAGCAGACACTTAAACTAGCCATTTAAGGCGTGGCTGAAAGATTTCCACTGTTATGAAGATCATAAAATATATATCAGTTCAATCCATCTTTAACAGAATAGGTATCGAACACAAAGCAAAAAACTCCACTATTCCTACAATAGATTCCATTGTAGATTCAAGCACTAAAAGATAATGAAATGTAGATGCGAGTGAAATCGAATTTCGCAGAAGTCTGCGTATATCGAATGAGAATAATCAGCCAATTTAGACAACAGAGCTTTCTCTTGAAGATGTGATTGATTAGTTAGAATAATAGATGATTGGGAAAACCATGTGTTACCTACATACCTTGCAGGATGTAGAAAGCTTTGTTTACGTTCTATGTTATCTAGAGCTAGCACAGTTGTAGTCAGGATCTTAGGTTCTACACCATCGAATATTCAACGTCTTGACGACATTTTTGTAGCAGGTTTACCGCGTTTTCTACCGTGCGTGTTGTTATTCTTTTTGATAAATACTCACAATCTACATGGCATTTCCTAAGTTTGTTGGCGTCCTCGCCGTGGCAGAGAGCGTAGAGGTTCTTCCCCGTCAGTTCTTCCGCCGTATACCCAAGCAGTTCTGATACTCTGCTGAAAAAAATATTCAAATGTCATGAAAAAATCCTACGACCAATTTTTCTAAAGAACTTCTCTTGAAGAATGCATATGGTGATATCTTATACCTTTAAATGAGAAAATCTTGTATATATATAGAAAAGAAAGAAAGAAAGAAAATTGTTTATTTATACAAACTGTACACGACAAGACATAAAACTAACAATAAAAAAATAAGTAAAAAATACAGTGATAAACAATACGCAGAGTTCTGGTGGGTGTGTGTGTGTGTGTGTGTGAAATGCTGCCATGTACGGTCTGTATAAAAAGCCCTGAGCTCAGCATGGGCTGAGAACGAGTTCTCAGCGCTGGTTTTCAGCACAAGGCTTTCGGTGACGCACAAACTGTAGGTAGGTAGGTATTATGAACAAATAAAAATAAATATAGTTGGTATTAAAAACAGTAGGTTATAAATATATATAACTAGGGTAGAATAATTGCATAATATAAGAGTTAGGCCTGTAAGGGAGTTGTATATAATTTATAATAAAGGTATTATGTATGTATAGCATTAAGAACTAAACTAAAAACAAAACAAAAACCGAGTTCACGTAAAGGGGCCCTTCCGTCAACACCAGCCTCTTAAGATATATATATATATTTAGGATCTCGGAAAATGCGCCAACGATTTTCATGACATTAAGTATACAGAGGGTTTCGGGGGCGATAAATCGATCTAGCTAGGTTTCCTTTTCAGGAAAGACTCGGGTTAAAAGTTATTTTAATATTTAAAAAAATTAGCGCCATCTCTTGCCGAGTAGTCGAAATCACGAATTAGTGTCACGGAGAACGCCATCTATTGAGCTTATACGTAAACACTCGAGACAAAAGTTCCGGAGATTTTCATGAAAATTAGTAAATAAAAATACCGAGCAAAGCTCGGTCATACCGGCTCGTTATAGTCTTAAGTAACAAAAACACCAAATACCTGGGCTCGCAGTGTGCTATCGTGAAATCGAAGTTGATTCTTGTAACGAACATATCCGACTCGAGTCTGATTTCGTGGACGGAGGGGGGTGGTAACGCGATGGCTAGTGCAACCATCCCGAGCAACACTGTTGGAGACTTCCGACTGTGGGAGAAGGAATACTGTGGTCGTAGTCGGCAGAGCATCAGAACTACCTGAAAAGATGGAGAAGAACGTTTAGATTTTGAAAAAGTTCAGCTACTTTTTCAAATAGACAAATGATTAAAGACTGGTAGATTGTGTAGGTCTCTTTAATCTAAGAAACGCATTTTTTATTCATCTTGCCTTTTGAAAAGATAAGTTTCGTCATTATTTTTTTTGTAATATTTTGTGTCAGGTTAAAAATGTTAAGGTAATCAAAGTTACCGTGCTTAGCACAGTCAGTATTCCAAAGAGACGACCATAAAAAACCTCATCAAAACTTTGCAAATTCATTCCCGGTGCCACAAACAAGATACGAGCGAGAAACAATAATAAACTTCACATAAACTGAATATTTATTCGCTGTAGGAAGTCGGGAACCACGTACTCCATACATTACCTGCTAATCGAATAAGAAGATCAAGGATTACCTAACTAATTTGCAATTTCGCCAATAAAAGCGCTGCCTCTAGCGTAACCCATGCTTCATAATAAACGATCTAAGTATACTAATTGCTCCATCGAAACCTTTAAGTTATAAGGCCGTTTAGATTACAGATACCATAATTTAACGAGCCTATAACATCCTTCAAAAAGAATAAAACTGAAATTCATGATAGGGTTAAAAGAGCCCTTGCAAATAAAGGAAGTGTCCGCGAAGTGGTTATGAAATAAAAAGCAAAATTTACACCCCGAAAACAATCTACGGACAATTTTACGTACCTAGTCGGTATTCGCAAGTCACTTGAGATATAATCACATTTTATGACCTAACACCGAGTTAAGGCAAAAATTATGGGCCCATATAACCGTGCCTTGAGGCACCCCTTGAACAATAATTCTAACCAATAATATAATAATATTTGCGGCTACGACGGATAAAGAAAGAGGTCTTGTGACTCCATTTATTATCCAGAAAGATAAAATATAGTCAAAGTGTTACTTTTAGTAGCCAAATTGATAAAATTAAATGAGTAGCTTTATCGAAAGCTTTGCAAAGATTCAAATCTAACAGTTGTACGGTCGGAAATGAGATATTGGCCATTTCGTGTAGTTCAGCACAATCTTTGGCATACACCGTATCCTACAGTAAAATGATTTTTGTCACATAATTGCTATAGGTTTTCCTATAATTATATTAACAAAGTAACCATCTCGCTATAAGATACCCACCCGCCAGCTACCACCCTCCGCATATCTCGATGGCTCACCCTCGCCTCTTCCGACCTAGATTAAAAATGAAAATTCAGCGTCTATTTTCTCATTCTAAACAGATTCTTACCTACTTGCCATTTAACTTTGCGGTTGCGAAAAACTCTATTTAAACTAAGCGTCGTGTACAGATAAAAAAAGTTATGCGACGACGCTCATAAGATTTGAATAGTTTTATTTTATCCGCAGCCGCAAAGGTATTTGGCGGGTTAATAGATAACAGTTAACTAGATAATAATAAAAAATATACAAATATGTAACGTAAATTTTCATACAAATGAGCTGGAAGCGTATAAATCATTCGATAAGATATTCCGCAAAGAGACAAAATGAATGAGAAATCTAACTCGGAAGTCCTACGTTTTCTGATAAGATTTTTAATACTAAACGACGTTGTTGAGCAGTCATTATAAAAGTTATAGAGATACTGTCTTATACATGATATTTTTCAAGCTTTTAAAAGCTTTGCGATATATCACTTTGTCGTTTAATAATGCACTGCTGTGAAAACCTTACCCGATATCCTGAAGACTTGAAATGGCACCCTCGCTTCGTCAGTGTACTCTTCATCCGCACACAGAAAGCTCGATCCATACCTCGGTACAACGAACCGCTAGCCGCGAGAGTCATAGACGATGATACTGTCAACAAAGAGATTCACATTTTGATAGCTGTTGTTATGTATGACTTATGAATGACCAACAACGTTATGTTGACCGTGGACGATAACATCGAGGAAATAAAACTTTACACTGAGACATAAATGAGGGAAGTAATAAAAAATGTTAATGATGTTTTCAATAACAATGATGGGACGTAAAGATCTCAATTTAGCTTAACAAAGAAAGCAATCCCTGTCCTAAGGGCGATGGCTGTGATTGGGAAAGCGAGTAGCTAATTAAAAGATTCACGGAGGACCGTTGAGATCGGATAGAGACCGTGCTTAATTGATTTCGTCTTGATTTACTTGCATTTTTGGGATGTGGTTCTTAAAGTTTTGACGATCCCTGTTATTTATTCATCGGCTGTTTTGTTCCTATCAACTTGTCAAGATTTGTATATTTATATTGCAACAAACATTTTATTCTTTGAAAGTATTGCGGCAAGTAGACAATGTCTAATAGATTTTAAATTAATTTGTACCACAAATGCGAGTGCGTAACAATATTGAGTCAGTGTACAACTATTTGAGTAACCTTGGTATTCGTTTAATGTTACTACAAGCAAAAGTTATATTTTCTTTACCACGATCAATAGATAATACCTACTTCTTTCTACAAAGAGCCCTTCTTCATATTTAGACAATATTATTTGGCTAAATTTGGAATTAAGTAGGTAGGAAGGTTTTTGTGTTTTGATTAAGTAGGGAACTTAATTGGTAACTTTGATATATTTTTAAAGTCCTTTACTTATTTAGGTAGCTTTAGAACCACTAGCATCCATCAATCTTCTGACACCATCACACGAATTTTAAGCCACAGTTCTATGGCCATCAGTTGACAATGTGGTTCTTTCTCCACGCCCTCTGTTTTCTGACTCCGTTTCACCATGCCCGTCACCCAACAAAGCGGCTCTGACAAGTACGATCCTGATAGATTTTTTACAACATTTCTTTGTATCGGATAGTAAATTGAAAATAGATTCTAAGCCCTTAAATGTGGGCTAAATTGAAATTGGAGTTTATCCGTTAGGTTGAGAAAAAATTGGGTCGAGTGTATGTCCCGTCATGCTTTGATTGGATACGTAATGAAGTCTGCTTTATGGGATGGAATATTATTACTTGCATAACATTTGACAATTAATTCATATTTATCAATATCTAAATTGTAACTGTTGTTTGAAATGTAAACCGTCATAAGAAAAGAATATGGACAACCAGTCTACGATGAAATCAATACTTATAAACTTTACCTAAAAAAGTATTGAATTCGTTTAAGATAAAAAGGTGTTGATATGAATTACGAAAATGATGATGTATTGTGTCAGAGAAAAATGATTTAAATCCACACAAAGTAAATGCTACGAACGCAGATACCTTCTTAACCTTAAAATGTATTATTCTGTTTGCTAAGTTCCGTGTGGTTTCTTACACAGAATTTTAAAGTAGGTGAAAAAACAACTAAAAGTCATCAATTTCAAATTGCATTCCTACCTCCTTACTTACAGATAATAAGTATTCAGTCAACGTTTTTTTCTCACATCGGAATATAACCACAACAATGGTAAAAACATCAAACTCAGTGAAGCGGGGCACAGACTACTTGATACTAAAAATTATTGTATTATTAACTTTTTTGCTAATTTAGTCGTTTAATTGAGAAGCGGAATAAAGCTCCATCCGCATTTATGAGCTAATGGGTTTTTGGTATCGGCTTTTGGAGCTTGCGCAAGATATTAGATGCACAGTGGCGCTTGAATTACAAACACTTTAAAGGCGGTTCCCATAGAATTGAAATATTAATTTATGACATAAAGATGCCCACTGACTCCCCATTGACCATTTCATAAGATTCAAACGCGCCGTGAAGACTCCATAATCTAATTTCAATTTGATGCAAGGTTATTGTCAAAATAGGTGATTCGGAGAAAATTCAGTATTGTCGCCGGTTGAAGGTGCAACGGCCTCAAGTATAAGTTTAATTGAATTCTGTACACACTTTTTCCGAGATTTTTTGCTTTCGACTCATCGCTGTCGATTTTACCTTATTGTAAGTCTTTAAATGTGACATCTGCTTTTAGAATGAGTAACGGTAGAGAAAGTTTACTTTAAAGGTTTTGGCGGCTGTTTTAAAACACGCAATTATGGTAACGATAAATACAAGAACGTTATTCAATATGACTCGATTGAACTCATTCGTGATGGTAGTTTTTGTCTTAGTTTAAAGTTTGCTTACATTAAGTTTAGTTTCATTAGAATCCACACATTATTGACGCATTGTTTTTTTAAGTTTTCTTGTTGGGTATTTCAACTCGGTACCGAAAGCCATCAGCTTGTTTCTAGATCTGGAAGATTAACATACCATCAGGGTTGTTTGTCCCGTGCTGGCTGCCCTCTTCACTCCCTGATGCTGGACTATTCAAACCGGCACCGCCTCTCCCCGCCAGCGATAGACCGAGGTGTTCAGCTATCTCTGCATGATCTTGCTGGTGGATGTAGTCAAATATACTGCTGCCTGTCATTTCTACCTGTGAAAGAAAATAGTGGTGTAAGTCTTTTCATTTAATAAGTACCTCCTGTGTGTTTACGATCATTATTACCTAGCATCATCAACAGGTATGAATGATCTGTATCAATTGTTCAACTTTTTTTTTCTGTTTCTAACCAAGATGTTTTAGAAAAATCGAAATATTAGTTAATGAGCCTAAATGACTAGGCGATACTATTATAGACCACTGAAATTCTAGTCCTCGAAAAGTTCTAGTTTCAAGTACTTTCCCTGCATGGTTTTCTTCCGGATTTCAAAGTTATCGAATGCTTTTCGAATAATCCACTTGCAACAGCTTAAAAGTTCATAATACTTTTAATCACCAAGACAAATCTTGTACCTACAACCGTTCAAGTTATAAACCACTCCCATTTTCCGAGTCTAATTACAACCATAAACAAAAGTTGAAGAAGCCAAACCAGTTGAAGGCTTGAATGGTCACGTACTGGTTTTATGAATGAACCAACTGTTATCACGCATCGCAGCAGGTGTCCATAGACCACATCAGCTCCTAACTAGCATGTATGAACTGGTGACAATTATAATGAAGAAAATGATAAGGGAGATGATGAAGGAAATGGTAAAGAAAAAGATAAAAGAAATGCAAGGTGATGATAATTTGAAAACTCATAGGTGATCTTGGAAACCTTAGATTAGGTAATATGCATAAAACACGGTACTAATTTGCTTACAGATCGTAAAATCTACCAGCAGGTAAGTAAAAACCGGAAGTCAGTGGGTGGAGAGCGCTCAGAATCGTTCTTCCTGGAGATGTATAGGGGAGCCTGTTGTCAAGCAGTAGACTTATTCAGGCTGATGGTGATGATGATGAAGTAAAAACCACACCCAGACAAAATAACGAATCAGAAAGATGTATGTAAAATACAAATTCTGCAGTAAGTATTTATAGATGTTCTTATAATAAATACGGACATTATACGTGACGAGTAATACTTAGCAAATAACGATGAATCATTCCATTCATATTTGAGATCGATAGACTTTCACAATATGCAAATCTCTAAATATATTTATCAAATATAATTGTGGGATCCTATTACACATTCAGAAGTCGTGTATCCGTAGTGAGCTCCTGCATATGAATTCTATAAAACAATGGTGATGATGGTGGTCGGTTCTCAGAAAATACCTTATGATTTTATGGGTATTTGCCGATTGAAGATTCGCTTTGGCAATAACGTTATGGAGGTAATAACCCAGCTAAACATTATAATATACAACATTACATAATATACATTCATTGATTTCAATAACGCCAAGTGCAACAAATATTACACGACAGTGGTAACTTTAAAACTATTTTCCTATAGTTAATTGAATTTTTCTGTCAGAACCCCCTTCCAGATAAATCGTTGACAAGCTAACCTACTGACTTTGTCTGATATTTCGAACAAAATGATATTATAATACTCATTTATCATTGTAGGTATGTAATTCCTGACCAATCACGAATCTCATCTAAGGCATCTTGCCTTGTGAATAGTGAGTAGGTGTATCCTAGACCGTTTTGCCCCAACGTCGTCTACAGCATCACTTACCATCAGGTGAGATTGTAGTCAAAAGATGATCATTGTCTACAATATTTATATCTTTATTGCAAAAAAAACAATGGTGGCTTCTGCAAAGGCAACAAGCATTTTAAAATTCCAAGACTTACTAAAAAACTCCTATTTTTTACCTCGGACAAAATAAACATGATTTCCTATTGTCAACGCTATCATCAGTCTTTATCCAAAAAAACTAAATTTAATATACCCGAAACGTCTACCGAGTAAGAAAGTATACGCTTATTTACCAGGAAGTTTATATGTTTTATTTCTACCCACACATGTGTGTGATGTATGGAGTTCTGGTTAGGGTTGCCAGTTTTTGTAGAATTTACCTGTGTAGATAAATTCTGTCTTATTGGTGAGTGTTATTTTTAGTTCAGTTACGGACTTTATAAACTATTTGGTAGGCGAGCAGATACCATACCTATATAAAACTTTACCTATATAAACCTTATTGGACATAGTAATGACATTTCGCAATACCCAAACTGACCGGGATCATGATAAACATTGTAGTTTGTCTGATTGAAAAGAGTTGAAGAAAAAGAAAAATACCTACGCTACTTTCGACAAAGAGTTCAAACCAGGTTCCTTCCGTTCATATCAGTTTATTAATCAGCTCATCATTTGAATCTCAATATAAAACCGACAACCCTATCGTACACTGTCTCTGTGTGAAAGGTGTTGTGACATTATTAGTGTGCGTGTTTTGGGGGTGTGTGTGTGGTAAGGTTCGCATCAACATTAGAATGAGGAGCACGCGCCTGCCTTGCCCGGAACGTGACCGGCATATCGCATCGTCCCTTTCCCCCTATACCGCTCTCTCGCTCGCACCACCCCCGAAGCCATGTTGGCTCGAATTTCCCTGTTTTTGGTTTCTATTAATTTTGTAACTTTATTTAATTTTATAAATTTTCGTAGTCTTTTTAAATTTACGTCGCCTGCGTACTGTACCTATGCTGGCTAAAATTTGCTGTTGCTCAGTAAGAATTTAATTTCTCGGGTGCTAAACAACTTTATTACATTTTGCATTAGCATACACATTCGCTTATTTTCCCTTTGTCTATTTCGTCAACTTACCCTCAGTCAAAAATGCTTAAGGAAATTATTTTATGTGCTGACTTTCATTAATTTCAAAACCTTTTTCCAAGACGACCCCGGCAATATTATGTTCCACAAAGAAACTTCCCAAAAACAGTCACAAAAAGTTTTCACAGAATCATAGACCCCAAAAGATTGGACTAAAAAAATAGGCCCACGTACACGTCATAACGTAACACGTGTACGATTTATCTGATATCAAATGCATTTACCACCGGATGTCTTGCCGACGAATTTTCAGATTTTATCTTCTGACTGTACCTTTTTTGATGCGTGTCATGGTGTTGTTTTGAGGTTAAATTTAAAAACTGATGGAAGATCTAGAGTTGCTATGATAAATATGAATGAAATGATAAACATAGATTAATAAAAATTAAGAAAAATGAACGATCTGATATTAATGTACAAAAAGAGCTAAATGATCACAGGCATGTAAATATTATAACTAGCAAAGTAGGTTTAGTTGCACTTACTTGTGATAACCCTAAATATATTGAAACAGTTTCAGATATGTACAGGAACCTCCCGTCGGCGGCCACGGATAACGCGAAGCCGTCTAATGACTGTAACAAAAGAAAAACACATATATCATAAAAACATATTTAAAAAGAAAAAGGGAGAAAGAAAAAAAAAACTTTATTTATGACGGCACATGGTAGATGAAAGTGATACCAAGCATTTTCGACACAACAAAATACATAGGTCTTATAACACATAAATGAGAGAAAAAAAAATTAACAGCCGAAACCTATCAAAACCACGTACCGACCAACCAACTAGCATCAAGTGAGTAGTGATTAGTATGGGGAATAATAAGGAAAGCCAAACCTAAGCCTAAGAAAACGAAAATGTCATAAAGCTAGATGACTCGATCAAAACGGGTAAGGTAAAGTCCTTATACCTTGTTTAAAATACCTCCTCAAAAAGTACTCATACAAAACACTTAACATCGCTTATAATAAGCTCACACATACCAACCTAACGTGGAACTAATAGAAAGATATCGATCAATTTTCTATAGGTAACAAAAAAGCTAAACAAACGCTGATGAAATTGATGAAAAACTATCAACACGGGCCAATTCATTTACATCGAGGCATGGAGCATTGGAAGAGACATTGAATTAAATGAATGGTGAGTTATTTGGATACTTTCTTGTGACTACATCTTTTTATTCAAGGTTAACTGATGAAAACGTGCGATATGATGGTGTGCAGAAAACGGGTGTCTGAATCTTTTTATCACTTTTTGTAGACTTAGAGCATTGATATTAACATCGGAGAGAGCAGATTTGGGATCATCAGAGGATTAAACATTAGTTAAAACGAATAGAGCTCATCACCTAATCGAATACCAATTATGTCAGATCAGTAACATTAGTGACAGATCTAGAATCATGAAAGAATTAAACATTAGCTGATGGTAAGTATATTATTCACTAATCTGCGGCTAGAGCAACTAGACACCCTATGAAAGAACTGAGTGCAATAGTAACAATTACACATTCGGTGAATTTTAAGTCAGTTACGTCAATAGTAGAAGCTATAAAGTTAGAACAGAGAGCAATGATAGCATTAGTGACAGATCCTGGATTCTGGATCATGAAATGAATCAAAAATTGAAAGCCGTGGTTATTAAAACTCTTCCAGTAGTTTTAACCCAGCAACCTCATCTCAAACTTTAATGAGATGCACGGTTGACAAAATAAGTCCATCTTGAGTTTTTGTGTCAAATCTGCGTTTAAACGCTCCACGATGATATTCAACATTTTAAAAGATTATTAGACTATTGTTGGCACTTTCGGTTTTGTTGTAGACGTGTTTCTTGTTTACATGTAACTTTTTTTTATCATCGACATTTCTAATATTTTCTCATGCAGTCTCAAAATGTGTTTGATCATTGTTAGGTGAAGGTTTGTTGAAACAAAACCAGAAAATTCTAGAGCGATAATACTTTTGTTTATCTCCTTAACCGTGACCTTTTACGTAATCATAGTTTTAAATCTGTAGCGTCCTAAATAGCTAGATAGTAGTTGCTACTACAGCGTTAGTGGTATGAAACATTTTGAATGCTTTGCTACCAATAGAATTTGTCCTAAAAAGTCCTTCAACTGTTCTTAACTGATTACGGTCAAGATAAGTCTCAATTGTTGTCGCAATGCGCCGTGCATGCACGTACCTACAGCTTTTTACAAATCATACTACCAGTCCCGCAAAACTAGCATTTGTACAGTACAAAAAATAAACAGAACTATGGAATCACGTACCCGACTAACCTCAGAATAGAAAACCGCAGCACCCACATTATAATGACACAGAATCGATTGCAAAATGATTATTTACTACACAACAGATAATAGATTTTTTTCTCAACCCTATCGAGTGTCCCAGAAAACGTGTGTCGATTAACTTGGTTTTGAAATTTAGCGAAATCTACGAAATATTAAATTAGAATTTCGTAAATATATACTATTCTACCTTTATCATTATTGGCTGCATTGTATGTTTTGTTCGTAAAATGCGTGAAGTCGGTCAGTAGTCGCAATTGTAGTCAAGTTCGAGTGTACTTGCTTCATCACGAAAGTAAAAGTGATAGGTTTCTTCATGCTTTGTTTCATTAGTCACTTGGCATGTTGTGGTTTTGAGTCATCATGAGTAACATGAATAATTTGGCATTGTGGTAATCGATAATTTTCTTTAACCCAAAGAATCGTTGAGCCTTAATTTTCGCCGTCACTTCGGCTCCATTATTTATTAATGAAGGCATAAATACTGGTATCAGCGTAGGGAACTAGAAACCTGCGCTAGCCACATCAGCTGAAGTCAATCAGCTGCCTTATTATGAAACCACAAAAGCCTCACACTAGCTTATTTTTCTAGCTTTCTTACAAGTAATAATAGACTTCTCAAAAGGTTGACCTCGCTTAGTTCTATTGGTTTAGTTTTTTTTTCATCGTCTTCCTCTTTCTCAGTCACTGGCTTGGTATATTTGTATTTGTACGCACGAGTTCCTTTGCCATCAAACTTTTCTTATTTTTTTGCTTCATCCAAATAAGTTAACGCAATTGGTTTTAGCATTGTAGCCTAAAGGCTGCAAGTGGATATAAGTACTGATTTACCTGGAGTATGTGTGTGCCTTGGTGCTGCTCGAACAGTTCCATGGCAAGGCCTATCGGTGTTCTTCTGCTTTGTCCTCCTGAAACAACAAAAAAATCATTTATAAAAACCGATGGGTTTTCTATTCGCACAGTTTAACTAGTGTGCTAGAGATGAAAAGTTCACACACAAGTCTCTGGTTCTAGTTATAAATCTGTGTGAGCGTTGACTAAAGAAATCCTACGTCAAAACGTCACACACACAGTAAAATACACTGGTGAGCGAGTGCTTATCAGTCTGTGTACACAGACTCAAAACCAGAGCCACAAACAGAGCCAGACAGAGATTGTGGTAGACCTACAGATCGCGGAAAGTTAGTAGACAGAAAGGCTTCTAAATGTTCCAAATCTTTAGTTTCAGCTTGGTACGAGTATCATCCACTAATCGATAATAAACCTTCTCCATTTTCACAGTCTCCTCTGTCCTTTGTGTTTATTGTCTGGGTGTTTTCTGCGATCTTTTCGACTCGTCCAACCAAAGCACTATTATCATCCCATACACAAAGTGCATTAGTAAAAAAATGCTTATGATGCTACTAAAATCATCTTCAGATTGCAATGGTTTTATTTTGTTCTCTAGCTACTTGTTCTCCAGTAGCCCTGCACTATGCTTGCTTACGTTGGCAGGTTGTATCGGAACTGCGCCAAGGAGCCACCATTACTCAGGTAGGTACATGAAGAGCTACCGTCCGCCACGCCGCTCAGTCACGATGGTATCTCCCGGTGTCGGGTTGCATGGTTCCTTTTAATTTATATTCTGTTGTTTTATATAGGATAGTGTTTTGTCTTAACTTTCAGAACCAGGGTTCTAGTGTAAAGGTCCTTAAATAATTTTCAACTTGAGTAAAATGGTTATGAAGACTAGAATTGAAACATAAGGTAGAGAGTACTCAGCTTGGAGCCAACTCGGCTGACCTTTATGACCCAAAGGTCTTCGCTATGCCACAGAATAGAAACAACTTTAGCATGGCTTTTTCGATCGAAAAATCTTATCTATTTAAACAACTCTTGTCATCTCTTTTATCTTGAGATAATATTGAAGACTCCACTTACATGGTTTAGCAAGGCATCACGCTTAAAGCACTTAACTTGCAGTGAAGAGTTGAAGACATACAAGAAGTTCATAGATAAGTTATCTTCCGGCCTGATAAAAAAAACTAAACCGACCCAGAAGAAAGAAGACGCCTATGAAGATTGAGGATGCTAAATGCTCAAAACCATTCCTCGCGAAAACGTGTAGGGTAGGTATATATATATTTATTCATGATAATAATGACGAGTCAAAAGAAGTGACGACAAAGCTGAGGTACAAAACAAGGAAACAATTGGGTGAATTAATTCTATCATTATTAATTGTTACTGTCGTGTAAAAAGAATCAAGAAGACTTAAACTATCAGTCTAATAGGAAAACCTACTCAAGAAAAAAAATAAGATCGTGGAAAGCGGTAAAGGCACAATTAAATCTAGATGCGTTTGGAGTCGACGGGCCTGTGTCCAGTAATGAACTTTTCCAGACTGATAATAATGATGATGAGTCAGAAGAAAGTGACGACAAAGCTCAGGTACAAGACAAGGACGCGATCGTGACTGTTGTGTCGTGCGCGGCGCGGACAGACAGACGGACACGACGATGTTTGTGTAATATGCTGTGGAACTATTCAGTTAGCCATACCTACTGTCATACTAGTGGCTCTGTGAGCTGTGGACCTCGCGAGTCTGTCTTTGCTAGAAGTTTATAAAAGATAAGATGAAAAGCTTTATTATAAAGCTTTTATTAGCTTCATCTGTATGTATGTATGTAACCGACCCCTTTGAGCTCGATTTTGTCCTACTTTGAACGATCAGATTTCATTCAAACTTTGCAAACCTATCAAAGGTCGATAATATGATAATATCGACAATGCAATAATATGAAAAACAAAAAAAAACTAAAAAGTAAAAAATAAATTATAGTTTAAAAAACTAAAAAAAAAACGCTTTTATAACTAATTGAACTAAAAAGTTAAAAATAAAACTGTAATAATCAATTGAAAAATTTATATTATTGTACAAAAAGCGTGGGGGGCTTGATTTTGATTGTTGTAAATATTTTATCAATAGTTTATTATATATTATCTGAAGTTAATATAAAAAGCACCCCACGCTTTTTTGTTTAATAATATAAATTTTTCAATTGATTATTACAGTTTTATTTTTAACTTTTTAGTTCAATTTGTTAAAAAAGCGTTTTTTTTTAGTTTTTTGAACTATATTTTTTTTTCTTTACTACTAGTTACATTTTCTAATTAGTCTTCTTCCTGCCCTTATCCCACTTTATGTGGGGTCGGCACAACATGTCTCCTCCTTCATTCCCCTCTGTCAGCCGTCATCTCTGCATTCAGTCTTCTCTTATCAATCCATGAAAATATCTTATGATATAACTACCGAACCTGCTCACAAAATTTCACGAGAATCTATTGAGAAAATAAGACCTACAGAGGAGATCGGCTGGACAGACATGCTCGTAGCAAAGCATTTTTGCTCAAGCTGAAATGGAGACGCTCTGCGCTCGTTCGGTCAATATATAAGGTATAATATAATAAACAAAACAAAATATACATCAATATGCACCAATGTGGGCATACCTCCATCAAGCTCCAATCTAAGCAAAGCTAATGGGAATCCGATAGCATTATACCCATTTAGTAAAGACCTGCGCTTATCTAGGCGATAGCGATGGCGATCAGCTGAAACGCTGTCAGATATTGCTGTCAAATTTGACAGCGTTTTACTAATCGCCATCGCCAGCGACCTAGGTGAGCGCAGGCCTTAATAATGTTTTAGAAGTATTTTTTTAAGAAAATGTCACTAGATTCTACGTTGGCCTATGAATTTCGCTAACCGCTTTATCTCATACAAACTTGCGAACTAAACCGAACGTATTATTAAGAATGTATAACAATAAAAAGTAATATTGTGGTATCAGTCGATCGCAAGTTTGCTTTTCGAAATAGTACAAAACAACCGTTTTATGCTATGACTTTATCCGAAGGCTAGTGGTGACCCCATGAAGACTGAATTCTCTGAGACTTTATGAAACTTAGTCTGGGGCCTAATTCTCGGGCCGACCGAGATTTTCTAAGCGATTATTTTATTTTTGGTATTGTACAACCCCGCACTTTTTCTACGTTATCCGAATATCGTAGCTGTCGAGGCTTCTACGATGAGGTCGTAGATGAATTACTCAAGGAAATCATTCATTCTCTCTTCGAAAAGAAGCAATAAAATAAAATTGCAAAATGATCGAGATCGGCCCGAGAATTAGGCCCCTGGACTTTTACAGATTTTTTGTCTTCACAAATTTTTAATAGAGTGGAGTTCCCAAAAATTATGTAGTTTGCTGTGACGCCATTTACCGGCGGGTTTCGATAATATTTGGCAAAAACATTTGGTATCAAGTTCTAAATTTTATTTTTATTTTATTTTATTTTATTTATTGATCACCAACATAATAAACACTAGTACAATACAATAAGATAGTGCTTAAGAGTACAGAGTCAAGTGCTATTATAATTATAGGTGAAGACAGCATGCTAATAGAATATAAACGAGCAACAGAAGACTTAATAACTAACATGACCTATTACTAAAACTATTTACATAAACATACACCTACATAACATTACATACTAAGGTTAAACAATTAAAACGAGGAGAAAAATAATAATTAATTAAAAATTGAACACAAACTAAAAGTTGATTAAATAATTATATGAATTTAATTAAATGTCACTTACAGAATTGCAATAAAGTTCACTAGAGGTAAAATATGATTTCAATTTATTAACACTGTCAGCAAAGACGTCCATCCTACCAGTCTTACAAGAGGTGTTGCACTGCCTAATCATCCTCGAAAGTGGTGCATAGTGCCCCAAATTAGAGCAAGAACCACTTACCTGAAATAATTTTTTTTTTTTAATTAAAATACTTTTAACCGAATCGGTAAAAAATCGGATAAAAAGTATGTGCTTGGAGGTCTTATTGTTCGTAATATGTAATGTAGTATGTCTCACTAGTATCACAACTCATACACACCCCACAGGACATGCAAGTCGGCATATCAAAGCAGGTTTTACCTCTGTTTTGTTGAATTAAATCGTAATAAAGCACGCGGCAGGCCTATCTCTGCATCTCGTTGTTAAATATGGCTTTACCAAAACGCCATGTGAACTTGTTCTTTTGTGGATTGTCGTACTTTGACCTTCCGTTTTGCAATGTACTTCGAGCATGCATTTTTTTGTAACAAAACTAGAAGAATCATTTTTGTGACTCTTAGGTTTAGTGTTCATTTATGTTATAATCATCATTATCACCGTCAGCCATCAAGTTATTTGTCTGGACATAAATTTCACTTGAACTTCACTGCTTTTATTTTTGTTTTGTAAAAGGATCATATAAAAAACGGTACGAACCAGGCCGTATAGTTGCCTGTTGTTGCCTACAACAACAGGCAACAAACTACGGCATGGTCAAGTGTCATCAAGAAGACTTGATCGTGTGGAACTGGCACCTAGAGTCCCGCCACCACATGAAGTCCTTAGACGCAGCGCTGTTGTCATAGAATCGTAATATTCAAGTACTACTATTTTTGTGCGTTCCCGATTTTGCCGTAGGATTTCAGTCATTTCAAAGTGATCCTTGTGATACCTACCACTGAATAAAGAAATATTTGACTTTGACATAAGTTGTGTAAAATTTTCCATTCATGCTTCCCCATTCCTTCGTTTTAGCGGTCTGTGCGTGTGTTCTAATAAAAAATCCATCTCTAAAACAGTAATTTATCACCACATCTATCCAAGTTGTAATATTCGATCCAAGTAAACAGACATTTTCTCCTCTGACAGCGTCAGCCCCAACAAATTTTTATTAAGGCCGCTAAGACCTCGTATAATTTTCTCATTTCGGTAATGTTGGCATCCCGATATCGCTGTAATTGGTGTTAGCTGAACTTAATGAAGTCTGGTAACTTAATAGCGTGGTTGAAAGACGTAGGAAGATGTTAATGGAGATTTTATTTAGCGCTCGTGGCGTATTCACAGATTTATTTCGAAAAAGCCGGAACCGTTGTCGAAGAACCGACTACCGTTGGGGAATAAAGGTTCTCGAATGGCGACCACGAACCGGAAGGCGAAAAGTAGGGCGCCCACCCACCAGATGGACCGACGAAATTGTTAAGATCGCGGGAAGTCGGTGGATGGAAAGGGCTCAGAATCGTTCTTCCTGAAAATGTGTAGGGGATGACTATGTTTAGCAGTGGACTTCTTCAGGCTGATAAAATAAATAAATTAATATTAAATATTATAGACAATCCAAACAACACTATCTAACACCAAACTAAGCAGAGCTTGTACTATGGGAACCAGATAGTTGATATAATACTAATATTTTTTTTTTTGTAAATACATACTTAAAATACAATATAACACCCAGCCAGAAAACAAACATCTGCGTTTACCACACAAATATTTGGTGGGAATCGAACCCACGACCTACAGCTCAGAAGGCAGAGCTACTACCAACTGAGCTGAGAGGCCAGTCCATGATGATGATGATGATGGTTTCGAAATACTTAGTTCTTGAAAGAGAACAAAAGCTTTCATTATCAAGATACTCAAGAACCAACGCGAAAGAATAGCTTCATTACCTCCCCTTTAAACCCGTAGTGGGCAAATTTAATAAAGCACCCTAAAAGTGACCACTAAACGAACCACTCCGACCACCAGACGATCGATTTGACACGAAGTAAAGACTTGGCAACGTTTTACACCGAATAGAGCTCTGTTTTTACTGTTTTTTCTCTGTTCTCTTATTTATATTTACATAAACCACTATTTTGTAATTACCAAAAAAAATGCCGATATTGGCTGCTGATACTGAACACATCCACGAAAAAAAAAATTTTTGAGACAGAAAAAAAATATTTTTAAATAACCTAATTTTTAGTCAAATATTGAGAAATGTTTCAACAAGCAAAAATCATTTCATTCATAAACGCTAAATACCAAGCGGAACCGAACAGCGTAAATTTTTTTCTCTCTAGTAAGTACTACGTAACTAATATGTCCATAATTTTTTGCAGAATTTCTGAATATTTCAACATTTAATAACTTTGTCATTTTATCGAAACTAAAAATTCTGATTGCAGATTCATAATGTTCTACCCCTACTACATTACCCTATTTTTTTTTGGTACTTACAAAATAGTGGTGTATACATAGGTTAAAAAGTGAAACAGGCATCTATTGAAGACGATCTAAATAACGTCAACTGGTGTTTACTCATGCCTCTACTTACGGGACGCTACAGTGCCTGGGGACAAGATTTTAGATGGAATAGGCTTGCCCATCTTAGGTACCATCCTCGCAGCTTAGTAGGCCTAATCTACAGGAAATACATGGTCATTGGGAGCTGACTAAGCCGCGGTTTTCCTTCACCGCTTAAGAGCACCTAACATTGTGCACACACATTTTTCTAGAATAAAAGCTTAGTGGAACACGTCTAGATTTGTAGCACACTGTAACAGCATGCGAATAACTGCTACATTACTGTGTAAACTCAGCCCCAATCCAAAGCATTCCTTGCCTATTTATATCGAGAAAAGCAATAATTTGCTCGTATTTGTCCATTTCGACATGTTGGTGTCGGCCAGAGCTAACATTTGTGGAGGGATGCTGTTTTCACAAGACGAAATTAAATAAAACTCCCGTCTAATAGAGGGGCGATGTTAGACGTGTTTTGAAGATATCGCAAAAAGTACCGACAAAATGTCTCATCATCATCATCGGCCTGAGAAGTCCACTGCTGGACATAGGTCTCCGCTACACATTTCCAGGAAGAACGATTCTGAGCCCTTTCCATCCACCGACTTCCTGCGATCTTAACAATGTCGTCGGTACATCTGGTGGGTGGATGCCCTACGTTTCGTCTTCCGGTTCGTGGTCGCCATTCGAGAACCTTTATTCCCCAACGGTTGTCGGTTCTTCGACAAAATATATAAGCTAAGCAAATAATTTAACTTATAACTTACTAAAAGTATGTAATTTATGATTACTCTGTTCGCGCTGTCTTTAATGTGTCTTGTGCGTCCAAATGAATTTTTGTTTTTGGTGTCTTGTTAAAATACCTACATACAGTAAAAATACAGTGGTTATGTTTAGGTTTTTCGTCAAATTCAAACAAATTTAGACTTAAATGTCAGAAGGTCAATTTCACAATATTGATTTTGTTAGGGGAAGTTTTTTAATTGAAGAACTGCAATAAAATATTTGTTGATAAATTCGTCATAAACTAAAATAGGTAAGAAATACAAAAGCTTAGAAATACACGCACTACTTAGAAAGTTCCACAAGACCATCTCTAGAAAGATGAGAGCAAAGATCAAAAGGCACGAAAGAAAATTGTGGGTGAGATTTTCCATTTCAACGAACAATTTGCAAGCCTAGTTTAAGTAATCACCTAGGTACCTACCATATACCCTATAGGCATTGTAATTTGAGATTGAACGTAAAAAATGTCTATGGTTGCCCCTACTCTACACTTGCACGTCCCAAACCACTCTGGGGAGCGCCTAATAATAAAATATTGTCAATAATATCCAAAAAAAAGACGAATTCTTAAAATTACAAAAAAAAGAATCCATCTGCGAATTTTACTTGAAATCAGCAATTAGATAAAAAAACAATCGCGCAGTCGTGTAGACAAAATAAAAAGTCATGTTATATCTTTTCATTATTTAATATTTTTGGATTTTTCTGCATACTGCTGGTTTCTTCACGTTGCTTTAATAAGCTGATGCCTAAACATAGTCGTAATAGTTGTCAAACAGGCCATCCAGCTCCTCGACAACACGTACTCGTATATACATAGTGAGAAGACTTAAAAGAACGAAACCGTTTAAACTAGTGTAGTATTAAGTAATTATTCATATTTACTCATAGCAAAAGTGCAAAGTGTGTGGTATTACGAACACAATAACAAAGTGTCGTCATTATAAATAGAGACAATAAGAAAAGTGTTAGTGGACACATTCTTAGTTGTAGTTTACTGTAGAAATTTAGGTCAATGACAGATTACTTATTAGCCAGAAATTTGGCTAGATTGTAATATTATTAGAGTAGGTTATGAAAAATAGCGCACACTATTTCTAAAAAAAAAAAATTACTGGCCAATTATCATAAGTGCAATCTGCTGGCCCCAAATCCTTTAAAATCTTACAAATCTAAGGTTAAACATTTTCAGAACATGCACTTTTTTTTGAAGCTACACTACACCTCTAGTCTCTAGTGTAAGATACCTTACCCCCATGCAAGAAGGAATAAAGTCGACGATCAAAAGTGGAAAAACTTTTCCTACCCCAAGAATAACAGCCGTTGATTGGCATCCCCTGAGGGCGCCACTTGACCGGAACTGCCGGACCCCTAATGAAGAATTACCGCCCTTTGTAGCCTTAAAGGCTTCTTTATTTAAATACACTGCATTTAAGTTACCTACCTACCTATAGGTCACATTATATTATTGAGGTCCAATACAAAATTAAAAATTATAGAAGATCTCTTATTACGCGTAATAAAGCTGGAAAATTTACAAAAATATAGGATATGAAAAAGTACTCATAATCTAATTATCAATTTTTCCTATGCATTTTTAAATAAAGATTCAATTTAAATACGGCTGTTAAGGATTTCAACTTTCATCTAAATTGCTAAAAAAAGGAACTGACAACTTCAAAAGTCAAAAAAACAACGAACTAGCCTGCAATTTCCACATCATTATTTTTCGAGAACGGTAAAAATCACGCTGAAGCGAAATAATGAATTGTAACTGACCAATTACACGAGCGAGCAACCCTTCAATCGCGGGTGGGGTCAAAAGGACCGTCCGAAAATCGATACCGAATAAAAATACGGAATCCCGGAAAATGATCATACATTCCGGACACGTAGTGTCAATATAGAATCGCATAGGGCGATTATTGTGATGCACCGGCCGATCCGACCGGACAAAATGGTGCGGACGGATTGAAAATAAGCAATGTAATACAATCGATGCCTACCTTCTATGGCGAGTTGCGTTTCCTTTTCGCAAAAAATTGTAGGCTCGTAGTTATTGGAACTTTTTTCATGGTGATTATATGTGATATGATTTGTGAAATGACCAGAAATATTTACACACATCAACATTGTTTAAGAATATTCCATTTCGAATGAAATTACGTTTTTTTCGAGATTTTGTTCCTATTTGAATTTTTGTTTATAAATAATATTATACAGTTTTTTATTATTATTAATAAACAGCACAAAATACACAAATTGCCATACAAAACTAGGTATAGAGTAAGCTAGGTAAAGAAATTATTTTCGTAAAAATAAAAAAAAATGGAGTAAGTACCTACAATGTTGATGTGTGTATTCATATTTTTAGACAAAAATAATGTACCTAATATACAACACTGATGAGATTTTAATGATAATATTTAAAGATTTTCAAAGGAAAGAGTAAATAAGGTGTCTTCCAGACTTCTAGACCAAATGAGATTTTAGCCAAAAAATGGTATAATGTAAAAAAAATACAAGGAGTTTCTCTCAAAACATGTGGTAATTCAAACTGTAATCTATAATTATATTGAAGAATCGGGTATTTATTGCGATTATCTTTATTATTTTTTGACGTTTCGACCGTGTTACAAAAGCCGTGGTCGTGTAATCTATAGTCACAGAATAAAAAAAAGAAGGTACTACAGGAGAGTCTATTAATAAATAAACTTTATTCCCAACCCGCTCTCTTACAAAGAAAGTGGGAACATAATACCCTCCGTTATCCCGCTTCATTATAGCCCGGATTAGAAGGGTTAGCTTATTGCGGAAATTCCACAGTATTAATAGACGGAAGAATTCTAAGGTGAGGAAACTTTGCAAGAAGTAGAAGTTTAACTTCTTATATGGATTTAAAGCTGAAGCATGCAAACTTTTAATACATTATCATCATTGTCATAAGTTGGCTTATCTTCTTATTTTAATTGTGTAACTGTTTCTTTCAAACCAGTGTAGTGATAGGATTTTAAGTGCGCCTCAAAGAGGCTCCTTTCGTGCACTTGACACATTTTTAGTTGGTTTCTAAAAAAGGTTTTTAATTATGACAGAATGAGGATTACGGAAGTTTATTTTTGGGTGAGAAGCTACTTTGTCTGCATTTTACTTGTAAGGATTTTAACAGATAGAGATATTTCTAAGTCTACCTGCGAACTCATATTACAGTGAGAATCTAAATGTTTAAAATCTTCGGTAACGTCATCGGGATCTTCTTTCAGACTTTTGCCCACTTTTTGTTTGTTTCACACCATTATTTTCTGCAAGTATGGATATAACTTTCTCTGTAAACAAGCAAGCGAACATAACTCAAGAATCGCAATATTTCTCAATCCCGCCCAAGACAAGCAGATAAATTCGACAAATTAACTCCTACGTAAACACATGTTTCCACATATTGCCGTTTGGCGGCAGCACCCGTGATTTATGGCAGTAGGGCGCGAGACTTCGCGGTGAGCGGACCTGTTCATATTTTATAAGACTTTGTTGTTTGATGGTCGCTATACCTAATCATTCTTTGAAAGCTAATGAGTCTTATTATAGATCTAGTCTAGTAAGCTTTTACTTTTATATGGATAGTTAAGCATCTGGCTGCCATCACACCTGATAGAAAGTGAGGATGCAGCCTAAGATGGAGCATGCTTACTCATAATCCACCTGTTCCCTCTTGTCTTGAACATTCCATAAAAAAAGTGTGTCGGAAATACTGACACCGATAGAGAGTTCCACTCTTTGGCAGTTCGGTTAAGATTTTGATGAACTGTTATAACATAGGCATCTTATTAGATTAAGGAAAGTATTTTTACTTTGGATCTGTAGCAGCAGTACCCAGAGGAACTGCTCTGATTTACCTTTGCCGTTCTGTGTTTTGTTTGTTGCATTTGTTTCGTCCCTTCTTTGCCTTTTAGACCCATATTCATCAGAGGTCAATACCTCTCCGATAGATTATAAAGATGAACCATTTTGTGCTTCCTCTGTCAGAATTTTCACAATGACATCAGAAGGTTTCGCTTGTGTGTTGTGTTTTGCTCCAATATTTTTAAACTAGTCAGCATTTCCCAGCAAAATGTTTCCTGACCAGCGAGAAAACAGTTATAATTCACGTTCCTAATACGGGGACCCGTAAATCATAGTGCACATCTGCCGACGAAATAGAAAAATAACAATAAATAAAAGGGCACGTTGGACCGACGAGCGCGGGTTAACGCGATATATTGGATATCCGGAACTTCTTGTCAATTTATTTGTGTTTAGGTTTACTTATTCTTCGTTTTAGTTTTGGAACTTTGGAGCAGTAACAGCATGAAAAAAGTTTGCAATGGAAATGTTAGTAGGTATAACCAAAAAGTGTCTATAAGCGATAATTTTAAAATCCGTACTGTTAGGAGAGTCAGAAAGTCTGGCTTATTTTCGTGTTTATATTTTTTTGTCAGATTCACTGCCATGTTTTTATTTCACGATACAAAATAGCATTTTATTATTTCAAATTTTTATCAGTGATTTATTGCTAATGTTTGCAAATTAATTGCTCCTTAGTAATTATTTTCGTAAATACTCACTTGTTAGTATTTAATTAAAAAAAAAGCAACAATTTTGCAAGAATCACACTGAACAAAAATATGAGAAAAACATTTATTCCAAACAATATTTAGCGCTTCATTAACTACAAAATTAAGACCACTAATACCGTTCCGCGCTATCTATCAACTTGTCAGTTAGTGTTGTAGATTGGTATCATTTAATTATGCCCCTATTACACGGTGCCCAAACGTCGCTAATTTGACATCTCAGTGGACATTGCCAACTTGATTATGAACGCGTGTAAGCGCGCAGTAGTGTTAAGTTAATAAGTTCTTTCAACCTATTTGGCTCCTCGCCTATTTCGTTGCAAAAGAGACAGAAACAGCTGTGTTCAAATGAGACTGGGTCATTCCAGTAAAATGACTCTAAGTAAAAAGATTTAATAAAATTATTGATAATTTATAAAAGAAAAAAATAAAATATATTTATTGACCACAAGAACAAATAAGATAAAAATAGGTATGGTAACAAAATTGTACACTGTCAATTAGGCCCCCTGGCTTAGTACTTGTCGAACCGTGTAGGTCACATGACGTCACACTACACAGTGCAATTTTGGTATTCTGCCAAGGCCTAGAGCGGGTCACATCATGGACAAAGCAAATAAAGCATTCAAAAACACTGAGAAAAGTTAAGGAAAAATATAAAAAGAATGAACAAAAAAAAATGAGGTGCGTAAATAAAGTATGTCAGCATTTCTTGGCAGTTGAAATAACCTACTTATTCTAAATCTATCAGGACATACCAAGCAGATGGAACTCAATTAAAAAAAAACAATTAGAAATGCATACAATTACTTATTACCCATGAACCATTTTAATTAGTTTTATATTTAAATTTATTTCATATCATAAGTGTCACAACTTGACAAATAAATGATGAAAAAATACGTTACAACATCATCACCTGAATTAAGTAAATAAGCCTTGCTAATTGAAAACAGCGAAAACTAATTTGAAAATTGTCCACGCTCTAAATATTAAATCAAATTGCAATATCAAAGTTGCCAAACGATGGCAAACATTCTTTGGGTAACAACTAATTTGACAGAATTCGACTGACGCACACTGGCAACACCAATTAAACCAGCCAGACAAAATCATCAAATGAACCCCACTTTGAATACTTCAAATAACCCAGTCACGTTTGCTAAATAAGCAGTGCTAACAAGCGGTGTATCGCTAGCACTGATTGTTAATTGATTGGATTACAAATTTTGGCCAAATTCCGCAGCGTATTGTCACAATGGGGCCGCCCTAGTGAATTAATTAGTTTTTTATAATAGCCGGTGTCTTTTACAATTTGTATGTTGACAGTTGGTGGTGATCCTATTTCAACAGCTTTTGTTGTCAGATAGCGTCGTCCAGAGCTTAAAAGTATCTTCTTAGTTTCTCATCTATTTGCAATGTCTATATACCTACTATTTTCGTATCTTATTTTTATTATTACTTTGAAGCGTAGCGTGTGCTGTCTTTTAAACTTTTGCTTTTGTATTATTGCCGACGTCTCACTAAGTGAAGTGGCACCACATTGGAACTTCATGCTGTTATTATTATTTTTGATTTGTAAAAAGATCATTCAAAAACACGGTGATAACCCAGCCATAGTTTGTTGCCTGTTCTTCTAGGCTTGGTCGCGTGGAACTAGCATCTAGACTCATCTAGCTTTAGGACGTTTCCAAGTGATTCTTGAGTTAGAGATCTTTGACTTTGACTTCTTATCATCTTTTCATGATGGATGAGTGCCTAAAACATTTTTTTTACTGTATTTCTTCTCATGTCACTGCATTTTATAAAAATTCAGTAGGTGCCCTGCCTACCTAATTATTTTTAATCACGTTTGGTTTTAACTTTTATCGTCTCTCTGTTTGAATAGTTATGTATTATGTGGTTTAGATTGTCCGTGGCATTACTACGCGGCCCTGACGGACGACCAGCGTTAGTTGCTATTCAACTAACTTCATGTTGAGTCAGGGACCGTTTTGCAACTCTTCTCTTATGCATGTTTAATGTGTACCTTAAATTGCGAAGCGTCTGTTTTATGTTTCTTTCTTTCTTTCAAATGTGTTTTTCATTTGTTGTGAATGGGAAGTGAATCGTTTAAATTCAAGTCATGCACCCGTTGCAAATTCAAAATGCCAATTTCGAAATACACCGCAGTACATTTTCCTATGTTTCCCACTAAATCTTTATTGCCTACGCGACTACATTCGAAAATCAAAATTATGTTCCCTAAAACATTTTGTGAGACATATTTGACACAATAAACGCTATGTTTTATTGGCACGAATATTTTTATTTGAATGCGTGTAGGTGAGTTCGGAACTCGGTTTGAAAATTGAGTTAAAATGACAGTGGCGTATGTAGTGATTCGCCCCGTGGTCGCATTAGAGGCATTAGGGGCTAAAATTGGATTTGTAGGGGCGGTTTATTGGTACACTTGTTACGAATTTAGGTACAGTGTGTGAGTTAAAAAAGCTCTTTGTCAAGGTGTCTGAATTTTGTTGCAGAATTCGAGGGGTTGTAGAAAAATAAGAGAGTTTAAATGGATCAGCTATTATTTATGGTTCCTTATTTTTTGGGTGTGAATTATTATTACCGATTTAGTTCTGGAATTTGTTGTTTTTTGTTTTAAAAATTCAAAATAATCATGATCACTTAATGCGGTCAATAAGTTTCGATCTGTAGACCCGAAACCAGAACCAGAGACAGAGCCAGACAGAACTTGTGGTAGGCCTACTGGGGTTCTATCGCAAAAAGTCAAAATGTCATCCATGTTTTGATTGAAAATCGAGAAAAACTTCTCACCTCTTTCAACCCCCAATAAATTTCCACCATAAATCTACCCCAAAAATAAATAAAAACCGCATAAAACATTTCAAACACAATCAAGCACATGTGTGTGGACTCTCTAAAACAAACCTTTGGTATCCCTTATTGTCTACTTACCCAATATGTATTTATTTTGAGGTATTGTGGTGAATCAGTGTCCCCAAGGCGCATTTATTTGCGTGCATGCGTCGCTTCACAATTTTATGTGATTTAAGCTGTAGCTCCTCGGATTTTTTTGTCACATAAAGAGAAATTACTGGCAAGTGAGGCTGAACAGCTGTTTGCCTCAAGTTGATGGACGCAGGGAAGTGCATCTTAAGACGCGTTCCTGACGTGGGTGACCTACGAGGCCATGCTTTGATGAAGGCAATGGTTACTACTTAACATCAGGTGGGTCATATGCTTGTGCCATCGGCTAGTTGTGTTAAATAAAAAAACACTGTTCCTTAAACATTCTATATGGTTTTGATTTTGAGGTTTACCATTGACCATGTGCATCAGGAATATTTTTCTGTCATTTTGGGAACTCACATAGCTTTTTCTTTTCTATAGTTTTTCTAGTGTTATTTTGAGCTTTGCTGTGTTATTTTGGTGGTATTTTAACCAACATTACTTGAACGTCTGAGTCTGAGCAATTGGAATGAAAGTGTTATAAGACTTATAAGTTATAGGTATCCTGATGCTTACGAAAATATTTCTGATGGTTTTGAAGAAACCCGCCTTTCGTCTTCTTTTTCTATAAAGCCGACTTGTCTATTGACTGAATTGACTAAAAACTATTTTATTGATGTAATCTCATTTGACGCTGGAAAAATTGTTCCAAATGAACAGATGCCATTAACTAAGAAGAAAAATAATAAAAAGTACTATGTAGCTGAAAGTTTGCAGAGCGAAATACATAAAAGAATTAACGCAAGTTCGCTAGACTCTTTTATCTCTCGTTATTTTAATTTTAAGCTTTTTTCTGACCATACCTTCACTCAAACAACTGTTCTTCTGTCTGTACAGGGGCGCGGTAACACTGTTAGCGCTCACAATGACTTGACGAAGGCAAATCTGATTTGCCAACCCTCCTCAGTTATTTTAAACCGACAAGCAGACATTTTGCATAGTTAGGGGGTGGTTTTGGGTTATTCTTTTAACTTAAAACATTATGTTTTTCGTGTGTTTTAGGAAATGTGTCTGGAATACTTATCTCTAAGAATATTATGCAGAAGTGTTTTCAGAATTGACTAGTAGCTTTTAATCAGCGTTTAACGAACTACTAGCGAATCACCCCGGTTTCCCACGGAAGAAATTTAGAAAAAAAGTGAAAAATGTTCAATGTTCACTGCCATTGCGTTTTTCCACCTACATAATTATGTGTAAGCAAACAAACAAATCTTTCCTTTTTATAATATTAGCAAAGACTGGTAGTTGTATCATTTGTATTTTTTTTATGGACACCGCGGGGCGCGGCTTGCAAATAACTGTATTTTTATAATGTCCCAAAAGTCACTCGGTTTTAATTTTTGGGACGTTATTAAAATATTGTGTCTCAAATAAAAAATAAAAAATAAATAAAAATTGTATTGACTTTAAGCTTCTTTGTGCAACTAAATAGTTATTTTTTCTAAGCTACAAAATATAAATTGAAAGACGCACGTCACCTTTCAAAGTCTTACTTGACGGAGGCGCGTCCCGGCTCCACGGGGGGTCTCCATGCCCGGAGAAGTCCCTCAGCTTCAGATAGCTGATCGTCAGTCTGATGATGGACGCCTTGTCCAGCTGACTGGTGATGGCAGCCGGGAGAGGCAGCATTTTGGCAAGCTCGTAGAACTCGTAGTTTTCCTTGCCGCGTCTGGAGCGGGCTGCATCTCGACTCTTCTCTTTTCGGAGCTCGAGGATGCTGTGGGGGAAGGAGAGAGTTAGATTCAAGACACAATTTATAGAGATTTTTATAATGTCCCAAAAGTTAAGAGCCGAGCGGGATTTGAACCCGCGACCTTCCCCTAGGGTTCAAATCCCGCTCGGCTCTTAACTTTTGGGACATTATAAAAATCTTTGTGATTTCCTTAAGTGTAGGTAACACTATAAAATTAATAAAAAACAATTTACAGACTTCAGGGAACCAAGAAAGAAAAAAAGATATTCATTTATTTGACATAAAGGCGTACACGTAAGACAAATAGATTGAAACACGCAGAAGGACGCTGAAGACAGGCAGAAAATGGAGGTACAACATTATCCGTGTTTCTACCTAAGCCAATACTACCAACAGTAGGCCTACCATGAGCTCTATCTGGCTCTGTCTCTGGTTCAGGGCGTCGATTCCAGCTACACGGCTCGATTGAGTGAACGCTGAATCCGCGTTCCATTTTCAAATTTTTCAAACATAAATTGACAACTCACATCGATTTACGCGATCGCGTGAGTTATTTGTGTTGCTGGAATTGAACCACTGGTTTTGAGTTTGTGTGAGTGTTGACTAAATAAATCCTACGTCAAAACGTCACACACACAGTTTAATGCACTGGTATACACTCACACAGACTCAAAACCAAAACCAGAGATAGAGCCAGACAGAGCTGATGGTAGGCCTACAGAACTGGGTCCCAGCCAGTCCCGACCCGTGCTGCTGGCCTACCATGAGCTTCATATGGTTATGGTTATGGCTGTCAAAATTGTGTCAACACATTCAAACCCAAGAAGAAAATGAATGTGTGGGGTTCAGCCTATCTAAACACAAATTGACAGCCATAGCCATAACCATATGGAGCTCGTAGTAGCCCTGCAGGGGCTTGAGAAGGCCCAAAATCATATTTCCTAGAATGAAACTACTTCCCTGATGAAATTTCAACAAAATTGGTTCAGAAGTTTGGCTATGATGACGGCATTTCAATTTTTTTAACTTTTATTATTAGGCGTACGTAGGCTCTGTTACCTACAGATAAATCTTCTAGTCTAGTGCGTCTGAGCTTATTAACTAAACAACAGAGGAATTATTGTACATCCAATTATTATACGACATTTTTACCAAAACTGCTTATAAATCCCTCGTTATACTATTTTTATCCTGTAAGCCTAAAACAAGCTCTGTCTGGCTCTGTCTATGGCCCAGATTCATAGACCGAACTTTGACTTTATATACTTTGATGGAAAGTTCTACTTTCAACCAAAAATTTATTTCATAGTTCTGTCAAGCTCTTCATTATTCAAAATTTTGAAGGTAAACTTCGATAAACAAAGCTTACTTTGCGAAGACTGCTTTGCTGTAAAGCAAAGTCACGACTATGAATCTTGGCCTATGCTTCTGATTTTGAGTCTGTGTGAGCGCTGTCAAAATAAATCCTAAGTAAAAACGTCACACTCACAGTATAATACACTCACACTCACAGTATTAAGTTGCCTGGAAGAAAACGCTTTCAGCGATAAGGCCGCCCATTGTACTTTATTTTATTACGCTGTTACTTGTGATGTGTCCTTGTGTACAATAAAGTGTTATCTATCTATCTGTCTATCTACACTGGCTCAAAACCAGAGCCAGAGACAGAGCCAGACGGAGCTTACGGTAGGCTTACTGGTAAGGTAGGTGTGTTCCGGCCACTCCCCCGCCACACCCACCCCTAATGAGGCCAGCCTTTTGCCATTTGCATTAAAATATCTGGTGCCGAAGATTATAAGCTTACTTTTAAGCCTTGCCTTCTTCGCCGTAGGTCGTGGGTTCGATACAACCGAGACCAAATATTCGTGTGGTGAACGCAGATGTTTGTTCTCTGTCTGGATGTTATATTAAGAATATTCTAAGTTACTAAAAAAGTTATTTTTTCTTATTGGTTTTGTTCCGTAGCTTATATCGTCCTAGCTTGGCAAAAGACACCTCAACGACTTCCAGTTCTCCCTATCAAGAGCCTCCTCCCCCAATCTTCCTTCTAGTGTCATTTTAATTTTAGAAAAGTAAATCTATATTTATAAAAGAAAGTCGTGTTAGTTACACTATTTATAACTCAAAAAAAGGCTGAACCGATTTGGCTGAAAATTGGTTGGGAGGTAGCTTAGAACCAGGAGAAGGACAAAGGATACTTTTCATCCCGAAAAGCAACGGGAACGGAGTGTTACGAGAACGGGCGAGCGAAGCCGCGGGCGGCCACTAGTAATAAATAAAAATCGTTTAATACGAATCACACAAATCCATAGTACATAATAAATATCAGATAAACACTAAACAAAGGAAACACTGTCCTTTGCAAGTACTGTGGACGATCAACGGGAGAAATAAGTTCTTCCATTCACGAAAACTTGCATCATTCAAAAATAAGAACAAAGGAGTTGTCAACCTTTGGTTCTGACTGCATCATCAGTTCATCCACATCAGCGGAAACTTTACAGCCAGGGGTGCTAAACCGTCGTACGGTAAGCGATCCCAAGATACCCCGCTTTACGACTGTCCCCGATTACTTGTCCCCGTTCCGGCGAGTTTATTGTCACCTGAGTAAGGCCATTTCAAACGAGCGCTTTTACTGCTGCTTGGTTTTAAAATGCAGAAAATAAAAGTGTAAGGTCACCTTACACATGAGCATTAAGTTTATTTTGTTTTCTTTCAGCATTAAAGAAGTAACTACTTAGAAGAAAGTAGAGTTTAAGTAGATAATGGGCTATAGTAGATTAAGGGCCTACGTAGAGGTCCTTAGAAAAGCCATAAATCGAACCAACAAAACTCTTATCAAAATGTTACTACACCCACGGGCCTAATAACGTTTAAAATATAAAGAAAGTCCGAAACCCTTTCTAAAGATTTGATTTCACGATAAACGCCCTTAAATTGTGAAAATATAAAACAGTAGTTGATTTAATGTTAGGGGTTGGCCAGTTGGGGTACATTGTTTAAATAAGTTTAAAGTTAGGGTTGAGCGCCCCTGGCTATCTTGACCGCTCGATTATCGTAATCTCAGACTAAATATAAATCTAATTTACCGATATGCCCCTGAGTCTGTTGCTTTTAATGTATCTGAGACGCAGTTAAAGTCCTTTCACCACACTGTGCACTGGTTTGAACGAACCAGTGACACGTTAATAAGAATGTGCTAAAAACTTGGCCTTTGCGAACTTACTTACCAATAAGCTTATAAATAAAGCAATTTTTATAAGCTTATTGGTAAGTTAATAAGCTAATTGGTATTTAAATCAACTTTCAACCAAAGAACATTAAATATTTTCACGATTTAAGCCACAATAAAAATCTATATTGGTTGAAAACGATTCCATGCTACGAGGAGTGTAACAACAGGTAACTCAGCTGGAGAACAGTATTTTTTTCATAAATTATTTTAAACCTAATACCTAGTTAGAAAAATCTAGCGGGCAAGAGAGCTTTTTATGTTCATACGTAAATCGTCTCTTCCAAATCTAGTCGCATAATTTACTATTTTATAATAGTAAATTACGAATTTGAACAAAAAATCATCGTACAACCTCCTTAAATCACATGACTATGTTCTTGCTACTACATTCTTTTTTCAAAAAGTCACCCTAAAAAACGTCTCCATACCTCCGTGTCCTGTCCAATTTTTATGACGAACCTCCCTTCATTTTAGAAGTGGCCGTCTTAAGTGTCCTACGTGTTTCGACACCCTGCACACCTGGGAATCGAACCCGCAATACTGCACTAACGCCTTGACCCTCTGCCAAACAACACCATTACCACCCCACTCTGTATTATACCCTAAACTCTGGGAGCTAAGGCTTAAGTTTGAATTCCCGAACCTGCCAACAGTGGTCAGTGATGATTGGTTACTATCGTAGCCAAAAAGTCGTATCACCGAACACTTGCAAACTAAAATAGACCTTAAAACCAAGGAATAGAAAAAAGAATAACATGCACCAGGCTGTATAAAAAGAAATTCCTTGCAAATTGAAATAGTAGAAACGCGAAGGCAAGTAGGAACCGAACCCGAACGAAATCGTAAAAATACGCCTAGTGCGCAACCGTGTCGCATAGTTATCGTTAATGTGTTCCGGGCAAATTGAGTTGTGCCCGGGATAGGAAAATTAGACGTCCCAGGGGATGTTTCAAGCGAGGGCCAAGGACAGAACTTGAGTGGTGATGGATTTGATTAAACTGAGCTAAATGGGTGGACTGCAAATTGGACATCTTGATTGTTGGAATAATCTTTATGACTAAAGTAAAATTAGCAAAACAAGAGAGGAATACTTAAAAGGACATGGTAAAACTCAGGAAATAGTTAAAAAAACAATGAATGATATCTTGTCCAAAACTAATTTAGGACACGTGTCCATCAGTAAAATTCCTTTTTTTTGGTTTAGCTAATCAATACTTTGTGTAGTTAAGTAATAAAACTTTTTTCTACAGTCTCGTTATCACATCACGCTTCACTATCTTCAAACCCCAATGATTAACCTACAACCCTTTCTGTCACTGTCACATTGTCACCAAAAGATCACACCTCACCCATTAACCCTAAGCGAAATCCTAATCTCCTGATTCTTTGAATTCTTACCCATCAAGTCTTATATCTATTGATTTGGTATTTTCACCCTTTAAAACCGATAGTTTTATTCTCCATGGGAATTCCAAAGTATTTTCTCGTTGAATGGCTACAAGTCCAAACACTCTGCGGTTACCAGCCATTGAACTAACGGTTTTAATACCTTCACCATCATCGATTGCTACTGTATTCAATATTGTTGCTATACTAGCTATCACTGTATTCTTTGCTGTTGCTATACCAACTGTTACTTTATTCTATGCCAGTTCTATACTAACTTTTGCTTAGTCTGTGTCTTTTATATGAACTTCTTTGTTAAGTTTGGGTTTATGAGGTGTAAATTCATTGTTGTTTGGATCGTTTGTCAATATAATAAGGGATTAATCTGGATGCATTAAATATACGCTTCCACGGCTTTATTTGAATGCAGAACATCCACCATCGTTTTTGAGTAAGTAGTAATTTTATTATTGAACTAATTACAAAACAATAATCAGGCGTGGTTACAGGTTAAACTGGCCAGATACTTATTTTAAACGATAATACCTAACCAAAAGCACAGAGGTGCGTCAATGCGTAAGTTCATGAAATGTATAAAAAATGGTAATTGATAAAGAAAAACTTAGGATCATAGTTTTAAAAGTATATCTACTTTGAACCAGAACCTATTGAAGTTTAAGTAAATTCAATAATAATCTTGGCAAGAAATCCAACACACCGTGTGACAAAGTCTCCAAAACTGAAACCGTTTTAAATATCATATCCTTGCTAGAGTAACCAAGACCCCTACTGTGTATCAAATATGACATATTTCTTTGTCGACCTCAAGTGGTTATTTCACCAAATGAGTGGTACATCTTAAGCTTTCAATGGGGATATTATGGGTTATTATATTTTTATACCTTTCAAGTGGTTTGATGTTTGTTAAAGACATTTTATTGTGGCTTCATTCGCAAAGCTTTTTATGAACAGCTGATAAAACTTTAAACTAATCTTTGTAATTTTTAACGCATTTCATTCTCAGATCAATTTAGCCTATTACCAGATAATTTCATTGTTTATAGTTACTCTTCTATCTCTTTCTCCACTTCCATCTACAATCATTATCATCAACCTGAAGCCCTCCACATAATTATCAGGAAGAACGATTTCTTATTAATTTAATGACTTTAAGCCGTCCTATTCTCCATCCTTTGTGTTCTTGTCGTGTCACTTCTTTCAAACCAGTGATGTGAATGAATTTTAAGTGCGCTTCGAAGAGGCTGCTTTCATGTCCATTCTATCTACACTAATCTTATTAATCTAACGCCTACATCTCGATCTAATATCACACACTATCAATAATAAGCCCAAGCTGTAATAAGCCGATGACATTTTCATTTCCGACGCCAAATATTGAATGGAATCACCCCTCTATTGGCTCTATTGTATTCATTTGATTCCCTTCGTGAGATGTGTCGTCATTAGAGCGTTTAGCGTCGCTAATTTATTGAGACGAAATATTGTGTTCGAATGATACACCTATCGATTCAGAATCTACCTTTGTTGTTCCTTTAAGCATTTGTAATATTTCTTTTATTAACAATTTCATACTTTAAGATCAGGTATTTTTATGCCTGAAGAAGTCCACTGCTGGACTTAGGCCTCTTTTATTTCCAGGAAGAACGTTTCAGCGCTCTTTCCTTCGGTGACTTCCCGCGATCATAACAATATCGAAGTTCCATCGGGTAGCGTTCTACGTTTCGTTGTCTAGCATTACAACCTGCTATGTTCTTAATCGTCTATCTATGCATACGAAGTTTTAGTAAGGACATACGAACGACCCTGAATTCTAAAAACTTGAAAACACGCATAAGCATCATTTTAAAGGCTGAAATAGTTTTATTCTGTTTACTGCCAACTTTAACATAACAATTGTATTTTGTGCATTTAGTAAACACTTCTATTAATTGTTAGTTTTTTGTTAGTGTTTTATACAACACTAATCACATAATAATAGGCTGGTAAGAACATTCTTTGCAACATATAGTTAAACAGTACTTAAACTTTAAGTAGTAGGTAGCACAAGTTTGCAACATAATCTTTGTATTGTTTTGAGCATTCTCTTTAAAACTTTAGTCCTGTTCAAGTTCTTACCTCAAGTATATCCTGTTCAAGATCTTTGATAAACAAATTTGTGATCTGAACTCTGTTTTCCACCTGTAATACCTACCATAACCTGGAAAACAGAGTTAATTATTAAACTTTTTAGACCATTTTCTTTTAAAATGTAGTTTTTTATTTTATTAATTTAATGTTTTATACCTACTTAATAATAATATTTTTTTGTAAATAATGTATATTCTATAAAATATAAATAAATTTTGCACACTTATAAATGGTAATATTTATTAATCTCTTTCTTTTAGTAGTCTATTTTATTAAAATTTTAAATGTTAAAGATATAACAACGTCCAAACTGGTGCTTAGGGTCTGTACGCATCATCACGTAGGTATACCTAATGCTCAAAGAGTTGATTCTCAAAGATATTCACACCAAGGGTCTTGAGTTTCTTTAAAAGAGGATATTCGACCCCATAGACCCCTGGACCCCTTGGAATTTAGTCAACCGGGCGCTCCCTAGAGTCTTTATCTACGGTCACTGCAAATTCAAATAAATGCTGTACTTTTGTGAGAATTCCAGTGAAATGAAAGAAATAGTGAATAGGTGTTGTTTAATGTACGAAAAAGGAAAATGCCATTTTCTTCCAGTGTTTTTTTGTTTGCTTTTTTTAATCTTGTTTTTCAGACCTAGCTATGGTAATAAATTATGGGTTGCAATAAGAGTTGCTAGTTCTAATCCTAACTTATTTTTGCATATTTAAAACACACCTAAAGCCAATAATAAAAAAGATATTTGCAAACTTATTTATTTTCGGATTTAGGTGTGTTGCCTTCGCTTCACTAAGTTTTTATTCTTTTTTTTATTTATACAGATAGCTGATTGAACATGTTTATATGATACCTGATGTTAAGTGGTAACCATCGCCTCTACCAAAGCATTACCTCGTAGGTCAAGCACTTCAGGTACGTGCCCTACGATGCACTGACCTGCGTCCATCAACTTGAGGCATACATCTGTATGCCTCAAGTTGATGAACGCAGGGCAGTGACGTGAGGCTGAACATCTGTTCAGCCTCACGTGCCAGTAATTTCAACTGGAGCTTCATCAAACTATGTTTTTTTTTAAAAGAACTGTTAAAAACAACATAATTAGATTTAACTACGTACAGACCTAACCTTCATTAAATATAATAAATCTTGTAAGAGGGCTCATAATGAAAAACCGGTAGATTTTTATTGTATCGATATAAATGTTATAGTTGCAAATACTATCTTTCCTACAAAGTTTTTTTCATTGGTTCCTCTCCACTTGTTATTTATCGAATAGATGCGTCAGTTTGGACATTAAAGAAAAGTTCAATCAAGAGATTAACTGCTACATATTTTTATACAAAAAAAAACAAATAAAGCTAAAGGTACACGCAATTCAGAAAATGTTACCAACAGCGTGTCCAAGTAGAGGTCATGCTTATAGTTCTCGTGTCAAAGGTGCCTAATGCAGCGGGGACCGGTTCGTTTTGATACTTGGGCTAAAACTAGACACCTCACAAAACAGGAAAATCATTCAAAATGCTATCGTTTTGATCTATGAACTTTTTAATAGTTTTGCTTAGATACAAAATAAAACAGGCCTTTGGATTTATTGTAGATGATTTATATAGCGTCAGAGGCAATTGGTGATTACTTGCAGGACGCTATAGTGCCTGGGACAGGATATTAGATGGATTAGGCTGGCCCAGCACCTGTACCATCCTAGCTTAGTCGGTCTAATCTACAGAAAATACATGGTCAATGTGCAGAGCTACTAAGCCATGGGTTTCCTCACGGCGGTGTTATCCGTCACCGAACTTAAATACAACTTCACTTTATAATTATGAAAACTGCGCGGAAAGGCAATGGATAGAGATAAATATCATTTGTTCTGTAATTATACGCGGATTTATGGTTAGTGTGAGTTTCTCTTTTTTTGCGGCGCATAAATGTTTTTTCTTTCTTTCAATGGACATTCTGCAAACTGATGATATATACAAAAAAGCATTCATAAAATGCTGGCTGTTTCTATTATTAATATTTAGGCCATTGTGTTATGAAAATTATTTATTGTGTTATGTAAATGTGAAAATGAAAAGATTGAAAGAAATGAACATACAAAGAAATGTTTCTTCTTTTTATTATTCCTTCCTATTCCTTTATTTCTAATATTCCTATTGTTTATGAGTAAAACATTTAAAAATAATTCAAGTATCAGAACACCTCCATCCCATCACAGAAATAATCACAAGGGGCAGTCTTGGGACCAAGATGAGACTAATATGACTCGGCAAATTTCTGCGCGACTTACTTACTAGCATGCATTCTATGCCGTTGTTATAAGAGTTAAAATGGCATGGCAGGGTTGTAAGAAAGAGATGCTATTACAGTAGGTGACAAGTATTTTTAAAATGAAGTTAAAGGCCTACTTGGCGATTCAGGGTGTGTGATCCCTGTTTGAAGGAAACTGTTAAAATGGTAGTTGTTACTTTGAAAAGTTTTAAACTTACTTATTTCCTGTATGTGTCAAGTCTAGTGACATAAGTTTCCTCTATTTTTCTCCGACCACGGCGAAGGAGGGTAATGGTTATTTCTTGGAAAAAAGATCCCTCTGGCTTCCATTGATTTTTTTTTTTTTTTAATACAACAAAGTAGATAAGCAATTATACGGACCACCTAATGAGAAGCGGTTACCGTATAGATAGATAACTATGGATGCAAGACTAGAGGCATCACAAGCGCGTTGATGATCCCTTAAAACTATTATAATGTTATCAGCTATCTGGTTCCTTTAGTACAAGCTTAATTAGGGGCTTTTTTTGGGGGTACATAGCGGATTTTCCACAATATTTTGGTAGGTATTTTCTTAGTTATTTCATAATTGAAATCATATCGCTATTAGATAGGCGACTTTCTTTGATTTTCTTTCTGTTCGATTTGAACAACTCCCAATGCACAGTGGGTAGGTACAGACATTTCTGGACAAAAATAAATAATGCTTGCCCCCAGTCCCTGGTGGGACGGACGATTTGTTCGCTGTCCGAATTGCGCTCTTTAGCCGCCTTTAATAATCACGCCATAACCAATTTTCGTTTACGAGGGCGGAATAATAATGCAGGTGTTGATTGAATGCACTGGACAGGAATACCACTAAATATTGAAATTATCTGTTTATAATACCTGTGTTTTAGATTATATGATGGGTGTGACAAATTTTCAGTTGCAGACCCAGCAGAAAATGTTTTTTAGGTTGTTGATTCGATCCGAAAACAAACATTTTATGATATTTTTTTTCCTAACCATATATACATACTTATAACCATATTTTTTTTCTCAAACATGCATGGAAGAATTGTTATTATTTTCGAATAATTATAAGTTTAAAAAACTTGAGAAACCGACTTCATTGTCAAACGGCTAAACCGATTTTATTCAAATTTGTTTGGAACAATCTGGACGTAAAAATAACCTTCCAAATAAAAAAATAATTTTCTAAATCGGTTCATAAATGACGGAGGCATGCAGTTACAAACATTAAAAAAATTATTTTAAAAAAAATGGCAACACCGATTTTAATAAAATTAAAATGGGACCAATCTGGAAGCAGTACCTTTCAGATAAAAAAAAAATTTTCAAATCGGCTCACAAATGACGAAGTTATGCGGTAACAAACATTTAAAAAAAAAAAAAAAATACAACCGAATTGAGAACCTCCTCTTTTTTGATTGGAAGTCGGTTAAAAAAGAACACGCGATGTATCGAATGTAAACGGTTAAAGAAAATAAAATCTATTGCAGGAATGTACTAAAAAACAAGTAAGGACCCTTGACCTAAAAGAGCTACGGTCAATGAAATGAAATATTTATTTATTGACCTAACAGAAACTTACATCATTGTAGTTTTATGGTCTACATCTGAATTTGGAACATTACAACGCTCCCAAACATTACAAAAATGTTCCAAATTTAAAATTATTTTTGGATCTCTTTTATAATTTTTGGCATACCAACGTCTCATGCAACGCCAAAAAAATAATAAGTCTCTTTGCTTAGTACATGTCCACGTGGCTGTATAGCCATAAAAACGTTTGTCACGACCACAACAAAAAAAAACAAGTTAAAATCTGTACAAACTCTATTCCCCAAAACGAAATAGGTAAAATACCCAAGATTATTAGACAGAGAAAAATAGCGTAATAGATGTTATCACCCCATCACCTCCCTCATCTTCATTCAAAAAATGACCAATACGCTAGAAGCGTCGATACGCGTATGACTAATAGTCAGCTGTCAGTTAGCAAATCGCAACAGAAATTGCTATGAAACAGGAGAAATTTAGGACAGGAGGGATTTAGGCAACGGATATCTGATGAATAAAATGGTGATTTAGGGATTTGCCGGCCCCATGTGAGGTTTATGGAAATATTGGACAAATGTTTGTATTATTGTGGTTAGTTTTGGTTGAAAAATGAAGTCAATTTGTTGGGGAATATGAAGGAAATGTTTGTAATAAGTTTTTGCAACCATAAATATCTAAGGGCAGATTTTTTCATTTACGGAAACGCTATTTGTTGAATAATAATAGATATAATTTTACCTTGACTTAATTTAACTTGAGAATCCGACTTCATAGCCATACAGCGGAACCGATTTTGATAGAATTTCTATGGGACTAATCTGGAACCTTCTTACTAATGGAACAAGCATATGACCCACCTAATGTTAAATGGTAACCATTGCCAAACAAAGCGTATACAAAACAATGCCTCGCAGATCACGCATTTTAAAAACGTGCCCTACGATGCATCTGCGTCTATCAACTTGATTTGACGTTTTACTGTTTAAAAGCAATTTTATATACGAGAACCAGTTGGTAAAATTGACAATATCGACGGTGGTTTTTGCCTCCATCACTAGTTGTCATCGAACGAGCTTACAAAATCCACATTTACCCCCAAATCGTCCCATTCAAGAAAATTGCATAGCAGCCAAAACTAGCAAAATTAGCAGCACAAAGACTGCATTGGCAGCAATTTGAAGGCGAACGTAGGAAATAATAGTTATTTGGTATAATCGGCTATGGGACGGTTGATTGCGCCCCAGGCTTCGTATTTTTATCTTGCTATTCTATTTCGGCGCATTGCATGATTGGCTATTTTATTTTGGAGGAATTTCGGCTATTTTTATTTATACAAGAGTTTAGTAAATAAGTGTGGACATTCACTTCTTCTTCTTATCGTGTCACTGGTTCTTTCGAACCCAGTGTGGTGAAAGAATTTTAAGTGCGCCTCAAAGAGGCGATGTCACTGAAAATACTTGTTTTGAAAATATTTTTCGTTGGATTTTTATTTTTTCTTGGATTTTCTTCAAATGAGCTCTTTCCTCGCTAAAGCCATGTCAAAGTAACTTAATCAAACCGCTGACAGGAGCTTTCAATACCTAATCAACCCTTACTGGTAGCAGAATCAACCCTTAAAGAGGTATTAGACAAGGGCGCGCAAAACTCTCTGATGAGGTAAAGGGGGATGTAATGGATCATTTTCGGCACACTTGCTCGGTTAATCGAGAAGACCAGCACAGTTCCCTCATTGGAGTATGTCCGATTCGGCTACTCAGCGGCTAGAAACACAGCTAAAACTATGCTCTACTTTGTTTGTTAATTAAAATCTTAAACAGAAAATAATAGTTTTCACGAGAATAAGTAAAGGTTTACAGCAAGTAGGTACATGACGTTGAATTGTAATTATTGCCAATAGATTGTAAATAAAAAAAAACCTAATGGACTCTTTAGGCTGTCACTCCACGGTTATGAAAATATTATAAAAATAGTGTTAATTTTTTATGTGCTTTCCGTAAAAACATACGGTATGAGAAAGCTAACTAAATGAATATGTAGTAGTAGCTCTGTTTTCTGCACCGTAGGTGGTGGGTTCGATCCCCACCTTGAAAAAATTGTGTGGTGCATGCAGATGTTTGTTCTCTGTCTGAGTGTTATATTGTATTCTAAGTATGTATTTACAAAAAAGTATGCAAGTATTATATCAGCTATAGATTTCCATAGAACAAGCCCTGCTTAGTTTGGGGCTAGATAGTGTTAGCACTTTTTATATGAACGCGATCGTTATGCATATTTTTTTTTTTTAATGTAAATAGCTGATGGAACAAGCTTATGGCCCTCCTGATGTTAGGTGGTAACCATCGCCTATAACAAAGCAATGCTTCGTAGGTCACGCACATCAGGAACGTGCCCTACGATGCACTGTCCTGCGTCCATCAACTGGAGGCATTATATGGAAGAAGCGGGTATTTGTCGCGTTTACCTTATTATTTCCCAACGTTTCGACCGTGTTACAACAGCCGTGGTCGCGGGCAGACTGATAGATAGTGTTGTGTGGATTGTACACAATATTTATGGCTGTCAGTGTGCAAAGTAGACTCGAATGGTCTCTAATCGGGGAGCATAGCGATAGAAAATAATCGAGTGACCGGCAGTGATCGATCTAGCTTTAGTATGTTCATGGAATTTGGATCATTCGGTTCATCTATTGCACCGAACAAGTAATATGGAGTTTATTGACATTGTGTAGTTGTTAACCAATTTTTTTTTGTTTTATAAAGATATTATATACTACACTTAGAACGCATTTTTATGCTTACAAAGAACAGAGCGAATTTAAATGAAAATGGTGTTAGTTATTTTAAAGCCTAAAGATAAAGCTTTAAAAAAAATACTATACACATTTCTCAAGTAATTTTCGATAAAACTTACACTTTGTACATTTTGTAGGGGTGTGTGGTCTAAATTCTATAGGATTTTTAAAAAAATAAATGAATACATAATTTAATAAAATTAATAAATGAATAATTAAATGAATAAATTTAAAAATCTAATTTAATCAATGGCTTAATTACCAAGACATGATAACTTCTTCAATTCTTCTTCTTCGATGTTTTGGCAAAAACAAAAAAGGTATCTACCCCATAATTTCAAAAAAAGAATACATTACAATCCTTTCGTCACTATAAAACCATAATCGAAATGAATCCGTCAGAATCACATCCGGTGTAACGTCATTATCTGTCATTATAATCGAGTCGATGTTAAAAATCGATTATTCAAAAAACACAGATCGATTTGTCTGCGGTTGACTGTCTTACTGATGTTTTGTTTTGGGCTTTTGTTTTTGAAAGGTGATCAAACGGTTTTGGAAAGTTTGGTTTGGTACTGGGCCTTTTTAGGGCACTCTGGAAGATTGCATATTGAAAATGAGTCTGTAAATGAATTTTGAATAGTTATCTATTTTTTTTTCTTCAAAGTCAAAGTACTACTTAAGTGATTTATTCACTTGAATTACAAGGATATTTTGAAACGAAATATCACAAAGAAGTTTAATGTTGACTAACTACTATTCAGCATGTTTTTATCAGTTATAAACCGATTTGGCTTAAAACTGGTGGGGAGGTAGCTTATTAGAATCAGGAGACGGCCATAGGATACTTTTTATCCCGAAAAAGTTACAGGAACGAGGCGAGCAAAGCCGCGGGCGTCCGCTAGATACTTATGAAAACGTAGAAGCAAACATTTTTATCCGAGTTAAAAGTTTTTTTTGTGTTAGTTTAATTTAAATATTTACTAGATTTTTCTTGTAAATATTCATCTAAGTTTTTTCTTCTATAAATCTTTAGAATAATAAATAATCAAAGCACAAGCCGTTACCTCTGCCACCGTCTGTCTGTCTGTCGGTAAAAACTAGCATTCATGAACGCGGGCGGAGCGAATTGCAGTGAATCAGCAATCGGGTGATTGAGGCTGACTGTTCGTACACAGGGTGTTCTGAAAATACTTGTGGTCTAGAGGCAGTAACTCCTTGATTGTAAGTTTTTTCTTAAATCTTTATTAAAGTAAAAGACCTTTACAACTAAGTAAGAGATCTTTTGACATCTGAATAAACAAATTTTTAATTTAATTTAATTTTAATTGAAAAGGGTAATTCACAACTAAACATTCTAATAGAAGAAAAAAACAATTACCAAACTACCCGCAAATGAAGTTTTATCAGCATATTGGCTTCATCGGATAGATTCTATTTCGGATGCTATTGTAAGATCGTGGGTTTGAAATGAGTCGCGTAAATAAAAATAAAATAGCCTTTATTCTTCTTTTATGCTACAACTAGCTGATGGAACAAGCATATGGCCCACCTGATGTGAAATGGTAACCATCGCCGATAAAAAAGCACGAAGGCGCGTTCCTGACGTGCTTGGCCTGCGAGGCCCTACAATGCACTGCCCTGCGTGCATCAACTTGAGGCATACAGATGTTCAGCCTCATGTGCCAGTAATCTATCTTTTCCGAAAAGGTGACGATGACAAGAGTCTATTATAGATTAGGTATTAGGTTATTCTCTCCATCATAAAATGCCCAAGCAAGCTTATAAAAAAAAAAAATGTTATGTATTATATCAGCTATCTGGTTCCCATAGTACAAGCTCTGCTTAGTTTGGGGCTAGATAGTGTTGTGTGGATTGTCTATAACATTTATTTACAGAAGTTTCACTTCAAACACACTTTATTATTTTCAAATTGGTATTCATATTTAGAACACCCTGTAAATTCACTATAAAATAACGACAATACAATTTGTAACAGATCCATACTCAAAGAATCTACTTGTATTAATCTACAATGTTCTAGCTGGTTTTAATTACTTATTATAATCTATATTGTCACGCGAAGTTGGATTTTGAAATGTAAACAACTAAACCTTAATAATAGTAGAAATAACTTTTATTCGTGGCGTAATACGATTTCACGTACTTACAAGCTTTTTAACAACTTCGTTATAACATTTTTATTATGTTCTAAAAATAAAGAGCTGAGCGGGAATTGAACCCGCGACCTTTCCCTTGGTACGAGGCTGCGCTGAACTCTTTTTAGGACATTATTAAAATCTTAGTGATTTCCCGTAGTGAAGTAGTAAACACTATAAAATCGATATGAAATGTTTAACTATTATCTAAAACTAATAATCACAGATACCTACGATACTTTAACTACTACAAAAGAACAAGACAAAAAAAGCACAGGGAACTCTTTAAACAAAAGTTGTCAACTTTTTTAGTTTTCTAGAAATAAAATTTTGATACTTGTAACTCTATGCTACCTGCCAAATATACATCTCTTTATCAGAATGAACTTAATAAGCACACACAAAAAAGTGTGTCCAATTTTTTTGCTAAATTTGCTTTTTTTTAAATATAGCTGTCATATTCGACGGTTACAGAAACCGCTCGATTATGTGTCGGTAAACTTGAGTCTTAAATATAATTGTGGTTTCTTTTTTTATGCGATTGAATGAAACCGTAAGTTTTTATATGATCAGGTGCAGTGAATTGGTTTTAAAATGTTAATGGCCGTAAATGTGGGATTTGTTACTGTTTAAATGAGGTTATATTGATGCGATGTTTTTTTGAGCGATTATAAAAATATAGGATTGTGGTTTTGACGAATATTATTTATGTTTTTAGTATTTAACTGTACACAATGTTATTACTACTTACGAAAAAAAAGGGCAATGTGTTTTGTTGATTTTGTAATGTGTATAAAAAAACCGTACCTATATAGCCCGAATAGTGCCGAGTAGTTTTTTTATTATCAATTTCACTTACGACGACAAACGACATTTTAAATCTTTTTGTACTTATGTTTCTTATTAAAATAGGTGCTTTTCTGCATCAGATTTTTTTATTCAAACTTTAATTGGGTGCATAAAAACTTTATTTAGCGAAAAAAAAAAAATTACCTGTGTTGACAACAACACAAGAGTATGTAAATGTATTTACCACGGTATTTCATGGGTATTTTGCTAAAGTATGCCAGCATGAAAGTGATTTTAAAATATTTCTCAAGCTTGTACAATTTTTTTATCTCAACTGTTGCTATTCTTTCTAATTTAACAGCTTTCATACAAGCGTGTTGGATTACTTTAGTTCCACTCTTTATTTTTCAATCAACATATTTCTAATACGGATGCGAGTTTTTGTTTTCAAAGTTTTATCTTTTTGTTACCCTTTAGAAATTTGATTAGGTGTGAAAGGATCTGTTTTGGGAAGTTATCTTACTTGAAACAAGGAACTGGACAACTAAAGTATATAATTTTGTTTAGTTTTTCATAGAAAATTCATTGGCACTGAAAAAACTGATAATAATCTTGATAATTCTTTAGCTAATGCGTTGATCTAAAGTAAGTTCTAGTAAGTTTTATATAAATTCAGTAAATTAAATTCTAAATTTACCCTAAGCCCACAAAAGAGAGTATTTTCCAAACATGCTTTTAGAACTTATGAATGCTGTGCATTGTCTTTCAGTGCACATTGTGTTAGTCTGATGTTTGAGCCAGTTCAGAATATAAATATATTTTAGTTATTTAAATAAGTAAAAATGTTTTGCCGCTTACCCTTCGAATGGGCCGTCTGCCAGTTCGCCACTGTTCCAAAAAGAAATAAAATTAATTAAAAAATTGTACAGTGTCATTTATATTTAAAATTAAAGTTACTCTAGTCAAATCAAAATTCTACAGAACTGTGAACCTATTTCATTTTGAAGGAAAAATAAATCAATTTGTATAATTGAGTTTTTATTGAGCCTTTGGTTGGGTCAATGTTTTATTGCAACTATTTTAGAGTAGGTATGTATCATCGAAAGCTACCGAATTTTCTTAAGACAAAGCTTAGGGATAAATAAAGGAGAACTTATGTAGAACGTCAAGTTTGATTAAATTTAATTTGATATTTATTTATTGAACTCATAATTAAGTCTTATCTATAATAATATTATACATTTCAATATACACTAACATAATACATACGTTAAGTTTGCAAATCAGAAAATGAACAGCTCAAATTTTCTTTTAAATGATGAAACGGGTTGCATTCGAAAAAGTTTCTAAGTTTGTTTTTCAATTCGTTTATAGAAAGTTTTGTCACTTCTAAAGGTAATTTTGCATAGCAATAATTTATTATTTAACCTCCTAAGACCCCGGGTACATTATAATGTACATATTTAATTACTTTCATCAGTCCCATTAAAACATCTGTCTCTGTATTTAGTGAGACCCGCTGTACATTTTTCTGTACATAACATTCAAACCACTCGGGGGCTTTTTGATTTTTCGCGGGCTTGAGTTTCGACAGTTGACGTATGTGAGTGATGTTTTTTGTCTGTGGTTTTCAATATTACCAACCGTTTGACACCACCTGTCACGCACACGAGTAGACGTGGGAAAAGATGGCGCCGCCCGGCCGCGCTGGTTAGTTTTTATCGTAATTTATCAAAATTATCATGATAGATATTACATCAAACTAATATACGTTTCATTGAGCAATAATCAATTTATTCGATTTTTAAAATATCTACTCGAATTTCACTTTTCTAACCTACTTTATTTCGCATGGAATAATTATGTACATATTTCTGCACTTTGGGTCTGAAGATCATTTCTTCGTCCCACTATTTTAGTACATTTTTATGTACTTTGGGACTCAAAGTCACTTTTTTCCGTACAGTATTTGTACATATTTTTGCACTTTGGGTCTCTAGAGGGGCGCTTCCAGCTTGAACGCGTAGAGCCTCGATGGTTGGTAATCATTTCACTATTATCCACAGATCTCGCAGAAGAGCAAATCAGTCACATACTTGAGAATTCTGATTATGAAGGGGACGATTTTTATTTGTTAAGTTTACTGTTTTTTTTTTGCAAATAGAAGTGCAATTTGTATCAAACGCGCCAAATGACTGAATACGCAATTGTTAATTGAAACTAAGATGTAACTAATTTGCGTGTAACGTTTCTAATATACTATAATAACAATAAATAATGAATATAAGTTTAATTTAATTTCTATATTTCTTGTTTTATTTACTAAACTAAACAATCGAATATGTAAATGCTAAGACCCAATGTACATTTTTATGTACTAATCAAAAATACATTTTACAACTATAGGTGTATTCCAAACATTCAAAATTAACCTAAACAAAATAAATGTTCATCTCAAAAACTCAAAAAATACAAAAATACAGTATTTTTAACCTTGGGTCTGACAACGAATTTTTAATTTGTACATTTTTCTGTACAGAATGTACAAATGAGTACTTAAAAAATATAGTTCCGGGTCTTAGGAGGTTAAGATACCTACCCTTGCTATTACTACGGCATTGTCATTTAACTTACTAAAAATATTAGTTTATGTAACCCGACTTATTAAAGTAGCAATGAAATAGTGTGCCAAACAGTAACGTTCACCATTCAAGGTCCTACTCGTGTCAGTTGCGTACAATTTGAGTTTATTACCACTTACCATCGGCAAAGTAGTGGCCAGTCAATGAAACCGGACTTTGACTTTGTCAGATTAAACTTGCTTTGCGTTACTTTTATAGAGCGGCTGGTTTGTTTTGATGCTTGCGCGATTAGCTAAAGAGTGGGTTGTCTCGTGAAATCGTTAATGTAATTTAAAAAAAAAAACATGACATGCTATTTTTTTGCATAATTTTAATTAAATAATTTTAACATTGTTGTTATTAAACCTATTAATTTAATGAAAGCAACTTCTTATTAATTTTCTTATCAGCATCATATTATAAAGTTCCAATTAGGATTTGCGACGTAAAAGTTAGAAAATGGTCGTGGGAATACTGCAAATTATGGAATAGAAATCCGTACACAAATAACCAATTATATTTCGAGACAAAACGCGAAAACAACGGTCTGTTTAAACTATAAAACCTCATTACGTACATACGCCAACCTCTTTCTGAGAAAAACACAAATTACGAAGGTGATCTTGATGCTATGTAGTAATGTAGCTGTTTAAGCGATATAGTTATTAAGATTCCATCTCTTTGTTGTGATAAAATTATGTTCTGTTTTTTTGGTGCTCAGTTTTTTAAGTACCTGCAACGCTATTGTATTTTCAATGAGCGATATCTTGATAGCTATAGATTAATAACAAAATGAGTTTTATCACGTAAAGAAGGTATCAATTATTTTGTATAGTTTTGTCTTTTGGTGTAATTAAATGTTAGGCAAATTGATTTTTTGTTTAAAAAAACATTTGTTGTTTATTTAACTAGAGCGAAGAATAAAAGAGCCAATGTGACGTCATGATTTGATAAAATCTTAATTTGTCAGGAAACCCGGTCCTGTTTACGTTAACATGTTGTTTTCTATATTAAAGACTTAATTTATATATTAAAGAGATTATTAAAGTAATATATTTTACTTGCATTTCTCCAGAATGTGAGTTAAATAATTATTTTATATAGGTTATTTAAAAAAAAAAATCTAAATAAAAATGGTGTGGGATCATACAATAAAAGATTATTACTTCCTGCAAACATCTAAGCTAGCCACTTGAAGGCAATGTTAAAATAATCTAAAAAAAACCTGTATGTAAATGACGCAAAGATACGAATCAGGAAATATTCGACAGTAATTTCGCCTCAACGCGTGGACATTTAAATGTTTAGTGTTATGTTTTTGTTTTATTTCGTACCGCAATAAAACACGCAACTGTTAATAAAACTCCTAAAAATATTTCAATGTCAACTCTCAAGCTAAGATTAAGTAACACTTATACAACACTCAAGTAGGTCTCCAAGCACTTGTAAAAAGCACATAAACAAACAAAATGCAACAAAAACTAACGCAATCAAGAGGATTAATAAAATAGATTTGGCTTCTTATTGGTATTTTGAAACCAATAAGCTGTCTAACCTTAATAAAAAAAAAAAAATTAAAATTAAAAAAATATAAAAAATGAAACGTGCCCAGGTTCAAGATGCGATTGGTTGGATGCTTGTTGCTGCCGACAGATATCCGGGCTTGTCTGTTGTACGAACCAGGAATGCGTGAAGGCTGGGTTCAGGGCTGGGTTGAGCCCGGACCCCGGGCCCGGTAAGCCCATCACTCCTGGCAGGCCACCTGGCCGCTGGTGGTGGTGAAACCCAGCTGACGCCACGGCATAGTCCATCGCTGCCACCGCTTGGTACGGCAACATTATCACAAACACTTCAGTACTTTACTTAAACTAGTCCAATTTGACAGCTTCGCGCAAAAATACCCGCACTGTGTCACACGTCATTTCCATTTCAAGGATCAAAATTGATTGATCACAGTTTTTTGTCCTATTCTGATTTGTCCCATACTCGTATAAGTTTTTGGCCAACTCAGCTGTCACAGTCCCGAAATTAATGCTTTCGATGCCAAACTTTTGGTAAAATTTGAAAGTTCGAGAGGTCCTTTTATTTCAGGCGCTGCTCTTCTGTTACCAAACAAGCACCCGTTCTATTTTCGTGGCCGATCATTTACGGGGCTAGCTATTCACAGGGGAAAAGTCACGCACAGCCACCCACTTAATAAATATTCCGGGCATATATCCGTTTTTACGCGGACGTGACCGGCGGGGTACTGTCCGATTTTCACGTACGGAACGCGCGGCCGATTATCGAAAACAGTTGCATGCGTCCCCCTCCTACGACCTCGGACGTGCAACTGAGCGCAAGCACGCGCGCCAAACGCGACTCTATCACACCCAGGCTAGACGCAGATCCGCTCGGCTATCAGACAGAGATGGAGCTATACACGCGACAAGGACACGGATCGATCGGACGTCATCGCGAACTTAAAAGCCTGCGTCGTTACACGGGCCGTAATAGGCGGTTACGTGATAGGGCGTGGCTTAAGCTATTAAGTTGAATTGTCGCACCCTGATTGGTTGAAATTGCTAGTAGTCGACTACGTGATATGTTCAGGAATACGTTTATAGCTGGCGCTCATAGAATATAATAAGTACGTTGTAGGTTGGATGAGCGCCAGTGGTGGAGAGGTTGCGGTTCCGATCCCGATTCGCGTGATGCTTTTTAATTATAACATCTGTACCGTTAATGGCTTAATATTGCGTGTTTAGCGTTGGATATATAAATAAGGCTGTTGAATGAAGGCACACAGGCGTGGGCGTGGCACCTTTAGGTATCGATTGATGCGAACAGCTCTCCACTTAGACACTAGACCGTCCTACAGCATATACATACTTATAGGTATACCTTAATGTCTGCTATCGAACATTCAAGGCTTTGAACATTTTCTTTTCGCGAGCTTAATATTGAATTCGATAGTCAAAATAACACTAAGGATCAAGATTATATATCTCATGATTATCAGTGTTGCAACTTCAATCCGCAAGCATCTCCTTTTTTGTATGAGATTTGATGTATAAGAGGTAGTCAGATGCACGTCCGTGCACACATCTAGAAAAGTCCTAGAAAAGTTACGAGATCTGGTTTCCTCGCAATATTTTTCTTCATCATAAATGCATCATTGAAAATAGATGCAACTATAAAATGACCTATTTATAGGTTAATTGTTAAGCATTAGTGACCTTGTAAGGGTCAATAAAGCACGCGAATTCACAAACTCCAATTTGACCTTTAAGTACCTATCTGCTCTGGATTAAGTAGACCTCTAAACCCTAAAAGGTCACCCATCAAAAATCAGTGTGTCATAGGTTAGTGCATGATGCTCAATCACTAACCGACTTCAAATTAAAAAGTAGGCGGATTTTAAAATGTTTTGAGATAATTTCATCTTATTCATGATCCAATTCTTTTTTTTTTATCTGAAAGGTAAATCCAGATTGGCCCCATCAAAATTCCATCAATATTGGTTCAGGAGTTTGGTATTGAAGTAGTTTTTCCACTTCAATAGTTTTTACAGCAATTAATGATTATTGTTTTTTATATAATTTACAAGTCTTGGTCGAAGGAACCACGAAGGTTCAAGGCAGCACTTCAATACTTAACGCAATCGATACGGGGTTCAAGTTCGATCACGTCTGGGCAGTTAGTATGCCGCCCTGCGTACTATAACCGCCCTGTATTCTTTACTCAGCTGATACTGGAAGAAGACTCTTTGAGGCGCAATCCTTTCATCACACTGGTACAAAATGACTAGCCACGCAAGAAGAAGATGCTTCTGAAAACTAGTAGATAGGGTATTAGAAATGATGAGCACTAGAGACTATCTGTTTTAGCCCCTCATAGTTTTTTACGACTGTACTGTGTCCAGTTGCAAATATGTCTAATAGCTGCTGCAAATATGTCTAGCTGCAAATCTGTCCTGTGTGTATGAGATTAATTTTACTGGAGACTCTTTTCGGCGCAAAATCCTTTCACCACACTGGCGACGCAAGAAGAAGAAGCTGTTTCTGAAAACTAGTAGCTAATAAGAACTGATGAACAGAATGAGACTCTATCTTAGGCCCTTTGTAGATCCACAAGATTATTTATAGGTACTTACCAAACAACAAGGTTATAAAAAAAAAGCAGCCAAGTGCGAGTCGGACTCGCCCATGAAGGGTTCCGTAGCATCAAGTAACATAATAAAAAGGTTCTTGTAGTTCGTCGAAAGGTAAATTTCGGTTTACGATTTATGACGTATAAAAAAAAACTACTGACTAGATCTCGTTCAAACCAAATATCGTTGGAAGTTTGCATAGTAATGTACAACATATATTTTTTTTTAGTTTTCTCTTATTTTAGAAGTTAGAGGGGGGGGGACCAACTTTTTTCCACTTTGGATGTGTCTCTCGCGCAAACTATTCAGTTTAGAAAAAAACGATATTAGAAACCTCAACATCATTTTTAAAGACCTATTCATAGATACCCCACACGTATTGGTTTGATGGAAAATTTTTTTTTGAGTTTCAGTTTCAAGTATGGGGACCCCCAAAATTTGTAGTTTTTTTTCTATTTTTGTGTAAAAATCTTAATGCGGTTCACAGAATACATCTACTCGCCAAGTTTCATCAGTCTAGCTCTTACGCTTTCGGAGAAAAACGGCTGTGACATACGGACGGACAGACAGACAGACAGACAGACATGACGAATCCATAAGGGTTCCGTTTTTGCCATTTGGCTACGGAACCCTAAAAAGGGAGGTGTCGAACAAAAAACAGAAAGACAGATGGATGAAAGTTACAAGTTTAGGTAGATATAATTTAATAGAATATCAATAATTTAATTTTACTTATCAGCAATTGTTTCATTTTAGTGAATTGTACCTAAAAGTATTATATCAGTTATCTGGTTCTCCATAGTACAAGTTCTGCTTAATTTGGAGCTAGATAGTATTGTGTGAATTGTCCACTATATTTATATTTATAACAAGTACAAATTCATCAAATAAATTGGAGACAGGTTTCAATTTAACGCGTAAAAAAGCGCGTAGTCAGGCGTAGCAAGTTCAAGTGTCACTTTTTCAAACGTTATTTTCCTCGATAGTCTCTGTCGAAAATTTCTCTTCCTACTATAGAAATAGACGAAATAAACTAAGGTACCATATCATTGACCGCGAAACTCAAGCATAAGATGTTTTTTTAACCAACTTCAAAAAGCGAAGGAGGTTCTCAATTCGGCTGTATTTCTTTTTATGGTTGTTATCGCATAACTTCATTTCATTTTGAGAACGAATTTGAAAAAAAACTTTTTCTATCTGAAAAGTTCTGCCAAACTGGTCCAAGAGAAATTTCACCACAATCGGTTCAGCAGTTTGGCTTCCCAAGTTTTTTTAACTTCAGTTGTTTATTGACAAAACACACTAAGGTAACAATTAATATAATGAGGTTTAATGAACTAGACAACGCAACGGTATTAAAAAAAGTAATAAATACCTAATGCGCTAGAGAGTGTGGATTTGATCCCTACCAAAAAAATATTATTGCGGTGAACATACTCGTAGATGTTTGTTCTCTGTCTGGGTGTTATGTTGTATTCTAGGTATGTATTTACAAAAAAATAATGTGAGTAGGTAATATAATTATCAGCTATCTGGTTCCTATAATCAAATCAAATCAAAAGTGTATTTATTCAGTAGGATTGCAAGGCTTGATAGTGTTGTGTTTAATGTCCCCAATATTTTAAGCCTTGTGCTAAGCGCTTAAAATAAAAAAAAATAATAAGTAGTAATGTCCCGCGTACACCCAACCCAAGGAGTGCAAAGAGTGAATGATGCTGAATGGGTTTCAGGATCATTATCACTCTTTTCATTCACCACGTTCATCATCATCATCATCAGCCTGAAGAAGTCCACTGCTGGACATAGGCCTCCCCTACACATTTCCAGGAAGAACGGTTCTGAGCCCTTTCCATCCATCGACTTCCCGCGATCTAAACAATGTCATCGGTCCATCTGGTGGGTGGGCGCCCTTCACTTCGTCTTCCGGTTCGTGGTCGCCATTCGAGAACCTTTATTCCCCAACGGTTGTCGGTTCTTCGAGCTATATGGCCTGCCCATTGCCACTTCAACTTACTAACTCTACGAGCTATGTCGGTGACCTTGGTTCTTCTACGGATATCCTCATTCCTGATTCTATCACGTAGTGAAACCACGTTAGTTCGTATGATAAATGCACAGCACTGAACGCAGCTTCGATTGATTAGAAAATAACACGCATCAAACCTCTAAAGCCTTTCATGGAGGCTCGAGTGAGACCACGAACCGGAAGGACCACTGTTGCGGCTTCCGGTGTCCGTTCACGGGCGATTTGTGTGCTAATGTTGGCTGTACTGCGTTTACGGGTGATTTGTGTGCAAATGTTGGTAGAATTGTGAGGGTAGATTGGTATTAGTTTTGACTAGCCTCTCAGCTCAATTGGTAGTAGCATGTCTTCTTAGGTCGTGGGTTCGATCCCAACCGAGAACAAATATTTGTGGTGAACGCAGCTGTTTGTTCTCTGTCTGGTTGTTATATTGTATTCTAAGTTTATATAACACAAAAAAATTACGCATTAAATATAAGTATTTTATAATAGCTATCTGGTTCTAATAGTACAAGCTCTGCTTAATTTGGGGCTATAAAGTGTTGTGTGGGTTGTCTATAATATTTATTACGTATTATTAATTTTTATGACGGATAAATGAAGATGTTAAAACTTTGTTAATAATTTGTTCTGAACTGACCGTAACTTTTTTCCAAAAATCCTCTTCTTCTTATCGAGTCGCTGGTTCTTTGAAACCATTGTGGTGAAAGGATCCTTAAAGGTTTGCTGGAAGAGAACTCTTTTTAGGGTTAAGCTCGCCTTTGTACATGTCTTTACTTTATGTTTTATAAATGCTGTCTATAAGTGTGTGCAATAAAGATATTGCACACACAAATATACAGCTTAACCCTAAAAAGTAGGGTTAAGCTGTATATTTGTGTGTGCAATATCTTTATTGCACACACTTATAGACAGCATTTATAAAACATAAAGTAAAGACATGTACAAAGGCGAGCTTAACCCTAAAAAGAGTTCTCTTCCAGCAAACCTTTAAGGATCCTTTCACCACAATGGTTTCATAAAGAATAAAGAAGGATTTAAGTGCGCCTCATAGAGGCTGCTTTCGTGCACTTGACACATTTAATCAAACTTTTTAGATTCTACAAGAAACTCTTTCCTCACGATGTTTTACTGCACCGTTTGAGAGTTCTACATAGTGCACGTACATTTTTGACAGAAAAACTCCGACCCATGGTCAAATATGATCCCACAATCTTAGGATCAGAAGGCAGGTTATCTACCACTAAGCCAACTAGACTCTCAAAAATGTTGAAACAAAATGAAGACATCAAGTTCCCATTAAACCTATGACAGCCCTTACTTTTTGCCTTAAACAACCACTGAAAAATAGCCTTTATTGACGAGAAGAAAAAAACTATCCGATTGATTAGTTTTAGTCTCATACAATATCAATTGCAAAATAGTCCTTATTCCAAGACAATAGGATTGAAAATGGTCAATAGTTCCGCCATTGTTTTGGTATTACGGTAAACTGTGAGGTTCGGTTAAATTGTTCGGTTAAATTCGATAATCAATAAAGAGCTCGTTCTAGTGGACACGGTCACGAGAGGAGCGAGACGCGTTGGTACGCGGGCTGTGTGTGCAGTGCATGAGCGGCAGCGGGGCGGTAAGCTGAGACGCAGTACAATGCGTAAGCTGAAGCGGTGTTTTAGTAAAGATGCGAAATCTGCAATAAATGACAGTAGGTAACCCAATCGGGCCCAAAAAGGTCAAAAACAAGGTACCCCACGATAGTTCTAGACCAAAATTTGATGTAGCTATATAAGCTTTAAAAGCATTGCGAGCGTACGTTCAAAATGGAGACTGAATTCGAGCGGTGCGTTAGCCGCCATCTTGATTTTAAGAGGGGATCTTCTTTCCCCAATATCTTAGTTAGCCATTTTTAACTTATGGAAAAAGATAAAGAAATGGATCATGGGGAATGAGTAATTTTATTGATTATTTAATTTGAGGCTATAAACACACATCAAGGCGCACATCAAGGCGGTGGTGATGGCGATCAGTGAAACGCTGTCAAATATGACAGTGATATTTGATCCAGATCGCTTAGATGTGTTTGCATTTAAGTCGCTGCAAATTTTTTGTGTGGTTATTATTTCCTTATTTAAGGGGAGGGGTGAAATGGGGCAATATTAAATAATTCAACAGTTCTGTGTACATAATTATTTAGTTACAAATTTTTTTATTATACCCGCTATCTTCCAACCACAAAGACCACACTCCGCGAGCGGACCACGTCCAAGGTTCTTCTCAAAACTTCTTATTGGATAATTCGTGATTTACATTTTTTCTGTCACTGTCAGGTGCTTGAACTGAACCTGTCAATTAGACTCCACAATTGAGCAACGAGCACCAATATTACAACCGATAGGTACAGTCCGTTTTCTGTCATTATTGGAAGCCGTGTAGCGTTTTCATTTTAAATGTTTTTTTGAAATCTATTCTGGTATTTTGGTGGTATTTTAAGCAACATTACTTGAGGTCTTGAGGCATTCATAAATTATTATTATTAATGGATTTTATGAATTAATAAACTGAAACTGGACTGACTTGACTAAATTTTAAAATAGACATATCTCTAACAGAATCTCATGGAATAAAAAAAAAAAAATGAGATTTTCATATGGCAACGCCAATTGTCACCTGTTTAATCAAATTAATCAAATACTACAGACATAAATAAAAATTAAACAGTATCAAGATCGTTTAATCCAATTACCCCAGCATCGCAGGCAACAAATTTTTATTTCTCCATTTTCCATGAGATTCTGGTAGACCTATACCTATTATAGCTACTGGCAAAAATCTCCGTCGAAATAAGAGACAGAAGCCGTAAATCAAAGACCAAGAACAATTGGGATTGCTACATCAAACTAGCACCAACTATTAGTAGTTCAACGAACTCAATTCCAACAACCGATTATACAGTTTAAACTAAATCGATTACTGGAGCAGCGAATAGTATTCGACTGTGCGATTATGCCTCGTTTCTGAACGATTTGAAATAATAATTTGATAAAATAGGGAATAGGGATATTAATTTAGGTAAACAGGCCTGTTAACCCACTGGTGGACTAGTATGTAAACAACCCACATGACTATAGCCTTGCACACATCTAAGCGATCTGCGATGGCGATCGGGGAAACGTGACAGTGATATTTGACAGCGTTTCACTGATCGCCTCCAGATGTATGAGGAAAGCGTTTTGCTAAACTGCTCTACTGATACGTCTTACATTTCAAAGGTTAGATTTACTTTTATTCAAACAATTAAAATTGGAAGGTCAGTGTTTTGAAAGGCGCACTTAAAATCCTTTCATCGCATTGGTTTGAAAAAACCAGTGACACGATAATAAGAAGAAGAAGAGATATTTAAAAAAAAACTGACGTTTCTGACCATAATTTATGTGCGCCGATTGTGTAATTCTGTTGCAATCAAAACTTTGATACTAGACTTGTTGCAATAGTTCTTTGTCGTCAAAGATATATCATCATCATCATCAGCCTTAAGAAGTCCACTGATGGGCATAGGCTACACATTTCCAGGAAGAACGATTCTGAGCCCTTTCCATCCATCGACTTCCCGCGATCTTAACAATGTCGTCGGTCTATCTGGCGGGTGGGCGCCCTACGTTTCGTCTTCCGGTTCGGTAAAGATATAATAATGTTTTGCAATACGTTTTTTATTGCAATCGAAGCTCAAATTAATTTCAAAACTGACAAACGACTAGGTTTTGAATGCAAAAAAGATACGTAATGAACTGAACACAAAACAACCCTTTAAAAACATCCCCTGCAGGTATCAAAACTAGATGTAAACATTGTCTCCAAAACTAGTAAACCCAGATGTACGTAGTGAGTCGTAACCCGGCGGCAAATAGAGAATATTAAACAGTATCGATCGAGTGCCCCACTTCGGGGGACGTCGGACCGTTGTTCATCTCTGATTAAGCTAAGAAAATGTCTGACTAGAGTTGACCTTTGCGGGCTATATCTAAAAATGGCTAAAGATAGGAAAAGTTGGAGAGGGTTGGATGAGGCCTTTGCTCTCGCGGTAGAATCCAATCGGGACCCCGTGACTCTGTCAAGTTCCGATGCAGCATCGGACCATTCGTCAGGTGAGGAGTGGTTCGATGATGCACTGGCACTGAGGTGAGTGAAGGAACATCGGTGGGCTTTTAGTCAGTATGCTGTCAGTATGACAGAGAGTCTGACATCCCCTCCTACTCTTCCCCAAGTAGAAGGCATGCGTAAAGCATTTTTCCCCGTAAAAAAAAGGCCTTTGCTCTCAAGTGGGCGTCCCAAGACTTAATACAAATATATAATCATATTTAATCAAATAATCATATTTATTGAAAAACAAAATTAATATAATAATAAAAATTAATAATATGTATTATGTAACCATGTAATGCAAAATTGTCTTCGGATTCGGAATAAAATGGCTTAATAATAAAGTGTTATATCTAAACTGAAAAGAAAGAAACAAAGAAAAGATTTGTATTTATGTATTTTTGTATGTAATGTTAGCCGGTTTTTGGAATAAGACATCCCTATATACTGAGACCGGGCGACGATCACGTCATGACGTCACTAGTCGGGATAGAAAAATGCGCGTCATAATGATAGAGACAGAGTTCTAGCTTTATTCAATAGATAATTTTCGCTGCAAAAAAAAAAACAAATAAACAAAATCTTTATACATTATTTCACAATAGAAAGCAATATTATTCCTCCATTGATGTACTTGACCCATGTTTTTCGAACTTTTTAGGTTCTATGACATGCCGGTTTCCTCATTATATTTTCCTTCACCGTTTCAGAATAACTAGCATAGTGCACATATTTTTTTTGATCATGACTGAATTGAACCCACGACCTCAGGATCGGAAGCCGTCGCTACGACTACGCCACCAGTGCTCAATAACATTCACTTAAGTACAAATAAACATGTCCAAGTCACATGGGGTTATCTTTGCCCCGCTTACCCCAGAATTAGGGTACGATACACACATTAAGATGGCAACCCCGATCCTTTGATATGAATTAAGATATTCTAATTTTAATTGTTTATGCTATATGTGTTTTTGTGTGTTAAAATTCAGACTTTTAATTATTTTTGCTACGTTATAACGTATTGATATATCACTAACTTTTATTTTGCGAGTTTAATTTAATTTTTAAAAGCTTTGCTCGTGTTTTTTTGTACCTACCTGCAATAACCATAAGACTAACTATAATTCAATACTTTTGCCCTGTTTTTCGAATCACTTTTATGAGGTTTATACCAAATAAAATAAAGATACTTAGTTTAAAAAACTTGAGAAACCAGACGGCAGAAATTCTTGATGAAATTTTAGTCTGGAAAAGTCAGGAGAACAGAGTAAGATTTTAGTCTGGAATAGCTCATAGGCTGCTTTTTATCCCGGTATAATGTATCCGTGGGATCATCATCATCATCATCAGCCCGAAGAAGTCCACTGCTGGGCATAGGCCGCCCCTACACATTTCCAGGAAGAACTTTTCTGAGCCCTTTCCATCCATCGACTTCCCGCGATCTTTAAAAGAAAACTTAATTCACACAGTAACGATAAAAACTTGAAAAAAAGTTAAAAAAAAACAACCAACGGACTTAAAAAAAACCAGTGCGTCATACAACAAACATCATAATTATCAAGCTATGAATGTTATTTAGGTACACATTTCTAAAATAACCTCAAGAAATAGGAACTACCAAAACAAGATAAAATCAAAATTGCTACTAAACGTTTCATATGGGGCCAATTACTGCGGAATTTGTATAATAATGCTGATATACTTGTAAATAAATTAATAAAACCACCCTTGAGCAAGGGTTAAGATTTAAACGGACTGATATGATGTTTAACCCTTTCTGTTTAGAGCGAGATAATCTTTAGGGGCTGTTTGAGGGATGGAGAAATGATTTTAGATTTTTGAACTTGACTTTAAGTTTATTACGATTTTTCTAAACATATTTAAAATTATTTGTTTTAATTGGGTACCTTTTTGGTATAATAGCATAATTTGATGAAAAAATACTTTGCCTTGCGCACATCGGATCGCCTGCGGTGTCGATAGCGATATTGCTTTCAAAAACTGTCACTGTCAAAGTTTGCAATTACCCTATAGTTTATTTTTTTCACTTCTTCTTATCATGTCACTGGTTCTTTTGAGCCAAGTGTGGTGAAAAGACTTAAAGTGTATGGTTTTCACACAATAATGTATCGAATAGTTCTTGATTTAATCGATTGAGACTTAAATAAACCTACAACCGAATTGAGAACTTCCTCCTTTTGTATTTGAAGTCAGTTTAAAAGGCATCAGGGTGCGGATATGAGCTTGTGCATCAGTTATTCTAACCGCGTGTGCCGCGCTTAGTTAGCGGGGGAACTGTTGATTGATCTACGGTGCGCGCCGGGCTTTACGGAGTCTTCACAGAAACCAAGAAGGTTGAACAAGGAGTTTAGTTTACTCCTTGCTTCAGCCTCCTTGGTAAATTGACCGAACTCACGAGTCCGCGCATCCGCGCATAGCTCTGAAAATGAAAGATGGCGGAACATGTAAAAAATACAGACTTGGAATAATCTTGCATTTTACGACTTATTTTATTCGTCATTAGTGCTAGCTCGTGGATTAAATAAATAAATTAAATACTACTGCTAGACTATTATTAGACTTTCGTCATAGTGAGCAGTCACCCACCTAGATGGTGACTGCCGCACTGTTGCATTGAGTATCAGAACTGAAAGAAAATAAGATTATTGACAATTTCTTTTTGTAACTTTCTCCAATAACTGTTAAAGCACTTAAAAGTGACTGAAGTTAAAAGAAAATTTCGTGAAATTGAAATACAGACTGCGTTAATAATTCAATTCGATTTCGAATTCACGAAATAGGCTTTAATCTATGGTTCGATAAAAAAGTAGGAGCCAAATTTTAAAACCTCATATCAGACGGTTTAAGGCCTGCGCACCTCTAGGTGATAGCGATGGCGATCTGCTGAAACGCTGTCAAATATGACAGCGATATAGCTATAGATATAGCGATCACAGAAAAACATCAAAGCGTTCTAGAAAAACTAATATTTTATCATTTCATTTCAAACAATGTTATTTATTGCTCAGCAGCGATCTCTTCCAACCAACCTGTGTGAGCGCGAATCAAAAGTCCATAAGGTCTAAGCCAGAGACGTTAAACTCCAAAGACATTTAGCTAATTCTCCCAAATTGCCGGCTGCCGCTTTAAAGTAGATTACATTAGCACCTCCCCTTCTTACATTTTAACATTTTTCTCGCTCCGGCGACTGTGACACAGTCAGTCAAGAATAACTGACTCATTCAGTCTTCATAGCTCAGAAACCGAGACGTGTCGTAGAATCTAAAAAGCTCGAAATAAAGCGTCGAGTGCACGAAAGGAGCCTCTGGTACGCACTTGAAATCCTTACACCACACTGGTTTGAAAAAAACCAGTAACATGATAAGAAGAATAAGTTTACTTTGCCTTCCGCGTAGGTTGTAGATTCGATTACCACCGATAAGAATCATTTTTTTTATCCAATTTTCTGATGTGACAAGCTTATGGCTTTATTCTTAGATTTGGTGTTATATTCACATGCAAGAACCACCAGAGGTACAAAGGTAGAGCCCCGCCCTCCAATCCTAAGGTTTGAAAGAAAACTTTGCGAGGAAACCGAAAAATCGTAGAAACATAAAAGTTCAAAAACATGATACCAAGCCTGAACGTGCGTGACGCCGCTGTTTATACATCCACTGTGTGAGTAACTGCATTTTTCTTTTTTACTCCACACCCAATAATAAGGGAGTAAGTGGATTTTTTTCGAACGCTCCCAAACCTAATAACTCGGGGTAATTTTTCAATTGGCCGTGTTAAAGTTAGTACCTTTGGATGGTGTTATACCATCAGAATCAGGAAATTTTAAAAGAAATATGCGCATGACTTTAATCTCTATTTACGGTGTATCCCCTTGGTCTGCTTCTATTGAGGATATAAAAGCCCGCGCGAGCCAATGTCGCTCTCACTTTTTTCTCCGCTACCATTTTACGCTTCATAAATTGTTTTTATAATATTAAAATGAATACGAATGAAAGTGCTTTATCATTTTTAGGCTAGATTAGCACAGACCTAAATAAAATCCTACAAGAACTAGCCAAGTAGTAGACGATTAGGCAAGCTATCAGCTGCATCACCGCCGTCAAAAGGATCTTAGATCTCTTATGGCCTGCGCACACCTAGTTCGCTGGCGGTAGCGAACAGTGAAACGCTGTCAAATAGCGCTGTCAAATCTTAAATCTGACAGCGATATTTGACAGCGTTTCACTGATCGCTACCGCCAGCGAACTAGGTGTGCGCAGGCCTTTAGCATTTATAAGCTAGATTAGCACAGACCTAAATAAAGGCCTGTCAAATTTGACAGCGTTTCACTGATCGCTGACGCCAGTGGCCTAGGTGTGCGCAGGCCTTAAAATCCTACAAGAACTAGCCAAGTTTTTTTTTTTTTTTTTTTTTTTTTTTTACAATTTATAGGTTTGCGTTTGACCGCTATCTCACCTGCTGTTAAGTGATGATGCGGTCGACGATGTAGCACGCTTACCTAGAAGATACCTATTCACTCTTGTCTTGAAAACATCCAATTTGTAGGTGCTCGGAAAGACAGACGCCGGCAAGGAATTCCATTCCTTGGCTGTCCGCAACATAAAAGTTGAAGCAAAGCGCTTGGTGCGGACAGTTGGAACATCAACCAAGTATGGATGCCGCATTTCCGTGCGTCTAGTGGTCCGATGGTAGAATGGGGATGGGGGAACTAAATTGTGAAGTTCCGTAGCACACTCTCCGAAATGTATCCTGTAAAATACCGATAGACTGGCAACTTTACGGCGATGTTCGAGACTTAGGAGCTCGGACTCGACTAGAGTGTCGCTACCAATGAGCCTTTTGGCTCGTCTCTTAATAGCTTCCAATGCCTCAAGCTGGTATTTGGCAGAGCCATCCCAGAGATGAGAACAGTACTCCATACACGACCGGACTTGTGCTTGGTACAGATTAAGAAGCTGTCCCGGTGTGAAGTACTGTCTCACCTTCGATAGAACGCCTAGCTTCTTCGCAGCTGTCTTGGCTTTGGACTCTATGAACGAGCCAAAATTCAATTTACTGGTTAGCGTAAACCCTAGAAGCTCTAGTTGGTCTGAAATCGGAAGGGATACATCTCGGAAAGTAGGAGTCAGGTGAAATTGACTCCGCTTAGCAGAAAATAGACACGCCTGTGTTTTTGAAGCATTGAACTTCACCAAATTGGCATCGCCCCACTCTGCGACTACCTTCAGCGTTAAGTTCATGCGTTCAATCATTGCCTCTCTATGAGACTGTATCTGAGATCCACTGGAACGTGCTTCAGGTATGTATCTCTCTACAACGGTGCTGTCGTCTGCATACCCAATGATACCGGGCCTAAGCAGATCGTTGATGTGCAGCAGGAAAAGTGTTGCAGAGAGAACTGACCCCTGAGGGCAAGCTATCGGCCAAGTATCAATATCCCGCAAATACCTCCATTTTTTTTATTAAATCATGTATAAATATGCTTGTTGCATCAGCTAGGTTTATAAAAAAAAAATCGGTTGCCTGTAAAGTCGGTTTACTGACGATAGTTGAACGTGATAACGTCATAAGAAAATACTGATGGAATGGTTGCATTTTTCAAAAGAAAATTTTAGTTTTACTGAATTGAATTGAATGTGAATGAAACTGAATGATACTGAATGAAACTGAATGGAACTGAATGAAAATCCGGACCCGGACCCGGACCCAGACTGAACCATCGGACTTTAACTAATAAGTATTGTACCTTGTTGTTAATTTTAATACCTAAGCTTTCCTTTTGAAGTGAAAACTTCTTTAGCGGCGTTGAGCACTTTTTCTGTAATGGGTATAAAATCTTAAACTCGCGTCAGCGCGTCAGGACACGTGACCTGATCGAAAAAGCGTAAGACGGATGGAGAGTAGACAGCTATCCCCTCTCTACGGCGCGGCGAAAATGTATGCCTGGGCCTACTGTTTCGTTTAGGCAGTGCAGGGCGCTTGCGCGAATGTTCGTGTATGTTACAGCGTGCCAAATAACAAACAAGCCCCCCCTAACCATTCCAAAATATCAAACATGCTCAACGTTAATAATCAAGTTTTCACTTCTGCCGGCACTCCCGGAGTGCAACCCGTATTTTTTTTTATGTAAGCACGCCAACGCCATTCCTACCTCTAAGGTTGGCAGGTAGAAAATGCTTAAAGCATTAAGCCCACCTTTTGTACATAGCATTAAGTTTTGTGCAATAAAGAGTTAAATAATAATAATAAATAACCCTTACCCTTACCCTCATTTACCCTTACCCATTACCCGACCAGGGCTCGGGCTCAGGTAAATGGAACGACGAAACGACGTAACGACGCATGAGTCATGTTTTTAAGTGCGTGCAGCCGGCTCCATCGATTTATAAGACGTTATCACGTCAAAAACTTTTTCAGCAAAAACACATTTTCTGAGCTGGTGGGACCAGCTCTGAAAGTGTGTTTTTGCTGTTTAATTTCTGACTGGAAAAGCCGTTTTTATCCGCTAGAGGATAAAGTAAATTTGAATTTAGAATATCGTGTTCAATAAGTTTGTGAATACACAACCTATTTACTTCTACCTCCATGGTGCCGAACTTATCATACAACCTATTTTATTTTGTTAAAATCTCGCACTCGTAACCTTCTTAGTGTATTTGTGAATTCAAAACACCATTAAACCTATTTACTTCTACCTGCATGGTGCCGAATTTATCATACAACCTTTTTAAATTTGTTAATAACTCATACTCGGAACCTTCTTGGTGTGTTACTTTTAGTCGCGCCATGTTCTTTTTTGCATTTATAGTCATTTCCTCGCTGAGGTGGGATGAAAAGTTACGTGTTGCACTCGAGTGCAAAGATTTTTCACCTTGTGCTCTTTTGATTCCTTCGCGAACGCTTAGGATTCTAACTTTTAAACCACTCGCTACGCTCGTGGTTAAACTTTAGAATCCTGCGCTTGCTCAGTCATCAAAATTGAGCACGCGGTTAAAAAGCAGCTTTGCACTCTTGTATAACAAATAACTATTTAAACCTGTTTACAAAGCACTATTCTTTAATCAAAAACAGTGGCACTATGTTAACGAGTTAAAAGATTTCTATAAAAAAAATGTAAGAAAAAGAAATAATTCAACATAAGACATTTATTTTGGACTAATCCTCAGGACTAGCACTTTTCAGAACAAAAAAGATGTTATATTTACTGTTACGAGCATTATTGCATACTCACTAAAACCAGTGGTTACTGTCATAGATTTTTGACAATCCTACCATGAAATGTTAATATTTCACTATGATAAAGAATAAGCCATGATTGATACCATGGTCAGTGATAAAACTGGCTATTATCTTTTGTTTTATGTTTTTTGTAGCCGTTTTGTTTTCTTGGCGGTCTTTGCATAGTGCCATTCATTTCAAAGATTTGCATACAATTATTCTTTCTTTCAATACTTTTTTTGTTGACATTTTTACAAGAAACCTTCCTATGCCTCGGTGTATTTTTGACCGACTTCTAATAAAAAAGGAGGTTCTCAATTCATTTGTATTTAGGTGGAATTTTATCGAGACCACGACTTTTTTTTATCCTCATAAAAAAAATACAAGTATTATATCAGCGATATGGTTCCTATTGCACAAGCTCTGCTTAGTTTGGGACTAGATAGTACTGTGTGGATTGTCCGCATTATTTATTTATTTTTATATCTTGATCTTGAGAAATAATTGTAAATACATAATTTTTGAACTACAAAATACTACTAACAATATTTTCACAAATTTTATAGCTATTAAACAATTGTCAAAGTAAAAAAAGTGTATGTCGATGACGTGTTGACAGGCGGCAAAAATTCGACCTACCCACAAATGCACGCTTCTATAACTCTGTAGTGTAGAAATTAAAACCAGTAGAACTGGCTTTTTTTAACAATAAGCATTGATCAATGAAAAGTATCAATACATCTCAAAGTGCATTGTAATTTTCGTTGTTATTTGGATGACTTATCAGAAGAAAATGTGTATTTTCATAAAGTTTTCAAGATCTTAGGCAATTCTAGAGTTATTTCAAACTGCAAGCTAAGACAAATCATTAATACCCAAACACCTAATAAATAAAACTTATTTTCAAATTATTCCATATTCCTATAATAAATTAAAAATAATAATATTCCATATTTTTTTCAATAATTAATATTTTTTTTTGTGAGAAATGTCCAAGAAATAAGCGAGTACTGAGATGACGAATGATAGGGGGAATGGCAGAAAATGAACATGTTGTGCCTTCCCCACCTAGTGGGATAAGGGCAGGAAGAAGCAGAAGAGGACAGCTATTCCATAATTTCTAGATTTAATATTATAACAGTGTTTAACACTTCTGTTTTGTTCGTAACTCTATCACCCACCCCTCAGATCGCTACAAGGGCAACCTTGTGGGTTGACTCAAAATAAAAAATAACTTATTTTCTTTTAAACATGACTTTTGCATTACAGATACAGACATTCGGACTTTTAATGAATTTCCATTCGAATAATTGCATTTTGTAGTTTGAAGCATTTTTCCATTCTTCAACCTCTTTTTATCGTGCCACTTTTACAAAGTGTGGTTAAATAATTAATAATTTTTAAGAACGCTTCAAAACGGCTCTTTTCTTGCCATTTTCCTCACGATGTTTTTCTTCACCGTTTGAGAGAAGGAACTGTAGTATGTGCAAATGAGCACAAGGCTTAATTTTGAATATTTTTAAAAGAGATATTAATATTTTCAATGTACTGAGATAATATACGACGTCATTTAGCCCAATAATCTAAATAATTATAATCCGCTAACCTACCTTCAGTCTACAGATATAATTAGGGACAGTACGTGACTGGGCCCATGCAGACAGACAGACGACGATCTAATTACTACATCAATACTACGATATTAAGGTCATTGACACCACTAGGTTGTATAATCTTAAGCCTTGTACACATTTACGTAAGCGTTTTGCGGTGGCGACCAGTAAATTGCTGTCAAATATGACAGCGATATGTTAAAGGCCTACGCACACCTAAACCGCTGGCGTCGGCGATCAGTGAAACGCTGTCAAATTTGACTGCGATATTTGACAGCGTTTTACTGATCGCTAGGTACCGCCAGCGAACTAGGTGTGCGCAGGTCTTAATAAACAAGCATACAAGCAACTCGCTCCGGTTTCGAACGGATATCATATTTTTCCCCTCATATTTTCTATAATACACTTATAGAAAATATGAGGTGAAAAATATGAAATCACTGCTTTTGATTTTTTCCACCCGCGCAAAGCCGGGGCGGATCGCTATATTTAAATATAAGTACAACACTTTCGTAGATAAATACATAATTGGGCAAGTGCCAGAGTAGGCTATTGAATATTTATTCAGTAAAATAACAAAAATCAACCTCCTTAACATCAGGTGGACCATCACATCATTATTAGAACAAAAACACTTTAAAACCTCTTATAAAGCTGTGTGAGTTATTTTAGTTTTAATTACCTAACCAATCAAAATTGTGTAAGTATAATACTTCAGTAAAACCCAGTGGGGCCGTTTAGTAATGAACAAAAATCAACAAGATTAAGATGAAAAATTTCTCACTTACAAAATAACAAAATATCAAAAGCATTTCCACCCACTTAATATTAGCATTTTCATTAAAATCGCGACAAAAACTCCTTATAACATTAAAAGAATCGCAACGACGCCCAGGGGTCCGTTAGACCGTACTGGAGTGAAAACTCGCAAGATTTATCTGAATAAATTATTTTTTACCCACCTGCAGTGAAGGGTTGATGAGGAAATTTATAGCTCTTGCGATGCAGTGGGCTATGATTTATAGTGTCACTTATTTTTAATAACCAAGTCAGTTAAAAAGTCATTTAAAGTTAGTAGTAGAGCTCTTTGTGAAGGGCTCGTCCGGGGAAGTACTACCACCATGCCTATTTCTGCCGTGAAGCAGCATTGCTGTGTTTCGATTTGAGGGGTGTGGGTGCCGGTGAAATTACTGGCACGTGAGGCTGAACATGCCTCAAGTTGATGGACGCAGGGCAGTGCATTGTAGAGCACGTTCCTGACGTGCGTGATCTATGGAGCAATGATTTGTTATAGGATAGGTTACCACTTAAAATCCCATTATGCTTGTTCCGTCAAACAGTAGTAAAAAAAATTTTTTTTAATAAAATTTATTCCTTTCTCAAGTAAACCATTTATTTCCTAGAACAACATAAACATAAAACACAGGTACTTTTATTACAAAATTTAACTTCAATTCGCTTGAAAGCAATAACAATGACATCATCGCTACCACAGAGAGACACCGATTCGAACAATGGGCGAAAGACTACAGGAAATAGTTTTATATTCTTAAAAACAATTGCAATAAATAGTTTATGTACTCCACCGACCACATACACAGGAATATCAACTCTAACCTCCAGAAAACTAGGCTCAATTTTCACCAAAAAGCGATACAGTATTAGAAAAAGCGAAATAGGTCTGTAAAGCAAAACTCATTCGTTCGAATTTCAATACGCGGAGGTTGATACTTTAAGTCCATTTGAAATGGGAACGTGATTGGTGATTTTGAATTTGGAATTCAGCGCGCGACCATCGTTGATAGATCGGTGATTGCTGGCGACGGTAAGGCCGCGGGTATCGAGTGCATTTGACCAGAAAAATTGGCGTACGTGGCCTTTTTTATCATCGTTGGTGTTTTAGGGTTAATATGTGAAACGGACACGAGACAGTTTTTAAGGAAGTCACATAGCTTTTTCAATCTATTTGTTTTTCTGGTGTTATTTTGAGTTCTGTTGTGTAAAAAATTCAATGACGGCCGTCTTGTCTATTTACTGACTTGACTAAAACTGTTTTATTTATGGTAAATTCCTCACTAACAAAATAGACCGAATGAGCAGATGCCATAAGCCATAAGAAGAAAAAGATAGTATAAAAAGGTTTCAGTGATATTTTTAGTTAAAAAATACTAAAATACCTAGTTCTACTACCTACCAAGTGTTTTTGAAAACGAGTTTATTTGGCTTTAATAAATAATTTCATCAATAAAATCATAGGTAAAGAAGTTTGTTAGAATAATAACAGTAGCAGTCATCAAAACAAGGCATTTATTTTTCATCACTAAGAAGTTTTTCTCGATCGAACGTGCAGCGATTATCCCACCATCCATCGTCACAGGCACCAAAATCGAAGACCGTAAATCTTCCATCTCCATCGATCATTCACTTTTGCTCAAGTTAGAAAGAGACGCAACAGTGGATTCTATCACGGAGCTCTACTCGTGCGTGATCTAACGGAGTCTCGTGCGTAGAAACTGCTGTTTAATCTGTGGTCCTAGTGCGTAGTAACTATTCATTAATCTGTGGTTTCTTTATAGAAACTATTCCTGGTTCTGTGGTTTGGTACTATGACTGTTGCGTGTGATCTTGAAAGTGACGTTTGATGCCAAGTGTGATGATCGGTCATGTGAGAACTTTGTCGTTTTGCTATTTCGTTATTTTGCGTGCAAACTTTTAAGGCGGATACATACTGCGAGTTCTAGTAGCAATGCAAACGCGCGTTTGCTGACAACATGCTTATAATTCCAATGTGTAACCGCTTAACGAGGTTCTGCCTAAACTTATTTTTTATTAATAAACATTTTATTTTACAAAAGCGGGATCACGAATATTTAAAAAAAATATTATATTTAAGTATAAATTCGTGTAAAAAGTTTTGTTATGATTTGGCTGAAAATTGGTAATGAGGTAGCTTAGAACCTGGAGACGGGCATGGAATACTTTTTATCTCGCAAAAGAAACGGGTACGGGGCGAGCGATGCCGCGGGCGGCCGCTAGTGTTTTATAAATTAATGTTTTTTATAATTAAATGAAGGTTTAAAAACCTATGGAATGTTATTTTCTACGTGGTAGCTATAAATTTGCCTGGTAGAGATCGCTGTTAGCGATAAGGTATCTAGAAAAGTTTGTCTATTCTTCTTACGTTTATAAGATGAAATGCCTTTTACCGGTCACCCATCCCAATGGAAGCCGTGGCGAACATCGTATACATCCAGTAGGTATATAGTAGGTATCTACAATACAAAATGTCACACTAGATAGCTCCAGAGTTATGATATCAAACCCCTTTCACTTCAAGATTTCCCAACGCGTACCATCAAAGAAAATCTATCAGCGTGTTACAAAGTACTGTCAAAGCACCTAATTCATTCGGATTTCCCGACGGAATCTTCGCGTTTGAAAGAGACAGATGATATGGTAGCGGCTGGGTAAGAATGAGAGAGATAGATGGTCACGGGTGTAGTTGAGATGATTGGTTTACGTGAGGTGACGGCCGCAAGTTTACGTGATGTTTTGATCGTTTTGTTCCGAGGGTCAATGGTTTTGATACTTTATTGTAAAAAAACTATTAATAATGTTCCCAAACATACGGTAATTCGTAAAATTAGTGTTAGATATTAAATATTTTTATTTATTATCAATAAAATATAATATTTTATTTAATATGGTGGACAATCCACACAACACTATCTAGCCCCAAATTAAGCAGAGCTTGTACTATGGGAACCAGAGAGCTGATATAATAATTACATAGTTTATTTTTTAATACTCTTTAATTCTTTAATGCACACAGAAATATTAACAAAAAAAGTAATAACAAAGGACATGTACATAGGCGAGCTTAACCCTAAAAGAGGAGTCCCTTTAATACGTACTTAGAATACAATATAACACCCAGACAGAGAACAAACATCTATATTCACCACACAAATATTTGTTCTCAGTGGGGATCGAACCCACGACCTGCAGTTAAGAGCCGAGCGGAATCTTTGTGATTTCCATAAGTGTAGTAAACACTATAAAATCAATAAAATAATATCTACCATCATTAGTCTGAAGCCCACTGCTGGAAATAGGCCTCCCATACATTACGAGGATGAACGATTCGGAGCCCAATCCATCCAGTAATTTTCACGATGTCTTTAGAGTAATTTACTAATTCTTGAGCTTCCAAATCGCTAACCAGTCCCAGAGCTCTGCTTGGCCTCTCCAGTTTTCCCTCAGAGCTACGACATGGGGTCCTTCAAAAGGCGGGTTAATCTGTATTTAAAAGGCCGGCAGCGCATCAGCACCACCTCTGGTGTTGCAAGTGTCTATGGGCGACGGTGACTGCTCTCCATCAGGTGGCTCGTCTGCCAGCTATGGCATAAAAAAAAAGTATTCAACAATAAATAAATATCATTATATTTCATTTATTTTCTCAGGATGTCCCTTTCAGCCATAAATAAGAAAAGCGAGATAAAACATTATCGCGCTTATATTAATTTCGCTGTACATTAATCATCTCGGTTGCAAGTCGTTTATCGCTGAGACTTTTTTAATTTGCTCGGCGATTTAGGGTTGATTTTGTGCCACTGGCACTGGTTCTTTTTTAGTCTTCTTGCATTCATTTCAAGATTTTAGGTGCCCTAAAATGGTGTAAGTAATTTGAGAGATGCTTTTTTCCGAAAAAAAAATATTATGTCGTCATCCCGTCAGCCATACATAACTCAGAAAATTAAAAAACACAAAATTCTCAATATTTATTATTATCTTGAATGGTTTTTTTTATATACATATGTAGATAGCTAAGCATTTGGCTACCATCACACCTGATAGAAAGTGAGGATGCTAAGATGGAGCATGCTTAGCCATAATCCACCTGTTAATATAAGTGAATATTAGTTTTATGAAAATATACATTATGTCCACATCTCGTTAGCTTATACGTTACTTATACATAACACGGAAAATAAAAATAACAGAAACCAATTCTCCAAATTCTTACCAAAAGCAATTATAACGAACAGCTACCGTTCTCATGAGCGAAGGTCATAAAACGACAAAATTATGACTTTTTATCAATAACACCGTTTTTGTTGAACTCGGTTATGAAGGTAAATATTTAAAAGGTGAAGATTTAATAGTTTTATTCAATGGCGTTGTGGGATGATTAAAGATAGTATGGATACGCTTCAATCTATCTCTTGTGTTAGTCAGAAGTCGAATAATGAACGAACATTTATTTTACCCCAAATTTTTAATTGAAATTTATGAGAGTTTATATCACTCATAAAATCTATATAGGTGTCTTCTTAGTTCTCAACAAAAGCATTACATTTTTCATCCTTGAAATAATCTACAATTAGCTACCCTTTGATTACTGTTATTGTGTTGTACGTACCTACAATAATAAACTCATATCTTGAGTCATCATCTTAGATTGTTTAAAATGATTTGTCATTATTATGTATATTCATCATGCTATGTAGGTATATGTATTATAGAAACATATTATAATTGTTTGTTTATAGAATGTATATACTGTATGTATTTTATTTAGTAGGTAAATATGTATATATTTATTATATTTATGTATGTATGTAGTCTATATATTTATTTACTTGTGTATGTAAATATCCTTATTTTTTATTATTTCTTAGTGCACCCTAGCCAACCTTCTTATTATACGTTTCTCTCCATCCAAAGGTTGTCTGGAAGAGATCGCTCTTCAGCGATAAGACCGCCCATTGTACATTAGTGTGTTTAATTACTGTTTTTCCATTGTTAGTTTTAAGGTGTGCAATAAAGTATTTTCTATTCTATTCTATTCTATTCTATTCTACAATACCTTTAAAATTGTATTTTCTGTGTATTTGGTCAAAATCTCAATCTTAATTTACATAATCAGAGGGAGATTTATTTATATAATTTTTTATTGAGCGCTGTTTGTTTCTTGTGTAGAATTAAACAAAAATAAGCAAAGTTTTTTTACATAGTAAATTTAATCTAAATCTAACCTGGTGTTTTAAAAAAGAGCATATCCACACAACCTCACCTAACAAAGACTGAATAGGTGCCCATTTTGTCAACAAGGTATTGTGGTGCGCGGGCGCCGCGTTTTACGACGCTGTAAATCTACTAGCGTTATGATATCGCATGATCAACTGTCACAACACAAGTGTGTTACCTGCGGTTTTGGGAATAAGAGGTTGTGGTTTTATGGGGTCGAAAATTGCCTAAATATTACTTGGCTAAGCCTATTTTCACCAGCCAATATTAATCATGGGTAGAAGGGATTTGGATCAGTAGATCTGTCTATAATAAATAATTAATACGTAGACCTATCTATAGATCATTTGTAGCGTCTTTAAAAAATGTGAGACTCGAAATACAAATAGATTTATTGATAACTACTACTATTTTATTTTAACAATATAATTTTATTAGCAAATGATATTATTTTTTTCAGCATTAAGAATTAATTTAAACTTTATAAATGTTGCAAAAAGTATCAAAAAAAAAGTTTTAATTTTGTTTTCATCTTGCTAATCAGATAAATAACAATATTTTTTAAGTCTATAATTATGACAGGAATGTTTACAAAATGATAAAATCAAATGTTTCATTCATACCTACGCACACATTACGAAGACACCTACACTCTGTTGTTAAAGATCTTAATAACTTATATCATCAGCTCCACATCTAAATACATGGAACCTACACGAAACACCTAAAATGAAACATACTTAAAACTAAAGAAAATAAGAAGCTTAAAACTCAGGTAAAAACAGAATATTAAGTCGTAAAACAAAACATGCATTGAAGTGTTAACACGTGCGTAATTACACCACGCACACGTATGAACCTCATGCACACACACTCATATCTCGAGCTAACCCTTCAAACGCCGACGCCTACTCGGAAATTACGTAAGTAGATACCTCTTAGATTTCCATCTCAGATTTTTCTTTGAAGTAGCAAAGTTTGAGGGTAAAAATTGAATATTAATAGCAAAATTATACTCCGCTCATCTTTGTTTAAGATTTTTATTACTTTATTAAAGCTGTGTTTTCTCGTTAATGCGATATAAACAAATCGTTGTAAATTTAAGGGTGGTTTCAAATGTTTATATGTTCTTAGAAAGGGATGTGTTAAAAAACAGTAGCGTTTTATAGCTTAATCGCGTGTTCTTTGTATTTTAAATTTATTTGTTTTAGTAACAGTTTTTGTAGTGCGCTATAAAAGTCTGTTTTTGGTTTGGATGATGTAATTTTTGTTTTAGATAAATTTGAGATTGTTGATAAAATATTTTCAAAATTCTCTTTATTCGTTTGTATTTTCATTATTTTATTATATATAGATAGCATTATAGATTATTTTATTATAGATTTCATTATTTTATTATAGATAGATAGCATTGATTGGTATTTAATTTAGATTTGTAGGAACATCAGGTACGTTTTCTATAAAAAAAAAACAAAGCAAAAGAGTATTTTTCATCCGAGGTGTAAAAAACCACATTCAAGAAATAAATAAATCTTAACGATACAATAAATTACATTTAACTGCTTCTCACATCACAAGTCAAAACAAGGGAATTAATCACAAAAGGATAAAATCCTACAAATTGGTGCATTAACGGGAATCGACCATAAAATTTATGATTTATCTGATCCTTGGGTCATAAAGCACGGGTCCTGCAGCAGCTTGGATTAAGTCATATATTACCGCAAATTGCTTATAGATAGCATCTGGAGGTGTAGAATCGCTTTTTGGTACCTGGTTGTCTGAAAAGCACAAAAGCAAAGCAAAAAACATCGTTTTTAGTTTATAGTTAAAAAAAAAAGTTACGGTAGATGTCTGATTTATTTTAGAGTGGCGCTATGTCATAAAGTTATTATTTATTTTTAATCGGTTGCTACTATGAAACTATCATGACAATCACGTGTAAATCAAGACCAGTTTAGTCACTGGTAATGTAAGTACATATACTGTGATGAATATGTGTGGTGAATATACTCGAAGATGTTTGTTCTCTATCTGGGTGTTATTTGTTTTCTTTACAAAAATGTATTTAAAAATTATATCAGCTATCTGCTTCCTATTTATAATTTTATACATATCTTTATATATCTGTATTGTAATATATATTTTCCTGTATATATTACAAGCTCTACTTAGTTTGAGGCTGTATAGTGTTGTGTGGATTGTCCACAATATTTATAAAAAAAGAATTTATGTAAAAAAGTGTTCGTAAAAAAACCCGATTAAATCGTTTTTTTTGTAAATTTTTCGGATTCGGTTCGATGGTCATTATTCAAGGGTTTTATACACATTTGGTGAATTAACCTGATGTGAAAACGTATGTTTATATTCGAAACAAATTGTAAAATGTAAATGTGACTTTCACCCACCGAACCCTTGTCCTGTGTTTTGTCCTTAAACGATGTCCACGACGTAAACCATTTTTCACTAGCCAAACTTAATTTTCACAGCATCGTTTTTCACTTGTTCGTATCGCAGAAGCAAATGGGCCTATGCGCCAAATTTTAGTTTTTGCGATGCAACATCTTAAAGAACAGTTTTTTTCTCGAGCTGTAAGTAATTGCATAACTACATCAAGGTGGATACAACTAATAAGTTGTGCTATTTAAGAATAACAAAAAAGACAAATTTGATAAAAGAATTCTTTGAAAAGTCATGCAAGTAATATAAGTTTAAAAACTTGAGAAACTGACTTCATTCAACTGGCCAAACCATTGATCCGATTACGATAAAGTTTTTATGGAACCAATACAGAAATATTACCATCCAGATAAAAAAATCAGCTGATAAATGACATTTAAAAAAAAAACAGAATTGAGAACCTCTTTCTTTTTTTTGAAGTAGGCTAAACAGACCTGTCCCACGCAGATAACAAAGTTTAGGAGAACTAGATTAATAATGTAATTATGTTTCTAACAAGATCACCAGCGCAATTTGGACAGAATTGTTACAAATTACAAAACTCGGGTTATAAAAAGCGCCATTTATATGCATTCATACTTTTCAGATTTGCACAATGGGGCGGCAGATTGTCGATTAGCGATCATCGCGACGATTCACTTGTCCCATTAGTATGGAAAATACTGCGCTTTGGCCTTTTGCCAGGGGAACCGCTGTTATTTCGTGTGATCTTTTTTAAAAATCTGAAATATTCATTATGAAGTAAAACATTATCTATTTATTTGGCATTTACATCTTACCGAGATTTTTGAGGACAAAAGTGAATATTTTGACCTTTGATAAAGATTTCAAACGAAATCATAATGGGTGAAACAGTATTAAATTAGGCCTTAACGGCCGTACAAAAATTGCCGTAGCGGACGGTATTTCACGTCCACATGGCGGGGTATTGGTAAAGTTTTCAACTAGCAATAATCGCACCTCGGATTAACCTCATTGGTTACGATATTGCCTCTGCGCAAAGTTATCTTGTACAGAAAACGCAGTCTGACCTCACTCAGAGCTCAAAACGCAACGATAGCGCGTTCTAATCTTTCCTGTGGCGCCATCTAGTTTGTTTTTGGTAAATTAACCAGTGAGCGTCTGAGTTTTATCGCCATCCAGCAAAAGAAGTACGTTAATCGCGAAAATTGGGAAATTGAGTCACTTTTTTATTTAAATATTTTAAAAAGAGAAACGATGCAAATTCAGTGTATCGGGTTTCTATTGGCTGCGAAGGCGGCCGAATTTCTCCGAACTTTAAATTCAAATTGTAACACAATCACGTATTTAGAACCGTTACTGCACATTTCAAAAATAGAACACACCGGCCATACTGAGTAGGATGACAGTTGGCAGTAGCGATTCATGCTGCGCGTATTAATCAGTCTATTTATTTTATTATTGCATATAAAATATTCTAGCGGCGCGTACAGGACGCAAGCATTTTTCACTAATATTACTATCTAAATGGAGACAGACGGTAATTTACACATTTTTATTGCAAACAGCATAAAAAATTGAGGCTATTTAAGCTGTCTTTTTTTAGTTTTTCTCATATCTATGTACTTTAAGAGGTTGAAATATCAAAAGTTCAGATTTAAAATTTAAGTTTACTAATGATTGTTTATTTTCAGAAAGAACTATGTGAAGACTGGGTGTAAGCTTTCTGGACACAAGCGTTTACCAAAAGTTCCTTGTTTTAATACGGATTTATCCCTACTATTACTTGCTGATCTATGCTAAAGAACTGATTCCGTTTACACTGAAGGTACGATAGACGGGAAGAGGGTTCAAGATAAACTGGTTTTGTATAAAGCGATCATTTGTCATGTCAGATCTCAGTGATATGACGTCACATGGTCTGATGGACACAGATCTGTGTGTAATAAACTATGAATATATTCTCCATAACATTTAGTATCCTGTGGCCTTAAAAAAAACATTAATTTACCTATAATATGTACACGCCCACCACACCCTATAAGTATAAGAACTACATACCTAGTTATTGTCACCATGATAATTAAGTAGCATATCTCTTTCTGGGTGGAAATAGGTTTTTTTTTTAATTTCTACATAATTCCCAACAAAATAATTTGCCAAGCTTTTCCAAACTTCATAATTTACATTTGTTACTTACCTACACTGTACGTGTTTTAAGATTTTTATAAGCGTGATACATTGAATAAGGAAAAACAAACGGAATAATCTTACTCATCTCTCAAAGGATCGCAGAATTACCATACTTGTAATCTTCTATAGACAAATAAATTTACAGATGAAATATGTAAATATTATTCAGGAAAATAAGAAAAAGAAAAATCTCCGCGACGCCGCTAAGTGGCTGAGGTGTGAAGTAAGTACTACCCCATCGAAATGAATATTTTAACAGCTTTTCTTTGGTTTTTTTAATGTTTATTTATGTGATATTGTGGGGATGATACGGGTTAATATTAATGACTTGGTATTGGGGTTGGGGCGATTGGTAATAGCTATAACCAGTTCGATGTGTTTTGTGTTTCTGTTATGATCTTCGTTTTCAAGTTTCTCATTCCTTGTTTGATATTTACAAATTTTAGCAAATTTGGAACATGTGCCTAATTTAAGACGTCCGCGCAGCATACCACCATGGACATGGCGTGACGAGCTAGTGTAAATCTACCAGACTGATCCAAACTAGCCAAGGACCAAGAAAGCTGGAAAAAGGTATGGAGGCCCATGGCCCATGCCATGGCCCTGCAGTGGGACAACATAGGCTGAAAATAAAATGAATAAATAATATATACAAGTTAGTTAAAAGGTGATTTGACGTGCGACGTTCCTAAAGACAAACGAATGATAATTATTAGTTTTAAAGCTATATAAACAGAAAATATCAAAATAGTTATTTTCAAACCGTCTTGGGTCGACGGGAAGCGGCAGTGAGTTTGATTCCTGACTGGAATATCTAATTTGATAGATGTCAACCTGTCACCGTACATAGCTATTAAATTCCGTTTTAAACAGTCATTGGTAATTTTATTACAGTCACAGGTGCTTATTCTGTAATAACTTAATTTTAGATTTCCTGTATGTGGCAACATTTTACTATACAAATGAAAATTATAATAAGAAAACAGATGAACACAAAAACAAATTGTCGAAATAAACTGGCTAATACAACATGAAATTACAACCCCATCTCAAGACGGTAAAAAGTTACAACACTTAAGGGGTGCTCATTTTAAAACGCCCCTACAGATAATAAAAACTCTTGTCTTTCCCATAGACAATAAGAGACAAACGTAAAGATGTCGACCAATGTAAAAAGATCTTTCATTTTTCCGAGCTTCTACTCATCTTGAAACCAGTACAAAGTAGCAAAAAGCAAAAGTAGTAACTTGCCGTCAGAAATAAGACAGTGGTTCTCAGTGAGCTCGGTTTTTCAAGGGGTCAGACAAAACTGGTTGGATTTAGACAATACGTTTCGGCAGCAAATGGTCCAGAACGGCGAATTTTGAGGGAGTTTTAAATTGTCATTACACGGGTTACAAGGTTTTTTATATTTTGGGCAAGGTGCTTAGTCGAATATATTTCAGCGGTACGTAGGGGTGAGGTCTACAGGTTGTTTGAATTGAAATCATTCTACCTTTTGAACTGAATTTTTCAAACTCTCTCTTTTGTCTTAATCTAGAAGTGGATCCTAGGTACAAAAGCATTTTATGACATAAATAGGTATACCCGTAGGTAGGTAAGCCAATAATTTACATTTTATTATATTTAGTTAGCCTTTGATAGCATCCGAAAACAGCATTAACTTATGAAATTGATTTGTTACTGCAATCGCATTCGTCAAGGCTTGGAAAGTACACCTAGTAAATCATGTGACTCTAACTAATATTATTAAGTATTTTTTTAACCTTACAATTTAACAATAAACTCAAGTGTCTAGCCCAATTTATATACCACTGTTGTTAAAAAACTTCCAGCAAAACAGTCCCCCCGTAAATACAGGCATGCTTTAAAAACGCCACCAAAAGATTCACTGGGCCAATAAAAATAATAAAGCAAGTAATCCTTTTTTCTTTATGTTCTAAGGGCGTGTACTCATTGTCTCTGGGGAGTTCGCGAATTACGCACCTGCCTGCATTCGGCCTTATTTATTGCATCTGTTTGAATCGTTTCAATAGACACAGATTGAAAATTTAAAAACACTCGTTTTACTTAAACTTACAAAAAATTACTTAAATTTAAATCCGAAATCACACAATGTATTTTAGATTAACTCGTGCGTTAAATAAAATAAATGATAATTGTGGAAACATGAATTCATTAGTTACTAATTAAGAAAATGTTAAATGTTGAGTTGCATGCATGTGTTTTTTGGCCGACAAAACGGCTTGACTATCAAATAATTATAAAAAATCTGGTAATTTTACAGAAAATTAATCTAAATTGTTTGTTTTCTGAGCATGTAAAAAAACATAAAAATACGCAGCTCTACCGACCAAAGTCTAATCAAAATAGCTTAACATATTTTTTCAAATCTGTCGTTACTAATGATACTCTCCCTACTGTATAAATATAAAAATAGACTTATTAACTTGCGATTTGACTCGGTGCAGCAAACATATCAGTTTTTTTAACACAACTATGTAAGCAAACAAGCATACGGCCCACCTGATGGAAAGCGGTTACCGTAGCCTATTGACGCTTGCAACACCAGAGGCATCACTGACCCTTTGAATATTTTAAGGTACCCTTTGAAAATATGAAAGAACATAATTTTATAATATTTATTTTTAAATACTAGCTGATGGAACAAGCATATGGCCCAACTGGTGCTAAAGTGGTAACCATCGTCTATAACAATGCATTGCCTCGTAGGTCACGCATGTCAGTAACGTGCCCTACGATACACTGCGTCCTTCAACATGAGGCATACAGTGTTTCAGGCTCACGTGCCAGTATTTTAATTGAAAAACAATACAACGTGAGCCTGAAGTTGATGGGCGCAGTGCATCGTAGGGCACGTGGCTGATCGTGACCTGCGAGGAAATCATTGGCTCGCAGGTCACGCACCTCAGGAGAGGTGATGACTGGAGACTGATGATGATGATGCGGTACAGTAAAAATTACAGGTAGTTCATTTATTGATTAACCAATTGAGACCGAATATCTTGCCCCAGGATCAATTTGTTTCCCTTATTCCGATATAAAAACTTCAAATTAAAACCTACGAATTAAGCGTACCATCCCATCACTACACATGATTGTCACCTGCCTCAAAGTTAACCAAGCCTCAGACTCAGACGGTGATGGTACTACAAATACAAATAGTCTATTTATATGGTAATTTAGGCGGTTTCCATGCTGAGCATAACTCTTGGTAGAGGTACTTACTAGAACTATTTTGATGGTGTACCTATCAAAGTTGTATAATTCAATTTATAATGTCTTATACAAAAATATTTCCTCACTTGATAGATAAATTAACTCACCATCATCAGCCTGAAGAAGGCTACTACTCCTCCGGAAGAACGATCCAGAGTCCGCTCCAACCACCGACTATTTTTAAACAACTAATGGCCTTACTTATAAAACTATGCCAAAAGATAAACAGTGCTTAAATTATTGCCATCTCTTACCACTGGGTAATGACAAACAGTGACAGGCATAATATTAAGCAATGATGATGACATATTTGATCCAAAATTGAGTCAATTCATCCGAAATATCAAAAACGTCCTCTATTTTAAACACTTATGACGCATTAAGTAGTTGGTCATTAGATGCTTATGCATCTAATGACTAACTACTTGCAAATTTAAATTTAAATTCAAATTTAAGTTTACTTCTATACTCCTTATAAGAATAATATTAGCTTAGTTTTATATAAGTTGTTCGCTTTACTCGTGTGAATTGTGACTTTTCTGTGCGCGCATTGTGTTTACGTAGCAATCAAGATCAAAATTGTTGTATTTTAGTTTTTAGTTATTTTGTGGTTGTTGTGTGTTTTGTGCGCTTAATAAATAAAATAAAAAAAATAATAAAAATAAATGATTAAATTTAAATTGCGTTTATAAGTATGGCTGTAAGTTAGCAAGGCCACCTGATGAAAAGCGGTTACCGTAGCTTTTGGATGCCTGCATCACAAGACGCATCACTCGCACGTTAAATATTTTTAAACGCCGATTTGAAAATCTTCCCAATGTCGTCGGTCCATCGGGCGGGGGAAGCGTCGTGGGTATGGTACCAACCTACCTATTTAGTGGGTATTTAATAAACATACATACCGTTTTATAATATTGTTTTTTAATTTACCTACTTCATTTGTAGCCGAACCAAAATGCAACCATTCAACCAACGCAACAGACCTAAAAACTTTCTCACAGTAAAACTATTTGCAAATCTAAGTACCTCAGACAGCCATCAAGATTTTTTATTATAACAATAAAAAATATCGCCAAGCTTATAAAAGTTGTCACAAAACGGCTTAAAACTGTTAAAACTCACACCGCGACAACCCTGACTGCCTTTGAAGTTTCGCCGCTGTGAGATGATCTTTCTTTGGCAACTAGATTAGGGCTGTCAAAACTTTTGGTCAGAGTTTTAAAAAACTTTTTATTCGTAAGCAGTTGAGCTTTAGTTGAGTCTTTCTAGGCTATGTCATTATCAGCAACCTGCAGAAGCCTGACATTATTTTATGAGAATACCCAAATGACCAGCCTAAGGTTAGGCGGTTACCTCTATTTAAAACATAGTTTATATTAAAGTACATAATAAATAAATATTGTGGGCAATCCAAACAACACTATCAAAGCCCCAAATTAAGCAGAACTTGTACTATGGGAACCAGATAGCTGAAATACTTTTATGTTTTTTTTGTGAATACATACTAAGAATACAAAATAACAGCCAGACAGAGAACAAACCTTTGCGTTCACCACACAAATATTTGTATGGGTGGGGATCGAACCCACGGCCTACGGCGCAGAAAGCAGAGGTATTACCCATTGAGCTATAGGCTAGCAATGTGCCTATGGAGAGCACTGGTGGTCTAGTGGTAGTGGCCCCGCCTTCCGATCCGAAGGTCGTGGGTTCAAATCCACTCGTGTACCAATGAGTTTTTCTGTCGAAAAATTTATGTGCACTATGCCAGTACTCTCAAAACGGTGAAGGAAAACATCGTGAGGAAACCGGCTTGTTGTAGAACCTAAAAAAGTTCGAGCAACACGTGTCAAGGGTCACGCAAAAAGGGCCCGTCAGCGGCCTACTTGCGGAAAAACCTGCCAGCACATCAAGTGCGCATGATAAATTTGCCGATGTACAGCAGAAGACTTCTTCAGGCTTTTTATCACACCTGATGTAAAATTTACTCTACCTATGTTAGTAGGCCTACTTCGAGGCGCACTTAAAATCCTTTCACCACACTTGGTTCGAAAGAATCAGTGACACGATAAGAAGAAGAAGTAGGCCTACATCAAGCTCTGTCTCTGGCTCTGGTTTTGAGTCTGTGTGAGTGTTGATTAAATAAATCCTACTTCGAAACGTCACACACACAGTATAATGCACTGGTGAGCACTGACACAGACTCAAAACCAGAGCCAGACAGAGGTTGTGATGGGCCTAAGCTCTACTAGTAAAACCAGACAGACATAGCTTATTTATTCCCCTCCTTTATACTATAGTGACAATTTGTCTGTCTGTCTGTCAATATTAACCCTGTCGATACGCGAGGGGTTGAATTTGAATCACAAATTCATAGAATAGTCTCATAGATACTCAGAGGGATGAATCAGCTGTTACATTCAGGGCCAAAATTAAAATAATATTTTGTAACCAATTTTATAAAATCTGTGAGAGTTTTCATAAAATTGGTAAAATACCTAATAGAAAAAAAACATAATCAATAAAATCTATAAATGAATTATTTACTTAATTCATTCAACTACATATGTAATAAAATCTGTACTTAATATATGTTTTATTTTCCATTCTCAAAATAACGATTTAATAAAAAAAAACTCTTTAGTGCTTCTAACCAGGTCAAAAATATTATAAAAAATATTAGTTCCTAGCCCGTTTATGAACGACGAAAAAAATCCTTTTACGTAACTGGTTACGAAACCCGCTGGTTGCAAAAAGGGCTTTTCCTCGTTGATCGAGGGCTTTCTACAGGCTAAGGATTGGTATACATAATAACAAAAGGTTAAAATTAGCATCTAACATTACACGGGCGATAAGAAGCGGCTATCAAATAAAATGCTAACCCTCAAATCGTTTGATTTTAACCCTTCAGATCCGTAGTTTTAATTCCTAAAGAGTTCCTAATTAGGGACGGAAGGGTTGGTGTCTAACGGACCCTGAAGTTCTTTTGTTTTTGAGATGGTTAATTAAAGAAATTGGTTTTTGGTTCAGCTAATTTTAAGCAGACTATTACTTAATTCATTGAGATTTTAAATTCTTTGGAAATGTATCACGTACCTACCTACTTAAATGGACAAAATAAATAAGTTACTTCATCATTGTCATCAGCCTATATCAGTCCACTGGACGTAGGTCTCTCCCAAGACGCGCCACTGAGCCCGGTCTTCGGCGCTTCTCCTGCAGTGCTTGCTACATTTCGCAGATCGTCACCCCATCTTGCCGGAGGGCGTCCTACACTACGCTTACCTAAACGCGGTCTCCACTCTAGTATTCGTTTGCTCCAACGATTGTCTGTTCTACATGACGGCAAGTTACATAATTATGCTGATCTTCAAAAAAATCCAATAAGAATAAGATTACTTTTTTAATTCTAATAGGATGTAAAATTACATTAATTTAAATTCATTAGTATTATTAAAAAGACAGGTACCTACCGTCCATTTTTATTCTAAAAGGATCACAATTTTTTTTTTTAATTATTAAAGTACCTAGTACATTAAGTATATTTTTATTAAAAGTAAATTGTGGTCTTACCTGACCTAGCAAGGTCTTAACTATCCTTAAAAATATAGGTAATAAAAAAATATAATTTACCAGTTCTCTTGAGGATAGTATCTGAAACAAATTATTATCAAAATTAGCACACACATCGCTCATTAAATTCAAAAGGGCCACATTCCGAAAAAAATCAAAATCGTTTTTATTGCATAAAACATATCAAAATTGTCCAAATTTTTATATTCGAAAGAGACACCCATTGCTTTAGAGTTTAAAATGGTCAAATCACACAACTGCCCGTGGGCCATTTTGTCATGTTGACAACTAACTTTAGAGCAAAACGGCCATATTGTTAATTGCGACCCGGCAGTCTGCGTAAGCGCACGTCATTTTTATTAAAAAGGGCCATATTCCGGAAAGTAACTGGTGTTGAAGTGTTATTACATAGTGAAAAGTGCCATATTTTGAAATGTGACCGTCTTTAATTAAAGAAAACACGTGAGTACAATATTATTTAATAAGGAAGCATGCCATATTTCAGAATGCGTTTCTTTTATGTTTAAATACTGCAAGTTTGATAATAATTTATTGAAACAAAAGTGCAGTACATGGAATATGTCTGTTTTGCGTATAAAATTACCTTGATTTTGATTAGAATTATTTTAGCTTTTTGTTTCATGGCTGTTTTGATGTTCGTGAGCTAATAATGGGTTTATATTAAAGTGCAGTATTTTTATTAAACGATGTCTTTACTGCTAGTTGATCCGACAGACGTCCTGTTAATATTTCAATTTGCTGGCCTGCACTGTAATATAAAAATTTCGAATGATGATGTACCTCAACATGAAATTATGACAATATGAATATAAGATCAAATAAATGGTATTTGCCTATTTGTGGTGCTATTTAGGTAACTTGCTGAAGTTACTTTTGGGGTTCAAGTACCTACAGCGACTCACATCTTTTTTTTGTTCATAGAATGCTCAGTCGCGCACATCGGATTTTGAACATGGTCAGAACAAAAAATGAAGATCTTCAAACATCAACACACAATAACACAAACTTTGACTCAACTTCCAACTTCGCTGATCAAAGATTGCTGTCCCCGTCATTCTTGTCTGATAGTTCTTGTGATAAAAAATTAATCCAAATGAAGAAGAGAAATGTCATCTGTCAATACTTGATGAAAGTACTGCATCTGATGTGAGAAGTCCATAAAATGCTGATTTCGTTGTTGAGGAAAGTACAGAACATACAGTGTTCTGTACTTTCCTCAACAACGAAATCAGCTCTTTTTTCTATAATAAACTTCCGGAAAATGCAACTAAGCTTCCTATTCGGAAGTTTAAAGCCTATGGTTAAGAGTAATTTAATAAAGAAAGCGTACTATACTCTAGATAGCTATATGAATGATAAAACTGCGTGGCCCGATGTCCCGGTCACTCTACCCATAGGAAGCTAGCATGTCAATTTGCAATGTCTGTACCTTACCTACTATTAACCTATCTATTTATTATTATTTTATCTTATTTTTAAGACGTTTATTGAATTTGACAGAATGTAAATCAGATAGCGACTCAGTTGAATCTTCATCTACGTTGTTTTTTTTTCAATTAAACCATTTTTTGTAATTGATTTTGCAAGTTTTTATGTTTTTTGGTTCTAACACAAGTGTGTGATTCTTTATTTTAGTTTTTTTAAGCATTTAACAAAACTGCGACGTAAAATTTGAAATTAAACTTATAATTTGTATGATTTGTGGCCTTTCATTTAATAAATTCATATAACATTTTGAACATTTTTATATACAATAGGGACTTATTTGACTCTGTACGTTTCTGGGTGAAAGTTACAGTAAAAATTATACTATAGGTAAATAACGGTTTAAAATACGCATCGAATGATATATCCCACATGTATATACGAAATATGATTTACAAAATAATACGAAAAAACGACGCCCAAAACTTCAAAACGCTCTCCTGAAAAAAATGAAGATTTTGGAATGTGGCACTTTTGAATTTAATGAGCGACATTTACAAAATACAGATAACATAAAAATCAACAAAAGAAAAACATAAGGAACGAGTGACTATTGTGTATGCGACTACTAACGCCATCTATGCACTGGGAAGAGAACTATTAACGTGTGGGTAGTACAGTACAAAGCCAACAGAGGGCATTAGTAGTAAGTTGTTGTAGAGTTTATAAAGCATTCCAATATTTTACTTTGTTACAGTTTTGTTTTTAATTTTGCTTTGCTAAATTAAAGCATTAGTTATAAGCTTTTGGTGTTTTTTTTAGAAATTGTTTGCTACATTATGATTCTCATAGATTAAAAAAAAAATTATATCGTTCTGCCTTTTTCTTGCATCGAATCAAAAATTTACGAAGGCTGGACTGATGATCGATGGACCGACGGCATTCTTAACTAATAAACTAACAACTTTTTACGTGATTAAGGGACCTAATTCTCGGCTCATCTCGGATGATTTTGCAATTTTATTTTATTGCTTCTTTTCACAACCCCGCACTTTTTGTACGTTTTCCGTATATCGTAGCTGTCGAGGCTTTTACGTAGAGGTCGTTTATGAATTACTCAAGGAAATTATCCATTCCCCCTTCGAAAAGAAGCAATAAAGCAAAATTTCAAAATGATCGAGATCGGCCCGAGAATTAGCCCCCTGGGGGCTAATTCTCGGGCCGATCTCGATCATTTTGAAATTTTATTTTATTGCTTCTTTTCACTACCCCGCACTTTTTCTACGTTTTCCGTATATCGTAGCTGTCGAGGCTTTTACGATGAGGTCGTTGATGAATTTCTCAAGGAAATCATCCATTCTCTCTTCGAAAAGAAGTAATAAAATAAAATTGCAAAATCATCCTTTGGCTACAATCTCACCTGATGGTAAGCGACGATGTAACGAACGATGGAGCAGGATGGTCTAAAAGACAATATTTACTCTTGACGAGGCCCAGAGTGTAGTGTTCAGAATAGAATAGAATAGAAAATAGAGTAGGTATAGGTAGGTAGAGTAGGGTACAGAATCGTTTTTACTGGAAATGTATGGGTGAGGCCTATGTCCAGCAGTGGACTTCTACAGGATAATGATAATCACTATTGTCTTTTTTACAAAATGCTTTGTAGAGTTTGATGAAATACGACACCTAGGTACCTACTTAATATTTTTTTCAAAAACCTATTTTTTTCAAGGCGCTTTTTCGCTTTTCTTATCAAATACCTACGAAGATTCCAGATCATACAGATAGGTCTAGGTTAGACCTAACTATAATAAGATAGGTTAATTCCATTCCCATGACCTCAAGTCTCGAACCCCGACCTTAGCGGTAGAATACGAACCCAATGCGTTGTAAATTATATTAATCGAATTAAACTAAACGTAAGATTGCATTTATCAATCGAGGCTGAGTGTTATTGCTTTCCTAGTATTCATCCACCGTCTTGAAGCGGTGCTAATTTGTAGCGGTAGCCGTTTTTAGGGTTCCGTAGCCAAATGGCAAAAACGGAACCCTTATAGATTCGTCATGTCTGTCTGTCTGTCTGTCCGTCCGTATGTCACAGCCATTTTTCTCTGAAACTGTATAAGCTAGACTGATGAAACTTGGCGAGTAGATGTATTCTGTAAACCGCATTAAGATTTTTACACAAAAAAAGAAAAAAAACAATAAATTTTAAGGGTCCCCATACTTGAAACTGAAACTCAAAAAATTTTTTCATCAAACCCATACGTGTGGGGTTATCTATGAATAGGTCTTCAAAATAAATGATGTTGAGGTTTCTAATATAGTTTTTTTCTAAACTGAATAGTTTGTGCGAGAGACACTTCCAAAGTGGTAAAATGTTGTGTCACCCCACCCCCCTCTAACTTCTAAAATAAGAGAATGATAAATTAAAAAAAAAATGATGTACATTTTATGCAAACTTTTTGCCAAAGATTTTTGGTTTGAACGAGATTTAGTGAGTATTTTTTTTTATACGTTATAAATCGTAAACCGCAATTTACCTTTCGACGAACTAAAATAAATTTTAGATTATGTTACTTGTTGCTACGGAACCCTTTATGGGCGAGTCCGACTCGCACATGGCCGCTTTTTTTAAACATGCCAAAGGATCTTTCTTTATAGCAATAGGTAATTCAATAAAAAAATATGGTTGACAATCCACCCGACACTATTTAGCCCCAAACTAAGTAGAGCTTGTACTAGGGGAACCAAATAGCTGATGGAGGGGTCAAGCCCCTTAAAGGGTTATAATCTTGTTTACTTCTACAATCTACATTTTTTATTTATATTCTTTCTTTTAAGAAAAGATAAGAAGATTGTACTCATAAAAATTGCTAAGCAAAGTAACGTTATCTAATTCACATCATATTTCAATTTACTCCACGGAAATTAATTTCCCCGCGTCATTTCCCGAAAAAGAAAGACAAAAAATCCCCTCATATCAAACAAACATTAAGCAATAATAAGACACCCACCTTAATCTTATTATTATAAATATTATAATATCTTGGAATAACTTACAAATGTTTTGCCAATCAGATTTTGTCGAAACCAATTTTTCATGAGATTAGATTATCAAATTTGCATTGCCGCTAGCGACATCTAGTAGCGGGTACTGTTATTGGAAACAAAAATATCCGTCATATTGGAAATCAATGTCAAAGCTCTGCCTAACCTGTATACCATTAACTTTAGAGTTCAAATTTGAATGACATGATTCTGATAGGATACACCAAAAAGTTTGTAATCTTTTTGGAGCCGTATTCTCTTTCAATGATGTTGCTGCTCGTAATCTCTATGGCACCCGCATAAGTTTGAAAATGGAATGCCAAGTTTGCGATTAGCTGCAGAAAAACGGTTGGTTGTTAGATTAGGGTAGTTCATTTCCCGCCCTTAGCAAAAACAACATGAATAATAATACGATCTGCATAATATCAGCTCATCGCGCGGATGTTTACTTTGATAAGTCTTAGAGTAGTTGTTTTGAGAAATTTGGAAATTTTCGCTACATTTACTTAACCGTCAGTAAAGTTTTTAATAGGTAACAGCGATCTGCCCCAGCCTCTAAATATACCCGTGCAAAGTCAGGGCATTCGCTTGTTATAAATATAACCTATGCAGGGATAATGTAGATTTTTAATGGTGAAAGAATTTTTGAAATTGATGCTATTGTTTTTGAGTTTATTCGTTACCAATTAAATACAAGAATTTTTAATCTTTCCTCTATAATTATAAGTAAAATAGACCTACTTGTAAAAGAATACTTCCAAATTACTATCACCGTTCCGATTTACGTTATAGATGATTCAAAGTGATCCTTGTGATTCAACTGAAAATATTTTCAACTTTGCAGTGGCGAAGTTAATATTTTTTAAATAAATAAAATCCTATAATAATAGTATTAGTGTACCGAATGTACTAAAGGTCAAAATCAATATTTTTTAATAAATAAAATCTATTTTCAACTTTGCAGTGGCGAAATTAACATTTTTTAAATAAATAAAATCCTATAATAATAGTATTAGTGTACCGAATGTACTAAAGGTCAAAAGCAATATTTTTTAATAAATAAAGTCTATTTTCAACTTTGCAGTGGCGAAGTTAACATTTTTTAAATAAATAAAATCCTATAATAATAGTATTAGTGTACCGAATGTAGTAAAGGTCAAAATCAATATTTTTTAATAAATAAAATCTCATAATAATATGGCTAAGGTCAAGAAAGCGCCATTGGGGTGAATGATACAATATTTGATCCGCTATGGGCCGGGGTCAGTCGATCGCCGAATTATGTAAAGTGTTCGGTCATAACAGTACATCTGGACTGACGGCTCTGTTTGTGAAGACCGACGTATCTTGATACTTGACTATTTCAACTTTGTTAAACGCCATCTAGAGTTTAACAGCTAAACTACTTCTGACAGTACCTAATTACATCCGCTAATTTCCATCTGATAATCAGTTCCTAGAATACACGTGTGCGACAGCGCACGCGCCATAAAAGGATTAAATATAATATACCATCCACCCAACACTATCTAGATAGTACAAGCCCATAGTACAAGCCCTGCTTAGTTTGGGGCTAGCCCCAAACTAAGCAGGGCTTGTACAGCAGGTGTTGATATAATACTTGAATACATTTTTTTTTGTAATTACATACTTAGAACACAATATGACACCCAGACAGAGAACAAACATCTGTGTTGACTACACAAATATTCTGTTCTCGGTGGGGATCGAACCCACGGCCTACGGCGCAGAAGGCAGAGCTACTACCAACTGAGCTGAGAGGCCAGTCACTTGTCAGATTTGTCAGGGGTGCTCCTTCCTTCCTTCACTCAGTACCATACTGAACGCCTGTCTTCACTTACCTGCCTTTTTAATAAATAAAAACTCTTAAATTCTTAGATCGTCTCATTTTACAAACTTTGTTAGGGCTAAGCACGCCTATAATGCGTCGTGTCTTTTAAGTCCGTTTGGCTTTTTCTGCTTATGCTTCTTTTATCTATCTACTACCAACAATCGTCTAGAACAGCATCAATGCAGTAGAACCTAATCCATTAATCTATTAGGTTTTCCTAATTCATTTTCCAGATTTTTAACAGTGGGACAAAATTGAGATAAGTAGATTAGAGTGCAACAGTTTGAAATAACTAGTTCTCTCTTTATTTGTCATAGTTTGCTATTTTAAATAGACTAATGAGGTGTTTTATAAGGCTACGAATATGTCTATCATCACACACCAGTTTCCAATAGCTAAATAAATAATTACAAAAGTAAAAAAATAATAATTACAAAAGTAAAGTGTTTGGGTCGAAGATCGTTCAATCAACAAAAACCACTCATTTTGCGTCTACTTTAATGCTAGCAAATATTTTTTTCAAGGACCAGGATCTCTTTGAATTTTCTTTTAATGAAAATCTAGACACCGAGACGTTTTCGGTCGCCACACTCGTCGTCAATTCTTGCGTAGTCTCGAACTTCAAGTATCAAATTCGTAAATCCTTCAAACTACAAGACAGTAGAACAGTGGTAGTTCACCGCGTGTGGGTTACAGCGGTCAATGGGGGTAGTTTTATTAAGAATTACAATTATTTATTTACACCACCCCTGATATCTGTATGGTAATGCTTATTCTTGGATCGTAGATGGTTTATTGCGAGCTCCGTTATTGGTGCCTGCCTACCCCTATAAAGTACCAGGTGTGTTTACTCAGAATGTATTACCCTTCTTCTTCTGGACAGTCGGGTAAAACGTTAGGTATGCTATTTTTCTAGACTCTCGAAGAAATGACACGAAAAATGAAACTTTTAGACGTTGTACCGTGATACATTATTTACTGTCAAATATTGCAGCGTATCGCCTATTATGTGGCCGTGCCTTTAGTGTACTTTAACGTTGCCTTTTCTAAGAAATATTGAAGATCGTAAAAAAGAAAAAATGGTTATACAGTTGTGGTCATATAATTAAGAACGATTTGAAGTTCTAGAAGTTTTTTATTTAAATCGTATCATACACACAGAGATGTGTACCTTCTGAGAAGCACCTTGTTATGTTATATAATAGTCACATTAATAGAGCAACCTGACTTAAGAATAAAGTATGAAGTCACTAACTATTTTTTTCACATTTTATTGATTTTATCACAGTAACACATTCAAATAGTACTGAAACTGGACAAATAATTAAGAACGATTTATTTAACTGCTCGGGAATTGTTTTGTATGACACTTAGATTTAAAAAATTACAATATTATGTAGCACAGGAAACATAAAAAGAAATTAAATAAATATTTAACTACAATTAATAGTTAATAGCTTAACCACGGCTTTTAATTACAGCTTTACACCGGCGAGGCATTGACTCTATTAATTTTTGACATTTCGCAAGAGAAATAGAGTTCCATTCTTCTAAAAACATGTCATACAGCTCTCTTACATTTCCACACTTTGTATTTGAAACCTTTTTCTTTACTTCAAACCACAGATTCTCTATTGGGTTTAGATCTGGACTGTTAGCAGGCCAGTCGTAAGACAGAAACTAATTGCGCTGTAAGAAATTCCTTTACGGTGCGTGCAGTGTCCTTTGGATCATTGTCATGCTGGAATGTCCAAATGACCAGTAGAACGTCTTCAGCGTATGGTAACATTGTTTCTTCCAGTATATTTTTGTATTGGAACTGATCCATGTTACCTTCTATCAACTTTACAGGTCCTACACCATGTCCAGAAAAGCAACCCCAAATTTTCACATTTCCACCACCGTGCTTTAATGTAACTTTCGTGTACTTTAGGTCGAATGCTGTATTCGGGGGACGTCGAACATATCGTTTTCCATCAGAACATACTCTGTTTATTTTCGTCTCGTCAGAAAAAAGTACATTTTTCCACTGTTGCACAGTCCAGTTTTCATACTTTCTCGCAAATGCAAGCCGTGCTTGCCTGTGGCTAAGTTTTAACATGGGTACCTTTCTTGCTATCCTACCGTGCAATTTTTCTTCTACCAAAGGTCTTCGAATAGTGCGTGCTGAGATTGCTAAAGGGTTGTTTTCACCAAAATATTCTTTTCTAAGCTCATTGGACCCTTTATAAGAATTTTGTTTTGCCATACGTACGATGTTTCGGTCATCTCGAGGAGTTGTTTTTCTCTGTTTAGGTACACGTGGAACATTCGAAGTAGTTTGATACGTAGCAAAATGCTTTACAGCGTGGAAAACCATCGTTTTTGAACATTGCAGATGGTCGGCTATCTTTTTATAAGACCAATTCTTCCGGCGAAGTTTTATTATTACTTCCCTTGTGGATTTATCACAACTTTTATTTTTTCCCATTGTTTTTTCTAAAGAAGCAATCACCTTTAATCTTTTACAGCACTAATGGCGCCAAAATTATACAAACAGTAACAAATCGACTGAGTGTTCTTTAATTAAATTTGAATAAAGGTATAAACTACTTAGCGTTCTTAATTACGTGACCAGCCAGTAATAAGGAATACTTTGTTTAAAAGTAGTGTAAAAAGTTTGCCTATTGATTTTTAGCCAATCATGTGTATCAATGAATACAGTGGTAATATGGAAATGTTTTACGATACAGAGAGAAATAAAAACAAATGCATACAATTAGTTTTGCATCTTAGTTGGAAAAAATCTTCCCTTTATATCAGCGTTCTTAATTATATGACCACCACTGTATATGTTGAGGTAACTAAAAATACAGTTATCTAAATCAATGTTGCACCTACAATAGGCAGACTTATCGCTACCAGCCTTCTCTTTAAAACTACGTCATGAGTAATTTTAGTCGAATAAATTTAACAAAGTATTGCCTCGTACGTAGGTATGATTTGTTACAGGTGATGGTTACTACTTAACATCAGGTGGGCCTTATGCTTGTTCCATTAGCTAGTTATATAAAAACCAAACCTAGAACAAATGTTTTGGTTTCTGACATCTTTATGATTGATTTATGATCTCAGAGAGGTGGGTTTGAATCCCGGTGCAGGACAAAAAGTAGCAGAGTTATTTTCTCGAAAGGCTCACACAACGCTGTAAATTGAGTATAACATTATACTCTTTGATGCTAAATACTGCAGAGTGGTTAGACCAAGCTATGCTTGATAGAATTTTATTCCTTAATTTTCTAGAAAAAGTTGTAGGTACATACCAGAGTTTATTCCTAAAGCAATAACTCAAAATTTGTAATTTATGAATTTTTTTAATATAAAAATTACGAAATCTGTCCTCATCATCATCATTCCTTGAAAACATTCAAGCGAATAAGTACTTTATTTACATAATTATAGGCTTGCGTTTGAATGCAATCTCACCTGCTGTTAAGTGATAATGCGGAGTTCACAACATTTCATTTCAGAAATGAAAAATGTTTTGACGTTAGCATCTCATTAAAAACTTAAGTACCTATCATTTTTATATAATTTTATTATTTCTGCAGGCGAAAGTGTTCACAACCCAGGGGCTCAATTCTAGACCAGTGCCTTTTTTGTCACGGTAGATATATTTCACAAGAATTGTCAAATTCACTAAAGAAACTGACAGTTCTTGTGATAATTATATCTACCGTGACAAAAAAGTCACTGGTCTAGAATTGAGCCCCAGGCCATGCGTTATGGTAGAGATATGTGTGCTTTTAAATTGTTACACCTACTATTGTTGTTCATACTCGAGAACTCGTTATTTTGCTTACTCTCCGCTAAAAGCCAAGTAAACTGGTAAAAAGTGTGTTTATGATCGTCGGCTCTGCGGGATCCGTCAATCAGGGGCCCGTGGTCATGTTATTGTAATACTTTACGTTATTTAAGCTTTTTTTATTTATTTTTATTCGAATTGCTATATATCTGGTCTATATCTGGCTATAGAGCTAACATTCGTGCTTTTTCATTTATCTATAATAAATAAATAAATATTGTTGAAAATTCACACAACACTATCAAGCCCCAAACTAAGCAGAGCTTGCATTGATGGGAACCAAATAGCTGATCAGATACTTAAATATTTTTTTTGTAAATATATACTAAGAACATAATAATAACACCCAAACAGAGAACAAACATCTGTTTTCACCACACAAATATTTGTTCTCGGTGTGGATCGAACCCACGACCTACGGCGCAGAAGACAAAGCTAACACCAACTGAGCTGAGAGGCTAATCAATAAAAAAAAGCGGCCAAGTGCGAGTCGGACTCGCCCATGAAGGGTTCCGTAGCAGCAAGTAATATAACATAGAGTTCTAGAAGTTCTAGTAAGTTCGTTGAAAGGTAAATTGCAGTTTACGATTTATGACGTATAAAAAATAACTACTGACTAGATCTCGTTCAAACCAAATATCGTTGGAAGTTTCCATAGTAATGTACAACATATATTTTTTTTAGCTTTATCAGTCACTTATTTTAGAAGTTAGAGGGTTGGTCCCCCAACTTTTTTCCACTTTGGAAGTGTCTCACGCGCAAACTATTCAGTTTAGAAAAAATCTATATTAGAAATCTCAACATCATTTTTGAAGACCTATTCATAGATACCCCACACGTATGGGTTTGATGAAAAAAAAATTTTTGAGTTTCAGTTTAAAGTATGGGGACCCCCAAAATTTATAGTTTTTTTTCTATTTTTGTGTAAAAATCTTAATGCGGTTTACAGAATACATCTACTCGCCAAGTTTCATCAGTCCAGCTTTTACGGTTTCGGAGAAAAATGGCTGTGACATACGGACGGACAGACAGACAGACATGACGAATCTATAAGGGTTCCGTTTTTGCCATTTGGCTACGGAACCCTAAAAATGAGATAAAAGTACAAATGCAGATATAATAAATCATTCAATAGCATTGAAAAACCTTGCTAAAACGTTATTTCTTTGATAGTTTGGACGTCAATTTGAGCGTATTGCGCAAGGTATATTTGCTACCACAAGCACAGCGGGGAACTATTACGCCTTATAAAGAAATAGCTGAACGATATAAGTTGTACATAACTTATACTTTCCAAGAAAATATTATTGCTGTTTTTCCACACCATTATTATTCCATATTTTCAAAACTCATTGGTACTCGACTGGATTTGAATCCACGACCTTAGGATCGTTCAAAGTCAAAGTCAAAGTCAATAATTTTTTATTCATTACAATGCAAGAATCACTTTGAAACGTCTTAAAGCTAGGTGAGTCTAGGTGCCAGTTCCACGCGACCAAGCGTTAACAATGTTACATCCGCAACGCTGCCACAAAAAATCCTATCAAGTCCTATCAGAAGCTAATAAAATTACAATACAAAACGGTCCAGTAAAGACTGCTAACCCCCAAAAACTATAACATAAACATTTCTATCGCTTTCCATTTTATTGTCCCAGGATGTCCCGAATGGCCCAAAATGTCCCAAATGGCCCGAAATGTCCGAATGTGGCTGTGGTCAGTAGGGGCAGTTTATGAGTAGGTACGGCCTATCTGATGCATTTTTAGAACCTCTCGATTGTGGGTTAAGACAATAGGTTAGGAGTTTGGCGCAAGAAGTAAGCAGTGGCGGAAACGTAGACGGAATAATTAATAAATAAAATAAATAAATATTGTAGAAAATCCACACAACACAATCTAGCCCAAATTAAGCAGAGCTTGTACTATGGGAACCAGATAGCTATTATAATACATTACATAATTTTTTTTTGTAAATACATATACTTAGATACAATATAGCACCCATCAGACAGAGAACAAACATCTGTGTTCACCTCACAAATGGAATGTTAAATGGAACTGTCAGACAGATTGGATTAATTGAGCTTTTGTTAGAATATAGATGGACTTATGGGGATTGTCATAAAATTTGGATTAATCCAGCTATCTAAAGATTGCCGGCAACGGTTGGCAGATGGCTTAACTGTTTTATGAATATTTTCTAAATACTATGAATCATTCATATCTTAAACTACTAATAATAAAAATGTCAAAGTAACAAAAGTTTGTGGCTCACGTTCAAACTATTAGACCGAATTTGATGAAATTTGAAATAAATATAGCTCACAAGCTGGATTACAAAATAAGCTTTTTATCCTGAAAAATTTATAGGCACGGGGTGTTTAAAGTAATGATGTAAGTGACCTATGATTGTATAATTTTTTTCACATCATGTGAGCTACTAAAAAAAAAAGTTTATTCTATGCAGATATCTGGCGTCAAATAACCAGTGATCGGCGAAGATTTTTTCCCTCAGAGATAACTGGTTGTTTAAGCACACTCGCTTAGTGATTCTCAAGATTTTCAAAGCTCAAAAGGCTTATCGCTTATACCGCAGCCTAACAAAAGCAATTGACTAAGAATTTACTATTCTTAGGATTAGGATACTCCCTGGGGGCAGTTAGAGGTCATTGTTGGAGGTTCCTTTCAATTGTGAGGGAATCGTTACAGAAGGCCTACCATGAGCTCTGTCTGGCTCTGGTTTTGAGTCTGTGTGAGTGCTCACCAATGTATTATAATCTGTGTGTGACGTTTCGACGTAGGATTTATTTAGTCAACACTCACACGGACTCAAAACCAGAACCAGAGACAGAGCCAGACAGAGCTCATGGTAGGCCTACTGAAGAGGCTATTGAGGGTATCCGAAGATCACCGCTTGCAGTTTACATAGTAACGATCAAAAGCGATATCAATCTTTTAGTAGTAGCAGAACTCCTTGTGTGTGGCTCGTCCGGGGAAGTACTACCACCATGCCTATTTCTGCCGTGAAGCAGCATTGCTGTGTTTTGGTTTGAAGGGTGTGGGTGCCGGTGTAATTACTGGCACGTGAGGCTGAACATCTGTATGCATCAAGTTGATGGACGCAGGGAAGTGCATCGTACGTTCCTGACGTGACCTACGAGGCAATGCTTTGTTATAGGCGATGGTTACCACTTAACATCAGGTGGGTTATATGCTTGTTCCATTAGCTAATAGTATAAAAAAATCTGTCTTATTTATTGAAAGTACATAAAATTGGTCTTTGCTGCCCTTCCCCCTTCGAAGATCGCGAGCAACTATCTTTTGTGCAATCACATTTTTTGACATGACAACGTCTTATAATTTGATGAGCCGGCTGCACGCACAAAAAAACATGACTCATGCGGCGTTACCCCGCTCTGAGGCGTTCCATTTAAGGCTTGAAGTGCAAGCGAGAGTGCGGAACGAGCGTCAAAGAGGCACAATCGGCCTCCGCGTTCGGCAGCGTTCGACATCTGTCTCTCTCCTACTTGAGTGAGCGATGCGTCCGCGTGGACAGCTGTATGACGTTGTCACGTTCAACTATCGTCAGTAAACCGACTTTATAGACAACCGATTTTTTATAGATTATTTTTGATAATTATCAAATGCCTATCTTTGTCCTTGTGAGAAGTTTTTTCACGGTTTTCAGCGTCTTAATGTTGGTATGTTAATGTTGATTTACGTGCATGCAGAATATTATTGAACCCCTTTTAAAAGCTACAAAAAACCAGTCTAGAATGAGCAAAGCTAGGAACCTTTTCAATAAATCTTACGAGAATACAACCTAGGCTGCCTAGTCACCTAGGTAAGCTTGTATGAGACTAGAACAATGCAAAACATACGCTCAAAGTTATTTATAGGCATTTTGGCTCCGTCGATCATAGACCTGTAAGCCTACCTCAAGCTCTGTCTGGCTATGTTTTGGGTCTGTGTGACTATTGACTAAATAAATCCTACGTCGAAACGTCACACAGAGAGTATAATACACTGGTGAGCACTCACACAGACTCAAAACCAGAGCCAGAGACAGAGCCCGAAAGAGCTTGTGGTAGGCTAAATAATACTAGCATAGCATAACATTCTATAGAAATAGGTATCTATAGTAAACAGCTGGCCTACCATGAGCTTCATATGGTTATGGTTATGGCTGTCAAAATTGTGTCAACAATGTCAACACATTCCAACCCAAAATGAATGTGTGGGTCAGCCTATCTTATACAATTTGACAGCCATAGCCATAGCGAGCTCGTGGTAGCCCTGCAGGTATTTGTATCTACCTACTGTCGTTGAAAGTTCATACTTTCAACTGTACCTACTGTGATTTTGTGTATTAAATAATAAAATATGATTTGTTTATTTGTTTTGGGAGCTTTATAAAATTTAAAATCAGGTGGGTTATCGGCTCCATCACTTTTTCATAGAAATAAAATGAATATAACTAGCTCCTAGAGAAACCAGTTACATAGATCCAGTCTTATAAAGCAATATATTGGTCGTAAACTGACCCCGCATGGGTCAGTCGGCAAACCGCACTTCAATAATTTATACAATTGATAAATAATAGATGGGTATGATGTTTACGGGGTTTGTTTTGATGTGTGGTGATGGGTCTGACTGGCCAGGGTGGGGTTTGGCTAAGATCGATATAAATTATTGCATGCATTTTGCATTATTGCAAGTTGACGGATGCAAGGCAGTGCATCGTAGGGCACGTTCTTTTTGATATGCGTGTCCTACGAGACAATTCATTATGTGGTGAGCATTATGATTGTTCCGTCAGCATGTTGTATAAAAAAACAAATACGTTGGTACGTTGGTAATAGCTCTGCTTTTTAAAGGTTAAAAATCTATTTCAAGTTTGCTGATCTGGCATCAAAGATTAGTTGGGGGTACATCTTTCACCTTTCAAAAATTTTAAAATAACGACCACGAACTGGAAGACGGAACTTAGGACAAAATAATGATGAAATTGTTGTTTCTGGAAATGTGATAAGGCCTATGTCCATCAGTGGACTTCTTCAAGCTCATGATGAGTGGCATTCGAGATTGAATATAACAAACAATAAAAAGATCGATATCACTCGATACAATCCTAAACACGTGACCTATTATTCGATCCTTCAATGCACATCTCACTACACAAAAGCATTCGCTTATTCAATCTAAACCATTCCTAATACTCTTGTTTTTAGAGCTGGTTTTCGCAATTTTGATATTCCCCTATTCTAATATGAGCTGTATTTATGGGGGTAAAGGTTGATTATCATGTGTTTCTCTTATCTTGTAGGTTCAAAGGAAATAATTGTCATAGAAAGGTATAGGAATTGCATTGTGAATCGCAATTTAAGGGGTTCGGAATACCTTTCGCTTTTCAGTTCGTGTGTCTTTTGTTGTGCTTTTATTGTCACTTTCTGTGGAAATTCCTACTTCTCATCGAAGATATCTGTATTAATGTAGATAATCTCTAAATTTATCTGAAAAACATATGGCTGATCTGCAGGCCGATCATGTAACTTTTGTTGCAATGGTTTCAATCAAAATTTTATTGAAACTGACAATTTTCGAACCACGAGTAATACGGGATCGCAAATTGACAGTTTTATTGAAGTGAAAACTTCTTTAGCGGCGTTGAGCACTTTTTCTGTAATGGGTATAAAATCTTAAACTCGCGTCAGCGCGTCAGGACACGTGACCTGATCGAAAAAGCGTAAGACGGATGGAGAGTAGACAGCTATCCCCTCTCTACGGCGCGGCGAAAATGTATGCCTGGGCCTACTGTTTCGTTTAGGCAGCGCAGGGCGCTTGCGCGAATGTTCGTGTATGTTACAGCGTGCCAAATAACAAACAAGCCCCCCCTAACCATTCAAAAATATCAAACATGCTCAACGTTAATAATCAAGTTTTCACTTCTGCCGGCACTCCCGGAGTGCAACCCGTATTTTTTTTTATTTAAAACATTGTTACAAAAGTTAGTTAAGTTAGTAAATATTGTAGATAATCCACACAACACTTTCTAGCCCCAAATTAAGCAGAGCTTGTACCAAGGAAACCAGATAGCTACTTTACTTATATTTTCTTGCAAATATAAATGCTTAGAATAGAATACGACAGATAGGCAACAAAGATCTGTATATAAAGAAATAAATAAATAATGCGGACAACCCACACAAACTAAGCAGAGCTTGTACTATGGGAACCAGGTAGCTGATATAATACTAAAATACCTTTTTTTGTAAATACATACATAGAATACAATATAAAACACCCAGACAGAGAACAAACATCTGTGTTCACCACACAAATATTTGTTCTCGGTGGGGATCGAACCCACGCCCTCCAGCGCAGAAGGCAGAGCTACTGTCAACTAAGCTGAAAGGCTCAACTATATCTGTATACTGTTATACTTCAAAACTTACTGCACTCAAAGAAAGCCCCAAAACTTAGGGCACATTCGAAAAATCCCCAACGTACCGTCCTCGTTAACACCGACACTTTACGACCGTCTTTACGACGTTTTGACCCCGTTAACGACGTTTAATGACATTCTGGCCGCTTTTAATGACATTTAATGAGACAATGAGTTTCGGAGCTTTTCTTAACAACTTTCCACTTTGGTGGGAAAGCACCAGTTAAGAGCTTGTAGTGAAATTACATTAAAGGCCTGCGCACACCTAGGTCGCTGGCGATGGCGATTATTGAAACCCTGTCAAATATCGCTGTCAAATTTGACAGTGTTTCACTAATCGCCATCGCCAGCGACCTAGGTGTGCGCAGGCCTTAAGAGTGATGGCAATAGTAACATTTTTGTAAAAACCCAAAAATAAACTACTTCAATTGCTGTTGTTAGTGTTCCAAGGAATTATGTAGGTAACTATCGGTCTTATTACAAAAACATGACTTAGGCTAGGTTTAAACCGGAACTAAGTAGTCTCGGCCTTTTTATAAAACACGGACTAAAGATAAACCAAAGATGATACCTTAGTTAGACCATGGTTTTGACAAAACCTTATTACAAATCATAGCCTATCTCCAAAACCAGGTTTAATCTATGACTAAAAGATAAACCCGAGAGACCCCTAGTTTAACTATGGTCTAACGTCAAACCGTCAAATGACATGTCATCAGTAGTGGATTGTTTAGAGGTTAGGTATCATTGAAAATGAATAATTTTAATATTATCGTGATGAGTTTCGAAGATTTAGATGTGCTGGAGATGTACCGGCCAGCGCCCTAGTAGACAGCGTGAACGAATCGATCCATTTGATCTATGTGACGAAGATTTTATATGTAATATCGATTTACAAAACGTTTCGGCGTCAAAAGTGTAGATTTATTGCGTGAAGAGTTGTCTCACGATTCTCGATGAAGCCCCTTGAGCCCTGAAATGCAAGTGGTTTCGACATGAAGTAGGTAAGTTATCCATGCATAACTTTTGTAGGCAGAAGAGTTCGCGCTAATTCATTCGCATGGTCAATTTGAAGTACTTCTATGCATGGTGTTGTTTCACTATATCTCCTGCTACAGTCCTGGCACCCTTTAGTACCTAGGTATCGGGAAGGTGCCAAAATTACTGAAAAAAATATGACGAAAACCGAGGTAGTATGATCTTATGACTTTAGCTTTGTGTGAGAGGAGCGTAAAAGAAAGGTGTGGCACCAGAAGGAATGAACGATTTATACCCATTTGGCTATTTAATCTGTGGATATTATTTAGACCATGGTTTATGAAGTCCTTCACTAGTCATTGTTTTGTAATACAAACATAGTTTAAACCCTGGTTTTGGAGATAGACTATGATTTGTAATAAGGTTTTGTATAAACCATGGTCTAACTAAAGTATCATCTTTGGTTTATCTTTAGTCCTTGTTTTATAATAAGGCCGAAGTTTAACTAATTACGTCTACTAACTGATTGATTAGGATCAGTTGAGCTATCTATAGATCGTTTGTAACGGTCTGCAAATAACTCAACTGTTTCTTATGTATTTTGTACCTAGATATTTGTTTAATTTCAAGTTTCTTTGGGGAACTGATTTTAGTGTTATATGTATACAAGGAAAATGAAATTTTAACGCACTTTGCAAAGATTTGTACAAAAAGTAACTCGAGAAAAATTCTATAAAATAAAAAAGAATCATCGAAATCTGTTTAACCTCCTCCCTTAGAAACTTGTTTCTCAACTTAATTTATAACTAAAGAGTATAAAAATACTCAAAAGCACCCAGTTTTTTTTTGTGGACAAACAAGCACACGGCCCACCTGATGGGAAGCGGTTACCGTAGCCCATGGACGCCTGCAATACCAGAGGCACCACCAGCGCGTTACCGACCCTTTAAAACTTTTAATTAAAAACGCCCTTTTTGAAGAACCCCATGCTATAGTTCTTATGGAAATCCTCAGCAGGGAGATCATTCCACAGCCTGTGTGTTCGGGGAGGAAGTTCCTCTGAAACCGAACGGTGAGATCTATTGATACTCTCCTTCTGGCTACCCCTAAGCATTCAACATCTTTCCGAGGCAAGTCTTTTGAGGTGGCGCCTGTAGGTCTTTGGAATGCGCTCCCTATTCACATCAAAAAGGCTCCCAATAAGTCAGCTTTTAAGCGTCTGGTTTATGAGCATTTCCTGAAGCAGATCTCATCGGACCTTAACTTAAGTATAATGTTGTTAATTTTAATATCTAAGCTTTCCTTTTCATGTAAGCACCCAACGCCATTCCTACCTCTAAGGTTGGCAGGTAGAAAATGCTTAAAGCATTAAGCCCATCTTTTGTACATAAATTCAAGTTTTTTGTGCAATAAAGAGCTAAATAAATAACGGTGCTAGATTTTATTATATTGATTATACAAGGCAAATAATTTCTTTATAGGCAATAATCATGAACTTTGACTCAAATGGTGCTTATAATAATAATATTCTATTTTAAGTTCGTATTCAAAGCCAACTAACATTATTACGATCGTACGTTATTAAGGCGATGCCATAATCTGATTTAATGTTCAGAACGGTCGACTTGTATAGGGTAGTAAGTGCAATTTTTGTGTATTTAATTTTGGTATAAAATTTTTCACTAGATTTTTTTATTTTTATATAATAACATTTTATTTAAATGGGTTGGTAAGTATTTGTTGTTATTAATGGTTTAAATCAACATTTATACAATAAAATTATTAATTTACTCAATAAATAATTAATGTACCTATACAATAAATAATGAAACGCTTTGAGTAATCGTTATAAATATCAATCAAGGCGGTAAAGTACCAGTTTATTAAATGTGAGCAATGAACCCAGCAACCTTTGAAGAGAGAAAGACGAGAAGAGATTCTAGCAGTAAATAGGAATAAGTTTTAAAATTCAATTGCATTTAATAATGCAATAAATTTAATTTAATAATGCACCCATTCGCACAAATTAAATTCCTGGTTTTCCTGAATGACGGACGTTATAAAGCAATAGTCATGATTTACCTACATTTTTTTTATAATTATACAACTAGTTTATGAAGCAAACATTTGGTTTACCTGATGATAAATGATAACCATCGCCTTTAACATAAATATTTAGGGCAATCCACACAACATTATCTAGCTCTAAACTAAGCAGAGCCTGTACTATGGGAACCAGATAGCTGATATAATACCTGTGTACATTTACTTTTAATACATTATGTAAATGCATACTTAGGATACAAAATAACATCCAAACAGAGAACAAACATCTATGTTACCACAAAAATATTTGTTCTCGTTGGAGTTCAAGCCCATGCCCTCTGGTAGAGAAGTCTGATTCGGCAAAGCTACTTCCAACTAAACTGCAAGAGCTGTCATTTAAAATAATGAATAGATTTGTCATAGCGATATAAAAAGATACGGCGGTAACTTGACGTTCGCCTCACCTTGAAAATTTGTGTTTTATGCCATAAACATGAGTTTGACAGTAAACACGGCGATTAAAATGGCGAATAAAATTAATTTTAACGTGCACAAAACTACGTTATATAAGCTTTATGCTGTTTTATGTGTCAATATCCCATATTTTAGTACCGTGCCACTAAGAGCTAAGATAACTGGTATTTACTGTAGAAATTTATAAAAACTGAATAGTAGGTAATAATTTAAAAAAATAATATTAATCATTCACAATCCGAAAATATAACAATGAAACGCTCGCTTTTCACCTCAGCTAAGTCTGAAGGACTCAAGTATTACTAATAGGTACAATATTTATTTTGGTATTAATGAAAATTAATTAAATGATTTGTTTATTGGCTTATAATTATAAAAAGCTAATTTTTAAAGTATTGTTATCAGTTTCACATATATCACACAAGTGATAATGCAAATTTAAAGTTTTTTTTACAATTTAATTATTATCAATTAATTTATTTCTACAATTGAATTAGTATTAATTATAATTCGTGTTCTATAAGGTCTTAATTATTAAATAAAATTTACAAAGCAAGTCACAACTTTAAGGTATATAGGCCAACGACAACGCTTCCCCTTAAGTCCCATGATTCATAGCGTAGGTTTGCAAAGCCGTATGAACTATAACCTTTATCCAATACCATGTGAATTCTATAGGCAGTGGTTCTTTTTAACCGACTCCAAAAAAAAGAAGGAGGATCTCAATTTGGCTGTATTTTTAACGCATAACTTCGAAATTTATGGGCGGTTTTGTAAATTTGTATCTACTTTCAGAATGTTCCAATAGGAATTCCATCAAAATCGGTTCAGCAGTTTAGCCATGAAGTCAGTTTCTCAAGTTTTTTAATTTTTTTAGATTCTCATTTGAAAAAATCATTTTATTTGTATTTTTATATTAACAGCTTATGTAACTAGGATACTAAGTGCAAACTCAGTGCAAATGTACTCTTCTACAAACGTGAGTTAAATACTTGAGGCATACACTTGTTCAGCCTCACGTGCCAGTAATTTCACTAACACCCACACAACTATAACTATAATACTAAGTATACTATGAAGAGCTTTATTACTACTCAAAGTTGTAAGCCAATATTTCGATGACGATAGCTTCAAAAGTTTTATGAAGTCAGTTAAAAATAAGCGGACCCTCTTAACTCGGTGTAATGTGTCGGAATAAGTTCTTATGCAAATGTAGCAGTTTGATTAAAAGTGCTCATAGCTGAAATAGACCTCGCTCCGTTTAACTGCAACTCCAAAAAGAATTATGAGAGGAGCTCTGATTTTATAACAACGCAAATGTGGGATTCAAATCTATGCCCTTTTGCACTTTTTAAATATTTATGCCTAAATTGAAACCTTTAGGCATTATCAGTAAAATTATTTTAATATCTTGTTTACAAAATACTTATTTCTCAAGCTAAATAACCAGTCTCAATAAATTCACTGCAGGTTGTAGTTCTCCTCGATATAGTCAGTCCATTAACAACATTCATTTCCTAGGCTTAAACTGTAATCCATTGTACATTTCACCTAAAATAGGTATCACAGTATATTTGTTCTCGCCTTTACCTGAACTTGTTAGTAAATATAAATTTTGTTTACAAACCACATACCACGAGACCTACACAATATTTTTACAGCCTCTGCTTAATTTTGGGCTAGATAGCCCCAAATTACAAGCTCTGCTTAATTTGGGTATGGTATGGTATGTTAGTATGGGAACTAGATAGCTAATATGTATATTATTACACAAGTGAAGTTTAACCGACTTCAAGTCCGATTTTGATAAAAAGAACTTATGCAATACCGAACTTTAAAAATATAACAAAATACAATCGAATTAAGAAGTCATTTCTTATTTGAAGTCGGTTAAAGATGAAGATGAAGAGAAGAAAACTGCGAATGTAACCATATCAGTACAGTCAACTGGACTAACAACTAATCACTCCAAAGATTCAGTGTCTATTACGTTACGGACGACAACTTCACATTAACAGCATAGGGGGCGCGTCAGAAGAATTAGCATAGAGGAAATGAACAGGAAAAGTAACTATAACTTACATTGAGCTATTATGAAACAGATGTTTAATTCTAGCAAGTAAAAGATAAATGGAACTAAACTAAATGAGTACCTATTATAGGAAAATTATGATGACCCGCTTAAGTTTTTAAGAGTGGTTTATTTACACCCAGTGAAACAAGTTTCTAAATCTCTTTTTGTACAGCAAATTTAAGCCTTTGAGAACCTTTGCCCAGAGAAAAAAGATAGATCCGTTTATATAATGTTTCTTAGCACAAGATCATGAGGCTACCGAGCTGCTTCTGAGCCACGCATGTCTGAAATGTCACCTAAAAATGAATATAAAAATACCAAACACTTCAATTTATCTTAACACAAGTTTTCTGGGGCTAATGAGTCGCTTGCGAGCCACACATGCCTATAACAAAGCAATGAAACTGAATTTGATTACAGAACATGATGGATTGAACTAAGAGTATCAATACGTAAACGCTTACGAAGAAAAAAAATAAAAGATAAAGTAACAAATAACTCCAATAAAACAACACAGTATTGGCTTAGGAAAGTCACTTTATCAGTCGACGGGAGATACATTACTCTTGCCGCCTAGCTGCATAATGACGTATGTTCACTTTCACGATTTTACGGCTAAGACTTTGCGAGTTTTGCGACTGTTTTACTTGCAGACGTCAGTTTATTAAATAAAAATAATCATGAAAATCCTACGAAATTCTTATTAAGTACAAATTGATAATAATAGTAGATGAAATAACTATTACAAAAATAAATAAATATGACGGATACGTAGACTTTTCGTATACATTATTAAAACAACCAAAGTAACATGAGGTTCGGAAGAGATCTCTTTTAGCGATTAGGCTGCTCATTGTACCCCTATAATGATTCTTTGTTTTTTTTTGTTTGAAATTAACTATTTATCTATTTGTCAAATTACACCAAAAGCTAAAAAAAAAAGAGGTCTTATAAAAGTTTTCCTTAAATTTTCTTAGCCAATTTTGTATCACGAGTCTATCCATCGATAAGGCGCCCCTCAATAAATAATTTGGCAACATATTAGCATACGTCCATTTATCTCGCGGAGTCTGGTGCGGAATTATTATTTATAGCCTTATAGCCGACCCCCGCCCTCAGTACATATGTTAGCTAAATCCGTACGATGAAGATTTTCGAAGACCAAGGAAATGAGAGAGCTGGCTGGGGTTCCGGAATGAACAGGTTATAAAATTTATATGAAAAATTTTAGATTGAGAAATATCAAATTTACCGACAGGATTCTTATAAGTAAGTAAGTAAAAGGTACATCTGTTACATAAAGAGGTATTTACAAAAATATTAAAAAAATAACATAAAAAGGAAAAAAAAATACTGGCACGTGAGGCTTAGCATCTGGACAGCTCTCAAAGCTCAATTGTTAGTAGCCCTGCCTGCTGTGCTGGAGGGCGTGGGTTCGATCCCCAATGACAATAAACATTTGTGTGGTGAACGCACATGTTTGTTCTCTATCTGGGATATTGTGAATGAAATGTAATTGAAATGTATTTATTCGTTTAAAGTTTGGTAATATCCAAAATTTTCCTATTAATAATAATGAGTATCACATACTCATAAGTATTCTAAGTATTTACCAAAAAAAGTATTTGAATATTATATCAGCTATCTGGTTCCCATCGCACAAGCTCTGCTTAGGTGTGTATTTTTTTTTTTGTTAAAAATCTGTATGCTTTTTTTTATGGCCGCATAACAGTGCATTGTAGAGCACGCTCCTGAACTGTGTGATCTGCGAGGCAATGATTTGGTATAGGCATTGGTTCCCACTTAACATCAGGTGAGCCATTATACTTGTTTTATCAGCTAGTTTTATAAAAAAAACCCGTCACATTGTCATGTACTGTCAAATGACTATCCACATTTTGACGTCAACGGTGTCATAAATTAAAATCCTGTAAGAGAATTAAAATGGCATGTCTGTATTTCTTCGTTCGTAAGTAACGTACAAGATTTCCCGTCTCTCAATACAGCTGGGAGTTTCACTTTGATTATCGAAGTTTGATGTCTTAATACAAATTTCTAGTTTGTATTAGCATTTTCCAATTTGTTTACATGAATATTATTATGTTGAAGGATGTATCTACTGTCTGACTGTTGTCTGCTATTGCATGTATTTATTGATGATCTTGACATGTAAGTATGTAATTTAGGAGTCCTATTATTCTTGACTGTGATTCTAATTTATTTGCTAATCAAATTATCGGTGAAACCATCCAGGGGTAGTTCTAGTAATTCCCTTAAAATAATTATGAAACATCATTTTGCTTATATTCAAATTAATTGCTTTAAAATGCTAAACATACATTATTTAAAATAAACAAAAGCAATGAATAACAAACAAAAATTAATTCGCTAAACGAAGCAAATTAAGGCTGGTGCACTGCACACCAAGACAAACGGCAGCGATTACCGATGACAGGCGACAAGACAACTGACAGAATTATTAATAACTCTTGTAACCGAATCAAGTTAATTAATATCAAACATTTCCGACGCTCCCCTCAAAGGAAAATTTTACAATAAGGGGTATTCTTTACTTTTATACCCACTCTTGACGCAATTTACCTAAATGGCGTTTACTAATTAATGTATGCAAGTACTGTTTTTCCAAACATAAACATGAGTGAGTACCAATTTATGTGACTTTTAAGAGCTGAGGTGGAGAAAAGGGCGTCATTTGGATACGTTTTTGAGACTGATTGTCAATGAAATCAGATGTTTTATATGGTTAAAGATTCACTACTCTTAATGAAGATTTGTGGGTACTTTATGTTTATGAATTTACTTTTAACGGGTTTTCAGTTATATTGAAGTTCTTAAGACCTTTTTACAAAATTAACAAACGTAACCAATGCTAATTTTCGCTTCGTTTTTGCTGTGTTTTCTTTTTTACTGGAATAAATCCAATTTGAGTCAGTGTTGATATGTATAGGGGAAAAATAAAAAAACTCATGACACATTGAATGCCAACTTCTTGTAAGACGGGAGTGAACATTCAAAAACCTTGTCAAAAAGACACCGACTTTCAAACCGACGACTACTATTAATCAAAAGAGGGTTGGAGACACTTAATCAAAGTATCACAATATGGCGACTATAATAGAACCATGAATATTTATAAGGGAATTAGAATCGGACGAGACGATGACAGGCGGTTGATTTGAGACGGTTCGGTGTGAGTGTGTCTTTAGTTGCTTAAGAAGAATTCTATTGAAACAGATGATTGAAAAAACTATTTTCACTTACATATTTAAGTAAATACTTTTAAAACCCTAACCCTCCAAAATAAATGGTTAATAAAATGTATAAAAATACCACTTTTACACAGCAAAACGAGGTATATATACTTAACAAAAATACCGAGCGATGTTACCAATGCCACCTCCTGCAGGTAATTTTATTTTGATTTGTGATTGTGAGGTTAAAAATAACAACAATATTAAAATGTAAAAAAAACTTTTGTATAATTTAATTGAAGTTCGCGTACAAAAATTGAAAAAAAAAAGGTTGTGAGTAAACATAATATCCAAAATAATTTAAAGTAAGGATATACAAATTAAGGATATACGAGTGGACGTCACTTATATTTATAATTTTAATCAAACACACCGTGCACACAACCACAAACAATAGAATTATGAATTAGTGATACAAGTGACCAAATCCTATTTTAATAAAATGACGTTGGTCATCCGATCCCTGGATCAGTTCGCTAATCCCGGACTAATAGCCAGAGGGACACCACTTCATTTACCCTAAAAAGTAAGCCTTAGGCACTTGCAAGTTACCACCTTATTCCTCTAGCACCACAGTTCAAAATTCGAAACTTGAAATTAGTTTCCGGTATTAATGCATGTTTTGCAAATTTGTATTTTAGATCTAAGCAATAGAGTTGAATGTCGGTTGCTAAAAAGTAATGCAATATTATAAGGGTGCAAGTAAGTCTACGGCGAAATGTAAAAGCATTTCGTTGTAAGATTATGATATTATGAAACGTATTGGTGTAAGTTTCCTATAGTTATGTGGGTAGTTTTATACAATTTATTACTTCGTGGTTTTTCTTTATTTTTTGGCACAGGTGGAGAGCACTGGTGGTCTAGTGGTAGCGGTCCCACCTTGCGATCCTAAGGTCGTGGGCTCAAATCTTGTCATTATACCAATATTTTTTTTTATAGAAAAATGTAAGTGCACTATGACAGAACTCTCAAACGAGAAAATAAATATGTAACTTTAAAACTACTTACAATTTTTTACCATTTCTATAATAACTTCTCGTAAAAAAATTATCATATTTTTAGCACAATAATCATCTATCCCAATTTAAGAATTCTACCACCTTGAGTCTACAAAAAACCACCTTGATTTCCCTTATTTGGGGGTGATAAATTACCCCAACTAATTAGGCATTTTAGACAATTCTGAAGAAACAAAGAATTTATGTAAAACACTCGGCGCGGACAAATTAAAAGTTAAAGGAAAAAAAACCTAATTATGCACCCAATACGCATTCATTTTAATTATTCTAAGTGAAAGAATTGAGGGGATAAGACTTGCTGCATTAGTTTCATCATCATCATCAACAGTCCACTGCTGGGCGTAGGTGTCCGGAAGCAGGTGGAGCGCATTCGTTTATTTCCCGTCAATTAAAGAACATTGATGAATGACCACACAGCTCTGATAGTAGGCTTTAGTTATCCTTCTGCGGTGTAGGTTGTGGATTTGATCCTTACCAGGGACAAAAATTTGTGTTATGACTTATGACCATACGTAAGTACATTTTTGCGTAAGTTTGTTTTGTGTCATGGATGCTATGTTATAATCTGGCTCCCATATAGTTTGTTTAGATTAACGATTCAAGATATTTTTATTCAAAAATAATTGCTACAGCAGTCACATTTTGCTTAGAGCTAGATAGTGCTATGAAAATGTCCAGAAGTAAATATTAATTATAAAAACTTTAATACCTTTTTAAAAAAAATCACTTTACCTTTTTAATCTACATTTTAAATTTTACCGTGCTTAGATTATTCAAAAAGTAATCAAAATAATGTTTTTTTCATTACACAATGGGCATATCCACACTAATCTGTCTTTGATCTAGTGGCAGGTTCAAATTAAAAGAAGTTGTCAGGGGTCAAATGGCGTTATAATCGACTTAATAAATCTAACAGTAGCTTTATTATTATGCTACATCAATTAATAAGTCAATAAGTCTAAATAAGTCTTATCAAATAAATAAGTTTGAACACATAGCGCCCAACACAAGAGCGCTGGTGGTCTAGTGGTATCAGCTCCACCTTCCGATCCTTAGGTCATGAGTTCAAATCCAACCGTGTGTGTGTTTCTATAGGCCAAATCTGGAAGTATTATCTTCCAGATAAAAACCAATTTTCAAATCAGCCCATCAAATAAAGACAAAGAGAGAGTAATTTATGCGATAACAAACATTAAAAAAATTACAGCTGAATTGAGTATGTCCTTCTTTTTTATTCGAAGTCAGTTACAAAATCCTTTCACCACACTTGGTTCAAAAGAACCAGTGACACAATATGAAGAAGGCAACACAAGCATTTCTCAAACTATTAATCAGTGTTCAAACAATTTTGACATATTATCTTACCACCAAAGTCTCAAAACCTTACTTATGCTTGTGCGTAAAAGGGTTAAAAAAGAAAAAGAGAGAGAGAAACCTTTTTACTATTAGCTTTCTCTTAGCACCAAAGGTTTGCTGGAAGAAAACTCTTTTAGAGTTAAGCTCGCCTATGTACATGTCCTTTGTTATTACTTATTTGTAAATATTTCTGTGTGCATTAAAGAATTAAAGAGAAATTAACCAGTCTCTCTATCCGCCATGAGAAACATTGCGTAATTTTCAAAGTATTTTACAGAAAACTGAATACAAATGTCCCTACAAATTCACCACGCTAAGACAAAAAGATGTGTTACTACATCCGTCACGGAGAATGCATCAAACAAAACAAAGTGTCAAGTATCTTAGCTGGGTCACTGAACGACGGTGTTATGGTAAAATGAGCTTTAAGCTTCATACGTTTAAAACCTAACTTATGATGCAATTCATAATTCATAATTCTTTATTGCACACAGAGACATTTACAAATAAGTGATAACACAGGACATGTACATAGGCGAGCTTAACCCTAATAAGAGTTTTCTTCCAGCAAACCTAACCTGGGGCTAACAACCCCCAACTACGTGTTTGTTACAAAAAAACTGAGGAAGTAGAGTTTCGAGATTTTAAAAAGTTTTCATTATTATCACATTTTAATGTATTTGTCTAAAAATGTTTATTCTATGTAGTTGAATTTCATAATTAAAATACACCAAAGTTGGTACAAGAACAGCAAGCGAAACAGTCTTACAACTTTACCTCGCTCGTGTGAAGCCGGTATAGGTCAGTTAGTTAAGTAAAAAATACTACTAAAATTATTATTAGCCTTGTTCGATACTATTTTGGTTAAATATGAGGTTATTTACTATATATATTTATGTATAATAATTATAAGTTTAAAAAACTTGAGAAACCGACTTCATTGCCTAACGGCTAAACCGATTTTAATGAAATTTGTTTGGGACAATCTGGACATAAGAATAACCTTCCAAATAAAAAAATAATTTTCTAAATCGGTTCATAAATGACGGAGGCATGCTGTTACAAACATTAAAAAAATTATTTAAAAAAAATGGCAACACCGATTTTAATAAAATTAAAATGGGACTAATCTGGAAGCAGTACCTTTCAGATAAAAAAATATTTTTTCAAATCGGCTCACAAATGACGAAGTTATGCGGTAACAAACATTAAAAAAAAAAAAAAAAAAAAATACAACCGAATTGAGAACCTCCTCCTTTTTGATTGGAAGTCGGTTAAAAATATAGGCACATACGTAGTAATAGAACTCTTGCGAAGGGCTCGTCCGGGGTAGTAAGTACTACCTACATCATGCCTATTTCTGCCGTGAAGCAGCATTGCTGCATGTGTTTCGGTTTTGAAGGTGTGGGTGCCGGTAAAAATATTGGCACGTGAGGCTGAACATCTTTATGCCTCAAGTTGATGGACCGTGTCAATGCAGGGCACGTATTAGGTGCTTTGTTATAGGCGATGGTCAACCACTTAACATCAGGTAGACAATAGATTTATCATATCAAAAAGTTTCATAAAACAAAAATATAGCATTGTCAGTACAAAAATGAATGAATTTCAGGAAACGACCAAACCCATGCATGGTGAAAACCCGTTTTTACCAGTCATCAAAACAGGAAGAAGTCTGTTGTAGGTAGGTATGTATAATTATATGTCTGTTGTAAGTCTTCTAGGCTTGGTCGCGTGGAACTGGCACCTAGACTCACTAGCTTCAAGACGTATCAAAGTGATCCTTGGATACTATTAAATAAATACATATTATTTGACTTTGACTTAGGCTCATCTTTATGCTTACTTAAAATAATAAACATCAATTTTGTTTTTAAATCACTGGTGTGCCACAGACACAGTAGTTATCGTAAAATAGTTGAGTGAAACGTTCGTAGTAGCCCTTTTATTTCATCTGTGGACAAAGAAAGCTTTCAAAAGAACGAAAGTGAACTGACAAAAGGTATTCGTATGCAAATCGCATAGAAATGGGCTGGTATTTTTCAAATCTTTTCACCGATATTTATTTATTTGTCTGCCAGCTTGGGGGGACAATGGAATAAAGTGATAAGTCAGATCTAAACCATTTTTGAGTAAGTATTTCTGTCTATTACTTTTTTCGGGCCGGTTTGACGGATAACTAATCAACCAATCAAATATTTGACCGGATGTTTATCTAAAAATTTTCAACCAAAAATTCGTCAAATATTTGATTAGTCGATTAAACCGGACCTAATTGAACGCAGGGGAGTCTTTTTTTATTATTTTGGGAAGTCATCTAGATTTTTCATTCTAATTGTCTGACTTGACTAAACACTATTTTATTTATGTTAGTAATATTTTTATCCTCACTTGACACTCTGGAAAAACTGTTCCAAAATGGACAGATGCCATTAATTAAGAAGAAGATGATGTGAACGCAGTTATGATTTCAAACTCAAATTTTATAAACCGCTCCTATAACTGGGCTATAAGTACCATAATGGTTTAATAGATGGCACTACCACCAAGCTTTTACATTTTAAAGCAAAACCATCTATAAAATTCAAACTACCGCACATAATAAACACACTATCCATCTTACAGATCTGCTATCTCTTTCCCGCCTGGGCTATTTGCTACCAGAATATCGTCTATCACCCTCTATCTTAAGGGCACGTGACCTGAGTACTAGTTACAGAAGGTTTTCCCGGCTTTATGGCGATTCTCCGTGAAAAATTACCTGGACTAGTGTGGCTAGATGAGTTTTCCTGAAGTTGGTATGAATTATTATTGTACATTGGATATTGAAACAATTTGTTAGTCTCAACAATCCTCAATATTTTGGTATTGGGTTTTACAGAGAACTCTTTGTTCTTTATGCTAAGCAGTTCCCAATTAGTAAGCGGAGCAACGAAATAATTTATTGTTAAGTATTTATGAAAAATAATTATGTAAGGTTGCAATTACCAAATAAAACTTTTCCAGTAGATCACAAAAGATGTCAGATTATTATTCGAATAATTCGTAGTAACATCAATTTATGGCTTACGTATAAAAACGTGAGAAAGAAAATCAATTTTCGTTTATGGATATTTGGTGTACTTAAAGTTATTGTGGTTATTTGAAGATATTTTTTTTATGACTTAATTATTTTTTTTCGTGGATGTGTTCAGTATCAGCAGCCAATATCGGCTTTTTTTTTTGGTTGCTATAAAATAGTGGTGTATAATCTTCTCCTTCTTATATCGTGTCTCTTGTTCTTTAAAACTAGCGTGATGAGGGGTTTTCTAATGAGCATCAGAGAGGCAGCCTTTCGTGCAGTCGACACATATTTTCGAACTTTTTAGATTCAACCACATGCCATCTCGCGACGTTTTCCTTCACCGTTTGAGAGTACTGGCATAGTGCATATTATTAATTTTTTGACAGGAAAACTTATTGGTACACGACTAGATTTTAATTAATGAGTAAATTCAGTTGTGTACCAATGAGTTTTACCTATATGGTATGGAAGTATTTGGTATCCATATAAACTTATGTATCAAATAAAGTCGTGTTAGTTACACTATTTATAACTCAAGAACGGCAAAACTGATTTAGCTGAAAATTGGTGGGGAGGTTGCTTAGACCAGGAGACGGATATAGAATACTTTTTATCCCGAAAAAGTAACGGGACCGGGAATGGGGCGAGTGAAGCCGCGGGCGGCCGCTAGACAAATACAAATATTGTTTTTGGCTTTTTATGAAGGTGTACTAACAGACATCTATTACTTATCTTATAGATCTCATTAACAAGCCCCTTCTAATCATTAAAGTGTAATGTCTCGGATAAATTCCATTCCATTTCTTACATCCGCCATATTTCTCCGTGCCCCTTCATAACAAACGATATGCAAATAAGAATTGATTAAAACAATAACAATAAAACAGGAACATCGAATAAGGAATCGATATTCGATGCGATGTATCGATTATTGTCCCGTACTAGGCAACCCTAATTACTCGTATTGTTTTCGAGATTTATCTATGGAAGTCGGTGGGAAGATTTTGTTTATGGTCGATTTGCGCGCTAAATTAATAAGCATTTCAATTTGAAAATAGAACGATTGAACGAGGTTACATGCCCATTAACCCATTGTTTTTGTTTTTTTACTAGCAGCAGGTTCATCTTTTACCATAGACAAAATAACAAACACAAATGCTATTTAAAATCCGTTTCTCCTGAAGATCTGACGTCATTCGTCGAGCACGATCTTTGAAATTTTATAAACTGACACGCCAATGTTTACTACACAAAAGGAAGGTAGTACCTATACTATGTATGTATGTTACACATTGACCACACAGCGTGTGGACAGACAGATCTAATTTGTCCAGGATTAAGGCAGAGTGTGCTTTTTCATTATTTTTGTCCTGTCTTAAGCCAGTGTTGGACGCTGCACGCATACCAAGTAGCCTAGTACTTTCTGCTTGTTGTTTAAATATTTTTTGCAGCATTAATATTGAGAAATAAAGCATGTTTAACTTATGCCTTTGTGACTAAAACCTTAGTACTTATAACAATAATAATAAATTAGGAAATGTTCTATTGAATTAAAAATAAAAGAAAAAATATTTTTTTTACTCGTAAAATTTACTTTTATAGTTTAGTCTAGGTACTCGTAAATAAATAGAACTGGCTGGTAGGTATACTTATTATGGTTTGTACTACCAACATAAATAAGATATACGTTCCATAGACAAATTGTTTTTTTAACCCAATTCGTCGTATTATAAATCGAATCGAACATACGATTCAAAATTACACGTTCGCGGGCGTAATTGTGATTGGATGTTGTCTTTTTCTTTTTAATATTTAGCCTTTTTGAAGCACATTGTGTCCGTGAGAACAGACGAGAGGAAATTACCATTTTTAGGGATGGGATTATCGGATTTTGAGGTTATTTTTAAATTCGATTGGAATCGATTCGGGAGCGATCTCGGATGCAGATTACTTTGGGATAACATGGCTAACACGCTTTGGGCGGTGTCATACTCGTACCATGTGAAATTGAGTTTGGATTTTTTTGCATTTTGGCTGGTTTAGTAACATTTATTAAGACCTACTAATCTTAGTATTTATTCCGTGCAAACAAGATGAGTGAGTTAATATTGTTGGCATTGATTTAATTATTTGAAGATAAATTAAACTGTAAAAAATACCTAAATATTTGTGAAATTAGTCATGTTGACAACTTACCGACTGTTGACAGATGCTGCGCTTCCAACGCCATCTACTGACGGTTTTCTGTAACAATGAAAACTAATTTTCAAAATAATTCTTCTTTCTTCCTTTTTAGAATATTTTATGTCAAAATGACCTCATCCGATAGAATGACGACATTTTAAACATCGCGGGCAGTTTGTATGAAAAAAGCTCAGAATCGTTTTTCCCGGAAATTTAGAGGGTAGGCCTATGTCGAGACTTCTTCAGGCTGGTGATGATGAACACCAAACGGTCCAAACTTTCTAAGACACGTTAACAACGGTGGCAATGTCATCGTTCCATCGCTTCTAAAAAATTAAGGATACTTACATCCAGTACTCTGGTAGACCAGGGTAAGGTGAAGACCCAAGGTATGGGCTGCAGTATCCCATCATTGGGACTGCGTACATTTTCACTTGAATTTAAGCTTTTAGAGAGTTCTAAAATTTTGAGACATTATGCCAACTGATTTTATTTTTTTTCAATTTGCTATTTTCTTAAGTTAAAAATTAACTCCCTTATATTTCAATATCTCTCAATTCTTTAGCTTTCTTAGTTGGAAGACTTAGGTAAGGCCCGTATTCAAGCATAGATTTCTGTCATTTTTGAATGGAGAACTGTCAAAAAAATCACATTGTTTGAGAGTGCTTGACAGACTCACGTACTGTTTAAGAATCTCGTATTCATAAACAGTACATCTACGGAATATGTCTACGTATTGACCTATATTCGATCTCTTGCCAAGAGCCAATAACCTGCATTTCTCGTGTCATTTTAAGGCTTAGGTAGGTAAACCTCTCTAGCAGAAGTCGTTGGAAGCTTTGACATATCAACAATCACACGGACAATACTAACCAGCCGACAAGCACTAGGGATGCCCGTTACGATACGATATATCGGAATATCGATACAGCACTATACGATATAGCGATATTTGATGCGATATTTTGACCATACGATACGCTTCGATATATCGCATTCTTATAAAAATATCGCATTACCGTATCGTTCCTTCTGAGCACCTAGTTTCTTTAGCTGGACACACACTTTCCGAAAGCCGTAATAGGTTAAACCCACAGCGCTTATCAAAATTATTATTTTTGCGTTGTTTAAAGTGCTGGTCAATGGCAATTGTGATTTTTTTTGTTGAATAAAACTATTTTAAATACATATAGTTATTTGTTTCTTTTGAAAAAATAAATGAATATAGTAAAACTACTAAAAAGATAACCCTTTGCACGATATACAGGGTGTCCCGTAAATAATGGATCAAACGTAACGGGTAGGTAGCTTACCTCATTTCCAACAACTGATTTGAACAGTAAAAAAAAAACCGATAAGGTAACCAAGATATTTTTTTTTTTCGATTTTTACTATTTTCTGTACCAGCATTCAGTGTTTTTGATGCTGTTGCTGCAAATGGTATCATATTTAGGTGTGATTTTTGTCAAACATTTCTGAATAGTTTACTAATGTTATAAGATACCGTTTTTTTAAATAACTATTTATTTGCCTTAGAAAAAAAATCTTGAATTGAAAAGTTTTGTTTTTACGATGAAAAGACCAGAATTGGAAAAATTCTCCTGTAAAAAAAATGTATGACAACAAAGTGTACCATTATTTTAAAAACTTGTAAGATCACTAAGGTTTGCAAATTGGTATAAAACTTACGTCTAGTCCTTGCGGTTACAAAGATATTGCTATGAATCTGACAGAGGGGCCAAATTACGAAATAAAATAAAATTTGAAAAAGTGTGCACAATTCAACTATTTTCTTAAAAATGTTTAGGTAGCTCAGCGTATGAAAAAAATTAGGAGGTTAAATTAAAAAAAAATACAAGTAAATGGTTTATTTTGTTTTTACAGTAAATGTTCAAACTGAAGTCCCTCTACGAGAATGCAAAGTCTGCACCTCCTAATAAAGGAGCGGTTTCCTCACGATGTTTTCCTTCACCGTTTTGAGAGTACTGGCATAGTGCACATACATTTTTCGACAGAAAAACTCATTGGTACACGAGTGGATTTGAACCCACGACCTTCGGATCGGAAGGCGGGGCCACTACCACTAGACCACCAGTGCTCTTATCCGACGGACAAAATGGCTGTTGTTTATTTCTGATACAGCAGATTGGATGCGCTGACTTAATCGTTTGTTTGTAAACTTTGTCTTTTAAACATCCCCAATAAAAAAAATCTGTTCCGCATCCAATCTGCTGTATCAGAAATAAACAACATCCATTTTGTCCGTCGGATAAGAGCACTGGTGGTCTAGTGGTAGTGGCCCCGCCTTCCGATCCGAAGGTCGTGGGTTCAAATCCACTCGTGTACCAATGAGTTTTTCTGTCGAAAAATGTATGTGCACTATGCCAGTACTCTCAAAACGGTGAAGGAAAACATCGTGAGGAAACCGGCGTGTTGTAGAACCTCAAAAAGTTCGAGCAACACATGTCAAGGGTCACGCAAAAAGGGCCCACTAGCGGCCTACTTGCGGAAAAAACCTGCCCGCACATCAAGTGCGGATGATAAAACTTGCCAACTTGTCCGTCGGATAAGAGCTTCCTTTATTAGGAGGTGCAGACTTTGCATTCTCGTAGAAGGACGTCAGTTTGAACATTTACTGTAAAAACAAAATAAACGATTTATTTGTATTTTTTTTTAATTTAACCTCCTAATTTTTTTCATACGCTGAGCTACCTAAACATTTTTAAGAAAATAGTTGAATTGTGCACACTTTTTCAAATTTTATTTTATTTCGTAATTTGGCCCCTCTGTCAGATTCATAGCAATATCTTTGTAACCGCAAAGACTAGACGTAAGTTTTATACCAATTTGCAAACCTTAGTGATCTTACAAGTTTTTAAAATAATGGTACACTTTGTTGTCATACATTTTTTTTACAGGAGAATTTTTCCAATTCTGGTCTTTTCATCGTAAAAACAAAACTTTTCAATTCAAGATTTTTTTTCTAAGGCAAATAAATAGTTATTTAAAAAAACGGTATCTTATAACATTAGTAAACTATTCAGAAATGTTTGACAAAAATCACACCTAAATATGATACCATTTGCAGCAACAGCATCAAAAACACTGAATGCTGGTACAGAAAATAGTAAAAATCGAAAAAAAAAAATATCTTGGTTATCTTATCGGTTTTTTTTTTACTGTTCAAATTAGTTGTTGGAAATGAGGTAAGCTACCTACCCGTTACGTTTGATCCATTATTTACGGGACACCCGATTTATTTGTATTTTTTTTTAATTTAACCTCCTAATTTTTTTCATACGCTGAGCTACCTAAACATTTTTAAGAAAATAGTTGAATTGTGCACACTTTTTCAAATTTTATTTTATTTCGTAATTTGGCCCCTCTGTCAGATTCATAGCAATATCTTTGTAACCGCAAGGACTAGACGTAAGTTTTATACCAATTTGCAAACCTTAGTGATCTTACAAGTTTTTAAAATAATGGTACACTTTGTTGTCATACATTTTTTTTACAGGAGAATTTTTCCAATTCTGGTCTTTTCATCGTAAAAACAAAACTTTTCAATTCAAGATTTTTTTTCTAAGGCAAATAAATAGTTATTTAAAAAAACGGTATCTTATAACATTAGTAAACTATTCAGAAATGTTTGTCAAAAATCACACCTAAATATGATACCATTTGCAGCAACAGCATCAAAAACACTGAATGCTGGTACAGAAAATAGTAAAAATCGAAAAAAAAAAATATCTTGGTTACCTTATCGGTTTTTTTTTACTGTTCAAATTGGTTGTTGGAAATGAGGTAAGCTACCTACCCGTTACGTTTGATCCATTATTTACGGGACACCCTGTATACTCATTTTATCACATATTAACTGAAAGGCATGCGATACAGTTACGATACGATATATCGATACAAAGGAAATCGATAATATCGCGTATCGATACAACCAAGTTCGATACAGTTACGATGCGATATATCGATACAATACACTTTTTTCGGCATCCCTAACAAGCACATTCCAAATTTAAAATATACCGCACCGTTACTAAATACAGGCTAGTTGACAAAAGCCGACGGGTTCCGAACGGAGCCGAATCGAATCACACAATAGTTCCACTTAGCGGCCAACAGATGTCGTTAGTGCCCGCTGCGTTTGCGCCGACACATGCAGAGAAACGGAATTAGATATATTTTTCTGAATTCTGTCGGTTTTTATGCGGATGTTTTGAAATTTCTCCTAAGCCGGCTTTATTTACTTTGATATTTCGTTTTCCCTATTTCGTTAGTTAGTTCTATATGAACGCGAGTCTTAGGTACATACGTATAACCTTCTATTAGAGTTGGTTACTTGTGTGTGGCTAATAAATATTTATACTTTAAAAATATAGCACTTCTGTAGTTGAAATTCTTCGCTGTCATAAATTCATTTCAAAAAGAAATATATTGTAGTTACTACAAAAACCTTCTTGAATTTCAAATCTAGAAATCACTACACCTAGAAATAAAATCTTGCAAAACATCAAGATTTTATTCTACATCAAAATACTTTAAAATGTTCAAGGATCAAGACCGTATCGCCACTAACACACTAATCACAAACAAACCGCCTATTCCGACAGTAATCGTAATCGTAACGATTTACTTTCGATTCGATTCCAATTCGATTGTTTCCGATCGGCCGGTGAGTTCAAACGTCGCCCGTCGTGACATTCGTCAAGCTACCGAACGTTTTTGTAAAATAAACCATTTGAATAAATGCCGCTAGTTGGGAGAAGTGTTAATATTTGATACCGGATGACATCTTGTTTGGTTGATTTTTTTACCTCAACAAAAAACGTTTTTGCTATGGGTAAGAATCATGTAATCTCTATTTTTGCAAAAGTATAATTATTTTTCATTTTTAGCGGCACCTCTCACGACTCTGAAAAACGCTATGAATGTCCAAGAAGGACGTGCTCCGTTTGCTAGGTAGAGTAGAAGAGTGATATTAGATTTCTTTTCAAAAAGGTGCTACTAAGTAGCTTATAGTCAAATCTTTGATGCAGTCTTCCCAAACACACAACAAAGCACAATAAAATGTCCATCAATGCGAATGTCATGTCTCCATTCATCAAAAGCCGTCGAGTATTCGAATAAAAACACATGAGAACTCCCACATCGTTTCAGATTCCGCGAAAACTCTCGACAAATTCCGAAAAACGACAAATACCTAATCGAATAAGGAAACGGCAAGCGATGAGAACAATCGATCAGTCGTTCACTCATCACTTTACATTTTTAATAAGATTAAATTACCCTGAGTTGGCAAAATGAGAGTTGAAATGTCCAAAGAAGACTTTATTGAAAGCAGCTCATATAAAAAAAATCCTTAATTTGGTGTTTAATTAGCAATTTGAGTATAATAAACCGGATTACTACATTTAAGTTTAGTAAATTCATTTGTTTACAAAGAAAAAAAGAAAAAGTTCATTCTAACTCTATTGACTCCTCCGATTCCTAATTCAAACTCGATCTTCGCGCGCACTCGGAAAACTTTTCCTAATTCAAAATCCGAACGCATAGGCCTGCGTCCGTCGCGACGCGCCACGTGATAGTGATGTCGCACGCACCCGGAAAATTCGCAACTTCAAAGTCCCCCTTGCATTATGGACCCAGTAACACACATACACATCGTATTTGTGTGATACAAGTGTGTGGGTATTTTGAAATAGGAGAGCAATTGGTAGAGGGATCGTAATGATTCATTAATTCGATTTAAGTTGAGGCAGAATGCATGGAACGACTTTGGCTTTTGAACTTGCGTTTCTGAACGGAACTTACTGGTTTTGGACTATAGGTACTCGTGCTTAACATCAGTTATTTCTAACTAAACTAACCATCATAATAGTAGGTACATATTATACAATCACTAAAAATCTAGTGCGTATTTTAGAGGGTATAGAACATTGTTGTCAAAGTAAAGTGGATAAAAGTGGGTGATTTTCAGAAAACCAGAGGTGACCAACCTTTTTTCTAGAGCCTCGTATCAAACATAAGTCAGATCGTAATGTGACCTTTGTGAAAAACCTCGACCATAAAATCCTGCAGACCAAAAGGGTAACACAATAACGAAACCAATAATTTCCAGTTACAAACAAAAGAATTCCCGTCACAGACTGCGAATATTTTCCCAATATGTGGCATAATATGACACAACACTGGCAACATTGGGTGAATAATAAATATAATGGCTGGGGACACGCGTGTCGTACACTCAATTATTTATACGCAAATTATTGTAAGTAACTTACGCATAGTGTGTAGTGAATTTTTTTTAGGGCAACACTGCATTTTTTATATCAATGTTGATTCTTTTTTCAAATAAATATTTGTATTTTCATAAAATTCCTACAGAATTATACACTATCCTAAGATGACTTTTCTTTTCAAGATTATTTATTGATAAAATTAATGGGGACACAATTTATTTAGTAGCACAAAATTATGCAATTCTAAAATAAAACACGAGCAACATTATCTTAGAGAGATGGTACTGGTACTGACTAAAGTGACTTAGCTTATAAATACCTCAAGTCATACTGAACTCGATTTTTTGTGTGATGAAATTTAATCATGGTAAATATCCCGTTGTTTCATAAAAATATATCTACATATACTTATCTATACTTATATTATAAAAAGAAAAAAAAGTATTTTTCTGTGTAACATACAATGTAATGAATAAACTCAAAAACCACTGTGCCGATTTCAAAAATTATTTCACCATTGGAAAGCTACATTCACCTTGAGTAACAAATGCTTTATTTATGTGTTTAAAAAATAAATGACCACCAGTGCGAATCCAGTAGGCCTAAGATGACCGACGTGACATATGTCTTCGCGAGAAGACAAAATTTTGTCGACATCGATTCGTTTGTCGATTATGGTAAGATGAGCATCACGAGAGACTTAGCTGTCGTCGACGACTCGGCTATGTCGTGAAGACAAACCAGTGATCATTTCTTCCATATTCTACCATTGTATTTTTATTTTTTAATGGTTTCGTTCATTCAATTTGGTACCTGTGACTGAAAAAAAAAAGCCCGCCAAAACTAAAATAAAATAATAAAGAAGCAAACGGAATGAAAATGTAAGTAAATACCTATGGTACCTCTATTTATTGTTAAAAACCGATGATAGGACTAGCAAAATAGATTCATTGTATTCTCAAAATCGGTCAAACCTATGCTGCTAGCTATACTTGTTTGTCTTATTATTTCAGGGTAAGAAGTAACAGAATCCAAATAGAGTTTCTTTGCCGGTATAATATGTCCGAGCACTATGAATTTGCGGAAGGTGAATATAGCTCACTGCAAAGTGTCCAACAAATAACAGCGGGGTGGAACCGCCTCAAGACCGACGAGTTGAGCCTAGGTAGGACGGTGACCAGTGGAAAATTGTACGTTTTGATAGCAACCATACCTGTTTTGACCTTTTGCTATTTATCAATGAGGATTTTTAAAGTAGGTAAAAAAAATTATATATCGAGGGTGCAGTGTTAAAACCCTCGATATGTAAGTATTAGTTACTTTAATATACTCCGTAGTACATAACTACTAAGTTTTGTTTTCAGTGTCCATTGAGCCGTACCTAACTAAACTAACTCATAGAACTACATAATGTATTTTTTATGTGCGTAGACTAAGCAGTTTGCACTAAAGGAATGATTGCAGGATGCAGGATAGAGAATACAGAAATACCTTTATGAGCATGTCCGTATATTAATGTATTAGTTTCTTTTCAGATTCCACGGGTCATCCACAAACCAAACATTCCACCTTACATAGGTATTTGCATAACTTGTAAATAATATACCTATTATAATTTATGACAAATAAATTTATTTACACACAGAAAATTGTCTGTTTAACTAAATAATGTTGAACTAATGAAGAGGGCTTTCTTTGTAGGTGCTTATGGTTGATAAGGTTATTAAAAAATCAAGCTACCAATAGAGATAAATATTTTACAGGCATTTGTAATATTCTATTCATTAACATAACGGAGAAGTTCTGCGCGTCTTTGGCCTTGCCGAAGCAGACCCGCAGGTGATGGGTCCTCTGCAGCCAAATCTCCGTTGATAACTTCTTCGTTTTCGACTCGTACATCTTCGTCCAATGTCACCCTGTTATTAAAATATTTATACTAAAGTATTAGATAGGTAGGTAACTATACTCAGTTTTTACTTTGCCTAAATTCGTAGTGTAGTAGGTAGGTAGTTCGTAGTTGGTAAACTGAGATCCAATGACACGTCTTCACTATTGAAACATTGAGTGAATTGGGTAAATGTATGAGAAGTGTTGACTCACACTAACCTAATTTGTTATTATTAATTTAAGACCTTTACAATAACATTATAAGCAGGATAACACATAGAAATCTATGGGTAGTTAACCTCAAATGAACTAGGTATTCACCTTCGAATGCACCGCCCGCAGCAAGGTAGGCCCGTACTACTAGTTTTAGGCTCTAAATCGGGTTTTAGACGTTTGATGAGGTAGAATTCCCAGGGTTTTGATAATCTCCAGAGGCACTGAAACTCTACTCTCTCTAAACTGAACAACGTCAAAAAGATCACATACCACATACGTCTCTGATTATTTTCCGTTGAATCTTTCTGTTTTGCTTATCGGCGTGCATTGCAATGAGATGATTATAGTAAGGTATCGCCATCCTTTGAAAAGTTAGCAAAACAAAATCTAAAAGACAAGCGGAAGACTTATCTCGTTTTCAAAAACTGTCGACGAGAAAATTTCCCGCGCAGAAACGTCAAAAGACGAGAAAATATGGCGGTCATCTTACCATTTGACGACAAAATTCAAAAATCAAAATTCGAATTCCGAGTAAGTCTTCATTTGACAGATGATGACGACATATTTAGGCGGTCATCTTAGCTCGTGTAGAGATATAGACATATCTCTACTTTTGACGAGATAAACCGACTCTCGTGGCGGTCATCTTAGGCCTACAGGACAGGCCGCTAGTTAAATATTAAAATACAATAATTTTATAAGCTTAAACCTTTTGATAGCGACTATCTCGAATCCCAACTAATCACCTGCAAAACCGGGTATGCAAATTGATTGCTCGCGAATGAATTTATAATTTTTTGCTGCATTTCATTTATCAGAACAAATATCTGTGCCGCCGCGAGCGTGATTCCTATCGACTTGCAATGAGGGTTAACGGGCTGCGTTTTAGCAAAACCAGCATTCTTTTTGATGCGATTGACCTATTTTTCCTCTAAACAATAATAATTATACCACTCTCAAACGGTGTAGTAAAACATAGTGAAGGAACCGTAGTAGTAGAGCTCTTGTGTGTGCCTCATCCAGTTCGCCTACCACAAGCCCTGGCTCTGTCTCTGGCTCTGGTTTTGAGTCTGTATGAGTGTTGACTAAATAAATCCTACGACGAAACGTCACACACACAGTATAATACACTGGTGAGCACTCACACAGACTCAAAACCAGAGCCAGATACAGAGCCAGACAGAGTATGTGATAGGCCTACAGGGATGTACTACCACCATGCCTATTTCTACCGTGAAGCAACATTGCTGTGTTTCAGCTTGAAGAATGTGGGTGCCAGTGAAATTACTGGCACGTGAGGCTAAACGTCTGTATGCCTCAAGAGCAGTGTATCGCAGGGCTACGTGCGTCACGTGTGTGATCTACGTGGCAATGCTTTGTTTTAGGGTAATGGTTACCAATTGACATCAGGTGGACCATATGCTTGTTTCATCAGCTTGTTGTATAAAAAAACCGGCATGTCTTAGAACAAAGGTTAACATGACAAAGGTTAGAAAACATGGTTAAAGTGTAAGAAAGAAGCTTCTTTAAGGCGCACTAAAAATGTTTCACCACACTACCATAATTACCGAAAAGAAGAAGAGCAACAAGTACAGTTAAAATAACGGAGGTCAATTATTATATTATTTTGTTCGGTAAATTCTACATTTACAGTTAATAGGTATTTTTATATTTTTTACAATATACAATATCATTATTTAATTTTCTTGTTAACCTATTTAAAAATATTTGTATAATACTAGGCTTAAAATGACACTAAAAACTCGCAAAATTAAATCATGGCAAATATCCCGTTGTTCATAAAAATTGTCTTAAAATTACACTTTACCTTTTTGAATAAATTAACACCTAAATTCATTTACATTGTCATTGTAAAATATTACGCATGTACGCGCTAAACTGTGCATCATCCAGACTAAAAAAAACAAAGCATTCATTTCTGTTTTAAACTCCGAACACTGTCACTTTTACATCACGTTTCTGACAGGAAAATTACTCTTTCTGCCAACGTGGTAAACGTTTACCGAATTTCCCCGGTATTGTTTGCTTGTGGTGCGCCAACATTCGTCACCCCTGAACAATAAACCGAAAGGTAAAAAATAAAACAAAGTAAGGGTCGAATGTCAGGGAGTCATCGAGATGTACTTTTGTACTTAGTCTAATGTAAGGTATGGGGTACGCAACATTTTTTAATATTTGACTAAAAGATTGACAGAAACAACTATATTTACTTAGATATTCTAGGTTTTATCGTTGCAAACAGTGTTTAAAATAACTGTCTTCAATAAGCCATAGTATTTTTCTAAGAATTTGTCAGGAATGTAATTTATTGAAGAATTAGAGTGAATGGAATTTACTTTTAAGGGGTACGTGCCAAAAATACTAATCGTCTATCAAAAAAGTACCTAACTTATTAGTTTTTCAGTGAGTTTTTAAGAGATTAACTGGGATAAAAACTCTGGCGTTATTGACGTTTGGTTTTTAAACACACATTTTGTAAGGTAGATTCAGTCAGTATTGTATGTGTAAACAGCGGTAAATCCCGTTGCACCAGCATTGCAGGTGTCCTATTAAAATCGCGAACTCAGTTGGTGCTCCCTGCCTGCCTCATTCTTCCCGTAAATTCTCATTAGCTCTCCCCAGGTTTACGACCATCCCACGGCGATAGTAAAGCGGTGCCCGTATTACTGTTGCATTACCCCTGACTTCTGTTTGAATTTCGAATGTGGAAGAAAAAAGTTTGGAAGGAAATGATGAATGAAAATGTTGAGGATACCTGCCGGTTTTGATGCTATGATAAATCGAGGCGCAAATGAATCAAATGAAAGACCTAAACTTAAAATAGGTAGGTGAGTAGTAGGTACCTATTTAAGGTTCCTATTGGGTTCAGCGGATAACAAACCGACCAATCAAATATTTGCCAGTTGCCTAACTTAGTAAAATGTGAAACTGGATCTAAGACATATAAAAGACCTTCAAACTAAATTATGTCAACTCACAACTTCAAAAAATCATATGTATAGGTATACGTCATTAGGCAAACAACTGTAATGATTTTGATGAAATTTGTAATAAACATAGTTTTTGACCTGGAATGGCATATTATTTGCATAGTTTACACCTATATTTTTTGCATAACAATTTAAGTAAGTTATTTTTTAAAAATCTTTTAAAACAAAACCAGCAACTCAAAATAGAAGATCATCCGCGGTTTAACTTCAAAGTAATTTCATAGCCTCCATTGAAGGGGTTACATGCTCTTAACTCGTTTAATGCTTGTAAAGGAAGTTAAGGGTTAAGTTTTTGGAGGATTTCATAAAATAACAATGTTTTGTGGTAAGCGGCCCTTTTTGAAGACGTAAGGTTTAAAGTGAGTTGGGTTAACAAAAAAAAATACCTGCTCAAATTATGTAAGTAAGTATACCTAACATTGCAAAAATTTAAAAATATTTTTTTCATTATGCAACTGCAACCAAGCAATTTCATAGTTAGTGTTAAAATACGTTTACATTTATTTTTTGAGTGCACAAATTTTAAAAATAGAACATTTGTAGTTTTGTTTCTTTATCCATTTTTACGTCATTCTTGCATAGACGTTACCAATAAGTTATTGCAAGTACCTAATTGTCCAAAAAGTTTTGCTTAGGTTTTATTGCAAAGCATAGATCTTATATTGTTCAAAATTATTTGAAAATAGAACGAGTTGGCGCGAATATGCCATTGTTCTTTTGTTATTTTGGCTTAAGGCTTGAACACACCGCCAGCGAACTAGTTCGCTAGCGATGGCGAACTAGCCCCCAAATAATTTGAAGTCTCCGAAATGTACATTGCCATCACAATGGCGCTTTTGGCGCTAGGTCTAGCGCAATTTCAAAGCATTTAACTGCTATTATTTTGTAGGCTAATCTTGGATTAACCTTGGATTTTAAATACGTGTCGCAGTTTGTAGTTCATATAAATTGCCAAGTTAAAAAAAAATTACATTTCTATTGAGTTTTCAAAAAAAAAGATATTTATTGAGCACTGTGACATGCGCACCTATTTTATCGGACAACTTGTGTCTATTCAAAGTATCTAGAAGCATTTAAAGTGTCTAGGTTTATGACTACAATGCTTAATTTAAAAAAAATAAAAATACATTAGTAAAAATAGCCAAACCCTGGAATGGACCTGGCAGCACTGGCCGCAATTTAGACTGTCAAGATATGAAAGATATTTAGCCCAATCAAAACACTTAACTACTGCTAGGCATGGGAAATAATTACCTGCAGTTAATCGGCTCATTTACAACCTTGAGCTTGTTCAGCTCAAACAACTCAGCGGCTCAAACATCATGTAGTTGTTGTAGAAGTGTGGAAGTGCGAGTGCAGAAGTTAAGCCGCTTACAGACCTTCTGGCTTCACTTCGGAATCATTTAGTTAATATAGTTACCTACTTTACTGAAATACCTAACCTACCTACCAAAGTAGCAAGCAGCAAATAAACTGAATAAATAAAGTCTGTTTAAACTATTATCGCCACTGTTTGTTTTGAGCCGTTATTTATTAAAATTAAACTGCTAGCTATGCTAAAGTATAAAATGCTATGATGTGCGGTTTTGGCCCTTACGTATTTATTGCAGAAGCAAATTTTCAACATAGTTTCTATTATTGGCTATGCATACCGTAAACCTTATATCTCTTTGTGCTTCTTCCAGAACGACTTCCAATTTGATCAGGGCGAGCAACGCCAGGCTCCATAGCTCGTCTTAATCTAGGTCTTTACCTATGAAATTGTACATTTGAATATTTTTTATGCCATTAAAATTAGATAGGCGTAAGGCTCCAAACCCCACAGCAAGCTCAGCCGTATAATTAGTTGGTCTAACTCCATCACGGCTAAGCTTGCCGCGGGGTTCCAATTCTTCGGTCCAACTTTTTCACCACTTCTACTATCGTCTTCAATTCAAGGCCTGCGCACACCTATGTGCTCTTTACCGTCGTCAGTATTTTCGAAGCATTACAACCTTGGAATTTTCAAGTCAAGAGTGAACAAGTGAATAATAGCTAAGCGTGCTCCACCTTAGGCTGCATTTTCACTTTCCATCAGGTTTGATGGCAGTCAAACGTTTAGCTATCAACAATAAAAAAAAATACCTATATATGTCGCTGGCCATGGCGATCAGTGAAACGCTGTCAAATTTGAAAGCGATATTTGACATCGTTTCATTGATAGCCATTGCCAGTGACCTAGGTGTACACAGGCCTTCATATCGTTGTTGACAACGGTTGCCAGCCGACCACAAGGCTCGTTTTTCAACTCATAATTTGCAGATTTAAATTTAAGGCTTTGCATGGGTGCAAAATACAAAAGCACATTTTGCCCTCCTTTTTTCTACACTAAGCCTGTGCAAAGCTAAGGCGATTGGCTAGTTATGTACATGGAATACATAGTGAGAGAACTGGCATGTCGTAGAACCTACATAAACCGTAAAACATTGTCAAGTGCACGAAAAGAGCCTCATTGAGGTGCGTTTATAATTCTTTCACCACATTACTTTTGAATAAACTTTTGTCACCATAGTATTAAGTATGTTAAGGCTGCAATGCTTTCTAATAGTATAGGATCCCTAGAAGAAGGACCTTCACCGAGCTGGTTATTTAATGAAACGTATTTTATATTTAATTAAACATGCCAATAAATATATTCTATATGGGTTGCCTATCAAATTTCAGTCCAGGATATGATTAATTAATAATTCAAAAAAAATTATGTTTTTTTAACTTTCCACCGGTTTGTTTATTAGACAAATTCTATACCAATCGAAAGTATAGACCCCATAGAATATGCAAACGTTAGGTTGCCTATTTTTTTCCGGTCACAACTCTCGGGTAGCCAGGTATAAACAGGAAAATCGATACTAGCATTTTGCACCGGTATGTTTATTGAATAAAAATACTGGGGTCTATACTTTCGATTGGTATAGAATTTGTTTAATAAACAAACCAGTGGAAAGTTTAATTTTTTTTTTTTAATTATTAATTAATCATAATTATCCTGGACTGAAATTTGATAGGCAACCCATATAGAATATATTTATTGGCATGTTTAATTATATATAAAATACGTTTCATTAAATAACCAGCTCGGTGAAGGTCCTTCTTCTAGGGATCTTAGACTATAAGTGAGAGCTGAAATAAAAAGTTTTGGTTTGATTCAATTTTGGTGTGAGCTACACTGAGCTGCACAAAACGTAGATAATAATGACTCCTTCTGTCTTCGACCATATCACTTTACCAAACTTTGACACAAGAGGTGGGCGTGGCTACGCCGCCGCCACGACCAAAGAAGTAGGAAATATAAAACTTGTTAAACCCATAGAGCAGCAGCATTGTTTTTGACAAAGTCAAACGGCTTCGTAGGTATTGCTTTTACCCAACATGCTGATGCAAACAGGAATGTTATGATATTGACCACTATGTGTGTGTATAAGTATTTTATGATTGCTCATCTGTTCCCCTATATCAAATAAATATAAAAATAGAACTAGTTTATTTTAATTATATGACAGCTGTCAGTTGAAAGCGATTCTATCTAGGACTGAAAAGTATTATTTTCAACCCACTCCTCAGGCAACTTCAGACCTTCTTTCTGAATATGAGTAATGAAAAATATAAAATAAAATGTCAGGAAATTAAAAACAAAAATAAAGTAGAAAATCACACGCAGTTATACATCACGCTCGCAGAATCCCAAGCATTCAGAAATAGTTTTCATCCAGCGATCCTCAAACATCTCACACCCAAGATTAAATGAAATGCGTGGAACAGACATGTTAACATACATAGCATAGGTACATAGCGGTGAAAATCATAACCTTTCCTTTTTTTATTTTCTTCGCCGCAGTCTATGTCTATATCTAGTCGAGTATAAATAGTATAAGGTCGGGCGCGATATAGATTAGATAGATCAGAAAACGTCGAATACAACAATTCAAATTCAATCAGTTTTCAATTTCTAATCCGCACAAGATTTTCGCCGAACACATTTTGTGCTAGACCTAAATGGTAAGAAAGTTGACAGACTGAACAGTATCCTTGGTTCATTAGAATTTTTCTATCAAACGTTTTCTTATGTACTTACTTAAGTACCTGGGTGAATCAACTTTTAAGACACTCCTTTGACGACATTTTGAAAAGATAAAATTAAAAAATAAATTTTCGAAATATGATGAAATGATTAGTGTTACATTTGCACAATTTCATCTATTTTTAGGTTTTGAAGCGGGGCACGAAATCTAAGCTAATTTAAACGAGTTTTTTTAGAATAGGTGACGAGTGTGGCTCTAAAATATCCATTGCGTTACTTTTTTGTAAATACAATAACATGAAAAAAACGAAAAAAAATGATAAAACAACTATGTTAACCATTTATTCGTACTTATATTTAGTATTTCCAACTTATTCATAATGTTTTTTATCACTAACACATGAAATAGAGACCATTATTGGTCCATTGCGTTACTGTGCAAAATTTTCAATGCTTAACTTTAGGATAAATATCAAAACAGCATAATCAGACACACTATTCTTATTCCTACAATACACATGAGTCTTGGAGACTTTTAATTAAACGCTTTTTGTAAACAAAATCAATGACTATGAGAGTTATCTTCAAAATACATTAGAAAAATTAAGGGACATTTGAGTAACGCCAGAGAAAAATAGTAACACCTGAGAATTTTAAATCTTCAAAGTTGTGAAATTGTGACTATATTATATTAAACACATGATTTTTTTTGTAAATGTTTCTTCAGTTTAGTCTTCTTTCACATTTTTTATAGCTTTCATGTTTTTTCCATCTTTTATATATTTATGTATTGTTATTTTCTAACCCATTCTGTCCAAGTGGTTGTATACTTTACATTTTCCTTACAATAACAATTTGTTTTGAAAAAATGTAATCAGTGTGCCTCACACTAATTACATTTGCCGTACATGCAATCTTTCAAGTTCGCATTGCAAACAGTTGACTCAATGAGGATGTTTAGGTCATCAGTGCCAGTTACATTATTTTTTTTCAGTGCTTTTGTTTTTGCTTTATGAATAAAGTTCGTGTGTATTTTGTAAGACACGTGTCTCTAGCGTCGACAGAAGCATTTTTGACATAAAAATGCTTGTTTCTCGTAAAATAAAAGTAAGAGCAACGAAGTTCAGGATTCTCTTTTACAAAGTTATTGAACAGATTTTTCATCGAATCCAACATAAACCTTTTTTGTTCCTTCACTTCTGTTTTTGTGAGCGTTTCTTTTTTGCCAGCTGTAGCACGTGAAATGTCATCTCTCAGATAAAAATCTTTTATTTTCTTCCTTAAAATAGTGTTTTTATTCGTATAGTCTTTTCTTCTAAGAATTTTGTCAATGCCTAATGTCTCCATAAGTATCTTTTTCTTCATTCGTGAATCTTTTATTTCGACAGTTGAGAAAATCTTCTCTATTACCTCTCGTTCTTTTCTAGATTTTGTTTTTTTTATTAATGTTTTATTTATAGCACTGCTCAGAACTGTGTGCCTCAGATCTTCCGTTTTTTCAGTATCGTTAATTTCGCAGTCAAGCGAAAGATATGTGGAGTGGAAGAGCACTAGCCCTTGGTGGCGTAGTTAGTACTCGTGGTTGTGTATCTGTTGCACGAGGTGGTAGGTCTTTTGATTTTGGTGGTGGGTCTCTTGATCGCGATGATAAGGTTCTTGATCGTGGTGGTTGGTCGCTTGATTTTGGTGATGGGTCTCTTGACCGTGCCGTTTGGTTTTTTGATTGCAGTGGAGGGTATCTTGCTTGCAGTAACGTATCCTTAGCTCGTAGAGGATCTCGAGGAGGCGTCGCTGGTGGAGTTCCATTCAATTCTTCCAAATTATCTAATCTGGAGTCTGTTCAGGGGGTGTTTGTTGCAACAATCTCGAGTGTCGTTTTCGCATTATGTTTTTCTTTAGGAGTTAAATCTCTTTGTTTTATGGTTCCAAACTCGGTGTTTTTTCTTCCCTTCTTCATACTTTTCTCTATTAATTTTTAGTCTTTCTACATAGCGCTTCTGTTTTTCTGCTGCACTTAGTGGCATTTTGAATTATGTTGCACAAACCTTGAACTATTAAACTATATTAATAATATCTTAGAAACCCAAGTTAGACGCAGATTAACATCCACACTATCCACATTAATGCCAAGTCGCAATGTTAATTTGCCCTACATTCTCTGGCGTTACCGGTAACTCAAGAGAAAATTTATCCGGCGTTATCAGTAACGCTAGGGAAAATTTCAATAAAAAATATCACAATTAATTCCACAACCAAAAATCACCAAAACTTTTGTCATGACCTTGAAATCAGACATCATAGGCAGCATACTGACCTAATAAAATTCAAATCTTTTAAAAACTTACCAAGATTCCCGCCGTAACGCTGTAGAGCGACAATAAACCCACGCACACCAGCTGAGAGCTTATCGCAGACTCAGGGGCGGGTAATGTGTGGTAGGGCTTATCGGATCATACCAATAAAATATTAGACAATAATCGCCTTAGATGACACCAAGCTAGGCGCCATCTCTTGATAACGGTCATGAATTTTTATCAGTAACTCTGTGGAGCTGATGTTTTGATCAAAGTTCAGGACAAAAGCTTAGGTGCATGTAAAATATATAATTTAAGCCAAACTTTTAAAAATGTTAACTTTATATGTAAGTTTATCTCATTGTGAATTATAATATTGTGTGAAAATCCTGTCCATTCATACAATTTTTTTAAGAAACGTCTTTCATTGTATTGACGCCTAGGCGTGGGGACACATATTTTTTGTATGGATAGTGCATAAGCTCTGCTGAGTTACCACAAAAATATCAATTTTTTTTCTTAAACCTTCATAAAAAGATTAAACTAGCGAGTTAGCAAAGGATCTAAGTTTATGTTAACATAAAAATAACCATATTTTAAAATGAAATACAGATTTTATTGCTATTTCAATGCCAGGGACACAAAAGGAGTGCCTTAAAAGTTGATTCACCCACCTACCTATTAAACACCCGGCCTTATACTATTGAATTAGAGCACGGGTAGTCTAGTTTAGAGGGTTGCGAGCAATCCAATCCAAAGATTGACTGGACTCTCAGCTCAGTTGGCAGTAGCTCTGCCTTCTGCGCCGTAGGTCGTGGGTTCAATTCCCACCGAGAACAAATATTTATTTGGTGAATGCAGATGTTTGTTCTCTGTCTGAGTGTTATATTGTATTCTAACTATGTGTTAACAAAATGATGTGCAGTAAAATGTATGTACTATAGGAATGAGATAGTTGATTGTAATACATCAACTATCTGATTCCTATAGTACAAGACAAGCTCGGGGATAGACAGTGTTTTGTGGATTGTCTACATTATTAATTTATTTTATAAAGATCTTGGGTTAAAATTTGGTCGTGCACCACCAATGTATACTATTCTGTCAGTTCATCACCTATCTTATTATATAAATAGATATACTGTAGCTGTAGGTTTATCGACAAGATAAACCTAGCTCTAAGACTTCTCAAAGTGATCATTGATATTATGTAATTTTAAAGGTACAATGAATAAAATTAAACATTTTTACTTTACTTTGACTTTCACTTTGAATACTGCTACTCCATTGTAATCTCCATTTGATAACTCTTTGAATTGCTCGAAATCAATTGTCAATTTGAAAAAACGTCAAAACTATAGCGCTTGCAAAACAGGAAAGTATTAAAAACCGGATTATCTCCGGCTTCCGGCCAAAAACCGTTTCCAGGTTTGGTCAACGTAATATTTTTTCATATAGTAGAATTTTAACAAGAAAACAATTTTCTAAGATACCTACAAAATCAACTATTAAAAAATTGTACGAAATAGGAATTAGTATCTATGTGAAGTTTAATATTACTTACTTTATTATTGAGTAGTTTATTGTTGAGTAGATTAGTAGTAGTAGTGGAGCTTTTTGTGAAGTGCTCATCCAGGGAAGTACTACCACCATACCTGTTTCTGCCGTGAAGCAGCATTGCTGTATTTCTGTTTGAAGGGTGTGGGTGCCGGTGAAATTACTGGCACTTGAGGCTGAACATCTGTACGCGTGAAGCTGATGGACGCAGGGCAGTGCATCGTAGGGCAAATTCCTGGCGTGTGTGACTTACGAGGCAATGCTTTGTTACAGGCTATAGGTACCACTGTTACCACTTACAGGCCTATACCCGAGTGGGATCCTAGCTAAAGAAAAATAAGAACACAAATGAACAAAAAGTAAAACTGAAAAAAAACTAATAAAAATAAATCTAACATCAAAATATATGTATTAAAAATAAAGTTTAAATTAAATTTAAACAAAATAATGACTATAATGTATGAATGTAAATAATAATGATGATATAATAATAATCGAAATAATAAGTAATAATATGCATGAAATGTAACTTAATGTAGATTATGGAATGAATGGGCTTTTTTAATTATTTTTTTTTATAGTTACCACTTAACATCAGGTGGACCATATGCTTGTTCCATCAGCTAGATGTATTAAAAAAAAAGACGCAGTGCAATAATAGAAAAACAAAGTATTGGTTTTATTATGTTTTATCGGTTTTTAGCTATGTATGCTTTTAGACAAAAAAAAATCCATTTATAAAAATAATGCATCTTTTTAGTAATGTTTCAATTACCTGGACATATTAGGGCTAAGAATAAAGTGATGGTGAACTGAACGCGCGAACCTTGTGCAAACAACACCCACACCATTGCCTCCATATTGCCACTGTTATGACTTTTGAGGAACAAGATTTAGCGCAGTTTCAAGACAGTATCTAACACTAATACTAGCTCGCTGCGTACAATGACAGTTCGCGGCGCTGTGTGGGGATGAATGCAAAACCCTACGCTTGAAACTGATCGCCATCGCCATCGCAGTTCGAAACTGTTCGCCGCAATCTTTTCTAAGCTTAATTCATTCACCCGCTAGTCCGGGGTACCTAGGTAGTTTTTGTTCACGGGGATTAAAAACAAAACAATATTTTTGAGGCTCAATCAGTAAGATTTATGTTTCTGATACTAAGGAAAATCGGAATACGTAAAACTTCCCTCACTGTATAGGCATACGCCTATCTATCATTGCGTCCTGAAGTGAGGGTAGTTATTATACCTCCACCTCTCAACGACGATAGCACTCATGTCAATGCTCCAGTCTGCCCACGACCACAGTTATTACAACATAGCCGAAGCGTCGGGGAAAATTATACGCGGTAAACACCCATCATCATCATTATCATCATCATCAACCTATATTAGTCCACTGCTGGATGTAGGTCTTTCGCAAGACGCGCCACTGAGACACCGCGCCGGTCTTCGGTTCTTCTTCTCCAGTGCTTGCCAGCTACATTTCGCAGATCGTCGCCCCACCTTGCCGGAGGGCGTCCTACACTACGCTTACCTAAACGCGGTAAAAATACCCGTGTAACAGTTTAATGTGTGTTATGATCGCAAAAGTTTAAAAAAGTACTATTGATAAATTTTGCTTAGCTGTCCGGCTTTTCGCAAAACCGGAAAACCGGGTTTGCACGCCCTAGTCAGGACGTAATGTCAGATAGGAAACTGATGGGTGGCTGAACTAATGGATGCCCGCGACTTCATCGACTGTCTCCACGGGTGGTGATTATACACTTCCTTGTTTCGATATTATATTTATGCATTCCATCTCTTATAAAAAAGTCCCCAAATATTATAAATACATTCACTTGTTCTGTTTTTTCTCCATCAATCAAAATATTACACGCTGTTAAACATTCATATCGAATACCATAAACTTAGTCTTATGATTGTATTTGTTTTTGTATTTATTGATTTACTTTGATTATGACGGTTCATTCTAGGTATGTAAATGCCCTTATTTTATTTTTTATTGATATTTGATCTTATTCTAAGCTTCTCTCCATCCAAAATTTGATTGGAAAATACTGATTTGCAGCGATATAACCGCCCATTATGCATTACTATATTTTTAAATAGTTTCAAATAAGATTCTATCCTATTATTATCTTACACAACATCTTTTTTGCTTTTAACGTAGTTAAACAAATATTTTTAGAAGTAATATATTTTTTTTCTATTAAAACTAATAGGAAAAACAATTTCCAGAGTTCAATAATATTAGAACGAATCCTCAATAGTTCTCTTTTTCCAAATTTTAGACTCTACGGGTCGTTTTCACCGATGACTAATCAGTAGATCAAATATTTGACGATTGTTTAATACACAAAATTAAGAAAAATTAAGTAGGGGGTAGTAAAACATTAAATAGGGGATGCTTTGTCTGTCACGATCTGGGAACTTTCGTTTTTATTAGTAGTGATCGCAGCGTGCAACTGTCAAAAGACGCGGCAGTGTGTGCGGATGTATACAATTCCCTATGTTGAAACTGAACGGTTCGCCATCGCGCCCGCCAGCGAACTAGGTGTGTTCGAGCCTTTAAACATTTTCAGATATTATTTTTGTAGATTGAAGAAGAAAGTAAAGTGCAAACTTAATTCAGCGACCTCTTGTTTTTTTGTGTTTTTATTGCTCTTACAACAATATGCAACAACATGTCACTTATTATAGGTGTAGGTCCAACAATCTAGTTAAAACATACATCTGAAATTATTTTCAAATATTTGAAAATAGAACGAGTTGGCGTGAAGATGCCATTGTTCTTTAGACTTGAAAATTTTCTCTGTAGATAGATGAAGAAAAAGAGTGATGGCCCGAACACACCTAGTTCGCTGGCGGTAGCGATCAGTGAAACGCTGTCAAATATTCGCTGTCAAATCTCAAATCTGACAGCGATATTTGACAGCGTTTCACTGATCGCTACCGCCAGCGAACTAGATGTGTTCGAGCCTTGAGAGGGAACTTCGTTCAGTGACTTCTTGTTGTACTTGTGTTTTTAGTGTTCCTGCATCATTTATGTAACTTTTATACTTAGGTCCAACCATCTACTTCTGTTTATTTTCTTATACGCGCGTTGGGATCTAAATCGTTTTTTTAAGCCCTATTACAAGCCACGAATTAGCGGAATAAGTATAAATTACAGTTATAACATAAGTTAAGCAGGTAAGTACCTAACTTTGGTAAAGAGGTAAAGTTCGCGCTGTTTTCTTGAGTGTGTAGTTTTGTTTTGTGAGAACCAGAGACGGAGTAAGGATATAACACACCTAATGTTGAGCTTTAACCATAATGTTTAACAGTTGTCATTAATTAACAAACTTGTGTAAGTAATTTGTTCCTACTCTACAATAAGTTTAAAATTTTTAATTTTTGTTGTCAAATTTTCGCTAGACCTTTTGTTTTTTTTTATCAAGCCCTCTTATCGTTTACCATGACCTAATTTATTGCATGAAAAAAAAGGAACTGAACGAAACAGGAATGAAAATATTATTAAAATCATGATTTTCATTAGCCCATGGGACCATTAACAATTTTATTTTTATTAGTACCATATTGTGTTTATTTCTTCGTTGCATGCCAAGTTAAGCGGTGAAGTGTGTGAACTCAATGAGTTATAAGAACTACGAGGCAAAAATAAATCGTTTCATTTCAAAACTTGGATGTTTTTCTTAATAATTAAACTAGCAGTCACCCATCCATCGATGCCACGTAGCCAGTGTGAAACAGCCCTTAGGTAGAATAAGAGGCTAACATCAACCATCAGCCGTGTAATGGCAGGGTCGGTTTGAATGCAGCTTTGCATCACAAATACGCATTGTATGCACATTTTTACTGACTTATTTCTCTCTATCTGCTGTTGGTACAGCAGGTGGGGATACTAACCAACAAAATTTAAGTTTTTTTTAGGGTTCCGTAGCCAAATGGCAAAAATGGAATAGGTCTTTAAAAATGATGTTGAGGTTTATATGGTTTTTTTCTAAACTTAATAGTTTTTGCAAGAGACATTTCCAAAGTGGTAAAATGTTGGCCCCCCCCTGTAACTTCTGATGTACTTTACTATGTAAACTACCAACGATATTTGGTTTGAACGAGATCTAGTTAGTAGCTTTTTTTTAATACGGCATTAATTTATTGCGTGGTAGGTAGGGTACGTAAAATAAAAATAGTTAAGCAAATCTCTCTCTTATGTTTATCTTTGACTACCTCCCAACATTCCAAAGAAACTTTGGTTCTAGTGAGCCTGAACACAATTGTGATATTTTCAAAATAGAAAAAAGTGATTCCTCTTTCGCCACAGTTGTAAGTTTCAATTGCAAGTCCGCATAAGGTCCATGACATTAACATGAGAATAGAGACAGACTCTGAGTCAGTCTTCACACTTCGGTCGACGGCCTGGAGTACTTGTATTACTGATGTTGGATTAGACGCTAAAGACAAAATAACAATTTATTATACAACACCGAGGCACTAATGAGTAACATAATAGGTATCCCAAACATTTCTAATTTCATAAGTCGCATACGTTGTTCCCCATGAACGTGGAATACGCTTTCGGGCTTAAATTCGGCAAATTTTTATCTTCCGCACTTGATGTGCTGGTTTTTCCGCAAGTAAGCCGCTGGGGGGCCCTTTTTGCGTGACCCTTGACACGTGTTGCTCGAACTTTTTTAGGTTCTACGACACGCCGGTTTCCTCACGATGTTTTCGTTCACCGTTTTGAGAGTACTGTAAGTGCACATAACTTTTTCGACAGAAAAACTCATTGGTACACGACTGGATTTGATCCCATGATCTTCGGATCGGAAGGCGGGGCCGCTACCACTAGACCACTTGTGCACAGTGCTCTCTGCTTTACGGCTTATAAAGATATTATGTTACTCATTGGGAATTAGGAGGTAGGTACTCCAAATTGCAACCCTCTATCAAACGAGGAAGGATCTACAACATGTGAAGATCGCGGGACATTTTTCTTTTTTTTTTACCTAAGTGTGCCGCAGTACTCCAAATTGCAACCCTCTATCAAACGAGGAAGGATCTACAACATGTGAAGATCGCGGGACATTTTTTTTTTTTTTTTACTAAGTGCGCCGCAATGACTTATTTGCACGCACTTTTAGAGGAACAAGCCTCTTTTCGAATAAATGTGATGAAACATTTATCACAAAGCAATTTCGAAGAGTATCAAAACAACAGTCATCAACGCGAGCGCGGGTCTTCTGGTCGCGGAACTAAAAAATTACGTATTTCTTTGTCTTATTGTACTAGTTTATGATGACAAACAGACAGACGTTACAACACAACAAACATTACCTAAAAATATTTCAGGCAGGACCGCAACCACTTTAACTGTGCTCAAGAGGCACCCGATAAGTCTAGGTTGTATTCTTAATTTCACAAAGAATTAACTAAAAGTATATCAATCAAAAGAAACAAATAAATATATTTCATTTAATTCCCATGTTATTATTTTTGACCTGTTGCCACAAAAAAACATTGTTTACGAGGCAATTTTGTATTTGTATTTGTATTTATTGTTTTAATTTAATTATAACGGTTAACACCAATTACAATAATTAAAGACATAGGTAATAGACAGACAGAAAAAAGAAAATAAATAAAGTATAAGTAAACAGTTTTGGTCAAATTTAAATATAATGTCAATAGTAAAAATATAAAACAAAATGTCAGGACAATAATATACTACACTATAAATTGGAATTCCACACACAGCTATAAATAATAATAAATAAATAAATATTATAAACAATCCACACAACACTATCTAGCCCCAAACTAAGCAGAGCTTGTACTATGGGAACCAGATAGCTGATATAATACTTGAATACGTTTTTTTTTTGTAAATACATACTTAGAATACAATATAACACCCAGACAGAGAACAAACATTTATGTTCACCACACAAATATTTGTTCTCGGTGGGGATCGAACCCACGACCTACGGTGCAGGAGGCAGAGCTACCACCAACTGAGCTAGAGGCCAGTCAGCTATACATCACGCTCACAGAAAAAAATGCTATTTTATGGTGCAATGCTTTTTTATGGTGACCTACGGGTCATGCACGTCAGGAACGCGCCCTACGATGCACTGCCCTGCGTCCATCAACTGAGGCATACAGATGTTCAGCCTCACGTGCCAGTAATATCACCGGCACCCACACCCTTCAAACCGAAACACAGCAACGCTGCTTCACGGCAGAAATAGGCATGGTGGTAGTACTTCCCTGGACGAGCCAGACACAAAGAGCTCTACTACTAAGACCTTTTAGAAGAGAAATGCAAATAATCCTCACTGTAGACCTACCACAAGTTCTGTCTGGCTCTGTATCTGGCTCTGGTTTTGAATCTGTGTGAGTGTTGACTAAATAAATCCTACATCAAAACGTCACACACATAACATACACTGGTGAGCACTCACACAGACTTAAAACCAGAGCTAGAGACAGAGCCAGACAGAGCTTGTGGTAGGCCTACTGGTCAGCTACTCTGGTCAGCTACTGGTCCGTAATGATCGAAGGTCCAACATCCTCGTTATACAACAATGGAGGTATTTGCATCTGAAGATTGACTGCAGGTGGATTTATGTAGAGCAGTTGAAACTATCCTGATTTGTATAGAGATGATACAACCTCCCTATTTAACGTCTTTTCGACCCTGTTCTACTAATATTATAAATGCGAACAGTATGATGTTTGGATGTTTGTGGCGCAACTACTGAACCAGTTTGGATAAAATTAAGAGTAAATATAGCCTGGATCAATCAAGGCTACTTTTTACCCCACAAAATTAAGGAGCTACCACATGGATAAGGCCGCTTTCAGCCGCTAGTTTCTAAGCGTCACATGCGTCTTCTTTCCACCATCCAAAATTATTTGTCTCAGCGGTAGTCTTGACTTATTTTAGAGTGAAGGTAGACCAAAGAAAAGATGTCATGGATAAGAGAGGAGTGAATGCAGAGATGACAGCTGACAGAGGGGAATGAAGGAGGAAGACATGTTGTGCCGACCCCACATAAAGTGGGATAAGGGCAGAAAGAAGAAATCATGTTCTATTAAACTAAGTAAAAATACAAATGAAAAATTGTACATGTGCGTAGCTACTTTTTTTACATCTGTGTAGTACCTACTTCAGCCTCACTCACTCTTCAGGATACAAAAAGCTCTATGAAGATCTTATGAGGTTCTTAAATATGAAGTTCTTATAAAGAAGTGGCCTAAAATGCCTGAATAACCCACTATTTTCTATGGTAATAAGTTCACCAACAGTACCTATCCATTTGGACAATAATGATCCAACATCGTCGTTAGCTCAACAATGGTGAATATTTGCATTGAGCGAGCCCCGAAGATTGACTGGTGCGCTGGCGCAGGTGGATTTCTATGTAGTTGATACAACTTATTCAGCTTTTACAAAATACGTATGAAACAGTTGAGTTATCGATAGACCGTTGCAAATAACGAACTTTGCAGAGTTCAGCCGATTTCTATCACTGCATTATTTAATGCTTTCCTATTAGTTTCAAGCGATCCAAAAACCTTCTTCCTGCAGATTTTAGTATAACCCTTTCCGCAATAAATTCTTAAGACCGGTTTATCATGACTGTCAGAAATTAATTAAAACATGAAATCTAAAACAAAACCTAAATCTGGACTTATCACGGACACGGAACAGAAATAAGTTATTACGTAACCACAACAGCGAGGTGATAATTTGAAACTCACACAATGCCACACGTAAATGATTACTGTCACACTTGTTACAACTTATGCACTGTACCAATGCGTGTGCGCAGATATAGATACATTTAATTTTAAATAGTTGGGTTTGTTATCCTTCGTCGTAGATAGACAATGTCTGAGGACAGACAGACGGACATTTGCTTACTCTATTATTTAAAACATGAACTTTAATTTATATAGTTTTTCAGTTCACTGGTTGGGTCGGCAGGTGGCGTATGTGTCTTAATAGGCTTTAAAAGGAGCCTATCCGACGCACGCTTAAAATCTTTTCAATTTAAAAAAGTGACAGATGATAAGAAGAAACTCTGCTCAGAGTTAAGCACACCTCTGTTACGTGTCCTCGATTTCTGTTCTTTTCGGTTTCTCAAGTTTTTTAAACTCTTGTTTTTTTTTATGTCACTAGCTGATGGAACAAGCATATGGCCCACCTGATGTTAAGTGGTAACCATCGTCTATAACAAAGCAATGCCTCGCAGGTCACGCATGTCAGGAACGCGCCCTACGATGCACTGCCCTGCGTCCATCAACTGGAGGCATACAGATATTCAGCCTCACGTGCCAGTAATTTCACCGGCACCCACACCCTTCAAACTGAAACACAGCAATTATATTGTCCTTATGAAAGTTTTAATAGAAAATAATACTTTAGTGCGAAATTGAGTACTTGCGGGGTACTGCTAAAGTCTAGGTCAGGTGTGAACACTACACCTGACAGCATCAACTAATAAACAGTCACTCACTTGACTAAAAAACGTCAAAACATGTTGTACATTTTTAGGGTTCTGTACGCACCCTAATGCAATATCAGTCTTTGTAAAGTCCACTGCTGAAAATAAGTCTTACCCCCATGTTTAAGGATTGTCATGGTCACCAAACTTGGTGTAGACTGATAAATAAATCATAGTGACGGTGTTGAGACTGACTCAAAAGTCGTGCGCACATCTAGGCGATCAGCTGCGATCTGCGATAGCGATGGCGATCAGGGTCACCAGCAAGGGTTTGACATAAATGTTTTTTTATTCAACTAGGGTCACCAATAAGGGTTTTGTATATTTTTTTATTCAACCAGCTGATAGAACAAACATATGGCCCACATGATGTTAAGTGGCAACCATAGCTTATAGCAAAGCATTGCGTCGGAGGTCACGCACGAGAATACATCCGCACACACTTGTCGTAAACTTTGACAGCAATGCACTGATCGCCATTGCAAGCGATCAAGATGTGCGCAAGGCCTTACTTGAGATATACCTACACGGTAAGTGTCTAATTGTCTGTCTGGGTGTTATATTATATTCTAAGTATATATTTACAAAAAAAAAGTATTTAGGTATTATATCAGGCATCTGCTTGCCATAGCTCTGCTTAATTTGGGGCTAGATTGTGTTGTGTGGATTGCCCACAATATTAATTTATTTTTTAATTACCTACATTTTGTACAAGTACGGAACACAGAGTGTACGAATTAGTCTAGCACTTCACTAATTTCGACATGTTCTAAGTTTAAAAAAACTCCTCTATATATACCGAGACCGGTCTAAGTCGGACAATGGAAGAAAATTGTCACCGTATCGAATTATCCAGTAGATAATTACAGGATAACATGCTTTTAGCCCACCGCTGGACAATACCGCAGAAAGTGCGATAATCAACCTTACTTCTTAAGAAATAGAGTTGAAATTATCCGTCCATAGCTGTCACAAGGGTTATTATTGAGAAAAAAAACTAAAATGGCTTATTCGATCGGTCGTATTGATTGGTTTCTGCGTATCGGTAAACGTTGTAAGTACTTGGAAATAGGCAGTGAGTACAGTATAGCTTTTCCTGCGGTTACACTCGCTTACAAGGCAATAAAAACCGTAAAACTTCTCGCTCGCCTTTTAAAAGATATAAAATCAAGGAATATAATATCTGAATAGTCCAGATTTATCCCAAAAAAAAATCATAAAAATCGGTTCATCAGTTTGACTTCTTCTTCTTAATGAATGGCATCTGTCCTTTTCGAGTAGTTTAATGAGAATGATGATAAAAAATTACATAGATAAAATACTTTTCCGTCATGTCGTCAGTCGTCTGTCACAGGTCTGCCCTACCTTTGGCATTGGAAATAAAGATGGGCGTTTTTTCCCAAAACCATCTGAAACATTTTCGATCAAATCAGAATATCACATGATACACTTTAATTCCAATTGCTAACACTTTGAGCTAAGACCTCAAGTAATGTTGGTTAAAATACCACCGAAATTACACAACAGAACTCAAAATAACACCAGAAAAACAATTAAAATCAAAAAGCTATGTGACTTCCTGAAATGACAGAAAACGAATCCCACAGAAAAACCACTTCATAAAAACTTGACAGGTAAGTACCTACCACAGATACAAAATCATTCATAGCTCGATAATAATTGACACAGATACAAACCTTTCAGCTCCATTACTTATAATGTTTACCTGTGTACTTTTTAATTGTTTTCTAGAATATTCTAAGTACCTTTCTTAATTGCAATAAAAAATGTTCTATACCAACCAACTCGTGTAAATGAGCCAAAGCTACGTTCACACGAACCACGAACAGCGAAAAGGCAATTATCTTTATTTTCTGACACTGTTTAAGATAAAATGCACCTTAACATATAAATAACGAAATGAATTGATAGTTGACCATTGTTGCATTCTGAGTTTTTGGTCGGCATCGAATACTCGGCGCGGCTTCGATACTTTTGGCCTTGTGTTAGTGTAATAGTTTTTGCACGCATTTAAACAAGCCCGCTTGGGTCCTGATTTTTGTCGGTTTAGTGAGGTTCCGTTGTTTCATAATGAAACTCAGTCTTGGTCTTGTTTCATAGGTCAAGTCTCTGTAATCATTGTAGATGAGTGAACTTATTTTTTTCATCTACTTGTGTATTGTATGTTGTGTGCTAAGAAGCAAATAAATGAGTGTCTTATGTCTATGAGTTAGATATAGGTATACAGATTAGGAGAAAATGTGCACATTTAGAAGAAACGCCGCACACTTATCCTAGGCATATTATTATGAATAAGAGGGACGGTCCCGTTATTCTTTCAGGATAAAGAAAGAAACATCATTTGTTCAACCACTCCAATTACATACATTAAAAATAAACATAAAAACAGAAAACTTAACATAAATTGTAGATAAAATTCAATAAAAATAATATTTGTATATAGGAAAAGGTTTATAATTGAGTAGGATTGCCCATTTTAGCGAAGTTAGCCTATTTACACCACAAAAAAACATGGTGCTGACTAGGCTACATAATTAAATTTAAAATATGGAGACTTTCAAATTTAAAGCCAAACAAAGATTTCAAGACCATCCACAATCTCGAAATTTGCAAGTTTGTCCCATCCCTATTTTATTGTCGCTGCATTGATCCAAAACGACCCTGGATCGCAAACATCGATTCTACATCGACGTCACCAGGACTCGAGAAAATGATATCGGTGCATCAGCTCCAATCTGCCATCGGTATACTTTGTTTGGTGCAAATATGAATATGTAGGATGATAAAATGATTTAGATAAAACAGAATATTGTAACATAAGAACTGGCTGTTTAATCAGCGATCACACTTAGCTTTTTATTAACAAGAAGCACTATAAATTCACGGCTGCTATTGGTTGAAATATTGACAAGCAACGAAGAACGCCAATCACGCTAATTTTGAATTTTCAACAGCCAAAGCCATTATTATTCCTGCCTTATTGTCTAACTTGAAATCCATTAACAGCAATACCGTCTTTACCATAAGGGCACACGGGGCCCGTACCCAGGGCCCCCATTCTCAGGGGGCCCCGAATTACAGACAATTCTCTAGCACATTTATTCTCAAAACATTTTTGTCGAGCACTCTACATTTTTTTCACAATACAAGGCATATACTACGCCATTAGACCATTTGGTCATGCTTAGTAAATAAATGTTATTATAATTCGCTTTTATTACTTTTCAAAAGGGCCCAAAATTCTTTTGTGCCCAAGGGCCCCAGCCTAGTTTAAGACGGCCTTGATTATCAGTGAACTTTACTTTAAGCCGATTGTCACAAAAGTGATTCTTGCAATCCAACTGAATAAATACACTTTTGATTTTGATTTTTGATCGACCCAGTCAGATTTTTTTTATTTTTGTCCAAGGTATTCAACTGAAGTTCATTTCGGCGTTACGCAATTCCAAAATACGAAATTCCATAATGTTTCATTCATTCACTAGGCTTGAATTTCGGTGGTGGTGGTGTTGCTTATGTCAGATAGTTATACAATACGAAAGTGACAATTTCAAGTCTAGGGCTAGGTTTAAAATGTCAAAAATGAAGCTGATATCAATTACGAGTTTACTTAGACTTAGACAATAACTTTTCACGCGCACACGTATCTTTTTTTCAAGCAGTAAAAACAGCATCACATTATTCGCTGTTGTAATAAATGCTTAAATTGTCACAAGCAATGAATAAGCCAATAGAAAAATAATGAAAAAAAACCAGGCCATGCACTGTATGAGTAAGTAAAATTTCCATATAGCATGTTGGTGGTGTGTACAAATATTTTAGGTACGACCTTAAAGTGTAGTTTGTGTGACTTTTTGTGCAAAAAAGTTGCAATAAAACCAATATTACGCGAAATTATTGCCCTAAAACAAAAACGTCAAAACTGATGGAATGTGCGAAAGAGATGCACTACATATAAAGTCAATAAGAATGAGATAGATGCGCAAACGTGTTATCAGGGCTAACTTGGGACACGCACGCTAAACACACTGTGTATGAAGAAAATACGCAATTATCGTTTGATGACGAATTTCTCTAATAAAACCAAATTATATAACATTATTTATTGTTGGAATAAATTTTTTGAACATTTCGTACAAAATATGCGCCATATTCTTTTGAGGTTTTCTCTGTAGAAAAAACAAGAAGATTACCTACTGCATTGTGAAATGACAGAATGATTGGGCATCATTTACACTACCAACAAACAATAAAAACGTGATTTGCATACAAAGTTACACGCTCAATTAATTTGCATACCCTACCTTTTACGGGTAGGTAGGTAGGGTATGCAAAGTACCCGCATTCCTTAAAAAACGCGTCAAAAATGTTCCATAAAAGACGAATAGCGCCACCTGTAGCAATGATACGGTAAATCAAAATGGCGAACACTTTGTCTCACTTACACAACAGCTGTTATGTATTGCCATCTCTCTCTTTTTGATTACACCATCGATGGAAGATTATGATTGCTGGCATTAATGTGTTTTGATTTATGTTTCAGTTTGTTTGTACGTTCCTTTTGATAGGTAATTTTTCTCAGAGAGATTGTAATATACAGGCACAAAATAAACTTTGTAGGTAAATGTTTATGATTTCATTTGCATGTGGTTAAGGCATACTATAAAAAAGCTACTGTTTAAATACAACATACAACGTACCTACCTAGGGAGGTACTTAATTTTTATAACCTACATAGGTACATGGATGCCGTTTAACCACTAGGCAAGGTTATGAGGGCAAAATAGTAAAACAACTTGTTAATGGCATCATGCTCAGAACAATTTACTATTATGTTTTTATTATTTTCATCCCTTTTATAAAAAAAAGCTTATGCAACTTCATTTCACTCCGGAATCTACAAAGACCCGTAGGTACCGTATTAGACAGCTCAATTTATGTTTTTAATTTAATTTAATTAGAATGGGCCCTGATGTTTTTTTTTACTTTGTACTGGCGCTCGACATTTTGCCAAAACCTTTTTGTTTATTTGATAATCATAATTTTGTGTTACCTAGTGTTACTAACTCTAATTCATTTTATTTTAAGTTACCATTGCCACTTACAATAATTAGGCAATTATCCCTGTTCCATCAGCTAGTTGTATTAAAAGAATATTTGTTTTTCTTCTACGTCAGTTTTTGACCTTCTCTATCAGTTTTACCAACATTTATTTTCATAATAAGACAATTAATTAATAGTTCTGTCTGTTTTGTTGACATAATTAAATTACAAACGACAATGATAAATTATCCTTATAAATATTTTCTAGTAGACTTTGGAACACACCTGTGGAATATCTACATACATACTTTTTACAAAAAACATACAAACAAACATACTACACGTTAATCTTTAGGCATTAATGTTTTTAGAGACAATTTATAACATTAAACATACTTTTTGCTTTCAAAGTATCATAATAATCAGATTGTAGTTGCAATTAAAACAGAACAATTGAAGGTTCTTAAAAAGAAATATGACATATCTACCACCTGTCATAACTAACACCAGTGTCACCTGACCCGGGTAACGCTTTAAGCTTCTCATCACCACAGGTCGTGGTATAGTGGTCAACTGCGGAAAAACGATGCGTTTTATTCGGTGATATCGATAGATACATGAATCGATTACGCACTAATAAAGGTTAAAATAATAAAAAAAACATGGTTTCCCAACATGGCGATGTTAATTACAAAATTATGTATCAATCATAATTAATGTCATTTTAAGGAATGAAAACTGACAAGTCGTAACAAAATAAAATGTACCCTTCTGCATAATATTATTACAGCCTATTATTGCCGATTGAAATTGATCGTAATAAAGAAATTACTGTTCTGTTTTGGTAAAAATGTGTTGTATTACATATTCATCGATAATGCAACAAAATCGATTATATTTTCTAGTAGGTATAATAAAAAGATAAATTAATGATTTAAAAAAATCGTCAAGTGCACAAGAAGAGCCTCTTTAAAGAGCACTTAGGTCCTTTCACCAAACGGGTTTGAAAAAACTAGAAACATTATAAAAAAAAATGTTTAAAGGAGGCTGAAGAAAAAATCCAGTGGTGGTGATATTAAAATAGTTATTATTAGTAAAAAAAAAAAAAAAATAGTAATTATTAGTAATAATAAGCTATTTATGGAAGTGGAAGTTGAGAGGAGCTAATTTGATCTGATAAGATCCTCAGATCTGGGTGTAATAAGGACTTTATGTAGAGTTAGGAGTATTTAGAGGAATACATAATTACGCCATTACATAATATTTCTTTTATCTGAAGGGCTTTGTCGCTTTGTGCCTTATATTAAAAAAAAACACTTAAAAATTTCAGTTTTGTTAAAAATATTTACGGTATTTGCAAATAAATACCTCTCTACGTTAAATTAAAAATTGATCTCAGTAATTTTCAAATACATAATTAAAATGGTTAACTAAAGATACGGTTCTTGGTTTTTCGCGATGCATAAAATTAGATGAGAAATTGACGAAAAAAGTGAAAATATGACACGGTACACAGTGGACACTGTATCCCACTACAATTAAGATTAAATCGATTTGGTGGTCGTGTTGATGTTACGAGTAATAAAAAATAAGTCTATTCTAAACGCACTAGATCTAGATCTATTCTAGATCTATGGCATAGTCTCAGACAGAATGCGCTTCTCAAAATTGTATCTTTGTAATACACCCTCATTTGCCAGTAAGTAGACGATAGCAAGCACCTTGGAGGAAGAAATTCACTCGGTAGCTTTTGTCAGTTCTCCATTGCCATTGTCAAAAAAAATTTGCTTGAGGATGTGTTTGAGGCTGAGTCGAGTCTCGAGCACTCTCAAGAATACGTTTTTTGACAGTTCTGCATTTAAAAATGTCAGAAATCTATGCTTGAGGCTCGACTCAGACTTAGGTAAGCACGGAATACGGGCTTTTGAGGTTAAAAAGATGTATAACCTCAAAAAAATTTGCTAAATACAAGGTGTATCTAAATATGTGTACTATGCGAAGGTGGGGGGTTTCAGACCACAATGGTGATCAGTTGTGGGGGGGAGAAAATTAAAAATTCCTATTTTCAGTTTCCCATACAAAAATATTTAATTTCATAATGCCTAAATAAATTGACAACCCTATCCTTGTAACCCCTTGACCCCTTGACCTACTACCTCTGTAGGTCTACTACTACTACCTACTACCTCTGTAGCTGAGTTTAGGGTTGTCACTTTGTATAAAGTCAGCTGTTCATGTTGAAACTTCGTTGCAGTTTTTTTCAGAGATACCAATCGAAGTTCGAAAAGTCGTTGAACAAAAGTTGTTCCCCGGGGGGTGGAAATTCACCCCCCTTCGGGATAGTACACATATTTTGATACACGTTGTATAAAATTATAATTTGCATATTTTCGTCTACCTGTCGCCACTGTTAGAATGTTAACCCCACAGCAAAGCGTAATGAAAAAATAATTCACCATGATTTATAGCTTACTCAGACCTCCGCAAATTGCCGACCGTTTGAGACGTTTAACTTAAGTACTGCCTGCGTATGCACTCCGTTAATTTAAAAATAAAAAATCGCGTCTCAAATCGCGATTTCGTTCGCGGGCTTTTTCGGATCGATAATGCATGATTTTAATAAATATACAGTAGGGTTAATGTTGTGTGATGCTCCATGTCGATTTTGAAGTGCACTGTGCAAATAAAGTTTTTTTTTTACATAACGGAAGAAATTTTGTATATCGGAATTGTTTAGCTGTTATTAAATTGCCGTTATTTTTAAAAACAAAACACAGCTTTTTTTTTTTTTTTGCATTGTAATTCATAATAAAAAAAAACTCAGGACCATAGTAAAAATCATCGAAAACCAATAGATGGAGAATGCCCAAAATCCTACTTCCTGTTGTAAGACAAGTTTGTATCTGGATTACTTTAGACTGATCTCAATAATAATATTAAAAAACAATAAAAAGCGGCCAAGTGCGAGTCGGACTCGCCCATGAAGGGTTCCTTAGCAACAAGTAACATAATATACTTAAAAGTTCTTGTAGTTCGTCGAAAGGTAAATTGCAGCTTACGATTTATGACGTATAAAAAAACTACTCATTAGATCTCGTTCAAACCAAATATCGTTGGAAGTTCGCATAGTAATGTGCATCATTTATTTAGCTCTTATAGTTTCGGAGAAAAATGGCTGTGACATACGGACGGACAGACAGACAGACAGACATGACGAATCTATAAGGGTTCCGTTTTTGCCATTTGGCTACGGAACCCTAAAAAACAAGATAAACGTCATACCTGAAGTAAAGCCACATCCCTACAATAACCGATCAATACTTTACGATGTAATATTAACGGTTTTTTGATTGGCTCCAAAACCCGCTATCAACCGAAGCGTAACATTACGTCTGACATTTGTAGCTGTCACAATGACAGGTGTCTCGCAGACGTTCCTTAGGCTAAGACTAGATCCTTATTTAAAGTAAACGATGTATTATCTCGTATGATAATTTGAAACAATAATAATTACTTGCTAGCACATTAGCGGGCAGCTAAAAGTATATGTTTAAGCACATGTCTTTAATCGAAGATTTGCTGGCATCCTGTGTTTCTTTATTATTTTATTTAAACGGTATGTTTATGTGGTGGACGTACGGGATTAATATTTAATAAAAATGTAGCGTAATTACTGGATTGGAAAGACAAGCCTTTATTATATCCGTCAGAAATTAGCAATTACGTAGAAAAATGAAAAAAAAAAAAAAAAAAAAAAAAAAAAATATTCTGGACAATTCACACAACACTACCCAGCCCCAAACTAAGCAGAGCTTGTAATATGGGAACCAGATAGCTGATATAATACTTGAATACATTTTTTTTTGTAAATACATACTTAGAATACAATATAACACCCAGACAGAGAACAAACATTTATGTTCACCACACAAATATTTGTTCTCGGTGGGGATCGAACCCACGACCTACGGCGCAGAAGGCAGAGCTACTACCAACTGAGCTAGAGGCCAGTCAAAATAAAGCAAATAAGTCAGAAAGCTAAAATACATCAATAAATTTGACTACCACGGGAAATTAAATATGGTACACCTGCATATTTAATACAGTTATACCGATATTTATTTATACATTAATAGTTAATACACATTGTGTGAATTTAAGTTTTTTTTTAGTTTAGGTTGTAATGTCGAAGAGAAATGAAATAGAGAAGCGTACCTTAAAAGATCGAAAACACATATGTCAATTGCGCGAAAAGAGCCTCCTTGACACACTAAATCACATTAGTTCAAAAAAATAGTGTCACGTCAAGAAGAAGAAGCAACTTGATAATGTTGTCAACTAACAAGGCAGAAGGCTTGCACAGGCCATAAAAACAATTAAACAACAATCAAAGCTGGGTCACGTCTGACCGTGGTCCGTCAGACCCTGTAATTGAAGGGTTAACCGCGCGATACACATAACTTGTGTCCCTAACCCCAGTGGTCGCTCTGACCAAAACAATGTAGAGCTGGTACCAAGAATGTAGCAATAATCATTTTAAATCAGAACATATTACTTGGATTATTATAATAATCTTTCTTAACCCTTTTAATAATTTTAGCTAGCCTTCACAGACGACTGATCTTCCCGAAGAAGATTGCTTCGTAGGTCACGCACGTCAGGAACGTGCCCTACGATGTATTACCCTGCGTCCATCAACTTGTAACTATTATTATAGTTACAATAGTTACACAGTTATAACGTGTGCAATAAATAATTTTATATTTTTTTTTATATTTCATTCTATTCTAAAACGAACGTACTTGTAGATGTCAGTTCCACGCGAGCAAGCCTAGAAGAACAGGCAAAAAAACTACGGCGTGATTTCTACCGTTTTTTTTATGAATGATCTTTTTACCGTAAAAACGCGATTAAACGCGTTGGCTCAGTGGCAGCCCTATAGTATTATCCCATTGTTATATAAAGCCGCAAATACGATCCCTGACCGCTTCTCCATCACCGATGTTGATATCCAATTGAATCGCAAAACGGTTACGATAATAATTCTTTCTTCTATTACAGTAATGATAATGACACAGACATAGTAAGTAATATTACAGTTCTATTCTACTACAGAATTTTTGTAGTATTACAAAATACCCCGTAAAAATATGATTATAATTATCAAAGCCAAAACCCTAATAAGTCATGTCAGGGAACCAGATTATTTAACAGAAAGGCCTACGTACTACCTATTTTACCAAATAATTGTCGCAACAGTTTTTCTATTTTTTATTTATGAATCTGAATAAATAATAATAATAACAATAACATTGTGATAGGACACGTTATAATTAAGGCCTGATTTGACCTCCTCTCGGCTTTACGGGTACTTTTGTAACACCCTGTATAAAAAATATTATTTTTGCATTCATAGGCTGAGGAATAAGGTAAACTGTGTTTTAGAAGAAAACCGATAATTAAAAATATAGTTTAAAAACTTGAACGATGAGTTTTCCACACATCAAACCACTTAAATATCTACAAAAAGCGAATCATACAATTTTTAATAGCTTTTGTTTACCATTCTAGTAAAATATTATGCAAAGTAGAGGTCTTACGTAAACAGTGGCAGTCCACTATAATACTTTAATCTTTGACGGTCTTCGTAATCTAAATATTGAACCCAATAATCCTTGAGTAACTAATCCTTGGTTTAAACTGTTATTTTCGTAAAACTGGCTTCATTTTGTGCCAGAGATTCGTCGACCTAAACTTACACGCCAAAATGGCCGAATCAGTAAAGTTTTGCATATTATTATATTCCGTTGATGATTTATCATAATTTTATTCAAAAACTGGCCAAATTAAATGTTAATTCATAAAATCAGTGGTGAGTGCCAACACAAGTTGTGTATAGCCCCCCCCCCCTTTCAAGTCCCCCCCCTTTGACCCCTTCCCCTCCCGACTTTTGGCGAAGAGTGACAGTGTCGCGAGTTCATTGGTTTTTTTCCACCTCATGCTCAAACCCGTCTAAAGAAGTTTTCACTTCAAAAATAGATTTGCGACTTCTAAACCTAGACTTCTAGACTTCTAGACACGTCTACACCAAATACCCTCTATTTGTTTCTTACAAACTTCGAACTTAACCTACCTACCTCATGCCATTAAAAGGAAACTGACCAACCTGTCTGACCAGCATAGTGCATCGTCCCGGTATCTGAAAAAAAAACAAAACCACGTTAATAATAATGTAAATTGTAAATGTAAATTAAAAATAATGTACTGAATGCTTTAGAGGTATATTACATGTACATGGTAAATTAACGTTTTCAGTATTAAACTCTACAATAGATTTGAACCAATATTAACCAATATTTTGCTATGGGTTATTAATGACATTTATTGAAATTTACACTCTGTGGAAACATCATGTTCAAAAAAAGAATTCTTAGAATTGATTAAGTAAAAAAAGTCTACATTCTTTTGATTTCTGCCAGTCTTGTCTATGGTTCTTTCTACCAGCATTCCTTCTAATCAAGACAATTTAATCAAGCTTGTACCTAACTTAGATAATTAATGTATGTCTTTTTGCGACGATTCCTTCAGAATGGTTAAAATACCAAACGCCTTTGCATAATGATGATTGTTTTTTGAATTCAACTAGTGAGCTAATAGGGGTACGTTTTTCTGATGGAATTCAAGTCCAGTGTCTTCTCTATAAATATTGTGGACAATCCATACAACACTATCTAGCCCCTAATTAAGCAGAGCTTGTACTATGGGAGCCAGATTACCCCCTCCCACCCATACTTTTGGCGATGTTTGTCGATCTTTGCCGAAAAGTTTTTTTTTTTTTCAAATGGACAAAATGCTAACGATTCTTAGAACGCTACCGAACAATGATCTGCCGAAAAGGTGGCGAGGGCGTAACCCCAGTTCACTGAATTTTTCCCACCTCAAAAAATGCTTGAGCTGCTTGAAGAAATTAAGAAAACAGATTTCATTCAGTAAAGACCAACAAAAAAAAATCCATTTCAAAGTACCAATACCGATGTACTTAGATCATACTCAGTTGCAAACTGGCTAAGCAAGTTAGGAGCTAACTTGGAAACTCTGGTGCATTACTAAGTCTAACTTAAACTTATTTACATTATTAGTCGCCTGGATACGTGACTGAGTAATTATAGGAGAAATTGCTTGTACCATAGACAATTCATAAGCGAGAACCACAGACAATAGCACTGCAGAATACAGTGTAGAGCAAGCTATAGACAAAGTGAACCCTTTGTTTCTATGTCCTTGTTTATGGTAAGTATTTAGAGAAATTGCAAATAGGTATTTAGAACATGCTTTTGTTGATAGTGTCAAGTGTTTGACCATCTGGTGTTTCCAATTTTTGGTCTAGACTTGCGGGTTTAAACAAATAAAATAAATGTCTTGCTGAGAAAGTGATTTTTTATTAAGTTTTAAAATAAATGAAGGTGAATGAAGGCTCTATTCAATACTAGGGGGGAGTGCTAATTTGTCTAATTGTTGCCGTATGCCGTAGAACATTTTTAATCCAACGAGCATTTTATGCACTGAAAAAAAACTTTCATAGAGTCTGTTCAGAAAGAGAGCCGTCGTGGCCAAATTGAGAACTAACGTTTCGATTTATATATGGCAGCTCATCCCTTTCTTTCTGTCAGCATTTTGCATCATAAAAATTTAATAAAGGTACACTAGAACACTAAATACACTAGGTAGGTACACTAGTTGTGATATGATCAAAACGCAACAGACGCGCTATTGTATTGCCCACTTAACAAAAAAGGTGATGAAGCACAGCAGCGCCCTCCAATCTCACGACGGGTCACTTTCTGAACAGACTTCTAACCATTACACATTGTACGTACAGCTCAACCATCGACTGCCTATCCAGTCATCATCATTACTTCCTGCCCTTCCCAGCCGTTTTTCTTCTCCGCTCATCTCTATCATTCGTCATCTCAGTACCTAAATATCCTATCCAATCATTATTAAAAATAAAATTGCCAGTAGCTCCATCAAAAGAGAACAAAATTGGATTCCATTTCTAAATTTTTAAAATAAGAACTTCTACGTTCCTTCGCACGCAGATTCAGGCACTCCGACAAATTACGAGATAACACCGCATTTGTATGCGAGACGCGTGCGGCTTCCGATATTACGAACGGAACGGCGGCGGCGCCCACAGGCTATATATTTTTTAGTTTCGGAAGTTCAGATTGGATATTAGAACAGAGTTCAAGTTTAAAAGTACTTGAGTATAATAAATAGTAGTCATCAGCTAAAAAGATAATTAAAAGATCTCTGTCACAGGATCCCAAATCCTGAAAAATAAATGGAAAAGTAACGAACAAGCCTGTGGGAAAACTAAACGAATATATTATATTCTACATTTAATTTTTTTTTATCTGAACTAGATTTTATTACATTCATAAATGTATTTTTATATGTTACCTACTATTATTATAGGCAAGTTTACTTTAGCCTACTTATTTATTTTGACTATCATAAAAAAATACGAGTGTTATTAAGACACTTTTAATAACACTCGTATCATCTTTTCACCAAAATAAACCCGCAAAAACATTTACCCCAAATCGCACACGATTTTCATAAGTTTTGTATCGACAATATCTCCCGCCCACACCCTATAGAGGAATTTTAATAAAACACCTTATTGTCGTAAATTCAAATGAAATATGTCGAACAATATGTCGGTAGAACAGATGAAGCGATCTTTGCCTGATTTTTCTTTTTTGTTCGCTGCCTTATTACATGTTCTCGACGCGCTTAGCTTTTCATAAAAAGAACGCAGGTAGGTGTGCTATGAAATAAAATTGCTAGATGAGAATATGACTGTATCTTCCCATTTTTCGGAGTTTTTGGTGTGTGGATCATTTTTTTTCAATATTGACAACACCACCTACCTATTATATTATGAGCGTCTGACTTTATATATTTGCTTTTATTTTCCGGGAGGTTATTCTTATAAGCCCTTTTTCACATACCTATTCTCAAATAATGTAAAAATACCGGAAATAGCGTCAGCAGATTGAATTTTAACCACTCATACCGATTATTTTTAAATCTAGAACATATTCAAACTTCGAAGGTGATTCAACGTTTAGCACGTGTTCAAAAGCTATAAAGCGTAATCGAAAACAGTTTAGGAATCGCGATTTGCAATTGTCAACATCCGCGCACCCATTTGCATTTTATAACAGTGTTATAACATTTCTGGCAGTTTGTGCTCTTTTCTCAACATGGTAATGAGGCCATCAATTTTTACGGAGACGCGTCAATTCCCGTTTTATTCTTTTCGAGATTTATATCACTTTTGTAAGAACTGGCTGCTTATGCAAATGTTTTTCAAATAAAGAACGACCCCTTTTCGATGAATCACATCCAATGATTCCTGATACGTTTTTGGAACTTGTCATACTACACGATCTAATTTTGCCCAAACATTAAATAATTACTCGGTATAATCTAGTTGTAATACCGCCGTATTCAACGGTTAATGACAGTTAACCCTTGCACTAGGCACGTCGCAAACTTAAGGCTATTGAACACACATGGCGTTCTTGTTTGATTCTAGTCATGTAAATGGTTGAATACATAGTTTCCATTGTAAGTTAAAAAAAAATACGGGTTGCACTCCGGGAGTGCCGGCAGAAGTGAAAACTTGATTATTAACGTAGGAACCCTAAAAGTTGTTTATTTTATCAAGTTCCTCAATGTAGTAAAACCCCAATCAAAGTCCTAAGGAACCCTAAAAATTTTAGCATTATCAAGCTCCTAAGTGTAGTTGAAATTCCAATCAAAGTGCTAAGGAACCCTAAAATTGTTTACATAATCAAGGTCCTAAGTGTAGTTGAAAGTCCAATTAAAGGCCTAAGGAACCCTAAAAGTTGTTTATTTTATCAAGTTCCTCAATGTAGTAAAACCCCAATCAAAGTCCTAAGGAACCCTAAAAATTTTAGCATTATCAAGCTCCTAAGTGTAGTTGAAATTCCAATCAAAGTCCTAAGGAACCCTAAAAATGTTAACATTATCAAGCTCCTAAGTGTAGTTGAAACTCCAATCAAAGTCCTAAGGAACCCTAAAAGTTGACCACTTAATCAAATTCCTCAATGTAGTAAAACCCCAATCAAAGTCCTAAGGAACCCTAAAAATTTTAACATTATCAAGCTTCTAAGTGTAGTTGAAACTCCAATCAAAGTCCTAAGGAACCCTAAAAGTCGACCATTTAATCAAATTCCTCAATATAGTATAACCCTAATCAAAACCCTATACGGAACCCTAAATTTTACGTAAAGCCAAATCCTCAACGGGTCGGAACCGCTAGAAGGGACCTTGTCGCGCGACCTACAAGTAGGTCCTAAATGAAGTAAAACGGCAGACATAGGAGGAGGGGGTTCTGGGGGGCTAAGGGGGGTCACAGCACGGCTCGCTTCGCTCGCCGCGCTGTTCCCCGTGGTCGCGTGGCGGCTCGCTTCGCTCGCCACGACGCTCCCCCCGGGTTCAGGAAGAGGGGGTTCTTGGGGGCTTAGGGGGGTAACAGCACGGCTCGCTTCACTCGCCACGCTGTTCCCCGTGATCGCGTGGCGGCTCGCTTCGCTCGCCGCGACGCTCCCCCCGGGTTTCGGAGGAGGGGGTTCTGGGGGGCTTAGGGGGGGTCACAGCACGGCTCGCTTCGCTCGCCGCGCTGTTCCCCGTGGTCACGTGACGGCTCGCTTCGCTCGCCGCGACGCTCCCCCCGGGTTCAGGAGGAGGGGGTTCTGGGGGGCTTGGGGGGAGTCACAGCCCGGCTCGCTTCGCTCGCCGCGCTGTTCCCATGGTCGCATGGCGGCTCGCTTCGCTCGCCGCAATGCTCCACTCGAAAAATAAATACAGTACCAATGACCACTACTACCTGCCGCGGGCGGCCGCTAGTTCATAAAATCTATAATAGGTATGTACCTATACCTACTACAGTCACGAAAAACGCCTTGGTATGCTTGCTACTAACTATTATCTATTCTGTGACGTTACCGGGTCATAGTAACTACTAGCGTATCTGTAGCGTCTTACGTTTTTTTTCGATTTTTATTATGAACTCTACGTTGTAGTCTTAGGGTACATTTCTGCAAAAAATCCGTCCTACGCTTTTTCGATAAGGTCACGTGATCCTGACGCCCTGACGCCCTGACGCGAGTTTAAGATTTTATACCCATTACAGAAAGTGCTCAACGCCGCTAAAGAAGTTTTCACTTCAAAAAATTGGAACTAAAATAACTGAGTAGGTAATAATTGAAAATACGATGGAAATTTAACGATATTGATATTGCTGGCAGGTAATGTTAGTTACAATGTTTTACGAGTTTCAGCCACACATCTAATCAGCTTATTAATGAAAATACTTCAAACTTCAAAGGATTTAGGTATTTTTTTTTATTGTTGATAGCTTAACGTTTGGCTGCCATCACACCTGAGGGCTAGTGAAAATGCAGCCTAAGGTGGAGCACGCTTATCTATTATCCTCTTGTTCACTCTTGACTTCTAAATTCCGAGTTCAAATTAAAATAATCCATATTCTTGATCAACGTGGGAAAAACTGGTGCTATCTCTGTACTCTCTAAGTGATCGTTTGAGCCACCGCACCGGAAAAATAAAGCAGCTCACTTTAAAGATTACAAAATAACATAACCAATCAGAGAGCACAAACTCCGAACACCAATAACCAGACATAGACAAACTCACCGCATGTTCTAAATTTAAATTGTTCGAATTCGCGCCACGTCCGCGCGTTCCCGCCACGTGCATACGCGATATTGCATAAAATTACAATAAAGCACATCCACACTAGCGTCCCGTATGGGGGACACCTTGTTAAATTAATAAAACAATGGCTTATTGTAAACATTAAGGTTTGTAATGCGTTTTGGGAAAATGTCAGGTCATTGCCGTATTAGGAAAATTGCATTGCTAACCGGTACAATCGTTCACGACTCTGTAACCACACTGAGAAAGTACAAATGTGGTAGAAAGTACTAATTATACAGGGTTATTCATTATTAACTGCAAATACTCAGGAATTAGGTTCAACAAATAGAATAAAAAATATTTATGAAATTATTTTTTTAAAATTTGATCAAAATTTTTTTCAAGTTTTTGTATCAAAATTTTATTTTTATTAATTTCTTTACGGCTATTGCTTATTGATTGCCACGGAGAACAGGACGATGACCCACCCAGGCGGTGACTGAACGCAAAGTGTCACTCACGGCGTGCGGGCGCGGATCAAAGGTCAGAATAGGTCAGGCACCAATGATTCCTTTATCGATTTTCTCGGGATTTTCATAACAAAACTTAAAAAAAATCATTTCATAAATAATTTTTATTTTATTTGTTGAACCTAATTCCTGAGTATTTGCAGCTAATAATGAATAACCCTGTATATACCAACTAGGGCCTACCAATAGAATAAATCATTCAGAATGTTTAATCTTGCTAACCAAATTGGTATTATTCTTATTGTGTCACTGGTTTGTTCGAAAAAGTGTGGTGAAAAGTTTTTTTGTATTTTTCTTAGAACGCATTCAACGGCCTTAAACTTTTGTTTAAGAAATAACTGAAAACGGGTCACTGACCTAACCACAACATCAGAGCGGCTGCTCTCAGACCCTGAAATAAACCTTATCTCATAAGACCATAGACAACGCAAAGACCATAGAGCTTTGTTAAGGCGGAATATTCATACCCTTGCACAATAGAAGGTGTCAAGTGACGTTTAGTATTTGCAGTTATCTTATGTTATCTTATCCTGGCTGCTGGCGACTAATTGCCTTTTCTTGTATTCTTGTAATCATATACAATAACGACCGCTAATGAGTGTTTGTTTTGCTTGATAGATGCACGAAAGGTTTTAGCTGCGAGAGAGAAAGGTATGTACCATCTTGGGTTTTCAAGGTGTTCGAATCATAAAAAGAATAAACAAAACGCCTTATTTTATATTGATCCTCTAGCACTCAACTAGCCGTCCGTTGCCATCTCTATCTTTTGATATGAAAGTGACAAAGACAAGAATATATTTGCAAGCCGTAAAAATGATGTTTCATGTAAAATAAAAAATAATGAGCTATGACAAGTTTGAATTTATTAGACGAACTCTTTCTCACGAGACTATTCGATATTTGAATCGGAACTGCCAGCCTGTTTGGTTTTGAGAATACTGTTCTATATATGAATTTTTCTCTTCACATTTAGGCAAACTTTAACAACCTCTTTCGATTATTGCCACATAGTAATTCGATTATTTCAAACCATACCACCACAAAAAGCGGTATAATCTCCTACTTCCCGCTGTTTTAGATCTTCAAAATAAAGCTATCAAGCTCAATTTTGCAACTTTCTTTCACCAATCACAGACCATCAAATCACGTATGTCCATTTTTCACATCCAATAGTAATAACTAAAATAATTCCACTGCTATTATCAACACACTGGTAATCAATAATTTTCTATCAATGACGCCCGGCCGCTTATTAGCATCGGAAAAAACAATAACTGTGCTCAGATTATACGCTTCAGTGGAGGAAGGATTGTGTGGATATGCTCCAGTGGGCTTCATATTAAAGTCAGAGTGGATAAAGACGAAAAAATATGATTGTTTATAAAGCAAAATTAAAGACTAAATAGAGCTGGAATATACAAATAAATCTTTCTGAGACAACGATTTATCTTTATGGTAACTTTATTTCAGTTGATGAGATAGTAAGATACCAGGTTAAAAGGTGTATGTATAAAAAATAAATGCATACTCACGTGGTCTACTGAGAATGTGAGATGAGAAAGAGTCTCATTACAAGCTTATAGAAAAGGGCAGTGAAGTATTTACCTATTCATCAATTTTACAACAATAGGCTTCGATTTATGGTGATTTTACAAGTATTGTAACGGTGTCTGTCGTATAAAATTCAAAGTCGTATCCACATAAATCCAAACAATAATAAGTTTACGCGTCCGCTGTGTAAAATCACAGTCGACGATATAATCCTCATAATGCTCTGCGCGAGCGCACAACGTAACCTTTCACACCTATAGCACGCTGCGCGCGATTGTACTACTTTGTACTTTCAATATTGTTCGCACGATTGTACATTTAGGTATTTTTTTTATTAGAGTTCAATACTTTACAGATTATAAATTGAGACGAATAAAATTGGTAGCAACGCAGAAATTACTGCGAATGCTTCAGCAATAAAACAGGTTATGGGCCCAGAAAAAAATTATAACCTCAAATTATAATTAATTTTGTGTCTTAAGTTGCAAATTTGCGCTGGAAGTTTATAATTGCCATAACCGCCATAACTTTTGACATTATTCTGAAATAATGAACCGAAATACTGAGAAATCGCAATATTACCGTTACTTAGAACTATAACTTATTACAGGAATCGTGACCGAGCGCCGCAGCTAGTTTCATTGTACATGTTATTATAATAATTATTTGAGTATCGATTGAGTGTTGATTTGAGAGGAATTTATCGGATTTTACTCAAACAAGTGCCAAGCCTAGTTTGAAGGGAATGAGGGTTCATGGTTGCGGCATGGTATTTACGTAAAACTTTGTATTGAAAAATGCATTTGCTACACTGAAAAAGCTCTATCAGTCAAACAAAAAACAAGTAAAATTACTAGTGATTTGTGACTGTGATTTGCAATAGTGTAAGAATTTACGGTTGTAATTATGAAAAGGCTGACAAAGCTAAAGATCTAGATTGTAGAACCAACAGTGTTCTAGTCATGTCACACAAAATATCTATCTAAGAGCTTTTACACAAACGCCCAAAATGAGAAAATAAAGATCAAATTTGTTTTCTGACAATTTAGGAAGCAACATAGTATTTTCATTTTATTCCTAATTACGATTTGGTTGAAATTTTGTTTAAAATCCTTAGTTTTTTTTATTTCATTTGAGTCCTTAGTTCATTTCATTCTTTTCATTAGTTCATTCTTTTTGATTCCTTAGTTCATTTGAGATTCAGAGTGAAAACGAGTCAAAGTTAAGCTTAGGAGTGTCTGTCTTAAGGAAGAAACTGGCACATTAACTCAAGAACTCAATAATCCAATTCGCACAGATCGGATATCAGGGCCCCATAAAGGTGCTTACACACGCGGTATTTTTAGCGATGGCCCATAACGCGCGCACCGGGCCCATAGCCATAAAATAATATTCCTTAATACATTATAATAGTGGATCCTGGATGGGTAATGCTCGTAAGTATTGGAATTACAGGGCGGTGTGTTGTCGTGGGTGGGGCCCTACAGTTAGCGTTATGTACGAAGCGTACTCGTAGCGTGTGCTGTTTTTGAAACTCGTACTTTTGTATTATTGCCTACGTCTCACTAAGTTGGAGTGGCACCACGCTTGGACTTAACTGCTATTATTATTTTTGTTTTGTAAAAGGATCATACAAAAAAACAGAAGGATCCCAGCCATAGTTCGTTGCCTGTTCTTCTTGGCTTGGTGGCGTTGAACTGACACCTAGACTCACCTAGCTTTAAGACGTTTCAAAGTGATCCTTGAATAAATACTTGACTTTGTCTTATAATAAAAGTTATTAACTCAAATACCTACTCTTTACCTAAGCGCTGTGGGCTATTATATTTAGGCCGAGCTTTTAGAGGAAAAGGTGTTATTATAACGCACACAATAAATGTTACGAAACGTTAGAAATAATAGCAAAACCCATAAATAAATAAATATGATTATAAGTTTACAAGAAACTGACTTCATGGCCAAACTGCCGAACCAATTTTCATGAAATTTCTATGGAACCAATCTGGAAGTATTAGGTATCTCTCAGATATTTTTTTTTCATGTCAGCTTATAAAGGATGAAGTTAATTGTGATAACAATCATAAAAAAACTCAGCAGTAGCTGAAATTCATCGTATCGTAAGAAGGTACCTGATGTGAGCTAAATCGCTAAGCTAGTAAGCCCGCTCTATCTCGGACTCCAACCACACATCTGATCTCATCGCATCATTTGATTGGCTGCGGGTGGCGAAATTGTACGATGATGGTGATTCCATTCATTTTGATGACAGATTACATTTTTAAATTGCGAATTTGTCGGCTGGCATTCGATATTCGAAGTTTAATTTTTTCTAGCCTGGGAAAATTGTCTATTGGTCATAGTTTTATTTTTAATCAAGAAGCATGACAAATTTTGTGAAAGTATTTTTTAAAAACAGAAACGCCGAAACAAGAACGAACATTTTACGCCGTGCAAGTCTTGTTTTTTTTTTTAGATTAGCAATACACCACGGATACTTTGATTTGGACCTAATCAAGCTACAAGTATCAGATCCTTATTTATTTAAAAGATATCGGTGGTATAATCAAACAAGTCGGTATGTTTAATTAGTACAATCTTAACTTTATGCGTTTGAGATTGGTATGGTAATTAGCCCTTTCGCGCGGCCGTAAGTGGCGTTTTCGTCCTCGTGTACCAGATTAGATTATTGCTTCTTAATTTAAATTTAGTTTGGTTTTAATTTATTTTGTGGCATTCGAAAGTTTACCTAGCATAAAGGTTTATTTTGTGTTGCGTTCTTAAATGAAATGTCTACGTCACTAGTCTTCTTCTTCTTGTGTGTCAAGAGTTATAAGTGATCATGATTATATAGAGCTATCATAATACCTGAATGCATTTGACTAGGTAATAAAAAATATTTTTTTTATTGAACTTATTTTTCTACCATTTCCGATATTTTTTCCGTACTTTTCTAAGTCTCGTCTATAAGTTAGTACTTACAGATAAAAATAAGAATAATTATAGAATTTTTAAAGGTAGTGTGTAAAAATAAAGCTTGTTGTACATCCACGAGTGAGATATCAAAAGAATGAAACAAAGACAGTATAAATAAACAAATAACTCTTTGCGACATTCGCAGCGTGAAACCGAACGTAATGTATCTCTCTCGTTTCTAACCGCCGCCCGTACTTATGGCCTACTCCGGCTTTTTAAAATAGGGACCAAAAATAATCTCACAAAATGTATTGTTTTAACTAGCTATATATGTACCTTGAAGACAATAAAACATTTCTACAAATACATAACTTATTTTAAATGCAAGTAGGGTGAACTCATCTAACTTCGTGACAAAAGCAATTGATCAATAAAATACCAATAAATTTATTAATTACTTTAATTCAGACTTAGCCTGAGTTTTAATCAGTATTTTATGAGGAATATAGGCACAATTAATCACATTTGTTTCTAGAAACCTAAGAGTTATACCAAATTTACCAAAGCAAGTCAACTTGCCTAATTCCGTGGTGACCTCTTTAAGTCCGTGATAGCTACTACTTTAATTCTGATATAACGGAATTATACAAGTTAACTTTATATAAGTTTAATAAAAAAAAACTCCTTATGTTAAACTCCTTCGAAGCTCTGTAAACTGTCATTGTTGAACTCAAAACATTTTCAACGGCGGTTTTGAGATCGAACTCCGAGTATTTTCTGTTCTTCTTGTTGTGGTCATCCATAATATCTGAAATTAAACAAGCAAATTATAATGATAAATACATACCTGTTTAGATTTAAGCGTCTGGTTAAATTTCCAGCTCGTATTAATAAAACAAATGCTGCGAAATTTTTGGTAATAAAACTACTCACGTAATTACGTGACAAGTACAAAAAAGTGTCACACAATTCCGTGATAGCAAAATATATAATATTGGCTCAAAGTCGTCATTTTAATTAAGACAAGATAAAACTAATAAAATAACATCAATCTTATCTACTAAACTCAAAATAAGTCAATTCTTTCAGTTAAAACCACAAATAACTGTACATAACTACTATAATTCTGTGATAGCACAGAAACCACTCAACCGCTAAAACGCTAATATTTATGACGAACAAAATAAGCTCTAACACTAAAACAACGCAGAATTATGACGAACTTTTTACTGCCACATCAAGGGAATATCAATTACAATTCACTTTATTAGAAAGAAGCGAAGAAATCTGTTAAATACTTACATAAATACAGCAAAATTCGCCACCATTTCACAAACACAGCCGAAACCGTTGAGATTGGCGCGCGAACTGACAAAACCGCCAGTTGTTGCTATCTCGCTCACTCGAGCGTCCCCAAACTTTACAGACGAATTTGAGCTTTATTACAGAGGCAAAAGGCTGTATTTAAAGTCCTTGATTTCACTCGTACAGCCCGGTTATAGCGCTCAAACCAAATATCACCGAATTAGACGAGTCACAGAATTAGATGAGTTCACCCTATTTAAAAAATACACACAAATATTTGAGCTATCTGCAGACCATTACAAACGATCTCGAGATAGCTCAACTGATCCAAACGAGTGCCATATAGGTAATATCAGACCGTTTTAAAGTTTGCATGGTGTGTATAGGGCTCCTCTTTACCGCGGTGTTTTTTGGTCCCTTGTAAAAAAATACTTATTGCTAATTAAAAAAAAGCTTTTACTGATTTCACTAAAGGAGGTTTTACGGTTGATCTCTTTATTGGTTTTTTTTTAGATATAGTGCAATGTCCGGCTAGTTATTTTAGTTAATTTCCCGCCTTAACCCAATTCAAAATCTCTAAATCAAAATGTTCAAACAAATTAGTTTCTACTCCCGCGCAATTTATGACGATTATTCACCGATTATATTGTTAAAACATAAGAGTTTAGGCAATTTAGTCATATCTCACACTTTAAAACCCTACTCATATTTGCACATTTTTGTTTTGTAAGGATTAACACTCTTATTGCAACGTAATAAGGTCAGTTATTAATCTTTCTCAATTTTCCGAAAGCATTTTGAAATTGGTAGGGTTATAAAGAAGCCAAAAGAAAGATGGCGTCGATTTATCAAAGTATCCGTTTTGTTTTTCGAGTAATTTTGAATAATTTGTGAAGCCGCTATCGATACAAGGAATGTTATTTATTGTTTGTTTATTTTTTTAACTAATTAATGCACCTTGTGTTGATAATTCACTTAAAAATATCCCAACAGAACAGTGATATGGATACTATCACTAGAGAGTACCAAATGAGAGTTAAACAGAAATGGAATGTGCTATGATCAAGCTTTTAGACAGAGTTCCTAATGTTGAAATCCAAGGGTGTACCAATGGTCCAGGACATCAGTACACACACGCATAATGGAGCTTAAATGGATAGGTGGTGCCAATATTTTTGACGTCTTATAATTCGATGGAGCCGGCTGCACGCACGAAAAAACATTACTCATGCGGCGTTACCTCACTCCGAAGCGTTCCATCTAAGGCTAGATGTGCAAGCGAGAGCGCGGAACGAGCGCAAAGAGGCACGCACGGCCTCCACGTTCGGCAGCGTTCGACATCTGTCTCTCTCATAGTTGAGTGAGCGATGCGTCCGCGTGGACAGCTGTATGACGTTTTCACGTTCAACTATCGTCAGTAAGCCGACTTTACAGACAACATCCATATGGCCCGCCTTACGGTACACTGCGCTGCGTCCATCAACTTGAGGCATACAGATATTCAGCCTTACGTGCCAGTAAAGGTTGACGGTGGCCGAAAAAAACCAACAAATGGGTTGAGGATATGGTCAACTTTGTAGGCCGCAGAGTTGCATTTGACGAATAGCCTTACAAACAGGCACTTTACCCAAAAACTTATCTTAAACTCAAACTCAATAATAGTATATTTCATTACAAGTGCGGGAAGGCTGTCATTGCAAAGAGTTTCGACAAATGTCTACCCGAGCCGAAGGCGAGGGTTGACAGTCGGAACAAGTTGCAATGACGGTTCCGCACGTGTACTGAACGACTATTTTTAATACAGTTGCGAAAAAATTAAGCAATTCAATAAAATAATAAAAATACCATTTGCTTTTTTCTCTTCTCTCCACACAATAAGTTCGTTGTATGTATGCATGTAGCGACTTTTTGACTTTTCCGGTAAAATGTTCTCCGAAGCATTTTGTGCAATTATACTGAGTTCCAGTGGTGTAAATTAAAAAAAACTAGGGTCGAAATTACTCATTTTGTGCAACAAACAAATAAACTCGCAAAGAAAATTTCTGAAAAATGGCGCCAACGCCAACCGTAAAATATAAGCAGAGATTTTTTTTTTTCTTCACCCATTCAGGAAGGCAAAGGGAACTATACCCATACAGCCAAGTCTTCAGTAGATTTTTTTTATTGATATGAATTGAAAATGAAATTTAATGAGATGAAATGAAATGAAACCTAACATAACTCATTCAATCAAATCATTAAATCTGTTAATGAAACAAATTAGTAGCTTCTTTTTAGAAATAATACGTATTTGCATGAATCATAAAAACTTCGATGAATTTTTTTAGTAAAAACTTCATGGTTGGTTTTTCTTTTTAGACATTATTTTGACAGTTGGGAAAGAAAAAGCACTAGTGCGGAAATGGTAAAAAAAAAGCACGCGTGTGTAATAGCCCACATCCCGAACGCTATACGTCCCTGCAATACGCCACTTTTTGAGCAACTGTATTAAAAACTTTTATTCAATACGATACAAGAATCACTTTGAAACGTCTTAAAGCTAGGTGAGTCTAGGTGCCAGTTCCACGCAACCAAGCCTAGAAGAACGGGCAACAAACTACGGCTCGGTTCCTACCGTTTTTTTATATGATCCTTTTAAAATTCTGCTTGTCAGATATACTGCTGTCAATTATTTGATTGGTCGATTAGGAATCCGTGATATTTACCCTTAGTAACAAATACTATCAACGATGAACGCCTGAGTAGTAAGTCATCAAAAACTGTGACAAAACGATTATATAAAGTGTGACCTATAAGTTTTAAGAGAGCTCCAATAAACCCTTCAAAGACCCCTACTGTTCTACAAACTGTTCGCTGCGAACCCTCTCCATCATTCCAGGACACGAACAAGATTATTTATTCAATAAAACAAATAGCATTTAATAAAGTGTGACTTTTGTCGCTGTACCATGTAATCGCAGACATCGATTATTTGGTTATGGTATTTCTGCTTCTTCTTAATTAGATGGCATCTGTCCATTCGAACAATTTTTCCAATGTCAAGTGATATTACATAAATAAAATTGTTTTTAGTCAAGTCAATCAATAGACGAGTCGGCTTAATTATCTTTGAAAAAAAAATAAGTTAGTTTTTTTTTCAAAACATTTAAAATAAAAGTGTATTATAAAAAAACTTGAAAACCATACTTTAAACTGCTAAAATTAGCTGTGAAAAGTCAAATAGGAACATTTATTCGGATAATAATGAAAACGGCTAATAAAGCCGGGGACAGACGGGCGCGAGCACCTTTTAATTCTTACACTCCATTTGCTGCTGGTGCAGTTCGGGCATAAGAAAATCTATGCAGAGGCAACATTTAGCTTGAGAACTTTGAATCCAAGCCAATACATAATAAAAAAAAAAATAGAGCTTGTTGAAGAACCGACTACCTTTGGAGATTAAAGTTTCTCGAACTAAAAGACGAAACGTAGGACGCGATTAAACCGCGTTTATTATTTTCGACTTGAATTGCAAGGATCACTTTAAAACGTCTTAAACCTAGGTGACTCTATGTGCCAGTTCCACGCGACCAAGCCTAAAAGAACAGGCATTAAACTTTTATCTTGGGTAATTTAACAGTGCATCATAGGACACGTTGCGTAAGCACGTGACCTGCGAGGCAGTTTGTGAAGGCTGCAACTATTTATTTACTATTTAAAGCCACTCCATACCACCGTTGTCCCAAAATATTTCCCTACCCGCTGCCCTTTCATTTGTTCAATTGCCCTGCATCCCTTTTGGCACATTTCTTTTATCCGCTTTTTTCTCCCCCAATGCACAGTAATAGCTGAACAAGAAGTAGAAACACTACATTAAATGTATCTTTCCTTTGATGTACGTAACGTACTTTGCTACTCGAAGTGTAGTTTAGCAATCGTATTTGTGGTACATTTTGATATCCTTTGAATTTAACTTGAACACAAGTGCAAGAGTCTTGATTGCAATTTCATTCAATCTCTATATTATTATATCTATATATAAATTAATCCCTATTTTCCTTGGTCACACCCACACGCGTGAACGGCTGGACCGATTTGGCTGAAAATTAATGGGGAAAATTGGGGGCTTTTATCCCGAAAAGGTAACGGGATCAGGGCGTAACGGGGACAGGGTGAGCGAAGCCGCGGGCGTCCGCTAGTGGCTAATAATATTAATTTTAATTCAGACTATACTTGAAATAACATTTTTGGTCCGTAAAATCTGAATCATTTCTTTTTACAGAATTCAAATCAATTCAAAATTATTTTATTGAAACATGAATTTATATTATTTTATTTTATTTCTATTTCAGAGAACTATGTACATACAATTATATAAAAAGTGTCATCTGTCTATACATTTTATACCAATAGCGCGTGACTATAGTTCGGCCGTTAAGAGAATGCGTTCCTGACACGTCGCGATTGAACTGACGACGTAACTTTGTAATGGCGTTGCAGTTACGATAAAAATATTTTTGCTGGTTGTTTACCGTTTTAACAATTGATGAGCATTAAAACAACATTATTATATCAATAATCAATGAATTTTATAATTTTGTGCCAAACTGAGTGTCAAATAACTTGTTATACAATATTTTTCTAAATCTATACTGCGCTATTACAAGGTTATGTCAGCGCTTTATATTTGTAGTGCTGTACTAACTATGTGACTAACTGTTCAAACTGTCAAACGCATTCTCTGAACGGCCGAATTATAGGTACAGACCTTTGTATACCTCATATAAGACTGTGTGACCTAAAACACGAGCCCCGATTAATAAATAAGTATTTGTTGTAGTATCACTACCGCATAACCTTTTACTGTGCAGAAAGAAAAGTAGATTCCGGAATGCTTTGTCCCGTGAAGTAATTATGAGCTGATAATTTATATTTAAAACAAGTAGCTATGCCAAATGCCTTTTCTAAGTTATGCAAAAATTAACAATTAAGTCTTGCATAAAATTAACTCAGGAATGCATGTTTTTTAAGAAGAAAAAAAGCGGGTAAGGTGAAGTACTTACTTGGTGACAGCCCTCATAGCTCAGTTGTTAGTAGCCTTGCCTTCTGCAATAGAGGGCGTGGGTTCCATACCTATGCCCTCTATTGCAGCCACCACACAAAATATTTGTGTGGTGAACACAGATGTATGTTCTCTGTCAGGGTGTTATATTGTATTCTAAGAGTGTATTTACAAGCTTGGTTATCTCATGATGAAACAATGTAAGTAACAATTACAGGTACAGTCGCCACCACGCTTGGTCGCGTGAAATCATCTATTAGACTTACCTAGCTTTATGACGTTTCAAAGAAATCCTTGTAATACTACTGATTATTATTTTATATGATTAAACTTTTCAAATTTTAAATTCTTCAAATTAAAGTTTTCAAATATCTTGATCGTTTTTATATAGTAAAATCACAAGGTTTAGATTCAATCAGATGTTTATGAATAGTTAGAATAGTAATCATACATTCTATAAATTTAATTATTTATATTCATTCGATCTATGAAATGTTAAAAAATATTGTTAAAAATGTGGTCAAATCTGTAATTCTAAGAAGTTAAAGTTTTAACGACACAAAGAAACATAAAAAGAATAAAAGTATTTACGAAATGTACAAAATACATCAACAGTTGAGCTATCTGCAGACCGTTGCAAAACAATCTAGAGATGGCTCAACTGATGCAAAGAAGGTAAAAAAAATATTTTTGCAAAATAAATAAAATTGAAATCTATTTTTGTAGAGCTAATACTGTTGGTCATCTATCGATGCTGCCTGTACTACTTAGGTATATTAAGGAAATAACCTCAGCTAGGAAATGACGGGTGGCGGGCCCGGAGACCGCAATGTCAACAGTTTACTAACCGCGTGATTATAGTTAGCTAAGATTTAGCTCTTCCTTTTATAAACAGCTGATTCTAATACGGTGTAAAACAAAGGCTGGTTCTATTTCTCTTTTCTTTGGGGTGACGATCTGCGAAATGTAGCTGGCAAGCACTGGAAGAGAAGTGGTATCATTTTCAAAAACGTGATATAATTTTAGCAGTAGTAGTCCTTTGCCGCCTGGCATTGGGTATTTGCGTCTATTGTAGATGGTTTATAAAATAGCGTCAGGGGCGACTCGTGATTACTCATGCCCCTACTTACGGGACGCTACAGTGCCTGGGACAGGATTTTAGATGGAATCCGTGATGCTGTGGTAAGAAGAACCAAAATTAAAAATATAAAAAAAACATAGGGTAGGTGTCCGGGAAAATACTACCATGCCTATTTCTGCCTTGAAGCAGCATTGCTGTGTTTCGGTTTGAAGGGTGTGGGACTGTGGGTGCCGGGTAATTTACTAACACATTAGGCTAAACATCTGTATGTCTCAAGTTCATGGACGCAGGGCAGTGCATCGTAAGGCACGTTCCTTGTAGCATTGCCTTGTTTTGTTATAGGCGATGGTTACCACTTAACATCGAATGGGTCATGTGCTTATTCGATCAGCGACGGTAGGAACCGAGCCGTAGTTTGTTGCCTGTTCTTCTAGGCTTGGTCGCGTGGAACTGGCACCTAGACTCAAAAGTGATTCTTGCAGTTGTATTGAATAAATTTTATTGAGTTTGAGTGAGTTTGAGTTTGCTAGTTGTATAAAAAAATGATCTAATTGCTGTATACATAGCTAGCTCCTTATACAGACGGCAGTCGAGTCGGTAAATAAAATACAATAGAGTGATAACTCTCGTCGGTCAATACTGACGATACTATAAATCTAGGTCTTCACGCGTCAGCGCGCGGCGAGCGGCGAGATGTGTACAAGCTACTTTATACTGGGTGTCGACCGCTGATGGAGCGGAGGCGTTGGTAACTAGAAAAGAAAGAATCAAAACGAACAAACTGCATCTGACTTTAACTTACAAAATATCATCTGCCAATAAAGTTCAAATGTGTCAAATGCACGAAAAAAGCTTTTTTGAAGTGCGATTTAAATAAATGACAAATATTTTGGGCAATCCATACAACACTATTCAGCCCCAAACTAAGCAAAGCTTGTACTATGGGAACCAGATATAATACTTATTAGGCATTTTTTGTAAATAATATAAATACAATAAGAAAAAAATTACAAAACCAAACGCAAGCAGATTTTTGAAGTGAAAACTTCTTTAGCGGCGTTGAGCACTTTTTCTGTAATGGGTATAAAATCTTAAACTCGCGTCAGCGCGTCAGGACACGTGACCTGATCGAAAAAGCGTAAGACGGATGGAGAGTAGACAGCTATCCCCTCTCTACGGCGCGGCGAAAATGTATGCCTGGGCCTACTGTTTCGTTTAGGCAGCGCAGGGCGCTTGCGCGAATGTTCGTGTATGTTACAGCGTGCCAAATAACAAACAAGCCCCCCCTAACCATTCCAAAATATCAAACATGCTCAACGTTAATAATCAAGGTTTCACTTCTGCCGGCACTCCCGGAGTGCAACCCGTATTTTTTTTTATTCTATCTTTGGCGAGAAAACCAAGGTTTATGGTAAGATATTAATTTGAATAGTGCAAACCATAACTAACCAGTTACGTCTGCACCATCAATGTGCAAACGTAACCGCGCGCATGCTTGATTGCTTTTGTTTGTTCGCGTTCGTTTGCTTTCGTTCGGTCGGTCTGTACCCGCATAGACAATAGAGAAATATAAGTCTCAGATTGATCTCAGGAGTCAGAATCTAGACGCTGCAATAAATCTAAGCTAGTTGACGGCTGATAGTTGATTTACTATTTTTAGCTTTTCGCACGCGGAAAAAATGACTTTTGTCGGCATAGAGTCTTTGCCATAGACTATTAGATTTGTGGTTATACGTATTTGGTGGCTTTTTCTACTATTTCAGCTAAATAGCGTAAGTAATTCAAAATATAATAATAGTAATGCGGGCAATTCACACAACACTAACTAGCCCCAAATTAAGCAGAGCTTGTAATATGGGAACCAGATAGCTGATATAATACTAATATACATATTTTTTTGGAAATACACACTTAGAATACCATATAACACCCAGACAGAGAATAAACATCTGCGTTCACCACACAAATATTTGGTGATTCTCGGTGTGGATCGAACCCACGACCTACGACTAAAAGGCAGAGCAACTATCAACTGAGCTGGAGATCAGGTGTGATAAGACAAATATGATGTATAGATTGGTAAATAATAAATAATTTCTGATTTTTTTTAATTCCAACCTTTGTTTTTTTTACAAGGATCATTACAAAAACGACAAATATTTAAATAAATGTTTTTATCTTTTTTTTTCTACAAATCCACCTGAAAAATTAAGTTGCCGTTCAAATCGAAACAGTATTATAATGCGCTCATCACTATTTTACAACAGAATTAGTAGGTATTTAAATTAGAACGTTTTTATACTAAAATAAAATTAATATAATGCAAATTAAAGCTTTCCCTTGCACATACCATTATATCTAAACGACCTTTGAGAGCTAGTAGAAAATAAAATAACCTCACATTCTACCGTCAGTAATTTAATTGCTCCATAGAAATTAATTTCGCCAGTCTTGTCTTGTTTGAACATAGACTATCTAGAAATGGCTAGTTCAATGTACCCACTATACAAGTCATGTTCTTTCATTTTCCTTCTGTGACCCAGCAGTCGAATTTATAGAGAAATTCGACTGCTGGGTCACAGAAGGAAAATATATAGCATGCTTTGTTATAGTCGATGGTTACCACTTAACATTGTAATAGTAGAGCTCTTTGTGTTTGGCTTGTCCAGGAAAGTACTAACACCATGCCTATTTCTGCCGTGAAACCGCAGCGCTGTGTTTCGGTTTGAAGGGTGCCAGTGAAATTACTGGCACGAGAGGCTGACCATCTGTATGCCTTAAGTTGATGGACGCAGGTCAGTGCATCGTAGAGCACGTTCCTGTCGTGCGTGACCTACGGAGCAATTCTTTTCTATAGGCGATGGTTACCATTGAGCATCGGGTGGGTCATATGTTTGTTCCGTCAGCTAGTTGGAAAAAAACAGGTGGGCCATAATTAATTATGCAGCTAGTTCAAAAAAGATAGGACTTAAATTATGATCGTTTTGTATATTTTTCCCTTAATTTAGTTTTAGAGCCATTCTTGGATCGCAATCGTTTGTTCGTTTTTATTTCGTGACTGGCCTCTAGCTCAGTTGGTAGTAGCTCTGCCTTCTGCGCCGTAGGTCGTGGGTTCGATCCCCACTGAGAACAAATATTTGTGTGGTGAATCCAGATGTTTGTTCTCTGTCTGGGTGTTATATTGTATTCTAAGTATGTATTTAAAAAAAAAAATGTATTCAAGTACCTATTATGTCAGCTATCTGGTTCCCATATTACAAGCTCTGCTTAGTTTGGGGCTGGGTAGTGCTGTGTGAATTGTCCACAATATTTATTTATTTTACTCCTTGGATCCTTGTCAATGTCATTAATTTAAAGGAAATGAACCAGCTGTTATTCCAGTGTCCTGTGACTTATCTTGGCAAAGATTGTCAGAGAATCGTGGGACCGATACGCGACTATAGCTTTCAAAGAGAGCGATGAACGAATGTTTACAATTTGTGCTCCTTAGTGTAAGTAGGTTCCTAACAAATTCAAATTAAGAACAAAAAAACAGCTGTAGCTGAGTGTAGCTATTTAAAAAATAAGTACGTTCTACTTGAGCCCCGCGTATTCAACCTCATTTGAAAATAAAATCGATTCGTTCAGACTTTACCGTAAATAAAGTCTTTGCCTGACTAATTGTGACGTATTTTACGATCAGTACACTGTAGGGAATTAAAGGAGTAATTGCGTTGTTTTTATCAATCGACCATCGATTTATGACGGCTTTGACTCTTTTGAAGCCCATTTACGGTGGTAGTTCGATGTTGGATCTCGGAGAAATTACCTCGAATGGGAAATTATAGCCTTGAGGGAAATAAGAAAAAGTGAAAATGGCCGTTCTTGCGACGATGCATATTTGTAGCTAAGCGTTTCTTAGTTAGCTTAGAAACTATTTTATGATAGCATCATTTGGACCGATTGGAATCTTAATGCCATCATTCTGTGAACTAACAAAAACCATTTATTTTCCAATATAAATATTTGTCCTAATAAAATCTAAAAACATATTAGATTAAAAAATTGTACGACATCATAATCATAGGAATTTCTTACTGTCACTGTCATTGTCATTTAGTTATTATTATTAGACGATCAGGAATCATCAAGGACACCTCGAACTGGTCACTGACTTCTGTCCTCATTAAGAAAACCAGCAATGATGCTTCACAAGTTTATACGGACGAAAAAGCTAAATGTGCATTTCAAGGACCATGTAAGCAGCCTGTGTCATAAGGGTCCCATGAGATAAGTAACAAACATGGCTCGTTTATGCATTCAGTTGAAATGGATAAGACTTTCTGCTCATCACCATCATCAGCCTGAAGAATCCCAATGACAAAGGTCTCCCCCAAATATTTCCAAAATGATCGATATTGAGCTTTCTCCGATCTTTGCACTGTCAGCGGTCTATGTAAGAAGGCGTCAGTGTAGGTACATCTTTTGATTCATGATCCATTTGAAAAGTTTTCACCTAAGCGGTTGCAGTTCTACGATCTATAATGGCAATTGTCACCTCAACTTCCCAAATTCCGAATACCTACGCCTAATTTGTACAAATTCAAATGATCGGAAAGCAAAATATCCAATTCAGAATTTATTCTGTTCACTAAAACCGTCAGGATTATTCCGCCAGCGTTCATCACTAATTATTGATGATAAAAGGAAAGGAGTCAGCAAAACGCAAGACGAGACCTCAGTCCAATCGACACCAGACATAATAAAGCGGTCGTAAATGCAACACACCCAAATACAGCGAATGCGCGAAGAACACTTTTTGAAATTCAAATTTCGAATTTAGATAAATTACTTCGTTTGTTTTTTATTCCCGATTGTTACTTGATTAGTGTTTATGATTGGCCAGTGTGAATTAAATTAACACAAATTGATTAGAATCTGATACACCAAGAAACATAAAAAAAGGTTTTCTTTAGAAATGTTACGAAGTTAGTTTGTATGGAAATACGAGTTTGAGTGAAATTCGAGTGAAACTCTAGTAATAAAATTTCTTAAATTTTACTTGTATAATAATAAATTAAAAGAACATCCTTTCGATGACATCAATATTAATCCCAAAAGGACAAAAGGGGATCGGAAACGGACTATCGAGCGTATAATTAGGGTCTGTCCAAATGATACGCAATGGTCACCATTCACCGCAAAATGATAAGGTTGGCGGCCATATTGGATTGTAATTTTTTTAATTTCGGTCTGCGCATGGGAGATTATATAGTGCGAAACGACATTAGCGGACGGACGACAAGCAATGACAGTGATTCCAATCGAATCGATATTTATATCGATTTCTCGGTATCCGATGCGAGATGAGATTTTTCTATTTCAAAATACAATTTGAGCGTGACGTGCCTAATAGAGTTGTAAGTAGAGTATTATGGCTGTGAGTTTTGTGAGAAAAATAATGTAAAAATGCTATCAGTCATGCTGCTAGACAATTTATACCCAAAAAACTATCTAAGGGTTTCTATTTAAACTAATATCTGCATCATATTTAAAAAAACTGGAATTAGTCAAATACTAAAACTATTGATAGTAGGATTGCATATTTTGAAAAATCGTGGATATCAAAAATTTGTATTTGGAAACACAGCATATTGTACAAAATGGGTTTGATGATTGGAAAAGTTATGGTACTTACCTACAATCTGATGCTTTCTTGGTTAGGAATGGAAGACAAGCAACACAATTTCACCACCTTTTAGGACTAGACCTTTGAGGACCTAAGAAGTGAGGCCTAGGGCTCATATAAAATGCTTAACACCAAGCCTATTGTCAGTAGCCTATTGTTCTTAAGTTAAGCTTTAACTGACTTCAATTGCAAAATGTGTTTAGGCTTAACCTACCTACTTGGGTACCTTTATGTGAGATTAAAAATAACTTATTAACAGATAAATAGATGTACAACCGTGCGTTATGGTACGCACTATGCGTCTCAGCAAAAACGCACGAAGCCAATGGCATCCAGTCTTAATAATACTCACCATATTCGATACATCCACTTTTTAAAGCGAAAACTTCCAAGCGAAAATCAACCTTACCGCTGTACCGTATGCCTATGCTGATTGGATGGTGTCATAATTGTTAATTAGACTTTAATTAGCGTGTAGCGATTCTGTGCCGGCCAATCGGTGTGGAGAAATAATGAGATGAAATGGATGGATAATGGGAGATTCGGACTTTTTTTCCACCAAAGAGGTTGTCGTTGCAAGTATTTATGTAGTTGGTATAAAACTCTTTGCTGTTGATTCATTTGCAGTGTAAAGTTACGATAACTTTTAGCTTGAACAAGAAGTTGAAGCTATGAAAAATTACGATGTAAAATTCAATGTATAAATTTTAAAACTCTGTGGTTACTGGGGTACTTCAGCAAAATAAAGAAAGAAATAAAGAAACTTATTTAGTTATGACGACAACAACATGATTTATAATAAAGTGACAGATTTTAGATAAACAGAAACGAAAATAATATAAAACAAAATTACATACCTACATAAGTCACTACTTAACTTAAGTATGCATAAAAATATTAAGCATGAATACCTGTCATAGCTTATAGCTGTACCAGAATTGAAGTGAAGAAGAAGTGATATAATATATAGGTTCTTGAGGAATCTAAGCCGCCCGTAAAAGTAGAGTCTTATTTTGTCTGAATGTTGGGCTATTGAGAAAGCTGTAGTCGAAAGCTGAAGTTTCAGTATCTGGGAGTGTTTTTTTCTACACCGTGCGTTTACTTGCTTGAAAAAATTATTATAGTAAGTAGAAAAAGGCGTTGTTGATAAAAATGTCGAAAGCTGAAGTTTCAGTATCTGGGAGTGTTTTTTTCTACACCGTGCGTTTACTTGCTTGAAAAAATTATTATAGTAAGTAGAAAAAGGCGTTGTTGATAAAAATCTTCTTATAGATTTGAATTCACTCGTGTACAAATGGAATTTTCTATTATAATGTATGCTTCTATTCTAACTTCGTACATCTCAAGGATCTTATAGAAATCAAATATTTACCATGCATTGCCGCATCACACAGTATCTTTACCAAATAACTTACCAATCAGGTCAATTCATGAACTCACCGGTAATAAGGAAATGGCTGCGGCACATGCAGATCCATGGGCATGGATGCATGGGCGGCATGCGAGTAGTCATGCTGCATCATACCGTGCATGCCATGTCCCAGCATGGCGGCCCACGGCGACGCCGTAAACCCACCGGGGTGCTCCATACCACCTCACTGCGCCATTCTTCCGTTAAAAAGTACAAACATTGGCTGGAAACTGTTAAAGTTCCATATTCAAAAAACACTGGCTGGTAATTTTTGAATTCAGAATATTGTGATTCATTTTTAAATTTTTCGTGATTTAAGTCACTTGAGTTCCATGTTTGAATCGGTTCCTTGTTTAAACTAGGATTTAACCCTTTGATCCTCACTTGCTTTTATTTCTGCAAAAAGTTTCCATTTCGAGAGTCTTAACGTTAAATATGTTTATCTTCACTTTTCGATGGTATTCTAAATAAATTTGCCTAGCATTGAAATAACCAAGGTTTATTAAATTAGTTGAGCATGTATGCTTTGTCAGTGTCCGTTAACTTAGTAAACACAAACAAAATCTATAAATTGCCAGATCGGAATAAAATGATCATTTGAACAGAAAACAATGAAAGCTTACACGCAAATCCAATTAATAGTTTGAAGATAAATATTTCCATAACGGGCGATTTGGACCAGCGCGGAATCTATTTGCTGATGACAACTATCGAATAGAATGCATCTAGGGTACTTAGATATTGAGAAATTCTGAAAACAGCGGCACTGATTTCTATTTACAAAAAACAATGTTGTTCATTACGCACGATAAAAAAAAATTATGATTAAGATTTTAATTTAACCTTTTTTATTCAACTATTGGATGAGCTAGTTACATACTAATTACTTAGTTAACTATTGCGTATAATATAGTAACTTCAAACTTTCTTACAAACTTTCGTCAACGTGAGTGTGTTTTTCTATTATTAGAACCTAAATTAAGTTTCATTGTAAATAAAGGTGTCATACCAGTAGGTATATGTTTTTACATTATGAGTATGTAAACATAAAACGAGAATAATTTTCTAAGAAGAATACTTGTCTTAGTGAAAATGCCAGCAATGAGAGATTTAAAAAAATAATGATAGTAACCCATTTAAAACATACGAGTGTACTTAATTGACATACCAGATACTAAGGTACTTTAAGAGAATGTAAACCAAACATTTCATTTAGCAATCGTTAATAACTTACTGGGAAATATTGAGAGGTCTAACCTAAACCACTTAAAAAATTCCGATATTGGAGACTGCGCACACAAAGAACTTGAAGTAGGCTATGCGTATGCGCAGACCGATTGTTTTCTGTCAAATCGGCACCTATTAGTTAAACCGATACGTTATTTACTCAAACATTAAGTATTTATTGCGCTAATGTTTTGTTAACCTCAAGGGATTACAGGTTTTTAATATTTGGTTTGTAATAACACGTGTATGTTGGCCGACATGCGCAAGACTTTACTATACCTACGACGGTTTTTGACACTGACGGCATTTTTATGGATTTGTGATGTTTGTTTTCGTTTTTACAGAAATGTAAAATGTGTTGTTTTAGCTAAACGTGTGAAACCTTGTGTTTGATAAACTGTTAAATGAGTTTGTACTAAATTCTTCCAATGCAAGCCTACACTGGAAGAGTTTAGCTAAAGTTAATTTGGACCAGACCAAATATTTAAGTTAAATTCATATTTGAAATGCAGAATTTGAAGAGAAGACGAATTTACTTTGATCTAAACTGAATCTTTTAGATTGTTAAATATGAAATCAAGTTTTTTAAGTGAAAATCCTCTGCAAAATTATTTTACATACACTGACCATCTTAATGAGTTTAATTAAAAAACTTATTATATTCAAAATAATGACACACTTCACTAAACGTCACTAAAAAACCACACAGTAAACTTCAGGCTAACCTTTCAGTCCATAACCGAAACAAGTCACTCGCACTCTAGAAAAAAAAACACCGCACGCGGAACACCGAAACGTCACCTGTCAAACGCGCGTGTCACGTTTGAACTTCGAACGTTATTTACATGTTTCGCCGAAAGGTCCGTAAAAACACGTGTGCTGAGTCTCTCCGTCCAGCGGTCATTGAGGATGGAGACTAAACTACACGGCTGGATGTGTGCGCCGAACCGGCCGGCTGCGACAGGCATACGAAACAAGCTGCCGATGCCGGGCTGGCGGGCGGCGTAGCGTGCGCGGGGCGTTTTGCTGCCAGTTACGTCACGTGCGCGGCTGCGTCACTTCAATCCACCCTTCGGAGGCCTAAAACTGAAAAAAAAAGCACAAACTGTCTTACATGATATATTATCTTCTGCAAAGTAGGTACCTTATTGCTCTGAACTATCCTTAGACTATAAATAAATCTCACACTTTAGATTATTTTGTTAAGTTTATCAAATACATTACCTTACAGAAAAAGAAAATAATTGATTGAAAGCTTTTAGATACTGACTAAAATTTTAATAGACACTCATATTTTGTAGTAATTAAATTCACACCTAGCACAGCAAATACTACGTCATAGAATAAGAAGTTCTAACCTGCTAGCATTGCGTATCAATATTGCTTGTAATAAATTCGCACAGTGTCATTGACATCGGAGTGGAGCCTCCGAACGTGAATACTATCGTTTACTCTGTGCCGCGACGTGTAATTTGGTTTAGGTTACGTGACGTTTTGAAACGTCACGTCGTCAGAGGCGTGTGCTCTAATTAGGGTTAAATCTTTTTTGGCGCAGTTGTAGGTCGCCGTGCTAATGGAAAATAGAGTGTTGGTTGTTTTCAACTGAACATTATTTGAGACGTTATTTTTTGTATTTCGAACTTGCTTTTCTAAATTTAAAATCTGTTGGTTTAGTTTTTCTTTGAATTTGGTTTTATATTTTATTTATTATTATGTTGGTAGGTATAATGTTACGTATTTGCTTCTAGGTATTTATTGTAGTATTATTATGAAAAATTCTAATGAATTTTAATGTTTTTCATACAACAGGAAAATTATCGATCGCTCGTTGATGTCTTTTGTATGTGTAAAAATATGCAGTCTCTGCTACGACTATCTTCAGACTCCGTAGACTTTTAAAGACCTTTTTTGTAGTTTTCAAGAAAAAACAACTATAGGCTAACTTTTCTCATAGCATTCTACCTATTAAAATAAAAAGCTACACAATTCAAAGTAATAAGCTACTTTCTGAGCTCGTTAGTAACGTGAAATTACCCAAAAAACCGTAACATAATAAATGAATCTCGAATATTCTCACGACTAAATTGCAAACCTATGACCTGTCAACCTTTTGACGTTTCTAACTGTCAAACTCATAAGGCTGCTTGACCAATATAACTTGATCTCCCCCCTCTCGCGGGCTAGAAGCAAATCTAGAGAGCTGAGGGGATTTCAATGTATGGTAACAGGCCAGATTATGGTGGTTATTATTAAAATAATTGCAAAGTTAGTGACGCGGGTGTGACTAATGCCTAACGGTGTTCTGCACTTGTCGCGGTGTAGTTTGATAAGTGGAGCATATTTTTGCACAAATCTCATGGTTTTTAAAATATCACTGACATTTAATAGGATATTGTAATACAAGGGAGGTAAGTGAGCTATTGCAAAACAAGATCCTCTTTCGCGTCCGTGCGAGAGCAGTTCGCAAAGGACGCTAATGGATCGAGTGCACCCGAAATATTTAGACGTCGATTATAGCTCGAGGGTGCTATAGGTAGTATACTTACAACCAAGGTAATCATTCTACTTTACATCATTCATGCAAGGTACATAAAACATTTAAATAGGTATGAAAAAGTGTAATTTTCTTATTAGAGAAAAATAATTACTAGTTAAATATTTGCACTAGTATCTGCTAAAATAGTTGCAGATGCACATCAATCAATGTGTAACAATTTTTTAAGGAAAAAAGTTTTCTTATCTTTTTATAAGAAAAGAGATTGTTTCACCAAGGAGGTTTGCATAGCTTGATTATGAACTAAGAAGTATCAAGCATAGTGTGACGGTAAAGTGATTTGAAAATGGAACCCATTTACAATGCATTGCATTGAGTATTACTCACACAGACTACTTGCACAACAGCAAATCCTACTTACTGAGTATGATGTAAAGGATTAGTAAGCAACAAATATTGCACATCGTCTAATTTCGGTTTCAAACGTAGTGTGCGTTAAGAAAAAGATAGCGCTCTACGAAAGCAAAAAACCGATGTGCAATATTTATTGCCTACAACCGTAATCCGGTATTGATGAAAACTTCAGCGGCGATCAGTGAAACGATGTCATGGCTAAAAGTATTTATAAAAATGTAGAGTATTCAAATGAAGGATTATTATTGCTTAGTTACAGTCTACAATAAAAGTACAGTAAGCAGCAAAATAAGATGAACTGATACAAAATTGGTTATTGAATTGTGTGTTTTAAATTTCAGATACCAATCATAAAATGGTCTTAAAATTACGATGTAGGTATGATTTTTAAATGACCACTTGAAATTTCAAAGCGAGTTCCTTGCCCAGCAGTGGGACAGTGATCAACTCTGATGACGTACTTTTTAGGTCATTCTTAAAACTTATTTTTTTTTAATTTCCTAAGTAAAACCATAAAAACAAATAAACTTATCACTTCCTGACTCAGCATAAAACGAGCTTCTTAACAAAAAACTCATACCAAAAGTAGGGTTATTCCACCAAATTAACTTGACCTTCCGACTCAAACAACACATCTTTACACCGTTCTGAGTGTAGAGGCCTTGGTATTTTGGGTGTTTTAGCATAATAGCGATCTTAAAAGGCTGTAAGTATGATTTAGTGCGCTTATGAAGTGTTCTTCCCCTTTAAGTATTAATATTGCATGCAAATATGTCATCTTATGGTCAAAGTAAGATTTACCTACGTCATAACACATGATGCTCTTCTAGGCTTGGTCGCGTGGAACTGGCACCTAGACTCATCTAGCTTTAAGACGTTTCAAAGTGATCCTTGCGATTCTACTGATAAATACACTTTTGATTTTTTATTTTTGACTACTTTTAAAAACTTTTTTTATTTAATATTTAAAAAAATGAGAGGCAGTTATTTTTCATCTCATGATGATTTATGGTATTGATCTTATTAGTTAGATTTAAAGTAGTAGCAGAGCTCTTTGTGTGTGGTTCGTCCGGAGAAGTACTACCACCATGCCTATTTCTGCCGTGAAGCAGCATTGCTGTTTCGGTTTGAAGGGTGTGGGTGCCGGTGAAATTACCGGCACGTGAGGCTGAATATTTGTATGCCTCAAGTTAATGGACGCAGTGCATCGTAGGGCACGTTCCTGACGTGCGTGACCTACGAGGCAAAGCTTTACTAGCGGGCCATATGCTTGTTCCTTCGGCTAATTGTATCAAAAAAATACCTTTCATTCTAATTGCTGTTTTATTCAAAAACGTATTTCGTCAAACTTTTTTAATATTCAATCAACTTTTTGTGAAACCATTAAAAATACGTGCGAGAAAAATTAAACAACAAAATGAGATTAAATTCTGAAAAAGTCTGAAATCTTTATCCCGACCTCATCTTAATTAAAAAACAACGCAATTTAAAAACAAAACAATTTCCGTTAGATTTAATACCTCTCGCTTAGTATGCATAGGTGTGACAGAAACAGCTATAATTCTACGGCGACTCATAAGGCTGCTTGACCAATATAACTTGATCTCCCCCCTCTCGCGGGCTAGAAGCAAATCTAGAGAGCTGAGGGGATTTCAATGTATGGTAACAGGCCAGATTATGGTGGTTATTATTAAAATAATTGCAAAGTTAGTGACGCGGGTGTGACTAATGCCTAACGGTGTTCTGCACTTGTCGCGGTGTAGTTTGATAAGTGGAGCATATTTTTGCACAAATCTCATGGTTTTTAAAATATCACTGACATTTAATAGGATATTGTAATACAAGGGAGGTAAGTGAGCTATTGCAAAACAAGATCCTCTTTCGCGTCCGTGCGAGAGCAGTTCGCAAAGGACGCTAATGGATCGAGTGCACCCGAAATATTTAGACGTCGATTATAGCTCGAGGGTGCTATAGGTAGTATACTTACAACCAAGGTAATCATTCTACTTTACATCATTCATGCAAGGTACATAAAACATTTAAATAGGTATGAAAAAGTGTAATTTTCTTATTAGAGAAAAATAATTACTAGTTAAATATTTGCACTAGTATCTGCTAAAATAGTTGCAGATGCACATCAATCAATGTGTAACAATTTTTTAAGGAAAAAAGTTTTCTTATCTTTTTATAAGAAAAGAGATTGTTTCACCAAGGAGGTTTGCATAGCTTGATTATGAACTAAGAAGTATCAAGCATAGTGTGACGGTAAAGTGATTTGAAAATGGAACCCATTTACAATGCATTGCATTGAGTATTACTCACACAGACTACTTGCACAACAGCAAATCCTACTTACTGAGTATGATGTAAAGGATTAGTAAGCAACAAATATTGCACATCGTCTAATTTCGGTTTCAAACGTAGTGTGCGTTAAGAAAAAGATAGCGCTCTACGAAAGCAAAAAACCGATGTGCAATATTTATTGCCTACAACCGTAATCCGGTATTGATGAAAACTTCAGCGGCGATCAGTGAAACGATGTCATGGCTAAAAGTATTTATAAAAATGTAGAGTATTCAAATGAAGGATTATTATTGCTTAGTTACAGTCTACAATAAAAGTACAGTAAGCAGCAAAATAAGATGAACTGATACAAAATTGGTTATTGAATTGTGTGTTTTAAATTTCAGATACCAATCATAAAATGGTCTTAAAATTACGATGTAGGTATGATTTTTAAATGACCACTTGAAATTTCAAAGCGAGTTCCTTGCCCAGCAGTGGGACAGTGATCAACTCTGATGACGTACTTTTTAGGTCATTCTTAAAACTTATTTTTTTTTAATTTCCTAAGTAAAACCATAAAAACAAATAAACTTATCACTTCCTGACTCAGCATAAAACGAGCTTCTTAACAAAAAACTCATACCAAAAGTAGGGTTATTCCACCAAATTAACTTGACCTTCCGACTCAAACAACACATCTTTACACCGTTCTGAGTGTAGAGGCCTTGGTATTTTGGGTGTTTTAGCATAATAGCGATCTTAAAAGGCTGTAAGTATGATTTAGTGCGCTTATGAAGTGTTCTTCCCCTTTAAGTATTAATATTGCATGCAAATATGTCATCTTATGGTCAAAGTAAGATTTACCTACGTCATAACACATGATGCTCTTCTAGGCTTGGTCGCGTGGAACTGGCACCTAGACTCATCTAGCTTTAAGACGTTTCAAAGTGATCCTTGCGATTCTACTGATAAATACACTTTTGATTTTTTATTTTTGACTACTTTTAAAAACTTTTTTTATTTAATATTTAAAAAAATGAGAGGCAGTTATTTTTCATCTCATGATGATTTATGGTATTGATCTTATTAGTTAGATTTAAAGTAGTAGCAGAGCTCTTTGTGTGTGGTTCGTCCGGAGAAGTACTACCACCATGCCTATTTCTGCCGTGAAGCAGCATTGCTGTTTCGGTTTGAAGGGTGTGGGTGCCGGTGAAATTACCGGCACGTGAGGCTGAATATTTGTATGCCTCAAGTTAATGGACGCAGTGCATCGTAGGGCACGTTCCTGACGTGCGTGACCTACGAGGCAAAGCTTTACTAGCGGGCCATATGCTTGTTCCTTCGGCTAATTGTATCAAAAAAATACCTTTCATTCTAATTGCTGTTTTATTCAAAAACGTATTTCGTCAAACTTTTTTAATATTCAATCAACTTTTTGTGAAACCATTAAAAATACGTGCGAGAAAAATTAAACAACAAAATGAGATTAAATTCTGAAAAAGTCTGAAATCTTTATCCCGACCTCATCTTAATTAAAAAACAACGCAATTTAAAAACAAAACAATTTCCGTTAGATTTAATACCTCTCGCTTAGTATGCATAGGTGTGACAGAAACAGCTATAATTCTACGGCGACGATTTAAAATCGAATGGAGCGCTCTGATTGGCCGAGGGTACGTCAGAAGGCGTGCGGGTTTTGCATTGGCGGGTAGGCGTGGTGGTATCTGGGTCACAGATAAAATTAGTTTATCATAGAATAGTTTAGTTTATGGTTCTACGGTGCTACGCCGTAGCAGCTCTACGAAAACTAATTGTAACAACTTCATTCCAAACTTTGAAACTTCTACCGCCGGGCGATTGTGGAATTCTGTTGCAATCAAAAGTTTGATACTAACAAATAAATGATACTAACACGGAACAGCGATCACATATAAATAAATAAATAAATATCTTGTTGCTATAATTTTTCGACCACTATCTATTTTGTTACTATATTAGTTTTACAAAGCGAAGTTCACTTTTACAAACCCCAAATTGCGCAGAGGAACGAGATAGCTGATATAACACTTTTTTTTGTAAAATGTAGCACATAGAATACAATATAACACCCAGACAGAGAACAAACATACACGTTCACCACACAAATATTTGTTTTCAGTGGGGATCGAACCCACGACCTAGAGAGCACTGGTGGTCTAGTGGTAGCGGCCCCGCCTTCCGATCCGAAGGTCGTGGGTTAAAATCCAGTCGTGTACCAATGAGTTTTTTTGTCGCAAAATTTTTGTGTACTATGCCAGTGTACTCTCAAAACGGTGAAGGAAAACATCGTGAGGAAACCGGCGTATCGTAGAACCTAAAAAAGTTCGAGCAACACGTGTCATGGGTCTCGCAAAAAGGGCCCGCCAGCGGCCTACTTGCGGAAAAACCAGCCCGCACATCAAGTGCGGATTATAAAAATTTGCTGAATTTGCCGAACCCACCTACCAACTGAGCTGAGAGGCCAGTCAATTTTGTTATGAGTCTCTGATACTGTTTCCTTCACCAGTTGAGAGCACAATAATCAAAGTTCAAACGATATTTCACCAGAAACTGTCCTTGTCCTTCAGCCCAGCTGGCACAACACCCTTATGCCGTCGCAATAAGGTTCAAAGTATCCAGTTGCTGTTCATTAGGTATTCAGCGCATGTCTCCGAATCGATGGAACAGCAGGCATCGCTTTAAGGACCCTCGGGGCTCGACTGGAATGAGGGAATAAGTGGGTAAAAATAGACGACAGTTACGTAAGAAACACAAATTGTTTTGGACGATATTTTGCGGGATCAAACTGATATCAACCGCCAGAAACAGAGAAATGTGGAAAGAAAGGGGGATGCCTACGACAAGAAGGTAACTACTAGGTACTCTAAATTAAATTAGAAAAAGAAGAATAATTTAGTTAGAAAAATTATCAAGTAAAAATTAAAAAGTAAGAAAATAAACCTATGTTCTATTATCTTTAAAAAAGAAAGTCGTGTTAGTTACACTATTTATAACTCAAATACGGCTGAACCGATTTGGCTGAAAACTGTTGGGAAGGTAGCTTAAAGCCACGAAAATTATTAATTTTTTTTTTTAGTAACAGGAAGTGGACGAGCTAAGCCTCGGGTGGCCGCTAGTATTAGATAAATAAATATGTATTGCGGACCATCCTTACAACACTATCTAGCCCCAAATTAAGCATATAATTATATATACCATGGGAACCAGATAACAGGTAACATACTTTTTTTTGTAAATATATACTTAGAATACAATATAACACCTAGACAGAGAACAAATATCAATGTTCACCACACAAATATTTGTTCTCGGTGGGGATCGAACTCACGACCTACGGCGCAGAAGGCAGAGCTACTACCAACTGAGCTGAGAGGCCAGACAACGTCCTACATCGTCGACCGCATCATGAGACTGCGGTCCAACACAAGCCGAAAATTCTTATATAGTTAGCTTGTCTTTAGGCAAACCCTGGCGAATGCCATGCAGCAAGGAGTGAGGAGCGCCGTTGGCACGCCAGTCACGTACGCCCAGTATTGATCGCGGCTGTCGGGCTATGGAGCCTTACTGGAGCGGTTCGCTACTGGGCTATCCTGGAGATGCTGGAGAGAAAATACTATTGCATGTGAAAATGTAAATTTAGTCATAATCATAATCATTTATTCGCAGGAATGTTTGTAGGTACAATAGTTATTAAATTAAAAATATAAATATTTGAGGTCCATTACATTCTGCCTCATAAAGGCGTCCAAAATATACTAAATAAAAGGAAAATACAAAAAAATAATCAAAATTCATTCTAAAAATAATAAATTCAAAAAACATGTCAACAAATAAAATTCAAATAAATTAATTACATTTTACAATTCAAATATCCTGTAATTTCCTGTTTAGCCCTGTGCTGGAAAAATATTTATGTTTACTATGAAATAAAGTATAAATACCTAACTTGACAATAATGTCAGCCACACCTGGAGCCTAATTCTCGGCTCATCTCGGATCATTTTGCAATTGTATTTTATTGCTTGTTTTCGAAGAGAGAATGGCAGATTTCCTTGAGTAATTCATCGACGACCTCATCGTAGAAGCCTCGACAGCTACGATATACGGAAAACGTAGAAAAAGTGCGGGGTTGTACAATGCCATTGTGTATACAGGGTTATTCATTATTGACTGCAAATACTCAGGAATTAGGTTCAACAAATAGAATAAAAGACATTTATGAAATTATTATTTTTTAAATTGATCAAAATTTTTTCAAGTTTTTGTATCAAAATTTTATTTTTATTAATTTCTTTACGGCTATTGCATGATGATTGCCACGGAGAACAGGACGATGACCCATCCAGGCGGTGACTGAACGCAGAGTGTCACTCACGGCACGCGGGCGCGGATCAAAGGTCAAAATAGGTCAGGCGCCAATGATTCCTTTATTGATTTTCTCGGGATTTTCATAACAAAACTTAAAAAAAATCATTTCATAAATATTTTTTATTTTATTTGTTGAACCTAATTCCTGAGTATTTGCAGCTAATAATGAATAACCCTGTATATAAGGGACATTGAAAATATCGGTCGGCCCGAGAATTAGGCTCCTGTTAATTACAATCAAATTAAATTAAATATATTTATTTGCAAGAAGTATGGTATTATTAGGTCATAAGACGCAACGACAACATTTTTTTTTAATTCTTCTTATTTAAGTGCAATGCTCTTGTCGGCATAATGTATGCATTTTTCTCTAGGTATTTATTTTGAGGGCAACCTCCTTGACCTCCTTAAACGACATGACGGCGATCTTCGCTTTTATTTGGCTCATGTAGCTTAATTCTTGGTCTTCCCCTTCCTCTCTTATCTTGAACCATTGGTCTACCTCCCTCTCCTTCAACTTCTTTCCTACAACAATTATGAACATAAATTACATAAGTATATTAGTCAAAATGTTCTTTAAAAAAAACCTTGCGTTTTATTTATTAAAATAAGTTCCTAATTGAAGTAATAAATAAAATAAATACAAAGATCGCAACGTAAGTAACTCAGGTTTATACAAATTTATTTTCTATGTTCAAAAAGTTGGAGATGCCGGGGATCGAACCCGGGGCCTTTCACATGCAAAGCGAACGCTCTACCACTGAGCTACATCCCCAGACAACAAAGTGTTCCAAAGTATCTATTTCGTGAAAAACTTGTATTAGCTAAGCTAAAACAGTTTTACAAACAAATTACAGACACGAGTATACAAAACGTATAGTAATGATTTCTTTGAAATGATTATTATTATTAATCAAATGCATGAAGTACATTTTCACATAATATTGTAGCTTATTTATAAACTAATTTTTTTTGTTCGTTATCATCATCATGCTATTTTTATTTTAACTTTTAGGGTCCTATTAATAATCCTGGTGTAGCGTTGGACTAGTTGATCCGTGTTTTGTCTCTTGTCTCCAACGCTACGCCAGGATTATTAATAAGACCCTTAGTGTATTTTATTAGTTTATTTTTCATTCACGAATATCTGTCCGAGTAAAGGTTATTTGAAATAATAAAAGTTAAAAAATATTCAGAGTCAGTATACATTATGAATAAAGGCTGGCACACAAGTCTTATAATACCGAGGGAAAGAACCTTTGATAGGAACGTGGATGTTAGTAATTCATTAAGGCGAGTGAAACCACAGGCGACAGTTAGTAGATGATAAATCAATAAAACACACTGCAAATCGAACCCGAAACTGCACCAAATAAAAAAATAAAAAAAACTACCTACGCAAAATAAAAAAAACCATCAAAAGAGCAATATTTTTTTTTAAATATTATTTTGTAACTAAGTAATAAATTTTCTTTCCTGATACAGTCAGCCACAATAGTTAACGACTCTTTAATTTCATCACGATAAATCGGGAAGGAATAAAAAAATTAAATCTCATAGAGGCTCAATTAGTAATCCATCACCATTCTACGAACTTACTGATAAGTTTCCTATAAAACAATCTTTACCAAACACCTATTTATAAAACTCTTTATTGATCAATCTGCATCAAGCATATCCGTAAGCGGGAGCAAGTAACATAAAATTCAAAATTCGAAGATAAATCTCAGGGCTGCGCCGCGTAAAATCTAAATGCACAATAAAAAGGAGGAATATGAAGCGAGTGCGCCGGACAGACGGACGGACAGACGCAAGAAATCATTACTGCGACGGAATCCATACAAATAATTGGCCCGTAAACATGTCAGGGCGGCGTCTCTGCCATGTATATTACGGTAGGGCTGTCACTGTGTCAATATCTATATTTTTTCAACTTTCAGGCCTTTAAGCTAATAGTTGGAAGCCATTTTTGCCCGTTTATTCTTAGCAGATACTAGTAACTGGAGTCGGATATCCAGTGATCTGCGATTTTTTTTTCTTGAGAGATAACTGTTTTTTTCAGTGCCTTGTCTTGAATAAAATAAAGTCTAACAGTAAAAGTTACGATATCGTGACAGCATCTAACATAAAAATTGTAAGATTTACAGTCAACAAGCTAATCTACGACACGAAGCACACAGGAGATTTATGATTTTGATTGTATGTCAAAATCGCGCCCTAGATGTAAACCAAATTGTTTTTACTCAAAATACATTTTCATACTTTACTTGTCATCTCTTTATTTTTCTTCAATTAAAGATAGATTATATAGAAATTACTGTACTGCTCACAAAAACTTAAAAACTATTTGCAAAATCTGTAGGCGGTTCTATCGCTAAGCAGCGATCTCTTATAGTCATTTAGATTATTCAAGAGAAAATTAGAAAAAAGCAGTGCTATACAAAATTATTCTTAAAACTGCCAAATATTATCAATATTTCGTGTTGTGCCAGCCCTACCGTGAACCTCCAGAATCCGTCAATGTCGTATCAATAGGTTGCGACGCGGTTTTTTCGCCGCGCGCCGCGAGATGGCGTTGCTATTGTGCACCACCCGCGCCATGTCATCTTACAGCCTGCGCACATCTGGGCGATGGCAACGATGATCAGCTAAAACGCTGTCAAATATGACAGCAATTTTGACAGCGTTTCAGCTAATCGCCATCGCCATCGCTTAGATGTGCGCAGGCCTTTAAGCGATGTAGATTTCATTACTTTCTTATCGCTTTAGACCTAAAGTTCATCTCTTTTAACAAAACGACACAAATTTTCAGTAATAGTAGAGCTCTTTGTGATGGGCTCGTCCGGGGAAGTACTACCACCATGCCTATTTCTGCCGTGAAGCAGCATTGCTGTGTTTCGGTTTGAAGGGTGTGGGTGCCGGTGAAATTACTGGCACGTGAGGCTGAACATCTGTACCTATGCCTCAAGTTGATGGACGCAGGGCGGTGTTTGTTTATACAACTAGCTGATGGAAAAAGCATATGGCCCACCTGATGTTAAGAGGTAACCATCGCCTATAACAAAGCATTGCCTCGTAGGTCACGCACGTCAAGAACGTGCCCTAAAATGCACTGCCCATCGTCAATCAACTTGATGCATACAGATGTTTCGCCTCACGTGTCTGTAATTACATCGTTTTATTAAGTGCATTGTAGGTCACGTTCTTATGGAGTGACCTACGAGGCAATGCTTTGTTATAGACGATGGTTACCACTTAACATCAGGTGGCCCATAAGCTTGTTCCATCAGGCTAGTTATATCAAAAGTAGGATAAGGAAGTTTCCAGGTCACTATTCGATCCTTCTTCTTATTTAAGAGCAATGCTCTTGTCGGCGTAATGTGTGCATAAAAAAAGTAAACAGGCCTTGCATCTATTGTAGATGATATAAATAGCGTCAGGGGCAACAGGTGATTACACAAGTCCTATTTGTGGGACGCTATAGTGCCTGGGACAGGGTTTTAGATGGAATAGGCTTGCCCAGCAAGTATTGCATATAGCTAATTGCCTAAGCACTAAACAAATCCTATGTCATTCACCCATCGCTCCACCAACCAACACAAAGCTCTATTTTAATTGGACATCAATAAAACCTATCTGATGGCGAATCGACCACACATTATTGTAATTAGTAACATTAATTACGTTATTTATAATTAGTTACAGTAATTATTTGTAATTACAACGAACAATGTCGCCCTCTGTCGGAATGTCGGTGAACCGCCAATCGATTGATCGGTATTTTTTACTTTTTAATGTCTACGCCTTCAAGGTTTGTGCTTTATATTCCAAAAAAAACTACCGGTCTACCGGTCATCATCAATATCATCAGCCTGAAGAAGTCCACTGCTGGACATAGGCCTCCCCTACACATTTCCACAGGAAGAACGATTCTGAGCTCTTTCCATCCACCGACTTCCCCGATCTTATATAACAATGTCGTCGGTCCATCTGGTAGGTGGGCGATCTACTTTTTGTCTTGCGGTTCGTGGTCACCATTCGAGAACCTTTATTCCCCAACAGTTGTCGGTTCTTCGACAAAACAAAATTACAAAATATAAGACAAAATTTTGAAAATAAATTTACTAAATAAACAAATAACGGTAGTCCTTTCTATTGAGTCTAAGGGGGTTTGCCGTAGTGACAACGGCATGACATGACTACGGCGTAGTCATCACTCTTCACCGCAGTGTTGGTAAGTGTTGTTAAATACTCGAGAGATGCTATAATATGCCTATTCGAGCGTTCTTTTAAGGCCTGCGCATATCTGGCGATGGGGTCCTGTCGATCTGATCGCCATTGCCATCGCGTAGATGAGCGCAGGCCTGTAGCCCTTTACAGGAGAAAAAAAAATCGGTTGTCTGTTAAGTCGGTTTACGACGATAGTTGAACGTGACAACGTCATACAGCTGTCCACGCGGACACATCGCTCACTCAAGTAGGAGAGAGATGTCAAACGCTGCCGAACGTGGAGACCGATTGTGCCTCTTTGCCGCTCGTTCTGCGCTCTCGCTTGCACTTCCAGCCTTAAATTGAACGCCTCAGAGCGAGGTAACGCCGCATGAGTCATGTTTTTTCGTGTGTGCAGCCGGCTCCATCGAATTATAAGACGTTGTCAAGTCAAAAACTGACCCTTATCCTATGCCAGAACCACCACGACTTTTTGAATACGGAACCCTACAAATTTTAATCGACCAAGTTTAAAAATACATTCTAAATTCAAAAAAATACGAAGACAGAAATTACACAAAGTGCCTACCGCTAAAAACCTAAAAGGTATTAAGCCATAGACGCAAAATGCACGCAAATTGCTACATTTGACGGCAGTATGCATGCAGCGTGTCCTGCCATGTAGGGCGCTCAGCTGGTCGTCGGACACTTTGCGACATGCATACAGACAAATTACTTACATTTTATTTTATAATGTTGAGTTCATGTATAATTTTTTAACACTTTCTGCTAATAGGGTTATACTTTTGTAAGTAAGCTTTGCGTGTAAGCATCCACCAGTATTTACATTTATTACTTACAAAGAATTAAAATTAATGTTTGGGCGGGTTTATACAGTTCGATATCCTCACAGATTAAAAAAAAACATATAAGTATTCGGATTTTCTTTATCGAACAGGGGGCTAATTATCGGTTCGACCGACATCATCTTATTACGGTGATGTCGGTAAAAAAGAAAATGTAAAGTAAAGTAAGTACTTACTAAAAGTAAAGTAGGTACTTTACTTACTAAAAGCGACATTCCCCACCGCACTTACGTCACGACGCGTAACGCCTCAAACACCCCAATATTCGTTTCACTCGATACAACTTTTCATTGTTACGCTTTTTACCATCAAAGACACCGATGTATCGACTCGCCGACTATTCGAATGATCCACAATCGATTCTGTATCGATCGAGGAATGAACACGGCACAATGTCATATACAAGTAATTGTATATAATTGGTATTTCTCAAGAACAATGACTCGAAATTACTGTTTGACTGAAATAATTGCGTTACTTTTTGTTCGCGATCTTTTCGCTTTGACAAAAGCCGGGTTTGGGTCGCTAAGAATCGAATGCTCGGATGGTTTTTACGAAGCAATGTATTGTTGTTTTGTTGTGAATGTCAACTGGAGGAAATTTAAGCAGTTTTAACACTATATTTCATAAAAATAACGTTAAAAAGCATCTAATATGCGTAGTACCTATTAGTAGTAGAGCGCTTTGTGAAGGGCTCGTCCGGGAAAGTAACTAAGCATAAGTTTGTAAGAAATTTTAAGGCGTTATTCAATTATTATTAGGATCTAAATATTAAAAAAAAAACTATCGGATTGCACACAAATAATGTAAAATTATTAATTCAGTGGTTATTATATCTTTCAAAATATCAAAGTGTGCGAGCGAGAAAACGAGAAGTGGTTTCACAGAGTAAGAAGAAATAAATATACAAAAAAAAATATCTTTCCTACTAGAACTTGTGATCCAGATCCCGCCGATGATAAAATAAAATGGCAAGCGCAAGCGCATGTGAAACTCCGTGTTTTTTCCATCTTTATGTTAAAGTTAGGAATCCAGGTTTTTGCGTCAAACTGTTTATGTCAGCCCCCCACTCGGGTGCCTTTTTCCCCTTTATTTAAAGCTTTCATGAATAAGAATAGTGTATGAAAAAGTACCTCGGTTTGATTTAAAAGCTCTTATCTTTGAGATTGAGAGGATAAAATGCGGTACGGTTAAGGACGAGTCTCATTGAAGCGAATCAGTTTATTAATTCAAAATAGTTTACTTGTAACTTACATTTATTTACACAAAGAAACTATAAGTTAAAGATACACAAGACACAATTCTAATCTATATTTATAAAAGAAAGTCGTGTTAGTTACACTATTTATAACTCAAGAACGGCGGAACCGATTTGGCAGAAAATTAGTGGGGAGGTAGCTTAGAACCGGGAGAAGGACATAGGATACTACATTTATTTACACAAAGAAACTATAAGTTAAAGATACACAAGACACAATTCTAATCTATATTTATAAAAGAAAGTCGTGTTAGTTACACTATTTATAACTCAAGAACGGCGGAACCGATTTGGCAGAAAATTAGTGGGGAGGTAGCTTAGAACCGGGAGAAGGACATAGGATACTTTTTATCCCGAAAAAGCAACGGGAACGGGGTGTTACGGGAACGGGCGAGCGAAGCCGCGGGCGGCCACTAGTTTATAATGAAAACATCTCTCAATCTATAAAGAAATAAACTGGACAATCCACACAACACCATATTTAGCCCCAAGCTAAGCAGAGCTCGTACAGTTCGTGTCACTATCACACAAGGTCATCAGTTTTCTTGCGATTTATTTTGCGTTACGACTCAGTATGACAAGCGCAGTGCAATGTTACATAGATAGCACAACCTCGAAGCCATGCTGTCTGAAGTAGGTAATGCAAACTGTTATAGACAGAGGTGGCAACTCCACATCTGGTGGGCTTTCACTTCTTGTACCTTCATTAGTTTAAACAAAAACTGCATTTTTAGATTGGTTCTCTATTGTTTATTAAACACAAGCATTCCCACTGTCACAGAGTGCCGAGTGTGATTAGGATCTAATGACGCAGCGGTCAGCGCATCTCCGTTCCAAGGAGGAGGTCGTGGGTTCTAATCCCAATCCTAATTTATAGAACTTGATGTAAACTACCATTACCTCGCATTACTTATGTGATAATATAAGTTATAATCAGTTGATTGTAATTGCTAAAATTGCATTAAAAGTTAAAATGTTACAGTTGTCAGAAACTCCCCTTTAGCTGCGTTCTCACCCAGTGAGTGAGTCAATGATTCTAGATAATTTATAAACAATTTATCGGTTCGCAACACGTTTGCAACACGTTCGCAACGCATCGGTAACTGCCGATATGACATAAACCTTTGTTTTATGTGTTCCATAAAAGCATACGAGACGGGTAAAGTTTGTGCTAATAACTTGGTATTTTTGTTTTATTTAACCAACTCTCATTGGCATTAAAAATGTGTCATTTTTACAGTACAGTATAGACGGAACTTGCATAGAGCCCACCTGATGTTAAATAGTGACCATCATTTATAATAAACCATGCTTTGCAGGTGACGTTAGAATCGTGCCCTATGAGGCAATGCTCTGTGTCTATCGGCATACAGATGTTATTCTCACCTGATGTTAAGTAGTAACCATCATAACATAGCAGGATTCAACGGCCACGTTAAGAGCGCATCGTGCGAAAATTTGAGATAGTATATTTTTTTACCACACTTAAATTCGAATTAATCTCAAATGTATAGTCTACAATTAGTCCTTTTGCGATTTTTAAAATGTCACTTAGTTATTTAGTTATGAATTAAAAAAAAAAAAAACTCAAATTTTCGCACGATGCGCTCTTAAGGAACTTGTCCTTATAAAATTCAAGAAAATGAACTATGATAATAATTAAGAAAATTAACAAAGGAACAAATAAAAACATCAAAGTGGAATACAATGGGCAGTCTTATCACTTAAACCGATCTCTTCCAGACAATCTTGAGATAGACTGGACTTGAAAAGAACGATACACAAACCTAAGCTACTCCAAACTAAAGTTTAAATATTTCTGTGGGTTCGAGGTGTGAAAGATGATATTGGTGTTGTCAGTAAAAAAACAAATGAATTTACAAAAATATTTGTCCTATAAACAACTATTTAGATAGGGTTGTCACAAATACAACGCAACTAATAATATTTGTTATTGATGCTATAGTGCTTACTACGCTTATGGAAATCACAAAGATTTTTATAATGTCCCAAAAGTTGAGAGCCGAGCGGGATTTGTCAGCGATTGGTCAGCGCAGCCCCGTACCAAGGGGAAGGTCGCGTTTTCAAAAACGTTCGGCTCTTATCTTTTGGGACATTATAAAAATCTTTACAACTAATAATGTCAAATATTTTGTTAGATTTTTGTTGCTTGAGACCAACAAAAAAAGACGTGGTGCAGTGATAATGTATATAAAATTCAAGTTTTAGTATACATCATTTAATACAAATTTTACTTAATAGTAATTTGATGAAATCCACTTTTTTTTAATTTTGTGTTCTTAGAACTTGGCTATTATCCTTATTTTTTACCCAACTGCCATACAATTGAGGGTATTTAATCAACAATTTTAATTATCTTCAGTTTTCTACCAACATTAATAAAAACAATATCGACCGCCAAAAATAAAATTACCAAAGTAAAATGTACCAACTTGATTAATTGTCACTATTGACAGTACTTAACGTCATCGTGCACGCCTCTCGATCCACGAAATGGCATTACAGAATGAATGACATCTCCTTAGTGACATCCCTAACAAGTCTGACGCACAAACGTATGTTTTTGTAACCGAGCTCGCGAATATAACGTATATTATAAAACTGGTATTGCTGTCTGACTGACTAACCAATACTAATCAACAATTTCTATAAAAGTAAAAATTAAATAATTTATATATAATTGATTTACTAAATAAAAAAAACCAACAGATGAAAAAGGAGAACACCGTTAAAAGAAACATTAAAAAAATACATAAAAGGAGAACATACTATGATAATATATATACCAAACCAAATACCTATAACCTATATACCTAATACATAAATACATTTTTTTTTGTAATTACGTACTTAGAATACATAACACCCAAGAGAACAAAACATTTATGTTCACCACACAAATATTTGTTCTCGGTGGGGATCGAACCCACTACCTACGGCGCAAAAGGCAGAGCTACTACAAACTGAGCTAGAGGCCAGTCAAATTTATATTGTATAAGTTTAAAAGCATCCTTTAGGTGATTAGATGATAAAAGAAATGAACACATACGAAACTGCGGGCGGTCCACTAGTCGCATACATTGTCTAAGTATGGACAAAATAAGTGAGTCGGAACTAGTAAGAAACTGCTCTCCACTGGTCTTTATACCCTTTGATGTTGACTATCCAACACAAAACCAATCTTAAAACAAAGCAGCCAAATCTCAAAATTACCTGACTGAATGTGACAACCCTGAAGACCTTATAGAACTTTAATTTTATAGGAAAAGCTACTTTGATGTTATAGATATAAGGTATAGTTTAGTGTGATGGTAGATCAGTAGGGTAAAGTCAGAAAAACACCGTGATGACGAACAAGTAAAGGCCTGTGTACACCTAGGTTGCTGGCAATGGCAATCAGTGAAACGCTGTCAAAATTGACAGCAATATTGGACAGCGATTCATTGATCGCCATCGCCAGCGACCTAAGTGTGAGCAGGCCTTAAGCAGAAACTTATTAAGCCGCTGACGATCATGCCAATTGTCGATGCTTTTATTGTCATCTGATGAAGGTAGGTATTTATTTATGGTATCGATGAAGAAGATTTTGAAGACTTGCTTATAGTCTTTGTTTAATATACACTTTTGGTGTAATACTTCAAGTAACACTATTAGTGTAGATATAGGTACCGTATTGTAATAAGGTTTTTTTTGGCTACTAATAAATTAATTTATGATATAAGATTTATGAATTTGCTTTAAATGGCTTGTTTTTTTTTTAATTTATTTATTAATTTAGGGCATTCAACAGAGAAATCACATAGAATAAATGAACAATCTTAAATGTATAGTAATCAGTGCGTTGTGTCTCTCTAATTACAGGACGCCACAGCGCGCGCAAAATATACAACTAGACAAAGCAAACTAGTTTATGTTAAGAATAAAAACATACCCATCTATATCTAACTAATGTATAAATAAATTAACAACTTCAGATTAGAACGTCAACGAAATACTTAAATATTACCTTAGACATACTTAATGTTCACATGAAGTGACTGACTATGATGGAGAATAAAATATTTCAAAATGAAATTCAGTCTTGTATAAAATGTATAACGGAGGCTCCAAAGAACAACCTTAATATACCCCATTTTTATAATTCAAATAAACTATCAATTATACAACTATCACACTAGTGGTTCGTGTTATTATCGCAAAATCTAGATCTGGAACAAGCATTTGCAGATATTTCAAAAACTATTGCCCTGGGGCGGGAGTCAAACAACGTTATACTATTAGCAGCGCCAATAAAATAGGTTATTTATCATAGTGTGGATTAGCGTTTGATTTACGACGGACAATGTCAAATGGAATGGATTTAAGTCGGCTCCGAGCCATTACCTCCCTTCTGAGGTAGCCATTACAAGGGGCCACATAACCAGCGGGTCTGTAGCGGCTTAGTGGTAGCAGCTGCTTTCCGATCCTAAGGTCGTGGGTTCGAATCCAGTTGTGTACCAATGAGTACTGCCTAAAAATGTATGTACACAATGCCAGTGCTCTCAAATGGTAAAGGAAAACATCGTGAAGAAACCGGCATAACGTAGAATCTAAAAGGTTCTACGTAAAGGTTAAAATTTAAAAGGTAAAATATGTGTCAAGTGCACGAAAGAGCCTCTTTGAGACGCACTTAAAATCCTTTGACCACACTTGGTTCGAAAGAACCAGTGACACGATAAGAAGAAGACTAGCGGGTCACTTCATTTCACGCGGATCTTAAATTCATTCTTTCCAGCTGATGATCGGAATACAGGAATTCTTGTCCAATCCTCAAAGAACCAAAACATAGTATTTGCAGTTTCTACTGCAGATGTTATATTTGTACCATTTTTTCATGCGAAGAAACATAATTATTATTCTTTCGAGTGATTTAAACCGATTGCTGAAAATATACCAAACCAAATAAAGCAAATGAAGAATCCATATCCACATTCCTTGCACGACACCAAAGCTGGAGTGCCTCAGGGTTCAGTACTCGGTCCGGTACTCTACAACATCTACACGGTTGACCTATCACAGTCTCTTGGCGTCGTAATTGCCACATTTGCAGATGACCACTGCAGCCTTACCTGCGATAATTCTTCTGACCAAGCTCCTAAGCTCTACAGGACCAACTGCATAATACAGAAAAGTAGATATAGAAACGGAGGAACCACACTAATGCCGCTACCGCTATCGACCTTCGCACTTTGTAGGTTAAGACCACTGCTCTGCAGTCCAGTTAAATGGGAACCAACTATAAGATCAAAGAGGACCTCTATCCGTTTCCAGATTACAAACTATACCTCTGTGCCTTCCATTCTTGTCAATCGGTTTTGCCGTTATTAAAAATAGTCAAAGTCAAGAATAAGTAAAAAAAATATTTATTCAGTATCACAAGGATCGCTTTGAATCGTCATAAGGCTAGGCGAGTCTAGGTGCACGCCAGCTACAGCTATGTCCAGCAGTGGAGTTCTCAGGTGATGATGATGATCAAAAATAATAGTAATAATAGCCGTGAAGTTTCAGTGTCGTGCCACTTTACTAAGTGAGACGTAGGCAATAATACAAAAGCGAAATATTCAAAGACAGCACACGCTACGCTTCAAAAATAAGGTGTCTTTCTCATTCTCATTCATACCGCTAGTGTTATAGCCTGGTCCGTATGTCCACACATGTCACTGCTCCGCCATCTTATCCCACTTACGTCTCTTTTTAATAACATCCCCTAAAAAACTGGACACTACCCTCTGGTCAGAAACAATTTGTGATGTTTCTTATGTTTCCTTGTATTTCAATTTTGATTTGAAATTAATAAGCATTGTTAGTAAAACAATGGTGCAAAACAGTCATTTACAAGATTTACTTGGATATAGCTTTTCAAATAAAAATATATCTAAGTCAATAGTAGTTACTCAGGTAGATTTATCTATTCTAAGCTTTGTAGCTTAGAATATACAGGGTTATTCATTATTAACTGCAAATACTCAGGAATTAGGTTCAACAAATAAAATAAAAAATATTTATGAAATGTTTTTTTTTCAGTTTTGTTATGAAAATCCCGAGAAAATCGATAAAGGAATCATTGGCGCCTGACCTATATTGACCTTTGATCCGCGCCCGCGCGCCGTGAGCGACACTCTGCGTTCAGTGGCAATCATTATGCAATAGCCGTAAAGAATTTAATAAAAATAAAAGTTTGATACAAAAACTTAAAATTAAACTTACTTAAACTTAAACTTACTTTTTATTTTTTCTTTTTAATTAGGTATTTCATGTTGTTTAGTAATAGTTTTTGTAAATAATGTATATTCTGTTATAAATAAAATAAAACTTAAATCAAAATTTTAAAAAAATCATTTCATAAATATTTTTTATTTTATTCGTTGAACCTAATTCCTGAGTATTTGCAGCTAATAATGAATAACCCTGTATAAATCTGCCAAAAGAAAACGGTACCAACCTTGGGTATAGGACAGCAACCAAAAACGTTATTTTCGAACATCAAAACCGGCCAAAACCAGCAGAAAAAGGCGCTATTGGCACAAAATCGGAATACATTTTCGAATATAATATCGAATTATATTTTTCGTTGCTACTGATTTAACAACAGCTTTCTACATCTATTTATACACTCTATAGTGAAAAATTACTATTTCCATTCATATTAGTAAAATATTTATTTGCAAAGATTGATTATTATCAGTAACAAAATCCATTGGCTCAATAATGCAGGGCGTAATTTTTTTTTTTTAATAATTTGGGTCCATTTCCAAAAGTAAAAGATTTTTGAAAAGAAATTATATGCAGTTATTGTTTTCTTATAAATCGAGGGCACGACTCCTTTCATGACTTTTCGTTAACTCTCGTGGTATCGGACTTTGCCATCACACCCTTCTCAAAAACCATCCTGTATGCAAAGGAAAGTAGTGTTAGTTACACTATTGATAAGTCAAAAACGACAAAACCGATTTGGCTGAAATTGGTGGAGAAGGTAACTTAGAACCTGAAGAAGGACATAGGATTATTTTATCCCGAAAAAATAACAGGAACGGGGCATGCAAAGCCACGGACGGCTGCTAGTTCTGTAATTTAAAAACATCTTGTTCTCGATACCAACGCGTCACGGGCCCTAATTGAAGAATTACTGAAGTCACACCTTCCCTCGCGAGGCTTTTAACCCCAGGGTATTACTATGCAGCCTGCGTCCTCAGGTAGAGATGGGGGCGGCCTATTTTTTATGTCATTACCACCCCCTCTCATCCCCTTGAGTGGATAGTGCGTAACTGCAGTGGAGCTTAAAACTTTTAGGTAAGTACTTGGATGGTTTTTATGTCCTACTTTTACATTTAGATCTTCTGTAGAATCATCACTATTTTTCTACTTTTTTTTATTACAACTAGCTGATGGAACAAGTATATGGCCCACCTGATGTTAAGTGGTATCCATAACCTATAACAAAGCACTTGCTCGTAAGTCACACAATCATGTCAGGTATATACGTGCCCTACGTGCTCTGCGTCCATCAACTTGAGGCATACAGATGTTCAGCCTCACGTGTCAGTAATTTCACCGGCACCCTTCAAACTGAAACACAGCGATGCTGCTTTACGGCAGAAATAGGGATGGTGGTAGTACTTCCCCGGACGAGCCCTTCACAAAGGGATATTCTACTACTATATATTTAAAGTTCTACTCTACTTTTCTACTTAAGTGTTCGATCGTGGATAATTAGTACATTGAATACTTGTCTCCATCAAAACGTCAATCCGTGCTTACATCTTCGATCCGGGACGTGTCCGATCCGGTACGTGACCGGTCCGGTACGTGACCGATCCGGGACATACGTGACCGGTCCGGAACGTGACAATAGCTCTGTCTGCAGCCGAAGGGTAGACTGCGAATATAAATTGCTAGATTACTCAAAGGTTTTGTTGGACTACGGACTAAACACACGTGTAGGTATTTCCGTGATGATGGCGTAACAGAAAACAGAGTTTATAGGTGACTTGATGGCTTACTTTCGTCATAGCTTAGAAACTGTTCACCTAATACCCAATACTTTGATAGGCCTCTCAGCTCAGTTGGTAGTAGATCTGCCTTCTGTGCTGTAGGTCGTGGGTTCGAGCCCTATCGAGAACAAATATTTGTGTGGTGAACATAGGTATTTGTTCTCAGTCAAATATGTATACTTAGCTTAGCTCGGTGGGGTTATACATCTTGTTGACATTTTACTTATAGACCTCCTACTTACTCTGTTTAAACTGTTGATTTACGTTTATATGGCACATCTAGGCTATGGTGAGGGCGATCAGCTAAAACGCTGTCAAATATCGCTGTCTTATTTTACAGCGTTTCAGCTGATCTCCATCGCTATCGCCTAAATGTGCGCAGGTTTGATGACGATTCCTGTGTTGATATTTTGTTTGTTAGTTCTTTACCTATGTGTCCTGTTTTATTTTAGATTTGATTATGGTTTCTGTGTGTTATTTCTTGGTGATCTTAATAAATAAACAAATAAAGGTCTTTATTCCTCTTCCTAGTGGCGGTCATATTTGGAGCACATTGCTATAATGACCAAGACTTGTTGTTGCATTATAATAGAAACAGGTTAGTTTTAGTTAGAGTCATTTCGTGATGGCAAATAAAAAAAAAACGAAAAAACCCAAGGTATGTCAAAAACGACGCAACGCGAGAAGCTTCGCACAGTACTTAGTATTGATCAATAACAGCTATACAGGCTGTTCAGTTATACGGTAGGTACAGGGGGATGTTTCAGGCACGTAGACGCACGTGACCAGCATGTTAGGGGGGGAGGGTATTGGGAGAATAATCTTCACGCCATGCGCCGCTGTGATCCTTCAGGGTATGGTGTTTTTCAGTGTCACTATTTCGTAGTCACTAAATATTGTGTGATAGTGCTTCTTTGATGATCACATCACTTAAACAAGGTGTCACATTTAATAGAGAAAGTAAGAAAAGTGCTAATGGACACATTCTTAGTATCTAATACCTACTAATTTTATAAAACTTAGATAAAGCAAAATTGCTCATTAGCCTACTTGGCTAGATTGTAATATTATAAGGGTACCGCATAGATGTGGTACACTAATTTAGTTAAAATAACTATTTCGTAGTTTTGTCGTCGAGGTGAATGAGACGCAGAAGGTGAGTGTCTCATTCTAATGTGTGTAATTCTGTACATAATTCTCACTCTGTCTTCTTCTATTGACCTAAATTGAGAGAGACCTATGAAAAATAACACTCTGTAGCAGCTGTTTTAAGTTAGCAGACCATTGCGAATAAGGGGGTTGATCTTAAAAGTAGAAAATTTGGCCATGGGGGTCTGAGGTAACTGTTCATTTTGGAAAAGGGGTCACTTGTCCAAAATAGTTTGAGGATCTCTGCGCTAGAGGATAAAGTAAAATTGAATATAGAACATCGTTTGCACTAAGTCTGTGAATGCACCATGGAGATAAAGTAAATAGGTTTAATTATGTTTATATCATTAAACCTATTTACTTTACCACCATTAACCGAATTTATCATCTAACCTTTTTTACTTTGTATAAAACTCAGACTCGGAACCTTCTTGCTGTGCTACTGTTATTTTAATTTGCTTTACGCGCGCCATTTTCTATTTTGCATTTAGTCATTTCCTCATTTCCTTGCTGAGGTGGGATGAAAAGTTACGTGTTGCACTCGAGTACCAAGATTTTTCACCTAGTGCTCTTTTGATTCCTTCGCTAACGCTTAGGATTCTTCTGGATTTGTTTTGTATGTGTGCCGATTCGACGTAGGATTTATTTAGTCAACACTCACACACATTCAAAACCAGAGCCAGATAGAGCTTGTGATAGGCTTAGGTACTGGTCTAAGAGGCAAAAGCCGTGTTTTCTGTTAGGACTGTTTTAATTCGAAATACAACACCAAACTTATTTGAAAAATCATTGAATAGCTCTAGGCGACGCCGGCCGTATATAAATACAATAAACAGAATAAAGTTGAAAACGTATTTTTCCATCACACCGAAAACCGTTTCCGTGAATAGTACCTATACCTATCTACTTACATGTAGATATTATGCCTTGTAGTGATGTGCCAAATTCCGTATCCGTAAATTCAAAATATCCCAAGTTTAGTCCGGATTGGCTGCAAAATACGATTTGAAGATGAGTACCTATACCCTGATTTAGAATCTTAGTCTTTTTTGGTAAACAAAGGTATGGCCATATCAAAAAAACGATGTTGAACTGGTACTTTTTAATATTTTTTAAAATTTTGAAAAGCAGCTGAGGTTGGATTTATTTTTTAATCAATATCCATAGAATGAGAAAAAGTAATGGTTTCTTGCTATCTCATATATTTTAATTTATTGTTTTAACAAAGTTATTAAATGATGAAGAAATTATAGTTTACGACACTGGTATCATTTGATTAACATGGGAGTAAATCACAGGGCTACGAAACAGTTGGTGCATTTTGGCACTATATTTTGTGTGTGTGTTCTTATTTATTTTAATCGTCATGAACTTGCATCGTCTTTCGTTAGTCGAAGTCAAATGTGTTCCTCGTGTGCTCTCGTGTCCAATTGTGCGTTGTTACCTAAGTTTTTGCTCACATTATCGTTGTCTGTTACTGTTATCAGTTTTTTGATAAGTTTTAGCCTTGTTGTTGTTGCTGTTGTGTTTGTATCAAACATAGACCCTCAACCCGCACCGGCGGCGGGTAAAAATATTATTTATAAAAATATGAAATTATAGTATCATTGTTTTATTTGTACTTCCTTATGATCAGGCACAGGAAAATGAGGTTCTACTTTTCAGTGTTCTTTAGTAGGTAAGTAGTTGTAGTAATATTCAGGTAGGTCTATTGCATGAGTAAAACCGCGCGCCGGTCCTACTAATAGTGATCCATGGTAAAACATGTTTTTCTCCCCTGAGTTGTCATGTGACACTATGACAGTGACATATCATGACATTTGTTTGTTTACAAAAAAAGACTAAGTTTCTGAATCAGGGTATAGAGTCTCGTAGGTCTAGACCTACAAATTAACAGGGGGCAGTAATCACAATTATGTCAGACTTGAAGCACAGACGCTTCGCTCGCTCGGTAAATAATAATAATAATTATAATTTTTTTACAGACAACGAAGCCGCAATAGAGTTATAAAGGTGAGAAGAACTATCGATTTACTGAGACATCTCCAAATAGATTGAATTTAAATAAGGTAGGTACACATTCTAAAAATAAAATCAACAAGAATCTTGCATAAAATCCAGTAAAAATTAAAAAGTTCGTAGGTTAATATAATAGGTGTTACATATTATATATTATTCTAAGTACGTATTTATGTATGCAAGTATTGGGTTCCATAGTACAAGCCCTGCTTAGTTTGGGGCTAGAAGGTGTGGTGTGAATTATCTACAATATTTATTGATAAGATTCATGATTCTCATCATAAAGTCTAATATCTAAGATAACACTCAAGATATCTCAATCCATAATGTTCCGTAACTTCCGTATCCGTAACGGTTCTACGACGTAGCATCCCTACCCGTAATACCTTCGTCTCTCACGTACAATCTACGTGACCGGCATGAAAGCCTCCCCGTTAGGGTGTAGGTGGGGGTTGGGGGTGATTAGTAATGAAAAACTTTCTGGATGATGGAAGTTCCTACACTGTTGTGTTATGAAACGTTAAGCTCACGTTATTTTATGAAGTTAAGTCTAGTCTAAGCGGAATTATATAAATTGCTGCTAGGTACTTTTATAAATAAGTCTTCTTCTTATTTAAGAGCAATGCTCTTGTCGGCGTAATGTATGCATTTTTCTCCAAAATATTTAAATAAATAAATCTATATTTTGGACAATCCACACGACACTAATCTAGCCCCAAATTATGCAGAGCTTGTACTATCTTATACCTTTAAACGAGAAAATCTTGTATATATATATATATAATTATTTAAGATCTCGGAAATGGCACCAACGATTTTCATGAAATTTAGTATACAGGGGTTTTCGGGGACGATAAATCGATCTAGCTAGGATTTATTTTTAGAAAATATCGGCGTTCGGAGTTAAGAACAAAAAACTTTTTCATAATATCATTACTCCTAGCGCCATCTGTTGCTCAGAAGCAAAAACTAAGCTCTGTGAGAACCTGAGAACTCAAGGGTTATGTTTCACGGAGAACCCCATCTATTGTCGAGTTTTGGAACTAAAAGGACTAAGTAAACACTCTGTAGACAAGTTTCGGATGTTTCTATCTCATTGCACTCGTGTTTTTTTTTAAATAACCAGTTCTTATTTTATATTATGTAGTATGTTAGTAAGATCGAAATATATGATTTGATCATTCATAGTACGTTATCAAAAAAATACGCGAGCGAAGCTCGGTCACTTACTGCTAGTGGGAACTAGATAGCTGATATAATACTTAAATACTTATACTTATAATACAATATCACACCCAGACAGAGAACAAACATCTGCGTTCACCACACAAATATTTTTTATCGGTGGGATCAAACCCACGACCTACGGCACAGAAGGCAGAGCTACTACCAACTGAGCTGAGAGGCCAGTCGTCAAGGAAGTATTCTTCTTATTTAAGAGAAATGCTCTTGTCGGCGTAATGTATGCATTTTTCTCCAGGTATTTGATGACTTGACCTCCGTATACGACATGACGGCGATCTTCGATTTTATATGGCTCATGTAGCTTATCTTTGGTCTTCCCTTTCCTCTCTTTCCTTCTACCTTTCGATGATATTTCTGATAAAGCTGTCATGTCGTACAAGATGGCCAATCATCATTCTTCTTCAATTCTCAACAACTTGTCTAAGTATTTCATATGTTTTATTTTTCCACCTAAATAAAATATAGGTAATGATGTGTTCCGCACGTATTGACCATGTCTTTTCTGTGGATTTGGCCGACTAAGTTGTCAGGATGGTATAGGTGCTGGGCAAGCCTATTCCATCTAAAATCGTCCCAGGCACTATAAAGTCCCGCGAGTAGGGCTTGTGTAATCACCAGTTGCCCCTGACGCTATATACATCATCTAATAATAGTTTGCATCTATTGTTAGCCTGTTTTTAAAATGAAATATAAGTTTTAAGGCTCGAACACACCTAGTTCGCTGGCGGTAGCGATCAGTGAAACGCTGTCAAATATCGCTGTCAGATTTAAGATTTGATAGCGATATTTGACAGCATTTCACTGTTCGCTACCGCCAGCGAACTAGGTGTGCGCAGGCCATTACTAACACATACTTTGCGACAAAAAAAAATATTTAAACAGATTCATTGGAGGATGTCTAATTCCTCCAAGGAGGATGTATGTCTGTATCCAGCAGTGACTTCTTCAGGCTGATGATGTCGATAAAGCTATATTAATCCTTCACTATCTCTTTATGTAAACACCATAAACCCCAATAATTTCCTCCATGGACTTGCAAGCCGTAAGACTAAGTCGCGTAGTACGCGTAGATATTTTTATGGAGGTCGTGGAATGTGCCAATGGTACTATCGAGGGCCCCATAGCAGCCCCCTGACGCAGACATGATTTAGTACCTTAGACTTCTAATTTGGTTTTAATAAAGTGGTGTTTAATTCTTCAAATATTTTAAGATCTGTATTAAATTTATTAGATTGGAATTCGCTCCATATTTTTATTTTATTTTAATTCGGCTTAATATATTCTTTTTATGACGTGACGTTAGCCGTTTAAGTGGTGTATCATTCTTCAAATATATTAAGATCTGTATTAAAATTAGATGGGAATTCTCTCCATATTTTTTTTTTATTTTATTTCGACTTATATTTTTTTATGACGTTAGCCGTTTTTTTAAACATAGGTAGGTAAATGTTATACTAAAATGATGATTATTCTTCAAGTATTGCTATTTTTATTAGTTTGTAATAGATACTCTTGGTATTTATTTTTATTCGGTTAGTATATTATTATATTGTATAGTGACATGAAATTTGTCGTTTTTGTGACATAGGGAGGTACAGTACATCTATCTTATATTTATAAAAGAAAGTCGTGTTAGTTACACTATTTTATAACTCAAGAACGGCGGAACCGATTTGGCAGAAAATTAGGAGGTAGCTTAGAACCGGGAGAAGGACATAGGATACTTTTTATCCCGAAAAAGCAACGGGAACGGGGTGTTACGGGAACGGGCGAGCGAAGCCGCGGGCGGCCACTAGTTTTTAATAAAGCGATGATCATTCTTCAATTATATTTTTTTTTATTAGATTGTAATATAATAATATTATGTCAACTCTTGTTTTTTTTTAAATCGGCACATGTTTTTATGATTTACCTACGCTTATCAGTTTTGAACATAATGTGTTTTTAATCCAGTTCATTGCATAAAGGTTGTGTACTTGACTTTCAAATGATATAACTGGTACGGAGACCGTATGTTTAAACAGTTGATATGACGACCTCGTCTTCTTGCCTTCAACCACAGCCTGAGCCAATATTAGAAACTTTCTAACATGGGGATGTAGCTCAGTGGTAGAGCGTTCGCTTTGCATGTGAAAGGCCCCGGGTTCGATCCCCGGCATCTCCAACTTTTTATATTTTGTCAAGCAATTATCAAATTGCTAGTAGATTTTGACCCACCTCAAAATGTTGGAGTAGTAGTAAACAGCTGTGGCTTTTACTGATTATTATATAAATCGAAAGTATAGGACTGGATACTATTTTTATTTCGGATATCCGGTATTCTTTCCTATATATTTCAACACAATCATCTTTTTGTTTTTTCCCCTAATAATATGCTTAGGAAAATATGCTGCTCTATCGCTGAAAGCATATTTTTGAATCACTCGGCATTGTACTAAATTTTGTTACGCCTACTTTTTATAATGTGTAAATGTGTAAACAGTAAAGTAGTATCTATCTTAGGAATACTTTTAATAATTTCTTCCACGCTTCTTAATTATCCAAGGGAATTACAATTACAAATTAAAAGTAAATATCAAGCAGATTGTAATTAAAGCGCGCGAATTTTTCTCAATTTCCCGCGATCCAATAAAGAAATGCAAATGAAGTGCCGCTGAGAAATATAGCGCAGGATAGGGATGCGACAGACTAGGGGACTGAAGTCATTTTATCGATAAACTGATTTCAACTCAACATCCTTGATAAATGTTGGTAAATGTTACTAAATGTTTTTTTTTTATTGTTAAGCTGTGTTTACTTCTTCTTTCAATTAATGGAACATTATTTAAAAGAAAATCTGCTATTTCACGATTGACGTTGATCGAAAATAAAAAAACTTTTGCTCGATTTATTCCGGAACGGATCTTGCAAAGTCAAGTAGGTATAGGATAAGTCGTGATTTTAGAAAAAAAATTAATGGCTCCTATTTCAGAGAAATGAAGAAGTAAAACCTTTAGTAATATAAGCGCCTCGTGAATCAATTCGATGATTTAAATACCTGGTAATACCGACCCATATCATGAGGATATCCGTAGAAGAACCCAGGTCACTTACATAGCTCTTCTTTAGCAAGTTGAAGTGGCAATGGGCAGGTCCTATAATAGCTCGAAGAACTCACAACCGTTGCGGAATAAAGGTTCTCGAATGGCGACCACGAACCGGAAGACGAAAAGACGAGAGACTTCTTCAGGCTAATGATGATGATTATTTACCCATCGTGTATCGATAATAACCCAACTCCCATCTCTACAAGGGCTATTCCCACCTACACTAGATCCCCAGCGGTATGTCGAGTCGATTGTAAAAAAGTTTTTATTGCTAATTCCGGCAGTTCCATCTTTGCACTTATTCCGCAGTTTCACCGTAGCATTCATTTACTGTGGTTTTACTGCCATTGTCAATCTACCCGCAAATGTTATTTGTTTTACAGGCTATCAATGGCGGCTGAATTTTGATTGGAAATTAGAAATTAGAACTTGTTTATTGTTGTTGGGAACTTTAATTCTCATGGGCATCTCTTAGGCAAACTAACAATACAACTAACATTCTTTACTGAAGCAAGGATGATGGCGATGCATTATTATAAAAAAAAATATACCTACATACATTCATATTGACAAACTAACAAAGAGGGTAGAAATAGATCTGAGTATAATGTGCTGTAGGTAAAAGATTGATTTACAACACAGATTTAAAAGTGGTCTCTTCCAAACAGTCTCTGGGTGTGGGGAGGAGTTTTAAAAAAGAAGGTTGGATCATTTATAAATGAATATGAATAGACAAGGAACTGTACCAGTACCTACCTATAGACCATAGACAAATAAATATTGAGGACAATCCACGCAACACTATCTAGCTCCAAATTAAGCAGAGCTTGTACTATGGGAATCAGATAGCTGATTATGCTGCTTATATATCTTTTTTTAACCGACTTCCAATCAAAAAGGAGGAGGTTTTCAATTCGGTTGTAATTTTTTTCTTTTAATTTTTTTTTTATGTTGTTACCGCATAACTTCGTCATTTGTGAGCCGATTTGAAAAAATATTTTTTTATCTGAAAGGTACTGCTTCCAGATTGGTCCCATTTTAATTTTATTAAAATCGGTGTTGCCATTTTTTCTTTAATAATATTTTTAATGTTTGTAACTGCATGCCTCCGTCATTTATGAACCGATTTAGAAAATTATTTTTTTATTTGGAAGGTTATTTTTATGTCCAGATTGTCCCAAACGAATTTCATTAAAATCGGTTTAGCCGTTTGGCAATGAAGTCGGTTTCTCAAGTTTTTTAAACTTATAATTATTGTAAATACACACTTAGAATACAATATACCAAACACCCAGGCAGAGAACCAAAATCTGCGTTCTCCACACAAATATTTGTTCTCGGTGGGGATCGAACCCACGATCTACGGCGTAGAAGGCTGAGCAACAACCAATTGACCTGAAGGCAGTGGAACTACCGAAAGAGAAACATTTCCACAGAAAAAAAAGATTTCTAGCAATGTTACACCTACGCCTACAAAAAGTCCCGTGCAATCGCGATATTAGTCAATAGATCAGACTAGAAGCGCCATAGATCGCGCTAATAGCGCCATGCCTCGCACTTCGTCTGAATGTTTCATGCAGAACGTATCGATGTCTTTTCTATAGAAACGAATTGGTGTGATTCCAGAAAACTGCCTAACGAAAGGTGAGTTATCTTTACAAAAGTATACTTTATGTTAATTACTCCTTATAGCCTACTCAGTGCAATAAAGTATATACCTACCAACTCAGGCTTTGAAACAGCATTACTTAATAGTAACCTATTATGTATAATTTAAGTTTAAAAAACTTGAGAAACCGACTTCATTGTCAAACGGCTAAACAGATTTTAATCAAATTTGTTTGGGACAATCTGGACGTAAAAATGACCTTCCAAATAAAAAAATAATTTTCTAAATCGGTTCATAAATGACGGAGGCATGCAGTTACAAACATTAAAAAAATTATTTAAAAAAAAATGGCAACACCGATTTTAATAAAATTAAAATGGGACCAATCTGGAAGCAGTACCTTTCAGATAAAAAAAATAATTTTTCAAATCGGCTCACAAATGACGAAGTTATGCGGTAACAAACATTAAAAAAAAAAAAAAAAAAAAATTAAAAAAAAAAAAAAAAAAAAAAAAAAACATGCAACCGAATTGAGAACCTCCTCCTTTTTGATTGGAAGTCGGTTAATAAAGTTCATAAGTAATATTTGGACGTAAGTAGGTACCTATCTCTGACTATGCCCCTAGACATTTCCAAAGAATGATGAGTTGGTAGTTTTAACATAATAAGGCTTTAAACCCAATAATATAATAATATACAATATTATTTCTGAATTCAAAAGCCCTAATATGAAACTTTCCCTATTAGATTGAGTGGGCATTACTAGATACGCAATGATTTTTCTCAAAAAGAGATTTTAAACAGCATAGGTGGCTATGAAATACCGCTAAAGCTCAACTTAAATTTTCATATCCCGTTAGAAAATATTTATGGTCCACTACGTGACCGTATCTCGACAATAAAAGAGAAAACTCGCACATTTTTCAAAGCGGAGAAATTTATGGGCCCACAATTGAATTTCACAGTTGATTTGAGCGGCCCGAAAATCCGGAACGCATTTTCGAATTCTGAACGCATCTGTCAAATACTGGCGGGAAAACATAGACCGCGGTGTTGCCAGCTTCGAGTAGAATCGAAGGGTCGCCATATGTCAAGGAAATAGTTATTTATGGACACCATTCACAAATTGCATTCAGCCGAATTGATATATTGGAATGTTTTATATGTAAATGTGGTTCTAAGACGAATGGGTTGGCCCAGAAACGGATGCCTATCAGATGATTTATTGATATCAATATTATGTTCCATACCTAACAAATCTACGAATTGCTGATAACTATTCTTAATTAAATGGTGAAATCTGTCCCATGAAATCAATCCCATGCAGGCTTTGTTATCAAGACATTAGCTATATCTATTTCATAATTTATGCAAGGTCCATTATCAGTTTTAGCATTTTTTGTTTGACATAATCTATCAAGAAACAAAGTCTAAAGATTTGGTTTCAGTTTTCGAGAGTGGTCTTCTTACACCTTTAACTTGTAAAATTAAAACACTATGCATATATATAGGCTAGCCATTATTTGGTGTCTACCGTGCCTTATGGTTAACCTACTGCCGTGAGAATATTTTTTTTTTCAATTTATCCTTTTACTTATTTCTTAGACAAGATCTGAAACAAGGTCATTCGAAAAAACACCAAAGTAGGTTACATAAAGGTAGTCTAGTTTCTTGTCAACTTAGTTATACTTAACCAATTATGTAAACACTATGGTAGGTAAAGCTATAATATTAGCCAGTAGATAGGTAATATAAAAAAAAATCTGCGCTAAATAACCAAATCATGCTACACGAGTAAGCTAATCTATTTATGTACCGTCACAGAACATAAAATAATAGTGTCGTGATAATTGTAGGAAATGTAAAGGACGGGCCGATTACGTAACAGCTTAGGTAGGTACCTACGTAGTGTTTATATTCTGGTTGAGCCAACTGAGTCACTCGCTGGACAAGACAATACAGTCACGTGTGGTCGACCAGCTTGAGCTTGAGTCATTGCATCGTATTGAGTTCGGTGCTGCCAACTCTTGAACTATCTTCTAAAGTAGAAAACTATATTAAGCATATAATATTAGTATGTTTTTTGTAAGTAGTGTTGTAAGATTTTTTATGACAATTGTCTTGAAAAACTTGACTTATAGTTACTACTTACAAAATATTTTCTAAGAAATTACAAGATTATGAAGTGCTACGATGCTACGCCGTAGCTACCAAATACTTTGCTAAAAACGTTGTTCTTAAAATTGAATACGGTATCTTTCTTATATCTCTACACAAAAATACTGTAGGGACCTAGTTTATCTTTACTAATTATTGAGAAGTTGAATAATCGCGAGCAGACGATGTATAGTGGCGGAATGAAAATGTTCGTCAATTTTCAACTTGATTTGTTCAACGTATCACGATCACATACTACCTTTCGAAACTGAATGGACACACAAATTACGTCAAAATGTGTTCATGATCAAGGCACTGGTGTAAGGGAAAACCGACTCTAAGGTGACGAACATTTTCATACCGCGACTGTACCTACGTGTAAAATTTAGAAGAAAATTAAATTCGTCAGCTGGCAACATTACTTCATAGCCTTGTACTACGCAAGCGCGTTTATCTCAGTAAACAAAATATCTGTTTAGTTGAAGTTAAACTCGTTCAATAACAACGTAAATAAAATGGATTTTACCGAAAAAGTGGTCCTTATTACCGGTGCCAGTTCGGGTATAGGCGCCATTACTGCCATCTATCTATCGAAATTATCAGCGAAGCTTGCTCTAGTGGGAAGGAAAGAGAGTAATCTAAGGAGGATCGCGTTGTATTGTGAAAAATCTAAAGGAATAAAACCTCTTGCGATCGTCGCCGATCTCACAAACGATGTCGACACTGAGCGGGTTATCAACGAAACCATCGAGCATTTTGGAGTTGTTGACGTACTGCTGAACAATGCAGGAATCATCGCTATGGGAGGCATCAAGAATTCCACTATTGATTCTTACGACAAGGTCATGGCCACAAACATGAGATCCGTGTACCAGCTAACCATGCTCGCAGTTCCCCATCTCATCAAAAGCAAAGGTTGCATCGTAAACACGTCTTGCATAGCCAGTACGAAACCTAGCACCATGGCATTGGCGTACAACACGTCTAAAGCAGCATTGGACCAGTTTACGAAGTGCGTTGCGCTGGAATTGGCGGCAGATGGCGTTAGAGTAAACTCTGTGAACCCAGGATTCGTGAAAACGAATCTGTTGAAAGACATCGGGTTGAGTGAAGAGCAGTTAGTCCACTTCGCGGAGAATGTGGCGGGGAATATGCCCTTGAAGAAACCAGTGGAAGGCGATGATGTTGCGTCTTTGATAGCGTTTCTCGCGAGTGATATGGCGAAGAGCATCACTGGAACGCACTATGTGATCGATGGCGGTAGTTCACTGCGCTAGAGACATTGCGTACCTATATTTTTGGGTGCCGCATTTTAAAAGAAATCAATTTTGAATGTTGTTTACTATTAGGCTTGATAACTGTTATTTCTTGTTCCCTGCAGAGTTGCGAATGTTACTTACTTGCATACTTACCTACTTCGTATGCCATGTTTAATCACGTGCCTACTTTAGGTAAGTAAAGAAATGTACTTAGTATTTAAGTAGTTGGAGATTAATTAGGCCTACTTTGATTCTCATTGTATCAATCTATTTATTCTTAAAATGTGTAGCACAATATTAAAGGTGTTTTACCAACAACGTGTACTTAAACTACTAAACCTCCCTTCATAAAAACCTTATCAAATAGGTACCTATACGATCTCATTGAAGAATAACAAATTGTTCCGTTTCCAAAAAAAATACAGCAAATGGAAGAAGAAGCAAAAACTATAAACTCATCAGGCTCTAAATAAATTTATCAAGAAAAAACACATCCCCTAGTATTCTCTTAAATTTAGCTCTTCCTCGGGTTTCTGATCCAGTTTACTTCAATTGAGTCTTTCGAATGCGGCCTCCTTACTCCTTGACTTCCTTAGACGACCTGACATCGACCTTCTCTTTCTGGCCAATGTAACTTATTCTTGGCCTTCCCCCTTCAAAACGTATCCAAACTTTTACTTATTTTTACAAAGATAAACTATACCTTCCTAAGAACCAGTGGCTATGTAGTCTACATGGACTAAAAACCTGCAGCACCAAGTTAAGCGATTATCATAATACCCTGAAGGCTAATCACTTCCTCCAGCACCCCTGCTGGGCATTATAAATTAAACAAACAAACAAAAAGCAGCCAAGTGCGAGTCGGACTCGCCCATGAAGGGTTCCGTAGCACGACGAACTACAAAAACCTTTAATTATGTTACTTGATGTAACATAATAAGGTTCTTGTAGTTCGTCGAAAGGTAAATTGCGGTTTACGGTTTATGACGTATAAAAAAAAAACTACTGACTAGATTTCGTTCAAACCAAAAATCGTTGGAAGTTTGCATAGTAATGTACAACATATATTTTTTTTAGTTTTATCATTCTCTTACTTTAAAAGTTAGAGGGGGGGGGACCAACTTTTTTCCACTTTGGAAGTGTCTCTCGCGCAAACTATTCAGTTTAGAAAAAAACGATATTAGAAACCTCTACATCATTTTTGAAGACCTATTCATAGATACCCCACACGTATGGGTTCGATGAAAAAAAATTTTTTGAGTTTCAGTTTCAAGTATGGGGACCCCCGAAATTTATAGTTTTTTTTTATTTTTATGTAAAAAACTTAATGCGGTTCACAGAATACATCTACTCGCCAAGTTTCATCAGTCTAGCTCTTACGGTTTCGGAGAAAAATGGCTGTGACATACGGACGGACAGACAGACAGACAGACAGACAGACATGACGAATCTATAACGCACAACTGTTTACGGCAATATCTACATTAAGAATCTCAAATACTTTTTGCGGAGAATGAAATATTCATTTGAAGCTGTAATGTACGATTTTCTCGTCGACATTATTCGTTCAATAATGTGGGTAGACGAAAATGGCACGTGCGGTGTCCAGTCGAGACTTTACATAAAAACATGGCTAAAGAAAGATGAGAGATAGGCCCGTTTTGATGCTTGAAAACAAATGCAAATCTTACACATTATTATGAATTAAGGCACATCAAGGCGATAACATGAGAGCGGTGCCGCGATGTGGCCATAGCCTTTATTTCTGCCTTCAACAAAGCCTATCTTAATTGTTCAACGCCTGCTAAAGTTAATTTAAATTACAAAAACTGAGCCAACCCCAGAAACATAAAACAGAATGCAGGCACAAACGAGATCCAAGTAGTCGTAAGCAGAGAACTGAGAAACACCAAACATGGCATTGTTTTTTCGCACGACATCAACAAAGCATATCTTTATTGACCAACGCCTACAGGCGACGCTAATTTAATACATAAAGAAGCTAACATAACTTCAGAGTTATAAAACCAGCTATAGATTAGGTGGGAAAGGAAAGAGCACTGGTGGTCTAGACTTAGCGGCCCCGCCTTCCGATCCATAGGTCGCGGGTCAAATCCAGTCGTACAGAAATTTTGCTGTTGAAAAATGTAATGAAAATGAAATGGAAAATGAAATGAAAAAAGTTTATTGAATGAACACAAGAGAAAAAACTAACAAGAACCTTAAATACAAACAATAAATTTAATAACTTTTTAACTTTTTAATGCGCACTAATATGCACATACTTAAACGGTGAAGAAAAATATCATGTTCAAACCGAACCAAAAATATTTGAAAACATGTGTCAAGTCCACGAATGGAACCTCTTTGAGGCGCATTTAAAATCCTTTCACCACACTGGTTCGAAAGAACTAGTGATACGAGAGGCAACTTAAAGTTAAGTAAGATACACCTAAGTACGATATTCAGATCAACCTGCTTATAACAGCTGTTGTAGAAAGAAACTTTTAAGCAGGTGCTATCTAGTGTAGTAGTGTTCATACCTCGTGTGTGGGTTCCCTGTGCATGCCTATTATAGTTATGTGCATTTATTACTCTGAGCCATAAACTTTGCAATTCAATATACATTCATTACAGATGCTAGAATGTAGTTACTGAATCTACATTGGACGTTTAGATAAAGGATCTTCGTCAAACAAGCTAGGACACGTATAAAATGTCAGTAAAATTTGCGAACAAATGGTAAATTTTATTGCTTAGGAATCTCTACCAGCTTATAATAAAATAAGAATATTTTTTTGTATAACTGTGTAGGAATATATCAACCGTTTTGTTATACGTAGGTAAACGTATTGGTATGAAAAATATATTATGTAATGTAGGCTACCTAGGTAGGTAATTGTATTTTAGATTTTTTTATTTTACCTTTTTATAGCAGAAAAAAGTATCAAGATAATAAATTCGACACCTTTCCCAAGTGGGGATGTAGCTCAGTGGTAGAGCGTTCGCTTTGCATGTGAAAGGCCCCGGGTTCGATCCCCGGCATCTCCAACTTTTTGCTGAAAGTTAACTAGAAGATTTCAGTTTATTTTTAAGTTTTAGTATTTTTTAAAAGTAAGACTTGCTTGATTCGTTTAGTTACTTATGCTCGGTTTCACGGATGACTAATCGCCCAATAAATTTTTGCCAGTTGTTTTTTTTGCTTTCAAAATAAGAGTTACTACCAAATAACATAACAATAAAATAAATAATAACTGTCAACTATTTCATTGGGCAAATAGTCATCCGTCAAACCGGGCCTTAGATTTTGTAGGTATTTTCCCTCGGCATAAGCCAGTCCCTAAGTATTAAATACTAGCAGCCCGTCCCGGCTTCGCACGGGGTAGACAATATTGTTGTACATTATTTTGTTCTATCGCTAATAGCTTCGGCAGCGCATTCGACGAAAGACATTTTAAGACTCATTTTTCTACACCTTCGGTTACATTGTTCAAATTTAACCAAGGATTCCTAATTTTTTTCAAAATGAAATGTAGCCTATGACAAATTGGAAGAATGCAGCATTCTATTGGTGAAAGAATTTTTTAAATCGGCCCAGTTAATTTTTGAGCCTATTCCATTACAAACATACAAAAATAGGTACAAATCTTTCCTCTTTATAATATTAGTAAGTATAGAAATACAAATAAGGTGACCGAAATAAAATTAATATATTGTGTCAAAAACTATACAAATTTGCTTTGCCAAAATAAAAAAAACTAGGGAAATATCCATACAAAAATAAGACGTGTTAACCATTTATTTCGTTACACTGAAAATAATTTACAATTTTGTAATATCATGAAAGATTCTAAGAAGAACATTAATTTCACAAAAAAAACATTTTATAATCAGCACATTTTGAATTGGATTTACTACAGAATTTAATTTTAAGAATATATACATCGAGATTTTCACGTGAACACGGGTCGAAGACACGAGTTTTTAAAACTAGAGACCGGAGTACACTAAAGCGGATTTTTATTAGAATACAATTTACACCTAAAGTGATCAGCACACATGTTGGCTCAAACATTCATTCACTTACTCATCTAAAAACATACAGGAAAATCATATCACGCTATAGTGGACCCCGGCCCTAACTAGCAACACTAGGTATACATGAACACATGGCAATTTTGGAATTACCTTTACTTATAGCGCCTAAGCGAGCTATACCTAAGCTAGTCCAATACTGGATCTTAAAATCGTCAAAATTTCATGAAAAGAATATTTTATTTTACCAATAGTTCATGAAATTCGTTATTTACAGTATTTTATGGAAAATCTATCAGGTCAGAAGGGCAAGTCCCAACATTTCGTCTACGAAATGTTGTTTTCGTTTCGCCTATTTGTCTCTCTCGATTGTATGGATAAAAGATGACACAGCAAAAATACGTTACGTAGAAACGATCGAAACGAATTGTTGTCTCATCAATTTTCCATAAAAAAGAGAGAGACACGTGCTCACACAATAACAAGATTTGGTAGACGAGATGTGGTATCAAAACTCCGACTTCGGGTACAGGTAGCGTAATATAGGCTGTTTACAGAGGTCTAGTCTAAAAAAACTAACTAGATATTTTCAACATCTTTCCTAAACACCAATACGAACTTATCTGAAGTATTGTTATAGCTAAGCGATCTAGATATATTCAACATCTTTTTTAAACACCAATACGAATTTATTTGCAGTAATTTTATAGCTTATTGCGTTTTTTGGCGAGTACAAAATTAAAGAGAAAAACTTAAATATTGAGAAAAGATTTTTTGATATTATTTCGTCAAGCTAAATTAAAGGTTATTGTAAAATATGAATTCAAGTTATAACTATTACAACGTGACAAGAATTTAAGTAGAGATCACGACGAAAGTCGAAGAATTATAAAGTTAATCTATTAATGATACTGTATTTCCTACGTAATAAATATTTTGTTCAGAAACTCCATAAGAGTCACGTTAATGTATCATTCCGCTCTTTCGAAGAGGAACGACGTTGATCAAACTATAACTACCTATACAATTTAGAAAAAAAAAATACACTAAAAATGCTGAAATTAATGGTTTTACAGAAAACATTCTAACAAATAACTTAACAATGAAAAGTTTATAGTATTGAGTATTGATTTCAAAAATAGAAATGATAAAATTAAAGTATAATACCAATAACAATAGATTAAAACAGAGATTCATTTTGTTATTGTATATTATGATAGAACATCACAAAGTCATGTTCTCAAGATTTTAGTTCACACACTCATTGAAAATAGTTCAATGACTTACAAATTACTAATGAAACTCAATTGCTGGTCTATGTGAGACGAGAAGTACTGGTTATATTAATACCTTATGAAGCTTTGTAGGCTTGCTTGTTTTACTAAAGGTTTTATCTAATTATAAAATATGCACAAGCAAATTACACCAGTTCCCTAAGAGCCTCAAAAAGACGAATTTCACGCGCTCACTGTAGTAATTATCAATACTCAATTCTGATATAAATTAACTAACAATGCGGATGCACAATTCTTATATTATAAGATTTAAAATTATATGGCTATCACTATTACATTCTTTATAAGACCTAAATTCAATTTATATTTAAAACTATATTACTCAGGGTTGACACACTAATCATTCAGCTGGATGATACTTACAAGAAATTTTTCTATTTTTATATTTTTACTATCATTTCGAAAGAAACACGATCATGATCAGGAATGTGATTCGATATATTGAGCCAAGAATAATAATTTAAGGGCAGTTTTTTCTATCTACAGAATAATGCTATTCATCGTATAAAAAATATCAGTACTTATTTTTGACAAGCCTTAAGTAGAGATATATTTTTATCTGATGAATAAATCTATCTGTAGATCGAAAAAAAATTAGCCCCTAGTTACATCCATCATAAGAAGCCTCTTCAAATATTTAATTTCGATAAATATCAAGTTCACAACCCTTACAAGGATTGACAGAAAATTAAGATGAGTTTTCTCATCAATAATTATGTACGAGATCAGCTAAATCAGCGGCCTTATTAGCTAAGCTCATACAAGCTATGATGTTAGGGTTGTCCAAGCCTTACAATTTTCTTAATAATACATTGCAATGATTTAATGTGGGACTATGCCTCGACATTCAGGAGGGGCGTAAGCGTCAGACTAGCGACACTATCCCGCCGTGATGTTCAGACATAGCCAATACAATATCTTACGGAATAAGCTCTGCACTGCTCGAATTTAGCCGTCGATTAGTCCTTACACTCGTAACACTGTCACATGTCAATTTGACGTTCACGTGTTCACAGCACTGCTAACAATTTTGTTGAAACTTTTGAAATGTCTTATCCACCATTTTGAAGCGGCTCGCTTCGCTTGTCAGATATCAATATTGCAAGCGAAGCGAACCCTTTATTCTCTTATGACAAGGTCGACCGTCACTTCCGTCTGCAATTTCGACTCATGGGTCTTAAGTCCGCCTTCAGATCTAAAATGACACTATTAAGAATTTGGCGTGTTTAGCACATATCACTATCACGTTTGAATTTAACAGCATCACTGGATCTCACATGTCCGCTCCGCGCATCACCGATAGAATATCACAATGGTGTCTTTGCAGTGGCAGCGGCAGGCGCAACGCTAGGCTCTGCCGCCAGCGTCTCCGCCGGGCGCTGGCGTGCTGGCGGCGCTGGGCGTGCTGGCGGGCAGCGCCGACTCGGCGGCGGCCGCCTCGAGCGACGCCAGCGAGGGTGCAGACAGGCGCGAGGAAAGCGGCGGTGAGGGCGCGTCCACGTCATTCTGCAAGCAGCGGCGGCGTGAGCGGCGGCCGCGGGGGTGCGGCTTGCCGCGGGGACCGGGAGGGGGGAGGCACCGTTACTCACACGCTCGCCCAAGGCTCGCCGTGTTCACTGTCTAACTACTATCTAGTCACACCTACAGGACTGCACAACACTAATGGAACCCTTTTAACTTAATAGAGCACAAGACCAAAACTGATGATGTATTCGAAAGTGTATTGAATCTACTTGATGGAATAAGTACATGGCCCGACTGATATTAAGTGGTAACCATCGCCTATAAACAAAGCATTGCCTCCCAAGTTTAAGAACGTGACCTACGATACTCTGCCCTGCGTCCGACTTGATGTAAAAGACACTCCAAGTTCATCGAAGTTATTAACTTTAAGATAGTCAAGGCAGATCTGTACGGGATGTATGAATTGGAAGTTTACTTAGTACGAGCTACTACAACATGATAATAAATTAATCAAATTATGAAGAGAGACTTTTTAAGTTCATTCAAGAATCATCTTTTCACAAAGGCTAGGCTTCAATCTATAAACTATACAAACCATTATTGCCAATGCGGGACTCGGTAATATGAAATACTAGAGATCAGTGATTTCGAATAATGAACTGAAGTTTTGCTTTTGATCTAAGTACAACATACTGTCTATTGGGCATAATCTTTAAAAAAATAATAACATTTAAATTTTGAGTTTTAAACAAAAGTAGATTTTTTATAGACTTTTGAATAAAACTCTTGAATTTTTGAATATAATCATATTTTTTTGCCAGGGGATTTTATGTAAAAGATGAATGAATTTACAGTCACACTATACATTCTAACTCTTTCCTCACATACTAACGCAACCTAAAGTGATCTATCTATTCTATTCTACCATCAAAGTACAACACTTAAGTGAATTCTAAGGGTTTGTGTACATGTATGTAAATAAGACAGTGAACACACGGCGCGCGATAGTTCTTAAACTATGTGCTGGTATCAAGAAAATACTTTGAAATGAAACTTCAACATTTGAATATATTTCCAAAATACATAACAGAGCACGATACAATTTTTCTAGAAACTAAACTAGGTATTGATTTAATTGCCAAAGCCGTGATCGCTAAATGAATAGTAGTGATTTTAGGCGAATTTAATTTGTAAGACTAACTATGAAACGCCCCCATGATGGACACCAAAAATACTATAAAAACATTTCAATACTTACCCCCAGAAGAATAAGATTAGTGTAGTTAACGATAGCCCCGAGTTTTATTAGTAAACTAACATGTAAAAACATCAAAAAGCGACACAAAACATATGACTTTGACCGTTAGATAAAAAATATTATGAATTAATCGTTTCCATAAACTAGGACGGCATTATTCGTCTACCCCCATTTAAAAAAATGAAGTTACTAAGAATTGTTATTCAAAAAATTGCTTAATTATGATTGGAATACAATTTAAACTCGATTTCATCCTAGTATTTCTTGAGTTTGATGTTATTTGGATTTAGAATATCTGCAGCACAATATTGACTAGAACAGTATATTCGTCTACCCCCATATTTTAAAAAATATGTTATCTACGAAATCTAATTCCAAAATTACTTATATGAATTGAATACGATTTAAACTAGGTTTCATTCTAGTATTTCTTGAGTTTGATGTTTTTTATGGAATTAGAATATCTACAGCACAATATTGAGCGGTGGCGGTGCGATAGGTTAGTTGGACAACGGACAAACTTCATGCATTTCTTATAGCTAAAATGATGATGGCGGTTCAGCATAATTTATACTAAAAGCGGGTACACATTGCGTTGTTTAATGTTGCGAAATACCAGCCTTATTTTTAACATTAATATTTTTTTATTTTATGAAACTAGGATGAATTGAATTGGCTGAATTTTGAACATAGCCACACTGACCAAAAGGAAAGTTTAGCATGGCTGCTAAAAACGTAGCGTGTAACCGCCTTATAAATAAATTACCTTATAAAAATATGTCAAAAGACAAACAGAGCTTAAACTATTGCCATCTCTTACCACTGGGTAATGACAAACAGTGACAGAGCTAACTTTAAGCAATGATTAAATTTAAATAGCGTTTGTAAGCATGGCTGGAAATGAATTGCAAGTTCTAATATTAAAATTAAGCGAAGCATTTGCGTGTTAAATATAAATACCTAGTCTTGAAAATTGTGAATTGAGCATGCAATGTTATTGGTGTTACATGAGAGTTGAAATAATAGTAGATACAGATAAAATAAATACAAGAAACAAAATAAAAGTAAACACAAATAAGTATACAGATAAGATTAAACAATATACACATTTCTAGCTTTGGTTTCAATAGATTATTTACAGGGAATTTGACTAGTAATTAGGAACTTTCTACGATTATTAAACAAATATATCTAAAATATATACTTAGCTATAAATATACACAATATACATTACGAAATACCTGTCAAGAACCTTGTATATAGCACCTAGGGTAATAAAATTCAAATACTTTCATTAGTTAAACTAGCTTTCAGTACAATACAAATATTAGCAAAATACATAACATTGTAAAAACGTCTAAAATATTCAGTAAATTCTACATCAGATTTGTTTAAAAATATACCAACAGTAACTACCCTGTAAAGTTCATATTACGGCAGTGTTTGGTTATAAAAAATGGATCTATGGATCCCATTGGACTCATGCGTTTTAACGTCTATTCGTTATTTTAAACATCTAGGTAAACATTTTAGTTTTCATACTTATACACCATCCTAGAACTGAATTTGGTTATTTACACTGAAAACAAAAGATTTAGTAACATTTTATTATAACATCTGTGAGATATGTCCCACAAATCTAGCTAGAACTTGCACAACACATATAACCGTCTAGCTCCAACGTCTATCGACGTTATCTATTCTACTGTAACGTCGTTACAAGGTTACGTCTATCTTCCGACGGGTACCGTAGCATTTCTAATTCTTCTCGTTTTCCTCACTACAAACTTACTGTAGGCGACGGTCTTACAACCCAAATATGCTCTCCTGAGTGCTCTAGTCACTTTGCCCTGATGAATTAATCGCATATTTTAAAACAACTGTTTAGTGCTATCTGAGTAACACAACGAAATTAATATACCGGTGGAATAAGTTATATAAGACAAGCACTAACCAACATGAACATATATTTTTGAAACGACACTTTTGTACTGAAAAAAATTGCTGTTTATCAATTTCATTGAATTTTTCTAATAAATTTGTATAAAATTTTACCTGAAGTGTAACTAAATGATTTTGTATTGTTTGAATGAGAGATTCAAAATAAATAAAGCTTTTGATAAAATAGAAAATAGTTGAAATTATGAAGAGTTCATTGACATGAATGTAGAGAGGAATAGTTCATTCAGTGAGAATGTCTGAATATCTTGAAGATTGAATGTTTGAAATTGCTAAAAGTCATGCTGGAAAAACGGAAAAGGGTTCTCACCACACTAATTCCGGATCTGGCCTGAAATTTATAACATATTTTCACTCCATTCTATTTTTTTCCGACAAAATTCAAACCCTGAGACATTACATTCCTGAGAAATATTTTTTTCCGTATTTACAGATAGAAACAGTACAAATAGTTTGAGTAAATACTTATCATAAAACATCAGTTTATAAAAAAGTTTATGGAAATAATAAATAAAATATGGTGTAAATAAATACATAGATGACAGACAAACAATATTATAAGGATTATTGTTTAACTTTTTATTGTTTTTGCAATCTTTACCAGATGTAATAAATACTTTTCAAATATTTAAAGTACGATTTAAGACCAGTATATATTTTTTCTGAGACTATTTTTTTAAATTAAATATTAATATGGTCAATAGTGACGCGGTAAACCTTGAAAACACTTACTTTTTAGTTTATGGGTAGCCTCATTTCATCATTAGCGAGCAGCGCGTGCGCGAACGCTCGGCGAATGCTCGCGAGCGCACTCTATTTCAGGTACCTGGGCTCGTTTTCAACTTAAATGCATTTTTTAAATCGTAATAGCTCCATTTCATTTACACACTGGATTAATCTTTATTATATTTAATTTCAGATCCCGCATAATCATTATTAAAAGATTAAAAGTACAAATTCAAACTATTTACCCAACTTCGGCAAAAAAGAGGGTTATGATTTTGACCGTTATTGAAGTATTAAGCTAGTAAAGATTGCATCCACGTGATCACCACAACCATGTGAGTATGAGCGAGAGACAAGCGAGCAGCGCGTGCACGAACGCTCGGCGAATGCTCGCGAGCGCGCCCGAGTCGACAGTTACCTTTAGCGGGACGGGCGGCACCTCTAGGTGGTAGCCGATGTCGCAAAGGTTGCGCAGGAGTTCGATGCCTGAAATTTTAAGCGAACGATTATTTTAACCGACTTTAAATAAAAAAGAAGGAGGTTCTCAATTCAGTTGTTTTTATTAGATGTTTAATCGTTTTAAACAATTTTAAAACAGAGGTTTACAAACTTACAATTTAACTATGCCTTTCACTTAAATAATTATAAGTATAGGAAGGCACATACCTACTAATCTTAATTATTGTTATCCAGTAATCATTCTAAGCTTATATAGTCTTTGAGCAGGTATAGTAAATCTAAGGCCCGTATTCCGAAACAGTGCTTGAGTCTGAGTCAAGCCTCAAGCACAGATTTTGACAATTTTCAACGGAGAACTGTCATAAAATCTGTGCTTGAGGCTCAATCACTGATTCTGAATACGGGCCGTAGTTAGTATTATTCGACGATTGAATTCTCACCTGAGGGTCGATTGTGTCCATACCGCGTCTCCCAGGCATCGAACAGCCGGTTATAGTACCGCGGTCCAGTCAGATAGGGCAGGTACTTGTGTGAGGCTGCATCCGGGAACACTCGTTCCATGTCCCCAGTTTGGGTGAGTTCGTCTTCCGCTTGCAATAGATGACGGACGTCATCGGGGGTCAGGGTGGAGAGGATGTCGCGGAGATACTGGAATATTAGATTGGAAATTGAAACTATACTGGTGAAATCACTGGCACGTGAGGCTAAACATCTGTTTCCATCTGTTTTATAAATAAACTAGCAGTTACCCGCGGCTCCGCCCGCGTGTGTACATTATGACATTTTATGGTATCTTTTATAGTTTAGGCGGCGTACCCAAAATAAGTAACTTTTCTGGTTGATTTTTACACCTTGTGTCCGAAAAACCCAAATATTTTACGGAACGCTATTTTTTTCCAAAAAAAATTTTGCCTATGTTACTCGTGGATAATGTAGCTTTCAAATGGTGAAAGAATTTTTAAAAACAGTCCTGTCGTTTTTGAGCCTATTCATTACAATCAAACAAACAAAGTTTTCCTCTTTACCTATTTTTGTATGTTTGTATGTTTGTAATGAATAGGCTCAAAAAGTACTGGGCCGATTTAAAAAATTCTTTCACCAATAGAATGCTACATTCTTCCAATTTGACATAGGCTACATTTCATTTTGAAAAAAATTAGGGATCCTTGGTAAAATTTGAACAATGTAACCGAAGGTGTAGAAAAATGAGTCTTAAAATGTCTTTCGTCGAATGCGCTGCCGAAACTATTAGCGATAGAACAAAATAATGTACAACAATATTGTCTACCCCGTGCGAAGCCGGGACGGGCTGCTAGTATTAGATAAAACAGATGATAATGTTATGCTAAATAAATAAATTTTCTTTCTTCTTTCTATCTTTTCAAATTGATGGGAAGCTAGAAGGATGGTTTATGGGTCACCAGGTGCCAAAGGGTAACAATCGCCTATAACAAAGCATTGCCTCGTAGGTCACGCACGTCAGGAACATGCCCTACGATGCAGCGCCCTGCGACCATCAACTTGAGGCAAACAGGTGTTCAGCCTCACGTGCCAGTAATTTCACCGGCATCCACACCCTTCAAACCGATACACAGCAATGCTGCTTCACGGCAGAAATAGGCATGGTGGTAGTACTTCCCCGGACGAGCCACACACAATGAGCTCTTACTGGTTAACTGCTGGCCTACCACGAGCTCCATATGGTTATGGTTATGGCTGTCAAAATTGTGTCAACAATGTCAACACATTAATGGTCTTACTTATAAAAATATGTCAAAAGATAAACAGTGGTTAAACTATTGCCATCTCTTACCACTGGGTAATGACAAACAGTGACAGGGCTAACTTAAAGCAATTATTAAATTTAAATTGCGTTTATAAGTAGGGCTGTAAAACCCAAGAAGAAAATGAATGTGTCGGTCAGCCTATCTATACACAATTTGACAGCCATAACCAATAACCATATGGAGCTCGTGGTAGCCCTATTGGTTCATCTACGAATTTTCTTATTTTTCTCAATATAAATACTCACCATATCTCTTTCTTCCATATTCGTGTATATAATATGCTTATCCCTTTCTTCTTTTGACAGGTACACTGTGTATAATCTGCTGTCGTACGGTAGTCCAGCCTGAAATTACAATTTAATCTAATAAGAAAAACTAATTCACTCATTTGGTATAGATAGCACATAACTTGAGCGGTGACCGTTATTGCGCAGAAGTCAAAAATAAGGTACCTGAGGGGGGCTAGCGGGATGAAGGGCGGGCGTGCGTAGCGCTGATTGGCTCTCCAGTCGCACTCCGCTCTCTGAACCAATAGGACACTCTGCACACATCCACACAACCCGTGTGCGCGACATGGCACACTACGACGCATGCGCAGCGCGTATCGCTCACCGCTCAAGTTATAAATAAAATAAAATAAATAAATAATGCAGACAATCCACACAACACTGTCTAGCCCCAAACTAAGCAAAGCTGGTACTATGGGAACCAGGTAGCTGATATAATACTTAAATACTTTTTTTTGTAAATATATACATAGAATACAATATAACACCCAGACAGAGAACAAACATCTGTGTTCACCACACAAATATTTGTTCTCGGTGGGGATCGAACCCACGCCCTCCAGCGCAGAAGGCAGAGCTACTACCAACTGAGCTGTGAAGGCAGTCACAGTAAGTTATGTGCCGTTATAAGTACCAATCGAAAAATGTTTGGAAATCTTCTACGACATGTCAGCTAGCTGCTTTAACTAAAGTGATTACCAGTTTATTAGGTTTAACTAAAGTGATTACCTACTACCTACCCAGAAGAGCTTTAACTAAAGTGATTACCAGTTTATTAGGTTTTTCCTTCGCCAGCATTTCAAGGTTGGTTTTGATCGGCACTTGGAACTGTGCTATGTTCAGCACGGTGGACACCAGAGGTCCTTTCACATGTTTGTCTAATGGCGACGCGCTGTGAAGACTTGGAGATATGTTCACCTGGAATATACACTTTATTATAAACTTGCGGGCGCCCGCGGCTTCGCTCGCTCCGTTCCCGTTACTTTTTAGGGATAAAAAATATCCTATCTTCTGGTTCTGAGCTACTCTACCAATATTTCCTTGTCCCTACCAATTATCCCTACCAATTTTCAGCCAAAGGCCAAAGATGAAGAAGAAAAATATATTGATGATGTTGAAAACTCGGGATAAGCCCTCAGAGGTAGACTTCTTCAGGCTGATGATGACAGCGAGTCATCAAAAAGCCGAATCGGGACATATTTTATCTACCATTATATATTGTTAACGTTTACACATAATAGGCCTGATGACTAATTTTCAAAATCTCTTCTATCATATTCAGAAGTATCTATTATGTCTAAAATAAATCATATTTCTGTAGAAAATTAAGGTTTTTGTGCAATAAAAGTACATTTAAATTTAAATTTTCAAATTCACGCCAAAACGCTCGCTGGTGTCATGGCGGCTGTTATTACGTCACGGTGTGTTAGTATATCAACAGTAAACATTGGTGCTTTTGTACTAAATCAGAATGACGTTTGCGTAAACGTGACGTAATTTGCTCTGACCGGTGTTTTAGCTATCATGGCGGATTGTTGTATTTTGTAGATTTATATTATCAAATAAATTGTCAATTAATAAGAGTATAAATACATTTTTCAAAATCTTTGAATCTTTTTCATTACATCAGATAAATATTTTGGCGATACTTGATAACTGTCTTCATGCCTATTATGTATATAATGTCAAATAAATGTATTTTCTTTCTTTCATCCACTGACAGACCCACTGTTGCTTTGACTCTGAATAGATAGAAAGATAGAGAATACTTTATTGCTCATTAAAACTTAGAAACAGACAATGATACTTATAAAGCGATTTGTAGAAACAATAGGCGGTCTTATCGCTAAGCAGAGATCTCTACCAGACAACCGTTGAATACCAGGGTCTGAATCCACCCACCAGATGGACCGACGACATTGTTAGGATCGCGGGAAGTCGATGGATGGAAAGGGCTCAGAATCGTTCTTCCTGGAAATGTGTAGGGGAGGCCTATGTCCAGCAGTGGACTTCTTCTGGCTGATGATGATGATGATGATGAATCCTTACCTCCAGCAGCCAAGGCTTTAGATCCTCATCCAACAGCACATCTATCCCGAACAGCTCATAGCAGTTGTACCGCGAGGTTATATTCGCTTTGGTGAGCGAACTGATGCTAGCTTCGCCCGATATTATAGTCTTCACGACCAGATCCTTCATGGACTCCCATAAGGTGTCTACATCCACGCATTTCTCGGATTTCAGGTATTGGAATAAGGTTTGTAGTGTCCTGGAAGAAAAAACAATCATTTTCAGACTTTTTAAACTCATCGCTTTTTTAAACAATGTTTTATAGTTTTTATTAACAAACAATTGCACTCACATATTACAAAGAAAATAAAATAATATTAGTTATAACTAGCGGCACATAACTTTAGAGCTGAGCTATATGAGGAGGGGATAGCTGCGCATGCGTCGTAGTATGCGCGTGTCACGAACACTGGATGTGTGGATGTGTGCAGAGTGTATTATTGGTACAGAGAGCGGAGTGCGACTGGAGAGCCAATCAGCGCTACGCACGCCCGCCCTTCATACCGCTAGCCCCCCTCAGATACCTTATTTTTGGCTCCTGCATTAACGGCCAGCGCTAAAGTTATGTGCCGCTACCTATAATAAGTAGTTCTTAGTGTGTAGTCAACCCAAATGTTTGTCTTTTGCTTTAAATATGGCCATTGAATACTGTAAGAGTTTTTAAAATTATATTTCTTTTTTTTTATATTATGTGTGTAGCTATAAATCAATATTTTTCTGAATACTTTAAATAAACCACGCACATAATGGCCCCTCGTAAGAAACATCAGTCTTATCCATCCAACGGTTGTCTTGTGTTTGTTTTTACTGTATAGTAAATTTTAATTTTTTCAATACCCAAACGACAGATCGCAGATGTTTTAGAGAAAGGCTAGGTTAGGAGTACCCTAAACCGACGAGCATGTATGAAGAATGTTATGTGAGTGAATGAAGCGAAAGAGGTGTGTCAGGATCGTAGCAAGTGGAAATCCGTGATCCCTGCCTACTCCCATGAGAATAAGGCGTGATTTTATGTATGTATGTATGTATGCACCCAAACGACGGTGTTTATAATCCGAAATAAACCAAAAGACACCACGCGGCAACAGTTATTATATTTATAAGGACGTGATCAAAAGCTAGCAAATAAGTGTAATCTCACCATTTGTGTCCCTCGCACGACGCGAAGTCTTCATTAGGCGTGTAGTTCTTGGACAGACGATTGATGGAGTAGTTTGTGAGATGCATGTACCGATCGTTGAGAGATGTTAGCTCGTCGTTGTATTTCACTGGAAATTACAGAGAAAACTAGTTTTACAATGTACAAATTAGCCAATTCATCATCCGCACTTGATGTGCGGAATTGACTTGGTTTCCGCAAGTAATCTGGCGGCCCTTTTTTCGTGACGCTTGACACGTGTTGTTAGGTTCTACGACACGCCGGTTTCCTCACGATGTTTTCCTTCACCGTTTGTCTGTACTGGCATAGTGCACATACATTTTTCGCTACATAAATTCAAAGGTACACGACTGGATTTGAACCCACGACCCTAGCATCGGAAGGCGGGGCCGCTACCACTAGACCACCAGTGCTCTCTTCAACATCTTTTCCCAGCAAGATACGATATATAATATTTATTTATTGAGTTGCTAATAAGTTACTACCTGTTGTAATTAGTTATTAAGTAGTCATAAGGTCAATAAAATGTTTTTCTTTCTTTCTTTCTTTCTTTATACAGAGGCTACCAACCTTTTATTTCCCAAAGACCACTTTCAAAATTTTTCTGGTTCCTGTGGACTCCCTGGCCTGCAGCTACATTTTTACTATATTCCTAGTCGACAAAAAATATGGACGAAAGATCTAACTATGGACATTTGCGTTGTGGCTGAGTTCCTACCACAAATTAACAGTTTTCGATAAAAGTTTTTATAAGCAACAGTCGCTAAGCTTCTAAAAAAAATATCTGCCTCCATTGATAGGTGAATAATATTTTAGATCTTTACTATCGAAACCAGATATATTTTCTTGGACACCGCTTACGAATGTCATGCCCCCATTTTATTGTCACGCCATCGTAGACCCCCATCGAGTCTAACGAGGACCCCTGGGGGTCAACCTAGACCACGTTGGGAATCAATGCGTTATACTAACCCGAAGCGAACCTAGCGAGCCCGTCCTTATACAGATATATCCTCAGAGGATGTACTGACGTCACGAGGACATACAGCCTCATGTCGAACTTGTTGCCGTTGATGAGGTAAGGCTTGGACACGTAGCGTTGTACCACCACTGGTCGCTTCTTGGGGATCTGCGTCCAGCGGGAGACCACTTTGATGCCTGTGCCTCGGGCGGACGCCGGCTGAAAAATAAACATGGTAGAATTACTATTTATTGGAACGAAGTTCCTTATCGCGCGATGTAAAAGGGGGAACAAGACGGAAAACATTCTTACGAAATGTTGTCACGACACTTTTTGCTATAGTAAGCTATTGTAAGCTGAGCGGCGTGCGCATGTCTCTCTCTCTCTCTGTCTTATAGAAAGCAAGCCAGATATTTTCATTTCTATTTCGTGTGGTGTCGCGACGATTATTTTTGTTGAGTATATACAGGTTTTTTGTAAATAATAATAAAGAAACTTCGTTACATCCGGGTGTCCCTTGACACCTCTCATTTTTTTATATTTCCTTACACAAAGAAACTTACAATTAAACAAATATTTACAACATGAACAAAATACACAAAAACAGTTGAGCTATATAATTAGACCGTTACAAACGATCTAGAGATAGCTAAACTAATTCAAATCAGTACCAGAGGGAAGCGTCCCCAAAACGCTGGCGGCATTGCCACGCTGAATAGCAATGCAAATGCGCTAAGCCAGATACTCGATCAGTCGCTTAGACAACTTTTGTCTCCCCGCTCGACCGTGAGGAATATTTGTTTAAGTTTTAACTTGTCGGCCATTTGCGAAGTACCACGATTTATATGCGTTTACTGTCTTTTCTAAGTGTCATCATACTCAACAGGTTGAAAAAGTCCACTGCTGGACAAAGGCTTTCTATATACATTTTCAGGAATAACTATTCTAAGCCCTTTCCATCCACAGACTTCCCGCGATTTTAACAATGTCGTCGATCCATCGGGTGGGCGGGCGTCCTACGTAGTCTTACGATGCGTGGTTGCCGTTCCAGTACCTTAATAGGCATGAAGAAAGTATCGCCAAAATATTTATCTGATCTAATGAAAAAAGATTCAAAGATTTTGAAAAATGTATTTTTTATTCTCTTGGTAATGTCGAGATTAATTATTTTATATAAAATTTATTTATAAATCTACAAAATACAACAATCCGCCATAATAGCTTAAACACCGGTCAGAGCGGTACAGAAACCTTAATTTTCTACAGAAATATGATATATTTTAGGCATAACAGATACTTCTGAATATGATAGAAGAGATTTTGAAAATTAGTCGTCATGCCTATTCCCCAAAAAACAATAGGAATTAAATAAATACACTTGGACCTTTTAACTTTTGTTCACACAGCCCGCCATTGGATTCGAGCCCAAATCTCCTGTGTCTCAGTCAGTAGCACAAACTTATATACTATACTTACAGGTTTAATGATCCATTTCTCATTATTAGCAGCATACTTCTGCCAATCGTGTTTCAACAGTTTCAAGTCATGTGGCAGAACATAAGTTTTGGGCATGATGCCAAACTCATCCACCCCATATTTGCCGGCGAGTTTCTGTAGATTTCTCCAAAGTCTGTCTTTACGGCCGATTTGGAATGTGCCTGGGAAATGGTTCATCTTCTGCCCGTCTTTTATGGCTCGGAACATTAGGGACTTCATGTGCTTTCCCCATATGCCTATCCATTCTACTGTTTCTGTAACAAGTGTATTGATTTAAGCTTTTTGTTCTCAATTACTGTACAATTTCAGGGAACCACAAGCGAATACCCGAATACAATATAACACCCAGATAGAGAACAAACATCTGTGTTCACCACACAAATATTTGTTCACGTTGGGGATCGAACCCACGACCTAGGGCGCGGAAGGCAGAGCTCAACTGAGCTGTAGGTCTACCATGAGTTCTGTCTGGCTCTATCTCTGGTTCTGGTTTTTGAGTCTGTGTGCGTGCTCACCAGTGCATTATACTGTGTGTGTGACGTTTTAACGTAGGATTTATTTAGTCAACACTCACACAGACTCAAAATCAGAACCAGACACAGAGCCAGACAGAACTCATGGTAAGCCTACTGAGAGGACAGTCAACCTATACACTCCCTATAGACACCTTTATTCAGCAGATATTTACCTTCTTGGGGACACTCAGCCGTATCACACTCACTCTTCACCAGCCTGAACCCAGAGTTGGTGAGTGTCTTCTGAACGACTATCGGCGTGATTGTCGTAAGTTTCCATTTGAGATGCTTCTGGATAGGGGCGGGTATCTTCACGGGGGTAGTTTCGTCGTGGGCTACGAACTTGAGGTAAGGGGGCACGCGGGGGAAGAGAGAGGGGCGGAGGCAGCTAGTCACTGATTCTGGTATGCTGAGTGGAGATTCTGAAATGTGAGAAAATTATCAAGTTGTAAAATTTCCTCGATCAAGAAATGCATCTTTAGCAATACTCTAGCCAAATGAGATGTAGAATGTTTGTGAACAAATCACAAATAATTGACTACAAGAAAGTTATATCTTGGTAAAGTAATACAAAAAGTAAAAAAAAAGTAGTGGTAAAGTTGACAAACATTCTGCGTCGAATTGGGTAGGAGTATAGAATAAAGCCCGTCACACACGTAGCTATAATATACAGGGTTATTCATTATTAGCTGCAAATACTCAGGAATTAGGTTCAACAAATAAAATAAAAATATTTATGAAATTACTTTTTTAAAATTTTGATCAAAAATTTTTTTAAGTTTTTGTATCAAAATTTTATTTTTATTAATTTCTTTACGGCTATTGCATAATGATTGCCACGGAGAACAGGACGATGACCCACCCAGGCGGTGACTGAACGCAGAGTGTCACTCACGGCGCGCGGGCGCGGATCAAAGGTCAAAACAGGTCAGGCGCCAATGATTCCTTTATCGATTTTCTCGGGATTTTCATAACAAAACTTTAAAAAAATCATATCATAAATATTTTTTATTTCATTTGTTGAACCTAATTCCTGAGTATTTGCAGCTAATTATGAATAACCCTGTATATTAATATAAATTATAGCAAGGCATATTATGATATATTTTCTATATAAATATTCAGGTGACCGCGCTCACAGCTATAATATATTTTTCTATGACGTCACCAACTTATTACCGTAGTTTATATTATAGCACGGCATATTAATATGTATTATAGCGCTGTGTGTGGCGGGCTTTAGACTCAAATTATACTGCTAATATCATAAAACTAAACTACACATCGAGATTTTATCTTTTAATAATACATACTATACCTAAAAACTACACACAATATACATAGTTTTATTACTAACATCTATTTAAAACCGTACCAGACACGACAATACTACCAATTTTTACTTAAAAAATTAGGTCAGTCCACTAATCAAGTTTTCAATCATTTCATTTTAGTAAACTTGATAAACATGAAGATTAAAATAATAAATAACATGTTATAAGAAACGAGAAAATTTAATAATGAACGCTGTTTTCCACCTGTAGGTATTACAGGTAGAGAACAGAGTTCAGATCACCGACCGCAGGCAATGTGCCCAAAAGGCTGGCAACGTTACCTCTTTGATAGAAACGCTGTTACAAACATCAAAACATAACTCATATTCTTCATCTTATTTAAGAGCAACGCTCTTGTCGGCGTAATGTATGCATTTTTCTCCAGGTATTTCTTTTGAGAGCAACCTCCTTGACCTCCTTATACGACATGACGGCGATCTTTGCTTTTATTTGGCTCATGTAGCTTATCCTTGGTCTTCCTCTTCCTCTCTTTCCTTCCACCTTTCCTTCGATGATATCTATACTAATATTATAAAGAGGAAAGATTTGTACCTATTTTTGGATGTTTGTAATGAATAGGCTCAAAAAGTACTGGGCCGATTTAAAAAAATTATTTCACCAATAGAATGCTACATTCTTCCAATTTGACATAGGCTACATTTCATTTTGAAAAAATTAGGGATCCTTGGTAAAATTTGAACAATGTAACCGAAGGTGTAGAAAAATGAGTCTTAAAATGTCTTTCGTCGAATGCGCTGCCGAAACTATTAGCGATAGAACAAAATAATGTACAACAATATTGTCTACCCCGTGCGAAGCTGGGACGGGCTGCTAGTTTGTGATAAAGCTGTCATGTCGTACAAGATGGCCAATCATCTTTCCTCTTCTGTTCCCAACAACTTCTATGAGGGCTCTTTCCTCGTCGACTATATTTAATACTTCTACGTTCGTTACTCTGTGTGTGTGTGTAACTCATATTCTAATTAGATCAAAAACAGATATCGAAACTACCAATAAAATGGAATCAAAATAAAAATGTTAACAAACAAATAGACTCGCGTGCCGACAAACTAAATGAACTGTATTTCGATTCGGAACAGTTACGACCATGTCGTGCTGCGTTCTTGAATGATATCGTTTGCTTTAGATGCAAATCTTTGTAGATATTACTATGACAAGGTTGCATTCCGGGTTAGGCTGCGCAAAAAACTAGTATGGCTTTGGATCTGCTATAAAAATCTAAGAGTAACTTTTGAAAAATTTGATATATTATACTTATTTTAGTAGACTGCAATAAGCAAGCATATATGGGCCACCTGATGTTAAGTGGTAACCATCGCCTATAACAAAGCGTTGTGTCGTAGGTCACGAACGCCAAGAACGTGCCCTACGACTACGGGAAACTGATAATGGACTTTTTAGACCGATGTTAATGATGATTTACTAGGTGTCTATTATAACATTTACTTAGTGAGGAATCCCGCAGAGACTAGATTATTTTCGTCAAACTACGTGCAATTATTTCGTTTTCCTCTTTCTGGGTACTCCAAGCCTTAAAACATGATGTGAATCATTAATGTCTTTGATTTGTTTTTTTCTTTGAACTAAGGCTTGTTATATTAATTATTCCTTAGACCTTACCTAGTCAAGATTGCAGTTAAACGCAAGACTATAAAAATGTAAAAAAAAGATTTGAGCGTTTCCACTTTGACTTTAGACGGCCTATACCCGAAAGAGGTTCTAAATATTTTAATTTAATATTTTAAATAACTACATCAGCCATTTAGGAATTTTTATTCCTAAATAACTAATACTTTTTATTTTATTAATTCATTATCACTTTAATTTTTCCAGTTTAGGAAAATAACTAAGACAACCAAGCAATTTAGCTACACAGGTGAAGTTTAAAAAACTTATGAAATCGACTTCACGGCCAAACTGCTGAACAGATTTTGACGAAATTTCTATGGGTCTAATCTGGGGGTATAACCTCCTGACAAAAAACAAATGAGCTCATAAATAAACGAAGCTACGCGAAAACAAACATTTAATTGAAGTCGGTTAAAAGCTAAAATACCACTACCGTAGTAAAGTTTAAACGATAAACCGCGTTAGTTGTATGCTTAAAACCGATTATAACTATTCACTATCAAAATACAGCTACAAAGATCAGGCATAGATAAAGATTTGGGAATAAACGTAAAATGAACGATAGAATAAATTAGATTTAAGTTTAAAACCTTTGCGTGTCGGCAGCGCTTTGAACGGGTTTGTTGTATGCAAGGCTGTTAAGAATAGCTGATCCTTGTTAAGTTTCTCTGTAAATAGTTAAGTTGCAATGAGACAAGCTGGGAATGAGGCGTGGTAGATTTATTATGAAAGTAGGTATGTATAGATAGTGCAATCCACGAAGGCGCGCCCCACTATTCCTCCTAACCGTTTATAGTATACTAGCTGTGCCCGCGACTTCGTCCGCGTGGTAAAGTGTCTATGGGTAGCATTTTTAATTTGCAGCGGAAGAAAACAGTAATTAAATAACAACGTCATATTCGCGTGCACGTGACACAGTCGACTGCCCTCTTACTAAACTTAGACATATGGCGTCGTACTACGCCACACTTTCATCCCCCCCGCATTCCTCTCCAAACTTCCCCCACTCTCCTCAACACCCCCCACATTCCCTATGCACTCCCCCCAGACCCCTCCACACTCCCCCTGTACTCCCCTCCACACTCCCCCCGCACCTCCCCTCCACACTCCCCCCTGTACTCCCCTCCACACTCCCCCCGCACCTCCCCTCCACACTCCCCCCGCACCTCCCCTCCACACTCCCCCCTGTACTCCCCTCCACACTCCCCCCGCACCTCCCCTCCACACTCCCCCCTGTACTCCCCTCCACACTCCCCCCGCACCTCCCCTCCACACTCCCCCAGTACTCCCCTCCACACTCCCCCCGCACCTCCCCTCCACACTCCCCCCCGTACTCCCCTCCACACTCCCCCCGCACCTCCCCTCCACACTCCCCCCTGTACTCCCCTCCACCTCCCCTCCACACTCCCCCTGTACTGCCCTCCACACTCCCCCCGCGCAACAGACTACAAAATAAGTTTTAAGTTTCTAGCTCTAAAAATTACGATACTTCCATACAACTTTCAACCCCTATTTTCAACCCCTTACAACCCTTTTTTCGCAATAAAAAGTAGCCTATGTCCTTCCTCAGGCCCTCAACTATCTGTGTACCAAATTTCATTTCAAATCGGTTCAGTAGTTTTGGCGTGAAAGCCACACAGACAGACAGAGTTACAAACGCATTTATAATATTAATAAGGATGTGTGCAAGCTTCCGTCAATGTTTGAGTGTTATTGGTACACACTAATTACCTATGAGTGCACACGCACACTACAATGAATAGACTACGGTTCGCGACTGCCGCTCGGAGCAAACTCCCCGCACCCCGTGAGGGGCGCGTCTTCGTGAATTGCACTATCTATAATTGGTGTACGTAAAGTCGTACTAGTATGGTATTGGTGTACGTAGTCTATTACGTGCTATAACGGTGATCAATGGTCTGGCTGGACATAGGGTCTCAACTCATGTAATAATCGGGCTGGCAATTCACTATTTCCCTTATAAATATGTTGTGTTGTATTATACAGGGTGGTTATTTAAGAAGTGCGGTATAACGGCACTGAGAACAAATATTTGTGTGGTGAACATAGATGTTTGTTCTCTGTCTGGGTGTTATATTGTATCCTAAAAATATATTTACAAAAAAAATGTATACATGTATTATAATATCAGCTATCTAGTTCCCATAGTACAAGCTCTGCTTAGTTTGGGGCTAGATAGTGCTGTGTGAATTGTTCACATTATTCATTTACATTTATCTTTTACTTTGGTTACTAATGGCCATCACCGCCCTTCTCATAAAACCACCCTGTTTATGGCAGTATCCTTTTTTCTTACGGCACTTATGCTAAATTGTGGGCGTTCCATTATGTGGTTGTGTTTACATTTGTCTTACCTTTAGAAGGTTTCTTGGTAGTGACGGCAGTTCCATTGAGCTTGGTACTAAGCTTCGCCACAGTATGGCGGTCGAGTTCCTCTTTAGTGGCGGATTTGTCCACGAGGTCTGCCACTAAGGACGGTATTACCAGATCAGTTTCCATCTGCCACGGATCCATCATTGTGTCGGGCGATGGAGATCTGCTGTGGGCACTGGAAATAAAGATTTCGTTCATAATAATATTTGTGGAAATATCACACGGCATTATCTAGCCATAAGCTATGCAAATATTTGACTACTAAGCTTGGTAGTAAAATATTTGCATAGCTTATGGCATTTTTGCATATCAATTGTATTTTTTTTTTGTAAGAACATATTAGTTTTTATATCTTATCGTGTCATTGATTCTTTCGAACCAAGTGTGGTGGAAGGATTTGAAGTGCGCCTCAAAGAGCCTCCTTTTTCCTTGCACATATTTTCGAACTTTTTAGGTTCTACGACGCGTCGGTTTCTTCACGATGTTTTCCTTCACCGTTTGAGAGCCCTCAGCCTGAAGAAATCCACTGCTGGACAAAGGCCTCCCCTACACATTTGCAGGAAGAACGATTCTGGACTCTTTCCATCCACCGACTTCTCGCGATCTTAACAATGTCGTCGGTCCATCTGGTGGCACTTGCATAGTGCACATACATTTTTCGACAGAAAAACTCATTGATACACGACTGGATTTGAACCCACGACCTTCGGATCGGAAGGCGGGGCCGCTACCACTAAACCACCAGTGCTCCCTCAGGAAAGATATGATTAACATGCGTTCAATGCAAACACGTGTAATGCCAATCGATTGTATATTATGATTCTGCTGCTCGCACGATTTGGCCGTGAATTTGACGGGTTGAATGATCAATTTGAATATGAATTGATACAAAAATTGCGTCATATTTACGCGTTACAAAGCAATTTGTTAGATGCCACTATCAGAATTCAACTTTATTTTAATTGCAATATTAGTTTTTAAAGAGTAGAGTTTTAAATGTCCTCTCAACTCGGTAGTAGCTCTGCCTTCTGCGATGCGGTCGTGGGTTCGATCCTCATCCAGAACAAATATTTGTATGGCGAACAAACACCAGTCAATGTTTGAGCTTTCTCAATTATAGTAGGAAGAAACTTGGTAAAAAATCAGATAGCATTCTAGAAATAAAAAAATCTAAAGTGTATCTTAAAAATCTATCAAAAGTGGTTTCATTAAATTAATCAATCAATATTTTGGACAATCCGTACAACACTATCTAGCCCCAAATTAAGCAGAGCTTATACAATGGGAACAATCAGATAGCCACGGCGCAGAAGGTAGACCTACTACCAATTGAGCTGAGAGGTCAGTATTTGCAATAAATTGTACAACATTTTACGAAAGTGAAATACAATGACTATACAACACGGGCAAAATTATAAGTTACGTTCTTCTTCTTCCTGCCCTTATACTCATCTTATTATAAGTGATAGCTAATAAATAATAATCACTTACTCATCACCTTCCTCCACACTGTTACACTCAATTTTGCTAGTCGACTTCATCTTTGCAGTTTTGACTTTGGGCTTGGCTTTCTTCTTGGCTGTTTTGACAGTTTTCTTGGGTAACACAGCTGTCACTGAACTGACAGGAAGCGCCGGGCTAACTGCCGGGCAGGTGGGGGTAGGCGTATCTGGGCGGGGCTGTTGACAAAAAAATATTTAAAATGTGGGTACTCCGAAATAAACAAATTAATTTGAAAGAATCCCGACCCGGTTTTTGTCATTTTTCTATGGACAACTGTCCAATCTTTGATCGATGCGATGCTTGACTCAAAAAAATACAAATCTATTCGGTTGGGAGGTTGAAAATAAAACAAACTACAAGAACATTTTGATTTGCCTCTACCTTCGGCGCTGTAGGGTTTGGGTTCGATTCTGACCTATGACAAACGTATGTGTAATAAACATAGATGTACGTATGCTTTGTAACTGTATAGGCATTATAAATAAATATACAAATAATAAATATCAGTAGGCTCAAACTGAGTAAATCACTCAATGAGAGTCCTAAAGACGTGGGTTCAAATTCAGTCGTGTACCAACGAGCTATTTTGTTCAAAAATGTAGGTACAATATGCCAGTACTCTCAAACGGCAAAGGAAAACATCGTGAGGTAACCGGCATGTCGTAGAACTTAGAAAGTTCGAAAACATGTGTCAAGTGCACGAAAGGAGCCTTTCTTAGGCGCTCATAAAGTCTTTTCACCACACTGGTTCACTGGTTCGAAAGAACCAGTGAACCAGTGACACGATAAGAAGACTGAGTAAATCTTGTAGAGTCTGTTCAGAAAAAGACCCGTCGTGGGATTGGAGGGCGCTGCTGTGCTTAATTACCTTTTTTGTTTAGTGGGCAATACAATAGCGCGTCTGTTGCGTTTTGATCCTATCACAACTAGTGTACTATTCCTTTATTTAATTTTTATGATGCAAAATGCTGACAGAAAGAAAGGGATGAGCTGCCATATAACAATCGAAACGTTAGTTCACAATTTGGCCACGAAGGCTCTCTTTCTGAACAGACTCTACCAGGTAATTTTACTGAATTACACCAGATTTTCGCTTACAAGCATTAGAAAATAAATAAAAAAGTTACCATAGAACCGTGAGGTGTAAATGCTGTGGAATGTAGGCCAAGTTTACCGAAATATATTTAAACGTTTAAGAGATATTAAAATGTGCTATTTAAAAATTGCGTGGGACGTTACATTCTTACGAACAGTACTAAAATCTTTAATACTCTGATTCTTGAATCGGTGTTCAAGGATCATAATAATTTTGCCTCAATGAAGTTAATACTGTTAGAGTAAAATGCTGATCTGGTGGTTTTGTTGTAATTCATTGTGTGTAGTAGGACCTTAAGCGAGGAGGTCGAGCGTTTAAATCATATTCAAAACAATTGTGCTTTTATTGAGCTTTGAATGCTTTAAGAGCCTGAATTTAAAATCTAGTATGCATTAGGGTAGCAGAGGGGAACGAGCGAACATTTAAAGATGGCAGTTCGCACCAAGACCGAGACAGAGAAAGGAGACCGTGAAAAATATCTCGTTCTCTTTTGCACATACAGTCTCGGTCGCATGCGCAAACTGGCGCTCCACAAATCCCAAATAACTAGTAACGGTAAGAGTACATACGCACATAATTGTGAAATTACGTACATAATTGTGCTTGCGGTCAGCCGGACGGCTAGCCGCATTGCGGGTAACCGTAAAGTGCGTATGTAGCCTAATGGTCTCCAGTCTCGTGTCTCTGCGCGAACCGCTACCTTTACTTGACAAATGTCCAAGACCGAATAAAAATAAAATGCACGGATAATACACGGAAACAATAAAAGATGTCTATCCAATTCATTAACGTAGATTTATTTTTATTACTTCATAAACGCGTGGTCTTATTTAAACATGACGTGGGTGTTAATATAAGATTTTAAACGCTACGCATCGTTTATTGAACCTCTAATCTCAGCTCAGTTGGTGGTAGCTCTGCTTTCTGCGCCGTAGATCGTGGGTTCGATCCCCACCGAGAACAAATATTGTGTGGTGAACACAGATGTTTCTCTGTCTGAATGTATTTATCAGCATTATATTCTATACGCTATCTGGTTGCGATAGGTAAATCTCTGTACTCACAATATTTATATTAATTTATATAATGAACTGCTATTCGCACCTATGAATGCCACTGAAAACCAGCGCTGCAAGGGCTACCGTGCCCTTGCAGCAAATGCTGAGTGGTTAACCTTTTTTGCCATCATTTAATCTAAGTTGAACTGTACCTTTTAATTTTAAGTTGACGCAAAATTAATTATTTCTATTCTATTCTATATAATATTTTTGTAACGTGGTGGCACTCAAAAACGTGGTCACACCCTTTGTATAAAAACACCGATACGTTTTACATGACGTTCATCTAGACGTCATTGAAAACGTGTCGGTATTTAGCTATCTAGCTGTCAGAAAGCTGAGGGGGCAACCACTCGTACATTCCACCGGGAAGTTTAAAAATAAACATATTGATATTTATGAATCAGAACACGATATAGGTCGAGGTAATTACATTTCTAATAAGGTACCTTTACCGGTGCGGTGAGGTGACGTCTCGGCTGAAACCTATCACTGGAATACACTGTTTAAAAGTATCTTTTGTAATTTCTTGCACCTTGAACACGGCCTAAGTGCCATCCAATATAATCGCACAAACATGTCAAGGCCAGCCTGCTTGGGTCAAATTTCTCTAAAGCCCACTGCACACCGAAGCGTATGAATCCTTCCAAACACTGTGTCACACGGTACACGTTTAAACCACATCAAAAGGTTAAATTCGCACCTTTTTTCACGCTTAATAAAATTTACTGTTCTGTTCTGATGACTCGCGCACGTAACAGTGATAGCACGATAATGCAGTATTGACATTTTCATTTAGAACTAATGGAACTATGCCAAATCTCGTGGGGTACCGATGTGACAATAAAATAGATGAACAGAATTATACAGCCAATTATGACGGGTTTGTGTAAGATGTAACCAGTAACAATCAAAATCTTGCTTGTGGGTCAATTCAATGATGAGCAATACATTACACCGCTGACTGCCTTTTTTAAAATCTACGCGTTTTTAGATTTTTTTTAGCAGAATTTAATTTATTATAACCATAATATCGCATATACACAACCGGTTAAATCCAGGTTCATAAAAAACTGTGTTAAAATAATTATCGTAGTTTTCAAAGCGGTTTTTGCAGTAAAAACTTTTTTGAGCATTTTTTAACAATTTATAGGTTTGCGTTTGACCGCTATCTCACTTGCTGTTAAGTAATGACCACAGTCCAAAACAACACCCCATACTTCGTCAAAAGTCAGAGGGGGGGTTAAAAACAAGCGTAATTGTTAATGTTTTTACTTCTGTCGGCAGTCACAGAGTGCCACTGTTTGTTTTTTAGTTTTTGGCCTTAGGTTTTAATGAACCTCTAACCTTTCTTGATTTTAAGACTGGATACTTGGATAGGCTATAATTAATTGGGTGATGTTATCTTTGAGCGATAAAAGAATATGATTTATGGACGCTTACGTCGTTAGTTTGACTTAACGCGTAACAATGACGCATACGTATTTTCTAAACCAAATTCAAGAGTAAAAGATATTGGTCAAACCATGAAAATAGGCAGAAATTAGTCATAAATAAAACATTATTAAATTCAAAAAAATATTAAAAATACTCACAGATTTACATAGGTTCCTTACAAACTTTTTAATAAGACGCATTTTGCACGTTTTAACACAACACAAATAAACAACAATTTTTATCAGATTCGGTATTATCTTAGATTAGATCAATAATATGTGACTAGAAAATTTAATCCTCAGATTCTTGGTCCCATCTTGCATAACATTAAAACACGTCACTATAAAAACATCGTCACGGAATTCCAAAATACTTTGAAAAACTTCCGCGACTTAGGCATTATGTAAACACCACTGAGGACGGCCGTAAAACCCGAACAACCGCGCCGAAATGAGACGAAACACGTGCTAGCGAATTCTGTTGCTAAGACAAGAGATCTTCCTTCGTACTAGCAAACTAACATCTACCCCTCAGCTTGAAACGACTGAAAATAAACTTTACCGCCTTTGATATAAGAGCTTTTCAGATTTTAGTAAATATTCTCATAGCACATGCGTTTTACTAGCAAACTAGCATAATCTACCCCTCGGCTTGAAACAACTGAAAATAGACTTTGCCACTTTTGATATAAGAGCTTTTCAGATTTCAGTAAATATTCTCATAGCACATGGGTTTTACTATAATTACTGTGATATCGTAACTAAATAAGTTCTAAAGAGTTTATACTAACAAATTAGCATAAGCTACCCCTCGGCTTAAAACGACTGAAAATAGACTTTACCGTATTTGATATAAGAGCTTTTCAGATTTCAGAAAATATTCTCATAGCACATGGGTTTTACTAAAATATCTGCGATATAACAAAATAAATTTTAAATAATTTAAAAAGTATTGCTTTAATATGATAAATGATAATATTGAGATTTTTCGAAATTGTGAATACCTACTGCGGAAAAACTAAATCTTAGTGGACGATTCCATGAACCACTTGAAGTATTTCCTACTAAGAAAGATATCTACCGTGCCTACGAATTACAGACGTAACTTTAATTATTTAGTATTATGTTACAAAATAATTAAATACGACATATATCAACACTCAAAATATAATGTTTTTACAAATATTTTTTTTTGTAGATAGCTCAACTGTTTCTTGTGTATTTTGTACATTTTGTAAGTATGTATAATGTTTAACTGTAAGTTTTTTTTTGACATTGTTAAGATCGCGCGAAGTCGGCGGATGGAAAGGGCTTGAATCGTTCTTCCTGGAAATGTGTAGGGGAGGCCTATGTCCAGCATCCTATGGACTTCTTCAGGCTGATAATGATGATGACGATGAAGTTTTTTTACAAATTCAATCACAATCTACAATCTTCTTCAAGCTTCTCAAAACGAAGGTCTTAGATATAAATAAATGGGTCGCAGTTTAAAGATATGTTATAGGTGAGTAGAGTAGTGTGACATAGAGACAATTTTAGAATTACAGTCACCTCTTTACCTGAAAACGCGTCTCAACGTTCTAAAACAGATCACACGTAAATCCCTGATTCAATGCAGATAAAATGTCGCATTATGCCACAATCGCGATGTTATTTAAAACTTATGTTTCTATTCTAGGTAGCTGTAATGTTGTTTAACTTTCATAATTTGGTCCTATTTCAGTCGTAGGAAACACGCAATTCCGTCATTATTAGCGCAATTTTCTGTTCTAACTTTGTTAAAGTAAGATTGCACCGAAAATGATAATAGATTTTTCCGCAGTAATTGTGTGCGTATAATTAGTTTTTTTTTTATTCACACTCGAATGGTAATTTTTACAGTACAGGTAAATGAACACTATAATAACGTCCAAGTAACCCTAATACCTACTCATAAATAGCAACGCCTGCACTATGCCAAAGGTTCCAAAGTTTGTCTGGGAGAGATCGCTCATAGCGAAAACTAAAACTATAGCGAAGCACAATGGGCGGTCTTACCCCATTGTGCTTCGCTATAGTTTTAGTTTTTCGCTATGTGTAATGTCCTATTCTTGTGGTGTACAATAAAGTGTTATCTATCTATCTATCAATCTATCTATGCCGTCCCATCGCGTAAGTAAAGTGCAAAGTAGTCAAGAGTAAGTATATTAAAACTAATATATTCTTCTTCTTATCGTTTCACTCATTCTTTCGAACCAAGTGTGGTGAAAGGATTTTAAAGAGGCTCCCTTCGTGCACTTGACACATATTTTCGAACTTTTTAGGTTCTACGATATGCCGGTTTCCTCACAATGTTTTCCTTCACCGTTTGAGAGCACTGGCATTGTATTACATTTTTGGGCAGAAAACTCATTGGTACACGACTGGATTTGAACCCACGACCTTAGAATCGGAAGGCAGGGCTGCCACCACTAGGCCACCAGCGCTCTGAATATTAAAAATCTTCTACTATATAAAAATAAGTCGGGTTTTCCTTCCTGACGCTATAACTCGATAACGGCTGGACCGACTTGGCAGATTTTGGTCTTGAATGATTTGTGGAGGTCCAGAGAAGGTTTAAAAGGTTTTTTTTTCCAACGTGGACGGTAACGGCGAGCGAAGCCGCGGGCGGCCGCTAGTAATATAATAAAACTTACCACATCAAGTTCATCAGTAGTATCGCTGTTGATCGCTGTAGTCCTCAACACATGCATGTTATCATCCACCTCCTTGCAAGCGCACCGGTTCTTGTACGTTGGGCTCTTGGGCCGGGTGTTGCTGAGACTGGCTATGGCTGATCCGTACGAGTAGCCGGTCCCAGAGTTGTCTTTCGCACGTTTTGTGTTCGAGAGGTAGGAGAGGCGGCTGGAATGGAAGAGCTTATTACTTTTTGTCAGACATTCAAAAGTAATATGCAAATTCTGCAAATTTTTATCATCCGCACTTGATGCGCGGGCTGGTTTTTCCGCAAGTAGGCCGCTGGCGGGCCCTTTTTGAGTGACCCTTGACACGTGTTGCTCGAACTTTTTTAGGTTCTACAACACGCCGGTTTCCTCACGATGTTTTCCTTTACCGTTTTGAGAGTACTGGCATAGTGCACATAATTTTATCGACAGAAAAACTTATTGGTTCACGACTGGATTTGAACCAACGACCTTCGGATCGGAAGGCGGGGCCGCTAGTGGTAGCGGCACCAGTGTACTCTAAAGTGTCTTTTAATGTATAGGAAGTAAGATAAAGAGGAGATGGGGTCAGACATGGAAGAATTTTTTTTTTACCCATAATAAATCTTCAAAAGGCAGTATTATCTTCAATTTACAAATAAATAAAAGGAGTTATTTTTAACATGAACAGCATATCAATTTACTTATCTAAATAATCCATACAAGTTCAGGTGGATTACTCAAATTAAATGGATCATTAAATGAAGCCCTTATAAAATGTCCTTGGAACAGCTTGGAACTTTTGGCATACTAGAGTGAACAAACTCCTTTGTATTACATGAAGATTAGTTAGTCTTTAAACTTGACTACTTATTAACGGATTTGTTTTTTTTTATAACTTACCCACAAACTTGTAAAGATTTGGAAGGATGATACTAATGATTTAATCTAGCCCAGCTGACTTTTCTCTTTATAATAACCCTTCAAGCATACACAAAAGGCAATATTTATTTACTAATTACATACCCATTCTGCATCTCTGCATTGTTAAAGATACTTTTATTGCATTGAAGATTTCATAAACACAAAATAACATTCACAGCATTAAAAATAATTGTTATTTCACTACATTTCACTTGAAATTTAGTTTTGACGGCTACAAACCATCCTGATTATGAACTGAGAATTTATAAAGATAATTACAAAATTATGATATTGATTAGATAACTCGATACCACAAGAGAAATAAATGTGAATAACCTTAGCTCAAAGCATGTGAGTTAACCTAGAAATTTACAATCAAAAGTAAACATTGAATATGAGCAAAAATTTATCAACTCAATATCAAAAACATATTAGTATGACAGTTATTGATATATTTATCAACAATTATATTTTTAATGCTGATAATGTTATTTTGTGTTTATGAAATCTGCAATGCAATAAAAATATCTTTAACAATGCAGAGATATTTGATAAATATACCAATAACTGTCATATTAATATGTTTTAGAACTTCCTGTTAAAAGATGTGTTGCCATTCTCATTTTATTGATCAACTGATAGGAAAGAGAAAGAAATTGTGGAAGACAGTTCAGAAGATGAGAGGATCACAATAACAGTAGGAAACATGGACGAGAACCGCTATAGATTGAGAAGAATAGAAAAAAAGTAAGAGTTAAGGGACCACATGGTCGATGTCTAGATTTAATGGGACATTGTAAAAGAATCTAACTTTAAACTAATTTGTATACAGTTTAGTATAGTGTAACGCCATGTGACCTACACAGTGCGACAAATACTGAGCCAGGGACCTAATTGACCATGTGAAACTTTGTCCAAGTTCTTACCATGCCTATTTGAATATTTTTTTATTATTATTTATTTATTTTTCAGACAACTATATGGTCCATTTGTGTTAGTAAAACTTACAGGCTATCTTAAGCTATGTTAGTATATAAAAGCAACACAACAAACACAGTGCGGCGGTGGAGCCTTGTTTGGACGCTTTGCTATTAGTTTAGTTTAAGTTATTATTAAGTTTTAGGTTAAGAAAAACGGTTGTCTGGAAGAAATCGCTGCACGCGATAAGACCACCGATTGTAGGATTAGATACATCGTAATGTTTAGTGCCTTGAGCATTTTTTACGAACAATTATGTAGTCCTCAATAAAGAATTTATTATTTTATGACTATTATAGTTTTAGTAGGTTATGGTCAATAAACATATTTTCTTTTTTTCTTTCTTTCTTCTTACAAGCTATTTTGATTTTGATAACTAGATCTAGCTGAATACTATTTCTAAAACTCAAGTAGGAAGACATCTCTGCGGTTTTGTAGTTTTAGTAGAACACAAAAAAAAGGCGACATATATAGGATCATAGACAGCTGGTGGATGGAGAGGGCTCAGAATCCTTTTTCCTGGAAATGTATATGGGAGCCCTATATCTAGCAGTGGACTTCTTCAGGCTGTTTATTATAAAAAAGGTAACTCACGTGTCATAGCCAGGTATAGGAGATCCAATAGGAAAGTTGCAATAGAAGTTATCAGACTCGCTAGAAGCCCTTTGTCGGCGGCGCCCTTCCAAACTGCCTTTGGAGTCCTGATAACACTTATTCTTAGGTTTCTTCAGTATACCCGGAGGTGGAGACTTTGGTATTGTGTTATTGAGTATTGATTTCAATGGTTGTTTTGTCACTGGGACTTCCATCATTTCATGATCTACTTTCTCGAGTAATTCCTCTACTTTTGGCAATCGGCTTTCATCAACTTTTGTGTTTGATAGTGTGGTTACTAGTAAAGGTCTGGTGGGGCTGGTTTTGTAGAGCTTTCGGCCTGGCTGGTAGCTGTGGAGTTTGTGTCAGCATTTTAGACAGATATAGATGTGCTATAGGATATAAGGAGTGTCTAGCCTGCATTGCTGTCTTTTAGATAATTCAATAATAGCATTAGAGGGGCGAGGTTATCACTGAACACAATAATGGAAACCTTGCAAACATTTTCAATGCACCAAGACAATAACAACACAATTCGATTGTAAGAAATGAAAGCCTACATTGTGCGTGAACATGTGGGGAATAAGTAAAGGTTGTATTTGTAGGCTCACCCTTGGTATCTAGTGTGGTCTGCCATGACGTAGTCTCCGTTCTCGGCAGCAGGCAGCGAGCACTCGTGACGGAAGCGCGACTGGCACTCCGCGCTGTTTATCGTGAAGTGGCTCTTGTTAGCCAGCGGACGCTGACGCTCTCGGAAGCCGTCTGCAGAGCGAGGCTCCCTCGCATCCTCGTACGGCGAGCGGTCGACTCCCTCACTCCGGCAGCGACGGCGCAGGACTCGCGCCGGCCCTCGCGACCACTCCAACACCGACCCCACAGGATCACACGCGTCAAACCCGACTCCGTAACTTGGACTGCTCGGGCAGCCTCGCCTATCCATAGCCGAACCTAGTCGCGACGCATCGTCAAACATCCACATCGATCGCGCACCGCCGATTTTACTATTGCACTGTTAATTTTATCGTGAAACATGAAGGAATACGGCGTCGGACGACGGCGACAGGTGACAGCAAGGAATATAATACTCTCTACGAGGGTGACAGATCGCTCGCCATTCGATGACGGCGCGACGGACGGACACACCATGCCAGTGCCAGACCTCCCGCCAAAAATTGAAAGAAAACAGTAGTTTTTAAATATTCCTTTTTATTTTTGAAATAGGCTACATGGATTGAAATAAGGGCTAGATAACATGGGTGCGTGTTTATAATGCTTACTTTCGCTACTTTAGATGTAAGAGCAGGTATCTTACTGAATCTGTAGTTTGTGTAATACGCCCAAATTGACACTCTTCTAATAGGTGTCTCGTTGATTATTTGGAATTTATTTAAAATTTCCCAAAGGATTTTATGCTCTAAACAACAAAACAAAGCAAAACTAAACTAAATTAAAACACGGAAAGAAAAGAAGGTACTCTAGAACAGTGTTGCCACGTGTCAAACCTAAATAGGTATCTAGATTTCAAAGTCTAACTAAAAATCTGTATACGTTAAATTTAAGCTTTACTAGATATTATTTACTGTTGCGATTTAATGCAAAAAAAAAACACAGAACATAAAACGAAACAAAAACAACACAAAATAGAAGTAGAATATAAAATATACAAAAAAAAACCGCCAAGTGCGAGTTGGATTCGCGCACGAAGGGTTCTGTACCAAAATTTGTCCATGGTACACAAGGATACGCATCAGACTATACACTGCTAGCTCTTATGTCCTTGCAGTAAGCGTCATTTTTTTTTGTTCTTAGGTAACTTGAGGTGTATCCCACTGTACCTACTAAGTATTATCTAAAAACATTTTTGATCTTTTGTATTTTTGCTGATAAAGTGGCACCAGAAATACACCATTGTTTTAAATTCGGATACAAAAAACCGTCAGAGTCTTGGGCACAAAAACCTTTTTGCCAGAAAACTTCATCCAAATTTATTACAGAACCCGACCTAACACCAGCTGACATTACAGAATAATAATGTTTCACTCTCATTTGTTAGTCAATACATTTAAAACGTTTGGATACAAATACCTACAACGAAAAAAATAATGGATCAAAATTAATATATTTAGTCTTTATTATGTATAAAGATGTTCATCTTATCATAGACTAAATCAGATTCCAAAAATCTGTATAAAAGTAAGGTAAAATCTGTAATATGTAATACTACCCAAAATTCTGTACAAATAGACAAATACAGATAAATCTGAATAATTGGCAGCACTGCTCTAGAAAATTGGTAGGCAATAATGTACGACCCGTTATTGCACAGCAGGATAATGTACAGCAGGTTAATGTACACACCGTTATTACGATGCCAAGGTTTGTATTTACGGGGCGTACAATAAAAGGTCGCAAAATAACATGCTGTACAATGTCGTCACGTGATATTATAGTACGCCCCGTTATTACGATGCCAGTTAAGCCTCGTGCACACTGTAGCAATTCAATAATTGATGATTGCTGTTTTGTTCTGGCAGCATAGGGCAGATCTGCACAAGGCGAGCGAGCAGAACTAGCGTGCCGCGGTAGCGGCCGCCGCAGTGCCAGAGAATGTTTTTTTCCCAATAACCTCAAAGGGGCTGCCTGTTTAGTGCAATTATTCATCGCTAGATAAAAATAATAATAATCAAAATATTAATCTGCGACAGTGTACATGGGCCTTAACAATTTTCCAGTGGAAAAAAGTGGCATCGTTTTAACAGTGCGTACATTAACTGGCCGTACATTAACCGGACTCGTTCCTATCCTATCAGTTTGCTGGGAGGCGATAATGTACATCATGTTATTGTACACATTGTTATTACGATGCCAGTTAAGCCATATGCACACTGGAGTAATTCAAACATGATCATTTATTTTTTTGTTCTGGCACTGGATACTTAAACCTTGTCCTTGATACTTTATAGGGCGGATCCGACTTGGATAGGTTAGGTTATGTTAGAACATAAAAATTACGCACAAGGTGAGTGAGCAGAGCAAGCGTGCCGTGGTAGCGGCCGCCGCAGTGCCAGAGAATGTTTTTTTCCCAATAACCTCAAAGGGGCTGCCTGTTTAGTAGAATTATTCAACGCTAGATAAAAATAATAATAATCGAAATATTAATGTACATAGGTTTTTACAATTTTCCAGTGGAAAAAAAGTGGCATCATTTTAACAGTGAGTACATTAACTGGCCGTACATTAACCGGACTCGTTCCTAACCTATCAGTTTTGCTATTTTGCTATCGTCAACAAAGGGAGACAGGAATGTACAACCACGGATTGTATGGCTTAAAAAGCACAGCCCGGAATTGATGTACATTTTGGCAGCCAATTCCAATAATTCCATGGTTGTGCATTCCGTGGTTGGATATTCCAGGCTGTACAACAGGGGGGGTACGCTTAAAAAAACCTTAAATTTTGAAGACGACAGCGCCAGCTGGTGCCAAGGTGACAAACTAAACAGCAGCCATTTTGTGACGTCATGACCGGACGGAGATGGGTGAATGTCGGATAATTCAACTTCATTCATTTCATTCATTCATTGTCTACCCTCTTTTATTCTGCCGTTTGGATTTGATGTTATTGTGCTTTAATTCGAGGTTATTTGTTAGTCACAAGTAATATTTGTTGAGTTTTGTTAACGATTTGCTACAACATGAGTCAATTTCGAAAAAGATATTTGTTTTTGGCTGTTACTTCCTAGGTAAGTACCTACCTACTTTTCATCTCATCATCTTTTATCTCTTCATATTTTTACTATGTACAGTACCTAGATTAAGATTTAAATCTTTTATTGATTACAATTTCTTGAATAAGTTATCCGGAGAACTAGAGCGGACCAAAGTTTTTCAATAGTCTTGTTCAAAGTTTTGTTTAAAAAATATGGCACAATGTGCAAGCTCGCACACAAAGTACCTATGCTGATAATAAGATTGCATTTTTGTATTTTAGGTCTGCAGCAATCCTCGACTACCTTCATGGAGACAGACCATAGCTATTCTTATCCGATGATACATGGTTGCCAATCAATGGACATAACAAATTTACCGGGTCCCTCCAGGGTGATGATGGACATCACAAATTTACCTGGTTCATCAAGTCTTGCAGTTGGTGTAGATCGGTAAATAGAATATTAGAAGTTAAAATGAATTATGATGGAGATGATGCAGTCAAAATAGTGGCACAAGAATATTACAACAAGCATCCAACACTAATTTATATTTTTTCCTTTAGTAATAAGGCTCCTACGTTTAAAAATACTCCTAGGTTGTGGCATTTTTCTTTAAGATTGTAGATGTTTATTGATATTTTGATCACTTGCTTGTACAGGGCTATTGAGATCTATTGGTATTTTAAATCTACAATTGGAATTTTTTATTGAGAATTTTAATAGATTTCAGTGACATTTAGTCACCAGTGATAAGTAAAAATCGCACCCCAGGAATCTATAAATACGTAATATACGTATAGCTGTTCAGGTATATAGCTAGCTGTATAGCTAGCGTAGCATAGGTACTATATATATATACCTGCATAGCTATAACTATACATCTACAGTTGTTAGCTTTAGTTCCTCTTCCAGGCACCAGGTAGCAGCACTTTCCATAGATGCCATTAAAACGATAGAGTTGCCACTCTTCCCTTCCTTATCTATACTCTTTGCTGTACAATCCCAACTCGGGCCAGGAATGTACGACAATGGAAAAGGCTACCAAATGGTTCCGAATTTCGGGTTGTGTTTTCCTGGCTGCGTTTTCCGGGCTGGACATTCCCACGTATTCCACGTAACGAAACGAGTTACAACAAACAAAGTACCTACTCTGACTCTGTGTTTGTTTTGTTAGGTTAGTTTCTATCTGAGAATCTTCAGAGATTTTCTCTTTGAAAGACGCCACGCCATGGCTTTGTGCAGAGTCTGTCTAGTCGGCGACATCAGGCTGTTGGACCCTAGCAGGATCTACCAGAAGACTTACCATAAACTTACAAACACTGAGGTACGTTTCTAACCATTTATATTGTCAAATCCTACATTGGCCACCACAATGATACACAAAGAATGATACTTTCCTATATGAAATTTTTCTATTCATGTAATGTTTCAGTTGCACATAGGATCAGAGTATGGCATGCCTAGCACGGTATGCTATGTCTGTCACCGGCTGCTACAGAGGTGCCACATGTTCTCCGAGATGGCTCGCACATCCAACAGAATACTACAAGATCTGTTCAATAACGACAATGAGGTAAAATCAAATCCCATACTCAGTAAGCAAACCGCACACTATGTGTGGCTAGGTCCTCACAGTCCCCATAACTACCCTAATAGGGCGGAACAGGGTAATTAGCCCCCGCCTGTGACTCGGCGTGGATACTCTTTTGGCACCAACCAAGGATCTCATGTAGGCAAGTTTATCGTGCGCACTTGATGTGCGGTCAGGTTTTTCCGCAAGTAGGCCGCTGGTGGGCCCTTTTTGCAGGGGCGTATTTACCCTTAGGCCAAGAGGGCCATGGCCCGGGGCGGCAGGCTGCGAGGGGCGGCTTACGCCGCCCCTCGTTTAGATTCGTGCGCCTTTTTTACTTTACATCATCATCATCATCCACAGCCCGACTTTACCCACTGCTGGGTGTAGACTAGGGCATGCAGTATCGGAACCATTCTCAGAACCGGGAATTTTCGCCCGATACTGGGCTCGGAACCGGGAATTCCCGGGAATTTCGATACATTCGATACTGACTTAATTTTTTTAATAAAACTGACCGTATACATATTGCAATGAAAGAAAAACTACTTAAAAAAACACTTTGTATTATTGAGATATATTTTTTTTATTCAGAACCGTAAATTAACCCACACACAACCACAAAATACACGAAATACATATTCTCATTTATTTCGCGTATTTCTTCATTATTATAATACTAAAAATCTCTGTGCGTGCACGCAACAATCAGAGCTAGGTTATATCAAAGTTAAATCGAATATCCATCAAATAAATCAACAGTTAGAACTAACAGTAACAAACTGTTCTGACTTGTCCGAAATTGTTGAGATATATCTGAATGATGTAAATTATAGGTTCGTAGTTTGTCAAAATATCTAGCAATGTATACAGAAAAGTGAAACTGAACGCATAGCTTGTGTTTTTTATCGACATTTATTTATATCGATCGTACTAGAAAACACCAATAATTGACCATTGTCATCAGTATCGAAAGTATCGAAAGTATCGGGAATTCCTTCGTGGAAATCGGTACTGGAAAAGTTCAAAATCAGCGATAATTCCCGGTGCTTTCGATACTGATACTTCCCGGGAGCATGCCCTAGTGTAGACCTCCCTTAGTTTGTGCCATCTACCTCGATCCTGTGCCAGTCTAAGCCATTGCCGCCCCACGACCCTGAATATATCTGACTTTACATCCCTGAAGCAATTTTAAAAAGCCTACTAACCAAAACTAACCTCGTTCGTCGAAAAAAACAATTTTTTTTTAAATCGGCTCACAAATGACGAAGTTATGCAGTAACAAACATTAAAAATAATAATAATAAAAAAAAATACAACCGAATTTAGAACCTCCTCTTTTTTGATTTGAAGTTGATTAAAAAAAACTTTTTTTCCGAAAATTTATGGGGCGGCATATGTTTTAGGCCCGGGGCGCCAAATCTTTAAATACGCCTCTGCCTTTTTGCGTGACCCTTGACACGTGTTGCTCGAACTTTTTTAGGTTCTACAACACGCCGGTTTCCTCACGATGTTTTCCTTCACCGTTTTGTGCACTGGCATAGTGCACATACATTTTTCGACAGAAAAACTCATTGGTACACGAGTGGATTTGAACCCACGACCTTCGGATCGGAAGGCGGGGCCACTACCACTAGACCACCAGTGCTCTCTTGATCTCATGTAGGGTTAAAAGGTCTGTAAACCTATGGCTGTCACCATAATAGCTCCAAATCACAGCAACACAACTAATGGACCAATGTGGATAAAATTTGGAAAAATATATCAGAACAGAAACAAAAAATATCGCTTTTGAAATGGAAAATCAATCATCACTATCTTGTCTCTCCTGTGTCCGCAATTAGACTGAGTCAGTCCAGCAATCATCACTAACGCGGGACGATGCCGCGGGCAGCCACTAGTTTGATAAATTGCAAAGTTCATTATACAGGCTGTCCCAGAAAGTAGTGTCAAGCGAAAGTCCAGAGATAGAACACCCATTGGGGTATCCGAATCACCCCCATGTATGTTTCGCAATTGTTTATAGTTTTCGAATTGTGAATTTTTTTCCTGATTTTAGAAAATTTTCGACTAAAAATTATTTAAAAAAATCGGTTGTCTGTAAAGTCGGTTTACTGACGATAGTTGAACGTGATAACGTCATAAGAAAATACTGATGGAATGGTTGCATTTTTCAAAAGAATTTTAATTAATATTTGTTTGATAGATATTTTGTATGGATATAATATAGATAAGGAGGTAAATGGAAATCACAATTGAATCGATCAAGTTACATTTATTTGTAATAAAAGACGTTGTTTTATAATAATAAGTACATTTTGTATTGACATCGGACTCGCGGACTCGGACTCGGACTCGGAATTGGACTCGGACTCGGACTCGAATTCGAACTCGGACTCGAACTCTCGGACCCGGACCCGGAACCCGACCGAACCCTTACCCTTACCCTCATTTACCCTTACCCATTACCCGACCCGGGCTCGGGCTCAGGTAAATGGAACGACGAAACGACGTAACGACGCATGAGTCATGTTTTTTCGTGCGTGCAGCCGGCTCCATCGATTTATAAGACGTTATCACGTCAAAAAGAAGAAAACTTTCTTGAGATTTTTCTTTTGCTACTTAATATCGATGAGTTGTTCTTCTATGCATAAAATAAAGGTGACGTAACTTTGACGAAAATGTTGGTGTAAAGTCAGAAAATTACATTCGGTGAATTATGATTTCAATTTTCAACTTCAAACTAAAATCTTAACAAGTGATTCCGTGGGTTTAAAATAAGCTTAAAAACTTTTCCAAACTCAGCATTCATAATCATTAAAAAAAAGTAACTAAGTGCTTAATAGGCTACTTTGGTTAAAATCTGCCCACAAAGACGGTGAGGTGGAAAATTCTTAAAATTAGCTATCTGATTAGAAAATAGATTTAGGTCATTTTATCATTTCTAGGCTTAATTTGTTTGTTAACTAACCAAAAATGACTGCAAAAAAGTAAGATTTAATTAATATTTGAAGGTATGAGTAACATTTATTAATTATTTACTTACAAAAAAAATCAAAATGTCGACCTTCTAGGTCGATATAAATCCTACACCGTCTTAAAAAGTTTTCAAGTCGAAAATTTTCTAAAATTCGGAAAAAAATCATAACTTGAAAACTATAAACAATTGCGGAACATACACGGGGGGATTCGGATATCCCAAAGGGTGTTCTATCTCTGGGCTTTCGCTTGACACTACTTTCTGGGACACGCTGTATTATGATGTTGTCTGTCTTTTCAGGTAACACACAATGCACTGAAAGTGCAACCTCAGAATGTAATACTAAAGTTAGCCGTGACGCAAACAGTGCACTTGTCTCTTGGTGCTTTAACAGCTGCATCAAGCACCCCTGTTGTTGTGAAAGATGAACAAATACTTGAGTACAAAGAAGAAAGAGAAGAAGAAACCCCTGAACACGAAGAAATTGATATTGAGGAGTTCAAGTTGGAGTCTCTCATAGATGTCAATGATGATTCAAATGAAACAGTATCTGTTCGAGAAAGTAGTAGTAATGATATCAATAATATGCATTCGTGTTTCATATGTGATATATGTAACAAAATATTCCACAAGAGATTGAACTTGTTGCAACATATGAAGACTCACATCAGAGTAAAAGCATATTCATGTCATAAATGTGATAAGAGATGCAATACAACTCGTGATTTAAAATTACATATGCAAATTCACACTGTAAAAAAGTCATATTCCTGCTACAGATGTAATAGGACATTCATTAAAAGTAGTGCTTTAACAACTCACATGCTAATTCACACTAGAGAAAAGCCATACTCCTGTAATAGATGTGAAAAGACATTTGCTCTAAAACATAATTTAACACGTCACAAGCGAATTCACACTGGTGAAAAACCATATTCCTGCAATAGATGTGAAAAGACATTTGCTCAAAAACATAATTTAACACGTCACATGCGAATTCACACTAGAGAAAAGCCATATTCGTGCAATAGATGTGAGAAGGCATTCGCTCAAAAAAATAGTTTAACAAGTCACATGCGAATTCACACTGGAGAAAAGCCATATTCATGTGATAAATGTGATAAGGGATTCAAAACAACTGGTAGTTTCAAATTACATATGCGAATTCACACTGGTGAAAAGCCATATTCCTGCAATAGATGTGAAAAGACATTTGCTCTAAAACATAGTTTAACACTTCACAAGCGAATTCACACTGGAGAAAAGCCATACTCCTGTAATAGATGTGATAAGACATTCGCGCGAAAACATCATTTAACAAGACACATGCGAATTCACACTAGAGGAAAGCCATATCCATGTGATAAATGATACAATACAACTCGTGATTTAAAATAACACTAGCAGTTGGTGACCGAGCTTCGCTCGGTATTTTTTATTGGTAATCTGTACTTTTTAGAAATTATATTTAAATACCAATTAAATACTGATGAAATGCTGAAATATGAATAATATTTTTTGTTCTTATCGACATAATAATAAAAAAATATGAACTGGGTAGCTAACAATAAAAAAATATATTATTATTCGCCAATAGATGTTAAGACATGTAAACTAGGTTTTTGTCTACAACTTGCTAATGTACGTAGTTTCCAATTTAACCTACTATCTATTTGTAATCCTAAGAATCGGGCAGATTCTATCTCACTTATTTCAGTATCCAAATATTTTACGTTCAGATTAAGTGGTGTGTTGTTTCGTTGTTTAAAATTCATTAAGAATGTCTTTGATAAATTAATATTTAGTTTATTATATGTTAGCCAATTAATAATTAATGTCAAAGTATGGTTAATGTCAAATTCTAGATTAATGCTAGGGTCATTAGTAAATAGTATTGTACTGTCGTCAGCAAATTATGTCATTGAGTGTTTCGTTACGTTTGGTAGGTCATTAATATATCTTATACCTTTAAACGAGAAAATCTTGTATATATATATATATATATATATATTTAGGATCTCGGAAACTGAGCCAACAATTTTCATGAAATTAAGTATACAGGGGTTTTCGGGGACGATAAAACGATCTAGCTAGGATGCATTTTCAGAAAATGAGTCTGTTCGTTAAAAAAAACTAAAAACATAAACTGAATATGTGACTGCTCCTGCCATCTATTGACGATTGTGAGCAACTAACTAACTGCAAGCATGTCCAGTAGATGGCGTTGTTCAGTAAGAATAAACCAGTAAAGATAATAATTATGCTTCTTATGATTTCTTAAAAATACAAATTAACGAAAAAAATTCCGAGCGAAGCTCGGTTACCAACTAGTAATATAAAAAGTAATGGTCCTAAAACACTGCCCTGGGGAACTCCGTGCGTTACTTTTCTTATGTTAGAGGTGTATTGTATATTGTATCAGTTAGTGTTTTGGGGCATATTTTTTTAATATGCGTTATTTGCTTTCTGATACTGAGATAAGATTTTATTCAATCATTGGTATTCCCTCTTACACCATATTTCTCTAGTTTCTCAAGTAGTACATAGTGATCAACGTGGTCAAATGCTTTCGACATATCCATATACAGAGCAATGACTGTTTTTCTTCTATCCACATTTGTAGTTACTTTGTAAAGAAAATCATATTTTGCCATATTGATAGTTTTGCTTTTCCGGAAACCGTGTTGACAGTCTGAGAAAAGATTTATGGATTCGAAAAAAGTATTTAGTTTATTGTAAAATATTTTCTCAAGTGTTCTAGTGCTCTAGTGTTTCCAAAAAGGTGTCACATTTGAAGGATAAACCTAGATAAACTGCCATCATCATCAACCGCGGCCCGGCTTAACCCACTGCTGGGCCTCTCTTTGCTCGTGCCATTTACCACAATCTTGGGCTACCCTCACCCATCTGCGGTCCATTTTATTACCTAGCGAAATCTTATTGGATTCCAAACGTTATACCTCAATTTGGCAGCGGTAAAAAGGTTCCAAACGTTTCAAACGTAATCTTCTGGCAGCACTGGAACATAAATGGCCATACCATTTATTCAGAAACAGTGCTCGAGTCTCAAGCATAGATTTTTGAAAGTTCTCTCTTCAAAAAATTCAAAAATCTATGTTTGAGGTTTGACTCAGACTCAGGGCGCTTGTACACGCTAAGAAAATTTGCCGTTCCTGCGGCAGACAAGACAAATTCTTCGTGTAGACGACAAGAATTTTGTCTTTTCCACACACGAAAACGCAACAACGTTCGCCGCGTCGTGTCTTGCGCAGACAAGATTTTTTTCGTGCACCGCTGCGAGCAGTGTACACAGTTATTTTCTAGTTACGACACGAATTCTTGGGTAGACCCGGCGTTTTTTCTTAGCCTGTACAAGCGGCCTCACTGTTTCTGAATCAAGGAATATAATACTCTCGTGAATACGGTCCTAAGACTGGGGCTCACTTATAAAAAAAGTTGCGTCGAAACTCGGAAGTGACGTCACACAAAGTTCGACCGCCAACTAAAAGTTCTATGTTATTCTATGCCAGATTATATCATGGGGTTTCGATTCATGATTACCAAAGAATTTTTAAACTACGCTAACATATAAAATCATTGACCGTTATATCTTCTTACATTTCGTCTACGAAATGTTTTCGTTTCGCCTATTTGTCTCTTTCTATTGTATGGAGAAAAGATAAGACAGCAAAAATACGCTAGGTATTTTCCATACATAAGAGAGACACGTGCTCTCACGAAAACAACATTTGGTAAAGAAAATGTGGTAGCAAAACTCCGACTTCGGGTACAGAAGGGCAAGTTCCACTGCACTTAGAGCATTTAGTTTTCGTTTCGCCTATTTGTCTCTCTCTATTGTATGGAGAAAAGATGAGACAGCTTCTTATTATCGTGACACTGATTCTTTCGAACCAAGCTTGGTGAAAGGATTTTAAGTGCGCCCCAAAGAGGCTCCTTTCGTGCACTTGACACATATATTAGAACTTTTTAGGTTCTACGATATGCCGGTTTCCTCACGATGTTTTCCTTCACCGTTTGAGAGCACTGGCATAGTTACATACATTTTTGGGCAGAAAACTCATTGGTACAGGACTGGATTCGAACCCACGACCTTAGAATCGGAAGGCGGGGCCGCCACCACTTGGCCGCCAGCGCTCTCACTCTCACAGCAAAAATACGTTACGTAGAAACGTTCGAAGTTGTCTCATCAATTTTCCATACAAAAGAGAGACACGTGCTCACACGAAAACATTTGGTAGACGAGATGTGATAGCAAAACTGACTTCGGGTACTCAGTTCCAGCTGCCGTTACCCTCCGATCTTCGAGAGCGTAGACTCTCAAAGCCAGTTGCAAGAAGTTTTAGCTGGTGTTTGAGGCTGAAAAAGCATCGGCTGGGAATCGCGAAACAAAATCAAACTCATTTTTATAGAATCAGTGTTCTTTATACACAGCATTATTCTAAACCTTAAATTAAATCCAACGCGCCGTAATTATACTTAAAATATAATACGAATCTGACTCTCACTAAACTATAGATAGGTATCTGTTTCAATAAAAAATTATGTTTGTGAGAATAGTTATTTCCCAATATAAAATGTAACGCTACATAACACGGAAGTGCTCTTGTCCTATAAAACTTGGAATTTCGCTTAATTACCTATATAATAATTATATTAAGTTTATTACATTAAGTAATACATTAGTTATTCATTGATCTGGCATGCTAGCATGTACACTATACCTACTGCCGATTCTCGTGAATTTCACATATCGCACCCCACAAGTAAGACTGTGTTATCTCAAAATTTGGCACTTTTGACTTAAGTATGCCATCGCAGAGTAGATTTTTTTCTTTAAAAACTGATTATACATTTGTATTTTTACCTCCTTCCATCACCGAGAAAAACCCTAAAAATCTTTATTGACCGTTCATTACATTCATACTTCCAACAAGAAGCACTGTCACATCTCAACATAATCCGTTATCACATGTCAGCGCAGGCGCTAAAACGTGTTTGCTCCGTTTCATTTCAAAATAATACACTGTGAGTGATAGTTTTGGATACAAAAACGTAGCAGGTGAGTAATCAATACAGTGTTATTTGTAAGATAACACTTTATTACTTGTTAAAATAATATTTTTGTTGAATTTGTTACGTTATTACTTGTTAATTATTTGACTTTTTGAGGGTAGGGTGGAAAATAGTTTGATTTGACACTCTAATGCACCAAATTTTTTTGAGTTGTTACGATATGACGCGTTAAAATTATTACATTCAGCTTGCGTGAAGGTGTTTATTTATAAATAATACAGTGTGGTTTATTAGAAAAAAACAAATAAAGTTTATATTTTCACAAATAATTGGAATAGTATAACAATGAAGAGCTATAAAAAGGCTGCAAAAATGGTGATGGCAGCAAAGCGAAGCCGTAAATCAGCGGTCACTAGTGATGAGACAAGTAACGAAGACCCTTATGCTGATCCAACTTTTATCCAACCAGTCCCGAGAGAATCGTCAGGGAGCCAGAAATGTGAATATATTTGTTGCACTTCAGAGGTATTTTCCGCATGTAATAGCTTTCTGTGTTGGGATCACTTTGATGATTTTGATTCCTTCAATAACTGCTCTCTCTACCTAAGTGCTGCTGATAAGTTGAGTTCTGAAGATATGCCAATGTTTGCCGATACAACTCTTACAGAACAGTATCATCATTTTGATGAGACGTTGATAATAAATGAATTTCATGAGATTTTTGCCGATTCAACTTTGACTGAATCACACGCAGTATCAGCAGATAGTTTGAGCGCGTTTGAGCACTGTGAATTTGAAAATTCCAAGCATTTCTTTGCATGATACATTATGAAAAATGGTGGGCAGATTCCAACTGTTCACTACACAAATCATTTGTTTCGGAATCGCTAGGCAAAGAAAATATACCTTTACTACTGCTACTACTGTTGTTCAATCTGAGCGCAGTAACAATGCTGTAGGACCAGCTACAAGCTCTACTCAACACTGCGAGTTCTCGAATTGTTCTGCAGACGTTTCCAGCACATGCACTCAATGTCAAGCATTTCTGTGCATGATCCATTTTGAGCAGTGGCTTACAAATTCCGACTGTTTACTGCACAAACCGTTGGCTTTGGAATCATTAGATAAAGAATACACCGTTGTTACAAACGATGAACAGAGAGGTACGGCTAACTATGTGCAATCTGAACGCAATGATAATACAGGACTGGCTACGAGTTCTACTCAACACACAGATTTTCAACGAATTGAAGTCAGAAAGGTTAATACTAGAAAACCATTGCATTTTCTCTACCGGAGAATTTGAACAAAGTTTACAATGGTAAACCGAAAATCAAGAACAAGAAGAAAAAAGACATTTTAAAACTTATAGAGAAAAGACACATCCCTCAAACATACTTTGAATTTTACAATTCATTGTAATTTCCTATTCACGCAGAGACGGATGTTTACAAGTAGCCTAATGCTAAAAACTTGAATGGTATAACTTTATCTTTCCTTATATGATAACCTGTTGAGGTTTACTATATTTTACCTGTTATCTCATAAATTACAGAATCATCTTGCTGTGAATATTTATTAGTAGGTAATGGGTGACTAAAATACCTAAGTACTCTATGTTGAATGTGTTATATACAAAATTATCGTTATTTACAGTATTGTTAGATTAGACACTTAGATAGTGATTAAAGATAACCGTTAAACACTTCTTGGTGATCTTTATGTTGATTAGTGGTCTTGTGACCTAGTAACTTAGACATTGATTATTTATAAAAGAAGTATTATTGTGATAAAAGTACTTGTATGGCATTAACTAAAATAAAGACTGGTTGTTAGTACTTAGATACGTTGAGTCATTAGTTTGTTATATTACTATAATGGTTAAATTAAATGTGACCTTATCACATACTAGTTTATACCTTTAGTTTCTGTAAAATCCTGAACATTGAGTGTACCTCTCTCCCATTTCCTATGAATAAGTTTTATTTTAATTAAAAATAAATCGAATTCATTAAGATTGGGTGTACCTATATAAATTTAGTAACATTCAACATATCTAATTACTTTTAAGTAAAATTTACATTGGAGCATTATAAATCTTTGATTATAAACATTGCAAAAGTTCAGACAAAAATCTTAAAAATTAAGTTAAGATTTTTTAATTATGTTAACATTTTCTCTTATTCTCGTACTTTAATTATGTAATAAGTGTTATATTGTTGATTCGCTAATAAACGGTGTTTTTTTGGTATATTTTGCGTTTTAATCATTAAGAAAAATATAAAATCCCAGTATTGTTACACTTGTATTTAAGAAAATGTATAGCAAATGCTTTATTAGCACAGGTTTAATTTAATTTAAAACATCAAAATTCTGCTAAATCTTCGAAAAAAAGCAGGCAATACCGTGTTATTTCAAAATTAAATTATATCTAACAAGTAATACAGTGTCAACTCAAAGTGCTATTGAAAAAAAGCGATTACTTTTAAGATATTCATTTCATACTATATCAATACTAGTTAAAATGTAGCCAGATAACGTACCTTTAAACTTACATTCAAGGTTAGGCAAGATAAGTTATAATTATGATGGTATGATTTTTTGAAGTTTCAAAACCCGTTTTCTCGAAATCACCTTTTTTGAGATAACACAGTCTTACTTGTGGGGTGCGATATGTAGGTACCTACTAGCTCACTCTTTATAACGAAATTGTACCGTCATGATTCCTTATGTCCCATCGTATTTACAATGATAAATTTATTATTTTGTTACATTCGTAATAGTAAAATGTGTATTCAAACATTGAAAAAAAAAATTAGTTGAAATTAATATCAAAAATTCATAACAGGCAGGGATAGAACAAGCGTTTTGAAATAAAATCAATCTGAGTAATTTATATTATATAAAAGTCAATGATAAACCTACAACCATCTAATCTGTACATACAAAAACAGTCCCGCACAGAATATGTACTTAAATCTAAAAATTGCAACAATAAAAACTATTTAATAAATGTAATCTATTATAAACTATATTTTTTTGTAAATTATCGATAGTCCTTCGCGCTGACCGATATACAGAGTAGAAAAATATACATTGTTACAGGGTTCACAGCATGTATTGTGGATGGTGGCTTGTTGCCGCTACGTTACGTTGAGGGTTGCAGAGTTGCGTCAACGCTGTAGAATCAATCTGGAAAAATAACCTTTATTTTATAAAACGAGAATACCATTTGAAATCTAGAAATAACAGGCCAATTTCAGACGTCTAGTCTGAAATTGGCGACTTTCACACTAAAGAAAGTGGGAACGAGAGAAAATCGTTTTTCTTGAAAATGTATAGAACCCTATTTCCAGCAGTGGACTTCTTTATACTGAAGATGCGTATAATAAAGATGCAATCCGGCCGCTTTTTTGCTATCCGGTATCCTGCCGACAACTGCTAAGCTCGAAGGACCAACACCCCCTTTGCAGGTTACTTGAAATGAGTCACGCGGGATCATACAAAATTTTTGACGGATATCTGTAGGCCCGAATACCCGAAAACCGGATCCGGCCAAATCACAATAGGCTATTTGACAAGATTAAAAATATACTACAAATTGTGGTTAATCTATCAGGAAATAGCGTAAAAGAACATATTTTACTTTATTTCTAATTATATTATGCAATGCATAGGTATTTTTAGAGAAAAAAACACAAAAACAAAAGTTATAATTTTCGAAAGTTATCTGTGACCGGAATGCCTTTGCAGCTCTAGTGACGTCACATGCAAGCAAACATTGCTTCCGTGACTGATTGTAGTTTGCGTTTATTGTTTCTGGGTGTTAAAATTAGTTTTTTGAGCTATTTTTGAAGCAGTTTGTCAATATTTTTTATAACTTCTGGCATAAACATTCGTTTCGATTGATAAAATGGAGTCCAATTTTGTGCGAGCTGTATAAGACAGAAACAGCGTTTTTGGCGCGGTTTCTAGTAAATCTCCTGGAAATAGTGCTTATTATGTAATTAATAATTATTTAAAATTATTTTCTAAAATGATTAAAATAGCCTATTGGTTGCATATCTAGTACCTTAGCTGGTGAGCAGCGCTATATTGATCTCCTTGACCATCTTGACGCGATGCAGCATCTTGGCGAGTGCTGCGCGGCTCAACGGCTGCGTGGAGTACCAGACAGGAGAGTCCGGCACACACGACCGCTCGGGCTGGAGGTAGAATACGTCGTTCCGCGTACGCACTGATTCTGGACTGCGAACATAAAAGATAACATCTAATAAGTGAGAGCACTGGTTTGGTTCACGAGCTGGTTCGAATGGCGACCACGATCCGGAAGACGATGACACAGGGCAGTGCATTGTAGGGCACGTTCCTGACGTGCGTGACCTACGAGGCAATGCTTTGTTATAGGCGATTGTTACCGCTTAACATCAGGTGAGCCATAATATGCTTGTTTCATCAGCTAGTAGGATTAAAAAAAAAGACGAAAAGTAGGGCGCCCATCCACCAGATGGACTTGACGACATTGTTAAAATCGCGGGAATTCGGTGGATGGAAAGAGCTCAGAATGGTTTTTTCCCTGGAAATGTGTAGGGGAGGCCTATGTCCAGCGTGGACTTCTTCAGGCTCATGATGATGATGATGACTGGTGGTCTAGGGGTAGCGGCCCCGCAGTTGAATACAAATGAGTTTTTCTGTCAAAAAATGTATATGCACTATGCCGGTACTCTTAAACGGTGAATGAAAACATCTTGAGGAAACCGGTGTATCGAAGAACCTCAAAAAGTTAAAACAACACGTGTCAAACGTCACGCAAAAAGGGATCGCCAGCGGCCTGCTTGCGGAAACCAGTCTGTACACCAATTGTGGATGATGAATTTGTCATTTGTCAACATCTAATAAGTTTTGTGTGTCAAAGGAGTTTCTTTTTCGGGCACTTAAACTCCCTTCACTACACTGGTATGAAATATCTAGTGAAATGATAAGATAACTTTTGTGGTGGTGGTGAGTAACATTACTGTGATTTTTATAATGTCCTAAAAGTAAGCGGGATTTAAACCCACGACCTTCCGAAACCGAAGGCTGACCGAACCAGAGGCGAAATATAGCAAACACTATAAAATCAATAAGAAACACTACTGTGGTTAAAACAGTGAATTGAGTATGGATAACTATTATAAGTAAATAAATTATTTTCTGTGGGAGTCTAAATTTTCTATTGTTGAATAAAGATAAATAGAAAGAACTCATTTTTCAGCAGCGGGATTAGAACCCACCAATCTACAAGTAACTCGCCGCTTAACTTTACTAACTTACCATTTTGAGATGTAGAATTCGTAAAGTTTGACAGGACACCGAAGTGGGTTTTCTTCATTTTCTTGTTGCTCGTATACTTTCTTTTTTCTAGAATTTGCTTCTGCAAGGTAAATGAACAAACATACAGTTTGAAACGTGACTTGGCTACAGCACGTCATATTTGTAGAAACGGCTAGAAAGGGTACTAGTAAGTCTTAACGAGCGCAGATTGCGGCAGAAAGACTACCAACGTCATAATCATGTAGAAGGAAATTCGGCTACAGTCCGTCATATTTGTAGTAACTGCTAGAAAGGGTTCTATTACCGAGCGCCGATTGCAGCTAACAAATTATTGACGTCATTTAATATAAAAATCAACTCGGCTATAGATAGTGCAATCCACGAAGGCGCGCCCCACTATTCCTCCTAACCGTTTATAGTATAAGTGTGCAAGCTTCCGTCAATGTCTGAGTGTTATCGGTACACACTAATTACCTATGAGTGCACACGCACACTACAATGAATAGACTACGGTTCGCGACTGCCGCTCGGAGCAAACTCCCCGCACCCCGCGAGGGGCGCGTCTTCGTGAATTGCACTATCTATATAGTAAGTCATATTTGTAGTCGCGACTAGAAAGTCTTACTGAACGCAGGTTGCGTTGTACTGACGAGTAAGTGACATTTTAATGCAGAAAAAAAAAATCGGCTACAGTACGTCACGAATAGAAAGGGTACTATCAAGTCTTACCGAGCGCAGATTGTGGGGGGTAGAACCTCAGTAGCACATTCCTTGAGCCGGGGATTTTGGCCTGCCCCGGCTGGTTGGGGTTCCGCTTCCAATGCTTCATTATGTGGGAGAATGATAGCTGCATGTGTTCCTCCACCGTCTAATAATCAAATATCACATTTTTCAGATCTTTCCACAGGTTTTTTCATAAAACAACTCACAAAAAACGGCAGTCGCCATTTAAAATTCGTCACTCACAAGGGCCTACCAGCGGCCTATTTGCGAAAACTAGTCCGCTCACCAAGAACGTGATTAATTACTTTTTAGCATGTCTAAGATGTAAAAGTGTTACTAGTAAATACTATTTTTAACAGCCTTATTCTATCCCACTGCTGGACAAAGGTCTAAGAAAGTTAAGGGGGAAGGAAATAACTGGGGCTTCGTGGCGGCCTGAACTAGTAGGTGGATGAGGGTAGAATACATGAATATGATAGGTAAAGTTTCGTTCCAAAATTGCCATCTTTACAGAACAGGTCTCATCTCAGTCCCAGATTCGGACAATCTTTGCAAAACAATAATAGTACACCGGATGGACCGACGACATTGTTGAGATCGCGGGAAGTCGGTGGATAAAATGAGCTCAGAATCGTTCTTCCTGGAAGATAAGGCCTCCCCTACACATTTCCAGGAAGAACGATTCTGAGCTCTTTCCATCCACCGGCTTCCCGCGATCTTAACAATGTCGTCGGTCCATCTGGTGGGTGGGCGCCCTACTTTTCGCCTTCCGGTTCGTGGTCGCCATTCGAGAACCTTTATTCCCTAACGGTTGTCGGTTCTTCGAGCTATATGACCTGCCCATTGCCACTTCAACTTACTAATTCTAAGAGCTATGGCGGTGACCTTGGTTCTTCTACGGATATCCTCATTTCTGATTCTATCACGTAGTGAAACTCCCAGCATAGCTCTCTCCATAGCTCGTTGTGCGACTTTGAGCTTGTGTACGAGGTCAATAGTTAGCGACTACGTCTCAGTTCCGTATGTCATACTCATCACTGATGAATTATGATGAATAGTACTTACCACTAAATTAAAATGTTTAGTATTGAAGAACATTAACGTAGATAGCAGCACGTGCGGCGAATGCGCACCTAGCTGCTTACTCTCCCATAAATGTTCTTCTTCTACTCGCGTTACTATGTACTCTGTAACAATAAAAAAACTTGAGATACCGACTTCATGGCCAAACTATTTAACCGATTTTAATGAAATTGAGACCAATCTGGAAGCGTAACTTTCCAAATAAAACATATAAAACAACCGAATTGGGAACCTCCTCCTTATTTATTTGAAGTTGGTGTTTTTTTTATTTTAATTTAGTTTTTTTTTATGTAACTAGCTGATGGAACAAGCATATGGCCCACCTGATGTTAGGTGGTAACCATCGCCTATAACAAAGCTATGCCTCGTAGGTCACGCACATCAGGAACGTGCCCTACGATGCACTGCCCTACGTCCATCAACTGGAGGCATACAGATATTCAGCCTCACGTGCCAGTAATTACACCGGCACCCATACCCTTCAAACCGAAACACAGCAATACAGTTAAACGCTTTTAGGCAGTAATTGAACCAATTTAAATTAAATCCATTCAATAAAACCATAGGGACAGAGAGCACTGGTGGTCTAGTGGTAGTGGCCCCGCCTTCCGATCCGAAGGTCGTGGGTTCAAATCCACTCGTGTACCAATGAGATTTTCTGTCGAAAAATGTATGTGCACTATGTCAGTACTCTCAAAACGGTGAAGGAAAACATCGTGAGGAAACCGGCGTGTTGTAGAACCTAAAAAAGTTCGAGCAACACGTGTCAAGGGTCACGCAAAAAGGGCCCACCAGCGGCCTACTTGCGGAAAAACCTGCCCGCACATCAAGTGCGCATGATAAACTTGCCGAAAAAAAACCATAGGGACAATAACATGTGTTAAAGTATAAAATGGCCATTTTAGTGCTTTTATTTGGCAGTGAGAAGAATACTTACGTGAATCGTTATATAACACTGAGAACTTCCTAGCGACCTCGTCTAAGCAGTCCGTGAATTTCTCGTAATATGGATCCGTGAATATGTTGTCTATCCTACCATTTTCAAAAAGATATTGTTGTATACCTGTAAAACAAACACAAAAGATTTATCATATACTCCAAATTGTTTGTTTATTTATTAGGATCACCAAGAAATAATACACTAAAATTTAAATTAGGTTTAAATAAAAAAATATCCTTCCCCTTGCTTATCTACTCAAGGCCATAGCTAACTTCTGTACCCGAAGTCGGAGTTTTGCTACCACATTTCTTCTCTCTTGCATGCAAAATTGATGCGACAACAACTCGTTTCGATCGTTTCTACGTAAACGCATTATTGCTGTCTCATCTTTTCTCCATACAATAGAGAGAGACAAATAGGCGAAACGAAAACAATATTCTACGAAATGTTGAAATGAAGAGAGACTTGCCCTTCTGATAAAATTATCTGTAAGTAAATATTAATTATTGTAAAAATAAGCATTGTTTATCTTATACCTTTAAACGAGAAAATCTTGTATATATTATAATCAAAATCTCGGAAACGGCGCCAACAATTTTCAATAGTACACAGGGGTTTTTGGGGGCAATAAATCGATCTAGCTAGGATTCATTTTTAGAAAATGATTTTTTAACCCTAATAATTAAACATAAACTGAATATGTGACTGCTCCTGCCATCTATTGGCGATTCCGAGCAACTAACTGCAAGAATTAGCCAACAAAGATGCTACTCTTATAATTTGTAAAAAATGCAGATTATTAGTTAAAAATACCTGAAAACTTACCTAAAACCAAATAATAAATAGTGTCCGGCGCATATTCGCTCCCGTTCGGTTTCCGGACCTCTTTCACGAACAGGCACAGTGAGTAGTTGAGCTCGTCTGCAGTTAGCTGCAGTATCTCCGACTTGAAAGGCTTTCGCCGTATCGAGCTCTTCTCTATTTCCGCGTTCTTTGTCATCACCCATTGCTTCCACGCGTTCACACCGAATGTGTACTGGAACAAAATATGGATTGTACGAAGGAAAATAAGCATCACATCTAAACTGTTTTTTTTTATATGTAAGTTGTAAGCTAGAGTCCAGCTTCTCCAAGGGTTCTTGCTGTAGCGGAGAACAGGCCCGCAGGTAGACAGCACAACTGTTTTTTTTTGTATTTTATGTATTATATTATGTAGCTTCCGGATTCTTCAAGGGTTCTGGCTGCAGCGGAGTGAACATCTATGCTGGAATATATAGCGGCGTTAAGCGTCTACCTTCACCATTGGTTCTTTATTCTCTTGCCGGCTACGGCAGTAGTGGCGTTTACATTTAAACTAGAGTATGTAGCGACAAAGGGCGGTGTGTCAGAATTTTGCGTCTACCTTTGGTTGATTTGTGAAGAGTTGTTATGGATCCTAGTATACTTTGAGACATGGTTATTTAACCGGCTCCGGTTGTACATCTAAACTAGAGTCGTCGATATAGTGACTATTATACCTTGAGGCACATGTTAGCGTCCGGCTTCTCCATGGGTTCCCTCGCCGGCTCTGGCTGCGGCGGCGGCGGGTCGGCGCGACGTCGCTTGGTGCGGCTGGAGGCACGCGTGGCCACGGCAGGCGGCGCGGCGGTGCGCTTGCGAGGCGCCGCGGACGACGCCCGTAGCGCTGCCACCGCTCGCTGCTGTTCTAGCACCATCATGTGGTGGTGGTGCATGCCTTCGCCGTCCAAACCTGACAGAACACACGCACGTTTCATATTTTCTTGAATGGCTTATTGAACTAGTATAGTGGAAGGACAATAAGTGCGTGCAGATTTGTTTCACAGACAGATTGCAGAATTGAGTTGAGGAAATGGGCAGGTCATCCTAGCAGCAGAACCCTTAGGGCGCTTGTACACGCTAAGAAAATTTGCCGTTCCTGCGGCAGACAAGACAAATTCTTCGTGTAGACGACAAGAATTTTGTCTGTTCCACACACGAAAACTTTTCGTGTCTTCCGCAGACAAGACCAATCGAAATGTGTACACAACACGATTTTTTTCGTGCAGTCGTCAGTCGGGCGTAGGGCGCGCAAGTAATAACAAGCACAACAAAAACTACCTGGCTGGGCTGGCTCAACCCTACTACACCGCCCCCCGCCGCTCCGCAACAACGTTCGCCGCGTCGTGTCTTGCGCAGATAAGATTTTTATCGTGCACCGCTGCGAGCAGTGTACACAGTTATATTCTAGTTACGACACGAATTCTTGGGTAGACCCGGCGTTTTTTCTTAGCGTGTACAAGCACCCTTATTCTCCAACAGTTCACCGTTGGAGAATAAAGGTTTTGGAATAATGACCACGAACTGGAAGAAGCAGTAATGCAAGGTATAGTGAATCTATATTATCTATATTATTATCGGCAAACAGTTCGTACACGCATACGACCATACGTGGCGCGTTACCTTAGTTGCGTGTATTGGGTAATACACGCAACTAAGGTTTTAACAGACTAATATTCACGCCTATTTATCTGTATTCGACGAGTATCATTATCATTATTATCAGCCTGAAGAAGTCCACTGCTGGACACAGGCCTCCCCTACACATTTCCAGGAAGAACGATTCTGAGCTCTTTCCATCAATCGACTTCCCGCGATCTTAACAATGTTGTCGGTCCATCTGGTGGGTGGGCGCCCTACGTTTCGTCTTCCGGTTCATGGTCGCCATTCGAGAACCTTTATTCCCCGACGGTTGTCGGTTCTTCGAGCTATATGACCTGCCCATTACCACTTCAACTTACTAATTCTACGAGCTATGTCGGTATTCGACGAGTATAATAAATAATAATGTTACCTGGCATCCCAGGATGTGAGCTTGGTGTGATAGTGTTGGCTGTCATAGCCGACTCTAAGTCCACAGGCTGGTCCTCGTACTCGGTGGCCATTTTTAGAGCCATTTGCAGCATATCCTCGCCAAAAGCGTTGTTGCCGTCGATGCCAGGTACCGGACTGAAGCCTTCTTCCGCTAGAATTTAGACAAGATAAGGAAATGTTACCAAAAGGTTTTGAATGGATGACGTTGTTGGTTATACTTTAATCATTAGTTTTAGTTTATTTATTTTATTACCAAATGTTTAACTGTTTGTTGTCTCGAATGAATCAAATAAAAGGTTGGTTCGTTTAGAAAAGCAGGGCGGTGTTTTTCTATGACTCGCTGATGGTATGAGCATTAAGGCTAAGGCTAGCTTGTAATATAATTTTGTTTTATGTCTGATTAAGCATTTATTTGTTGAGAGATTTATTCAATAAAATCACTGAACTGCACTCACGCTACCAAGTCTAGAAGACTGGCAACAAGCAACATCTTGATAAACAAGTAGCGTGGCGTTGAAGTCTTCTTCTTCTGATCAGTTCTTCTTCCGAACCAGCGTGGTCAAGGGGTTTTGAGTGCGCCTCAAGGAGGCACCTTTCGTGCAATTGATTGTTTTTCAATTTCCGGCTTTGAATGAGTATTTCAAATACAAATACAAAATTATTTATTTACCAAAAGAACATACAAATTAAATTATTGAAGGTCAAAACATAATGTAGGCAAGCAAACTAAAGAACACGAGATGATAAACGTCAGTTTGATTATATTTTGAAATATTTATTATTATAGTGAAAAGAGATGCTTACCATTATCATCATCAGTATCGGAGTCACTCTGATCCTTCTTCTTATCACCGGCCACCATTTCCGCCATCATCAGCAGTTCGGCTTCGAACGGATCCGTCGGCATTTTGTCGTGAATCTTACTGATCTCCTTCATTATACCTTTGGCAGAATTCCTCGTGGTCGGGACGAATACCGGAGTGGGTATCGGAATGGGGATGGGAATCGGCACCGGGAACGGTAGCGACCACATGGCACAAGGTACCGGTACGTAAATAGGTACCGGTACTGGGATAAGCACTCTTCGTTCTAAACTGGAGTCCGTTTGGCATTCTTTTGTACACGGATGCGGGCGACACGAAACACCTTTTGACACCATCATGGGTTTAGACATGGTTCCTTTATTGGCAACCTCTTGTGGGGGGATAGTTTTGACGATTACATGGTTGTAGATTTTAGGGGGTGGCGGGGGTGGTGGTGTGGGAGGTTTGGGAGGCGGAGGGGGTGTTTTGGGTGCGGCGGGGGGTTCCGGTTCCGGTGGAGGAGGCGGTTTTGGTGCGATTTGGGTGTGCTGCGTCAGTCGTTTTGACTTTGTGCGAGTGACCGTCGGCATTAAGGGGGGAGGGGCAGCTAGGGAATGGATGTTGGAGATGACAGGCATGCCAGCTGTCATGCCGGCTGAACGCTGATTCGTCTTCGGTGGTAAGCCCGCAGCTGTAAATAAAACCAAAGAGATTCTTATAGGATAAAATGTTTGCTGCAATTAGGTGGCTGAGAATTTTCGATTTGGTCACAGATTATTCTAGTCTAGTTTAATATTAAAAAATTCAAGATAAAATAAATAAATATTGCGGGCATCACTATCTAGTCTCTAAATTGATCGGAGTTTGTAAGATGGGAATCAGATAGATAGAAAATACTTTATTGCTGACAAAAACTTAGCAGCGATCTCTACGAGACAACCGTTGACCGTTTTTAATACAAGCTCTGCTTAATTTGGGGCTAGATAGTGTTGTGTGGATTTTAGACAACATTTATTTAATTAAGAATTATAGAATGAAGAAATAATGTTTGTGTACAGTTGAACTAACCATTGCTTTTAGCGGCCGCCGCCGGTGCGTACGTCCGTCTTGGCGCGCCAGTCGGCACCGCTTTCTGCTGGTCGATCGCCTCTCCCGGCATTAGAGGTGGATGTTTCGAGTATTGACCCTGGGGAAACATAATTATATTAGTGTTCACGCTCACAGGTCTCCAGCCACAACAAAACGCCGCTACTGGCATATTTTCTGTAGTTTTCATACATTTTATATAGCGACGATTTGTAGCGTACGTAGTAGGGCATGCTCCCGGGAAGTATCAGTATCGAAAGTACCGGGAATTATCGCTGATTTTGAACTTTTCCAGTACCGGTTCTCCACGAAGGAATTCCCGATACTTTCGATACTGATGAAAATGATCAATTATTGGTGTTTTCTAGTACGATATAAATAAATGACGATAAAAAACACTAGCTATGCGTTCAGTTTCACTTTTCAGTATACATTGCTAGATATTTTGACAAATTACAAACCTATAATTTACATCATTCAGATAATATCTCAACAATTTCGGACAAGTCAAACCGAAAATGACATGTTTATTTTACCTGAATTGAAGATTGTTTAATATTGTATTTAGATTTTGTCATAAATAGTAACGAACATTAGATGTTCGTTACTATTTATGACAAAATCTGTTAGAAAAAGAACGAAAATAACATGAACGGCTTTCTTTACGAGAGATGGAAATGCTTTTACATTCAACTTACGCCTTGCTGATATTTCGCTATATCTTTGCTGAGCTGATTTAGTTAGATAACGTACATAGTTTGTTACTGTTAGTTCTAACTGTTGATTTATTTGATGAATATTCGATTAACTTTGATATAACCTAGCTCTGATTGTTGCGTGCACGCACAGAGAGTTTTAGTATTATAATAATAAAGAAATACGCGAAATAAATGAGAATATTTCGTGTATTTTGTGGTTGAGTGTGGGTTAATTTACGGTTCTCAATAAAAATAGTTATTTGTTGTACAAGAGCACAAAGCTGCTTTTTAACCGCGTGCTCAATTTTGATGACCGAGCAAGCGAAGGATTCTAAAGTTTAACCACGAGCGTAGCGAGTGGTTTAAAAGTTAGAATCCTAAGCGTTGGCGAAGGAATCAAAAGAGCACTAGGTAAAAAATCTTTGCACTCGAGTGCAACACGTAACTTTTCATCCCACCTCAGCGAGGAAATGCAAAAAAGAACATAGCGCGACTAAAAGGTTCCGAGTCTGAGTTTTTAACAAATTTAAAAAGGTTGTATGATAAATTCGGCACCATGGAGGTAGAAGTAAATAGGTTTAATTATATTTTGAATTCACAAATACACCAAGAAGGTTACGAGTGCGAATTTTTAACAGATGAAAATAGGTTGTATGATAAATTCGGCACCATGGAGGTAGAAATAAATAGGTTGTGTATTCAAACTTAGTGAACACAATATTCTAAATTCAAATTTACTTTATCCTCTAGCGGATAAAAACGGCTTTTGCAGTCAGATATTGAACAGTAAAAACACACTTTTAGAGCTGGTGGGATGAAAAGTGTTTTTTTCAGTAGTTTTTCTTTCATTGTATATACGGTTTACGGGTTTGTATTTCTATACGGTCAGTTTTATTAAAAAAATAAGTCAGTATCGAAAGTATCGAAATTCCCGGGAATTCCCGGTTCCGAGCCCAGTATCGGGTGAAAATTCCCGGTTCTGAGAATGGTTCCGATACTGCATGCCCTAGTACGTAGTGCGAGTACATATAAAATGTATGAAAAGTACCGGAAATATGCCGGTGGCGGTGTTTTGTGGCTGTGGCTGGAGGTCCGTGTGCGGCGACACCTAACAAGTAAAGTTTAAACAACTTGAGAAACCGACTTCATGGCGAAACCACTGAACCGATTTTTATGAAAATTTTATGGGATAATTTGAAAATTTAGATAAAAAGTTTTAATTTTTTCATTGGTTTCATTTTTTCTTTGGAATGGACTAACTGCTGGTGATCGTCTGACGATTCTTACAGCGCTACCGGACAATAAACATTGGTTTCATGTGTGTACCTCATACCTACTCTTATAGTGCGTGTCTTTAGTCTATACTTACGGGACGTTTTCTTATTTACAGACATAAAAAAGCGGCCAAGTGCGAGTCGGACTCGCCCATGAAGGGTTCCGTAGCAACAACGATTTATGACGTATAAAAAAAAAACTACTCACTAGATCTAGTTCAAACCAAATATCGTTGAAAGTTTGGATAGTAATGTACATAACATATTTTTTTTAGTTTTATCATTCTCTTATTTTAGAAGTTAGAGGGGGGGGACCAACTTTTTACCACTTTGGAAGTGTCTCTCGCGCAAACTATTCAGTTTAGAAAAAAACGATATTAGAAACCTCAACATCATTTTTGAAGACCTATTCATAGATACACCACACGTATGGGTTTGATAAAAAAAATTTTTTAAAATTTTTTTTCTACTTTTGTATGAAAATCTTAATGCGGTTCACAGAATACATCTTCTTGCCAAGTTTCATCAGTCTAGCTCTTATAGTTTCGGAGAAAAATGGCTATGACATACGGACGGACAGACAGACAGACAGACATGACGAATCTATAAGGGTTCCGTTTTTGCCATTTGGCTACGGAACCCTAAAAAAGGAGTAGGTTCGCAATTCTGTTGTATTTTTGTTATCGCATAACTTCATCAAATATGAGCCGATTTGAAAAAATCTTTTTTTATCTGAAAAGTTCAGAAACTAGATTGATCCCATAAAAATATCATGAACTCGGTTTTTCTAGTTTATAAAACTTGTATTATTTTCTATTCTGTATGGGTTTTTTTATAGTCAGTCTAGAATAAATATAAATGCCTGTACACTTACTTGGAATGACATAACACATTGGTACGTGCAGAAATTTCTAACAGTCGCGTCTGACATCGTCAAATGGTATTGCGCTAAAGATGTTCTTTTACACATATCGCATTTTGTTCTGAAAATAAAGAAAAACATATTTAACATTTTCAGTACTTCAATATTATAAGGTTGCGTTCACATCAAACGTAGTCAGTAAAAATCAAAAAAGTCAGTCAAAGAGAGAGACAATTTGAAAGAGTAAAAACCAAGGATGGGAAGATTTTTCCATTAAAAAACGCAATTACTATTATTATTCACAATCCACGGTAATCTATTTGCTACGACCCTAACACACCTCTTCCATCTCATCATCATCATCATTATCAGCCTGAAGAAGTCCACTGCTGGACATAGGTCTACCCTACACATTTCCAGGAAGAACGATTCTGAGCTCCCTCTCATCATCGAGAGCACTGGTGGTTTAGTGGTTATCCTAAGATGGTGGGTTCAAATCTATGAGTTTTTCTGTCCAAAAATGTATGTGCACTATGCCAGTACTCTCAAAACGGTAAAGGAAAGCATCGTGAGGAAACCGGCGTGTCGTAGAACCTAAAAAAGTTCGAGCAACACGTGTCAAGGGTCACGCAAAAAGGGCCCGTCAGCGGCCTACTTGCCCGCACATCAAGTGGATGATAAAAATATGCCGAATTTTTTCCCTCTCATCATAAAAAGATAACAACTCACTTTCTAGACGACACAGCATTTACGGAAACTTGATAGAGATTCAGACAATTGAGTGAGCACATCATCACAGCTTGTCCGTTGGCCTGCACCCGCCTTATCATATCAAAATTGTATTTCTTAACTTTACACCAATTGCATGGCACTATATGCCGAGTGTTGCTGATGTAAACATTCATACACGACTTGGAACAGAAACATTGGGGGTTCGTGTCGTCGTAGATTGTGAAGTTCTTTGACTGTTTGCGCTCGAAGTATTTTTTGCACCACTTGCATTGATCTGGGGAGGAAGATATGATGAGACATATAAATAAATATTGTGGACAACCACAGACCAGTATCTAGCCCCATATTAAGCAGAGCTTGTACTATGGGATCCAGATAGCTGATATAATACTTAATATTTTTTTTTGTAAATACATTCTTAGAATACAATATAACACCCAGCAAGAGAACAAAAATCTGTATTCACCACACAAATATTTTTTCTCGGTGGGGATCGAACCCACGACCTACGGCGCAGAAGGCAGAGCTACTACCAATTGAACTCAGAGGCCAGTCCAGAGGTACATGTATTGAAAACATCGCCTAGTATCTTATAGAAAAGTTTATCTTTGAGTAAATACTTTTAACACACAAAGATAGCGTCAACTTTTTAATCGCCCTGCTGCAGCGTTGTTTCTAACTCTATAGCAAAAACTAGGAAGCATATATTGTTTCTTTCACGGTATATAATAAAAACAATTACCTGGGAAGATATTATTAACAAACTTGAAGGCAGCAAAGCACGGATCGGAGCATAATCTCTGAGAAGCCGTTTCCGTCACCTCCATTTCAATAGTCGTAGCTTTTTCCAACGAACAGACAGCGCACTTTGCCCAAACAGGCTGGTGTACAGGATTCTTGCTCATCTGATCGAACTTCTCCATACAAGTTTGCGCACAGAAGTCTTTGAACTGTCCTTTATCGCCCACGGGAGCAAGAAAGCCTTGCGCCCCGGCGGATATATCCCTCTGACAATAGCAACATATCTTTAGACCTTTTTTGAACTCCTCCAAGCAACCAGAGTTACAAAACTGCCGGATATCATAACCGAATCGCACGCAATATTTCCCTAAGCTCGTATGTTGAACGAGGTTCTTGCAATTCGCACATCGGGAGCCAATTTTATTCTGAAACCTTCCTAGGCATATTTCGTCGCAGAAATCCATGGTTTCCCAAGTCAGGACTTTCTCATCGAGTGTAAGTATCAGAGTGCATTGACTACATCTTCTTAGGAAAGATCGTTCTCTCTCCTCTCTCGCCGCCTGGACCATGGCCGGGGTTTTAGCCTGTATTTTATAGCCTTCATCCAGGTACTTATCTGTTGCGTTGCTAATGACTTTAAGCTTAAGCATTGGGGTTTTCGGCGGAGGGGGGACCACTGTTTTCTTTAACTTAATTTTTTTTATAAAGTATCGGCCTCCTTCTCTTCCGTTAAGTACCTTGATGCAATTCTGTTCACACAAATAGTGTAGCTCTCCGTATCTCATCAGCGTGAAGTTGCAGAATTTCACGCTATCACATATTAGACACTTGGCTTCTTTTGGCTTAACTTGGTCGATGGTGAGCCGAACGCGTTTGAACGCGTATTTGTCTTTTTCGTCCGCCATCATGCCTTCGAGGCAGTTGAGCGAGCAGTAGTAAGTATCTTCGCCGTCGAAATAGTAGTAGAAGTAGCATATTTTGTTTTCTTCACACTCTGAGCAGAGTAGTTTTTTCGGTGCTATTTCTTCGATCATGTACTTCTTGCGGGTTACTGTGTATTTTCCGGGGAAGTCTGCTTGGTAGGCTTTAATGCAGGGTTCGTTGCACACGTATAGCGTTTCACCGTTCTTGACGAATCGGAAGGAGCAGGGCTGTTCGATCTCGCACTGCACACAGGGTCCGTCGATAGGCGACACCTCCTGGATGACGCCGGGTATTGACTCCTCGTCTATTTCCACTGGTTCTTCGTGATCGTTTTCGCTTTCACCTGTAATTTTTTCAGTTGTTAATTGACAGCAGTAGTATAATAATCAAATTAAACAGTTTACTTATAACTCTTTATTGTACACAAAGAAGAAATAAACAGTACAGAAAATACAAAAAAATAATGGACGACCTTATCGCTAACAGCGATACTCCTTGACAACCTTAATTAAAATAATAGAAAAAATTGGATAATCTACTATATAAAAATAAGTCGGGTTTTCCTGCCTGACGCTATAACTCGATAACGGCTGGACCAACTTGGCTGATTTTGGTCTTTAATGATTTGTGGAGGTCTAGAGCAGGTTTAAAAGGTTTTTTTTTTTCAACGGCAACGGTAACGGCGAGCGAAGCCGCGGGCGGCCGCTAGTTGTTTAATATAAATAATTAGGTCTAATTTCACCGTTAAACGCGTTTAACTAAACTCGTTTATATGTACGTACACAAAAGAAATGCAACGACATTGACAGGTCTATAAGCGCGTTTAGAGAAAAATGTACCAACTGAATGCTTAAACGAGTTTAAACGTCAGTAGAACGCGTTCAATTTCAACGGTGAAATTGGACCTTAAACTTTTACCAACATTATTGTGCCAAATTCACATAAAATGATGTAACACTTACCAGCTCCATTCTCCTGCGATGTGCTGCCGATTGCTACATGGGACGGTACTTGTGACGCTTCGCTGGCGTCATCTCTGGACTGGTCTGTGTCCATCGCTATGTTTTCTTCTTTTGGTACTGTTGTAGCCGCAGCTATAATGAGAAAGGTTTTGTGATATAAAAAAATCACCTACCAAATTTCCTGCAGATTGCATTAACGGTTCGTCAAATAAACTCAAACAACCTCAGATAGGTAACATAACTAAAAGACAAACAATTAATAAATATAGACTAAAGAAATCTAGGGGGTACTATATTTAGAATAGAATATAACTTTATTGTACACCTAAATAAAAAAGTAAAACATTAACAAAAAGAATACTTAAAAACTAGAGTTACATCCTTTTATTTTTGTAAAGTTAAACTTTGGTTTTTTTTTAAATAAATATGTCACCGCGTCGTGATAATGCAATCATGCACTGTTTTTTTCATCTGATTATTTTCGCCATGAATCTTATAAAAAAAATATCACACAGAAAAATTTGCAACTATCTAAAGATTGGGGGAACCTGAGATATATTGAGATATATATTATGAAATGTTTCAATAACAATACGGGCGACGGACCTTGGCAGTTCTGAAGATTGCCGTTTGGTCGTTCGTCATTGGCCATTTTTGTTTGTGTGCCTGTATAGGTGTGCTAGGGACGTGGGACGTAATTGCAGGGACTTTGGAAACCACTAAAACACTGGAGAACGTTTAACTTTTTATAGTAATACTTTACGAACAAGACAAGGTTATTGAACCATGCGACGGCTCACAAACGGCTCACTTCAGACCCACCGGCGGTATTGCCCTTACCTTCTTCTGCCTGTTTCCTCTTCTCAGCCAGGACCTTGGCAGCCTCTGCCTTATCAGCCTCTGAGATCTCACGCTCCGTGTCGGGCAGAAGACACACTTCCTCGTCAGCCCCGGGCCCGTCGAGCGTTTCCGTGACATTACTCTCTTCTGCAGCCGGTTCTTCTGGAGGAAACCATTGAAAAAAATATCAAAATGATCATTTTTATGTAGTTACAAGGATCTCTGAAGAAGACTGAGAGAAAAAGAAGAAGAAGAAGATTAAACTGCAACCATATTTATTTTTGTGATTTGGTAAGAGCCAACATAAATACATAATAAATTATATAATAAATTTAAAAAGGATTGTGTAGTTTTATGAAACCACGGTAAAAGTGAAACTTTTTTTACATTATATACATTTAACATTTAACTAATATTCCATTAGGGGTATAAAAATCGCTTCATCAATTTTAATTGTATATTTGGAAAATGGGAATTACAATGGGAAATAGTAATAGTAGACTAGGTCTCCTATTACTATTTCCCCTCACTCAACTCATATTTTTAATCGACTTCTACTCTGCCGTCATAAGGAAAAAAGACGTATCTGACACTTTTTTCAAAATTGAGTTACATACATCATCGGAATCAGTAAAAAAAGGCGCACCGGCCAGTATTTTTATACTTAGGGTCAAACAAGCACAACCATTTAAATCTCACTCTTAAATAAGACGTATTTAAAACCAGTCATAATATTTACCAAATAGAAAAGGCATTTCTGACTGTTATATATATAATAAGTTGAAAAGACGCATTTCGGTAGAACCTTTTAGGTCTTATTTAGGTGCGATATTATGTAATTCACCATATAATGAAAAAACGTTACTGCTTGGTACGCCGCCTAAATGCATGATAATAAAAAAAGTTTTTTTAAATTAACTTATGGATGGATCAAATGGTACTTAAATCGTAGTCATCGCTTAAAGCATTATCTCGTAGGTCACGCACGTCAGGCACGTGCCCTACGATGGACTGACTTGCATCCAACAACTTGAGGCGTACGGATATTTAGCCTCACGTGCCAGTAATTTCACCGGCATCCACACCCTTCAAACCACAGAGCAAAGTAGAACGGCCTTGTGGCCGGAAAAGTGTCGCCAAAATACATGAGCAAATTATGCTCCTTCCTCCATACAAATTCCAGTTTTTTCGGGAGTCGTAAAGTGAAAAATGCTTTGCAGCAGCACAAGAATTATTTCTAAACAAGTTTTGCTACAACATAAAACATAGTACTTTAGTACTACTAAGCTGTTTCAGGACTTTTTTGCACGCAAACAGAAACCTTAAACACGTAGTCATATAAGTTGGATTCTGTCTGATGTTTGAAAAAGTTTTGATTTAAATATGGTTTAGATTGTTTAGTATCTGACACTTCTACTTAAGTTATGACAACATGGGCGTATCCTCGGAATATATTTTACGTATTCTAAAATTAGAAACAATGGTTTTTATTATTTGAAAACCAGCTAACTCATAATTACTAAGTAAGAAAGACGTCTCATAAATAACGAAGTTGAATAGCAGTATCTAGCTAGAAACGTCTTTCCATTGCAGTATTCAATATTTTCTAGCATTATTTTAACTAAAATGAAAAAATTATTTATTTAATAAATAAAATTAATTTGTAAATAACACCTGTATTTCGATAGATCAAACTTTAATTCGCACTTTAGCGCAAACAGTTTTTTTATACTATAATTTTATTTCACACAGCGAACTACAAATTATATTTTTCTCCATTTTTGAGTTTTGCTAGATACGTCCTTTTTTCTTATGGCGGCAGTATTTGTATCTTGACTTGTACTTGTATTGCTGTCACTAGTGCCTCGGTTAAAATGGGCACCCGATTGAAGCCGCTTGCATTTTTGACGATACCTGCGGCATCGTTCCGCATTTAGTTGCTTTTGATGTAAAAGTTTTCCTGTAACAATATTTTCAGATACAGGCTCACCACTTTGAACGGTACTAGTACTCGGCATGGCATCCGTTAAATAAAATTAAATATATTGAATGGACCGAATGTAAATAAAAAGACTTAATTTAATATTCATACGAAATAAGTTAAATAATAAATTCAAGCACTCAAAATTTAAATAAATCAATAAACAACAACATGCACCAGCAAAAAGTTCGAAAAATCTATAAAAAGCTATGTTTACTCACCATGATCTTTTTTCCTTTTTCTATAAGCACGTGCTCTGTCGGCGTTTTGTTTTTTACGGCGTAAAATTAATTCATCGTCATTCATATTTGCACTATTCTTTGCTTTTTCTTCGTTGATCAGTTTTTTGGACTCACTAGCTGTGTCGTAGTTTACCAAAAGCAAATAAATAACAAAATTTACATTTAGCACTGACAAAAATAAACAAAATAGCGTAGAGCACTGACACAAATGAGTAATAGAGTAATAGTCTATACAGTATACGGTCAGCTGATGCGAACTATAGGCACCGCCATATAGGCCTCGGCTGCTCTAACGAGCGCCTTTCACTTCATCCCTACTTCGCGGCCGACCGTCACGCGACATGCAACACACAGACGAAAAAGTTTGAGACGATGTAATAAAAGTTTCACTTTAGTAATAATAAATATTGTGGACACTATCTAGCTCCAAATTAAGCAGGGCTTGTACTATGGGAACCAGATAGTTGATATAATACTTGAATACATTTTTTTTTGGTAAAGATTTACTAACAATACAATTTAACACCTAGACAAAGAACAAACACCTACGTTCACTAGACAAATATTTGTTCTCGGTGGGGATCGCACCCACTGCCTACGGCTGTGCTGATATTCAAATAAATATTTTGGTTTGAATTGTTCCTTTTTACAAGGAACTTGTTGTTACAAGGGCACAGAAGCCGGCAATTTACATTCAAAAACAGAAACACATCTGCTGCCTCTTTTATCGTATCCCCTCCCCACGTAAGCTTGCAGGGAGTGGATTGACTTACATGGTTTTATAACTAGCGGCACATAACTTTAGCGCTGAGCGATACGCGGAGGGGATAGCTGCGCATGCGTCGTAGTGTGCGCATGTCGTGCACACTGGATGTGTGGATGTGTGCAGTGTCCTAGTGGTTCAGAGAGCGGAGTGCGACTGGAGAGCCAATCAGCGCTACGCACGCCCGCCCTTCATTTCGCTAGCCCCCCTCAGGTACCTTATTTTTGACTTCTGCGCAATAGCGGTCAGCGATAGTGTTATGTGCCGCTACCTATACTTATAGATGAATTTAGATTGGCCCACTAGGACCAGAAATTTAAATTACCTGTATTATCATCATTTGTTACATCATTATCAGTGTTGTCAATTCCATCATCGTCATCACCCAAGTTAATTGTCGATGTTCCTTGTGTGGTTGCAGTTGAGGATGATGGTGCATCTGTAGTGTCCTTCAGTAGTGCATCAAAGGGATCTAAGGCCTGGAAATAAACTTGTAAGTTTAGAACTTTTTATAGGGTTTTAGTTTGTAAATCTATTTTGTTTATACTCGTATTGCCGAACTGTTCTAAGATTACACACTTAGCAAATATTGGAATTATGGTCTTATAATCTCTGAATATTGGTACCTATCTGGTAACACGCAAAAAGGGCCCGGGCTACTTACGGAAACCAGTCCGCTCACCAAGTACCAAGTAAGTACCTATCTGTTCTATTAGGTTTAGTTAAGCCATACAACCATTACTCTACAACTATACAACACTATTCATCAAAGTCTACTGTAGGGGCTTATTATGAAATAATTCAGATAGAAAGACAGACTTCACGGCGCTGTAGTAGCACTGCCTTCTGTGCTGGAGTGTGTGGGTTCAATCCCCATCAAGTACAAAAAATATTTGTGTGATAAACATAAATGTGTGTTTTCTGTCTGGGTATTTATATTCCAAGTTTGTATAAAAAGAAAGAGAGTTATGTATTTTATGATCATATATTGTAGAAGCTATACTCAGTTTGAGGCTAGACAGTGTTGTGTGTGTGGAATGTCTAAAATATTTATTGACGTGATAACGTCTTATAAATCGATGGAGCCGGCTGCACGCACGAAAAAACATGACTCATGCGTCGTTACGTCGTTTCGTCGTTCCATTTACCTGAGCCCGAGCCCGGGTCGGGTAATGGGTAAGGGTAAATGAGGGTCCGGAGGGGGTCCGAGAGTTCGAGTCCGAGTCCGAGTCCGCGAGTCCGCAAGTCCGCGAGTATTTTCTTATGACGTTATCACGTTCAACTATCGTCAGTAAACCGACTTTACAGACAACCGATTTTTTATGATAATAAATATTGAATTTAAAAATTAATATTAATAAAAATTACCTGAGAATGATCCTCTTGCGATTCGTCTATTGAAACATTAGGTGCCGATTCAAATTTAGGCTGCTCAACATCATCATCTTTTTCTGTTTCCATCATCTTTTCACTACTTCCTTGAGTGTCTTGGCTGGATGACTCTTGACTGTTCTGATCTGCCGATTCGGCTTTTAACTTATCATCTACATTTGATTCATCTGGAATTTATAAAATGACTAAAAAAAAAAAGTAAACAGGCCTTTGCATCTATTGTAGATGATTTATATAGCGTCAGGGGCAGTTGGTGATTACTCATGCCCCTATTTACGGGACGCTACAGTGCCTGGGACTGGGCTTTAGATGGAATAGGCTTGCCCAGCACCTATACCATCCTGACAGCTTAATCGGCTTATCCACAGGAAAGACATGGTCAAAACGTGCGGAGCTGACTCAGCCGCGGGTTTCCTCAGGGTGTTTTCCTTCAAGACTAGCAAGATTAATTTAGTATAAGACTAGCAAGTTTCATTTAGTAAAGATGGAAAGTGGTGTATGTTAGAATTTGAGCAATTATTCATTTAACAGTTTCTGCAAGGAGACATCGCAGTAGGTCACGCAGGTGATGGCGGGACTAGCTGGACACTTTTGAGAGGGACTGGGGACTGGTGGAACGAGATTGTGGAGAGTGGCGGGAATGGAGAGAGGCCTTAGTAATAATAGTAATTTCAACCTGACATTTTATTTGACATCTAGCAGTGAATGCCATGAACAAGTAGAATCTCTCTGTCTGAATGAACTTAGCGAGCCAGAGGACATTATTAGCTATTTCTATGGTGTCATGAAATCGATGCACTCTTTATTTATTTTCAGAGAAATGTTTATGTTTAAAGCAATAACAAATTTGACTACAAAACCTATGAATTCTGTGTAGGATTTAATTCATCTAGTTCACAAGATGTTTGGTAGTGATTTTATAGTGTATTTGAAAGAAATGTCGATGCACTTACTAGTTTTGTCTTCAGGTGTATCAATATCCATGGAACTGGATTGTTTAGCTTTAGTAAAACTGTCACCCATACTCATATCATTGTCCACATGATTCTGTAGAGCACTAACACTAGGGTCACTGTCAACATTGTCACCAGATGCGTCCGTCTCCGCAGTACCGCCCTCGTCTCGATTGGAGACGCCGTCCTTTTCGTCCATTTCCCAATTGGAAACTTCACCTCCTTTCAAAGCGAGGGTTCATCTGAAATAGCACTTTTTTATGAATTGAAAATCTGTTTTGAATTTTGCGGTGCACCCGGCGATATAACTTTTAGGTTATGATACTGCAGAAACAAGTTTCAATATTATTGATCAAAATTGAATAAATTCATCCGTAGCAAATCTTTATTACTTCGGTGTTTCTAATAAAACAGTGCTAAGACCGCTGCTTTACTCAAAGAAAATTTTATTGCTATGACGCCAAAGTAGATGCAATGCAAGCAAGCCACACATCCCGCGCTAATTTTAATTTGACATATTTTAGGGTTCCACCTATGTTTGTTCTGTTTATTTTGATCTAAAAAGATGTAGGATCTATAAACTTTACAGCCGCTACGCTAGACTTCTTCAGTGCGCTATTTTTCTTGATAATTTCGTCAGTCAGGGTTTCTTTGTAACACTAGATCTATAGACTTTGACACCTTTTTGAAGTTCAAATCGCAAACTCAAAAAAATACTAATTCGAATGAACTTGTTATAATAAATTTAGACTCCTACTTATAATAGTAAAACTATTACCACTTACAAATTACAAATCAACTGAATGAAAGTTGGAAGCACAACAAACGACCACCATTTTGAAATCAACTCCACTGCCAAACGCCAAACTTGCTTGCTTGAAAATAAATTACGAAAACCAATTTATATAGCAAGCGTTGTGAATACATTTAACCATGCAATATTATTATAAGAATTAACTAAATCTTATTTAGTAGCACGAATATTTTTTTAGGGCATTTTAAATGAAATAAAGTTGTTCATTCGTTGAGGAAGTCTGAAACTTGGATTTCTAATGTTGGCATAATACAAAAAAAGTGACGCCCGCCCGGATGGTTTGGTTAAGCTACGCACGCATGTAGGGGGCGCGGCACCACCGGTGCGGTTTGCGACTGCGTGCCCTTCCTTTTCTGGGCCAAAAAGCGCGACATGCAACACACAAACGAAAAAGTTTGAGACGATGTAATAAAAATTTCACTCTAAAACGAAAGTTCTGCTAACTTTTAACTGCGTCGCTATACTTTGTTAGTAGTATATATGTTAAGGACCAAGTGATTAATGCGGGCATTATGAATAATGCTATGCATGTCTAGCTCTATTGGGCAAAGTGATAAATTCTTAATTATTTATCAGTTATCACATTTGCCCGGTCATTATTATATTCATATGACAATTGGGCAATTTGATAATAAACCCTTTAAAGTCGCTTATAAGACGTAGAAAGCCCCTCCTTTTGATAGCAACACTAGGGAAGCTTCCCCTAAACTCCAATTCCCAAGGGCATAAAAAAAAACCTAACAACCTAACCTACTCAAGTCGGGGTGCCCCGTGTTTGTCTCCCAAAGATATAAAAAAAAACCAAACAACCTACCCTACTCAAGTCGGGGTGCCCCGTGTTTGATTTCCTAAAGGATATAAAAAAAAAACCTAACAACCTAACCAACTCAAGTCGGGGTGCCCCGTGTTTGGCTTTGGAATAGCTCAGCCAGAAGCTCGCGAGGTCGTCCATGAGCGGAGCTAGCCAATAACAATAAAAAATAGTAATTAAATATGTTTGTATTACTCTGCCCAAAAGGTGATGGACAATATGTATAATGCCCGGCCAATTTGATTATTTGAATAGTTATTATCAAATTGCCCTCTCTTATTGGGCATTATACATAATGTCCGGTCATTATGTATAATGCTCAATTTATCACTTGGTCCATGATATATACATCAAAGCCCAGCACTGCCCGGGCATTATTTTTCTAGAACATTTTGACCAAATCTAGAATTCATAAAGATTTTTATAATGTCCCAAAAGTAAAGAGCCGAGCGGGATTTGAACCGAGTGAAGAATGAGTCCCTAGGATTTAAAATTCGTCGAGTGTTTAGGGCGCATATATTAAAAATATCTTTATTTGCAGCTGACTTTTCTCCTATATCTTTAAATGAAGAAGGCATTTGCTCACTATCATCCATCCCCCGTGTCTTCCCATTTTTACAAATTTTCCTCAAACTGTATCAATTATGGCAATGTCATTCAAAATCGATTTTAAAAATCAACATTGGTTCTTCTTTGGTTCTCTTTAGTTCCCTGCCGACATAATACAATGTTTTTATTGAATCTTGAATCGCCAAAATTCACCCCGAGTGATTTTAAACGAGACAAATTTATGCTACCTACTGCTTTTGCTCGCGACTGTTAGAAAACTATCAATCGAAAATTATCCATATTATTAACTTGTTATTAATATCGGATGTCCTTTAAAACCTAAGTTAATATACTATCCAAAAGGTAAACTAACATTCGTCGGAATTTAATACGAAACTAATTTGGGAAATCCCCAAACAGGTAGAGGCATTCCTCCAAGAGAGGCATAGAGCATAGAGTAAAAAGGGTTACCACATCGAGTATATTTTTGCCCTAAAATTCTCTAAATCCCTGCTGCAATAAAAAAAGCCTTAGGATGTACTTGAAATGAATAGTTTCGCCTTAAAAAAGGGTGAAATCCCTAAAAGTGGAAACGTGTTGTTGTTAGACTAAATCAAGTTGGCAGCACTTCATCCTGTTGACATGACAGACCTGAGAGCTGTCAGGCTGACAATCATGATATTCATGATGACAATCAAAGCAATCAAACAAAACATGGCGGGTATTTGTTTTTGAATGGAACCCACCATCATGCAAGAAAATGGTTATTTTTGCCCCAACATTGACTGACTGACAGCGATTTGTGGATATTTCTAAATACTCAGTGCGCCATTTTGTGATCTAAAATACTTTGCTGTTGAGTAATCAATAGCACGCACGGCAATTTTAAATACACTGTGAGTAAATAATTTCCTATTCAATAATGTTTTTATGTAAAAACTTCAACGTTCAAGTGTTTAGACAATTCTTGCATAAGATTACTTTGGTATTTACTAACCGCATTCATGGTGCACAAACTATACCGGCCCGCCCGGCCTTTCCACTTGATTAGATCTACTAGTCCTATAGATCAGTACCTAAAATAAGGTTTGGATTTCAGGAACTGGTGGAATGTCTGAAAACATGGCTCGGAGAGAACCGCTGACTCCAGGAGAAGTGGCAAAACCCCTGTATCTGCAGCAAATAGAACAAGCAACAGACCCAAGACCCTTCCTACGTGAAATGGAGCGAGTGATGAAGTCATCTTCAAGTGAAAGTGATGATTCTTCAGATTCTGATGAAGATGAATCTGTGCCTAAAGTCAAGTCAAAAGGAGCTCGGCTTGTCAATGGAGTTATGATGACCAAGGAAGGTAAGCCATTTAGAAGATTAATATCAAATTAAGTTTATAGTGCTTGTTGCACTTAAATTAGAAGAATTTGGAATGATCCCAATGCTTGCAAAAACATAACAAGACATTGCAAGACATTAGCGGCCTGTCCCGGCTTCTCACAGGTGGACATTTATTTTTTAATAACATAAATATAGCCTATGTTACTCAGTATGAATGTAGCTTTCCAATGGTGAATGAATTTCAACAAACCATGACTGGTTTCCTACCGTTTATTTGTATGATCCTTTTACAAAACTAAAGTAATAATTATAACAATAGCAGTGAAGTTCCAGTGTGTTGCCACTCCAACTTATTGAGGCGTAGGTAATAATACAAAAGCAAAAGTTTCAAATACAGCTCATGCTACACTTCAAAGTAATAATAAAGTACCTTAGATTGTTAGTTTTAAGACGTGCAATAAAGAATCTTCTATCTATCTATCTAAGAGTCCAATCCAATAGCCAATAAATCATTACCAGTCCAATCATCCCGAAAATCATTACTATACCCGGCTCGCAACTGGTCTGGGCGTCTATTCCAGCAATACAAATCACTCAAGCGATCGCATAATCAATATGAGTTGTCAATTCAATTTTTGTAAGAAAAATTTGAAAATTGAACACTGATTCAGCAATCACTTAATCGAGCCGTGCTGCTGGAATTGACACCCAGATCGGCCCAACTTAAGTTTGTTTTTTAAACTGTGGAAGTGGTGGTGAAAGGTGTTTTAGAGAGCACTGGTGGTCTAGTGGTAGTGGCCCCGCCTTCCGATCCGAAGGTCGTGGGTTCAAATCCACTCATGTACCAATGAGTTTTTCTGGCGAAAAATTTATGTGCACTATGCCAGTACTCTCAAAACGGTGAAGGAAAACATCGTGAGGAAACCGGCGTGTTGTAGAACCTAAAAAAGTTCGAGCTACACGTGTCAAGGGTCACGCAAAAAGGGCCCACCAGCTACCTACTTAAGGAAAAACCTGTCCGCACATCAAGTGCGCATGATAAACTTGCCGAACTTGCGGGTAACGTTGGCCATTTCTGCAAATCCTTCGCTCCGTACTTAATAAGTGGACTGGTTTCCACAAGTAGGCCGCTGGTAAGCAAGCTCTTTTGGCGTGGTGACATATGTTTGGTAATTAAATGCATTAAAATGTTTAGGACTTTGGACCGCAATTGTGTGGGTTAGTACGTCGAGTACGGGGTTACGGCAATGGGTTGTGGTCCGCTCTGCTGGTCGGTATGACAAATTGTTGCACTAAAACCACAACTCAATTTGGGACGCGGATTGCTTTCCTGGCCGCTGGTTTGTTCATGTTTAGGTAGTGGACTTAGCTGATGATGATGATGTTTATTAATGTACTAAAATTTATTTTAGAAATATTACGTAAGTTCATTTCAACCGGTCGCCATATTTATCCCGGTAACCAAGGAGATATGAGAGAACCACCTTACTCCCACCCACTTTCCCGGTACCTACACATTGCAACCGACCACCCACCCGTAGCTCACTCACCTACCTAAGTGTAATATGAAAGGATCCACTAACAGAGAAGACCGAGGATGTAGAATTCAAACCACTTTATAGCCTTTTCTTCAGTTTTATTAACAACTTGAGTACTTTATGGATCTAGATACATTAAGCTAAACTTGTACATGGCTATCGCCGAGACGAACTAAGTGGACTTGTCTTGTCGACGGTTCAAAACCGAATGCCTGCTTGAATAACCACTCGCTGGCTTGCAAACCCCAACCTTCCCCACCCTTGTTTTTACAGCTTGAAGCTTGATGCTTGAAGGTTGGAGTTCAAGCAACTGATGGAAATCCAACTACAGTATTGATTTATTGATCTCTGAATAATTGTGTATTTTTGTAACGGTAACAAAACAAATAATATTTTTATGAACCTAATCATCTTAATTTTAATTAATAATACCTTCTATTAACAATTTAGTAACAAAGTCCACACTTCCTGTCAATTAAGGTACCAAAAGGTTTCAAATAACATTTAAAACTCATGGAATAATAACAGAAGCTTACAAGTTCGTCCATCCTGATAAACAGTCACGACCTCGTGATAGGTACATAGTTTATGAAATAACACGTTTGTAATGATCTAACAAAACAATAAACAAAGTGACCATTTTGACAAAGTTCACATCCACATTTTTTTCAAACATTTGTATCAACTAGGTACCAATACGAACAATATACTAACAATATCAATATATTATATACCTTTATATTATTAACTATTCAACTTTATCAATTCAACAATACTTAACAACATGCAAAGAAAATTATCAACAAACCTTGTCAATTTCGAATATTATCAATGAACATTATCAACGAACATTATCATGAACTTTATCAACCTCTTATTATCAATAGCTTTAATTATTAACAATCATTATCAGTATTCTAAACATTATCAACAACGTTAATAACGTTATCAACGTTATCAACGTTATCAACGCTATCAACATTAACAACGCTATCAACATTAACAACGCTATCAACATTAACAACGCTATCAACGCTATCAACATTATCAACGCTATCAACACTATCAACGCTATCAACGCTATCAACGCTATCAACGCTATCAACGCTATCAACGCTATCAACGCTATCAACGCTATCAACGCTATCTACGCTATCAACATTATCAACATTATCAACATTATCAACATTATGAACATTATCAACATTATCAACATTATCAACATTATCAACATTATCAACATTATCAACATTATCAACATTATCAACATTATCAACATTATCAACATTATCAACATTATCAACATTATCAACATTATCAACATTATCAACATTATCAACATTATCAACATTATCAACATTATCAACATTATCAACATTATCAACATTATCAACATTATCAACATTATCAACATTATCATCATTATCAACATTATCAACATTATCAACATTAGCAACATTATCAACATTATCAACATTATCAACATTATCAACATTATCAACATTATCAACATCAGTCACATCAGTCACATCAGTCACATCAGTCACATCAGTCACATCAGTCACATCAGTCACATCAGTCACATCAGTAGCATCAGTCACATCAGTCACATCAGTCACATCAGTCACATCAGTCACATCAGACACATCGGTCACATCAGTAGCATCAGTAACATCAGTATCTTCATTTAAATCAGTCACATCAGTAACATCATTAAAATCAGTCACTTCAGTAACATCTACAACTTCAATAACATCAGCCTCATGAGTAACATCAGTATCATAAGTAACATCAGCCACATGAGTAACATGAGCAACATGAGTAACATGAGCAACATGAGTAACACGAGAAACATGAGTAACAAAAGTAAAAAAAATCAAAATCAAAATCAAAATCAAAATAAAATCAAAATACTACAATACTATCAACATTATCAACATTATCAACATTATCAACATTATCAACATTATCAACGTTATCAACATTATCAACATTATCAACATTATCAACATTAGTCACATCAGTCACATCAGTCACATCAGTCACATCAGTCACATCAGTAGCATCAGTCACATCAGACACATCGGTCACATCAGTAGCATCAGTAACATCAGTAGCATCAGTAACATCAGTAACTTCATTTAAATCAGTCACATCAGTAACATCATTAAAATTAGTTACTTCAGTAACATCTACAACGTCAGTAACATCAGCCTTATGAGTAACAACAGTATCATAAGTAACATCAGCCACATGAGTAACATGAGCAACATGAGTAACACGAGAAACATGAGTAACAAAAGTAAAAAATCAAAATCAAAATCAAAATCAAAATCAAAATCAAAATCAAAATCAAAATCAAAATCAAAATCAAAATCAAAATCAAAATCAAAATCAAAATCAAAATTAAAATACTACAATACTACAATACTACAATACTAACCATACTGACCATACTGACCATACTAACCATACTGACCATACTAACCATACTAACCATACTGACCATACTGACTATACTGACCATACTGAATAAATAATTATTGTGGACCATCCACACAACACTATCTAGCCCCAAATTAAGTAGAATTCGTGCTATGGTAGCTAGATAGATGATTAAAAACTTTTTTCTTTAAATAAAATAATCGTTAACACAATGTTAATCGTTTAAACAATACTAATAATTGACTTGAAACTAAGACATCATGTAATAACTTGCGTTTAATAATTATTTATTCAATTGTTTATCTAGCTAATCTAAGCTAATCTAAGCTAAGCTAAGCTAAGCTAAGCTAGTCGACAGAAAGTGTAATTGAATGTATCAACAAAATGCACACTCATTTGTAGTGTGATCAAAAGTTATAATTTCATCATTGTTATATCCATTTCATCCATTTTTCAATTTAATGCACACTTATTTGTAGTGTGATAAAAAGAAATCATTTCATCAGTGCTATCCATTTCATCTATTTTTCTGTTTAATGCACACTTATTTGTAGTGTGATCAAAGGAAATCATTTCATCAGTGCTATATCCATTTCATCCATTTTTCTATTGGTGGTTCACGTCTCATTTATTTTTATTTATTAATAAAGGCTTTTAATATGATTTTATTACTTACATATATAATGGATTTAATACTTATATAATGGAATCTTACTAATAATTGTCACAACATAACACATACTTGCATCGCTCTCTCATTTAAAATCTTTTCAACCCTCTTTTCAACCCCTTACCATCCTTTTATTTTTAAGTAGTCTATGCCCTTTCTCAATTTCTACACTGTGTACCTAATGTCATTTAAATCAGTTCATTATTTCTGGCGTGAAAGCGCGACGGACAGACAGACTTAAAGTTTAATAAGGTCATCATTAATCTATCTTCCCAGTTCCATTTGTGTTTTAGCTAATGATTATCAACCAGTTTCTACTTAGTACTTTTTTTGTTTGGCTATCCGCAATAATAATAATAAAAAGGTTTTTAATTTTGCTGTCATTAATTACTTTTATACTCTTCTAACCGTAATTAAGTAAAATCGCAACATTACTATCAAGATTAGTGACTTATGCAGATCGGAAATTCTAGATCTATTCGCTTAACACAAGGGAGACCAGGACAAATTTGCAGCTATTTTCTTCTCCATCAACGATGTAAAATGGATGCGATAGAGCTCATGTCAACCAATATGATACCTCCTCACTATTTCAGCGAAAACTACCCATTTGTTTATAGCTAAGAACTCCGTATTCCTATAAAACACGCGGAACAACCATCTACTCATTTCGATGTCATCTTTTTTTTTCGATCCTGCATTCTCGACTAGTGATGTGTCTCGTCGCCGTTGATTTAAAACATTTTTACCAATAAAGACACAAAAATCCAGTTTCAAGAACCAAATTGAAACCTGGAACCTAATGCCAGAGGCAACAGCGTTGAAATAAGAAACTCATCACATTTGACAACTGAAACATAGGAGGATCTAAAACACGTTGTTTTAACAACAGCTGACGCAGTACGTGTACCTCGATGACTCACAACATAAAAGACATCTACCGTCTTAACAGACATAGCTAACGCCAGCAAGGCATATGCAAGAAACAGCTTTTTGTCGTATCTCTTTTTTTTTTTTCAATTATTATTTTTATACGACTAGGCATTGTTAACAAAAGCACCAGCCAGATAGGCTAGGCACTAAAAGATGGAATATTGAAAGGCCTAACAGACCTATCTACTTTCCTGAAAACCGCACGCATAAAGAAAGAGCAATTATAATATTTTCTGACCACTAGCTCGTACAAAACGACGGTTTCATCCTTTGTTGAACGTCACTGGATAGCAACTTCCTACGCACAAAAAAAATTCTACCCATAACAAAATTCACCCTGAAAAGGGTATGGATAAAATTGAAACGATGATTCATAAACTTATGTAGTAGGTAAGTTTAATTCTGTAAGGTAGTACTTTATGTACAGATTTAATAGGCATTGAACTAACGATTTATACTTAGTAACAAGCTAATAACGCTTTATTTAGTTAGGTACGCTTAGTTCCAATGAGGTATCCTTGTTTGCAATAAAGTGTTATCTATCTATCCATCTATCTGTCTGAACTAGACACACTGCACTTTGGCATTATAACACCCCTTAGACAATCAATAATAAATGAACATGATTTTAACTTATTCACTTTTAACTGCTGAGGCTAATTTTTAATCCCTTCGCAGATTCTACCACTGCAGTTTACCTTTCATAATGAACGATGTTGAGTAAGTTATACTGCAATCGGATAGATCACGGTATACAAAAAATATACTGCATTAACAAAATATTTGTAGTATAAACTGTTGTTTTGTTTTCTGATAATTAATACTAACCGATTTTAGGTTGAAAACGATCCTTCATTCCTACGAAGGATTGGATAATTATGAATTTGTCCAATCGTAACCAAGAGCATGGTAGTCTTAAGTCATTCCAAACCTCAACTGAATGTCATTGTCGCCAAACCAGTATTGTGATCAGCCGAAGCAGAGATCCTTCGCGTCTACATAAAAGTTCTTATACTTAGTTAGATCGAGGAGTCAACGTCATAGACTATTAAACGTTTAGTTGCAAAGTACCCACCTTAAGATTAATTGTGCACCTAGTTTACCTTTCTAGACTTTTAAGTCAATTTTGAAAACCCTGATAACTAGTAAATAAATATTAAGTGTGTGATGTGGTTTCCTACCTATATCATTGTACCTGTCTTTATTCATTACCCCTCCTATTTATAATATCATATTCGTCAATTATTTTCATTACCCTTCCTATTTATAATACCAGTTTACCAGTTTAGTACTGAAGGCAACCTTCAGTGAGTAAGCACGAGGGAGAATATTTTGTTTGTTTGAACCTATATTTTTTTTTGTGCGTAATTTTGTGGTGATTTAAATAAACAAACAAGTAACCATCTACTATTTTTCTTAGCGCCTCTATTTCCTATTATTCTTATATTCCTGCTACTGTTCTCACGGTGGCACCTACTGGAATGATATTAATGATAAAACTTGCCCCCACCTCAGACGTCACATCATCTGTCTAATGACCCAGACAAGGTCGCTGTAATCCATTGCATATCCAAATAAATAAATAAAAGTAAAACAAAAAACTGACAACGTAGGTACCTATCTTCACCAGAAACGTATTTGAACCTTGGATCACTCCTATTTTCTTGAATAGTATTCGCCATTTGGACAAACTGTATCGAAAATTTTAAAAACCACCTTTAGGACAAATAAATCTATACTAATCACAACCGCACTTTTAGAAACAACCTCGATAAGAAACTGAGGGTAGGTACGCACCTACCAACAGGAGAAGACCAGAAGATGTCCCAGGGATACGTACATACATAGAATACCAATTAAATCCGATAGAATTCTTCCACTACACTCCGTAAATATACTCTTTGCAAAAGTGAGAAAAAAAAATGCCTATCTACCGCTAAGCTCGTAAGCAACCCAAAATCATAAGAACTCCCCTTTTTTTATATTTCACTTCTTACCCTCTATCGTTATCATCTGAATATTAAGTTTCTGATACAACATTCACACACACACCCTCACATGACCATTACACATTCATGGTTCACACCATTAACCTAAGTCATATATTATTTAATTTAGGTATATCGTTTCAGTTTAGCATCAGTGCTGAATCTACTCTAGTACTTGATGAGCCAATATTAAAAATCTTTGGGAATTGAGACGTGAACTCACGTGTTAATTTTCTACTGAAATGTCTTGCAGTTTCGTTTACTTCATTCTGCTGGTAGCGCTTAACCAATCTTCACGATGTGAAACAGCAACGAACGGCTACAACTTGCAATCGCCCAGCTAGTCCAGTTTCGGTGTAGTGGCATTGAGTCGCGTTCCAGTGTCGAGTCCAATCTTCTTGATGCTCCATGTCCGGGTGGTCCATGTTCTATTGCGGCCATGGTCGGATGACACACGTCATTCTCCGTTGGTTTCTCCTCGCCGTCGCATGAAAAGAAATATATAAAAGGGATGATTTATTCGATAACCAACTACAGTATTTCTTTTTTATGACAATCTATGGTAGATAAAAGAAATACAAGCAGCGCTTAGTCACATTTAATGTGGTAGCATCACCCAAGGGTATCCTTGGCATGTGCGCCACGTGATAACCTATGCATGCATTTAACTTTCCTAGAATAACAACCGCTATCGTGTGGTAGCACTACCAAAGAGTAGCCTTGGCCATGTGTGCCACACAACAACGTAGGTATGTAATTAATAAACTAAAATACACTACAGCGATCGTGTGGTAGCACTACCAAAGAGTAGCCTTGGCCATGTGTGCCACACGACAACTTGTGTATGTATTTACTAAAAAAAAAAAAAACTAAAATACACTACAGCTATCGTGTGGTAGCACTACCAAAGAGTAGCCCTGGCCATGTGTGCCACACGATAACCTCTGAATGCATTTACTCAACCAAATAAATTATAGCAATCGTGTGATAACACTACCAAAGAGTAGCCTTGGCCATGTGTGTCACACGATAAACTATACATGCGTTTTTACCAGATAATTGTAAGAATTACAGCTATTACTTTGAAACAATATAAAAAATATTACGTACCTTGATTCTACCCACTTCTGACTTGAAAGGATCCACTAACAGAGAAGACCGAGGATGTAGAATTCAAACCACTTTATAGCCTTTTCTTCAGTTTTATTAACAACTTGAGTACTTTATGGATCTAGATACATTAAGCTAAACTTGTACATGGCTATCGCCGAGACGAACTAAGTGGACTTGTCTTGTCGACGGTTCAAAACCGAATGCCTGCTTGAATAACCACTCGCTGGCTTGCAAACCCCAACCTTCCCCACCCTTGTTTTTACAGCTTGAAGCTTGATGCTTGAAGGTTGGAGTTCAAGCAACTGATGGAAATCCAACTACAGTATTGATTTATTGATCTCTGAATAATTGTGTATTTTTGTAACGGTAACAAAACAAATAATATTTTTATGAACCTAATCATCTTAATTTTAATTAATAATACCTTCTATTAACAATTTAGTAACAAAGTCCACACTTCCTGTCAATTAAGGTACCAAAAGGTTTCAAATAACATTTAAAACTCATGGAATAATAACAGAAGCTTACAAATACTACGAGAAATCAAAGTTCTATCGATGGAACTGACAGCTTCAGGAAAGTTACGAATTTTTATACGTAAATCAGTGTTTTTTAGAAAAAATCTGTGATATTTATTACTCAATTGGAAACTCATTTAATCATTTTTTCGCCTTCACTACTTCGGGCAATTTTTTTTATCATTATTTTATCAGTCTGATAAAAATACATCTCTTTTTTTGACTCGTCAAAAACAAGGGCTGACATATTTTATTTTACGAATAGGGTATAGGTATATTTATACTATTACACGGGTAATATACGTGATAAATACCCGTGTAATAGTATAAATATGTCTTATGATCGCGAAAGTTTAAAAAGTACTAGGGTATAGGTACCCTATTCGTAAAATAAAAAATGTCACTTTGTCGACTTTTACACCTATGGTCCTTATGTGTAAAAGTCGCCCCTGAGAAGCGAATACCTGAATATAGAAATACGGCACAGAATATCTTTCTGTGAATGGTTCTAAGATGCTGGGACGTCGACAATTCGACACCAATTTTCAATTAGATCTTGATCTGATTTAGCTCAAGTCATAAGGGGGAATAGGGTGAAATCCGGGAGGTCAAACATCGCCCGCGATCATACCAGCATCCAATTACCTGTGTGCAACAACAACTATCACTTTGTTGTGTGCGTTGGGGAGATGGGGGGGCACTTGATGCTCCTAGCCTGTTGGTTTGAAATCAGTTTTCATTGCAAATTGTGCTTTATCCCGTTTACTTTAAAGTCATGCTAGCTTATTTTTGTAGGGAGACGTGTGGGAGAGATTGCGTAGGCTAGTAGTTATATTTATTCTGTTGTTGAAAGGCCACGTCCCCTTCGGGAGATGGATGTAGGTTGCTAGGTTACCGCTGTGAAGCTAGACTATAGACTTGATGCATACGTGTGTGTGTTATGAAAGCGTATCTGTTGTACTCGTATGTAGCGATATTGATTTACTGCGATTTTGTAGACAGTTTGAAATCGGATGTAATAAATTACGTTAACAGTTGGTCCGTACTTACTAAATAATAATTAGTGTGCTTTTCTATTTGTTCATGCATATTGTGTAGAATGTCCGCCAGTATCTTTTAATTACTTTTTTTAATAAAAAAAAGCTCAAAAATAAAAAAAAGCCTGATTCTTGCTAAGAATCAAATACCGAATGTTTTTGCCAAATCTAATAAAAATCGGATGACGAGACGACGCAGCAAACTTTCCCCTCTTTTGTTGGAAAAAAGAAACAAATCAAAAATTACCAAGTCCAAAAAAAAATTAATTTGAAATTGTAGAACCTATATCATCATCAACATTATCATCCTGAAGAAATCAACTGCTGGACATAGGCCTCCCCTACACATTTCCAGGAAGAACGATTCTGAGCCCTGCCATCCATCGACTTCCCGCGATCTGAACAATGTCGTCGGTCCCACCTACATATTATGTCGGATGACAGAAAATATTGCCAGTTGTTGATGAAGAGGTGCTTTGATCGCTCGGTCATTTGCCAAGGGGATAAAGCAATGTCTTACGTCAAGGGTAAATTGTTGAATCCTGAGTGCAGAGAGGGATTTAAGCTCGCGAGGCGTAGTCAGCTTTAGTGCTATAGTTGAGTACTACTTTTCATTCACTACGAAACAAAAAAGAGAAAGACTAGTCAGTAACCTGAGCAGTTTTATTTATATGGTAAAAGTTTTCATATGATTTTTCTTTCGTTTTGAGTATGGACGTTAAATTACCTCTACTATTTTTTCTGCCTATTACATAAAGATGATTGATTGGTCATCTTGTACGTGACATGCTTGACAGCTTTATCTGAAATATTATCGAAGGGAAAATAGAAGGAAAGAGAGGAATGGGAAGACCAAGGATAAGCTACACGAGCCAAATAAAAGCAAAGATCGCCGTCAGGTCGCCTAAGGAGATCCAGGAGATTGCCCTCAAAAGAAATACACGGAGAAAAGTGCATACATTACGCCGACAAAAGCATTGATCTTAAATAAGAAGATTTTTCGTTTCGAATTTTATCACGTTGTTTTTTGCGGGTACCAATTTTTGGTTTTGGTTTTTGTACTGACCGTTTTTCCAGCGTATGTGGATTTTGTATAAGCATTGGTTCCAAGTTCTACAAGTAAATTAAATAATATTCGATAGAGAGGAGAGTCGGGCTGCGTGGGTGGCCAACGCCCCCCTTCATCTCCCGTGTAATCCGACGCAGTTTGCTTGTTTTGGACGTGTTTCACGTTCATCTGTTGATAGTGCAAAGCTTTGCGAGTCACGATTTTTTAACCGACTTCTAGTAAAAAAGGAGGAGGCTCTCTATTCTGAAATTAATATGATGCTATCGTTACTTATCGTCATTTATGAACCGATTAAAAACATATCTGAATGGTACTCCAGATAGGTCCCATATAAATTTAATCAAAATCTGTTTTGTAGTTTGGCAAGTCGGTTTCTCAAGCTTTTTAAACTTCATTCAGTAGATAAATCCATTATACATTCCTGCTTTTTTAACGAAAACACATTGAAAGTGCTTATTATCACGCCGTCCGTCATGGATGATTCGTTAAGAATTTTTTAGGAATCTCGTTCGTCATTCGAAGTGTCTTAGGACGTATGCTGTATGAATGACCCGGAACACACTTTAGTGTATGAATGAACACGAAAGTAATAAATCATTTTACACAAAGTAATAAATAACATTCAGTTTTGTACACCAAATGCATGCTCTTTGATTGAGTTGGTTGTTGGGAGATGGAGGTGGGCCTGCCACCCTACTAAATGACGCCATGTTGCACAGTACAGCCCACCGAGCTACCTATCTAGACTCAATTAAAGTGCGCCCTGTAAAATCAATATTTCCCGGGAGCTCCATAAATCCTTGTCAGTCTTTCAACAGCACGCATCGAGAACGGAAGTGCATGGAAGTGCAACTCATTAAAGAATCTGTGCAGTGACAAAATGAAGATCCTTATTAGAATTATGGATTTACTCCTCGTCATTTTTATTGGACTTCTTTTTACGAAGTTCGCAATTATTTTCTTCCAGGCATTCAACTATTGTGGACTGTGTTCTGTGTAGCGTTGCCCTTTTTGCATAAATCTGTTGTTTACTGCATAGGTAAACCCTAGCGTATGTACTACTGCCACTTCTGAATTTAGTGATTCTTAATTTTTTTTAAGGTGTGTGATAAAAAATCCTACTTATTGTTTGTTGCGCGGCTAGGTTTCTAGAAAACTGTTGTAGTCGAGTCTATAGTAAATGAGTAGTTATTGAATTTTAATTATAATCAGAATAAATTTATAGCGAACATAAGTGCGGATACAGATATCAGGGGCTTGTGTATGATCTACAATATTCAACTTAGGATAGCATTACTTTATAAACAGGTACAATTATAATTTAAGTTTAAAAAACTTGAGAAACCGACTTCATTGTCAAACGGCTAAACCGATTTTAATCAAATTTGTTTGGGACAATCTGGACGTAAGAATAACCTTCCAAATAAAAAAATAATTTTCTAAATCGGTTCATAAATGACGGAGGCATGCAGTTACAAACATTAAAAAAATTATTAAAAAAAAAATGGCAACACCGATTTTAATAAAATTAAAATGGGACCAATCTGGAAGCAGTACCTTTCAGATAAAAAAATATTTTTTCAAATCGGCTCACAAATGACGAAGTTATGCGGTAACAAACATTAAAAAAAAAAATAAAAAAAAAAATAAAAAAAAAAAAAAAAAAAAAAAAAAAAAACATACAACCGAATTGAGAACCTCCTCCTTTTTGATTGGAAGTCGGTTAAAAATAATACGGAATTTCAATAAATAAAAATTAAATAGTCAAAGCTGTATACAAACAATAAGGAACAATGTTTTATTATTTTTTAATTTGTATGTTTTAATAATAAGCAATATTTCGATTATTTTAAATTGTCAGAAAGGTAATCCTTCACACTGTAGTATCCTTTTTAGGGTTCCGTAGCCAAATGGCAAAAACGGAACCCTTATAGATTCGTCATGTCTGTCTGTCTGTCTGTCTGTCTGTCTGTCTGTCTGTCTGTCTGTCCGTCCGTATGTCACAGCCATTTTTCTCCGAAACCGTAAGAGCTAGACTGATGAAACTTGGCAACTAGATGTATTCTGTGAACCGCATTAAGATTTTTACATAAAAATAAAAAATAAACTATAAATTTCGGGGGTCCCCATACTTGAAACTGAAACTCAAAATTTTTTTTTCATCGAACCCATACGTGTGGGGTATCTATGAATAGGTCTTCAAAAATGATATTGAGGTTTCTAAAATCATTTTTTTCTAAACTGAATAGTTTGCGCGAGAGACACTTCCAAAGTGGAAAAAAGTTGGCCCCCCCCCCTCTAACTTCTAAAGTAAGAGAATGATAATACTAAAAAAAATATATGTTGTACATTACTATGCAAACTTCCAACGATATTTGGTTTGAACGAGATCTAGTCAGTAGTTTTTTTTTTATACGTCATAAACCGTAAACCGCAATTTACCTTTCGACGAACTACAAGAACCTTATTATGTTACATCAAGTAACATATATAAAGGTTCTTGTAGTTCGTCGTGCTACGGAACCCTTCATGGGCGAGTCCGACTCGCACTTGGCTGCTTTTTAGGGTTCCGTAGCCAAATGGCAAAAACGGAACCCTTATAGATTCGTCATGTCTGTCTGTCTGTCTGTCTGTCCGACCGTGTCACAGCCATTTTTCTCCGAAACCATAAGAGCTACACTGATGAAACTTGGCGAGTAGATGTATTCTGTAAACCGCATTAAGATTTTTACACAAAAATAGAAAAAAAACTATAAATTTTGGGGGTCCCCATACTTCAAACTGCAACTCAAAAAAATTTTTTTCGTCAAACCCATACGTGTGGGGTATCTATGAATAGGTCTTCAAAAATGATGTTGAGGTTTCTAATATCGTTTTTTTCTAAACTGAATAGTTTGCGCGAGAGACACTTCCAAAGTTGAAAAAAGTTGGTCCCCCCCCCTCTAACTTCTAAAATAAGGGAATGATAAAACTAAAAAAAATATATGTTGTACATTACTATGCAAACTTTCAACGATATTTGGTTTGAACGAGATCTAGCCAGTAGTTTTTTTTTTATACGTCATAAATCGTAAACCGCAATTTACCTTTCGACGAACTACAAGAACCTGTTTCCTGTTTATTTTCTGTATATTATGTTACTTGATGCTACGGAACCCTTCATGAGCGAGTCCGACTCGCACTTGGCTGCTTTTTTTATATAGCAATTTTTAAACATTGTTTTAAAAAAATTGTAGAAGGTGAGGCAGATTATTATAGATTCTGGAAATCATTCTAATGAAGTTTTAGTTTTAATGTTCTTTGAGTCTCCGTAAGTAAGAGAAGTTAGAAAGGCGATTATTTGCCGTGTATTCTATAGATTTGTGTGTGTGTGTTTCCCTGCCTTGTGTGGGTTTCAAGTTCAAGTGATCCCACCCTCCTCACTGTTATTTCCTGACCTACATTACGTTTTCTCTGTTGCGTCGTCCCTGGGAAATATAAAGCCGTTATACGCTGCGATTTGTCTTTTACAGATATCGTAAGTCTTCTAGGGTGTTATTAATAATCCTGGCGTAGCGTTGGACTAGTTGATCCGTGTTTTGTCTCTTGCATTGAGATGCAATTGTCAACTCGAACAAATGTGACAAAACACAATTTAACTACTCCAGCGTTGCGCCAGGATTATTAATAACACCCCTTAGTTCTTGGGAAATTAGTTTATTATATTCCACAATCATCCTCAAAGACTCTTTACTCATGCATTTTGTAAAAGCTTTTAATATAAATAGAGACAGTCAAAAACTAACTTCATCTGAAAGTTTTGCGGTCATCTTAGTATTATGTAACTCGTGTTTATCTTTTTTAAGACAAAATAATTCCCTGTTCCCTGTTCCTTCGTTGTTGGTTCCCTGTGTGTTCCTGTCCCAGGCACTATAGCGTCCCGGGAGTACGGCTTGTGTAATCACCAGTTGCCTTTGAATCATCTAAAGTCAAAGTGTATTTATTTGCTGAATCACATGTACAAGGGTTGATAAGAGTAATAATTTTGACATACATTGTGATTCCGCTCTTTAGGGGTATGCAAAACTTGGATTCACAAATTAAAATTAAAATATATTATTAAATACTAAAACAGAAAGAAACACACAGTTAAAATATACAAAAATCAATGAAATTCATAAATTGATTAACTAGTAAATGTATGTCTGTCAGTAAGTCATCCGTCATAAATTAATTTATTGTGTAGTAGCATTTGTCAGCCAACATTGCTCTCAGCTTCCTCTGAAACGAACAAGTCGGAAGTTCTCTTAGAGATAGCGGTAATTTGTTAAACACAGATGAAGCCATGCAAAAGATGCTCTTGCGCATAAACGCAGTTTTAGCGTTACGGACGCAGACTTTATTTTGGTCTCGTCTGTTACGAGGAACGTCATCAGACAGCCGACAAAATAGGTCCGTAATCTATAATAGACACAACGGCCTGTATTGTTTAAGATAAATAAAACTTCTATGCAATTTATTGAAAAGTTTCGTTCAACTGTCAGCTTACGGCCTTCGCACTTGTTGCAGAACGCAGAAAAGACCGAGCTCGATTCTACAACTTCTCCAACGTCGGCAAGGAACGGCAGTGGTTGAGGGAAGTGCTTCTCAACTCTTCAGAGTCTTCCGAAGACGAGAGCACTCCTGAAGGCAAGGAGCGTCGCATCAAGATCATGCTGAAATTCCGGAGGCTGGAACTGAAGTACGCGAGGCGCTTCCAGATGAAGAAATCGGTAAGACTGTTTTATTTTGCGTTTGTTTTTAGGTTTTGCATTGACCCCTCATTAATTCCGTTGAATGTTTGCTTTAAAATAATTTTATTTAATAAGCAAACAAGCAAGTTTTATTTAATAAGCAATAACCTTTGGGGGGAGGGTTTCGTTAATCTATATTTATAGATTTACGAAACCCTCCTCCCAAAGATTGTACAGGGTGTCCCATAAGTCAAGGCCCAGCCGAAAACGGGCGATGGGCCAAGTCATGGCAGCCATCAGAAAAATATAAAAAAAAATATTTGTCATGTAACTTTCGAGTTATGAGTATTTAAAAAAACAGGAATAACTGACACCCTGTGATGATCTTTTAAGTCCAGTGACTACAAATTTTAACTTTTTGTGAATTTTCTGCAATGTAAGCATGAATGAACCTTCTGTAAATTACAATTCAAAAGTAAGCCATAACTGCCTCCGTTTTTAATAAAATCGTGGAGTTTTGGCCAGCATTTCATTTTAGATAATTATATCACTCAACTTTAACCGACTGTACTGTAATAGTACATTATGATATAAGTGCGGTAGGTTGAAAATTACAGCCGAGGCGTTATTGAACCCCGAGCCGTAGGCGAGGGCTACAAGAAAGCAGAGGATGAAGTCATGACACTTGGTTGATTTATGGGACCATCCTGTATACCATCGTGTTTTGTTAGATAGATAGATTCCTTATCGCAAAACTTAATGTAATGTACATAGAAATAGCTCAACAGCATTATCTACTATTATATTATGTGGTGCTTAACCATTATGTCATAAATCACCATGACGTATAGGTAGCGGCAAGTAACTTTATCGCTGACCGTTATTGCGCAGAAGTCAAAAAAAAAGGCAGCCAAGTGCGAGTCGGACTCGCCCATGAAGGGTTCCTTAGCAACAAGTAACATAATAAAAAGGTTCTTGTAGGTCGTCGAAAGGTAAATTGCGGTTTACGATTTATTACGTATAAAAAAAAACTACTGACTAGATCTCGTTCAAACTAAATATCGTTGAAAGTTTGCATAGTAATGTACAACATATATTTTTTTTAAGTTTTATCATTCTCTTATTTTAGAGGGGGGGGACCAACTTTTTTCCACTTTGGAAGTGTCTCTCGCGCAAACTATTTAGTTTAGAATAAAAACGATATAAGAAACCTCAACATAATTTTTGAAGACCTATTCATAAATACCCCACACGTATGGGTTTGATGAAAAAAAGTTTTTTTAAATTTCAGTTCTAAGTATGGAACCCCCAAAATTTATTGTTTTTTTATATGTTTGTGAAAAAATCTTAATGCGGTTCACAAAATACATCTACATACCAAGTTTCATCAGTGTAGCTCTTATAGTTTCGGAGAAAAGTGGCTGTGACATGGACGGACAGACAGACAGACAGACAGACATGACGAATCTATAAGGGTTCCGTTTTTGCCATTTGGCTACTGAACCCTAAAAAGGCTCGCGGGATGAAGGGCGGGCGTGCGTAGCGCCGATTGTCTCTCCGGTCGAATTCCCCGCACCGATACGACACCTCGCGCACATCTAGTGTACAGTTTGCGTTCTCAATTGTTAAATTATGTTTTCCTTTTTCTACTCCCCATAAACTTGTTAAAAATTATGTCATAGGTACATACTACAAATCTTTTGACATCTTACTATTTGACATTAAATATCGTTATTTAGCTAATAATTACTTAAAGTGATAATTGTATTGCGTGCGGCGACAGTACACAATACACATGCGCAGCTATCCCATCTGCGTATCGCTCACCGTTAGACTTACGTGCCGCTAGTTATAGGGTCTAGGGTAGCAGAATTTCCACATCACCTAGTTGTCTGCAGCATGTGAAGACTCGTCGTGATTCGTGTTGCAACTCCTGCCGCTATATCGCGATACATCTTGGCGGGATGGAGAAATTCAGCGCTGATGCTTACGAGTTCGCCCGGAGACACGGATGCATCAACAAAGAGTTTTCATCATCTGAAGACGAAGATAGTGAACCTGACACGGCAAAGCAGAACGGCAAGCAGCCTGCTGAAGATGAAATAGTCGATGAGAAAGATAACCGAATAGATGACACACAAAACAAACAAACGGCGCAGAATCTTGGGGAAAAAGTTAAAGCTCTCAATGTAGGGAGTCCAAGGAATAAAGAAAAGGAAGAAGTATCAGGCGGAAAATATCTTACCCAGTCAATTCCTTAGCAACAGTCTGGAATATACCATTAGATCTACCATAGAAGACCACGTGCAACTAAAAATTGTAATTATTTTAAGTTATTATATTCTTGTCTTAGATCCATGAGAACTTAAAATAATTTGATTCTTAATAGCCATACTATTTAGAATCAAATTAATTTAAGTTCTCATTTTAGATGACTCTAGATTAGTTTTTTCAGAGTTTGTAATAGTTTGACTTAATTATTTTTCTTCTTTCTTTCTCCTTAGACTGTAGGTGTAGACTTGCGAATCCAAGCCAAGCCCCGCGCAAATAGTCACAACGTATCTTTAAATCTCTAAAAGCTTCGTCTCTGAAGCCCCTAATTACGCTGATTACCCCTGATTACCGCTGATTACGCGATAAAATACCTGATTACCTCGCGACAAATTTAAAACATGCGTATGATCATCCAAGTTCCTTTAGAGCCAAAAAGATTCATTCTGCACTAGTTTATATGCCAAGCCTAGCATTACATAGCGAAAAATTATCTCTGTAGACATACTACATAAGAAATCCTGACCAAATCCGTCATCATTCGTCAACTCAGTGCTCACTTAGTTCAAATGGGGGAGACATAAAACTAAACTGAAATATAAAAAAAATAACTTTTAAACAAGATGGTGGCTAACCCTCTACCGGGATTAGGTAGAAAATCGAGATTTATACATCCAACCACACCCCCAGACGTTTAAAAAAAAATCGCTCCCCGGATTTTTTTCTATTTATGTATCCCCCTACTGAACCAACTCTCTCTTGCTCATGCCATCTTTGACACAGTCCATTCATCTTTTCGTTGTACGGCTCAAGTAAATATTCGTAATAAATAAATTATGTAGACTATCAAATAAATACTTTGGCTATTGATTTAGAATATGCGCTGAATATATTTTTAAATAAGCATTTTAGTTTTCCTTTTAAATCACTGAGCCTTGAGCCGCGTTTGTTGCCATGTAGGAGTTACAAGATGTATGATCAATTATTACTAATTACTTAGTTATTAATAGCTGTTAGAGCGTTATTTACTATTGTATTCATTCGTAACTTTTTAGCTTTTAAATTATTTCCTTCTAACAAGAAGGAAATAATTTAAAAGCTAAAAAGTTTTATCTAAGTAGTAGAATGTGTAGAGTCTTAGACAAGGTCCAGCATATTGTAGGAGGTTTCATAATTTTTGATAATTAAGAGAGTGCCGGTTATAGACCACATTAACGGACGGCGAATGGCTACTCAGAGGTGAATTTCAGAGCCTCGGCGTGCATTGACATAGCGATCATCATAATACGGTTACATAGCGTCACAATTTCACAAAGTCCTAACTTCCACGCCAGCGGCTATCATCGCGCCTTCGCTTGCCTTCGTTTGGTCTGTACTCGACACAGTAGTAAATTAAAATAAATGCATTCTAGTTTTGTAATTTAACTCCTGTAATTCATAAATTTTAACTCGCATATTTCATTTTATTTACCCATGATCCCCAAAATGAAAAACGTAATTAAAAGGTGAGTGAGCATGCGTCTAGTTGGCAGTTCGGGAGGAATATCAACATTTAACATAACACTATTTTAGTAAGAGTGCAATGCTGATTCCGCCTTGCAGGTGGGGGCCTTAATTGAATCTATACCAACGACGTTGCACAAAATAAAACAAAGATTACATTTTTTCCTAGCACTGCCTGTAATATGCTATTCCAGATAGGAACTAATAGGTGTCTTCTAGACCATCCTGATCTATCGTCGGCTACATCGTCGCTTATTATCAGGTGAGATTGTAGCTAAAGGATGGTCTATAGTCTATATCATGTTAAAAAAAAACTCATCTCTTCCAAGTCTCGTCTCGTGCGTGTTTTGAGTCGCAAAAATGAAATTTACAAATGGGTCTTAAATTAAAGGATTAGATTTGTATGGAACGGAAAAACTAAAAAATATTACAACACAAGTAAAATAATGTTTTGCTAAAAAAAAGTCAAGTCATAAATTAATTCTTTTTAGAAGGTTGGAATTTGTAAAAAAAAATATGTAGTTCGTTTTAATAAAAACAAACCCTGTAGATATTCCCTATGCTCCTTAAGAGGGTACAACACAGGCGATTCTCCACACAAACGTAGTCCCCTATTTCCTCCCTGGATAATGCCTCTAGCTAGAGTAACCATTTTGTCTCATAAATTCCAGATCTGCTATATACGTGCTCGTATGTTTACCTTTTTTTCAGAAACTTATTGATAAAGAAAATATGACCCTCATATGATTTATATGAAATATGAATTGGAGGTGATATTTTCTTTATCAATAAGTTTCTGAAAAAAAGGAAAACATACGAGCACGTACATGGATCTGGATTTTATGAGACAAAATGGTTACTCTAGACTAGAGGCATTATCCAGGGAGGAAATAGGCGATTACGTTTGCATGGAGAATCGCCTGTGTAGTTCCCTCTTAAAAGTAATAAGCCGTATCCTTGTTCGTGTGCTGATTGCTGATTGTGTTCATACGGTAAGTCAACCCTACATTGTCAAGTCTACACTGCTACGCCGTGCTACGTGCTACAACTTGCTTGCTACGATGATGCTACATGCTACGACTGTAAAGCCCATTTGAATGCTTTGTGGCAATAGTTACCACTTAACAACTGGTGGGCCATTATGCTTTTTCCATCAGCTAGTAGTATAAATAGGTATGGGAATTGAACAGGTAAGAATTTAAGGAAGATAGTTCGAGAAGTAATGATGATAGGATACCATACAGTATTCATATTGATAATTCTTAAATTGACTGAACAATGGCGCTAGAAATAAATACTGTAGGTCAGTGGTGCTCAAACTTGTAAGTGTTCGCGATCTACCAAAAAATATTTTGAAAGCAAGGGATCGACTAAATAAATGCAGGTAGGTAATAAATTATTTTTGAAAATATTGTTTTACTGCTCATTTAAATTGAATCTATATTATGTACAAATTAAAGGAATCGAATTACAAATTCGGTGCCTGAAGAAGTCCACTGCTAGACATGGGCCTCCCCATATTATCCACGTATTTTTCGTAGGATGGCACGTTTTTACTAGAGTCCCAATCGCAAGCATGATGTCAGGTGTTCATCAGTGAGTCGATTACGATATTTGGATTTGATAATTTTCGTTTCTGAAATGCAGACACGCACAAAAAAGTCGATGCAAATAATCCTTTTAACTGAAAAGCTACTTTTTTCAAACATGGGTATTTGTCTTTGGATATCAAGGAACAGAATTCTACTAGGTACCAACTAGAAATCCGCCCCACCTTCGCACGGGTCGTTGTAGCGTGATGTTATATCGCCTAAAGCAGAGGTTCTCAACCTTTTTTTTATCATGGACCACTTTCAAAATTTTGCTGGTTCCAGTGGACCCCCTGCAGCTACATTTATACAATATTCCCAGTCGACAAAAAAATTAGAGATTAGATCTAACTATGGCCATTTGTGTTGCGGCTGAGTTCCTACCACGAATTAACAGTTTTCGAAAAAAGTAAGAATTCATAGGTTAAATAATTATTTGATAGGCGAAACCAACATTATAATTCTTCTCTATCGAAACCAGATAAATATTCGTAGACCCCCGCTTACGAATTGTGAACCCCCATTTTTTTGTCACGCCATCAATACCCCCGTCGAGTCTCCGTGGACCCCTGGGTTCCATCTGGACCACGTTGGGAACCCATGGCCTAAAGCCTTTCTCGATAAATGGACTATCCAACACAAAAATATATTTCTTCAATTCGGTCCAGCAGTTCCCGATATTAGCGCGTTCAACCAAACAAACTCTTCAGTATCATATCTAGATATTGCTGGCGATCGATTCGAAAAGCTTTCGCGATCGACCGTTTGAGCACCCCTGGTAGGTAATCACTTGAATGTGTTCTGAAACATTTTCTAAGAAATGGGAGGGATTATTTTTACCAATGTCACAACTCCGTGTAAGTACTAAAGCTTAAATCGTTACTAGATATACCTTTATAGGTATTCTAGATATACTATAGGCGTATACCTATGTATGCTAGATATACTGGAAGTGTATACCGGGGGTACACCTATGTGCATAGGTATATTATACGTATACTTACAATGTGGTTGCATGACTGCATAAACAGAGATGGCAGTATACTTTCGCTCCTTCCTTCTCAGGAAGATTTTGCCGAGAAGAGATGGCAATATACTCTCGCTCTTTCTCACGAAGATTTTGAAGGGAAGGGATAGCATAACCTAACGCTTGCTCTTTCTAGCTAGACTCCATGTTGCCCAAAGTACCTACTAGTTGCATGAGGGTTATTGGTATTTCTCTCTCTTTCCTTCATGTGGAGAATGTATAGATTATTAATTTAGCTGTAGCAGCTAGACAGGGATACCGATAATTTGGTATTGCAAGGGTGACCATATATTTGCTTTTTCTGGGTCTTGTTATCGGGGTTTTGAACGTTAGTTATTCTGATCTGAACTATTAGTTTTCCTATATTAGGAAAACTAATAGTTTGCTTATTGTCACAAATATATTTTATTTTAAAATTTATTTGTAATCGAAATTTAGGGTTGGCAATGTAAATTGTTAATAGATCGGATCACTAGGTAGTCAGTTTTATCCTAATTAAAATGTTGTATCCTACGTCTCTACCAAATATTGTTAAATATCCGGCTCAGATCTTTTCTAGTGATATGATAAGGTCTAATAATTGAGAATCAGAACAAGATACCTTTATAAATGCAAATTATTTTTTTTCGGGAGTATTTTTCCCACTACGTGGTAACCCTAGTTTGAAAAGGGGGTATATCAGTCAGTACGTGAGAAATCGAGAAAGGGAGAGGTGTGAATGTGGATTTGTTATGACGTACGTGAAGATAGATCTAGAATTCATGAATTTGATGATTATTGAAATGTTTATTATGTATCAAAATAAATTAAAAACCTATTTTAAAATTAGAATCGTCCGTCACTAAATTTTAATGAACAGCGATTAAAAGTGAAGGTTAGTGGTAACGTTTTTGCATGGATTGATGACAGCAGTTCTCATAACGCCCGCCAGGGGTGCTTATCGTCTCTCTCCATACAAAAACCGCGTAAAAAGGGTTCGCAAGGCACGGACGTCGAGTGTAGTGAGTGTAACAAAATCCAAAGTTGGAATATTCATTCTGACTACATTTCTATATTAACAATAATAAGAAAGTACAAATTAGATTGTTATATACTCTGTATTCAAGTAAAAAATAGGAGTTTGACTTACGTGTGGTAGGTTTTTGTTTACCTAATAAGCTGTGGATGTAGTTTAATAAATATAATAAAGGTCCAATTTATAGTTTGGTTGTTTAACAGTTTTAGATGAGTTTTTACACAATATTTTCGTTCGAAGACTTGGGCCCGTATTCCGAAACAGTGCTTGAGTCTGAGTGGAGCCTCAAGCATAGATTTTTGTAAATTTTCAATAGAAAACTGTCGAACGAGATGCACTTAGTTTGTTCGTGACGCATAAGTAACGAAAGCCTAGCAAGCCGATGAAACTTTGCTACTTTGTCGATTTCGATACTTTTATGAAGTCTTGCGGAGGAGTTGCGTTGTTATAAAAAGCACAGCGGTCTTGTATATTGCGTTAAATCCCACTTCCACAATCCCAAAGTCTCACAAATCCTTTTATTGTTCCAGAAACCGAACTACATGTACTACAGTTCTGGTCTTCTCTCCACCATAGACCGCTACGTCCATCCGCAACGGTCTGCGAAACCGCCCCCGTCTTCTAGGGGGCGTAGGGGTCGCCCCCCGTCTGAAAGAGGGGGGAGAGTTAGATGTGAGCGAAAGACCAGAGGGACTTATAAGCCTAGGAGAGGCCGTGCTAAAGAGGGACCGAGCACTAGCGTTGACACGGTAAGTCAATCTGAAGAGTTCCACTGTTAACCCTTCCATAGATTAGCGATTTTGAACCGACAAACGTCAACCTTAGAGTTCATACTAGGGGGCGTAGGGGTCGCCCCCGTTTCAAAGAGCGCTAAGGAGGGACCGAGCACTAGCGTTGACACGGTAAGACATTACTTTTCAGAGATCTACTAAAGAACAAAGTTTTTTCCAGTGCATTCTGAGAACTAGGACTAAGAATTTTCTCGTTTCAGATTTTAGTTATACTTAGCTTGGGCTCGTATAATAAAGGAGCACAGTTTCATAGCTTCATAATCATACCTGGCAGGACGCGTTTTTTCGTCTAGAAAATCTTTGGCCTAATAAGTCGTTGTATAACTTTTTTTAACCTAGATGAAAATAACGATTTTATTACGACTATGAATAAGTACCTACATAAATACTGCTAAGTACTTCCAAAACTTTAGAAGGTTTCTTCAAAAGAAACGGCTTCGTTCGTCTTTAGCGCCGTTCGAAAGCGCACGTTTTTTTGTGAAGTATTTTATAATCTATTTGAAGTGAACTTTGTCGAGGTAAATTAGGTCGACGTTTATTATTCAGTGACAAATCGAGCGGCCAGGTTACTTATTACTTGCATGTTTTTGATTTAGTAACTTTGATATTTTACTATGCTAAGTTTCGACCTAAACTTTCGTGTGGATTTTCGATCATCACTTTTATAAGTTGGGTTTCGCTCAGTAGTGGGACCTTAAGGGCTCGGGAAATGCTCTTTTTAGAATCTGTATTTTGTCTTCAAATATGTAACGTAAAATTGTTGTACAGTCGGCTGTATTGAAATGTATACAATACGTAATTTTGTAGCATATTTGAACCATTGGCATTGCAATGAAATTTATAGGTCAAACTCTCAAACTCTAGTGATAAGTTTACTTGTTTTCTTAAATGTGTGTACAGTCGACTGCACTAAAATGTATACAATTCGCAACTACTATAGCATTTTTGAACCATGGTAATAAAAACTCAAAAGCCTTAAAATCTTTTGATAAGTTCACTTGTTCTGGTTTGAAATTTTTGTACAAGTATTGTATACGTTCCAGCCCAGCGTGCATGAAAGACATGTTTGAATTGGTTTTGAAGCGTGATTTTCTCTTACAGTCTGCGCAAGATGGTATGCTAGAATGGGAGGAGCAGCTCACTCGAACCATTAAAATAGAAGACGAAGATAGCTTCACACTGTTCAATCCTATGTCCAATGAACGAGCTGAAAAAATGCCAGGTGTTCGGTAAGAATGAAAGCTAAATAAAAGCACAATTGTTTTAATTGTATTCTAAGTATGTATTTACAAAAAAAAAATGTATTCAAGTATTATATCAGCTATCTGGTTCTCATATTACAAGCTCTGCTTAGTTTGGGCTGGGTAGTGTTGTGTGAATTGTCCAGAATATTTATTTATTTAAAATATGATTGAATTAGGCACGAGCACGACACGTCTTTCAAATTCGGGCCACGAGCACAGACTGACTGGACCACCTCTTGAGGTCCTTAATACATGCAATGAATAACAACAAAACCACCATTCAGCATTTTTACTCTAACAGAATAATCCTCTGTACTTCGAGTGTCAGTTGTTCTTTGGCCTTTATTGATTTTGATTCTAACTTTATAAACTCCTACAAATTTCTCCAAATTGCTACAAATTCTTACAAACCCCTACAAATATTACAAACCTCTACAAATCCAACAAAACCCTACAAACCACTACCAATCCTACAAATCTCTACAAATCTCTACAAATCCTACAAACCCCTACAAATCCTACAAACCTCTACAAATCCTACAACCCCTTACAAATCTTAATACCTACAACCCTTACAACAGTATTTTGTGTAATTTTATTTTAGATGTTAACAAAATTCGAGCTTTTTTGAGTGGATTTTGGGAATCACATAACTGGCACCTAGGTGTGTGTGTAATGAGTCTAGACTCAGCTGGCTTTAAGACGTTTCAAAGTGATTCTTGTGATACTATTGAGTGAATACATGTTCTACTTTGACTTTGAAGCAGGCAAGTAAAATATGGGAGCAAGGCCACCCATTGTATTTTATTTAGTTACGCTTAGTTACTGTGATGTATCCTTATGTACAATGAAGTGTTATCTATATACATATCTATCTATCTTTAATTACAGAGGTCGCAAGAAGTTGTCGGAACAGAACACGCCCGAAGCTCTAACGGCACTAAGACGGCGCCACTGGCAATCGGTGGTCAAGAAGGATTTGGGGAAGGTGCAAAGATCAAGAGCGAATGCGCATAAGGAAGCTATATTACAGCGCAAACGTCTGGGCACAGCCTGTGCTAAGCATTGGAGGAATGTCGCCAGTCTTGTGAGAATTTCTTACTACTTTCATTTCTTAATTTTTCAGTTTCTATTTTCTTATTTTACTAGGCTTTTGTTCTTAAATTTTGATTGCTTTTGATTTCTATAATGGCCGGCAAGTTTGTTACTCTACCATTGAAATAAATGTTACAATGAATATGGTGATATATAGTGCCTTTAGCTTTTCTATTGGGTTTTTCCCTCGCAAGTAATATCCCAAAGATTTCAGCTTCCAAAAGAACCCATAATAATAATGATCCATTGATATGGGAATGAATTCAAACGCAGCCAAGTTCAAACTCCTCTAACTCCCTAAAAATTATGGCTTCGAGTCACTGATCTGACTCTTCGGAGTCAGAAGAGTCAGCTCAGTGATTCGAAGCTATAGTTTCGAATACAAACCTTTAGGAAAATTACAAAATCGTATCAAGTATCTAATAGATAGAGTATGTTAGACAGTGTGACTCATTGGTATGTGTTTCAGTCTCAAAAGAACATGAAAGAGACGGTGTGGCGATGCAAGCGCCTGAGTCGAGAGATGCAAACCTATTGGAAGCGATACGACCGCGCGGAGAAGGACGCGCGCCGTCGCATGGAGAAAGAGGCTGAAGAACAGAGGAAGGTGAAGAAATTGTATATTAAAATTTCAGAGGGAACTTTCAGTATTGCATCATTATTTGTGAAGTAATTTGTATCCTTTTCTTGAATTTAAACCCTTCTTTATTCTTCTTTCGCTGCCGTTTTCCTACATTTTTAGACTAGCATGGTTAAAGATTTTAAATGCACCATAAAGAGGCTCTTTTGGGCTTTCGAAAATCACCATTAAACATTTTCACAGATGGACGTAGAGCTTATGGAGGCGAAGCGGCAACGTCGCAAACTGAACTTCCTGATAACTCAAACGGAGCTTTACGCTCACTTCATGCAGCGCAAGGCAGAGAGCGAAGGGGAACACGGCGCCGAACACATCCTCCGGCACCTGGACGAGGATGTGGAGCCGAGGCTGGCCTCTATAGACTTATACGACAGGTGAGCCAATGCACTCACTCGCCGAGTCTTAGTGTACGGCCTGAGTGCACGCTCTATTCGAGCGTCGGGTGGGGAGGGGCGTGCGGCGTTCAGGTTAAACACGTGCTACCCGTAGTGGCCGTCCTGAGTGCGGCCGAGCGGAGCGTGGGCAGCAGCGGGCTTGTTTGCGTCGAGCGGGGCGTCGCGTGCAAGTTCAAACCAGTTTGTGTTTTGCAGCGGTGATACGTGCGTTCTTGAAGGATGTGTTGAAATTAGTACTACTCAATTTTAATCTTGATTCAATTCTTTGTAATATGTCTTCAAAAGTTGCCACTGTCATTCTTGTATACTCATGAAATTTATCTTCATTCACCCTTAATGTTTCAAATAACGTAGAAAACTCTCCAAATTGTTTTCTTTGCTTCACAATGTTATTAGGACCTTGTCTTGACTCATAATTAAATTTAAGCCACAAATTTTCTTCTAAATACATATCAATAATATCGTACGACGCAGACGCCATGATGAAAAATGTGACCGGCTCACACGAACGCTAAGCGTGCACTAAGGCCATTCGGCGAACGCTCTTTCGCCGCATGCACGCAACGCTGAACGCTCCGCTAGACGCTTCTTCACTCAGGCCGTACACTTACGGAGCTGCAGCTCAGTGTGGCTCACTTCATGCAGTTCAAAGCAGAAAACGAGAGTATTAAGTACTCAGGAGCTACTCCAAGCCCATGGTCTCCCATTTAAACAATAATTTGGTGATTGCTGTGGTTGTTGATCGGAGTGAGTGTATGGAGGAAGGGATTTGGCTTTAAGTTTAGCCCAACTCACTCACTCCTGACTGAAGCTCATGAGCTGTTTGATGCTTCGCAGTTGTATTGCCCTTCTCAGCTTAGTCGCGTGGTTTTATTTTATGCAAATGATAGGCTTACGGCCTACCTTATGGTAAGTGGTCACCGTCGCCCATAGACACCAACAACACCAAAGAAACTTTTTAACATTCTTCTTGAACCTATTCATGTTATAGCTGAGAGGAAAGACAGACACACAGACTCACTTAGCTTTAAGACGTTTCAAAGAGATTATTTTTATAATAATTATTTTTGACTTTGACATTTCACAGCGAAGCAATGAAGGCCCAGGCCACTCACAACGCCCGCGAAGCCTTCCGCGCCGAGCGTGCGCGTACGCAGCTTTTCGACTCGTTAGCCGGCGTCGACGTGGAGGTGGAAGTGGAAGCCGACGTGGAAGTGGAGGGGGAGGGGGAAGTCAAGCGGGGGGAACAGGAGCAGCCGGAGCTCTTCCAAGGGACGCTCAAGGGGTATCAGCTGAAGGGGATGAACTGGCTCGCTAATTTGTACGATCAGGTGAGTCGACGGAACAGAACGCATGCGTACGCAGCTATTTCATACCTAAGCGATAAGTATCAGTTAGACGCTGTTAAGGCGCTACTCCACTTGAGCATGCTCGGGCGAATGAGCGGCTCATTTAGCCGAGCCGCTCAAGTGGAGACGCCTGAGCACGCTCGGTCCGAGCAAATCCGAGCGCGCTCGGGCGAGCCGGCATCTGTCGGTTTTTGTCCGTGCTCAAAGGCGCTCAGTATTCGCTCGGCGCTCCGGCTAATGAGCGGCTCATTCGCCCGAGCATGCTCAAGTGGAGTAGCGCCTTTAGACGCGTTTGGTGGCTTGTCGATTAGTATTCTGCGTCTGTTACTTCACAAATGTCAAAACCCAATTGACATTTGGCGCCATTTGCAAAAGTTATAGCGGTTTCAAATAGGGTGATTACTTTTGACCCACCTTCTACATACTTAGAATACTTATAATATAACACCCAGACAGAGAACAAACATCCGTGTTCACCACACTAATATTTGTTCTCGATGGGAATCGAACCCACGACCTACGGCGCAGAAGGCAGTGCTACTACCAACTGAGCTGAAATGCCAGTTAGTAAAATGTAATAATGATTGTTATTTCAGGGCATCAGCGGAATCTTAGCCGATGAGATGGGTCTGGGCAAGACGGTTCAGTGCATAGCCTTTCTATGCCACGTGGCCGAGAAGCTTGGTGTATGGGGACCTTTTCTGGTCGTGTCTCCAGCTTCCACGCTGCATAACTGGCAACAGGAGGTGGAGAGATTTGCGCCGGATTTCAAAGTGGTAAGAAAGAAAGAAAATACATTTATTTTGGACACACAGCACACATAAACACAGCACAAAAAGAAAACATAAAAAAAAGAACAAAGAATAAATACAAATAAATGTAGCACAAATGTGTCTGTCTGTGCGCGTGAGCCAAAACCGGGACCGATCTCACTAGGACTAATCTCTAACTAATGATGTGTTCTGATTTGAAAGATTTGATACCGGTGTTTTCAAATACAAGACAAGTATCTCAAAGATCATGAGGATTTGTTTGAAGCTTAACAAGTCCTCATGATCTTGTCAAGTTGTTTTTAAAAAAACTTGAGAAACGGATTTTAAGACGATTTTGATGAAATTTCTATGGAAACAATCTGGAATATCTTTCAGATAAAAAATATGCGATAATTTTATTTTTTTTAAATACCGAATTAAAAACCTCCTTTTTATTTGAAGTCTATTAAAATTAGTTCAATTTCGTGCCAGTTCCACATATTAAAGGAAAGAACGGTTTTTTTCCCATCTATAACAACTATGGGGGTATACTTTTCCACTTATATCAACTTTTTTCAGGTGCCATATTGGGGCAGTCCATCAGAACGTAAAATCCTCCGTCAATTCTGGGAGCGTCGTGACGTCCACACGCGTCAAGCGGCATTCCATGTCTGCATCACCTCGTACCAGATCGTAGTCTCCGACATGAAGTACCTGAACCGAGTGTCATGGCAGTACATGATTCTGGACGAGGCCCAAGCCATTAAGAGTTCTCATAGCATGCGGTGGAAGCAACTGCTTGGGTTTAGCTGTAGAAACAGACTGCTGCTTTCTGGTAAGTCTGGCGTTTTTGAACAGCATCCGTCATGGCTTAACGGCTGTTGTAATCTTCGATATGAAGTATTTGAACGTAGTACAGGATTCTGGACAAGGCCCAAGCTATTGCTGCTTTTCTCCAGTTAGTTAAGATGGTTTGACGTTTTTGAACAGCGACGTCATGGCTTAGCGGCTGTTATAGCCGAGCCCCACAATTAAACACTCTAAAGATTAGAAGGTTTTGGATGTGAACTACATTAAAAATCACCCATCCATAAGTCGCCGACGTCATGGCTTAATGCCTGTTATACCACCTAAACGTGCCAGTCGCAGACTGTTTTGATATAGTCTGTAAGACTCTTCATGGCTTAATGCCTGTTATAGCCGGGACGAACATCTGAAAGGGCTCATCACAGAAACTTGGAGCTCGAATTTCATAGTTCACTGCTGAACTTAGACCCTCCTCGATCAATATCAATAACGATTGATCTTCAGTATTCAACCACGGACTATACTTAGACTATGCTTTGACTACGCTTAGGCTATACTTCGACTACACCTTACTTCATCAATATCAATAACAGCAATATTGATCTTTAGTTTCAACCACGGACTATACTTAGACTATGCTTTGACTACGCTTAGGCTATACTTTGACTACACCTTACTTCATCAATATCAATAACAGGAATATTGATCTTTAGTTTTCAACTACGGACTATATTTAGACTAGGCTTGACTACTCTTAAGCTATACTTAGACTAGGCTTTGACTACACTTAGGCTAAACTTTGACTACACCTTCCTTCATCAATGTCAATAACGATGGATCTTCAGTGTTCAAGCTTTGACTACATTTAGGCTATACTTTGACTATACTTAGACTATTCTGAAGCTAAACTTAGTCTATATTTTCAGGAACGCCAATACAGAACAGCATGGCTGAGTTATGGGCTCTCCTCCACTTCATAATGCCAACTCTGTTCGACTCTCACGAGGAATTTAACGAATGGTTCTCCAAGGATATTGAAAGCCATGCAGAAAACAAGACTACGATGGACGAAAGTAAATATAAATCTAGTTTAGACTAGGTACTAGGACTACTTGCTAAACAAAATATTATTTGTATTTTAAGTACTCTTGTACTCTCTTCCGCCGTCAGTATTTCCGGAAAGTTACAATTTGGGAATTTTTAAGACAAGAGTGAACAGGTGGATTATGGCTAAGCATGCTCCATCTTAGGCTGCATCCTCACTTTCCATCAGGTGTGATGGCAGCCAAATGCTTAGCTATCTATATTTAAAAAAAAAACTAGTGGAATCCCGCGCGACTTCGTTCGCGTTAAGGTTTTTCCATACAAACTTCAACCCCCGCTGCAGACCTTTAGGAGTTGAGTTTCGGGAATTCCTTTACCAGGAATCTACCCTCCAAATTTCATACTCCTAAGACCATTAGTTAAGGCTGCGCGTTGATTGTCAATTAGTCAGTAACGTAAGAGTTTTATATATTTAGATGTATTTACAAAATAAATGTATTTAAGTATTATTTGTGTTCCCATAGTACAAGCTCTGCCTAATTTGGGGATAGTTAGTGTTGTGTGGATTGTCCACAATATTTATTTATTGTTTTCAGAGCATCTATCGCGTCTGCACATGATTCTCAAACCGTTCATGCTGCGTCGAGTCAAGAAAGACGTAGAGAACGAACTGTCTGATAAGATTGAAATCATGGTGCATTGCCCTCTGACAATCAGGCAGAAACTGCTATATATTGGTAAGTTTGATACTCTTTTAGTAAACAAAAATTAGGGCCCATCACGCACGGTGGTCTAATATATATTTTTATGACGCCACCAACTTTTATTATTATGTCACGTGGTGAGGTCTCAAAGTTAAAAATGGTGAATACATAATAGGCAAAATATTTTAGGGTATAGCAATAATTGGTGGAAGCGGACCAAACTTTGAAAAATAAATAAAAAGCTAGCTGTTAGTGTTATATTGTAAATTAAATTAAATTATAACGCCGATAGTGAATTAAAGAAGTCGTTGAAATTGTAGTAGCGTTTTTTATAAAAGTCCCCTAGTTTATAATCAAAATAAATGTCTTATCCTTTTCTAACTTTTTTTTGTTAGGGTATTTTATTATACATCTTTGATGCAATTGTTGTTGGACCGGAACTATGTATATTTTATTTTATAATTAGGCAGTGCTAATTTGTAATATTTTCGTAGCGCTAAAAAAGAAGATAAGAATCGAGGATTTGCTGCACTACTCGGTTGGAGCGGAGACCGGACACAACATCGATAAAAACTTCACGTCCAATTTAATGAATTTGGTCATGCAGTTTAGAAAGGTAAGTCTGCCATTTCACCAATTTACAGCGTTGCCGGAATGTTACTTTTGTAACATTTCACTTTACTTTTGACCCTCTCATGCTACCTCCATGTTACACGACTCCATGTAAATAAACTTGAAAATTATTTTCCAGCAAACAAAATTAAATGTCACTCAGTGCATTGTAGCGTTCCATTTTCAAATTAAATTACTGTCACTATGCTTCATACGTTATAGTCTTGGAGGTTATAGTTCATTACAGTTCAAGCTATGCAAACCTCCTTGGTGAGACAATCTCTTTTCTTACAAAACGATATGAAAACTTTTTACTGAAAAAGTAGAATATACAGACAGATGTGTGCATTAATGTGCGTCTGCGACTATTTTAGCAGATATCCGTGCAAATGTTTTACTATTAATTTTAATAAATAATTATTTTTCTCTAGTAAAAAGCACATGTTGTCATTTTTTTTTAAATTGAAAATGCTTTATTTACCTCGCATGATTGATGTAAAGTAGAATGCATACCTCGGCACAGATTAATAAAGTTACTACGTAACAGATAAATCACTCCAAGGAAAAATGACAATACCTACTGCTATAATAACCTACTCCCTCTAGTAGCTAGACGTTGCAAGCCAAAATGAACCAAAGCTTACGAACATAAAGTTGACTTTGCTCTGTAGGTGCGCGCCGCCACGTGCTCAGCGTAGATTGTCAGGGCTGCCTCTTTCGATATATATGTCAGTAGGTATTTGCAGTAAACTTTATAATTGAAAGAAAAAGAATTTCTTCTGTTTTAACATGTTTTATTTTTTAATTATCAAGAAATTATACATAACTTACAAATGTTTTATTTTGATGTAATGTTTAATAAATTTTTTGCCTTGGCGAAATTCTCGGTTATTAAACTTAATTGTGGAAAATATTCTGAATCGTATAAATAATTTAAGTAGGTATTCTTGTGGGAAACAAGGGCAAAGTCCGGTAACACAAAATATTTCGTCGCGTACGAACGCTCCGCGCGGCTGTCGGCAACCCACTGAGAAATAGGCAGTCGACTGCCCGGCGGCCGGTAGGTACTTATCGCGCGCAAGTACATGGAGTGAAAGAGGCCTGACCTCGGCTGTAAGTAGCTTTTGCACCCTCGAACTATAAACGTCTAAATAAAACTGGTTAAAAAATAAATAATTTGATTGATTGATTTGATTGATTGATTAAATATCTCGGGTGGAGTCGATCCATTGCGAGCCTAGCTCTCACGGGCGCCAAACAGAATCTTGTTCGCAAAAGCTAACTTACTGTCCTTGTGAAACAATCTACTATTTTTAATATGTATTACCTTCTATCATCTATCTTACAGGTCTGCAACCATCCCGAGCTCTTCGAAAGACGCGACGTCAAATCTCCGTACTCCGTCCACGTGGACGATTATCTCGTGCCAAAGATAATCGCGGAAGACTGCATTCTCGTCCGCTCCATCCCTTCCAAACGGCACCTGTTATACAACAAACTGTCAATACTCACCCCTGACTATATACATGACAGTTTGAAGGGGGTGAATAAGGGGGGGAGAGGGGTGGAAATAGAGGAAGTGGATAGTTGCTTCTCGTTTACGAGGTTTACGGATTTGTCGCCGACTGATGTGCATGGGGTTATGTTGGGTGGATGGTTGTTTGCGTGAGTATTGTTTATTTTTATAACGCTTTTATTAGCTTCACCTGTATGTATGTAACCGACCTTTTTGAGCTCGATTTTGTCCTACTTTGAACGATCAAATTTGATTCAAATTATGCACACCTGGCGATGACAATGCAATAATATGAAAAAAAAAATTATAGTTAAAAAAACTAAAAAAAACGCTTTTATGTTTTTACGCGGGGGGCTTGATTTTGATTGTTGTAAGTATTTTATCAATAGTTTATTATATCTGAAGTTATTATAAAAAGCACCCCACGCTTTTTAGTACAATAATATAAATTTTTCAATTGATTATAACAGTTTTATTTTTAACTGTTTAGTTCAATTAGTTATAAAAGCGTTTTTTTTTAGTTTTTTAAACTATAATTTATTTTTATCGGTATGTATTAATAGAGCTCTGATGGCTTAGTGGTAGCGGCCGCGCCATTCGATCCTAAGGTTATCGGTTCAATGAGCTTTTCTGTTGAAAAAGTTATGTGTACTATGCTAGTATTCTGAAATGGTGAAGGAAAACATCGTGAGTTGAGGCGCTTAAAATCCTTTCACCACACTGGTTCAAAAGAACCAGTGACATGTTAAGTAGAAGATCGGAATTAATAAGTTGAAGGTATTGGGCTGGTCGTTTTGCTCGTAAGTGTGATCATCATCATTATCAGCCTGGAGAAGTCCACTGCCGGACATACTAGGCCTCCCCTACACATTTCCAGGAAGAACGATTCTGAGCTCCTTCCATCCACCGACTTCCCGCGATCTTAACAATGTCGTCGGTCCATCTGGTGGGTGGGCGCCCTACGTTTCGTCTTCCGGTTCGTGGTCGCCATTCGAGAACCTTTATTCCCCAACGGTTGTCGGTTCTTCGAGCTATATGACCTGCCCATTGCCACTTCAACTTACTAATTCTAAGTGTGATAATTGATTGATAATATTAGAAGCGTTACTCTCTTAGCTATTGTTATGGCGAAACTCTCCATTAAATATAGCTAGAACTCTGTTTTACTTTATTACACGGCAAACCACTAAAACTACTCAAGACCTCATCTTATTTTTATAACGCTTTTATTAGCTTCACCTGTATGTATGTATGTATGTATGTATGTATGTAACCGACCCCTTTGAGCTCGATTTTGTCCTACTTTGAACGATCAGATTTGATTCAAACTTTGCACACCTGTCAAAGGTCGATGACAATGCAATAGTATGAAAAAAAAAAAAAAAAAAAAAAAAGTAAAAAATAAATTATAGTTTAAAAAACTAAAAAAAAAACGCTTTTATAACGAATTGAACTAAAAAGTAAAAAATAAAACTAATAATCAAATGAAAAATTTATATTATTGTACAAAAAGCGTGGGGGGCTTGATTTTGATTGTTGTAAATATTTTATCAATAGTTTATTATATCTGAAGTTATTACCTATAAAAAGCACCCCACGCTTTTTGTACAATAATATAAATTTTTCATTTGATTATTAGTTTTATTTTTTACTTTTTAGTTCAATTCGTTATAAAAGCGTTTATTTTTTTAGTTTTTTAAACTATAATTTATTCTTAGTGATGTATCCCGTCGCTCGGTCCGACTAGAGATGTCCTATTCCCAAAACCGGCACTAGGAACACTAGGAATGTAATTTTAATCATATTCTAGGCCAAAAAAATTCTTGTCACTGTCACTTTTGTGTCGACGAAAAGATATGGCAACAGACTTGAAGGACGGATTCGTTTTTTTTGTCATTTCGGGAAGTCACATAGCTTTTTGATTTTAATTGTTTTTCTGGTGTTATTTTGAGTTCTGTTGTGTAATTTCTGTAGTATTTTAACCAACATTACTTGAGGTCTTAGCTCAAAGTGTTAGCAGTTGGAATTAAAGTGTATTATGTGATATTCTGATTTGATCAAAAATGTTTCAGATGGTATTTGGAAAAAACGGCCATCTTTTTTCCAATGCCAATTAGGGTGGGGCCGGCCTGTGATTGATTGTATTTTATCTATGTAATATAATTATATTCATTCTCATTAAACTACTCGACACTGGCAAAATTGATCCGAAAAAGACAGATGCCATTCATTAAGAAGAAGAAGAAGACTTGAAGGACATTTACACTATTGGAGCTATCGCGTGGAACTGACACCTAGACTCACCTAGCTTTAAGACGTTTCAAAGTAATCTTTGTGATTCAAGTGAATTTGATTTGGCAGAATGCATCATATCGAAGCATCTCTCGAGAAATTCAACCGCCTCCGCCATCGCGACGAATGGTGGTTCAAACCTCATCAATCCTCAATCAAAGGCAAGAAGCGAGCGAGGGAGATGACACTATGCTCGAAGCAGTACGATAGAGCGAGATGGAAGGATATGCTGTTGGTCTGTCCCGACGGTGACGTGTTGAAGAAGAGGAAGGAAGATAGTTTGGAATGGAGAGAGCTTCTGTTTACGGATTCCTTGTGGGTTGATGGTGAGTGTTTTTGGGTAGATAAGTTGCAGGATTTTGAGGCCAATAATAAATAAAAATAAATAAATATTTTGGACAATCCACACAACACTACCTAGCCCCAAATTAAGCAGAGCTTGTGTTGTGGGAACCAGATAGCTGATATAATACTTAAATACATTTTTTTTTGTAAATACATACTTAGAATACAATATATCACCTAGGCAGAGAACAAACATCTGTGTTCAACACACAAATATTTGTTCTCGGTGGGGATCGAACTCACGACCTACGGCGCAGAAGGCAGAGCTACTACCAACTGAGCTGAAAGGTCAGTCAATATTTCATTTTGACAAATAATACACCAGTGGATTTTGATTGGTCTGTAATTAGCCCTTTGGCGAATTTAATAATTAACCTCCATATACATAATTACTAGCTTTGCCGCTTTGTCCGCGTGGATTAGTATCTTTGGGTAGCATTTTTAATTTGCAGCGGAAAAAAATGTGTATTTGAATTGATTTTTTTTCGTTTCACTCACGTGGCAGCACACTTAGATATTATTTTTTTCAAACAACGGGATATTTACCATGATTAAATTTTGTTGAGTTGACTTCCGATATTTCGGCACAGTTGCACCATGATCACGGTTGAACTGAAAAGTGGTTCATAAAAGTAGTGTTAAAAACCATGATAGTTTCAAAAGTTATAACACTTGGATATATTTCCCCACCAAGATTTACCAAGCCACGACCCCCTTTTATAGATTTGGGTGAAATTTGTTATTTGTTGGCCAGGTGGTCCATTCTACACGTATGCAGACCACACTCTCCATTACATGGCGGAAACCATGGAGCATCGGGTCATGAGGACGAAGCATCTTAGGAGCTTGGATAATCAGGTATGATCTTTTATATAGTTTTTGAATTCATTATCAGCACTTGGTGTGCAATAGTTAAGTTAATAGTTAATAGTTTACGCAAGTAGGCCGCTGGTGGGTGGGCCCTTTTTGCGTGACGCTTGACACGTGTTGTTCGAACCCTTAGGTTTCCGCACGATGTTTTCCTTCACCGTTTTAAGAGTACTAGCTTAGTGCACATACATTTTTCGACAAAAAACTCTGGAAATACCAGTCAAATACAATGATGTCCATAAAAATAATCATATAACTCGGCACATTATCAGAAAATGATGGAAGAGCACTGGTGGTCTAGTGGTAGCGGCCTCGCCTTCCGATCCTAAGGTCATGAGTTCAAGTCCAGTCGTGTACCAATTAGTTTATCTGGTCAAAAATTTATATAAACAATGCCAGTGCTCTCAATCAGTGAAGGAAAACATCGTGAGGAAATCAGCATGTCGCAGACCCTATAAAGTTTGAATTTATGCGTCAAGTGCACGAAAGAAACCTCTTTGTGTTGCACCTAAAATCCTTTCACCACACTTGGTTTGCACGAACCAGTGACACGATAAGAAGGAATAAGACGAAAGAATAAGTGCATAACCGTTATAATCATCATCATCATCATCAGCCTGAAGAAGTCCACCGCTGGACATAGGCCTGCCCTACACATTTCCAGGAAGAACGATTCTGAGCCCTTTCCATCCACCGACTTCCTGCGATCTTAACAATGTCGTCGGTCCATCTGGTGGGTGGGCGCTCTACTTTTCGTCTTCCGGTTCGTGGTCGCCATTCGAGAACCTTTATCCCCCAACCGTTTTGATAAATAAATGTTTTTTTTCCTCAGCAAATCTGGAGTCATCATACCGACCAGCCAAGCACAAGCTCTGCTCTAACACTATCCGAGATACCGATGACGTCAGAGCCGATAGAAGAGTTTCCACATGTGGAGAGAGATCCTATCGTCTTCCAGATGATGCCCACTCCACTACCGCAGTTCTTGTATGCAGCACAACCTAAGGTATACCCTTCACGGCTCAGTTGGTGGTAGCTCAGTTATCTGTGCTAGAGGGCGTGGGTTCGATCCCCACGGAGAGTAAATATTTGAGTGGTGAATGTAGATGTTTGTTCTCTGTCTGGGTGATATATTGTATTCTATAAAAAAATAATGTAAGTATTATATCAACTTTCTGATTTCCATAGTACAAGCTCTGCTTAATTTGGGGCTAGTTAGTGTTGGGTTGATTGTTTACAATATTGACTATTTCGCGGGAAGTCGATGGATGGAAAGGGCTCAGAATCGTTCTTCCTAGGGAGGCATATGTCCAGCAGTGGACTTCTTCAGGATGATAATGATGATGATGATTTACTATCGAGCTCCCGCGGCACCCCGCTCCCGTTACTTTTCATGATTTTAGGAATAAAAGTACTCTAAGTCCGTCTCCTGGTTTTAAGGAAGGTACCGCCCCACCAATTTTCAGTAAAATTGGTTCAGCTGTTCTTTAGTCATAAATAGTTTAACTGGCACGACTCCCTTATATATATATATATTTATTAATAAATACTCTTACGTCCAGGCCATAGCGCACACTATCGTCCCGTTTGCGGTGTCCCGCTCGTTCGCGTACCACTTGACTCGGCACCACCACGCCGAGAGCGCTATCGGAAGCCACACCCTCGACAGACTGGTGGCGCGCAGCCGACCTCCCAGCGGCTGGACGCCCATACAAGTGCCAGGTACTAAAGAACATATTTTATATCTTCGAGAGAGTCTTATAGAACAAAACAGATAGAGCAAGGTTACACGCTAAGTTTGGCGTCAGTCTGGTCCATCAGTCTGGATTGACTTGACTGAAGCCAGAATGATGGATTGATTTTCACGATTACACGGTCAATCTAGACTGACAGCAGACTGATGAAAAGGCGGCGGCAGCGCTTGCGGCTCGCTCGTAGTTATATCGCTTGACTCGTCCTTCTGCATTGCGTCGCTGACGGTGACTGACGCGAGAATGATACGAGCGGTTTACACGATCATTATCCCATCAGTTTTTCATCATTCAAAACAGACTGACAAAAATATTTAATTTTCATCATTCTGGACCATCAGTCTGTCATTCCGTGGGTTACACGATCATTCTCCGATCATTCTGACCAGAATGATGGACCGGACTGACGCCAAACCTAGCGTGTAACCTTATACGGCCCACATACCGTACAGTTTTGCCGACCCTGCATTTCTATGCAAATGCGTGGAAACCGAGCGGGCGCGGTCAGTCCGCAGTCGACCATCAACATCTTGCCAAAATAAAAAATAAAAACATGCGCAAAATACTACTAACATCTTTATATAATATTAATGTCTTGATGTCCCATACATCAATGGTCCTTCGAGCCATTGTAGACTGCCCGCGCCCGCTCGGTTTCCACGCATTTACACGAAAATGCAGTGCTTGCAAGACTGTACGATATGTGAACCGTACAGGTTCTACGATAAAAAATGTGGGATTTTCAGACAAGAATCAGCTGGTGAGCGATGCAGGCAAACTGACAGTATTAGACTCGCTGCTGAAGAAACTGAAGGAAAGCGGACATCGAGTGCTCATCTACAGTCAGATGACCAAGATGATCGATCTATTAGAAGTAAGTTTATATTAATAGTGGGATTTGTGTAGGAAATAGCTCTTTTGAAGGGCTCGTCCGGGGAAGTACTACCACCATGCCTATTCCTGCCGTGAAGCAGCATTGCTGTGTTTCGGTTTGAAGGGTGTGGGTACCGGTGAAATTACTGGCACGTGAGGCTGAACATCTGTATGCCTCCAGTTGATGGACGCAAGTACATCGTAGGGCACGTTCCTGACGAGCGTGACATACGAGGCAATGCTTTGTTATAGGCAATGGTTACCACTTAACATCAGGCGTTCCTACAGCTGTATAAAAATTGTAGGTATTTAAAAAAAAGGACAATTGTAATAAAATTGTATTGTGCTTTGACATGCTAGTATAATTAATTTCTACTAACGAATATGGATCCCGATAGCTGTCTATAAATGAATTTAATTAAAAATGGTCATGGGATCTGCCCTCATCTGTTTTAAAATCCACTGAATCTCCCAGGAATAAGGAACTCTGTGAAGTATTTTGTGCATTTCATGAGTTTAAATTAAAAACTTGCTTTTCAGGAATACATGTGGCACCGAAAACATAAATACATGAGGTTGGATGGCTCAAGCAAAATATCCGCTCGGCGTGATATGGTCGCTGATTTTCAGGTAAATAATATTTACTCATGTACATCATTATACTATTATGTGGACTATGGATTAGTGCTGTGGAACGGGCACCTAGACTCATTTCGTTTTAAGTCGTCTCAAATCCTAGTGAAACAACAGATTAAGCATAATATATTTTTAACTTTTACTTAATATGCTTTGTTATTTGATTGGGTTTTATGTTGCATTGTGCATTGTTAAAATTAGGTAAAATTAGGGTTTTAGGTAACCTAGTTTTAAGAGAGAGAAATAAATAATTTTTATGTAATAAAAAGATATGTGATAAGACCGCCCATTGTACATTAGTGTGTGTTTAATTATTGTTACTTGTTTTTCCATTGTTAGTTTTAAGGTGTGCAATAAAGAATTTTCTATTCTATTCTATGTTACAGGCTCGTACAGATATCTTCGTATTCCTGCTGTCAACGCGAGCTGGTGGTCTGGGGATCAATTTGACTGCTGCAGACACCGTGAGTTATAATTACAAAACAAAACACATTGATGTCATCATTTTCTTGTCCCTATCCCACTTCATGTGGGGTCTAAACATTTGAGTGCGGAGTTATATTTAATCATAAACTCACTGAAGAAGTAAATACACTATTGGAACTGTAGAGGCCTGTGCCAAAAAAGTCCATCTAGGCCGAGACTATATTGGCACTCGCGTGTACCTTATTCGTGCAAAACGTATTTTTGTATGGAAACTCCACTAAGTTGGGCTGGCGCCACACTGAAACGCCACATTTTGTACAACGCTCATTACGAAAAAACGGTAGGATGGTTCCTACCGTTACCGTAACGTAGCCGTAGTTTGTTGGCTGTTCTAGGCTTTGTCGCGTGGACATAGCACCTGGACTCTCCTAGCTCTAGACGTTTTAAAGTGATCCTTGTGATACTACTGAATAAATACATACGAGCCGGTATGACCGAGCTTCGCTCGGGTTTAAAAAAAAATAGTATTATTATTTCCCAATAGATGTCAGTAGAGTAGAGTCGTATCTTTTCTTTATTGGCTTATTTTTAATTAACAACGCCTTCTAGCTTGCAGTTAGTTGCTCACAACCGCCAATAGATGGCAGGAACAGTCGTATATTGAGTTTATGTTTGATTATTGCAAAACACCAACTTCTCGTCATTTTCTAAAAATGAATCCTAGCTAGATCGATTTATCGCCCCCGAAAACCCTTGTAAAGTAAATTTTTGGCTGTGAAAATTGTTGGCTCAGTTTCCGAGATCCTAAATATATATATATATATATATATATATATATATATATATAGATTTTCTCGTTTAAAGGTATAAGATTTGACTTTGACCTAGCTTTAAGGCTTTTCAAAGCGATCCTTGTCATATAACTGAATAAACGATGACTTTTAAACACGAAAACGGGCCCGGTTAATGTACACCCAGTTAAAAGGAAACCACTTTTTTCCACTGGGGAGTTGTGAAGGCCCGTGTACATTGTAGCGAATAAATATTTCGATTGTTAATTTTGTTTCTCTAGCAATTAATAATTGCTCTAAAGAGTATAACGCCTTTGATTTCATTGTAAAACAAAACATTTTCTGGCACTGCGGCGGCCGCTGCCGCGGCATGCTCGCTCTGCTTGCTCGCCTTGTCCGTTTTTTTATGTTCTAACCTAACCAATCCTAGTCGGATCAACCTTATACAGTATCATGGGCAAGTTTAATATCTAGCCAGAACAAAACAGCAAAAATCTATGTTTGAATTGCTACAGTGTGCATGTGGGCTTAACTGGCATCGTAATAACGGAGTGTACAATATCATGATGTATAGATAGTGCAATCCATGAAGGCGCGCCCCACTATTCCTCCTAACCGTTTATAGTATATGTGTGCAAGCTTCCGTCAATGTTTGAGTGTTATCGGTACACACTAATTACCTATGAGTGCACACGCACACTACAATGAATAGACTACGGTTCGCGACTGCCGCTCGGAGCAAACTCCCCGCACCCCGCGAGGGGCGCGTCTTCGTGAATTGCACTATCTATACATTATTGCTTCCCACGAAAGCCCTTAGCTGACATGGCAAGTTTTATCATGCGCACTTGATGTGCGAGCAGGTTTTTCCGCAAGTAGGCCGCTGGTGGGCCCTTTTTGCGTGACCCTTGACACGTGTTGCTCGAACTTTTTTTAGGTTCTACAACAACGCCGGTTTCCTCACGATGTTTTCCTTCACCGTTTTGAGAGTACTGGCATAGTGCACATACATTTTTCGACAGAAAAACTCATTGGTACACGAGTGGATTTGAACCCACGACATTCGGATCGGAAGGCGGGGCCACTACCACTAGACCACCAGTGCTCCATGACGCTGATCTGTTTGCAGGTGATATTCTACGACTCGGATTGGAACCCGACAGTGGACCAGCAGGCGATGGACCGCGCTCACAGACTGGGACAGACTAAGCAGGTGACCGTGTACCGACTCATCTGCCAGGGGACCATCGAGGAACGGATCATGGAACGAGCCAGGGAGAAGAGCGAGGTATGATCCATCATCCTTATCCCACACTAAGTGGGGCCGGCACAAAAGGGTTTCTTCCTCCACTCACCTCTATCATTCGTCATCAATCGTGAATTAGACAATCCACACGACACTATCCAGCCCCAAACTAAGCAGAGCTTGTACTATGAGAGCCAGATAGCTGATATAACACTTGTATAGTTTTTTCTGTAAATACAACATAACACCCAGACAGAACAAACATTTGTGTTCACCACACAAATATTTCTTCTTGGTGGGAATCGAACCCACGGCCTACGGCGCAGAAAGCAGAGCTACTACCAACTGAGCTGTGATGCCAGTTAGTCAAAACTTCAAAGCGGCAATGGACTTGCAATCTGACGAAAAGCAGGTTTGACTAAAAGGCATTTGACAAAACGTTCCTTTAGCAAAATAGGGTAATGACAAAAAGTAGTTTTGACGATACGCATAAAACTCTGTCATGTATGGAATACTGACTACTTCAATTCTCAGTAAATAAGTCTCAACATTAAACATAACTAATTATACTAATAACTTAAGGGGCCGGCGGAGGGCGAGTTTTCATACAAACGTAATACCAAAATGATTACTAATTTAAGCAGATTTTCACTATATTATTGTAATAATTGTATTTGTATAGTATATTACAATAATATACTGAAAATCTGCCTAAACTAATAATAATTTTGGTATTACGTTTGTATGAAAATTCACCCTCCGCCGGCCCCTTAACTTAGGGTCTCTTTACTAAGGGTAATCTTAGCTTAACTTATTTATAGATTCAAAGGATGGTGATCAGCGGTGGCAATTTTAAAGTGGATTCGCTGAAGCCCAAAGAAGTTGTCTCCTTACTTCTGGACGATGAAGAAATTGAGCTTAAATGTAAGTTTATTCAGCCCCGAACTAGGCTTAGACACAGTATTAAACTCCTGCGAGATCTAATCATATTATTGTTTATGCTATCAGCTTTTGTGCCTAATGAAATTTACGCTTTTAAAGAAATGTTCTTCTAAGTGATCACAATATGCCAGAGATTTCACCGGCACTCACACACTTAATATTGAAATTTAGCTCTGGAATCATCATCATCATCCACAGCCCGACTTCACCCACTGCTGGGTATAGGCCTCTCTCTGTATGTGCCACTGTTGCCGGTCTTGTGCCAATCTCATCCAGGTCTTGCCTGCGATGTTAACCACATCGTCGCCCACCTTGACCAGCAACGGTCAAGGTGGGCGACGGAGGGCGACCAACAACGCTTCTATAGCCAGTTCTTGGACGCCATTCAGTCATCGCCTTACTCCACCTGTCATCACCTCGCCTTGCTAGGTGTCCTGCCCAGCTCCATTTTAGTTCCGTTATGCGATTCCCAACATCTTTGACCTATGTTCGACTTCGAATCTAAAATAAAAATACTAAACACAAATGCTACTTTTTATCTCGGAAAATATATGGTTCCCGTGGGATTGATTCAGCATACAAGGGGTACCGTAAAGGACATAGAGGACAAGTACATACTTTTTAATCGCCGATAACCCCTTATTTGTTTCAATTTATTTCAATACTAACCGCAGGGCGCAGTTAGTATTGAAATAAGTCAACGCTGATTGGCGTCAGAAATAGGCATGGTGGTAGAACTTCACCGGACGAGCCCTCAACAAAGAGCTCTACTACTATGGTGTTATGGTTGAGTTTTGCCTGCGTTAACTTGACAGGTTGAATGAAAAAAAGTTGTTTGAATTAAAACTGTTACTTGTTTTTTGCAGATCGTCAGAAATCTGAGGAAAAGAAACGGGAAGAAAGAGAACGTAAGAGGAAGAGTGGGCTGCCTGCAGCGGTAAGTTCATCACTATTGTTCTTCTTCAGGATTTCCTATAGACCGACTTCCCGAAAGGAAAGAGAGGACGAGATTATCCGCCATCCACCTGGTGGCTCAATATGAAGAGAGACCTCATGAAATCGCAATTGCCCGAACCGATCACCCAAGACATTCTTGGCGCTGAAAAGTAAGGAGACCTGACCCCAAATAATGGGAACGGGGATAGACAAAGAAGACTTTCCGCGATCCTGAAAATCACGTCCATCGGGAAACATGTGTCTTGTGCACAAGAAGGCCCTTCTTGTGCACTAGACACATGTTTCCCTTTGAGGCGCATTTACAATCCTTTCACCACACTACTGGTTTGAAAGATTTTTAGATTAGCTGGGTTCCTAACTTAACTTGTTCGTCTAAGCTTGGTCGCGCGGAGCTGGCACTTATTCAGAAACAGCGCTTGAGTCTGAGTCCAGTATAGATTCTTTGACAGTTCTCCATTGAAAAATGACATGAACTTATGCTTGAGGCTCGACTCAGACTCAAGCACTGTCTCTGAATACGGGCCTTAGACTCGCCTAGCTTTAATTTGTTTCAAAGTCATCGTTGCCATTCAACTGAATAAATTACACACATCGGGTATTTATCAACAATATAAGACTGAATGTAATTAGTTCTAACTTTGAAATGTTTGTTCCAGCCAACGGCTATATCGACGCCGGAATCGAAGAGGTCACGTGATTCCTCCGAGCCACCCAGCCCGCTGCAGATCGATGATGATGAAGAGAATATTATTGTGGACGCGCCTGACGCTTCTACCTGTATGTATACATTGTTTAATGTGGGTCCGGTTAATGTACGGCCAGTTAATGTACACCCAGTTAAAACGAACTGTCACAGATGAATATTTCAATTATTTTTCGACGTGATAACGTCTTATAAATCAATGGAGGAGGCTGCACGCACGAAAAAACATGACTCATGCGTCGTTACGTCGTTTCGTAATCGTTATCGCCCGGGTCGGGTAATGGGTAAGGGTAAATGAGGTTAAGGGTAAATGAGGGTAAGGGTAAGGGTTCGGTCGGGTTCCGGGTCCGGGTCCGAGAGTTCGAGTCCGACTCCGGGTCCGAGAGTTCGAGTCCGACTCCGAGTCCGAGAGTCCGCGAGTACGCGAGTATTTTCTTATGACGTTATCACGTTCAACTATCGTCAGTAAACCGACTTTACAGACAACCGATTTTTTTTTTGATCAAGCTATGGATAATTGTACTAAACGGGACAGGCCTTTTGAGGGTGTTGGGAAAAAAACATTTTCTGGCACTGCGCCGCCGCCGCCGGCCGTGACCGCGGCACGCTCGCTCTGCTCGCTCGCCTTGTGCGTAATTTTTATGTTCTAACATAACCTAACCTATCCAAGTCGGATCCGCCCTATAAAGTATCAAGGACAAGGTAGGTACGAGTATAAGTATCCAGTGCCAGAACAAAAAGAAAATTGAATTGCTCCAGTGTGCATGTGGCTTAACTGGCATCGTAATAACGGTGTGTACAATAACAAGATGTACATTATCGCCTCCCTTTAATGTGACCTTTTGATCTTATTTGTAGCTAAAGAATTTGATTCTTAACTCAATTTGCAGTAGCTTTGGTTCAGCCTTCTGCGAAGTAGGAAATATTCGGTAATCACAAATGCCCGTGTTAAAAAATTATGCTAATTTCAAACCGAAACACAGTTATTCTGCGTCACGACAGAAATAGGCATGGTGGTAGTGAGCTCTACTACTACCACATTTCTTGTAATAGAATTCAGAATATCCCCAGATCAACAGCCGGGCAAAAGTTCTAGGTAAATCACTCAAGAGAGCCCAAATAAAACAGATATTACAGCCATACTTATAAACGCAATTTAAATTTAATCATTGCTTAAAGTTAGCCCTGTCACTGTTTGTCATTTCCCAGTGGTAAGAGATGGCAATAGTTTAAGCACTATTTATCTTCTGACATATTTTTATAAGTAAGGCCATTAGTCTACAAGTGCCTAAAGCTTTGCTTAGTTTACGGCTAGATGGTGCTTTGTGTATTGATACTAGTATTGTATGTTCCAGCGTTCCCCTCGGTGTCAGGGCACGCGTGGCGCGCCCGGCGTGGCATCCGCGGCGCGAGGCGTGGCCGGCCGCGCGGCTCCCGGCACGCCGTCACACGCCGCGCCGAGCCCAGCTCAGCGGACGCGGCGCATGCCCTAGCACAAGGTACCACATGCACTCTTATTTTTATACAACAAAGTAAACAAAGAAGCATGACCTATGGACGCTCGCAGTACGAGAGGCATCACATGAGACAAAGGTTGCTAAAGCAGAAAAAAATTCCGACTTAATCGACAAAAGTCAATGCGGCTTAGTAGAATGCCGGTGTGGCGGCCATAGCCATAGAAATCGGACTGACGCGTAGGATTTCGATGTCGCGTCGCCAGTCGTCTCTCCCCGCTCACACTGAGCGAACATGTAGTCTTAGGCCCGTATTCCGAAACAGCGCTTGAGTCTGTGTCGAGCCTCAAGCATAGATTTTATGACAGTTCTCCATTGAAAAGTGTCAAAAATCTGTGCTTGAGGCTCGACTCAGACCTAAGCACTGTTTCAGAATACGGGCCTTAGTGCAAATAAAGAAGTATTTGGTACACGAGTTTATTGTTGCATATCCTCAAGAAAAGTATAGTATGAAGCTAGGGGTAGTATCACTCCTACAGCCCCTAAACCTGCTTTTTACGATATGACGGGGGTCACCAATTTTCGGGGTTACTTCTCACGTTCCCATTTTATAATGCCAGTGCTTTCAATGTGTAAATATGGTGTATTCCAGGTGCATTGCTACTAGAGTCGGACGCCCCCCTAGAACCACCTACCTCGGACGCGCCCCCCCGAGGTCGGCGGGGGCGGGGGCGGCCGCGTGGGGCCCCCCGCGCGCCCCCTTGCCGTCGCCCCCGCCGCCCCCGCGAGCCCCTGCTAGTGCCGCTAGCGCCGCCGCCGGAGTGAACACCTAACAATACATTACTCTGTATATACTCTACTCTACGTAAGTTGTACTACTTTACAAAACCGCACATTTATCATTTTTTACATTGAGCATAGCTCTTAGAATTAGTAAGTTGAAGTGGCAATGGGTAGCAGCCTTATTGTCTAACTTAAAATCCATTATCAGCGAACTTTAAGCCGATTGTCATTGGTCGACCCAGCCAAAATGTTGTTGGTATTGTCTAAGTCTAAGGTATCCAACTGAAGTTCATTTCAGCGTTACGCAATTCCAAAATACGAATTTCCATCAAGTTCCATTGAGTCACTAGGTTTGAATTTCGTTGGTGGTGGTGGTATGTCAGATGTTGTACAATACGTAAGTGACAGTTAAAGTCTAGGCTAGGTTTCAAATGTCAAAAATGAAGCCCGCCGATGTCGATTACGCTAAGAGTTGACTTGGACAATATAAGGCCCCAGGTCATATAGCTCGAAGAACTGACTGCCTTTGGAAAATAAAGGTTCTCGAATAGCGACCACGAACCGGAAGACGAAAAGTAGGGCGCCCACCCACCAGATGGACCGACGACATTGTTAAGATCGCAGGAAGTCGGTGGATGGAAAGGGCTCGGAATCGTTCTTCCTGGAAATGTGTAGGGGAGGCCTATGTCCAGCAGTGGACTTCTTCAGGCTGATGATGATGACAATAAGCATAGTTTTAATGAATAAACAGTTGCAAAGACTCATCAGCGGCGAGCTGACGTGTCGTTTTCTAGACCCACCAACCACATCGCACATGATATTTGATCATGTTGGTTCAATTGATTTTTTTGGCGCTGAATACTCTTACTAAAATGTTCCAATTTCAAAAAGTACGCAGCAAAGTAAATTGCGGCGCATTTTTATTAAGTATGCCGGAATGACCTAATTTGCGCGCACTTATCGAGGAACAAACTACCTCTTTTCGAATAGATGGGATGAAAATTACTTATACAAACTTATTAAAATGTGTAATATTGTTTCAGGTACTGTGCCATGCCAAAACCTACTCTATCGTTGGGGCACATTCCTTGTCAATTTCATACCTATTTCATTTATTAGGTTTCCTCCATATTTTAAACCGATTTCAAATAAAAAAAGAGGAGGTTCTCAATTCGGTTGTATTTTTTTTGTTTGTAATCGCATATCTTCGTCATTATTAGGAACCGATTTGAAGATTTTTTATCTGAAAGGTAACTTCCAGATTGGTCCCATAGAAATTTCATCAAAATTGGTTAGCCATGAAGTTGGTTTCGCAAGTTTTTAAACTTCATGTAATATTATAAGTTTGCAGAATAGTGATATTATTTTTAAGTTTACAAGAAATTTGTGTAAAAAGAAAAGACATTGAGATTATTTATAATATTCATAAAAAAATAATCAATTCGGTAATTTAAAATTGTTTTAAGTAGGACAAATTATTTTAAAGTATTATTTATAATCATCATCAGCCTGAAGTTCAATGTTGGATTGATTGATTCCCAGAGTAGAAGATTTTCTTTTTTGTTAGTTTTATGAAACGTGTAAAAAATTCTTCATTATGAAATAAATGAAATTTGATTATTATTTTGTTTGTGCACTTATTTCACACCCTTTCCTTAAACTTTTTCTGCGTAACACCGGTGCGTACGTACCCCGGTGGTCTAGTGGAAGCGAAACAATTGATTTTGTGTTCGAAAAACGTATGCTTTGATAAATAGATCTCGGTTACATATTAAGGGGCCATTCAAGTATTACGTAAGTAGGTTTTATACAATTATTTACCCCTCCCTTCCCCTTGTCAGCAAAATGAAATGAATGAATTTTTCTTTTAATGTATTCTGCTGACGTTATCACAATATTGACTCCCCATCCACTATGTCTTTAAAAATAAGCAAAGAAAAGACCCCCCCACCATGCCCATCAAGCGCTTACGCCTTGACGCTTACTTGAACGCCCCCTAATACAAAAAGAAGATAATTATGTTTTTGTATGTTTGCAAAGAATAAACTATCCTACCTTGACTACCCTTATTCTGAGTTCTGAGCCTACGTGTCGTAGATACAAACGAAACCAGTTTTTGACGTGACTACGTCTTATAATTCGATGGAGCCGGCTGCACGCACGAAAACATGACTCATGCGGCATTACCTCGCTCTGAGGCGTTCCCTTTAAGGCTTGAAGTGCAATCGAGAGCGCGGAACGAGCGACAAAGAGGCACAATCTGTCCGACATCTGTCTCTCTCCTACTTGAGTGAGCGATGCGCCCGCGTGGACAGCTGTATGACGTTGTCACGTTCAACTATCGTCAGTAAACCGAATTTACAGACAACCGATTTTTTGTTACATCATTTCTCCACAAGTTGATGGACGCAGGGGAGTGCATCGTAGGGCACATTTCTGACGTGCGTGACCTATTAGGAAATACTTTGTTATAGGCGATGGTTACCTCTTAACATCATGTGGGCCTTATGCTTGTTTCATCAAATAGCTGTTAAAAACAAGCCACAAAGTTTCCTCCATTTCGTCTACGAAATGTTGTATTCGTTTCTCCTATTTGTCTCTCTCTATTACGAGTATATGGAGAAAAGATGAGACCGCAAAAATACGTTACGTAGAAACGATCGAAACGAGTTGTTGTCTCATCAATTTTCCATACAAAAGAGAGAGAGAGAGACGTTCTCACACGAAAACAACATTTGGTAGGCGAAATGTGGTAGCAAAACTCCGACTTCGGGTACAGTAGGTACCTACTACCTAGTCTGGGGGGTCCTACACGGGTGACCGCTAACCATTCCAATTAGCTATGCTTTGTGATTGTGACATGACTGCGGACTTGCGACACGATGTCTCAACCGCGGGTTACAGCTCTTTGGTATTACATATTCTATTCGTCTCATATTTGTAGGTTTTTTGTTTGCTGTAATTCGGTATTTAGACCGTGCTTTGTATAACTGTATTTTTAAAAAGAGGCAGGCTACTCAGTCTGTTTTGTTGTTTTAATAAATAGCGTGTTCAACCAATTTAAATAAAAGTAAAAAGATTCTCCTTTTCGTCGGTTTTCCGTCTATCATTTAGAAACCGATTAGAAAAATTATGTTTATGTATGTCTTAAAGTCAAAATCAATTAAGTAGTTAAGCGCTTTGGAATTGAAGTCTGTTTTAGGTAAGTACCTACCTACAATAATTTTAATAACTAAGTACTTATTTATTTACTTAAGTTAGTAGGTGCAGCGTGCTAGTAAGTAGAACTGTGAAATACACACAATTTCTTCTTGAAGATAGAATTGAATTTAGCGTGTAACAACTCTCACGAGACTACACAAAAATACGCGTCAGACTATACACTGCTAGCTCTTATGTCCTTACTGTAAGCGTCATTTTTCTTTGTTTATATTTTTGAGCTGTAACCCTACTGTAAAACCGCATAGGATTAGTATTCAAATCAGGCTCGCGTGGAGCTATTAAGGAGCCGCTCGTCTGAAAGCGAACTTCACGAATATACGTGTCTGCAGAGGTTTAATTTCGTTCGATTTGGAGGTCTTAGGCCCGTGTTCAGAGAATACTTGAGTCTGAGTCAAGCCTCAAGGATAGATTTTTTGACAGCTCTCCATTGAACAGTGTCAAAAATCTGTGCTTGAGGCTCGACTCAGACTCAAGCACTGTTTCTGCATACTGCCCTTGCTTTAGTTTTTTTTTGTGTAGGTACCCTATATACTTATCTATGGTAATTTGGCAATCACATATGGTTCGCGCGTCGTATGGTAGACATAGACCAAAGAGTACAGTTGACATAGACATAGAGGCAAGCACATTTTTTTTTTGGTATGTGGAACTCCGCCTTAAATTCGTTGTAATTTCACTCACATTCAGATCAACAGTCATCTCGTGAGTCACCGTGCGAACTGGAACTTTCCTGAGGACGTGGAGTAATTCCACTGACTGTCCATATTTTGGAGAAAAAAGTATTTAGAGGGCTGGTTTCCGGTTGATAATCTCACTAGCCTATAGAAGTCCACTGCTGGGCATAGGCCCCCCCCTTTACATTTTAGTAGGGCGATGGTTTCCACTTGACATCAGGTGGGCTATTTACTGGTTCCATCAGCAAGCTGTATAAAAAAATACATTTCCATGGGGAATGATTTCTTTCTGCGCTGGAGGGCGTGGGTTTGATTCCCACCGAGAACATATATTTGTGAGGGGAACAAAGAGTTTGTTACTCTGTGTCTGGGTTTTATTTGTATTCTAAGCAAGTACCTATGTATTATTATATTTACCAAAAAAAAACGGAAACCAATATCATCGTATAAGCTCGGCTTAGTTTGGTCTGTATAGTGTTTTGTGGATTGTCCGCCATATTTATTGATTATTCTGAGCCCTCTCCATCCACAGACTTCTCGTGATCTTAACAATGTCGTCGGTCCATCGGGCGTAGGTTTCTAAAGTCGCAAGGACAAAATCACCCTTACCAAATACAGGGCGGTCTGTCATGACATGATTGATGTCACAAAAACTATTGAACTTACCTATCGACAGTTTGTATCTGTCATCAATGATGGATGCACAAGGGTGCTGACTTGGAAAATCATGCATTGATTTATACAATTCGGGAATAGATTAGAATGCGCTATTAGGAAGGAATTCTGGACTTTTCTGGGTGAAGGAATCTGGCTCAGTTTAATGAAACGAAACAGTCAGCCCCTCTAATGAAGTAGTTTGTAGTTATGTATACAGATGGTATTGAGAATGAAATAGTTATTTTTAATACAGTTGCTCAAAAAGTGGCGTATTGCAGGGACGTATAGCGTTCGGGATGTGGGCTATTACACACGCGTGCTTTTTTTTTACCATTCCCGCACTAGTGCTTTTTCTTTCCCAACTGTCAAAATAATGTCTAAAAAGAAAAAACAACCATGAAGTTTTTACTAAAAAAATTCATCGAAGTTTGTATGATTCATGCAAATACGTATTATTTCTAAAAAGAAGCTACTAATTTGTTTCATTAACAGATTTAATGATTTGATTGAATGAGTTATGTTAGGTTTCATCTCATTAAATTTCATTTTCAATTCATATCAATAAAAAAAATCTACTGAAGACTTGGCTGTATGGGTATAGTTCCCTTTGCCTTCCAGAATGGGTGAAGAAAAAAAAAAATCTCTGCTTATATTTTACGGTTGGCGCCATTTTTCAGAAATTTTCTTTGCGAGTTTATTTGTTTGTTGCACAAAATGAGTAATTTCGACCCTAGTTTTTTTGAATTAACACCACCGGAACTTAGTATAATTGCACAAAATGCTTCGGAGAACATTTTACCGGAAAAGTCAAAAAGTCGCTACATGCATACATACGACGAACTTATTGCGTGGAGAGAAGAGAAAAAAGCAAATGGTATTTTTATTATTTTATTAAATTGCTTATTTTTTTCGCAACTGTATTAAAAATAGTCGTTCAGTACACGTGCGGAACCGTCATTGCAACTTGTTCCGACTGTCAACCCTCGCCTTCGGCTCGGGTAGACATTTGTCGGAACTCTTTGCAATGACAGCCTTCCCGCACTTGTAATGAAATATACTATTGTTGTACAAAAGTGCAAAAATCCATGAGTGGACAGATAGATTAGGTACATAATAAAACTCATTCATGTCTGTCGTGTAATTTAAAAATGGAATGGAATGGAACTCCGAAACATGGCAAGGAGGTAACTTATCAAAAGCTTGATTTAAATTTCGAACTGGCTTGCAAAATTAAATGCAAATTCAAAGAAAAACAAATTAACACGAAAACTTTTCTAATTTCGAGTTAAAATTATTTATTTTATTCCATTTTTTCATCGAAGGGAGATAAAATTACTTAGAATCACGTAACGCCTGAAATCCCCAGACAACCCCAACATTTATTTATCATCTACAATGTCATACCCACATAGATTAGTCATGTCTTAATTAGATCATCAGACATCATTCATCCAGCCTTATAATTTGTTTTCATTGGCTGGATGAATGTAGTTATTGGCTACATCATATTCTAAATAATGATAAGAAACAAACAATGCTTTAGAAGTATAAATAAACCTATTTTCGAAATTCTAAGAAGAACATCAGCTGTTCGCACAACGCATCGGGGTCATCGCTGCCCATTCATTCGAATGACCCCCCTTTCAGTTCACTGAAACTCACCTACTTCAGCCGTGTAATTTCAGTGTGATGCAATTCTCACTGTTTTGTTATATGAGAGAAACGTAAAGTTTGAGATTCAGAAACTTGGGTTGCTCTTGCTACCAAAACTTATAAGTTAATGACTGTTTGACTGCCAAAGTAAAAAAAAAGTTATACGAGAGCTACAGTTTCAAACGAAACTGTACCTACTTTTTTCTACTCCATATCGTTTATTTTATATCTTCTGATGAATTCTTTTCGTTCAACTTTTATGTGAATTTTTGTATGTCGGTCTCCGACGAAGTATGTGAGCCAGTTTATTTTTTACATACCCTATGACCTAATTTATATTTCTTGCAAATAAATATATTTCATTTCATTTCGTGAAACCGGCCCTTAGTAAAACAAGACCATCTTAATAGTGCACAAGCGATTATTGAAATTGAATTGAAATTGGAAGTAGCTGTACTTAATAGAAAACAACATAAAAATAATTTCACAAAAACCTAAAAATTCCCGAATCGGAAATGACACATTACACCCCTAAAAATACCTAGCTAACCTACCAGTTTATGTTGATCTGTCTGGTTCTAACAGCACATAATTATTGAGAGCTGAGGGGTGTTTCTATGTTGGTTAGGGGGTCGAGGGTGGCAAAACACGGGGGTGGCTAAATCGTTGCAAAGCGTCGAATGACGGATGTCTTTACAAGCTTGAGAACTTGTCAGTGGGGATTAGAAATGATTATTTTAACTTTTTTATGAGGCTCTCAAACTTTTTATTATCTCTTTTTGCCTTGCGCACATCTAAGCTTCTGCGGTGCAATCAGTGAAACGCTGTCAGATCCGTCTGTCATATTTGACACTAGCCATCAACATCAGCTTAAAGAAGGTCATTGCTGGACAAAGATACGCTGATATTCTTGGTTTTATCGCTATACGGATATATTTAGAAAACAATTTTTAAGTTTTTATCTTGATTAAATACAATACTCAATATATTTGTTGTATATACTTAAATAGTTCTCAGGTGAGTCAATATTACATAAAGTGATATAGTGAAAACAAGTAAACAGTAAGCAAAAGTGAATAAATAATGTTTTTTTAGCTTGGGGATTTACGTCGTGTGACTGTTAGTCACTCACGAAATCTTATGTTCTTACTATGTAGGTAGACAACCTATACATAATTATGATAGAGCTAAATAGGTACCTACTTACATTATGTGCCTAAGAAAAACTGCAACGACTCTGGGGCTCAATTCTAGACCAGTGACTTTTTTGTCACGGTAGATATATATCACAAGAACTGTCAGTTTCTTTAGTGAATTTGACAGTTCTTGTGATAAATATCTACCGTGACAAAAAAGTCACTGATCTACAATTGAGCCCCTGTACGCTTGAAATCCTGTTCGTCTCGCACTCAGCAAATAATGTGAGTGTGCTTAGAATAAACTTTGAGATCCACTGTCAACGATATCGCTCACGAAAGATGACTGTATCCGTTCGACGCTTTACCAAAGTCAGTTAAAAAACTGATCCCGGTACAGTCGGCTAAAGAACCGTATCACATAACGCCCACGTGCCCTAAAATAACGTGTAGAAAAATGTGTTTTTCATTTACGTGACGATTTTGTTATGACTGAAATTATTTATGCTTTTCTTTTGGGGACGCTTTTAGATCGTGTAAAAGATACCATGTATCCTTGTCAAGCTATTGATAGCTACAGTTTTTTTTAATAATTATAAATAGGTTCGTTATTGCTGTATGATTAAAGGCCTGCGCACACCTTGGTCGCTGGCGATGGCGATCAATGAAACGCTGTCAAATATCGCTGTCAAATTTGACAGCGTTTCACTGATCGCCATCGCCTAGGGTGATTTTACTAACCCTACACTCTTTCGTCACAACTATAACACTAGGATATTAGTGTTCTTGTGAATTTAATCCCCAGTCGCGTAGACAGGTACCTATCATTTCCTTCTTCTTCTTCTTATCGTGTCTTTCTTACCAGCGTGGTGAAAGGATTTGTGCGCCTCAGAGATTTAGACTCCTTTCGTGCACTTGACATATGTTTTCGATTTTTTTTAGGTTCTAAGACATGTCGGTTTCCTCACGCTGTTTCCTTTGCCGTTTGAGAGTACTGGCATGGTACATACATTTTTTGACCGAAAAACTCATGCACGACTAGATGAACCCACGACCTTAGGATTAGAAGGCGAGGCTGCCATTACCTGACCACCAGTGCTCTACAATTTTATTGTAATTTCTGCAACTCTACAATATAAATTAGGTAACCTCTTCATTTTACTTACATAATAACTATAAAAAAGAAACAGGCGCTCCAAGTTCTTTACAATATTAATTAACCCATTTGTTTCCAAAGCAAATAGCGAGTACTTTTATTTTCTGGCTTCAGCAATCATGTTACTTCAATAGGCCTACCACGAGCTATGTCTGGTTCTGTCTCTGGCTCTGGTTTTGAGTCTGTGTGAGTGCTCACCAGTATATTATCTTATACCTTTAAACGAGAAAATCTTGTATATATATATATATATTTAGGATCTCGGAAACTGAGCCAACGATTTTCATGAAATTAAGTATACAGGGGTTTTTGGGGACGATAAAACGATCTAGCTAGGATTCATTTTTAGAAAATGTCCCCCTAATCGTAAAGTAAATAATCAACTTTATCATAAAATCATAACTCCTAGCGCCATCTGTTGATTAAGTCATGAGTTAGTGGGACAGAGAACGCCATCTATTGACGAGTAGTGTAGTTTATTATTATGTCGGTAAGATCGAAGAATATTAATATTTAATCAGTATGTAAGTAGGTAATTCGTATTTAAATATAATTCACAGCAACAGTTTACCAAAAAAAAATACCGAGCGAAGCTCGGGCACCAACTGCTAGTATTGTGATAAGTGACGTTACGAGTGACGTAGGATTTATTTAGTCAACACTCACACAGACTCAAAACCAGAGCCAGCGACAGAGCCAGACAGAGCTTGTGGTAGGCCTACAGAAGACCTTTAATTGACACGATAACCCAGTTTCAACCACGTTGTCGAGATGTTTGGATCTTTCCCTTTAGTGCTTGTATGTAAATTACGCCGATTTTTCTTTCTTGTTTCTTGTATAGTAGATTCATCTTACTTCTAGAACTTTTAAGAATACAGGTAGGTACTTTTACTTCCCTGACTAAAAAGACAGTTGGGCCTTATTTTAGTGTGTGTTTCTGTTTTTTGTCTAAAAGCGCGCTACCTTTAAAAATATTTAGTTACTTATCGATCTACAAACAATTGCATTCATATATTCATATTGTTACGGAAGTGGGTACAGGGATTGGAAGGAAACGAACGTTTTACCGAAAGTAGCGATTTATTCGCACTACGAACACGTAACACTGCACTGAACGCGTAGCACTGCACGAAACGCGTAGCACTGTCCGACACTGTCCCCGCGCACTATGCGTTACACGGTCCAACGCTGTGCTCCGAACACTGACAGTCCACTGGGAGCACTTTACCACTTTGCACTTCACTTCACTATTCACTGTTCACTTCACTATTCACTTTCACTGTCCACTTTTTCCACTTTTTCACTTTTCCTTCTTGTTCCTTTCTTCAGATCACTTTCCACTGAACTCCCCGTAGACGCGCTTGCAGCTCCTTATATACCCGGAATTTCGATTGTCATTTATTGGATTTCGATCGTCATTTATTGAATTTCGTTAGTCTTTTCGTTTTCTTCTGTTGGATTCCGATCGTCTTTTCCTTCTTACATCATTTCTTGTTTTAGCCCAGAACTTTCGGTTCTTTATTTGAATTCCTTAAAGAAGGCACTCGCCGCTACTAGAATTTTCTGGTAACATTAAAATGTCGAACAAAAATCTTCATAGCTGGACCGGGCTCGAACTCGCGTACGTCTGCTTTGCAGTCGTAGCTCCGACGGCCCGGCTGTTGGAACATTGACGATGTTTGCCAAAAACTTCACTGCCTTGCACGCTTGCGTAGTTACGTCAGCACGGCGTCACAATATTCATTTATTAATTGCTTCATGTTTTATTAGGGTCTTATGGGGTAATAACGTCCAGAACATGAGCCCCGCTGGGGCATAACAATGGCTAATTATACTTAGGTAAACCTAACCTAAAGGTAAACCTAGGTAACAAAATTATATTCTAAAACAAAGTCGCTGTCGCTGTCTGTCCCTATACTTATTTTGCTTAAATCTCTAAAACTACGCAACGAATTTTGAAGTGGTTTTTTTTAATGGATAGAATGATTCAAGAGGAAGGTTTTTGTATAATACACGCATGCTATTGTCAAGAAACACTTATAAATTTAGAGGTTTCTAATGTGATGTCGTAAGTAAATAGCGGGAACAGGGCGTAACGGGAAAGGGGCGAGTGAAGCCGCAGGCGGCTGCTAGTAGCTAATAAAATTGTGCTGAATACTTCCTAGATCTCCATCCATCTCCAATCCCATAATTTGTGAGACGGCGACAGACATCCAACATGATGTCGGCATGTCGCCGATGGGGTGCGAAAACGTACTGAAGATAAATTGCTGGTGACCCCGATGGGTGCACTTTTTGTTCCGTCACTAATGATCTGTTTTTACGTGGGGAATGTTGTCAGTGTTCCTGATTTTGGGGAAACGTCTCACCTTTAAAAGTATCTAGCTTTCGGTATTCATCATCATTAGGTCACGTGTTCATGTTAGTTTTTGAGAATACACCACTATTTTGTAATTACCAAAAAAAAAATGCCGATATTGGCTGCTGATATTGAGCACATCTACGAAAAAAAAAATTTTTGAGACATAAAAAATTTTTTTAGATTACCAAAATTTTTAGTCAAATATTGAAAAATGATTCAACAAGCAAAAATCATTTCATTCATAAACGCTAAATACCAAGCGGAACCGAACAGCGTAATTTTATTTCTCTCTAGTACTACGTAACTAATATATTATGTCCATAATTTTATGCAGGATTTCTGAAAATTTTAACATTTAATAACTTTGTCATTTTATCGAAACTAAAAATTCTGATTGCACATTCATAATGTTCTACCCCTACTACATTACCCTATTTTTTTTTTGATAGTTACAAAATAGTGGTGTATAAAGGTGTTAAAGCTGGTGTAAATCTAGATGCGTGTGAACTTAGCAGATCATTGTCCAGCAGATCAAAAAAAAAAGTGAGTTCTATTCGCATGCAGCATAGTTCTAAAGTTCCTGATACTTTTCAGGAATAGTTCTGGCCTGAAAACCTGAAAAAAAAACAATTGAAAATATGCTCTGCCAACTTCCCGTAGCAGATCATTTTTCACCAATAAAATAAAAAAAAATATTTTCATGTGCCTAAAGCTCTGCTCTACAGTTCCTGATACTTTTCAGAAATAGTTCTGGCCTGAAAACCTGAAAAAAGTGATTTGAACAAAAAATATTAATATTTTTTTTATGGTTTTAAACAGTTTGCAAGAGCTAGAACTCTTTCGTCTCTCATAGATCCATACTAGAGCTACTACCTAGAACTTGAATGAAGTCTGGAACTCACGCAAAAAAACCAGCAGAGCAGGGTTGAAAGTTTAAAATATTTTTTTTATAGTGTTAAGGGGTTCGTAGAAACTAGCACTCTCGCGTTTATCATAGGTCCTTATAAGCCCTATAACCTACAAATTGAATCACGTCTGGAACTCACGCAAAACGTTCAGCAGAGCAGGGTTGAAAGTTTAAAATATTTTTTTTATAGTGTTTAGGGGTTCGTAAAAACTAGCACTCTCGCGTTTATCATAGGTCCTTATAAGACCTATTACCTACAAATTGAATCAAGTCTGGAACTCACGCAAAAAAACCAGCAGAGCAGGGTTGAAAGTTTAAAATATTTTTTTTATAGTGTTAAGGGGTTCGTAGAAAATAGCACTCTCGCGTTTATCATAGGTCCTTATAAGCCCTATAACCTACAAATTGAATCAAGTCTGGAACTCACGCAAAACGTTCAGCAGAGCAGGGTTGAAAGTTTAAAATATTTTTTTTATAGTGTTAAGGGGTTCGTAGAAACTAGCACTCTCGCGTTTATCATAGGTCCTTATAAGCCCTATAACCTACAAATTGAATCACGTCTGGAACTCACGCAAAACGTTCAGCAGAGCAGGGTTGAAAGTTTAAAATATTTTTTTTATAGTGTTAAGGGGTTCGTAGAAACTAGCACTCTCAAGTTTATCATAGGTCCTTATAAGCCCTATAACTTACAAATTGAATTACGTCTGGAACTCACGCAAACCGTTCAGCAGAGCAGGGTTGAAAGTTTAAAATATTTTTTTTATAGTGTTAAGGGGTTCGTAGAAACTAGCACTCTCGCGTTTATCATAGGTCCTTATAAGCCCTATAACCTACAAATTGAATCACGTCTGGAACTCACGCAAAACGTTCAGCAGAGCAGGGTTGAAAGTTTAAAATATTTTTTTTATATTGTTAAGGGGTTCGTAGAAACTAGCACTCTCAAGTTTATCATAGGTCCTTATAAGCCCTATACCCTACAAATTGAATTAAGTCTGGAACTCACGCAAAAAAACCAGCAGAGCAGGGTTGAAAGTTTAAATTAATTTTTTTATAGTGTTAAGGGGTTCGTAGAAACCAGCACTCTCGCGTTTATCATAGGTCCTTATAAGCCCTATAACCTACAAATTGAATCAAGTCTGGAACTCACGCAAACCGTTCAGCAGAGCAAGGTTGAAAGTTTAAAATATTTTTTTTATAGTGTTAAGGGGTTCGTAAAAACTAGCACTCTCGCGTTTATCATAGGTCCTTATAAGCCCTATAACCTACAAATTGAATTAAGTCTGGAACTCACGCAAAAAAACCAGCAGAGCAGGGTTGAAAGTTTAAAATATTTTTTTTATAGTGTTAAGGGGTTCGTAGAAACTAGCACTCTCGCGTTTATCATAGGTCCTTATAAGCCCTATAACCTACAAATTGAATCAAGTCTGGAACTCACGCAAAACAATCAGCAGAGCAGGGTTGAAAGTTTAAAATATTTTTTTTATAGTGTTAAGGGGTTCGTAAAAACTAGCACTCTCGCGTTTATCATAGGTCCTTAAAAGCCCTATAACCTACAAATTGAATTAAATCTGGAACTCACGCAAAACGACCAGCAGAGCAGGGTTGAAAGTTTAAAATATTTTTTTTATAGTGTTAAGGGGTTCGTAGAAACTAGCACTCTCGCGTTTATCATAGGTCCTTATAAGCCCTATAACCTACAAATTGAATCAAGTCTGGAACTCACGCAAAACAATCAGCAGAGCAGGGTTGAAAGTTTAAAATATTTTTTTTATAGTGTTAAGGGGTTCGTAAAAACTAGCACTCTCGCGTTTATCATAGGTCCTTAAAAGCCCTATAACCTACAAATTGAATTAAATCTGGAACTCACGCAAAACGACCAGCAGAGCAGGGTTGAAAGTTTAAAATATTTTTTTTATAGTGTTTAGGGGTTCGTAAAAACTAGCACTCTCGCGTTTATCATAGGTCCTTATAAGCCCTATAACCTACAAATTGAATTAAGTCTGGAACTCACGCAAAAAAACCAGCAGAGCAGGGTTGAAAGTTTAAAATATTTTTTTTATAGTGTTAAGGGGTTCGTAGAAACTAGCACTCTCGCGTTTATCATAGTTCCTTATAAGCCCTATAACCTACAAATTGAATCAAGTCTGGAACTCACGCAAAACGTTCAGCAGAGCAGGGTTGAAAGTTTAAAATATTTTTTTTATAGTGTTAAGGGGTTCGTAAAAACTAGCACTCTCGCGTTTATAATAGGTCCTTAAAAGCCCTATAACCTACAAATTGAATTAAATCTGAAACTCACGCAAAACGACCTTTACATTATAAAAAAAATATTTTAAACTTTCAACCCTGCTCTGCTGAACGTTTTGCGTGAGTTCCAGACGTGATTCAATTTGTAGGTTATAGGGCTTATAAGGACCTATGATAAACGCGAGAGTGCTAGTTTCTACGAACCCCTTAACACTATAAAAAAAATATTTTAAACTATTAACCCTGCTCTGCTGGTCGTTTTGCGTGAGTTCCAAAGTGATTCAATTTGTAGGTTATAGGGCTTATAAGGACCTATGATAAACGCGAGAGTGCTAGTTTCTACGAACCCCTTAACACTATAAAAAAAATATTTTAAACTTTCAACCCTGCTCTGCTGGTCGTTTTGCGTGAGTTCCAGATTTAATTCAATTTGTAGGTTATAGGGCTTATAAGGACCTATGATAAACGCGAGAGTGCTAGTTTCTACGAACCCCTTAACACTATAAAAAAAATAATTTAAACTTTCAACCCTGCTCTGCTGGTTTTTTTGCGTGAGTTCCAGACTTTATTCAATTTGTAGGTTATAGGGCTTATAAGGACCTATGATAAACGCGAGAGTGCTAGTTTCTACGAACCCCTTAACACTATAAAAAAAATATTTTAAACTTTCAACCCTGCTCTGCTGGTCGTTTTGCGTGAGTTCCAGATTTAATTCAATTTGTAGGTAATAGGTCTTTTAAGGACCTATGATAAACGCGAGAGTGCTAGTTTTTACGAACCCCTTAACACTATAAAAAAAATATTTTAAACTTTCAACCCTGCTCTGCTGAACGTTTTGCGTGAGTTCCAGACTTGATTCAATTTGTAGGTTATAGGGCTTATAAGGACCTATGATAAACGCGAGAGTGCTAGTTTCTACGAACCCCTTAACACTATAAAAAAAATATTTTAAACTTTCAACCCTGCTCTGCTGGTCGTTTTGCGTGAGTTCCAGATTTAATTCAATTTGTAGGTTATAGGGCTTATAAGGACCTATGATAAACGCGAGAGTGCTAGTTTCTACGAACCCCTTAACACTATAAAAAAAATAATTTAAACTTTCAACCCTGCTCTGCTGGTTTTTTTGCGTGAGTTCCAGACTTTATTCAATTTGTAGGTTATAGGGCTTATAAGGACCTATGATAAACGCGAGAGTGCTAGTTTCTACGAACCCCTTAACACTATAAAAAAAATATTTTAAACTTTCAACCCTGCTCTGCTGAACGTTTTGCGTGAGTTCCAGACGTGATTCAATTTGTAGGTTATAGGGCTTATAAGGACCTATGATAAACGCGAGAGTGCTAGTTTCTACGAACCCCTTAACACTAAAAAAAAAATATTTTAATTTTTCAACCCTGCTCTGCTGGTTTTTTTGCGTGAGTTCCAGACTTAATTCAATTTGTAGGTTATAGGGCTTATAAGGACCTATGATAAGCGCGAGAGTGCTAGTTTCTACGAACCCCTTAACACTATAAAAAAAATATTTTAATTTTTCAACCCTGCTCTGCTGGTTTTTTTGCGTGAGTTCCAGACTTAATTCAATTTGTAGGTTATAGGGCTTATAAGGACCTATGATAAACGCGAGAGTGCTAGTTTCTACGAACCCCTTAACACTATAAAAAAAATATTTTAAACTTTCAACCCTGCTCTGCTGAACGTTTTGCGTGAGTTCCAGACTTGATTCAATTTGTAGGTTATAGGGCTTATAAGGAACTATGATAAGCGCGAGAGTGCTAGTTTCTACGAACCCCTTAACACTATAAAAAAAATATTTTAATTTTTCAACCCTGCTCTGCTGGTTTTTTTGCGTGAGTTCCAGACTTAATTCAATTTGTAGGTTATAGGGCTTATAAGGAACTATGATAAGCGTGAGAGTGCTAGTTTCTACGAACCCTTTAACACTATAAAAAAAATATTTTAATTTTTCAACCCTGCTCTGCTGGTTTTTTTGCGTGAGTTCCAGACTTAATTCAATTTGTAGGTTATAGGGCTTATAAGGACCTATGATAAACGCGAGAGTGCTAGTTTCTACGAACCCCTTAACACTATAAAAAAAATATTTTAAACTTTCAACCCTGCTCTGCTGAACGTTTTGCGTGAGTTCCAGACTTAATTCAATTTGTAGGTTATAGGGCTTATAAGGACCTATGATAAACGCGAGAGTGCTAGTTTTTACGAACCCCTTAACACTATAAAAAAAATATTTTAAACTTTCAACCCTGCTCTGCTGGTTTTTTTGCGTGAGTTCCAGACTTGATTCAATTTGTAGGTTATAGGGCTTATAAGGACCTATGATAAACGCGAGAGTGCTAGTTTCTACGAACCCCTTAACACTATAAAAAAAATAATTTAAACTTTCAACCCTGCTCTGCTGGTTTTTTTGCGTGAGTTCCAGACTTTATTCAATTTGTAGGTTATAGGGCTTATAAGGACCTATGATAAACGCGAGAGTGCTAGTTTCTACGAACCCCTTAACACTATAAAAAAAATATTTTAAACTTTCAACCCTGCTCTGCTGGTCGTTTTGCGTGAGTTCCAGATTTAATTCAATTTTTAGGTTATAGGGCTTTTAAGGACCTATTATAAACGCGAGAGTGCTAGTTTTTACGAACCCCTTAACACTATAAAAAAAATATTTTAAACTTTCAACCCTGCTCTGCTGAACGTTTTGCGTGAGTTCCAGACTTGATTCAATTTGTAGGTTATAGGGCTTATAAGGAACTATGATAAGCGCGAGAGTGCTAGTTTCTACGAACCCCTTAACACTATAAAAAAAATATTTTAAACTTTCAACCCTGCTCTGCTGGTTTTTTTGCGTGAGTTCCAGACTTGATTCAATTTGTAGGTTATAGGGCTTATAAGGACCTATGATAAACGCGAGAGTGCTAGTTTTTACGAACCCCTAAACACTATAAAAAAAATATTTTAAACTTTCAACCCTGCTCTGCTGAACGTTTTGCGTGAGTTCCAGACGTGATTCAATTTGTAGGTTATAGGGCTTATAAGGACCTATGATAAACGCGAGAGTGCTAGTTTCTACGAACCCCTTAACACTATAAAAAAAATATTTTAAACTTTCAACCCTGCTCTGCTGAACGTTTTGCGTGAGTTCCAGATTTAATTCAATTTGTAGGTTATAGGGCTTATAAGGACCTATGATAAACGCGAGAGTGCTAGTTTCTACGAACCCCTTAACACTATAAAAAAAATAATTTAAACTTTCAACCCTGCTCTGCTGGTTTTTTTGCGTGAGTTCCAGACTTTATTCAATTTGTAGGTTATAGGGCTTATAAGGACCTATGATAAACGCGAGAGTGCTAGTTTCTACGAACCCCTTAACACTATAAAAAAAATATTTTAAACTTTCAACCCTGCTCTGCTGGTCGTTTTGCGTGAGTTCCAGATTTAATTCAATTTGTAGGTTATAGGGCTTATAAGGACCTATGATAAACGCGAGAGTGCTAGTTTCTACGAACCCCTTAACACTATAAAAAAAATAATTTAAACTTTCAACCCTGCTCTGCTGGTTTTTTTGCGTGAGTTCCAGACTTTATTCAATTTGTAGGTTATAGGGCTTATAAGGACCTATGATAAACGCGAGAGTGCTAGTTTCTACGAACCCCTTAACACTATAAAAAAAATATTTTAAACTTTCAACCCTGCTCTGCTGGTCGTTTTGCGTGAGTTCCAGATTTAATTCAATTTGTAGGTAATAGGTCTTTTAAGGACCTATGATAAACGCGAGAGTGCTAGTTTTTACGAACCCCTTAACACTATAAAAAAAATATTTTAAACTTTCAACCCTGCTCTGCTGAACGTTTTGCGTGAGTTCCAGACTTGATTCAATTTGTAGGTTATAGGGCTTATAAGGAACTATGATAAGCGCGAGAGTGCTAGTTTCTACGAACCCCTTAACACTATAAAAAAAATATTTTAATTTTTCAACCCTGCTCTGCTGGTTTTTTTGCGTGAGTTCCAGACTTAATTCAATTTGTAGGTTATAGGGCTTATAAGGACCTATGATAAACGCGAGAGTGCTAGTTTTTACGAACCCCTAAACACAATAAAAAAAATATTTTAAACTTTCAACCCTGCTCTGCTGAACGTATTGCGTGAGTTCCAGACGTAATTCAATTTGTATAATATAGGGCTTATAAGGACCTATGATAAACGCGAGAGTGCTAGTTTCTACGAACCCCTTAACACTATAAAAAAAATATTTTAAACTTTCAACCCTGCTCTGCTGAACGTTTTGCGTGAGTTCCAGACGTGATTCAATTTGTAGGTTATAGGGCTTATAAGGACCTATGATAAACGCGAGAGTGCTAGTTTCTACGAACCCCTTAACACTAAAAAAAAAATATTTTAATTTTTCAACCCTGCTCTGCTGGTTTTTTTGCGTGAGTTCCAGACTTAATTCAATTTGTAGGTTATAGGGCTTATAAGGACCTATGATAAGCGCGAGAGTGCTAGTTTCTACGAACCCCTTAACACTATAAAAAAAATATTTTAATTTTTCAACCCTGCTCTGCTGGTTTTTTTGCGTGAGTTCCAGACTTAATTCAATTTGTAGGTTATAGGGCTTATAAGGAACTATGATAAGCGTGAGAGTGCTAGTTTCTACGAACCCTTTAACACTATAAAAAAAATATTTTAATTTTTCAACCCTGCTCTGCTGGTTTTTTTGCGTGAGTTCCAGACTTAATTCAATTTGTAGGTTATAGGGCTTATAAGGACCTATGATAAACGCGAGAGTGCTAGTTTCTACGAACCCCTTAACACTATAAAAAAAATATTTTAAACTTTCAACCCTGCTCTGCTGAACGTTTTGCGTGAGTTCCAGACTTGATTCAATTTGTAGGTTATAGGGCTTATAAGGAACTATGATAAGCGCGAGAGTGCTAGTTTCTACGAACCCCTTAACACTATAAAAAAAATATTTTAATTTTTCAACCCTGCTCTGCTGGTTTTTTTGCGTGAGTTCCAGACTTAATTCAATTTGAAGGTTATAGGGCTTATAAGGAACTATGATAAGCGTGAGAGTGCTAGTTTCTACGAACCCTTTAACACTATAAAAAAAATATTTTAATTTTTCAACCCTGCTCTGCTGGTTTTTTTGCGTGAGTTCCAGACTTAATTCAATTTGTAGGTTATAGGGCTTATAAGGACCTATGATAAACGCGAGAGTGCTAGTTTCTACGAACCCCTTATCACTATAAAAAAAATATTTTAAACTTTCAACCCTGCTCTGCTGAACGGTTTGCGTGAGTTCCAGACTTAATTCAATTTGTAAGTTATAGGGCTTATAAGGACCTATGATAAACGCGAGAGTGCTAGTTTCTACGAACCCCTTAACAATATAAAAAAAATATTTTAAACTTTCAACCCTGCTCTGCTGAACGTTTTGCGTGAGTTCCAGACGTGATTCAATTTGTAGGTTATAGGGCTTATAAGGACCTATGATAAACGCGAGAGTGCTAGTTTCTACGAACCCCTTAACACTATAAAAAAAATATTTTAAACTTTCAACCCTGCTCTGCTGAACGTTTTGCGTGAGTTCCAGACTTAATTCAATTTGTAGGTTATAGGGCTTATAAGGACCTATGATAAACGCGAGAGTGCTAGTTTTTACGAACCCCTTAACACTATAAAAAAAATATTTTAAACTTTCAACCCTGCTCTGCTGGTTTTTTTGCGTGAGTTCCAGACTTGATTCAATTTGTAGGTTATAGGGCTTATAAGGACCTATGATAAACGCGAGAGTGCTAGTTTCTACGAACCCCTTAACACTATAAAAAAAATAATTTAAACTTTCAACCCTGCTCTGCTGGTTTTTTTGCGTGAGTTCCAGACTTTATTCAATTTGTAGGTTATAGGGCTTATAAGGACCTATGATAAACGCGAGAGTGCTAGTTTCTACGAACCCCTTAACACTATAAAAAAAATATTTTAAACTTTCAACCCTGCTCTGCTGGTCGTTTTGCGTGAGTTCCAGATTTAATTCAATTTTTAGGTTATAGGGCTTTTAAGGACCTATTATAAACGCGAGAGTGCTAGTTTTTACGAACCCCTTAACACTATAAAAAAAATATTTTAAACTTTCAACCCTGCTCTGCTGAACGTTTTGCGTGAGTTCCAGACTTGATTCAATTTGTAGGTTATAGGGCTTATAAGGAACTATGATAAGCGCGAGAGTGCTAGTTTCTACGAACCCCTTAACACTATAAAAAAAATATTTTAAACTTTCAACCCTGCTCTGCTGGTTTTTTTGCGTGAGTTCCAGACTTAATTCAATTTGTAGGTTATAGGGCTTATAAGGACCTATGATAAACGCGAGAGTGCTAGTTTTTACGAACCCCTAAACACTATAAAAAAAATATTTTAAACTTTCAACCCTGCTCTGCTGAACGTTTTGCGTGAGTTCCAGACGTGATTCAATTTGTAGGTTATAGGGCTTATAAGGACCTATGATAAACGCGAGAGTGCTAGTTTCTACGAACCCCTTAACACTATAAAAAAAATATTTTAAACTTTCAACCCTGCTCTGCTGAACGTTTTGCGTGAGTTCCAGACGTGATTTAATTTGTAGGTTATAGGGCTTATACGGACCTATGATAAACGCGAGAGTGCTAGTTTCTACGAACCCCTTAACACTATAAAAAAAATATTTTAAACTTTCAACCCTGCTCTGCTGAACGTTTTGCGTGAGTTCCAGACGTAATTCAATTTGTATAATATAGGGCTTATAAGGACCTATGATAAACGTGAGAGTGCTAGTTTCTACGAACCCCTTAACACTATAAAAAAAATATTTTAAACTTTCAACCCTGCTCTGCTGAACGTTTTGCGTGAGTTCCAGACGTGATTCAATTTGTAGGTTATAGGGCTTATAAGGACCTATGATAAACGCGAGAGTGCTAGTTTCTACGAACCCCTTAACACTATAAAAAAAATATTTTAAACTTTCAACCCTGCTCTGCTGAACGTTTTGCGTGAGTTCCAGACGTGATTTAATTTGTAGGTTATAGGGCTTATACGGACCTATGATAAACGCGAGAGTGCTAGTTTCTACGAACCCCTTAACACTATAAAAAAAATATTTTAAACTTTCAACCCTGCTCTGCTGGTCGTTTTGCGTGAGTTCCAGATTTAATTCAATTTGTAGGTTATAGGGCTTTTAAGGACCTATGATAAACGCGAGAGTGCTAGTTTTTACGAACCCCTTACCACAATAAAAAAAATATTTTAAACTTTCAACCCTGCTCTGCTGAACGTTTTGCGTGAGTTCCAGACGTAATTCAATTTGTATAATATAGGGCTTATAAGGACCTATGATAAACGTGAGAGTGCTAGTTTCTACGAACCCCTTAACACTATAAAAAAAATATTTTAAACTTTCAACCCTGCTCTGCTGAACGTTTTGCGTGAGTTCCAGACGTGATTCAATTTGTAGGTTATAGGGCTTATAAGGACCTATGATAAACGCGAGAGTGCTAGTTTCTACGAACCCCTTAACACTATAAAAAAAATAATTTAAACTTTCAACCCTGCTCTGCTGGTTTTTTTGCGTGAGTTTCAGACTTAATTCAATTTGTAGGTTATAGGGCTTATAAGGACCTATGATAAACGCGAGAGTGCTAGTTTCTACGAATCCCTTAACACTATAAAAAAAATATTTTAAACTTTCAACCCTGCTCTGCTGAACGTTTTGCGTGAGTTCCAGACTTAATTCAATTTGTAGGTTATAGGGCTTATAAGGACCTATGATAAACGCGAGAGTGCTAGTTTCTACGAACCCCTTAACACAATAAAAAAAATATTTTAAACTTTCAACCCTGCTCTGCTGAACGTTTTGCGTGAGTTCCAGACTTAATTCAATTTGTAGGTTATAGGGCTTATAAGGACCTATGATAAACGCGAGAGTGCTAGTTTTTACGAACCCCTAAACACTATAAAAAAAATATTTTAAACTTTCAACCCTGCTCTGCTGAACGTTTTGCGTGAGTTCCAGACGTAATTCAATTTGTATAATATAGGGCTTATAAGGACCTATGATAAACGCGAGAGTGCTAGTTTCTACGAACCCCTTAACACTATAAAAAAAATATTTTAAACTTTCAACCCTGCTCTGCTGGTCGTTTTGCGTGAGTTCCAGATTTAATTCAATTTGTAGGTTATAGGGCTTTTAAGGACCTATGATAAACGCGAGAGTGCTAGTTTTTACGAACCCCTTAACACTATAAAAAAAATATTTTAAACTTTCAACCCTGCTCTGCTGATTGTTTTGCGTGAGTTCCAGACTTGATTCAATTTGTAGGTTATAGGGCTTATAAGGACCTATGATAAACGCGAGAGTGCTAGTTTCTACGAACCCCTTAACACTATAAAAAAAATATTTTAAACTTTCAACCCTGCTCTGCTGGTCGTTTTGCGTGAGTTCCAGATTTAATTCAATTTGTAGGTTATAGGGCTTTTAAGGACCTATGATAAACGCGAGAGTGCTAGTTTTTACGAACCCCTTAACACTATAAAAAAAATATTTTAAACTTTCAACCCTGCTCTGCTGATTGTTTTGCGTGAGTTCCAGACTTGATTCAATTTGTAGGTTATAGGGCTTATAAGGACCTATGATAAACGCGAGAGTGCTAGTTTCTACGAACCCCTTAACACTATAAAAAAAATATTTTAAACTTTCAACCCTGCTCTGCTGGTTTTTTTGCGTGAGTTCCAGACTTAATTCAATTTGTAGGTTATAGGGCTTATAAGGACCTATGATAAACGCGAGAGTGCTAGTTTTTACGAACCCCTTAACACTATAAAAAAAATATTTTAAACTTTCAACCTTGCTCTGCTGAACGGTTTGCGTGAGTTCCAGACTTGATTCAATTTGTAGGTTATAGGGCTTATAAGGACCTATGATAAACGCGAGAGTGCTGGTTTCTACGAACCCCTTAACACTATAAAAAAATTAATTTAAACTTTCAACCCTGCTCTGCTGGTTTTTTTGCGTGAGTTCCAGACTTAATTCAATTTGTAGGGTATAGGGCTTATAAGGACCTATGATAAACTTGAGAGTGCTAGTTTCTACGAACCCCTTAACAATATAAAAAAAATATTTTAAACTTTCAACCCTGCTCTGCTGAACGTTTTGCGTGAGTTCCAGACGTGATTCAATTTGTAGGTTATAGGGCTTATAAGGACCTATGATAAACGCGAGAGTGCTAGTTTCTACGAACCCCTTAACACTATAAAAAAAATATTTTAAACTTTCAACCCTGCTCTGCTGAACGGTTTGCGTGAGTTCCAGACGTAATTCAATTTGTAAGTTATAGGGCTTATAAGGACCTATGATAAACTTGAGAGTGCTAGTTTCTACGAACCCCTTAACACTATAAAAAAAATATTTTAAACTTTCAACCCTGCTCTGCTGAACGTTTTGCGTGAGTTCCAGACGTGATTCAATTTGTAGGTTATAGGGCTTATAAGGACCTATGATAAACGCGAGAGTGCTAGTTTCTACGAACCCCTTAACACTATAAAAAAAATATTTTAAACTTTCAACCCTGCTCTGCTGAACGTTTTGCGTGAGTTCCAGACTTGATTCAATTTGTAGGTTATAGGGCTTATAAGGACCTATGATAAACGCGAGAGTGCTATTTTCTACGAACCCCTTAACACTATAAAAAAAATATTTTAAACTTTCAACCCTGCTCTGCTGGTTTTTTTGCGTGAGTTCCAGACTTGATTCAATTTGTAGGTAATAGGTCTTATAAGGACCTATGATAAACGCGAGAGTGCTAGTTTTTACGAACCCCTAAACACTATAAAAAAAATATTTTAAACTTTCAACCCTGCTCTGCTGAACGTTTTGCGTGAGTTCCAGACGTGATTCAATTTGTAGGTTATAGGGCTTATAAGGACCTATGATAAACGCGAGAGTGCTAGTTTCTACGAACCCCTTAACACTATAAAAAAAATATTTTAAACTTTCAACCCTGCTCTGCTGGTTTTTTTGCGTGAGTTCCAGACTTCATTCAAGTTCTAGGTAGTAGCTCTAGTATGGATCTATGAGAGACGAAAGAGTTCTAGCTCTTGCAAACTGTTTAAAACCATAAAAAAAATATTAATATTTTTTGTTCAAATCACTTTTTTCAGGTTTTCAGGCCAGAACTATTTCTGAAAAGTATCAGGAACTGTAGAGCAGAGCTTTAGGCACATGAAAATATTTTTTTTTATTTTATTGGTGAAAAATGATCTGCTACGGGAAGTTGGCAGAGCATATTTTCAATTGTTTTTTTTTCAGGTTTTCAGGCCAGAACTATTCCTGAAAAGTATCAGGAACTGTAGAACTATGCTGCATGCGAATAGAACTCACTTTTTTTTTTGATCTGCTGGACAATGATCTGCTAAGTTCACACGCATTAAATCTAGGCGATGCGATGGCAACAGCGATGAAAGTCTGTTTACTGACGATAGTTGAACGTGACAACGTCATACAGCTGTTCACGTGGACGCATCGCTCACTCAAGTAGGAGAGAGACAGATGTCGAACGCTGTCGAACGCGGAGGCCGATTGTGCCTCTTTGTCGCTTGTTCCACGCTCTCGTTTGCACTTCAAGCCTTAAATGGAACGCCTCAGAGCGAAGTAACGCCGCATGATTCATATTTTTTCGTGCGTGCAGCAGACTCCTTCAAATTATAAGACGTTGTCACGTCAAAAAAACACGGGAATATTTGTGACTAATATTCATATTAAAATTTTAGTCTACCAGAATTTCTATACCAATATTTCGTGAACACAGTACGAAATTCAATGCATGAACAAATTTGCGCACATTAATAATGCTGCCACCGCCATGGATAGTTTGCGTATGGATTTTCCATTATCGTTGGCGACTGCTGAAAATAGCCAGATCAATGGAGTCTGAAATGGATAATGGGTTTTGTACTGACGAGGTAAATTTTGTTAAATAAATATTGAAGACAATTCACTCCCTTGTATTTGCATCGTCAGTTTGAGAAATGGTATCACCACATTACCTACTTACTACTAGTTTTACTACTAGGCTTCTTGAGTTACTTCTCTCTTTAGGTCTTTATATGTCTGTGTCTTGTGTCTGTGTGTGTTTATCTCTTAGTGTTTGGGTGTGTGTGTGTGTGTTGTTTGTTTGTATGCCTCAAGTTGATGGACGCAGGAAAGTGCATCGTAGGGCACGTTCCTGACGTGCGTGACCTACGAGGCAATACTATAAAAAACGTCAAATATAAAAAAAAACAATAATTTAAATACTGCTTTTATTTGCAATGATATCTTTTCCCCGTCAGTACCGCGATGCATATTCTATACGCATAGGTACCTCCTATCCTACTGTCTGACGCATTGTTGGAACTTGAATAGTACATTATTGCAAAGGCAGCGAAATAGGCAATTGCAGGTCGAGTATGAGTTTGAAGGCCGAGCCGCAGGCGAGGACTTCAATGATACGAGACAGGCAATTGCCATTTCGGCCGAGGCATATATAGTGCTTTTCTTAAAAAAATGCAAGGAAATAAAAAATAAATTTACGTAATTTTATTTTTTATTAACCAAATAACAACAAACTACGCTTTACCGCCATTTTTTTATTTTTTTTTACCGTTTGTGCCGAAAGGTAAACGTTTCTGTGGCTATACAGCCACGAGAACGCAATGTGTACGATAGATGAAAGAGTTCTAAATTCAAACAGCACACCGTTTCATACAACATTGCCGGAGCGAGAACGCGCCGGGAAGTGATTTAGGTTTTTCAGTCTACGTAAATGATACTTCGCGTGTTCTATATTCAAAAGTAATGACAATATTTCCGCGCATGTTTAAGAAAATTAATATTTAATTTAAGCTATTCTCGACTTTATTGCCTGTACTTATGGTATTTGGTATTAATAACAGAGATTTACTTACTTAGGCCTGTATTCAGACACCGTGCTTGAGTCTGAGTCGAGCCTCAAATATAGATTTTTGTAATTGTAATTGTAGTAGTGTAATTTTGTAATTGTAGTAGTAGTAGAGCTCTTTGTGAAAGGCTCGTCCGGAGAAGTACTACCACCATGCCTATTTCTGTCGTGAAGCAGCATTGCTGTGTTTCGGTTTGAAGGTGTTGGTGCCGGTGTAATTACTGGCACGTGAGGCTGAATATATGGATGCCTCCAGTTGATGGACGCAGGGCAGTGCATCGTAGGGCACGTTCCTGACGTGCGTGACCTAAGAGACATTGCTTTGTTATAGGCGATGGTTACCACTTAACATCAGGTGGGCCATATGCATGTTCCATCAGCTAGTTACATAAAAAAAAAAATGGAGAACTGTCAAATAGACTATGCTTGAGGCTCGACTCAGACTCAAGCACTGTTTCTGAATACAGACCTGTCTTATTTATTTCTCTCTATTTATTTAGTGAGTACACAATTATAAGGTACTTTACCTATTTATTATGTTTAGGGTTTTTAACGTAAATAAGAAGTTTACCTAACGAATATGATAGATAGATAGAACTCTTTATTGTTGCAATGTTTTTTTTATTGTATCCAACGAAATAAATACAGAAACGATTAAAAATAATAAGTAAAACGGGCGGCCTTATCGCTAAGTGCCATCTCTTCCAGACAACCTTTGCGAGGAAAGGATAGATCATCGGATAGATGGCGGTTTACAAAAAGTTTTTAAAGCTGATATAAAAATAATAATAATAAAATCAACTATTTCACCGAGAACAAATATTTGTGTGGTGAACATAAATGTTTGTTCTCTGTCTGGGTGTTATATTGTATTCTAAGTATGTATTTACAAAAAAAAAATGTATTCAAGTATTATATCAGCTATCTGGTTCCCATAGTACAAGCTCTGCTTAGTTTGGGGCTGGGTAGTGTTGTGTGAATTGTCCACAATATTTATTATTTATTATTTAACTTGCAAAAAAAAACTGTAAATACATCATGCTGAATATATATGAATAATGTTTCTTATACTCATACTCATACTCATATTATTTATTGCAATTATTATGTCATATTATTTATTGCAATTATTATGTTATACTTTTCGTTATGTAAGATAGTACGTACCACTTCATTATTAACCCCTGAACGCAAGGTACCTTGGGTTCAAAGCCCGCTTTATTAGTTTTGTATTGGTTATGAGTTCGGTACAAATAAAAATGAAAATCCCAAGTTTTCAGACGATATCTCGGCCGGTTGCGTGACTACTCGTGATACTCGTGAATAGTTGACAGAAACGAATTGGTTTTCGAACGTTGGCTATAGCGGTGAAATAAATGGAATTTTAAAATTGGAATTGATTTTGTGTCATGAAAAAATAAAAGACGATTCCTCGGTTTTATGAAAAAGTTTGCGTTGTTCAAAATAAATGAAAAAAAGTTTTTATGCAAAACTCGTTTGAGTTTTAATAAAACTTTTTATCAGCTTGATTTGCCGGTCATTTTATTTACTGCTACGCCGTAGACTCGGCTCGCAGCGTTGCGTGGGAATATTAAATCATAAGTTCTGGTACAATAAAAATGATGGAGCAAGCAGATGACCTACCTGATGTTGTGCTGTTACTTACTTTAACAAGAATAAGTAAAGAGGCCGTAAGAGACCAATGAGGTCTTTACGTAAATTAGACGTACAATATCATATTTCTACGAATTTTTGAAAATATACCATTTCTGTTCAGGATAAATAACAAATAATTGGGAGTTATGGAAATGATCGACGGTACCTAAATAGGTACCTATTTAGGTTTACTAAATAAAACAATGACTTTAAATAATTAAAAAATTGCCTTTGTACTTTTCTTTTTCCTTATAAACAAATATCTGCAAGCACCTTGACTTATTTACTTATATAGATTGTACATAATTACTGTCTTCAAAATTACGTCTTTGTGTTACTTTATATATGTTTTGTTTTACCCTAACTAGGTTTACTTTAAGTGTAAGATCTATTGATGGACGTAGGTCTTTCCCAAAACCTATGTCCATCAATAGATCAATAGACTGATATCATTTGATGGTGATGATAGCATGAACACAGTAATTTACAATTTCTTTAATACTTATTTATAACAGGTACCAATATAATAACACTATAAGTTAGTCATTCTATTTTGTAAGTGGATAGCTATATTGTACGCCCGAAATGGGTAGGCGGTTGGAACATAATTACTTTTAAGATCTTATACACAGATTTACAATAAATGATTCTGAATCTGAATTCCCCAAATCATTCATTTTCGAAGAACTCCTCAGTCAGTGGGACCAGAGACAACTGGTCGTAGGTATAGGCATCGAAGAACCTTTGCGTGACGTTCATGGCGTAGTCTATGGCGTAGTCAAGGATAGGTCCTCCGAACTCACTGGCGAACATCTGGGCATCAGTGTTCAGGACCTGGAGGACGTTTGCACCTGGAAAAAACGAGTTCATATTAAGTTTATTTATAAAATCCTAGAAGAACAGGATGCTAAATAAAATGTTCAATGTTCTTTGAGCGAATTCTTAAAAACTTCTCTGTTTAAAAATAAAAATATAAATAAATATTGTGGACAATTCACACAACACTACCCAGCCCCAAACTAAGCAGAGCTTGTAATATGGGAACCAGATAGCTGATACAATACTTGAATACATTTTTTTTTTTTTCTAAATACATACTTAGAATACAATATAACACCCAGACAGAGAACAAACATTTATGTTCACCACACAAATATTTGTTCTCGGTGGGGATCGAACCCACGACCTACGGCGCAGAAGGCAGAGCTACTACCAACTGAGCTAGAGGCCAGTCAACCAACTGAGCTAGAGGCCAGTCAGTTTATCCTAGAGCTATTACTTGTCATGTGTCACATACGGTTTTGCTCGATCGAGCTATCATGTCGAGTTATAACCATGGCATGGGCTTTCGTCCACACATTCAGCATTAACAGAGTTGGGTGTTAATTAGATAATTTATTATCTAGATAATTATTTGTCGCTGAAATTACTGGCACGTCAGGCATCTGTATGCCTCAAGTTGATGAACGCAGGGAAGTGCATGGTAGAGCACATTCCTGACATGCGTGACCTACGAAGCAATGCTTTGATAGGCGATGGTTACCACTTAAAACCAGGTGGGCCATATGCTTGTTCCCTTGGTCATATGCCTGGTAGAGATCGCTGTTAGCGATAAGGCCGCCCATTGTATTACTGTGATTTTTAAGGTAAAAACTGTATCCTGCTTAGTTGTGTGTCATTGTCTATGCTAATATTATAAAGAGGAAAGATTTGTACCTATTTTTGTATGTTTGTAATGAATAGGCTCAAAAAGTACTGGGCCGATTTAAAAAAATATTTCACCAATAGAATGCTACATTCTTCCAATTTGACATAGGCTACATTTCATTTTGAAAAAAATTAGGGATCCTTGGTAAAATTTGAACAATGTAACCGAAGGTGTAGTAAAATGAGTTTAAAATGTCTTTCGTCGAATGCGCTGCCGAAACTATTAGCGATAGAACAAAATAATGTACAACAATATTGTCTACCCCGTGCGAAGCCGGGGCGGGCTGCTAGTAATCAATAAAGAATAAGTATCTATCTATCTATCTTGTTCCATCAGAAGTTGTTTAAAAAATAGTATATTTCATTACAAGTGCGGAAAGGCTGTCATTGCAAAGAGTTCCGACAAATGTCTACCCGAGCCGAAGGCGAGGGTTGACAGTCGGAACAAGTTGCAATGACGTTTCTTCCGCACGTGTACTGAACGACTATTTTTAATACAGTTGCGAAAAAATGAAGCAATTTAATAAAATAATAAAAAAACTATTTGCTTTTTTCTCTTCTCTCCACGCAATAAGTTCGTCGTATAATATGTTCTCCGAAGCATTTTTTGCAATTATACTGAGTTCCGGTGGTGTTAATTCAAAAAAACTAGGGTCGAAATTACTCATTTTGTGCAACAAACAAATAAACTCGCAAAGAAAATTTCTGAAAAATGGCGCCAGCCGTAGAATATAAGCATTTTTTTTTTCTTCACCCATTCTGGAAGGCAAAGGGAACTATACCCATACAGCCAAGTCTTCAGTAGATTTTTTTTATTGATATGAATTGAAAATGAAATTAATGAGATGAAATGAAATGAAACCTAACATAACTCATTCAATCAAATAATTTAATCTGTTAATGAAACAAATTAGTAGCTTCTTTTTAGAAATATACGTATTTGCATGAATCATAAAAACTTCGATGAATTTTTTTAGTAAAAACTTCATGGTTGGTTTTTCTTTTTAGACATTATTTTGACAGTTGGGAGAGAAAAAGCACTAGTGCGGGAAAGGTAAAAAAAAGCACGAGTGTGTAAAAGCCCACATCCCGAACGCTATACGACCCTGCAATACGCCACTTTTTGAGCAACTGTATTAAAAAGGAATTTACGTACTTATCCTAGGGTTCCCTCTGATCAGATTGGTAAGGTTTAGCTTCAGGTCGGTTCCGTAGTCCGCTTTGTACTTGTAAGAGTTGATCTTGTAGTGTCCCTCGCCTGCTTCATTTCGCACCACTCGTTCTACCACGTCGAGCCGGATTCTTTGGTTCCCTGTGAGAAAAAAAAACATGTGAGCTTATGGCCAATTATATTGGAGTTTTTAGGTCTACTCCGTCATGACTTATCGATTGTTTATGCCCCCCAAACCTATGAAATGTGCCCACAGTGGCGGATTCCCAGTCTAGGCCCCTAATAGGCCCCAGATCATGTGCCGCCCCTTTTCAGTACCCATCATATAGACTACTAGCGGCCGCCCACGGCTTCGCTCGCCCCGCAGCCGTTACGCCCCGTTGATTTTTCTTTTAAAAGTTTTTCCTCTTTTTCTCCGCTTAGGGAAATAATTTTCCAATTTCCTTTCTTAGTGCACCCCTATGCTATAAAACGAACATACCCTCCAAGTTTCATGCTTCTAGGACTTACGGCTTAGGCTGTGCGTTGATTGTCAGTCAGTCAGTAACGTAAGAGTTTTATACATTTAGATCATTATGTGCATAATGAATTTACTTTATTGGCAAGTTTTATCGAAATCGAAATGAGAAATGTATCCTTCCTCTTTTCCTAAATATATAAAACTAAGCACCGTAGATCTTAAAAAAAGTGATTTACGAAGATACTATACGTCGCGTTTCGATTCGGTCTGCCGATGGCGGCGCCGAAATATGCAGCCTTTTAGATATTGATGTACTTTACATTTAAGGAGTGACCGAACAAAACATGATAATTCCATGATGTCTAACTTTTCACAAAAGGTCAAAAACCGGCAACTACTTTTGCCTTTGCACAATTAAAGAAAATATGGGTTCTAATGAATAAATAACTGTAAAAACTTATTAAGCATGGTTTTTTATTTTTTTTTATCAATGAAAATATCATGATTTGCATCAAACTTTCAACTTTAGAGGCAATTTACTGCAGGAATAAGCACGATTTGAACCACACCAACTTAAAGGGCGACGTAATTTATGGTATTCTGTCGAATGTCATAGCTAACTTTTTTTTTACAAAAAGTGGAATTATCATGTTTTGTTCGGTCACTGCTTATTTGATATATTTCTTCCAGATTTTTTGACACAATATGCCGCCCATAATATCTGCCGCCCTCGAGCCCGGGCCTACTGTGCCTTAGAGCAAATCCGCCACTGAATATGCCTTAAAGTTATGATCATTGAAATAAATTATTTGTGTTTGTATTATGCTGAAACTGATCGCTGTCGCCATCATAATTATTTTATGCGTAAAACATCAGTATTCAGTAGCAAAAAAATAATATTAAGAAAGTTTTTTACTTGTTTTTTTAGAATATTTTAAGTTGTTCAAGTCGAAAATTTTCGAAAATTCAAAGGGTGTTCTATCTCTGGAATTTCGCTTGACCATACTTTCTGGGACACCCTGTATACTCACAGATTTTAACTTTAGCGCTCCCCTCAGTGTCCAAGTTGAAGAGAAGTAGCCTCCCCAGCAGACTGTAGGTCCCTCTGATCGTGAAGTTACAGTGCATATCGAATATAAATGTTCTTATTTCTCGGCGGGACCTGAAAGTTAATTAAAAGTAAGGTACAGTCCTATAGAACACCAAATGTATATTATAATATCATTGGCCCTAAACCTCTTCTTCTTCCTGCCCTTAAGAGGCCGGCGGAGGGCGAGTTTTCATACAAACGTAATACCAAAATGATTACTAATGCAGTTTTTCACTAGGTATATTATTGTAATAATTGTATTTGTATTGTATTTTTCTAGGTTCCTGAACAGTTTTAATTTTAAATTACTTACCTAAAATGAAATTAACGCCAATCACATTTTGCAATGAAAAAAATGTGCAAAATGCGATTGGTGTTTATTTCATTTGAGGTAAGTAGATTAAAATAAAAACTGTTCAGGAACCTAGATAAATACTATACGAATACAGTTATTACAATAATATAGTGAAAATCTACCTAAACTAGTAATCATTTTGGTATTACGTTTGTATGAAAATTCGCCCTCCGCCGGCCCCTTAACTATACTTTATGTATGTGTTTATGTATGTGTTTATGTATGTGTTTATGTGCAATATGTATATTCTCCTCTTCCATTGTCCTCAATCAGACGTCATCTCTGTATTCACTTCTTTCTTATCCATGTCATCATTCACACTGTTCATCTATCCCTTCTTTGGCCTACTTCTACCCACATATACATCTACATTCATACTCATCATTCTCCTAGTCACGTGACTTTCATCCCTCATGACATGCCCATTGGCCTTATAAACCTATGTTTCAAATAAAGCTTTCCCACTCATCAAAGGCTTACGAAACAAAAAGCTTTCAATCCTATTTTAAGTAAGGTAAGTACATGCTGCCATTAAAATCCTTGTACCACACTGGTTCGAAAGAATAAGTGACATATGTATACACAAGAAGAAGAAGATGCACTTGAATGTATACAGTTCCTAAGTTTCAAAGCAGTGTGTATAGCATAGCAATAGTACATTGTTACCCGAGTGTTGAAAGTCACGTTTTTTGAGTCCCGAGACGGGTTTGGCGCCAGAGCGTTAGCGAGGGCGCCAATGGAGCTTGAGGGACTTAAAAGACTTTCACCCGAGGTAAACACTGTGCTTTTCATTACGAATACAAGGAAAGTAAAAATAAAAACATGAATGAAAAATTTGTGAAAATGAAGATTGAATTGCCGCCTTCCCGGTTTTTTTTTTCTTTTTCTCTGGCGGGCCTTCGGCTACGGCTCGCCAGCATTATTCAGCCATTATTTTCATTTTCATAATTTAAAAAATGGTAAATTGTTTGCTCAAATCTATGTTATTTTAAATAAATAGTTGAAGTTATATATTAATCAAGTAATTTAGAAGATATATTATTTATTTAATACTATCTTTATGATATTTAAATTTTACATTGCGCTCTAATTAGAGTTTTTAAACTTCTTACCGTTGTAATGGGTTTCCAACCTACTTGCTGAATAAAAAGTTGGAATTTGGTTCAACCTCCTTGCAGTTTAGAAAGTTGGAACATGGTTGAATAAAATAGAACTTGTTTTTTTTTATAATTTGACAGCTGTCAGTAGAAAGCGATTCTCCCTAGGGCTGAAAGTTTTACTTTCAATTAGGCCCCTCAGGCAACTTCAGACCTACTTTCAGAGTATGAGTAATGAAAAGGACATTTGACAACGCTCACAGCTTAGTAGGCCTACCACAAGCTCTGTCTGGCTCTGTGTCTGGCTCCGGTTTAGAATCTGTGTGAGTATTCACCAGTGTATTACATTGTGTGTGTGACGTTACAACGTAGGGTTAATTTAGACAGCACTCACACAGACTCAAAACCAGAGCCAGAGACAGAGCCAGACAGAGACTGTGGTAGGCCTACAGTTGGTAATAGCTCTGCTTTTTGCGCTTGGTTTTTTAATTATTTATTTTTACAGGGCAAGATTAAAGGCTGAAAAATAAATGATCTAATCACTATCAGATTTTCATGATTTTTCCCTGTAAATAAATATTATGGGCATTCCACAAAACACTATCTAGCCCTAAACTAAGCTACTATGGCAACATAGCTGATATTTAAACGATATCAATTATATACATTTTTGGAAATATTTACTAAAAAAAATTATATCCTAGAATCTAGAACATTATAAGACCTTGAAAGCCTTATAGCCAAAATGAGTTATCAATATTGACTAGTATAATTAGTTGGCTATTTATGTAGACGTTAGGTTACTAGGCACAACATTCACTCAGTGTTGCAATAGGTACAGGTCAAGACGCGGTGTGCATTACTGGTATTTTTCTAGACTCCACTCGAAGTCATTGCGTACCCGGTCAAAAAACCAGCAGCCTAGTAGCTTTTTTTATTAGATAAGCTTTGGAACTAATATAATCGTTTTGGCTCCACCTTCAATAAGTAAACCTCAAGTGAATGGAACTCATTGCCGTCGGCAGTTTTTCCTGACAACTACAATCTCGGCCTCTTCAAGGCAAGAGTGAATAGGTCTCTTCTAGACCATCCTGCTTCATCGTCGGCTAGATCGTCGCTTACCATCAGGTGAAATAGTAGCCAAAGGATGGCCTATTCAATGTAAAAAAAAAACTTATAAAATAGAAAATAGCTCATCTGATGTTAAACGGTAACCTCTGCCTGTAAAAATCGCATTACCTCACAGAGCACGGATGCAGTTTTTTTTCAGAATATGAGATTGCATTGCGTTCATCACTTTGAGGCATCAAAGTGTGTACACGCATGCCTGTAATTTGACTGGCTCCCGAAATAAAACCCGCACCAATACTGCTATCCCAGCGTGTGTAACTGGGAACTCCCCAAATAATGGGACAGACTATTGGACTCATTTTAGGCTAATCTTCTTGTCGCATCACTAATTCTTCCGAACCGGTGTGGTAACCTCAGAGAGGCTCTGAAGTAATAAACAATAATCTTATCTTACTTCTCACATCTGATGGACCGAAGACAATGAAAAGATCGAGGATAGCCGATCAATGGGGAAGGCTCAGAATCATCTTTCTGGAAGTGTATGGGATGCCTATGTCTAGCAGTGGACTTCTTCAGGCTTATGATGATAATTACATCCAAAGGTTTAGGTCTGGAAGAGATCGTTCTTAGCGATAAGACCGCCCATTGTACCACTTGTTTTTTTTTGTAAGTATTCTTATTTTGTTATTTGAAATCTTTCACTATGATGTATAATAAAGTTATATTCTATTCCACCCGATCCCATCCCATTCCATTCCATTCCATTCCATTCCATTCCATTCCATTCCATTCCATTAAATTCAATTCTATTACTTACGAAACGTTATCAGGCACACAGGAGCTCAACCCCACCAGCTTCGCATTATGGAAGGTCATCTTCAAGTTCCCCGGCAGCACGATGCTGATGTTCTTGTCCAGGTGTAGTGGATCCAGCGCTGGGATCCCTGCTTCCGGGATGCCTTTCACGATGCCGGGGATAGCGTCCAGAGTGGCTTGGGTGAAGCATTTGTCTGTCAGCTCAGCGCATGGGTGAATGTAGTCAGCTGGAGGATTTGTATTACGATTGTAAGGAATAAATACATTGACTTTTCTGCTTTCGTAGAGTGCTATCTCTTTCTGACGCACATTACGCTCTAAGAACTGGAGAGCACTGGTGGTCTAGTGGTAGTGGCCCCGCCTTCCGATCCGAAGGTCGTGGGTTCAAATCCACTCGTGTACCAATGAGTTTCTCTATCGAAAAATTTATGTGCACTATGCCAGTACTCTCAAAACGGTGAAGGAAAACATCGTGAAGAAACCAGCGTGTTGTAGAACCTAAAAAAGTTCGGGCAACACGTGTCAAGGGTCACGCAAAAAGGGCCCATTAGCGGCCTACTTGCGGAAAAACCTGCCCGCACATCAAGTGCGCATGATAAAACTTGCCGAAACTTGCTCTAAGAAATGAAATAAACCGATGTGCAATATTGTTTGCCTACCACATAAACGTGTAATTGCTAATTGTGTAATCGTTGTAGCAGTAGAGCTCTTCGTGAAGGGCTTGTCCGGGGAAGCCTATTTCTACCGTGAAGCAGCATTGCTGTGTTTCGGTTTGAAGGGTGCAGGTGCCAGGGAAATATTGAGGCTAAACATCTGTGTGCCTCAAGTTGGTAGACGTAAGGCACGTTCCTGACGTGATTGACCTACGAGGCAATGCTTTGTTATAGGCGATGTTTACCGCTTAACATCAGGTTGGCATAAGCTTGTTCAATCGGCTAGTTATATAAACAAATTGACAGCCCTCACAGTTTAGTTGGTAGGAGCTCTGTCTTCTGTGCTTAAGGGCGTGGGTTCGATCCCCATTGAGAACAAATATTTGCGTGGTGAACACAGAGTTTCTTCTCTGTCTAAGTGTTGGCGGTTAGTGGCTTCCTTATTTACGAAAAAAGTATATAAGTTAATTATCAGCTATCTGGTTCCCATGGTACAAGCTCTGTCAGCAGATAGTGCCTAGATAGTGGCTAGTGTCTGAAGGTGAATAGCGTGGAAACCCATGGCAAGTTGGCAAGTTTATCATGCGCACTTGATGTGCGGGCAGGTTTTTCCGCAAGAAGGCCGCTGGTGGGCCCTTTTTGCGTGACCCTTGACACGTGTTGCTCGAACTTTTTTAGGTTCTACAACACGCTGGTTTCCTCACGATGTTTTCCTTCACCGTTTTGAGATTGAGAGTACTGGCATAGTGCACATAAATTTTTCGACAGAAAAACTCATTGGTAGGTACACGAGTGGATTTGAACCCACGACCTTCGGATCGGAAGGCGGGGCCACTACAACTAGACCACCAGTGCTCTCTGGAAACCCATGGCTTAGTCAGATCTGCACGTATAGCCCGTTCAGGGTATAGGTGCAGGTTCAGAGTTCAGTCTTAAGCAGTTTTACTTCAAAACGCAGTGTATACTAGAGCATACATCCTTGGTGAACGTGTCCTATGAGGTAACCGCCCAACTTCAAGTGGGTCATCTTAAGGAAAAACTTACGCAACGGAATAAGCTGCAAGGTCCCAAAAACGCAGAAGCACAACACTACAAACACGCACAATTGGACCTCCATCATGCACTTTTTTTCCACACTATTAAAGTACTCTTTGCTACTTTGTAAAGAAGGAGGTCCTCAGATTTTTTTTCTTAAAAAAAAAACCCAGTCAAGGAATAAACAGAAACGACTAGGCGGTATGATCTTTAATAAGCCTACTTCGAAAGAAGCGAAAAGAAAATAAATTTTGATCAAGTTCTTTTTGGAACAAATCTATTTGCGTAAGTATTTATGTATCTTCTAGTATAATACGTGCACACTATCCAAGACAGTCTGTCAATGTGTTTTGCAAGTCTTCAACGGTCGGGTGTTGCAAGGCAGCGACGGGTGAAGCAATAGCACAGTACATGGGGTATAAGATTTGGTGGGACCGACCTGGCTTCAAGGATTTAAGCCGCGGTTTGGAGTATTCTGCTTTCGGAATGAAACCACAAGCTCTGCTTCTGGCTCTGCTTTTGAGTCTGTGTGATTGCTCACCAGTTTATTATACTGTGTGTATGACGTTTCGACTTCGTGTTTATTTTGACAGCTCTCACACAGTCTCAAAACCAGAGCCAAAGACAAAGCTTGTGGTAGGCCTACTGACAGACACGATCGGGGAAGTACTACCATGCCTATTTCTGCCACAAAATAACGTTGCTGTGTTTCGTTTTAAAGGTTGCTGATGATGAGGCTTAACGCCGTCAATATAGTATTTTATATGGTAAAAAAGAGGTTTTTGCATCTATGGTAGATGATTTATATAGCGTCAGGAGCAACTGGTGATTACTCATGCCCCTATTACTTGCGAGACGCTAGGGGCAGGGATTTAGATGGAATAGGCTTGCCCAGCTCCTATACCATCCTCTCAGCTTAGTCGGCCTAATCCACAAGAAAGACATGGTCAATACGTGCGGAGCTAAGCCGCGGGTTTCCTCACGATGTTTTCCTTCGCCGTTTGAGAGCACTTGCATTGTGTACAACGTTGCAGCTAGCATTAAAACACAACCTTAAATTATACAAACGTGACCCCTATAAAAACTGTGGCTGTTCTTGCCTATCTATGACTGGCCTTTCAGCTCAGTTGGTAGCTCTGCCTTCTGCGCCGTAGATCGTGGGTTCGATCCCCACCAAGAACATAAATATTTGTGTGGTGAACACAGATGTTTGTTCTCTGTCTGGGTGTTATATTCTATTCGTAGTATGTATTTACAACCAAAAGTATGTCAGTATTATAATTAAGCTATCTGGTTCCCATAGTACAAGCTCTGCTTAGTTTGGGAATGGATAGTGTTGTGTGGATTTATAATTAAGCTATCTGGTTCCCATAGTACAAGCTCTGCTTAGTTTGGGAATGGATAGTGTTGTGTGGATTTATTTATTCAGTAGTACTTATAACAAGGGTCACTTTGAAACGTATTAAAGCTAGGTGAGTCGAGGTGCCAGTTCCACGCGACCAAATCTAGAATTTGTATCCCCATAGTCGGGGGTATAAGTTTTTAGTAATATTGACTGGTTCACCATGAACCGATAACATCCCATCCAATGGAATACCGATTGAATAGAGAACATGATATCTCAATTTGAAGTCCCTGATCAAATACTGAGCCACAATGATCAATTTAGCGATCACAATAATGAATAGCTTTTCTCACGGTGGCTTAAATGAGGATAGTCGCCAGACACCATTGAGCCAGTGTTGGCATCAATGGGCCATTGGTGGTCGTTGTCGGTGCCCAATGGCCCATTAAATAAGTCTGGTAACGCACGTTTTGTTGACTTCCGGCAATTTGATAATGATTTTATTGATTCATGACGATCAATGGGTTTTTTTATTATATGAGATGAAAAATATTATAATCTAGATTATTTTTATCACGCACTTTTTTTCAAAACCACACATTAAATTGTAATTAAATAAAAGAGTGTTTTTTTTCTATAGCAAATGCATATAGCGCAGTATAAAAAGTTTTATTTTCATTGTATAAGAAAAGAGGTTATTTCACCAAGGAGTTTTGCATAGCTTGATATGTAACTTATCAAGCAAAGTGTGACGGTGAAGTGATTTGAAAATGGAACGTTTTAAATAATGCATTGAGTAGCACACTAGCACATGCCTCCTTACGCAGCCTTTTTGCACAGCACAGTAAATCCTACTTACTGAGCATGTATGATGTAAAATGAATTACTACTCATACCTATTTCGATGTAATAAAAACATAAGGATCTATAAAAGCGATTTAGTACAAATGATATAATAACGCCTCAACAGTTGATTAAACAATTAAAAAGGTAATTTAACAACCACATCCATATCAATCATATTTTATATTTTCCGTACTTACGGAATAATGCTCACGATTATGATGAGAATAGCGTCGTTTACTGTCAAGAAAAGGATGAGTTACGACGTCTTAAAATAAGATTGTTAATTAGGTAGTCAAGTAAGTACCGTATAAAAATCATAGCATTCGAATAATACATTACTTTAGCGGACAGCAAAAGAAGCATTGATGTACGAATGTATAAATACGTTAGTCCATCAATGCCTAGTTGCCAAGGCTTGTATAGAACTTTTTTAAAATAATGCGAGGAAATTAAAACTCATTTTGTCAAATGTAATTACGACAAACAACTAATTTTTCTCGCGTTGAAATGTTGCCCGTATTCAGAAACAATGCTTGAGTCTGAGTGCAGCCTCAAGCATAGACTCTAGGTTTTTTTGTTCTCCATTGAAAAGTGTCAAAAATCTCTGCTTGAGGCTCGACTAGCATTGTTTCGGAATACGGGCCTTAGAGCATTTTTACAAGCCAGTTCTAAATTTAAATAAAACCTTTGATAAGCTATACCTCCTTGGTTGCCATGTTTTGGAGTAGAAGATCGTTCCATTTTTAAATTACACCTGGGGGCTAATTCTCGGGCCGATCTCGATCATTTTGAAATTTTATTTTAATACTTCTTTTCGAAGGGGGAATGGATAATTTCCTTGAGTAATTCATAAACGACCTCTTCGTAAAAGGCTTGACAGCTACGATATACGGAAAACGTACAAAAAGTGCGGGGTTGTGAAAAGAAGCAATAAAATAAAATTTCAAAATGATCGAGATCGGCCCGAGAATTAGCCCCCTGTACATAGTTTATACGACAGTAATGGATCATACAACTTTTGCCGCTGTATTTGGCTTATTTATACACTTTTTACAGCAATTTTGATTTATCTGGAAAAAGATTGTCAAAAAAATTTCCAAGTATGTTGGAGAAAAATTCATAAGTTAAGGCCATGGACGAGTCCGTAAGAGTTCCCACAGCCCCGGCACTAAAAGGTGCAGAGAAGGACCACCATTGGGTTTTAGTCGGTAGGAGTCCGACATAACTCTTCCGTTACTCGCCACAACGGAAGAGTATCCATGAGGATTTCCCAACGATAACAAAAAAAAAATATGAACAAAATGCTAAAGGCAGTTAGGTAGTAATTTGTGATAGATTTCGTAGTAGAATGCAATTTCTGCCGCTAAGCATTGTGACGTAATGGTTGCAGGCCGAACTGACCGCTCAAAATCAGGTAGCCCATCACTTATATCATACAAAAATAATAATGGTTATAATCTTTCTTATGAGATTTTCACCCACCGGCCTATCACAGAGAGCCGTATTAAAAAGTTTCAAACCAATATTGAACTGAAAGTGTCCCTCATGCCTTGTCTGACTGACCCGAATGATCTTTTCTCCAACTTATCAAATTTAATTAATGATGAACATAAGGATACGTTTAAACTTAAAACATGTAAAGCTAGTGTTAGTGTCGCGTTCGCTGACTGGGCCACCCCAGGTATTTACAAAAGTAGGAATACATTATATGAGCTGTATGCTGCTAGGGAATCAATGCTCAATGACCCAGCATTTATTCTACATATTAAAAACTACTCTAAAGCATTTAAAAGAGCTTGTCACGCAGCAAAATCATTGCATATCAAAAGAAAAATTGAAAAATCCACAAATAAAATTAAAGCTACCTGGAAAATAGTCAATAATGAGACTGGCAAATCAAAACTCCGTAATAAAAAAATTCATTTGAAAGTAAACAATAATCTTTAGACAACAAACATTGAAGTAGCCAACGCGTTTGATAGTTTCTTGTCCAGTATCCCTAAAGTAGTGACATCGTCTTTAAATTCCTCGGCCTCTGGTGCGATGGCATTGTTAGAGTCTAGTGTTAAAAAATGTAATAATATCTTTAGTTTTAAATACATTAATGCTGACAAAATCGTGAAGACATTTAAATCGTTAAACATTAAAAATACTGAAGATTTATGGGGAATGTCTACAAAACTACTCAGTACTATTATAACTGATATTGCACCGTGTCTAGCGTATATTTTTAATAGATGTGTTGATGAGGGTGTTTTTCCTGATTTAATTAAACCTAGTAAACTCATTCCCCTGTTCAAATCTGGAAATGCAAATGACCCTGCTAACTATAGACCTATCTCAGTATTGCCTACGCTAAGTAAAATATTTGAGAAAGTTATTCTTACTCAGTTGTTATCACATTTTAACCTAAATGGGATACTTCATAGCCACCAGTTTGGATTTACGAAAGGTCGATCAACGACTGATGCTGGTATTCTACTCTTAAAGCACATATATGATGCCTGGGAAAACTCACAAGACGCGATTGGGGTATTCTGCGATCTTTCCAAAGCTTTTGACTGTGTAAATCATGCTACATTAATATCTAAACTTAAACATTACGGCATTCTAAATCGCTCCATTGACCTAATACAATCGTACTTAACTGATAGAGTCCTTAAAGTTGATGTGAGCGGTGAGAGATCTTCTGGGTCAGTTATTGACATGGGGGTGCCACAAGGTTCGATATTAGGTCCTTTCTTGTTTCTAGTGTACGTAAATGACCTCCCTTTTTTTGTTAAAAAACTATGTGAAATAGTACTATTTGCTGACGATACCTCATTAATTTTTAAAGTTGATAGATTGAAGGATAATTACGATGACGTTAACGCATCTCTGTCGCAAATACTTAACTGGTTTAACGTTAATAATCTTTTACTTAATGCTAAGAAAACCAAGTGTATTAAGTTTACCTTACCAAATGTGACTCTCCGGCCAACTAATATTATACTTAATGGAGAGTCACTTAACCTTGTAGATTCTACTATCTTCTTAGGACTTAATCTTGACAAAAAATTGCAGTGGGGACCGCAAATCAAAGCACTTGCTGCCAGACTAAGTTCGGCTGCATATGCAGTTCGGACTATAAGATGGCTCACTGATGAAGCTACAGCTAGGCTAGTTTACTTCAGCTACTTCCATAGTGTTATGTCTTACGGTATCCTTCTCTGGGGGAAAGCAGCTGATATTCAAACTATATTCGTTTTACAAAAAAGGGCCATACGTGCCATCTATAAAATGAAATCACGAGACTCATTGAGGGAGCGATTTAAGGAAATTAATATCCTCACAGTAATTTCACAATATATATATGAAAACTTACTGTACACTCACAAACACATCTGTAGCTTTCAGAAAAATTGTGATTCACATAATATTAACACTAGAAATAAAAATAAACTTCATATTCCCAAATTTCGTTTACAGAAGGTAAATGGGTCTTTTATGGGGAACACTGTACGCTTCTACAATAAACTTCCGGAAAATGCAACTAAGCTTCCAATTCGGAAGTTTAAAGCCTATATTAAGAGTAATTTGATAAAGAAAGCGTACTATACTCTAGATAGCTATATGAATGATAAAACTGCGTGGCCCGATGTCCCGGTCACTCTACCCATAGGAAGCTAGCATGTCAATTTGCTATGTCTGTACCTACTATTTAATATCCTATTTTTATATCTGTGTAGATACTTTATTATAACTTTGAAGCGTAGCGTGTGCTGTCTTTGAAACTTTTGCTTTTGTATAATTACATTGCATACGTCTGACTAAGTGAAGTGGCACCACACTGGAACTTCACTGCTATTATTTTAGACTATTTTTGATTTGTAAAAGGATCATATAAAAAAACGGTAGGAACCGAGACGTAGTTTGTTGCCTGTTCTTCTACGCTTGGTCGCGTGGAACTGGCACCTAGACTCACCTAGCTTTAAGACGTTTCAAAGTGATTCTTGTATCGTATTGAATAAACGCTTATTGAATCTTGAATCTTGAATCTATGAATCCCCAAGTAAGTACTCCATGGGGGAGAAAATTATTATTATTTTGAACCCCTTGCAATAAAAAAAAAGAGGCATACCGCTAAATATTAAATTAAGAAATTGGCATCTAACGCTACGCAATAAACTAACATAAATCTCATTGTGAAAGAAGTGATGTGGTGAAAGGATGTTAAATACTTACACAAATATCGCATAAAACTCGAAATTAACTAGAATAGACACAGATTAAGTAGTTTTACATACATATGTAACAGATACTACTCTCTATCGAGGTCAGTACTCTATTTTGAGCCTTATATCCATGATTTTAACGTTTATATTGGTCGGCATGGGTTTCGTCATCAAGGTCATCATCGAAGTAGCATAACAATATTCTAATTAGCATTGTGTCAAGTTGGCCAGAGGTTCTCAAAGTATGCGTCGCGGAATCGTAGAGTAGGTTAGACTAAGGGGGCTCTTTAACTGACTGGCCTCTCTTCTGAGGTTCTTATTCGCTATTTAATGTTTATTACGTCAACATGACACCTTGTTGCAATCATTTCTTGTCAAAGATGTGCTTTGTTTCAATCTGTTTTTTATTCCAATCGAAATTCAAAATCATGTCAAAACTGATAGATGCGACTAGGTTTTGATTGCAGCAATCACCCTACTAAACGTCAATGACCTTTTATATAAAAATCTGTCAAAAGATAAAATATGTTAAAAGATAAAATAAGTCATATAGTACCTATGTAATTTAGTTGTTAAAGTATTTGTGATATGTACACAAGGATACGCATCAGACTATACACTGCTAGCTCTTATGTCCTTGCAGTAAGCGTCATTTTTCTTTGTTTATAAGTAACTTGAGGTGTATCCCACTGTACCCTGTATTTTTAAGATCTATCTATAAGTATGTACTTTAAGTTACCTGAAATAAATGAATAATAATAAAAGATTAATAAAAGAGTTTTAAGTGCACCTCAAAGAGGCTCCTTTCGTGCACTTGACACGTTTTTTCGAACTTTAACTTTTACTACGTGGGTCGTTAACTTAAAAATTTTGAGAACCAGTAGGCCCGTACCCAACCGTATAACTAACGATGGTTCCCAGGGCCTGTCAGTATTGTGGTGAATAACTCAATCAAGTCGAGGTCATCGGTCAACTTTTTGGCTATCACATGTCATGGGGAATCCATTCCATTGGGATTATATACATGTCATTGTAACCATTTTACTATTTATCAACGGTGAAGGAAAACATCGTGAGGAAACCGGCATGTCGTAAACTAAGTGAAGTGGCACCACACTGGAACTTCACTGCTATTATTTTTGATTTGTAAAAGGATCATATAAAAAACAGTAAGAACCGAGACGTTTTGTTGCCTGTTCTTCTAGGCTTGGTCGTGTGGAGCTGGCACCTAGACTCATCCAGCTATAAGACGTTTCAAAGTGATTCTTGCAATCCTAATCATAAGTTCCAATGTGGTACCACTTCACTTAGTGAGACGTATGCAATAATACAAAAGCCAAAATTTCAAAGACAGCACACGCTACGCTATAGAGAGGTGACTATATAGGCAAGTTCGTGTACATTAAAAGATATTCTCCTTATTTAAAGTCAGCTAAAAAGAAAAACATATTCATATGAAAGGTAAGTACTTACTGGTATGAGTCTTCATTATGTTTACGTAGTCCGACCTCAGAAGTAGGATATATCGTGCAATATCTCTCCTCCATGGAGGTACTAGCAAAGATGCACGCCGCATAACAGTAAATCTAGTCGTGGGGCTTTTGCATGTGGGCCTGTGTCCATTTCCGTACACGACACGATATTAATCTCGTGTGTCTTGAAACTTTTGTGCTGATGAGCAATTCAATTCATTTTATTCGGTAACAATTAGTTAATCGTATTTGAAAAATATAAGCTGTTAGTTTATAACATAAAAAAAATAAAGAAAGAAGAGTATCAGACTCGTTCCATAAACAAAAACACTGATTTGTAAAAACAAGATGTCACGAAAGGACGAACAAAGATTGCTTGTAATTTTTTTTCTTGATGTTTTTCTTGGATATGTATGGGAAAGGTTGTCCAGCAGTAGACATCTTCAAGCTAATGATGATAATGACCTTTACCATGGAAACTGCGTACCTATTTTATTTTATGGGTGAATATACTATTTGCAAAATCAAATCTTAATTCTCATTAAAAACCCAGAAGTGAACCAACCAAGAAAAAATCAGCAACATCACTCACAAAGTTTGACTAGGTACATATATTACGATTAATCGATTACGTTTAGTTCAGAGCTTAGACATAGGTTAGATTGTCTAAGGTTCAGAGACATGAGAAACTTCTTGCTGATGTAGGTAAATGGGTTTCCAATCTCCTTGGTAGCCAACAAAAAGTTTTTACTGTTAAAGTTTGATCTAAGTTTTCCATGCGAGTGCCAACATCTACAAGGTTTTAATCCACTTTTGTCCCTGAGTTTTTGCGAATTTAGGATAAACATCTGCTGAAACTGAAAAATAAATCTATGCGATCCGATATACTAAGTATTTCGATTAATGACGCACTCAGCCCCTAAATCCTTGTCAACTGTCAACTTGTCCGAATAAATCAGCTGAAAGTCACTACAATAATAACTCAGGCAAGCTTTTTGTGCTTTGAAATTTTTAAATTTACTTACAAAATGTTTTCAGTGACTGCTTGTTCTTTTTTCAGTTCTTATTTAATGTCATTTAAGTGTTTTTACATTTGCGCACTCAGGTAAATCTATTATAAAAATAAACTATGTATTTTAAAAGACTGGCCTTTCATTTTCTTTTATTATTTCTTGATGTCTTCCTTAAAGTTTCCGTCAGCGGTCAAGAATCAAAGTCAAACTCAAAAACACATTAGATCGAAAAGATCTATTTAAAATGTCTTCTTATTGATATATGAAAAGGCGTAAAACTGGCACTAGGAAAAAAAATCTATGCTTGAGGCTCGACTCAGACTCTAGCACCGTTTCTGAATACAGTCTTTAGTGACAGTTCTACGCGACCAATTCTATAAGAACAGGAACGAAATTCTCGGCTTGGTTTCTACTGTTTCATTGTGTGTTCCTTTTACAAAAACAAACACCGAAATTACAAAATTAACCAAATGTTCACGCGACGCAAGTAGAAATAAAGTTGCATACTGCAGGTAAAATGGAAACAAACACGCCCCAGACAACGTTAGGAAGCTAAAAGTATGACTGAAATGTCGTACAAAGCAGCATTAACTCGAAATTATTGCTTCATAAAAATCTTTGCTAGTGCTTTTTGGCCTTTATGGCTTGGTACGAGTATATTAATTCATATTTTCCTCCAACGCTAGCATTTAATGCTACCTATACCTATCAAATATGTTTTTTTGACATCATAATTTGTTTATTTGTTTATTTATTAGAGTCACCAACATCGTATACACCAATTCATTCATAAATTATATAAAAAAAAAACAAAAAAACATGTCAATTGTCAAGTGCTACAAGAATTATAGGGACAGACTACATGCAATTAGAATTAGAGCTAATAAGCTAATAATCATAAGGTGTGGGACCGGATTTGAACCCATATCCTTGGAGCTCAGCCTGTATGTGTGTGTGTTGCCTCTCCTACAATTATAAATGACCTAGGTCAATCGATGGAATTAAGGCTAGTATAATGATAATGATGACTAATAAACACATAAAAAAACAAAACTTAGAAGAGAAGCAAAAGTGTACGAAGCTATTTAGAATTCCGTGCAATAATTTCCCAATCGCTAACATTACTGGATCTTCGACAAATATTGTTAAAGCTTAGATACGATCTAGACTTCCCAGTGGTGGTTGCATCATGCATTCCGTGCGCCCATCGCACGATGCAAGCCGTGAAGGACATGTGCAATACCTAGGTTCAATGTGAAGAATTCAATAATAGGCATGAAGACAGTAATCAAGTATCGCCAAAATATTTATCTGATCTAATGAAAAAGGATTCAAAGATTTTGATATATGTATTTATTCTCTTATTAATGTCGAGATTAATAATTTATTTGTCAAAATAAATCTACAAAATACAACAATCCGCCATGATGGCTCAAACACCGGTCAGGTCAGAGCGAATTACGTCACGTTTTCGTAAACGTCATTCCGATTTAGTACAAAAGCACCAATGTTTACTGTTGATATACTATAACCGTGACGTAATAACAGACGCCATGACACCAGCGAGCGTTTTGGCGTGAACTTGAAAATTTAAATTTAAATGTACTTTTATTGCACAACAACCTTAATTTTCTACAGAAATATGATATATTTTAGACTTATTAGATACTTCTGAATATGATAGAAGAGATTTTGAAAATTAGTCGTCAGGCCTATTCTGATTTATATATGTTTTTCAAAAACGTGCGTATATTTAATACCGTCCGCAGCTTTTTCGTCTTGTATCTGGTACAAGCGGCCTGTCCCGGCTTTGCACGGGTGGTCATTTATTTTTTAAACACACAAATATAGCCTATGTTACTTACTCATGGTGAATGTAGATTTACAATGGTGAAAGAATTTTTGAAATCGGCTTTTTAGTTTTTGGGTTTATTCATTCATTACAAACAAAAAAAAAATCTTTCCTTTTTTTAATATTAATAGTAAAGAAGTATAGATATAGATAATTATAGATTTTATCATTGAATATGACTATGCCCTATGTTTTTTAGGTATAACATACCTTATACTGAAGCTATTACAAGGGTATTTATCGCGTAAATTCAGTATATGTTATGATCGCGAAAGTTTAAAAAGTACTATTAAATACCTCGCCTCTCTTCATACAAAATCATTGATTCAAATCAGAATAACAGCAGTGGCTGCCGGCGCTAAACGATGCGGTCAAACGATTTAAAGTTCCATATTTAAACTTGGAACAACACAAGTATTACCTACTACGAGCTTAGCTATAGACATCTATTTTAGTTTTGCTCATCTCGTTCTATTTTTGAACAAAACGGCTTAAGCATTTTTTTTTATTATGGCGCTGGATAAATTTGTAGTAATTTTGCCGGTTTTTTAAATAAAACAAAAAAAGATCGATTTATTTCTGAAACAAACGAAAAGGTTTGAATAAATTGCCAATGTAGTAGAAGGTTTTCTATTAAAAAGAATAGAACAACATAGTTAATGAAGTAGGTATATAATAAAATTGCGATTATGTACGATACGGTACTTAAAATTAAAATAATAACCATTTGCAATCTTTATGAATTTGAATGGGCTTACGAAACCTTTTATTAATGTTGGAGCTACTCGATACTAGATGGCGCTACTCATAACAACCAGCTAACAAATCAAATCTTTACAAACTATCAAAACAATCACTAAACACGCCATTTCAGTGATTTTCCGTAGTTATTTATTGTAATAGCGTCATAAGTTTAGATATTTCGTTCGTCTGTTTGCTGGTACATATAAATCACTCAGGCAAGTTTGCAAACGTTACAATGTTGCACAAAGTGGATCGAAGGTACGTATTCCATCAATAGCTCTTATTCGGAACATCTCGATCTTGTTGTTTTCGTTTCTGTATGTCTGTTTATAAATAAATCTCATCCACTGACCAAGTACCGACATACCTAAACCTTTTCATGGTTCGCTTCGAACCTCTTTGTAGAGCATATAACCTTTTTATAAAGCTTTCTATAAAAGTCCCTAATGTGTTTCCAACCTCCTTGATGTAAGTGTTGAGAAAGTTTTGCGACAGATTTGGCGGAAAATAAAAAAAAAAGTGACTTTTAATAATTTCCCAATCAGAAATATGAACTTGCATTTAACGCAATGCAAGTTTGATTTCCCCATTCATGTTTCTGATCGGAAGATATATTACCAGTCCATTTATTCATGATTCCCGCCGTCTGTCACGCGTAGACATAGCTTGCTATAGTTTTTGACATTTATTTTCTTACAGACCCGAAAGTGGATTGAAATGTTTATTTTTTCATTTTGGTTCCTATTTGTTAGTAGTAGGTAAAATGTTAGTAGTATGTAGTTTATTAGAAATATAACTCTATTTTTAATAAAACCAGGTTTTAAAAGAGTTTTATAAATTCCGTCTAGAAACGGTAATAGCGTCCATCTGACAAGAGTCAGAGATTGTATTATCTATTCAACTATTAATACACTTCTGTTCTACGTACCTACTTAGGGATGAATAAGGAGTTACAGGTTTTCATTTCTATCTAAACAATGTTTCATACCTTTTCATATTTTACTTACACTTGTATAAGATAAGAGTAGTTAGTACCTACTATAGTACTACAATCTTTAAAAACAACGAGTGGACCATGGTTATATTTTTTCATTCATATGGGCCGATGGGATGCCCCCCGGGGTCGTGGGAATTTCCCCACGTGGGACCACCGCGGACCCATCTTGCCAATTCGGTAGCCTAATTTTAACATTTGATTTCGGCGATCTTTTTGAAGTGATTTGGTCACCTTCGTAGACTTTCTTTTAGGATTATGTATTTTTAAACTTAAGTTAACTCGTTGTGACGTACCGTACGTGTACGTACCTATATTTAAATGGTTTTGTAATCTAGATTTGAATAATGTAGGTACTCGTACCTTCGATAGATAGTCTATACTTACTTCCTATTTATAATTTATGTTGTAGGTATATTATTACTTTTCATTTTTAATTAACCTTTTTTTGTTTTTTCTTGTTTTATGTGCCTACAGGTTTTATGGGTTGTACCAAAATGAATGGTAATCTAGTTCTTTAGGTCAATTTTTTTCTTTCTTTCTTTCTATACTTAAGTACCTATTGATATTTTTTTTAAACTTGGAAAAAGGACTAATTCAAGGACTATTTTATTAAACAGTAATTAATCAAAACTTGAAGGACTGTGAAATATAACTTATAGCATTTAACCCTTCAGCTTTCAGCTATTGTTTACGGGTAAGCGGGCCATGGCGGTCAAGGTTGCCAGTTCCAGTCAGGTCGTCGCCCCACACCCATGGCAATCAAACATGGCGTCTGACAGGACGATGTGTTTTTGTCACGCGAATTTTGAACATGTGCGAAGCTTTTGTTTTGAAATATGGTCGATATTTTTAATTAGAGAATTTCTTGATACAAGTCCCGACTTGTTTCGTTTTTGTGGGAATATCAATATGTATGAATGGGATTGGGAGAAACGTGTCTCCAATTTGAAATTGGAACTCGATTGTGATCTGGTTTTGGTGCGTTTTATGGTATTAAATCAGTCGCTGTGCTTCGGTTTGTGAATGAAGGTTGGATTGTTTGAGATTGTTATGTTTATAATTAAAATCGGTACCTACCTTTTTAAAATGTAGATGCATACCTACCTAATTTTGTCTATCTTTCGATCTATGTTAGGAAAAGGGCAAAATTAACAGCTAAATACTTGTCACCTTCAAACAAAATCGTAGTTATAATAGGACTTGGCAAAAGGACTTTGTATCCACGCCATCAAATAATATAAAAAATAAAAAAACGTAGTTATACTTACTGTAAAATATTTCCAACACCTACTAACAAAACTGTAAACTCAATTTTGTCATAACAATTTATACTTATCAATACAACACTCAAACACAATTAAACAGACACCATCTGGTGCCGCTACATAAATCTACCAAATTTATGATTGGATAGAAATAAACCAATTTATTATGGGATAAAAATAAAACATTTTATTATTTTTTGAATAAAATGACAATGCGGAGGGTTTGTGCAAACATTTCGATAAGATAGAGTAATCTGTTGTTGGGCACGTACTATGAGGGTGACTATTAGCGAATTAGTTTTATGTTTGAATCGACATATCTCAAAATCTCTAGAGATTTGGTTTGGTTTAATGTTTCGAGGAAAAAATAATCTTCGTGTTTGCTGTCAGAACATTTATTTCATAAAATACCTAGGTATGTAGATTTTGGCCACGGGAATATAAAATCTTAGCTTCACTCTACAATTGTCCTTGCTAAGGGTTTTTACTTTAAATAGTGTTGCATTTAGGAACCTACAATTAAAAACACTATCATATTTTCTTTGCATTGCATTCATCCACTTTTTGTTCTCTTTCTTCTTCTTAAACTTCTTCTTAAATAATGGAATCTGTCCATTCAGACAATTTTATTTGTCCAATGTCAAGTGAGGATTTACAGGACATACTTAAATGAAATAGTTTTTAGTCAAGTCAGTCAACAAGTCCGCTTTGAAGAAAATGGTAGCGCTTTTCTTCAAAACCATAGGAAAACTTTTGGCTCAAATTAGGATAACACATATTTCAGTAGGTAGGTATACTTTTATTCTCACTAGTCACACTTTGAGCTAAGACGTAAAGTGATGTTGGTTAAAATACCACCAAAATTACACAGCAGATCTCAAAATAACACCAGAAAAACAATCAAAATGAAATGAAGCTATAATGATAAAAAACAAATCTCCACTATTTGTTAAAACATGAATAGCATGAACGTGAATATGAAGATTCAATTTGAAACTGTCACCGCGTTGCGCACACGCATGACATTTCCAGCGTTAATCCGCACATAGAAGAATACGTCACGATCGCAACGCCCTCTGTGAACCCTTGTTATTTTATTTTATTGATAGTTTAATTTTATGATTGCATTTTTCCTTTAATTTTACAGCTAATAAAACTTAAACTATGCAGACAGTTTCGGTACATTTAGTTTAGCAGTAAAAGTGTATGGCAAATTAACTAGGAATACTTTAATAATTAACTGTATGGAAATATATATCCACATGCCTCCGGAGTAACTGGACCGATTCGCAGCAGGACAAATTCTCAGCTGACATATTAGCAACTGGACAGATTAGCAACTGGACAGATAAGCAACTGGACAGATTAGCAACTGGACAGATTAGCAACTGAACAGACTAGCAAATAGACTTATTAGCAACTGGACAAATTCTCAGCTGGATATAGTATAAGCAGCTGGACCGATTAGCAACTGGACTGATTAGCAACTGGACAGATTAGCAACTGGACAGATAAGCAACTGGATATATTAGCAACTGGACAGATTAGCAACTAGACATATTAGCAGCTGGACAGATTAGCAACTGAACAGACTAGCAACTAGACTTATTAGCAACTGGACAAATTCTCATCTGGATATAATGAGCAGCTGGGCAGATTAGCAACTGGACAGATTAGCAACTGGACAGACTAGCAACTAGACAGATTAGCAACTGGAAAAATTCTCAGCTGGATAGATTAGCAACTGAATAGATTAGCGACTGGACAGACTAGCAACTGGACCACTTCTCAACTGGATATATTAGCAGCTAGACAGATTGGCAACTGGATAGATTAGAAACTGGACAGATTAGCAACTTAGCAGATCAGCAACTGGACAGATAAGCAAATTGACGTAACTAATAATTGTATATTTTTTATCAGTGAGCTGATGTAAGATAAATATAAAACACTAAAAATAAACATCTCAATTAATTTATCTCGTTTCCCTACACCTTAACAAATTGCTATGGCCTTGCGTAGGTAGATATAGGTTTTTAAACGGTGCGATACTGATCTCTCTGAATATAATTATTTATATGTCACTTCATTGCCCTTATGAAATATTTATTTATATTTCAAATTTAATTTTCAATAACAAGGAAGTTACGCCACTAACGAGCTTTAGTGATGAATAGCTTAATTTGTATTTTTCAATAAGTATTTAACTACAATATGTTTACAAAATGAAAGGTGAATTTATTGCTGGATGATTTCAATAATTCAAATTGTGTACATTTAATTCAATACTTTTAATAAACCATGAATCAGTTTTTACTATCCATAGCCAACAAAAGTTTCCAACACATCTTTTCTTCACAGATACCACAACCACAGAGCCTAGAAAAAAAAACCTATACGAAAGACGAGACGTAAGAGATAGCGCATATTACCAGCGATGACGTAGGGGTGGTTTTTTGAAAAAGATAAAATGCAGTTATCGTCTACTTATAAGTAAATCGAGGGCACGACTCCTTGTACGAATTTTTCCTAACTCTCGCGGTTTCGGACTTCACCATCACCGCCAAAAAACTATCATGTGTCTGCGCGTCACATAATATGGCAGAAAACATGACAAAAATGGACTGGAAATATCTTCCGGTCACAAACGTGAATGAGGAATCTGACTTGCAATGCGTTTATTGCAAGTTAATTTGTAATTGGGAGATTATTGCAAGTCGGTTTTTTTTACATTTTCCGCCATCAGGCTTATCATATTAAGCGAAGTCTATGACCAAATTTCGCTTAAAGGAATTTAATTCAACAGACATAAAGTTTGTTGTTGCAAAAAAAATGGCGCCAAGATAACGCAAAGAGTTCGTGTTTAGCAAAAAGAGGTTGCAATTACAAACGGACAGCTTTGCAATGAGTGCGGTACACGACGCGCCGTGTAGGCAGGACCGGTGACTCGTGGCGAAGACACGCCGTTGATGGTATCTCTTGGGATTCCACTGCAATGCACATGCTGTGGATTGACGTAGTACATAAATATGTACGTGGTTAAACTGTCTGAATATTCTAGAAGCGCGTTCGATCGCATAAGAGATGCTGCTAGAACTGCAATCTTTTGCTAACTATCTAAATAGTTCAACTGGTACAAATTAGGTCAATCGGTTCCCGAGGTTGCATTGCTAGGTTGAAATATCAATGCTGATAAAAAAAACTGATTAACAAAACCTCTTACTCCCATAATAAAAATATATGTGAGGCCTGAGACTACAGCCATGGTCAATTCATAGCTTAGTGACTTTGCACGCTCGGTGGATTTATTTCGCGAAATTGTTTATAGGGTCAAACTGTTTTACATTATTCAGGGCTCCGAGGGCTACAATATAGATAGCTCAGCTCAGCTCCCAGGCTGCAGTCACGCTTCTCTTCCGACGCTGAATATATCAGGTTTTAGACGACAATGTTTCTAAATTAAAACATTGAAAAAGTACATAACTACTGCTTTCTTGCGGCCATAAACATGAATTGTTTTCAACGCTTTGCTCCCCCAAATTCCTTCATTCTAAATTCAACCTGTATTTTCAAAATAATCATAAAAAAATAAATGAATATAAAAAAAAATACGTGCCCCATTTATATATTTAAAAATGACTGAAAGGAGGTCCTAAACTTGGTTCTAAATTCAACGAATCCACCAAACTATTCAAAAATAGAATACCTAACTAATGACGTTTAAAGCTCATAATTAGCGCCAAAATGTGCAACAGTGTAAAAAGCAGATTAGAGACGCCACAAAATATTTGTTTTTGAGTGTGAAAAATTGCGTTTTTCGTCGGTTCGCGGCAGTTTTTAAGTAAAACTAATGTTGTGACATTACGCCGTTGCAGCTGGGGCCACACGTGACTTTACTTGCTTATTTTTACAGTGCAATTTGTTCGTTTTAGTACAGACTTAAGTAGAACAAATTGGTGGAACATGTGCCTGTCCCACAATTCGTACTGAAGAAAAAAAAAAGAAACAAGGATTAAATGTGTGGATCAGAACATTGAGTTCCACTTCTGTTGAAAAAAGTTTTATTACTAAGAAGTATATCATCTTTAGGTGGTTTGATGTTGCAAAAATATTTAAGTAACACTAATTTTTGGTACATTTTCTTAAACTGACAGCTTTAACCAATTTGCCACTAATTGCATCACAAAACCCCCTGGTTTAAAACCATAAAGATTGTTTACCTTTGACAATACTTTGACTCCTATTTAAGGTTCTTCAATGTGGCAACCATTATGCCACATGAACATTTTTGCATGTCAAGCATCTAATTGCCTGTAAATCGTACGTGTGAACAGTTATTGCTCATAAATTCCAAAATGGTGGTAATTGGTGTGGGCTTCGGATTGCAGTAAAAGCATTCTAGTTCTGTTTACTGGCTTATGTTGAAATGAGCCGATGTTATTACGCTATTAATTGATTTATAGCTAGCTAGGGATCCACCCGGCTTCAACAAGCTGGGAAAATTCAAAGGACTTCAGATTTTTGTATCCTGACTGTAGACAACGGTACGTGTTGCCAGTGATGTGATGACTTACGGAACTGAGACGTGGTCACTAACTATTGGCCTCGTACACAAGCTCAAAGTCGCGCAACGAGCTAAGGAGAGAGCTATGCTGGAAGTTTCACTACGTGATAGAATCAGAAATGAGGATTTCCGTAGAAGAACCAAGATCACCGACATAACTCTTAGAATTAGTAAGTTGAAGTGGCAATGGCCAGGTCATAATAGCTTGAAGAACCAACAACCGTTGGGGGTTAAAGGTTCTCGAATGGCGGCCACGAACCGGAAGATGAAACGTAGGGCGGCCACCCACCAGATGGACCATTGTTAAGATCGCGGGAAGTCGGTGGATGGAAAGAGCTCAGAATCGTTCTTCCTGGAAATGTGTAGGGGAGGCCTGTATCCAGCAGTGGACTTCTCCAGGCTGATGATGATGATATGCAACGGATGTCCAACAAACTTCTGTAAAAAGCGACACAAAACGTTGGATGTTAGCTAGGTTGTAGACATTACAAAAGAAATTGCTCTATGGTTTCATAAGACCCGTACAATTTCACCCCATAACCTGATTTCGAGTGTTGACAGTCTACACGTGTTTAGTACCCCATGACGGATGCCACAATTAGGTACAATTACAAAGAAATCTCACCAAAACTGTAGCTAAACTAACTTTCCTTTTCTTTCAACATCTTCAAGCTACAATAGTCTTTATTTTAAGTGAAATAAGAGCTAATAATAGTAAAGTATTCTTGATGTTAGAATGTTGAATGTTTACGGTATGGAGAAACTTGAAGTGCGATAATTAGGTAGAGGAGAGTTCGATAAGCGGTTCAAATGGTTGCAATATGTTTTTTTTTCATATGAATGGTTGACATGATGGCAATAGTTTTAAACAATGATTTTTCTAGAATGTTTAGATAAAACCATAGAGTACCTACAACAAAAAACGTTCCAAAAATAATTTCAATTTCAGTTTTAAATTTAGTTAAATTAATTTTAGACAACAAATATGAAGACTTTCTCAGTACATATTATAAGTAGTAACTTCTTAGTTTAGGTTACTTTGGTCGTATTAGGTGTAGAAAAGGCTCTAAGTACTTTTTTTGTGTGTCATCTGTAATTCTGTGAAAGTCCTTTAAATTTTTAACACTTCTAGACCTACGTTGCAATTGAGCAATTGCTACTCTTACTAATGCTAATTGCTATTTTGACATTAAAAATAATTTTTCCCTACAAAACTTCACATCGGTTCATCAAAAGACGCCGAATTCGGTATGCCTCTGTGTCGCCATGTTTGATCCAAGGCATCTGATTTTATTCCTGTTTTACATTTATATTATTCCTGTTTATACTCGCTCATAAAGTGAAAACAATATAATATCAATAATCGGCGAAGCACGCACCTCACGATCTAAAGGCATGGGCCACACTGTCGTGTGACACGTGTGTCGCGTGCCTTATTGTTTAACTAATGTCGTGACGTAGTTATGAGATGGACTACAATCAGACGGTTTTTGGAAATCAGAAATTATTTTATCAGCAATATAAAATAATTCTGATTTTTATGTTTTTTTTTAATATGTGCACTATCCATACAACACTATCCAGCCCCAAATTAAGCAGAGCTTGTACTAAAATGCGAGAAGTTATGGTTTTTCAGATACGAAAATTATGCCAGATGCTTGCTTGACCTTTTTTTCTTTATTGACCTATCGTTATCGTATCGTTGACAATCATGTCAATGTATTTTCTAAGAAACTCAAATTTTCAAAAAAAAAAAATGGATATTCCTAATGACCATTAAAACTGATTGTTTTTGTGAGTAGGTATTTGTTTTTTTTAAGAATATTACAGCTAATAGATAAATAAATATTGTGGACACTTAACGCAACAATATCATAAACATTATAAGTAATTTAAGCAGGCAATTGATGTACTTACCGCTCCAAACATTTATTTTATTCGTTATAATATAAAAACCTAAATGTTTTGTCATTGTTTTGTCTTTTTAGAATCTGTGTGCATGAAAAAAGCTACAGTTTCTTTTAAAATCCGCTGCTTTTGTTTTGTCTTTTTAAAATCTTTGTACATAAAAAAAGCTACTGTTTCCTCTAAAAATCCGACTGCTTGTAGTCTTCCACCTGTTTAGTAGTTATCAATATGTAAATGCTTTTAATTTGAATAAAAATAGCTTTCGGTGGGTGTCAAAGGTGGTGTTTACTGTCGACTTTTTTTATTTGTTAGTGCTTTACCTTACTTTACTAATTAGTTTCTGTGGGGTAATGAATTTTTCAAGGTTATCGTTCATTAGAAATTTCTACTTAGTAAAAGTAGTTTATTGTAATTATATGTACTTATAAGTATTTAAATTTCTTTGAAAAAAGTATTCCCACGAATTTTAGTGGTTCTACGCGATTGGAAATAATATAATATAAAGTCCAGAAATAAATAAAATAATAAATATAATAAGTATGTATATTAGATGCTGTCTTACATTTTCTAGCCCCAAACTAAGCAATACTTGTATTACACATGGGAATCAGATTACATATTGTTTTATACGTACCTAAATACCTCCTAGGTACACATACTTAGCACCATCATTCCTTAAATTTTTTTTAGCAGTTTGCTCAATTGTCACTGTCACTTTGGTGTCAACAAATAGAGATGGCAACATATTTAGCCGCCTTAAGTTAGTTGAGTGCTTGAGTCCTTGAGAACCACTAAAAAGACCCGAAACTATGCATAGACAAGTTTTTTTTTTATTTTTGATTATTCGATATTTTTTTAGCGCAGGACAAAGTTTATGCCAACTCTTTCAGGTTCACTTGAGGACCATCAACTTGATGCATACAGATGTTTCGCCTCACGTGCCTGTATACACCGGCACCTATACCTTTCCAACCGAAACACAGAAATGCTACTTTATGGCAGAAATAAGCATGGTGGTACTTTCCCGGACGAGCCCTTCACAAAGAGATCTACTACTAGACTAATGTCTATGTACTCGTATGTAAGGAAAGCTAAACTTAGGTAATGCATGTAACTAACTGTTTTGATAGTCTAACATACCTATTTTCAAAAACTCCAGCAATGCCCATGTGACAGTAAATCGAGTTAAACTTATGCCGGCTGCTCTAAGTACCTAATTAGATAAACTTCTAAAAGGCGAGTGCAAGCTAACGAACCGTGGAGGCAGTATTATGCCTGGTTTCTGAATTTAGTGGTCCCGCGCGTCATAATTCTACAACCCCCTTTATTAGTAGTGATGTGATAGGTACCGGGATATATAAAATAGCGTTTTAGAAAGATAAAAACTAATTATCTTATTAAGGTTGTTCGATTCCGATACAAACTGAATTTACACAACTATGGGCAAACAAAGTCTATATGTACACTGAAATAGCTGTAATAGAATTTTACAGTGGTCTTTTTTGCCGGCCAGTTATATAAAGTTGGAGAAAACTGTAGGATAACAGAAATATTAATAAAAAACCAAAAAAGTAATTTTTTCGTCATTCTTTCTAACGGGTACTCGGCATTGAATACGTGAATGAGCTTGAAACATGTGTCTCAAAATAGTCGTAAAAGTCTGTTAGTTTTTTTTCTGAAGCCCCGACATCCACGACCAACGGCTACCACTCCAACTTTATATGACTGGCCGGTAATAAGGACCATTGTAAAAGCCTATTACAGCTATTTCAGTGTACATTAATACTTTATTGGCCCATAGTTGTGTAAATTAAGTTTGTATGGAAATCGTACCCCCTTAATAAGTTTTACAGAAAAGAGATCAGTGAGCCTATCTGAGTCTGTGAGAGTGCTCACCAGTGCATTATACTGCTGTGTGGGACGTTTTGACGTACGATTTATTTAGTCAACACTCACACAGACTCAAAACCAGAACCAGAGACAGAGCCAGAAAGAGCTCATGGTAGGCCTACAGAATATTGTTTTTACAACAGTTTTCCCATAGATTTTTATAATATCCCAAAAGTTAAGCGCCGACTGTTGGGATTTGGTACCTACGGGTTGCTAATATTCTGCAGGTATGCGCTCGGCTCATTTTTTGTGACATTTAAAAAAGATCTGCGATTTCCAGAAGTTAAATAAACTCTATAAAATCAAAATAAAATGTTTCCCCATAGTTTCGGAATTCTAAGACTAAAAAACAACACTGTGTACCTCTATATACGCAAAGCTTTCCATTTGATGGTACTATTTCCACTAAATCATGTTAAAATGCCAGCCAACTATAATGTTCACCTCATTTGTGTCACCTCAATCAATATTATGACAGAAACAATCCAGTCAGAACCATTTATTGTCAGTTAAATCGATTAATAGTAGTTTTATCGATATCGATGATCGTAATTATCGACATATTACAACACTAGTCACAGTAGATGGGCCCAGTGAGTCCTTGGCTTATAATTAGGGGCCGTGGTAACGAGACAAGTCGTTACTACGGTAGTAGCCTAATGCTTGCTTCGTGTGTAAATGGCTTTTATTGGAGTAATTAGTTTTGTCTGGGAAAATATGAGATTTTGAAATAAGAAAATTTTTATTCTTTGATTATGGCCCAGATGTCGAATGGCTATTTCTAGTGACTAGTTTTTTATAACTAGTGAAGTGAAGACTTATATGTGCGCCTCAAAGAACTTGTTTTCGTGAACTATGGTTACTGAGACTCCAGAGGAGTTCGGTTTTATAACTAAGACCTACCGGGTTTCCTGACGATGTTTTCCTTCACCAAAAGAAACGGTGAACAAAAACGGTTCTACTTTGAAATTCTAATATCAGTCACGCAATACACTGATGGCAAAAAAAACAATCGTCATTTACCAACTGTACAGTACAATGCCATTGTAGCAAACGATTGTGGTCAAATGGCCAAAAGGTGTTCACTTACAGTGACGTGAATTGCACAGCGCAATATGGTGTTGCACATTTCAGTTGCATTGAAGTATTGTTAGATAACAGCTTGGAGTAGGCCAGGAAATGACTTGGTGATTGATTGATGGCTGGAAGAATGAAGTTTGAAGTGAAAGAAGTAATAATTTAATTTAATCTGTAAGAACGTCCAGCTTTTTATGTTAGTGCCAGACTTTATTCATAGGCGAAACAAGCCCGTATTCAGAAACCGTGCTTGAGTGCCTGAATCTGAGTAGAGCTAAAGCATAGATTTTTTGACAGTTCTCCATTGAAAAGTGTCAAAAATCGATGCTTGCGGATCGACTCAGACTCAAGCATTGTTTCTGAATACAGACCTTAGAGTATGAGTAGTAGGTACCTAATTTTAGTCTCTTTTTTGGTCGGAAGTGTAGAGTTTTATACCTATGAAAAAGTTTTTATTTATGTAGGTATTTGTTTCGTATTTTGTATTGCCTCTATAACAATTAAAAGTTAAAACCGCAAAGCACTTATGTTACTAAGAACCATTGATTAAATACTTTATTCCTTTTTGGAATTTTAGTAGTATTCTAAGGTGATAAATTGAGTTTTTTTAAGAATACAAAAACTGTTTTTATATTTCCTACAGCTTATTCAAATCTACGAAACAGATGTCGCTTCACAATCAAATTGCAATATTCACTCCTATTATCACCTAGTTTATTACTCTATACTCTGTGGTACCGGAAATGGCGACATATGCGCGGGAAAGGGTTGTATACTTTCGACACCTATCGTTGCGTCCGTTGTCCAATTTGTGAAAAAAAAAACACCCGCCGGTCGGTAGTTTTCGTAGCGTAGATTATTGCAGGACTGGATTTGGAAATTTAAACGAATAATACATAATAAGCCTCGACCAAAATGATAGATGTTATAAGTTTGAGGCCTTAGTTTGTGTATCTGTTTGTTTGTTTGTGGCCTCAATTAGCTCTGTATTTGATACGCCAATTTGAGTTCAAAAAAAATCGGTGAAAATAAAATAGCCTCAACTTTTTGACGTGACAACGTCTTATAATTCGATGGAGCCGGCTAGCGGCTGCACGCACGAAAAAACATGACTCATGCGGCGTTACCTCGCTCTGAGACGTTCCATTTAAGGCTTGAAGTGCAAGCGAGAGCGCGGAACGAGCAACAAAGAGGTACAATCGGCCTCCGCGTTCGGCAGCGTTCGACATCTGTCTCTCTCCTACTTGAGTGAGCGATGCGTCCGCGTGGACAGCTGTATGACGTTGTCACGTTCAACTATCGTCAGTAAACCGACTTTACAGACAACCGATTTTCTGTTCTGAAAAAATAGTGAGACGATAAATAATAGACCTTTTTGGTGGAGTTTTTTTTCGTTCGAAAAAAAAGCCCTACGGATCAATCGAAGGATCGATCTCAATCCACGCCTGTGCGAATCGTGTGCACGCGTTACATCGGCAATGTCACAGCTACCTACGTCACGGTGCATAGTAATGGACACGTGTCGATAGCCAGGCACGAGCCGGCGGCACCTTGGCGCAGGATCATGCAGGAGTATGCACGTTTTGGAAATTATACTTTTATGGGACAGCTTCTTCATACAAATGAGATAAATTGTATATCTATATTTATAAAAGAAAGTCGTGTTAGTTACACTATTTATAACTTAAGAACGGCGGAACCGATTTCGCAGAAAATTAGTGGGGAGGTAGCTTAGAACCGGGAGAAGGACATAGGATACTTTTTATCCCGAAAAAGCAACGGGAACGGGATGTTACGGGAACGGGCGAGCGAAGCCGCGGGCGGCCACTAGTAGTTTATAAAAACTAAAAACCACGCTTTTATAGCTAATCGAACTAAAAAGTAGAAAATAAATAAGTGAATAATTAGATGAATAATTCAATTCAGAGTAAAAAACGTGTGTATAATAAGTGTATACTCAAGTATACATATTATTGTGAATTTTTATAATAATAATTATTATTATAAAAATCCAAACGATATTCACCCCCGAAGTATGCAAAATTTAAATTTAAATAATTGTTTTGAGACACGAATATCAGCTAAAATTCCTTGTAAAAAATGAAGTAAGTAGGTACCTTCAGTTAATTATATAATTTCCCACAATTTTGGCAAAGGGTCACCCATCCAGATTCGGTGCGATAAGCATTAACATGAACAACTGTCAAGATTTCAATCAACAATCATTTTAAATAATTTAAACGGGTTGATACGAGAGAGGTGCAATAGTTATTATAATTAAATATAAATTGTTTTTTTAATATCAAATTTTATAATATTCTTCTTATCGGTCACTGGTTCCTTCGAATCCGTACATTATACATAATACAGTTTCGATATATAAATACATACATAGTTGGTTTTAAATAAAAATCATATTTTTATACAGGTTTCTTTGGATTAAATTTAATGATTATTAACTTAAGTTAAGTTTCGGGGAGAGACCTTTAACCAGCAGTGCGACACTGCAGGTTAAATAAAAACTTTACAGGGTTACATTTTTGAAATAAATAAAATAAACCTAAGTGTGAGGGGTGCATTAAAATTAGAAAACTTTCAGACGTAGGTACGTGTTGAACCTCTAATCCGCTTCTTTATAATAAAAGATGTGTCTTTCTCTTATAAGCCCATCCATTGCAGAGTTTACTACAAAGGGGTGAATTCGTAAAAGCGCACCCCTATCTCAAGTTTACGACATAACGACGTTACAATTGTTTGTCGTCAAAACCGTTGGTGAGTCCCTGATTCCAGTTCGCTCGATTCGGACTACGTAGTCCGAACCACCTAACATTATAACAAAATAAGTCAAAGCTAGGATATTTACCTACTTTATTATTTGTGTTTGTATTTTTTTGTGCCTATTTTAGTATAATGCTTGTCAATGTAGCCGTTCTGTTTATGTTAAATAAATAAATTTTCTTTCTTTCTTTCAAAGGCAGTGAAGTCTAAGCCTTATGGCACATTTCATCATCTTTAAGTAAAACTATCTGTCGGATTAAATTATTTCCACAGAAAAGAAAACCAAAGATTAGAAATTAGAGATTTAGACTTTTCATAAACAATAGGCAAAAACATTTTTATTTGACGTCGTTTAGAGACGAACAAGTTTTTGGCGAAAGATCTACTATTTGGTGGAACAAGCACATATTAAACAGAATTATTTTGATATTCTAACCTCTCACCACTCACACGTACATTCTAGACACTAAATTGAAAAAGAAGCAAAGGTCATCATCATCCGATATTAAACTATATAAATCTTAATATATAAAAATGAATTGCTGTTCGTTAGTCTCGCTAAAACTCGAGAACGGCTGGACCGATTTGGCTGATTTTGGTCTTGAATGATTTGTGGAGGCCCAGAGAAGGTTTAAAAGGTGAATAAATATGTTTTTTTTTCAACGGGAACGGTAACGGGGCGAGCGAAGCCACGGGCGGCCGCTAGTATGAAATAAAAATGCAGCCGACTCGCGCGGTCCCCAATCGAGGGAAGATCATAATTCGTTTATTTTAGCGTTAACTTTCAGTTGGGTGATTATTATGCATAAAGCTTTTATAACTTGAAAAACTTCACGGCTAGTCTCGTAAGGGTAGGCAAGTCAAATTTATAATTAACTAATCATCGCCATCATCAGCCTGAAGAAGTCCACTGCTGGACATAAGCCTCCCCTACACATTTCCAGGAAGAACAATGTCATCGGTCCATCTGGTGGGTCGGCGCCCTATGTTTCGTCTTCCGGTTCGTGGTCGCCATCGAGAAATCGTTCGAGTTGTCGGTTCTTCGAGCTATATGACCTGCCCATTATCTCTCATTCATCATCATCATCATTTAATTTACTTCCTACCGACTTGAAGGACAATGTTAGTCTCAACATGTTTAAATCTAGGCTTACAAGGCTATTGTTGAAAGGGTGTTTCTACACAATTAATGAATTTATTGCTTACTAGTGGACGCCCGCGGCTTCGCTCGCCCCTTGGCCGTTACGCCCCGTTGATTTTTCTTTTAAAAGTTTTTCCTCTTTTTCTCCGCTTAGGGAAATCATTTTCCAATTTTCTTTCTTAGTGCACCCCTATGCTATAAAAGGAACATACCCTCCAAGTTTCATACTTCTAGGACTTACGGTTTAGGCTGAGCGTTGATTGTCAGTCAGTCAGTAACGTAAGAGTTTTATATACAACGTGTATCAAAATATGTGTACTATCCTGAAGGGGGGTGAATTTCCACCCCCCGGGGAACAACTTTTGTTCAACGACTTTTCGAACTTCGATTGGTATCTCTGAAAAAAACTGCAACGAAGTTTCAACATGAACAGCTGACTTTATACAAAGTGACAACCCTAAACTCAGCTACAGAGGTAGTAGGTAGTAGTAGTAGACCTACAGAGGTAGTAGGTCAAGGGGTCAAGGGGTTACAAGGATAGGGTTGTCAATTTATTTAGGCATTATGAAATTAAATATTTTTGTATGGGAAACTGAAAATAGGAATTTTTAATTATCTCCCCCCCACAACTGATCACCATTGTGGTCTGAAACCCCCCACCTTCGCATAGTACACATATTTAGATACACCTTGTATTTAGATGACATGTTTAATTTAGACTAAGAATTGTATTTTACTTGTTGACATTTTATTTGTTGACATTATTATTGTTTCTATTATTTGATCAGTTTAACCTTTTTGTGTACCATGTTTTGTGTTGTCTAATAATATAAGTATAATTTCAAACACGATTTTTGCAAATTGTTTATGAATAAATGAAATGAAATCATCATAGACTGACGACTTTTTAAAAATTAATTTGCGATTTTTGCAAAGTAGGCTTCAAGCCTTCATGAAGCTGATGATGATTTTTTTCATCAATAATCCAGATAACATGCGTTTTACTAGCGTATCGCGTGCGTATGCGTTTCGATCGCGTGCAATGTTTATATGAACGTCGTAAACATTGGGATAGTTAAGTTAATGAGCTTCGATTTTACGACTTATCGATGAATAAAAGTTTTGTCAGCACAGCACTCATATCTCTATCACACAAGCTCTGTCTGGCTCTGTCTCTGGCTCTGGTTTTAAGTCTGTGTGAGTTTTGACCAGTGTATTATATTCTGTGTGTGACGTTTCGACGTAGGATTTATTTAGTCAGCACTCACACAGACTCAAAGCCAGAGACAGAGACAAAGCCAGACAGAGCTTGTGGTAGGCCTACTGTAGGTAGTAAGCTCTGCACTGGAGAGCGTGGGATCGAACCCCACTGAGAACAAATATTTTGGGTACTGAACAAAGATGTTTGTTCTATGTCTGGGTGTTATATTGTATTATTAGTAATTTACAAAAGAAAAAATACCAGCAATCTGGTCCTCATAGTACCTACAAGCTCTGCTTAATTTTGGGTTAGATAGTGTTGTGTGTATTGTCCACAATATTAATTATTTATTTATTTTCTTATTTTTTTATGCACGGTAGACCTTCAGAAAACTTAGGTAAAATCGTAAATTGTCTCAAAAAAAACATCTTTATACAAACAAAACTGAAGCAATAGCATAGACTAAGGAAAATCCTTAGCCTATGGCAATAGTACTTTTTAAACTTTCGCGATCATAAAACATATTTTGACTGTTACACGCAATAATAATATATACGCGATAAATACCCGTGTAATAGTTGAAACTGAAACAAGTTTCAATTATTGCTATTGTCTATCGACACTAGATTATGGCGCAAAAAATTTTTCTTTGCATGTAACGAATAAACTCAAAAAACACTAGACCGATTTCGGTAATTCTTTCACCATTACATTTATGCCTAACAAAGGCAATATTTTTTAATATTGATCTTCCAAAAAGGAGGTTTTAAATGTAAAGCCATTGCCTTTGATTTTTTCCCTCAATTTGAAGCCTAAAAAAACCGGGGCAAATCGCTTCTTGGGTATAATTTAATATTATACTTTTTTGGGAATGTATTTTTTATTAATTAATTATTTAGTAACGTATACACAAAATTGTTATCTAGATATAGACTTCCTAATCGACACCACAAACTTTTGTTCTATCTTAAAAGTATTTTTAGTTCAGCCACTCGTTACTAGATGGCGCTAGCAGTGCAAATGAGTTATTGCCAAATAACTAACTGCTTTCGTAATTAAGAAAGAGTCATAAACAAAATAACATTTAAATGTAACTCTTGATTGCAACTTAGTAACTGTATCATACATTATTTTTCCAAATGCTCTTTTAGCCTCTTAGCACATTCATGTGAGAATTTTGCTTGTCTAAATATTGTCTCAGCGATTTTCTAATAAGAACTCTACACAAAGGAGATAAAAACTATTTTCATTTGTAGGTTTTCAGTTGTAATTTAGCTAAAACAGTTACACGCGCTAAATGTAGGCTAAGTTTGTTTATGTGAGAGTCAATGTTAAAATGAGACATTAAAATTAAATATCAAACGAACTTACCAGGGAAGTTCGACCTGGTTATTACTAATTGTTAGATTGTTTTAAATACATTTTGTTATTCTTCTTCTTATCGTGTCACTGGTTCTTTTGAACCAAGTGTGGTGAAAGGATTATAAGTGTGCCTCAAAGAAGCTCCTTTCGTGCACTAAAAAAAAAATGTTTTACTTTATGATACATGACTTTTACAATGATTCTGTCATTTCAATTTTATTCATATAAGAATAATGTTACTTATCTCATTATTAGTTTCTTTATGAATCATTGAGTACCAAAGAGTCTACTGTATATCAAGAATGTCATCCTAAGCATTTATTTAATCATTCGATTTATTTCCAAAATCAAATCAGTCCAAATGTTGTATCAAAAGCTACTACAAAGAGCCAGACAAATCAAACAACCGATCCCGATCGCACGCACTTGGCCTTTCTCCAAACATAGATAATAAAAAAAAAACGTTATCATCGACACCCGTAATTAAACAGTGGCGCCACCGGAAGTGATAACAACCGGATGTACAAGCCACGCCCCCCGTCTAAGGAGGGTGCATGCAGTTTTTAATTTCTCTTAAGATTGTGATATTATCGTAAAAAAACTTAATTGGCAGGTTTTTATAATGTTTAATTAAGCTATTCTTTATAAGTTTAAAGTTATCGTGAGTTAATTTGATTAAAAAATCGGTTGTCTGTAAAGTCGGTTTACTGACGATAGTTGAACGTGACAACGTCATAAGAAAATACTGTTTTTTTCGCTCACTCAAGTAGGAGAGAGACAGATGTCGAACGCTGCCGAACGCGGAGGCCGATTGTGCCTCTTTATCGCTCGTTCGGCGCTCTCGCTTGTACTTCAAGCCTTTAAAATAACGCCTCAGAGAGAGGTAACGCCGCATGTATCATGTTTTTTTTTGCGTGCAGCCGGCTCCATCGAATTATAAGACGTTGTCACGTCAAAAAAACGGTCAAATAAATAATAATAATAATGCGGACAATCCACACAACACTAACTTATCCCAAACTGAAAGCACTGGTGGTCTAGTGGTTGTGGCCCCGCCTTCCGATCCTAAGGTCGTGGGTTCAAATCCGGTCGTGTACCAATGAGTGTTTCTGCCCAAAAATGTATGTACACTATGTCAGTGCTCTCAAATGGTGAAGAAAATCATCGCGAGGAAACCAGCATATCGTAGAAGCTAAAAAAAAAGTTCGAAAATATGTGTCAAGTGCACGAGTAATATAGTATTAGTTATTATTATTAATTTATTATTATTATCAGGAAATCGGTCGCCGCATCGAAAACGCCTGGAAGAGCTACTGGTCCATGAAAGCGCACATGAAGGGTGACCTTCCTCTAACACTAAAGCGCAAACTCATCGACATGTGTATTCTGCCCGTCCTAACCTACGGTGCGCAGACATGGTCACTGACCGAGTTGCAGAAGTCCAAGCTCAAGATTTGCCAGAGAGCCATGGAACGCAGCATACTCGGGTTTAAGCGCGTTGACCGAGTACGGAACACCATGCTGCGTTCACTAACGGGCATTGCCGATGTTGGGGTTAAGGCTGCCCGGCTGAAGTGGGATTGGGCAGGGCATGTCAGCCGGATGCCTCCTGATAGGTGGGCGACCATCAGTACACCTTGGGTCCCTGACGGGCGGCGGTCACGGGGCCGCCCAAGAAAACGTTGGCGGGACGATATCGACACCTTTGAGAGGAGATGGTGGGAGGAGGCTCGAGAGAGAGATAAGTGGAAGTCTTTGGGGGAGACCTTTGCCCAGCAGTGGGACAAAATAGGTTAATAAAAATCAGTATTCATAGTCTGGAATAACACATAGGCCTATATCCTGGTAAAATGTATGGTTCCTGTGGGATATATTAATGGATATAATATAATTTTTCATAGAGCAAAGAATCGACATGATTTTTTGCATAGATAGTGATTGTTTAAGGGTCAGAAAATGACAGGCTAATTTTTATCCCGAAAAAATGCACACCTTTGGAATATACAGAAACAGTGTTTTGTAGGGTTTTTTTTCTCCAGCCAGTAGGCTTACCAGAAACTCTGTCTGGCTCTGTCTCTGGCTCATGGTTTTGAGTCTGTGTGAGTGTTGACTAAATAAATCCGACGTCGAAACGTCACACACACAGTATTATACACTGGTGAGCACTCACACAGAATCAAAACCAGAGCCAGAGACAGAGCCAGACAGAGCTTGTGGTAGGACCACAGTGGCTTCAGAGGAAAAGTATACACTTTTTAATAGCGAGTAACTCCGCGGGGCGCAGCTAGTATAGTCATAATTTTAAAAGAAAATGTCTTCATCTCGCCGACACTTCAATGTAAGCGATGTGACCTTTGGCAAGTGGTTTTACAATTATTATAACATTAACTTGTCTGTTTTTGTTCACGCAAAGTAGATCGTATTAAATTGGTAATTTCTTTGATTCAGTAATGAATGAACTGGTGAATTGCCCCGGGTTCGCACACGATATTCGCGACACAGTTTGTCAACTCATGTGGATGCTAACAAAGAAGTTTTGTTTTGTTTTGATGTAAATTATACATAAATTATTAATGGTTTGTGGTCGTCGTCGTCCTAGCTCTGTTCAGTTCTTCAAGACTACTACAGTCATCAACATACATCTGAAAAAAAACCTGCGCATAACAAAAGATGAACTGATGAAAGAACACGCCAAAATTCCCGGAAATTCAAAAAAACGCCGTCGATTTGGCAGATAGACCGCCATGTTTGTTTGTGATACGATTATCACGATATCTGTTTGCTAATTTTATCTATCGCCGCTCGCGTACCTGTAGCAGTAGTTAGGTACTTACTAAGTGCAAAGATTTTGTTAGGAATCGCCATCCGTGAAATCTTATACCTTTAAACGAGAAAATCTTGTATATAAAATATATATGTATACATATATATTTAGGATCTCGGAAACTGCGCCAATGATTTTTATGAAATTATGTATACAGAGGGTTTCGGGGGCGATAAATCGATCTAGCTAGGATTCATTTTTCAAAACTAAAAAATGAATATGTGACTGCTCCTGCCATCTATTGATGATTATGAGCAACTAACTGCAAGCATGTCCAGCAGATGACGTTGTTCAGTAAGAATAAACCAGTAAAGACAATAATATGACTCTTATGATTTCTTATAAATACAAATTAACGAAAAAAATTCCGAGCGAAGCTCGGTTACCAACTAGTATAATATATAATATATAAAAAACAATTGCTGTTCGTTAGTCTCGCTAAAACTCGAGAACGGCCTGACCGATTTGGCTAATTTTGGTCTTGAATTATTTGTGGAAGTCCAGAGAAGGTTTAAAAGGTCAATAAATATGAATATTTTTAATGGGAACGGGAACAGGGCGAGCGAAGCCGCGGGTGGCCGCTAGTACAATATAAAAAAATTGCCGTCAGTGTTTGTAATAGTTTTAATTCGATATTTTACTTGGAATTTATGAAAAACAAAATCCATTTCCTTTCCATTCCTGATCATGATTAAATATTGAAATAATAATCGATTTTATCCTAAAAGTAAATTGATGTAGGTAGATCTGAAGCTTTGTGAAATTCATTAAATTGAATTTGCTTCATCTTTCGTCATTTCAAATGACGGGCACTGCGTTTTAAAAATCAAAGCCTTATCTCTGTTATCGTTCTGGTTTGGTAAAGAATAGTTTGAAGGAGTCTTTTCTTAGTTCGTTTGTGAAATTCCAAAACAAAATTAGCAGACAGAAATACTTTTATGAGAATTATACAGAAACATCACGTAATAATTTTAAAGAAATATGAAATGTAGGAGAATTATTTAAAATGTAGACCAAGGTACCAACCCAAATTGAGTAAAAAGGGATATACCTAAAGCATCAGTGTGTTACATCAAGGGCGCAATATTGAATCCTGAGAACAGCGAGGGATTCAAACTCGCCCAAGACAAAGACAACTTTATCCCTGACTGACTAGACAACTTTAAAAACTTTTTGCAAAAGCTAGTCAGTTAATGGTCTCCACAGTTTTACCTTCTTATAATTTATTTATCTAGGCGACTGATCGAAGCGACGCGTGACCCAAGAGCTGGTGGGTATCTGGCGCAGCGTATAAGCATTGCTATTCAGCGTGGCAATGCCGCCAGCGTCTTGGGGACGCTTCCGTCGGGCACTGATTTGGATCAGTTGAGCTATCTCTAGATCGTTTGTAACGATCTGCAGATAGCTCAACTGTTTCTTGTGTATTTTGTACATTTTGTAAATATTTGTTTAATTGTAAGTTTCTTTGTGTAATTAAAAATATATATTTTTATCTAGGGTAAGTTTTCATATAAATTTTCAACTACGTTAACTGTTTTATTCTACCATGCAATTAGTAAGTGTAAGGCGCCTATGATATTCTGCAGATCGGTTTGTTTTTACTGCGTACTTTTAAGGTACCTAGACTGATGTGTGGAGTAGGTAAATTGTGTCTTAAGTTTTATTGGAGTCATAACTTACATACCATAATTGAAAACGCCTTGTAATAAAAGTTTTATTAACTAGGTAAACATAGGGAGATAATCATTTTTGTAATTTCACTCGTAACTCGTAAAAAAGTCGTTTTGTGCGAAAGCATTAGTTCCCACTGTCGTGTTTATAGAACTATTGTATAGCCTGTGGTGTTTAGTAGTAAATGCTGTTCAGTCTGTGGCATTGCGTGTCTGGTAATGATTTTATACTTGTTGATACTTCGTATGCTATAATTAGTTGAGTTAAACTGTCTGAAGCTCATTCAGTGAGCTTTGTTGAGATTTTTGCTGGTGTTGCTTTTTCGTGTTGTATTTTTTTAGGTACGTAGGTATATAGCCAAATACAGACCAGCTGACTGGTAGCGGACTCAAGAAGGAAGTTCATGGGTGTTACTTTAAAAACACTCTGTGGAAACTGCATCTTTATATATGTATAATCTTTTTGTTCTAAGCTTCGTACAGAATTTTCATCGAGTAAATTAGGGAAATATAAAAATAGCAACTTATCTTACGCCAATCGGTCAAAACCCAATTTTATCTGCTACGTCACATCCTAGTGCAATTTATATAATTTTTGCGATGGCATATGATATTGTTACTTCTTAAGTGCTAAGTAACTTTTGCGAATGAAATCGTGAGTTTATTTCATTCATACTTGTAAGTTCTTTACTCACTCTGACAGAATCAAAGTAAAAATGTTTTTTTAATTCAATAAAATCTAAAGGATCTCTTTGATACTGGTAAATCTGATAATTTAACGCGCGGGCTAAACATGAAAATGTGGAAGTGAAGTGACTATTAATTTGATAAACAAAAAGGACATGGCAATAAGACATCGTTTCCAGCGCCACACATTAAAAAAAAAACGCGCGGGCTTAGAAAACTTCTCGTCAAAATGTCTAATGAATTATGTAATTTGTTTTCTTGTCTAATGTTAAAGAACAACTCATGTTGTGCGATTACCTACTACCAAAATATTAGCTAATTTTTACTTTCTTTAAGCTTATCCCGGTTTTTAGTATAGTTATTAATAAAACTAGCAAATAGCAATAAAATGAGGCCAGGGGGCCAATTCTAGACTTTTAGATATTTACGCTCGAAATAGAGATTTGAAATGTCGCGAAAGCAGTGTCATATCACCAAATTTGTCGAAGATAATATCGAACCGCGCTAAAATGCGTATTCTAGCCACCGTTAGACTTTTACGTTAGACTTTTACTTTAGAGATGTCAGAAAGAAGGTTCATTCTTAGAACTTCCACAGACTATCCCGTTGTTGTTCATGTTTATCTACGTTCCGTTTCTATCGATAGAATAGTTCGATAGCAATAACTTTATTATTGTCTTCAAATAAACACATTTCCTATTAAACGGCGTTTCTAATGCGTTCTTGTTGTTGTTTATAATAGATTCATTTTCATTAGATAGTAATCAATGGACTTTTCGCACAAAATGTTAGTTGCAATAATTAATTCTGGAAACACACGGAACGTTATGTACCTTATAACTGTAAACTTTGTTTTTTGTAATCTATGGTCAGTTGTATATGAAGCGTTGTAGATATGTCATTGTCAGGATCATTACACTCAAGAGAAGGACTCCGATGACTTGAATTTTTAATTCAAAGGTTAACAACTAGATGGCCATTCAATGCAAAAAGAATATTTCTCTCGAAGCTTGAACCCCGGATACAAGTATAGACGTTGACTGTCTGATTGACTGCTCTTCTAACTGCGCCATTGATAATTACTAAGTACGAGCTAAATTCAATCACTCCTCACTTATTTTAAGTTTATGAGAAAGCATTATTCGCGTTCTCGCTCCCAACTTGTATCCCCTACAAACAAGTAAACATCATTGACTTTTTATCAAAAAGTAAGACTAGGTGGTATGGTCTTGGTACTCTAGCCTGCTCCAAGGACCGAAAGAAAAAAAAAGCCCAAAGTCACCCAAAGTATATTAGAGATGTCAATGTCGACTACTACTCACCACTCGACACATATCTAACGGCCTTCGCTCGATAAATGTCTATAGTGATATTGCTGGAATACGATATCTATTGAAAATGTCATGTCTATTTAAATTTGACAGTTCTTGTGATATATATCTACCGTGACAAAAAAGTCACTGGTCTAGAATTGCCCCCCAGCGCGCTACCATATAGACGATTTTTATCACCGATGTTGCTAAAGCTACTTTATGCTACGGGAACTGTTATTTTACCCATCCTTCATAATAAATTTAAACTACATAGTTTACTGTTCTTATTAGGTAAGTAAGCCAGTTCTTGCCAGGCGAAATATTTGCTTAGTGAATAAATTTTGCTCTTAAAATAGAGGAGAATAATCAATGTTCTATTAATTTGTATTGTAAAATAAGTTGAAGTACATAAGATAGCCCACTATTTAGCGAATTATTCGAGTCCTTTCTTTCTCCATGTTTGTACGCAGTTTCTATTTTTAAATTAGGTACACTGTTCTAATTCTATATTTGAACATTCAAATTAACGACCTGTCATCGCACCGAACAATAGTGAAAGAACTGAATTGAGTTGTCTCCGTATTTGGGCAGGTGTAGACAATGTTTACTCTGTAACTTTTATATTCTGCAACTATTAGGGATGTCCATTATTAGATGTATGTATCATACAAAAACCTGCGTAGGCAAACTCCTAAAAAAACTTTTGTTTAGCATTTTCTTCAGCTATTTTGCGGAAGAAGAGTTTAATTAAAGTGGTTTGATTTATAATAATATATGTAAATTAATATTAAAATTATTTATCTACTTACTAAGATTGGGTTTTACCATTTAGGAGTAATGCTTTATAATATTTCAGTCTTTATTTAGGACAAGTCTAAATGACAGACAGCTCTTTTTTTGACAATTGTCAAAGCATGATTAAAACCATAGAGGTCGCGATTTTAGTCCGAATTTTCTAGAATTGGGGCTTACTTACAGGCATCTCTATTCGCAGTTATGTTTGATTTAGTTCTCTTCTGGCTTATGTGTGTTAAATCAACACCAGTGCACAAAAACAACGATCCATTCACTAATTATGTTTGATTAATAAAATACATGCATAGCCAAATTATTGGCTACTAGCAGCCCGTCCCGGCTTCGCACGGGGTAGACAATATTACCAAGGATCCCTAATTTTTTCAAAATGAAATGTAGCCTATGTCAAATTGGAATAATGTAGCATTCTATTGGTGAAAGAATTTTTAAATCGGCCCAGTACTTTTTGAGCCTATTCATTACAAACATACAAAAATAGGTACAAATCTTTCCTCTTTATAATATTAGTATAGATTAAAACGGCATAGTAGATTAGCAATCCGAGGAACCAGCCCTTATTTTTCAGGAATGAGCAAGAAATATTTTATAAAAGCATCATAAATATCTACCTTTATTTTGGTTTTATAAAAGGTAGGTAATTTGTGAATGTCAATAATATAATTTTATATTGTATAGAAATCCATCAAGAATAATATACTCATAAACGCGGACGGTTGGTATGCAAGTATGCTTATACGCCTTACATACCAATATATTGCTGTCTACAGGGTGTAATCGTTAAGTGTGCACAGGCGATTATTCCGTAACTATTGCAGATATCAAAAAATTTTAAACTGATATCGAAAGTACTTTACCTAATGAGTAAAATGACATTACTAACTTTTTTAAAATAAAACGAGAAATATCCAAAAAAATTACATTAATCACTCCCATACATTTAGTATGAGATAGTAGAAAGGTTTTAGTTTCCTTATTTTAAGTGGAATAGTACCTACTCATTTTACCCTTGTCATTTTATAATTATGTACGATATGAAGGTATTAATGAATTTCAAGTAGATACACGTGTAGATTAATTATCTTACCACTTCAAATTTATAATAAACCTTGTTTCAATATTGTATTGATTTGAACTAGCTGAAAAGCAACATAGGTACTAAATAAAAACAAAAAGAAAGATACTCTTTGGTGTTCGTTCTAAATTCAAATCCTTTATCGCGGGTTCTCGTTCCCGCCAATTTATTGTATTTTTCAATTTGAAAAACCTTTCTACTATCTCATACTAAATGTATGGGAGTGATTAATGTAATTTTTTTGGATATTTCTCGTTTTATTTTTAAAAAGTTATTAATGTCATTTTACTCATTAGGTAAAGTACTTTCGATATCAGTTTAAAGTTTCTTGATATCTGCAATAGTTACGGAATAATCGCCTGTGCACACTTAACGATTACACCCTGTATATCGGTAGCCATGGAATAATTCACTCGCCTCTCCTCATTTCATTGCCAAACAGAGATCAATCAACTGCTTTGTCAACCCAGCGGCTGTAGCGCTTCGGTTCCATAGCACATAGTAATTAGGCACTTGCGCTGCGTAAAGCGCATTTATCAAGTGCGCTGAGATGTGTGAAGAGGCATTAGGGGTGGGACGTATCGACAGTTTTGCGATATCGATAGATTACAAGAGCTGTGGAATATCTGAAGTCATCCGTGTATATAGTACTTACTTTCAATCTTTAATGTATGATCTATATCAAGCACGATTTGTAAGCCGTGATTGTATTACTAAGAAGGGGTTAAACAAACTAAAAAAGCAAAGGACTAAAGATTTCTGCGACCATTTGGAAGACTTGGGTTGTACTCAATTATGGCAAGTGTTTGTCCGAACGTATTGAGCCGTGAATTCGATCTGCATTAAATTTAAAAAGTCCACAAGATGTAATATCAAAATTTACTCGTATGATTACGAGTTTAATCGGCTACTAGGTTATTAAGTTAAAGAGGTCTTAAGAGGGGTAAAAATATTACACGCAGCAATATTAATAAAGAATATGAAGTGGAGTGTCATTTATGAGTTTTGTCCTAGGTTATTGGTTTGATTTTCAAATACAACATACCTCGTCAAAATGTGTAAAACGAAGTAATTTGATTTGACGTAATGCTCTTTTTATTAAAACAGTCTTTATAATACATACGAGCTGGTATGACCGAGCTTCGCTCAGGGTTAAAAAAAATAGTATTATTATTTGCCAATAGATGTCAGGATGAGTTTATGTTTGATTATTGCAAAATACAATTTTCACGTCATTTTTAAAAAGTGAATCCTAGCTAGATCGATTTATCGCCCCCGAAATCGTTGGTGCCGTTTCCGAGATTCTGATTATATATATACTATACAAGATTTTCTCGTTTAAAGGTATAAGATAAGATAAGATTACATTGGTAAGAGTAGAGGTAAGTCGCGAACCTCCCTAGATATCAGTTTGGGGTGAACCAGTAAACATAACAGAGAATTAGCTTATTCTAGAAGAGGTTGGGTTCGGTGCATGCGAACCATTTGCTAGTATACGCTACAAAGCGTAGAAGTAGGAAGCCCCTATTGAGCCAATATCATCGACACCAGCACATCACTAGCCTGCATCTGTGTCAGATGTTCGGCAGGTGGCTTGCGCAGGTGGAAAGCCTCCGTACTAGGCATGCAGCCTTCCCGCCAAAATCACTCAACAATTACATTAAACTGAGTAACTTTGAGACAAGTTAAATATACGACCGAGACAGTGACACCTCTTTACAGGTTCTAAAAACCTCTGTTTTATCTCAAATGGTAGAAATGTGTAGGCATCACCCGACGTTTATCAGCAAATATTAAAATAACAAGCCTAGTCAAGGCTTAATAGTTCAGAGAATAATCTTAGCTTGAATGAACTTACGCTGCAATTCATATTAGTGGGTATTTAGGTGCCGGTTCTAAAGCTAGAAGACTGAGGGCCAAACAGGTTACGTAATATAATGGACATAAACAAAAAAAAACAATGCTTGTCCATAGATCTGCTAACAAAGATTCAAAGACAAACTTGTATCACTCCCAGTTAAGCAATGACGGAACATTTTTTAAATTGGGAACTAGAAAATTTTGAATTTCGAACAAGTTTATTTGTACGAATAAGTTTTAAACCAAAAAGTTTTTATGGCAGTGTGGTCATTCAGATGTCATTGATAGATAATAGACAATCTATAATTACGAGTAAACAATACTTAGTAGAACTTATAATTTATACATAAGTCTTATCACTTGTCATTGGACATCAAAACGTGAAAGGTCCGACCCTGAAGTAACGGGAATAAGGCAGATGGCATTACACATTTCGTCATACCAATGTAGTACTAACATTAATTACTTCGCAATATAAAATAAAACTTGTATCGATACTTACTGTTATCGATTAGTTCGTTTTACTATTTTGTTTTTACTTATAAATAATGAGTGAAAGTATATTTCCACGGTTTTGTAAAGTCGTCCCAATCAAAATAATTAGGGGGAAGATTAGATTAAAGGCTTGTGATTTGTTTTACAATACAAATTGATAAGTTATGGACCGTTATTAATACATGGAACTTATAGACTGTAAAACTTTCAATCCTATCCTAATCGATTATCGGATCGATTAGGAACTATCGAGTTTAAACATAAAAATAAAACCTCCAGGCTAAAATATAGTCTAAATACTCACCTTTTCTCGAATCCATAGTCTCGACAGTCTAAAAATATAAGCCTAAATCCTATATCCTATAGTCTAAGAACATTTTATAATGTCAAAAGATAAATAAAGAACTATGAACTATGAACTATTTAGTACATATGTTGCTATCTATGTAATTTTGAAAATAAAAATATGTAGGTGCTTACCTGCATGCTAAATAATCTAAATTCATAAATTCTTAATAGAACATACATACACACATAAAATCACGCCTCATTCCCATGGAGGCAGAGATCACGGGTTTCCATTTGCTACGAACCTGACATACCTCTTTCGCTTCATTCACTCTCATAACATTCTTCATACATGCACGTCGGTTTAGGGTCCTCCCGACCGCCTTTATTCTCAGTAGTCTAGCATTAGGTTTTACTAGTTATTACTTATACACTATAAGTAGACTACAATCTACTATACGATACACTGCATGCGTTATAATAATAATTTAATTAACTTCACAATAGAACACTGCTGATAGCTTTTAATTGATCTATTTTTTCAGACTTCGGCCCGCTTCCACTCCTAATATTGCTATGCCCTGAACATTAGGGCCTATTATGTATTCTCTATTTTTTACTTTAAGACCTCACCATGTAACATAATAATTGCAATAAATAATATGAGTAAGAGTATGTGTATCTATGTTGACTGGCCTATCAGCACAGTTGGTAGTAGCTCTGCCTTCTGCGCTGTAGGTCGTGGGTTCGATCCCCACCGAGAACAAATATTTGTGTGGTGAACATACATGTTTGTTCTCTGTCTGGGTGTTATATTGTATTCTATGTATGTATTTACAAAAAAAAAAATTAAGCATTATATCAGCTATCTGGTTCCCATAGTACAAGCTCTGCTTAGTTTGGGGCTAGATAGTGTTGTGTGGATTGTTCACATTATTTATTATCTATGGCCAAATATTTTTGAATCCATAAGATCTCAGTCTAAAAACATAAGTCTAAATTCCACTCTAAGCTCCCAGTTAATAGTTTTAAACTAGAAGTAGATACTGCGGCACAAGCTAATGCTCGCCTTGAGCCATCAAACGCACACGCATCATAACAATGATACAAGTTCACAGTAGGTAACAGCACTTGATAGTACGTTGCTTCTCTTTTTTCTTTTTCTTAGCGAAATGTCATGGTACAAGCCTCTCGTCATTTCCAAGACTTCGACTGACAGCATTTACACCGTTTTGTAATACGGTGCTTGCTATTAGCTAGCGGATGGAACAAGCATTTGAAGTGGTAACCATCCCCTATAACAAAGCAATGCCTCGCAAGTCACGCACGTTGAGAACGTGCCCTACGCTGCACTGCACAGTAATTTTAAAGCCGCACACACCCTTCAAACCGAAACCCAGAAACACTGCTTCATTGCAGAATTGGGCATGGCAGTAGTAGGTACTTCCCCGGGCTAGCCCTTCTCAAAGAGCTCTACTACTAAGTATCTATGAAAAACTTACAATTTTAAAATAAGCGTGCCTACTTACGACGATATTTAAAACTGGCCCAGTTGCTGCTTTTTAAACTTTTTTATTTAGCCTTTTACCTGTTTGTTGATGGGTCAAATCTTGCGAGCTGAATTAGAACCACTTCCTCTTAACCTAGTTTCTATCCTAGTTTCGATGACATTTTTATGGTACGCATGATCTGGTCATCCAGGATTGGCTCCAGACAAAGGAACTCTTCAACGCTCAGCAGCACAGGCACGAAATGTAATGTACCTATGGTTGTAGGCAATAAATATTGCAAATCTTTTCGTCTTTGTAGAGCGCTATCTCTTTCGGACGCTTACTCGCTCTATGTAGCCAAAATTAGCCGATGTGCAATATTTATTGCCTACAGCTGTATGTCTTATATACGTTTAATATTTTTGAAGGTTTTTCCGCTCGGTGCGGTGTGACCTGCGGTCAAATGTCGCTTACAAACTCACATCGGAATGCATACGGCAACTGTTAACCTTAAAATTGCGCTCTTAAAACCACATTTTATTTACCAATATTTGTAGAGCGCAATATTATCGCAACATATTGGAATCGAAGTCAAATAAAATAACATTGAGGTTTGTACATTTTATTTAGTGCCACCATTATAACCTAGTTTTTATTATTTAGTTATTACCAGTGAGTTTCGTGGAATCTATTAGCTACACTACATACCTACTGTGATTAATAAAAACGGTGTCTTTCATAAAATGACGACAATGCATGAAACGATTAAAATATGTGCGAAAGGATTGAAAAAAAAAAGATAAAAGCTAAGAAACTAACACTGAAGTATTCGAAATTTGAATGTCTCTGTCAAAGTACGGTAACTCAACAGGGCCGTGGGAAAAAGGCCTCCTGTTCGAACCTCTTTTTTCAAATCCTCATTGTAGATTACACCTGCTGGCCGTTCGCAGCTTTCGTTAAAAAAATCAGTGCGTTCTTTTTTCGAATGGAACTATCGCTCGAATATTCTTATGAGTATTTTTATTTTTAAAGTAGTCGTGAGATACTCGGTATACTACGATTATTAAGTGGTAGAATCACGACGTGGCTCGTCTTTTTTCATTCGGTGCATCACGAACGATGAAGGGTTATTGATCATTATAGACATCATAACGCGATGCCCTGTTTTTTCTCAACAAAGAACGCTCATGTCGATTATTCCCCAAATTAAATTGGTCGAGTAATTTAATGTAGATGACTCTACGAAAAACAAAGTCTGTTGAAAAACCCAAACCTACCGCGTGCATAGTTGACCGTATAATGTTTTTATGTATAAAAGCTTCGTCGAAATTAAGTGGGTACAAAATCAGTCTTTCTGTCAAATTGACCTTAACACTGTCACGTAGCAAAATACAATTGATGTCGATAAAAAAGGCTGTAGACCGGATATTTTTCTTGCTCGCGCAATTGAAATGTTTAGAAGAATAAGTTCATCTTTAGTTTGGTCGTGCTGTGCCACCGATGAAGTAAAAAACAATCACCTGTACTTCCGCTGCGTTTTATTTTTAATTGGAACGATGATTTGAATATTTAATTTTCGAACGATGTTGAGGTATCAATCATGGAGCATCTTGTTCGATGGGAAAGGATCTTTGTTGTGATTGGTCGAGATTGTTTTAGTAATAAACAGACATCAACAATTATAGTCCTAAATATAGCGGCGAGCGTAGAGCTAAGAAGTCAAATATCAATTGCATTCTTCAGCATAAATATCTTACTTACTACCCATATAATCTACACAACTTACTATATTTTAATAAAAAGTTACGTAACATTTATTTGGTAAACAAGAACCAAACTTTCAAATGTCAACCCATACTAAAAAGCTCCTAATGTATGTATAAAATGACCGTCGCTAAAGGGTGACACTGTTTAAGACCATAAATTACGTAACAGGTTGCACTGAAGCAGTGGTCTTATCTCTAAAAGCGATATTTTCCAAACGCGTAGGTGCCGATTTTGAACCTTCATAAAATACCCCTGTCCTTGGCACTAGAAATTAAAGTCACCCGTCTCTATTGCATTTAAATTGTCATTATCGATACTCGATAAGAATTAGGTGTCGAATATTTACGACAACTTGGCCCTTATACGGTATGCGAGTGCACACCGGCCGCCATTACGAGTGACGATCACATTCCATTTACAAAATTGGAATTTAATGTAAACGACCGGCCATCGATACTTGTTTTCGTTGTACATTGTCACATCACTATTTTTATAACTGGGTAATGTTTTTGACATTTGCGGGTGAAGGGGTTTCGCGTTTTGTCAAATTAAGTTTATTATTATTATGTAGTCAATTTATTTAAAAGCTCTTCCATTTATCTTAATTTTATTTCGAGAAAAAGTTACGGAACGTGCCACCTGGTCTTGAGCGGTTCTCTCTAATTGCTTAATTTGATAGACTAAGGTAGGTACCTTTTCTACCTTCCTTATGACAATCATCAAAAGTGTTTACGCAGATTCAAATAGAAACCACTCTTTATATAATCTAAGCTCTAAATCGAAGCTTCTCTTATGTAAGTTTTGAAAACCAAACAAAAATTTAGAAGATTATTCTTAATCTTTAATTAAAATCCAAATCTCAGTGCAAAAAACATGAAAGCACTTCCTCTCTGAGGCTACAAGTAGGTACAGGCTACAACCTGCATTCGGCGCGCATCCTGCAGGCGTTTCCGTGTCCGCCGGAAGCGCTGATTCGGCGGGTTTTTGCGCAAGCTTTGTGCGACTTCCGGTTCAGGTAGGAGGAAGGTGCATTCTGACCTTGGGCTCGGATTTCTGGGGGTGACATTGGGGAGGTTTGGTAGATATGATTGCTGTACTTGCTGGGAACTTATAATACAAAAGTAAATACGCTGTCAACTGCTGGTGTACTTCTAACTCGTGTAATATTTTAAAGTAGAAACTCGTAGATTTTTTTTTCTACTTTTCGTGTATTTTTTTAAATAAAAGTTTTATTCATTTTACCAGGATCAAAATCGCTTCATTGACATGACAACTCAGCACAGAGCGTCTTACGCCAATTCTAGATAAAATGGAAAACAAGAATCGAAAACCTTCTGCAGGCAACAAATCACGCACGATCAAAAATACATATACTATCATTCTTATAAATTCTCTTTATATTTTTTAATACCTACCTACTACCAAAAACTAATTATTTTCCTTTGTCTAGTTGTAGTACATTTTCCGCGCGCTTTGGTGTCCTGTTATTAGAGAGACATAACGCACTGATTACTTTAAATTTAAAATTGTTTATTTATATGTGATTTCTCTGTAAGATCCCTTCAATAATAAAAAAAACTTTCTCAATTTAGATATTATGTATTTAGGTACTAACAATGATGTATTAAGTATCTAAGCTTAGTACAGTTTGTCGATCACAAAAGCTTCTTAGAAGGCAATGAAAGGACATCTGTTACTTCGATATCGAAGGAGAAATCTAAGGCTTCTAGCTCGCCAAGGTTCTCCACAAGAAGGTGCGCGCAGATGTGAATACCATCACAGACCACTTGCACTCAACGATTTGGTTTTTCAAACGACATGTGCTCCACGAATTAAAGTATTTTTTCCCATATTTGCATCTAAGTGACACATGTCGTCTCAAGGCCCAAAAAATCGGGGTTTTCATGAAAAAATCAGTACAAAAAAGGTTTACTAAGGCACGACAGATGTACGAAAAAGCTAAGCACGTGCCATCTGCCAAATCTTAAGGAGCGCTCACAAAGAAATAGATTTAGAAAAAATGTTATAAGAAAACACGCACACAGTGCTAAACTGCGATCTATCAAAGATCGGAGCACGCGCGCCGGCAGATGGTCCGCCCTGATTGGTCGAAGGAGTTTGAATTTGGAACTTCCGGACAATGGCTTGATAAGGAATATGACTTACGTTCTATCCAGCCAGTTACTAAGGTTTTTTCAAAGAAGTCTTTATTGTGATGCCGAAACGCCCGGTGGTTGCTTCAAGGGCTTCGGCCCACTGTAAATCGACAACAGACTCATCCAAGTATTTATAGATATTCAAAAATATTTTTTAAAAACCTTCAGCATTTAATTTATCAGTTTCTTCATCATGTAACCCTTTATCCCATATTATTAGAATCAAACATGTTGTTTTTATCCACTCTTTTAAAAGATAAATTTTATATCTGGCTTTATTAATCTTAGTCAAAATTATGGACCGATGACATTGTTAAGATCGCGGTAAGTCGGTGGATGGAAAGGGCTCAAAATCGTTCTTCCTGGAAATGTGTAGGGGAGGCCTATGTCAAGCAGTGGACTTCTTCAGGATGATGATGAGTCCAAATTAATTAACTTTTACACTAAGCCATTGTTCTTACAAAAGGAGAGTGTTCATAAAATTAGCTGCTGATTTCAAATGAATCGATTCGAAATAGCAATTGATCGACTACCATTAGCCATTTACAAAAGAATCAATAACAACAATAAAATTATGTCTGAAATGATTGATGACTGAAAGTAGAAATCAGTTGGAAACAACAGAATTACTTTCTATATGGTCATTATCATCGTCATTAGCTGACACCGCTTAGAATTAAACGTTTTGTCACTCTCCATTAATGTTATTGTTCTATTTTGTTTTATGAACGCCAGAATACATTGGACATTTATATTTAACACTACGATTGCGAAAAAATAATATAATCCAATAAAATATGAAATAGTTGAGAAAAGTTACAAAGATTTCGCGCCAATGCCTTTTTCTTTATTTGCATTGCATGCATGTATTCTACCAAAGAGGTCGCTGAATTTAATTCCATTTTCAAAAATAAAATGCTGTTCTTTTTATGAAACAGTAATAAGTCGAGTTTCATGGTTATTCTACTTATGATTTTCACATCTATGGAATTACACTTTTCGTCAAATAAAAATATGTCAGTCCTTATTTTTGTCAAGCCTTAACCTGAGAAGGAAATATTTTAATTCTTATGATGTCTTCTGTATAGATAGATGTTAGTATGGATAATATAAAACAAATGAAATGAAACATAATCTGACAGATAGCGTTTACTCTATAGATTAATTGATGGATAAATATACCTTTAGTTTATGTCGTTTCGATATTATCCTTGTGGTTCTAATGAATAAACACTGTTTTGATTATACTTATATGAGGTAGCAAATAAAGAATTGAAGACCTGAATAACATCAGTTTGTTTGAGGTACCTATCATTACCATAGACAAGAAGATCTCACTGAGTGTTGACTTGAAAAGAAGAAGATGCGCGGATTTAGAAAAAAAAGAACAAAAGAAGAAGATACGCGGAGGTTACAAACTTTGCCACCTCATTAGTAGAGTGTACTTTGGCTACCCAGGGGGTTAAATGCCATAAAGATAGACTCGTATTTCAATCACCCATCTATAAAACTCCAAAATTTAGAATATTAATGGTTCCCACTCAAAAAATCGTTTAAAAAAATCAATAGATCTTTTCCCATGGAACCTTGCTACCTGGCAGAATACGGCAGCTGCCTTAGTTAAATCGATCCCTGTTTCGTCTCTTTCTCCCACATATAAAGGTATATATCTATCTCTTTTTAGATAAGACGGTATCATCTTAAAGATGGAAAAAATCGAATGGTTTTGAAGGCTGTATCCCTTTGTTATGGAAGGTTTATGTGTTAAATCTAAGTACATTTTTGGACAATGTATTTCGTCTAGGTACAGTTTGTGTACTGTAAAAAAGATTACATGTAGAACTTGGTGTAAGTAGTAGTAGTGCCGTCTCTCCAGAAGTATGATGATGATGGGTGATGGGTGAGTCGATTCCAGATTGTCCTTTTTGGACCTTATTAGTGACATCTAGAATTTTCGAGTATATTTTAACTCTAACCTGAGACTCAATGGATTTTTAAAGTTCGAGTTTTTTGTAAGGTGAAACTATCATAATACTTTTTGCGGAGTTTAGAACCAAATTACATTAGTGACAGTTTTTTTTTCAAATCGGAACACGTCACTTCGCGAGAAATAGGGACAATGCTAGTAATTATCCTAATGAACTCTTTTATAAAGAGTAACTGTATGAAATGGCATGATCCACGCAAAAAGTAAACTGTGGCATTAGGCATTCCACTAATTAATTAGGAAATGGTTTATACTTTACACAGTTAGATTTCTAATTAGCCCGAAATTAACTCAGCTGTTTGAACGAATATTTTAAATCAGCTGAAAATATGGAATGATTACATCAGGGGAAGTTTGAAAGTAGCGCCAGTGACAGAAAAACTTAGGAGTGCCTAGGCTAGGCTGACGTGGCACGGGCATGTCATGAAGATGACAGTCATGTGACAAGGGAGAGTGATGATTATGGATGTGGATGGATATGTGAGCAGAGGTAGACCAAAGAAAACATGGATGAACTGTGTGAAAGATGGCTGGATAAGAGAGGAGTGAATGCAGAGATGACGGCTGACAGAGGGGAATGGAGGAGGAAGACATGTTGTGCCGATCTCACATAAAGTGGGATAACAGCAGAAAGAAGAAGAATGTTTTAAATCTGGTTTTAGAGAAAAATTCTTATAATTTTATAGGCTATTAGGGTATGTCAATCAAGCGAAGAGTTTTATGTTTTTATTCTAATACGATTGCCGCACGAGGTTCCAAATTAAAGTTACTAGAACTGAGACTAAAACGCATTGCTATAGCTGTAATTAAACCGTGGTTCCACTTAATTGTGTTACTAGGTGTTGCCTGTGACTTCTCTTATAGTTTGTTAGTAGTTTTTAAGCTGATTCATAAACTTTTAAGAATCTTATTTAAATTACATTATTAACCTTTTTTGTGTAGGTACTATGTGTTGTGGTGTCTAACCACAGCACATAGTACCTACACAAATAAGGTTAAAGTTGTTAAATAGGTTACAGGAAAGGACCTACCTACCTAAATATAAATACGAAACTGTGATTACTAAATCTGAGGATCCAACTTTTCAACTAAAAATTTATAAAAAACACAAAAGTATTTCAGACAGACAGACAGACGAGTAATAAAACAATTTCCAATCTTACATAGAATTAGTTTAAAAGATTAATCGATACTACCCACGACTGTGATATGATTAGATTAATCGATTGAGTTGCATCTCTTCACCGCAAGATGGCGTGACTAGCGGCATTTTGATTCTGGCAACGTTATATTTTTAACTACAAATATCTGATCGCTCCGGTTATCGATTAACTGGCACGCGACTGGGTTTTGGAGTTCTGTAGGAGATTTCGTGACAAACATCCATAAGTCCATACATGGTTGGTGTTCCAACTGTCCGCACCCAGCGCCTTTGCTTCAACTTTTATGTTGCGGACAGCCAAGGGGTGTAATTCCTTGCCGGCGTCTGTTTTTCAGAACACCTGCAACTCAATTTTTTTTAACAGTAGAGTAAACAGGTATCTTCTAAGCATGCTACACCGTCGACCGCATCATCACTTACAGCAGGTGAGATTGCGGTCAAACGCAAGCCTTTATGTAAAAAATTTATAGGCCTTGCAGCTCAGCGTGCGATTCAAGCAACACGGCTCGATTGAGTGATCGCTGAATCCGCGTTCCATTTTCAAATTATTCAAACAATAACTGACAACTCACATCGATTTACACGATCGCTTGAGCGATTTGTGTTGCTAGAATCGACGCCCAGTTGGTAGAAAGAATGTCTTCGGCAGATTGAGGGTTCCATTTTTAACTAGGATAAAAATCTTTTGAACATGATTTGTAGGTATTGGTTTTGTTAGAGTTATAATGTAATTAACGATATTTATTGTATTCACTGTATATTTTTACAGGTCGCTCGTTTGTAAAGTGTTCATTTGCTAGAATGAGCCCACTGCTGGACATAAGCTTCTCCGATAGAGTTGCCGTACCACGTCACCAGGCTTGACTTTGGTAAAGCATAGTTTTTTTACAATTTATAGGCTTGCGTTCGGCCGCAAACTCTGCGGTTGATACGCTTGACAGTGTATGGTTGGTTACTCAGTAGTTACCACGAACATAAGAATATATTTTTTTTATTTCAACAAGATATCTGCAGAACCCTCTAACATAAAAACATACTCTTACTTATGAAATTATATGTTTCTTAACCCATTCGTTGCGCATTTCGTATGATTCTTAATTTAATTCGATTGTTAAAAGTAACGTTAACTCCATTTGCAAATAATGTGAGCAAATGAATTGCAAATTGCGTTGAATGTTTCGAAAAAATGCAGATATTTAATTAAAATAAGTGTTTGGGTTTGTACAACGTTGGTATGTTGGTAATAAGTGAATCAGATTGTTTAATGTTAATGTTACTTTGATCGTTATCATTATTTCGATGTCGTTGATGATATTAATGATTTCTTCTTCTCTCCGACCTGGCTTAATATCAGGTGGACTATATTTCCCCATTGTCTAACTTTGTTGCTAACAAAACATCTGAGAATATAAATACAATTTTAACAAAGCTAGGAATTTACTTCCTATTTTATTGATATTTTTATCCTTTCATCCTACCATCACTCAATACGTATCTTCGTTTTATACATCTATAAACAAATATATATAAGAGAAAATCGTGTTAGTTACACTATTTATAACTCAACAACGGCTGAACCGATTTTGATGAAAATTGGTGGGGAGGTACCTTAGAATCAGGCAAGATACGGACATGCAATATTTCTATCCTGAAAAAGTAACGGGATCGGGGTAAATGAAGCCGCGGGCGACCGCTAGTTATGTATAATAATTTATGTCGACTGATTTTCATTTATATCTAAAACTGACATGCATGAAAAATCAAGAAAGATCAAGAATAATATTCCTCAATGCTATTTTATTTCTGACGTCTAATAATAGCCAAGGAGGTATTTACTCCACAGGATGCCAATCAAATCTGTCATCAACTGTCAATAAACTGATTCTATACAATCTACGTCGTATTCATACAATTTTGTAAGAAAATTGCGTAATTTTTTCACTTATTTTCAAGAGTACCTACAGTTTTCGGTTGCTGCTGTGGCGCATCAAACGATTGGGTGATCTACTAGGTAGGTATCTACTATTGTGGTACGAGTATTAAGTTCTCGATGGGGATTGAACACATGACCTACGGCTCAGAAGGCAGAGCTGCGGGTTGAGAGGCCAGATACTTTAATTTTTTTTATGTAATTTCGAAGTGTCAGAACACTCATTGCCCACGAAGTGCCACAGCAAGTTCTGCGCGCTGTATTTTTATCTTTCAATGGATATTGAAAGACATCTTTTTGCGTAACCCAGGTACTAAAGTAAAGCCTTCGAAAGTAACGCACGTGGTTGAACTTATTCCCACGCCGTTTGCGCAAAAATAAGATTTTTTATATAAAAAAAATTGCGAATATCCGAACACGTGTGAGATGAAAGCCTTGAGATCAGCTGATGCTGTCAAAAATTGTTCATGCTATTTTAAACTTTATTTTGAGAGTCATAGAGCTTAAATTCAGATTTGATTGTATATGACACATCAGCTGATTTTGACAATAAAACTTAAGTTTGAATTTAAAACTCTAAGTTTGAGTAACTATGACTTAAATTCGATTGACAATTTTGCGACATACAATCAGTTTTCTTAAGATTTCTATTATCAAAGATTTGTATGATAAATCGGTTACATAAAGGTACATGAAGGTTACCTATGCACGTGGGTAAAGAATAGGATCGATTTAATATGGATCATGACATTTGATTCATGCAAAATTAAATATTATTTTCTTTCCATTGAAGTGGCAACGGGCAAGACATATAACTCGTAGAACTGACAACCAATCAATGTCCTGAGGAGTGTGGAAGATGAATAGTAAAATCCACCACACTACAGCTTCAGTATATTAAAGTTAGGAACCAAGAGAGCACTAAGAGCACCTGTGGCTCAGTGGTAGCGGCCCCACTTCCCGATAAAGTTGTGGGTTCAAATCCAGTCGTGTGTGTACCAAGGAGTTTTCTGACCGAAAATGTATATGCACTATGCCAGTAGGCTCTCAGAATGTAGAGCATATTCGTAGACATTTATTTATTTACTATATAGGCACACATAAACCAGTAGAAAACAAAGACACTAAAAGAAGAAAAATTGAATAGAATATTACTTTACTGTTGCACACCAAAATTAAAAGGTAAAACATGGACTAAAATAATACTTCAAAACTAGAGGTACAATGAAGGATCTTATTGCTAATAGCGATTTCTTCCAGACAACTTTTCGATGCAGATACAAAGATGCTGGAGAAGTGCGTCGTGTTTCTGTGTGTTATAGCAGCAAAACGGTCACTACATCTATGTATGTATTTACAATATAGTATTAATCTAATATCTATTCGTAAGGTAAAGTACGTTCTATGCTCTATTTACAAACTAAACAACATTTCAATGCATCCTAACTAAATATCCAGTAACCAGGTGCTGCCTAAATACCCGTCGTGAAACCAAATAAGTCTTTCAGAATGAGCCAAATGCAATCTCTTTGGTGAAACGATCTTCGAACACAATGGGACAATGCAAGGACGATTTTAGTTCACTCTATTAAAACCCCATTAATCTTAAACCAACTTAAACTTTACAATCTACTGTTACCACCTCCAACCTTACATCTAACAGAATAAAATTCACAATAGCGCAGCTAAATGCCGTGGATGAACTAACCCGTGCCACACTGAGCTACGGTTTAGTTTCGTGGGGAATATTTTTCGCCAGTTCAGTTAAGTTGGTGAACGTGTGACAGAAGTTGTATTGCAATGCATTGTGAATCCAATACCTTCTGCTGGAGACTGATTTGCGTATAACGGTACGATTTACATCATAAAGGTGAAGATGGGTGATGGTTCACCCTTGGTTGTATTGGGTTATATGGAAGGTCACGTGCTACCGTTAGGAGTTCAATGGTTTTTTAAAAGACGGGTCTGTAAACGATTGTTTTTCTCTAGAACAGAAAGGTTGAACGTTATTCTAATTTTTTGTTTAAGCCTTACCACGTATCACCAAGGGAGAGGAATGGGTTAAAAATGCTAAAATAACACCTCATAAATGAAATAAATGTGGATTGTGTTGTGTGGATTGTCCACACAACACAATCCACATTTATTTCATTTTCACAATCCAGCCCCAAACTAAGCTGAGCTTGTACTATGGAAACTAGATAGCTGATATAATACATATATTTTTTGTGAATGTATTCTTAGAATGCAATATAACACCCAAACAGAAAAAAAACATCTACGTTCACCACACAAATATTTGTTCTCAGTGGGGATCGAACCCACGACCTACGGTGCTACTGCCAACTGAGTTGTGAGCCCTTAAGACGTAAGTAACCACTGTAAATTAAACGACTAATTAAGTTTATGTTACCAGCTGTCCTTACAAGGCAAGGCATTATAACTATTTTAGATTCCACCATTACTGGCTATGATCACATGCTCATGACATCATCTTCCATTAAAACCATGGACTAAGGTAATGCAAGACCTTATACAGATCAAAACATGATAAATACAATTAATTCTGAGATTATTGTCTAAGTATGTTAGATGATTCAATTCTTAAGGCTGCAGTCTTGGGCCATTGGCGCCCTCATCAGATAATAATTATTTAATGATAAAAACCGGCCAAGTGTCATGAAGGGCCCGTACCATTTATCTATAAAAATGGTAAAAAAATCACTTTAGTTTTATGGAGGTTGTTCGATTCCGATACAAACTGAATTTACACAACTATGGGCAAACAAAGTATAAATGTACACTGAAATAGCTGTAATAGAATTTTACAGTGGTCTTTATTGCCGGCCAGTTATATAAAGTTGGAGAAAACTGTAGGATAACAAAAATATTAATAAAAAACCAAAAAAGTAATGTTTTCGTCATTCTTTCTAACGGGTACTCGGCATTGAATACGTGAATGAGCTTAAAACATATGTCTCAAAATAGTCGTAAAAGTCTGTTAGTTCTTTTTCTGAAGCCTCGACTGCCACGACCAACGGCTGACACTCCAACTTTATATAACTGGCCGGTAATAAGGACCACTGTAAAAGCCTATTACAGCTATTTCAGTGTACATTAATACTTTATTCGCCCATAGTTGTGTAAATTAAGTTTGTATGGAAATCGTACCCCCTTAAATATGAATTTGTTTTATACTGTTATTTATTTTCTATATGAAGTATATACTAATTAACTCAATATTCTGTGAATATTTCAGTCGTGTACCTGTAAAAAAATCGAGTTTATTTTATGGGCGCCCTCATAACTATTTATATGTACTTTATTCTGTTTTTAGTACTGGTTGCTATAGCGGCAATAGAAATACATAATCTGTAAAAAAATTAACTGGATAACTTCCACGGTTCATGAGATATAGCTTGGTGACCGACGCGACGGACTGACATACAGACAGACATATGGATGAACAGCGGAGTTTTAATAATCATCACGATATCTCGCCACTTCTCTCTACTTGCATCCGGGAGCATTCTTTTAGGTTTCCGCCCACTGGCGGCTTGATCTGATCGGTCTGTAATACATTCGCATTATTAAATTTGTTTAGATGACCCACTCATTCATCCAGACGTTTATTACCACCAAGTACCATTTCAAATCTCAATACTATCTCCACAACAATAAAATATCGATAAATCGATTTTTTCTACAATTCAACATCGATCAATATCTACCACAATGGTTTCCAAGCCACAACAGATGATTGTTGACCGATGTTATCGATTCATGATCTTATGGTCCATTGTCAATGCGGTGGCAGGATGCTCTGAAAAAAAAATTGTCTATGGAAGAGGTTGCGTAACGGTAAAGCTTTGAGCGTTCTTATTTTGAATTGGATAGGTGAGTTTGGTATTGTGAGTTTACATAACAAATTGAATACGTAAATTTACGGAATTTTTAATTACCTTAGGCACGGTAGATATCCCTCAGATGTTTTAGCCCCAAAAAGTAACCAGCACTCGAGATGATTTAAGGGGGTTAGTCAGGGGTTTTGAATTCGCTTGTAATCCATACATGACAGGTTGCAATCACACGGTCGCTTGCTACACATTTTAAGTCAATGTAATTTGTTTTAATATCTAACTTTCAAGAAATGCGGTTTTAAATTGAATCTACATAGAGATGTGGTGGTTATATTTTATGTAGTAGCCATAGAGAGCCATAGCATCTGTTTTCGTTCTCGGCTTTGCAAAATCTTAATGCATTATACGTGACCACACAAATAAAAGTTAAGTAAATGTGTGCCGAATCAAGGAAACCGCAAGACGGCTGCGCTTCCAAAACATTAGCGTTCTATATTTAAAAATCAAAAAAAGAAATGCACCAGATGCAAAGCAGGTACTACCACCAGCCAGCATCATGTTGCAAATTACATAACTTTACCAAATTCAAAAGTCGCACTTCTCTAACGAATGCTCGTAAGAGTGGTGTGTTGAATTTGGGCAGGTAATCGAAAACACAGCTTGCACCGACAGCTGTAAGTCACGGAAGGTACAAAAAGTAGCGCGTGCTGTGAAGAAAAAACATGCGGGCACAAGTTGATCGCTATTCTGCCGGTTTAGGCCGGTTTAGAAAAAAAAAAGAAAAAATCTTGGCGTTTGTGATTTCCGCGAATGCCGTGAAATGTATTTTTAGATGGTGACGTGGAGGAAGGACAGATGTTCAGGAGTTTAAGCCGGAGAACTGGATTTCGCACGCTTTGCTTCCTACTTAATTTAAAAGTATTTCCGAATATTCTGTATAATAGCAAGACGTAGGTATCTAGGCGATTAGATGGCAATCAGTTTCAACATTTTTCAAGTTGAGATTGAGTTCAAGAGTGGAACTCTCTACCGGGGCGTCAGTATTTCCGGAACGCTATAATTTGGGAATTTTCAAGACAAGAGTGAACAGGTGAATTATGGCTAAGCATGCTTCATCTTAGGCTGCATCCTCACTTTCCATCAGGTGTGATGGCAGCCAAATGCTTAGCTATCTATTATAAAAAAAAAACATAGAGTTTTGCATACATCCGCAAACTTTGACAGTGCGATATTTGACAGTAATACACTGATTGCCATCGCAGGCGATCTAGATGTGCGTAAATCTGTACGAGAAGAAAAAAAACACACAGAAACAAACAGGCATTGTCAAAAAAATACTTGTTTTAATAATGTATCTTTATTGTTTATGTAAATAAATATACCTAAAAAATACCATTATGTCTTTCAACTACCAAGCCCTTGTCCTTCAAAAATATTTTGAAACCTTATCGCCCCTAATTATTTTATTAAACAATAAGTCTACTATAACCCGGAAGCGATAGGAACTTCGGAGACACGTGGGTACTCCAGCAGACCACACATCATGCTGATACCATGTCAATAAGTACCAACTTAGGGTTCCGTTGAGTAAAAAAAAAAAAGTTTATAAAACTTGAGAAACCGACTTCATGACCATACTATTAAACCAATGGGAACAATCTGAAAGTATTAGTATTAACAATCTAATAGTACCTTCGAGATAAAAAAATAATTGACTAAATCGGGTCTTAAATTACGAAATTATTCAATAACAAACATAAAAAAAAATCTATTTAAAACTTACGGCTAAACCGATTTTGATTAAATTTCTGTAGGACCAATCTGAAAATATAACCTTTTAGATAAACACATATTTTTTCAAATCGGTTCATGAATGTCGTAATTACGCTATAACAAACATTAAAACCAAAAAACTGATTTTTAACTTTTTTATACAACAAATTGATAGCACAAGCATATGGCCCTTATGTTAAGTGGTAACCATCGCCTATAACAAAGCATTGCCTTGTAGGTAACGCACGTCAAGAACGTACCCTTTAGCAAACTTATAAATATTCTTAATAATCAGTTGCCTGTAAAGTCGGTTTACTGACGATAGTTGAACGTGACAACGTCATACAGCTGTCCACGCGGACGCATCGCTCAATCAAGTAGGAGAGAGACCTCGTAAGAGTAGTATTGTTCTGTGAGAGAGACAGATGTCGTACGCTGCCGAACGCGGAGGCCGATTGTGCCTCTCTGTCGCTCGTTCCTCGCTCTCGCTTGCATTTCAAACCTTAAATGGAACGCCTCAGAGCAAGGTAACGCCACATGAGTCATGTTTTTTCGTGCCTACAGCCGGCTCCATCGAATTATAAGACGTCACGTCGAAATATTCTCAATGCAATCCTTCTAGTTAATTTATAAAACATGTACTGAACACTGCTTTCAAATAAAGACTCCACTGCTAGCCGATTTCAATAGACTATATCAGTGTTGGTAAACAAAGGGTAGGTCGGGGTAATACGGGCGCGGTGATCGCAGATTACTGGCAAGTGATCGCAGATAACTAATAAGTGATCGCATACTGCGCATTGTTAAGATCGCGGAAAGTCGGTGGATGGAAAGGGCTCGAAATCGTTCTTCCTGGAAATGTGTGGGGGAGGCCCATGTCCAGTAGTGAACTTCTGCAGGCTAATGATGATGATGATACGGCGCACGTCACTATTTAATGATGCAATGATCACATAATATCAGAATATAATATTGAACAGTCATAAGAAATCGCTACAAGTGAAGTTTAAAAATCTTGAGAAACTTCAATGGCCAAACTGGAAGCCCATCTGGAAGTATAACCGTCCAGATTAAAAAACAGATTTACGAATCGGCTCTTAAATGGCGAGGTTAGGCGATAGCATAAGTTACATTAAAAAAACACAATCGAATCATGCATCTCCTCCTATTATTTTCGTTTCAATTTTCAAACCCTATAGTTTCAAACCCTGTTAGTTTTAAAGACCTCGTAGTGAGAAAGAAAACGAGTGCACTTCTTTATAAATTTGAGCTCTTTTTAAATTAAAAAGAGCTACAATTCGGGCTATGCTTCAAGCTGCCGCTAAGGGTTTCTTCCCTACCAGTAGGGATATATAAAATTGGCGATAGTTACAGTACTTACAGTCAGTGAATTTTTCTTTCTTTCATTCAATTATCACGATTTTTTTGCTAATAATCACGCATACTGAGATATCTCAGGGTCGCGGATACAGCACCCCTTCAACACTTAACGTCTCACCCAGTGCCAAAACACGCAACTTCACAGACAAACCGTTTAGCATAAAATAAATATTAAACGATTGCATCCTGCACCGCCCTTGGCCACAACCTTGCTACCAGCAAAACATTATTATACGTAAACCCGTGTTTTTTACTAATTTTAATACAAGATTAGCTGTAGTAGAGCTATTTGTGAAGAGCTCGTCCGAGGAAGTACTACCATGCCTATTTCTGCCGTGAAGCAGCATTGCTGTGTTTCGGTTTGAAGGGTGCCGGTGAAATTACCGCACGTGAGGCTGAATATTTGTACGCCTCAAGTTGATGGACGCAGGACAGTGCATCATAGAGCACGTTCTTGACGCGTGTGATCTACAACGCAAGGCTTTGTTATAGATGGCTACCACTTAACATAAGGTGGGTTAAATGCTTGTTCCATCAGCTAGTTGCATAAAAAAAAGATGCACCAGTTTCTGACGTTATCGAGTTATAACCTAGACATTAGTTCTCAAATAAGCGGGAGTGTTTCACTGTAATCATTTTAAATTAACAATGACATGATCAACAAACTTTTTTTTTAATCGGCCTGGTTTGTCCCAGCGCTGGGCAAATGCCTCTCCTCTTTCCTTCCACTCATCTCGTTCCCGACCCAAATTAAGCCACTACCTGCAGAACGGGTTCAAGTCATCCTGCCAACGCTTCATGAGTCTGCCTCTTGCGTCTTCTGTCTGCAGAGACCCATGATTTTTGTAGTCAGCCCCTTGTTTTATAATATGGCCAATAATGGGTCATGGATGACAGATAAATATTCACCTGCTCTAAAAAAGCGTTCCTACCCTTAGGTGCCAAGGTGTACATAACCTCAAATTGCAACGTAAGTGAAAATAATTGTGCCTCTATTAATAGGCACCCCAAGGCCTTAGAGCGATATTAATAAACGATCTCAAACATGCCAAGGTCACTTTTACCTGGATCGATTAATGTAAGCTTAAGGTCTCAAGTCTGGTTCCAGTAGCTTTCCACAAGAGCAATAGCTACTTAATACCGAGGTACCTAAGTATTCTACTTTACATCATTCATTCGAGGTAAGTAAACATTTATATAGAGAAAACAATTTATTGAATCAAATTAATAGAAAGGATTTACACCGGTATCTGCTGATATAGTCGCAAATGCACATTAATGCACACATTTGTATGTGTCTACTATTTTTTCAGTAAAAAGTTTACTTATCATTTTATAAGAAAAGAGATTGTGTCACCAAGGAGTTTTGCATAGCTTGTTATGGAATGAACTACTTATCAAGTATGGCGGTAAATTAATTTGAAAATGGAACGCATCCAAACATTTATTCTTGTTTTATTACGGAGGAGGGCGCTGGCATTGCTACTCAGTTTTAAACTTTTGCAGTGACTACGTTTTCATTTATTCTAAAAGCCTTGTTTTTGTTCTAAATAAAGACATTTGATTTGATCTACAATGCATTGGGTAAAAATCGGTCAGTGTAAACAAAACTTATTAAACAGTGACGGCCAATTTTAAGCGGTTTTTTACATACAGGGTTATTCATTATTAACTGCAAATACTCAGGAATTAGGTTCAACAAATAGAATAAAAAATATTTATGAAATTATTTTTTTTAAATTTGATCAAAAATTTTTTCAAGTTTTTGTATCAAAATTTTATTTTTATTAATTTCTTTACGGCTATTGCATAATGATTGCCATGGAGAACAGAACGATGACCCACCCAGGCGGTGACTGAACGCAGAGTGTCACTCACGGCGCGCGGGCGCGGATCAGAGGTCAAAATAGGTCAGGCGCCAATGATTCCTTTATCGATTTTCTCGGGATTTTCATAACAAAACTTAAAAAAAATCATTTCATAAATATTTTTTATTTTATTTGTTGAACCTAATTCCTGAGTATTTGCGGCTAATAATGAATAACCCTGTATAAATAACGCTTAAAGAATTTAGGTAGACGAGTTCTACGTGACCCACCACAAGCCCTGTCTGGCTCTGTCTCTGGCTCTGACTTTGAGTTTGTGGTGAGTGTTGAATAAATAAATCCTACGAAACGTCACAAGCTCATGTATCATACACTGGTGGTATTTAGTGATCACTCATACAGACTCAAAAGCAGAGCCAGAGACCGAGCCAGACAGAGCTTGTGGCAGGCCTACTGTAAAACAGATAACAAACATAAGGTTGTTTAATTATATCGATCTTCAAACACGGATTCGGCCCACACTAAGTGGTATGACTTTGTAACTGATTAATTAAACAGGAATTTTGTACATTTTTTATTTTAATTACCAACCGGCGCAAAACATGGACCGTTATAGGTACAGGTGCGCATCTCAGCGATGTGCCAATAACTTGATAATGTAGAATAAAACATGTTCGCTGTGATCCCTGCATGTATTTGGCTGGTAATTTACAGAATATAGTTGAATAATAATCAGTAATATTCAATTTTTCGGTAAAGTGCATGTTTACAGAACAGTTTATAGAAAGGCGATGATGCGCCGTTTTTATGGGAGCCGCTGTCGCCAATTTTTACTAGTTTATTTAAAATATCACTGAATTGGATCAGTTGAGCTATCTCTAGATCGTCTGCAGATAGTTGAACTGATTCTTGTGTATTTTTTACATTTATTAAATATTTGTTTAATTGTAAGTTTCTTTGTGAAAATAAATAATGAAGTCCCTACTCAAAAAAAAGAGTGCTAAGAAGTAAAGAGGATGTAAAGAAAGTATTTCTTTACATATTCTCTTTACTTCTTACTACTACTTTAAGTACCTATTGTTTTATCGTCGCTTGCCTTCTTGTTTGGAAAGTAATTATTGCGCCACAAGATTTTTTTTTCTTTTTGCAACTCCTCAAAAAGCTGCCGAATTTGTATGTAGAATTTGTGGGGTAGGAACAACAGGCTTTCTTCTTCTGCTGCCTTCCTACGGTGCGTGGTTCTGCAGATCATCACGCACCGCGCACGACGACGCACGGCAACGCACACAGAAAAGACTTTTGTGCTACCGCGCACCTAGGTGCACGAGACCGTTCCCATGTGTCGTGTGAGCTGGTGCGGGCTGGTGCGCGATATCACGCACCGGTGGGAAGGGGCTATAATAGCCCCTAACTCATTATCATTCGTCATCTCAGAGCTCCTCCTTTCTTGCTCATGTCATCCTTGACACAGTTCATCCATCTTTTTTTGGTCTACCTTTTCTTCTATGACCCCATCCACATCCATATTCACTCTTCCACTTTTATCGTATACTACAAGCTGATGATAATAATGTTCAAAATTCAGATTCAAAATTTATATTCAGTTGAATCACAATAATCACTTTGAAACGTTTTGAAGCTAGGCAAGTCTTGGTGCCAGTTCCACGCGATCAAGTCTAGAAGAACAGTACCCCCGAGTCGGAGTTTTGCTACCACATTTCGCCTACGAAATGTTGTTTTCGATTCGCCTATTTGTCTCTCTCTTTTGTATGGAGAAAAGATGATACAGCAAAAATACGTGACGTAGAAACGATCGATACCAGTTTTTGTCTCATCAATTTTCCATACAAAAGAGAGGGTTACTTGCTCACACGAAAACAACATTTGGTAGACGAAATGTGGTAGCAAAACTCTGACTTTGGGTACAAGCAACAAACTACTGGTTTCTACAGTTTTTTTGTGTGTTGCTTTTATAAAACAAAAGTAAATATAGCAATGAAGTTCCAGTGTCGTGTCACTTCAACTTAGGAGCGAGGGTATGATAGTGCAATCCACGAAGGCGCGCCCCACTATTCCTCCTAACCGTTTATAATATATGTGTGCAAGCTTCCGTCAATGTTTGAGTGTTATCGGTACACACTAATTACCTATGAGAGCACACGCACACTACAATGAATAGACTACGGTTCGCGACTGCCGCTCGGGGCAAACTCTCCGCACCCCGCGAGGGGCGCGTCTTCGTGAATTGCACTATCTATAGCTGTGTGTAGATTTTTTTGGAGATTATTTTAAGCTGTACCTATCTTATAAGTAAATAACTTGATGTTGGGTTGTAAGCTTGTTATTGCGACTATTGTGTGGTTTGGTATGCGGCTGTGTACTTATACGGAGTATTTGAAATGTTACATACATAATTCAGAAGATATTGTAGGCCTTGTTACAATTGTGTAATAAATATTGAATAGCACAATATTATCGTTAAAACTATACCTTTCTAGCTTAACTAGACACACTTACGCTTGTGAGGTCTAGGTTGAATTCTTAAAACTTTTAGAAAAACAAGTTTCTTATAAGATACATAGATAACTCTATTGATTACAATGACACACGAGGTAGGTAGGATACAGTTATTATCTTAAAAATAAACAGGCAATGGGCAGCCTTATTCCTAACAGTGATCTCTACCAGGCAACTATAGACTTAAAAGGAAGGCTGTTTTAAAAAAAAACCCTTAGCTTAAATTATTATTTTTTGGCCTGAGCTCGCTTTTACGACTTGTTAAACACGTACGAAACAGGAATAAGAAAACTAGTCTTTTTAACCGTTCTCTTTATTTTTTACGTAAATAAGTATAACTAAAGAGAAGACACCGGTGAGACGTTACGGTAGCTTCATTAATTTTGGGCATCTGCAACCCTTTGCATCTGCCTGCTACCCTCTGACATAGTACACGTTGGTAGCAGAAGCGCAGCAAAACAAAATGTCCTATTCACGAAGTCTCACTCTCGCTACTTGACATTTAAGAATCGTACCGTCACTTTTAGTTAACATGTCACAAAGAAAGAAATATATTATAATTTTTTATCACTACTACAAAACATACGTTTTAACACCTACACGTATGGACGTACTGGACACTGTGACAGCAATTTTTATTTTTTATTTTTATTTTTATATTTAATAGACTATCTTTTGCCACGATCTCACCTGATGGTAAGCAACGATGTATTCGACGATGTAGCAGGACAGTCTAGAAGACACCTATTCACTCTAGCCTTAGAGAGGCCCAGATTGTATTGGTATGGAAAAACAGACGACGGCAGTGAGTGGCACTCCTTGGATGTTCGCATGATAAAATTGGAGCCAAAAAGTTTTGTGCGAAAAGCTTCCACACTTTACACAACTGCTACTCGTTACTTGTGACACTGTACAACCTTTACACTGTTCTTCATGACAGACAAAAAAATACTTTTTGAGAAAAAATTAAGCCTTTTCTGCCCCTTCTTTCTGCATCTTCGGTATTACCAACTACTGGTGCATGACAGTTACTTTAAGCTTAACTTGAAGTTTTTCGTGCGAGTGATTGATTTGTTTATTTTTAAGGCGCAGTTCTAAAGGGTTAATCTAATTACGAACGGTTAATACTGTCATTGTATTTCGCTATTCGATAGAAGAACGAATAGCAAGGAGCAAGCTACAGTTAGTAGAATTGACAGCTACTGAGAAACAAAGGTTCTGGAATGGCGGCAACAAATCGGGGGCGTAAAATGCTCCCAAGAACAAACGATATCAAAGGGTCAAAAAAAAAATCAAAAAGGATGTTAAAGGCTCAAAATCGTTCTTCCTATAAAATGAGAGAAGTCTTAGTCCTATGTCCTATATTTACAGCAGTGAACTTATTCAGACTGATAGCTCCAAGTAGTAGAGTAGTCGTCGTTCTTGAGTTTTATTTATTTGTTTACATTGTGACCATAGCTAAAGTTTTTTTCTAATTCGTTTGCTTTTTAACCACACCTAAATACTTTTCATTGGGTACTCAATTACTCAGATTTTTTAGAATCAGTTAATCATCTATTCACTATGAAAATATTGCTACAGATACGTAAATACGGAAATACCAAAGCAAAAATAGCTTTCGTAGTATTTTTGTCGGTATTTCCGGTAAATTAGATATTTGGCTCATCGCAAATAGAATGGACGACTTGTAATTTGCTGGGAATTTGTTATTTACAATTATTATAATAATGGATTTATTTACTGTGCTGTGATTAAAGAGTGTATATTATAGTATAGGTTAGTCTGTTAATTTAGCAAATATGGATATAACCGAAATAGGATGTACTTTTGATATTTTGTAACTTCTACCAATAAGTACCTAAATAAGTAACCTTAGCTAAGTATATTATTGTTGGTGAGTCAAAACATAAATGACGTAGTCTTTAGAGTTATTTTTATTTTCCCATGAGTTTCTGGGAATACCATCAAGAAGCATCTCATTCGACGCTTACCAGCGCATAGCTTTCTCACAGGTGCTATAGGCATTATGCTGAGTCAAGACCCTTTTGCTGCTGTAGTACACAGAAACACGACTCAATGTCGATGTATCTTTTTGTAGGTACTTCGTTCTTTTAGTGCCCTTGTTTTCTACTAGTTTATGTGTGTGCTTTTGTAGTTAATAAATAATTAACTATGTCTACAGACTTTAGTGTTTTTAAGCCAAAAAAATCTAATTTATAGTGGTTTTTAATTATAACAAAAGTACGAATATTGTCTTATCTCGTCCTAAAGTTAATGTTTTGAGTCACCTGCCTTTTGCGTTAGCTTTTTATACCGCAAGGTGTTTTGTGCATTCAATTTAATTTGGGACATTAGATTTTTGACACAACATTTATTTTTTGAATGCCGAGTGCATTCAAAAACATGAAACCAATATTACAGGCGCGTGGCAGGTGAAATAAAACAAATGGATTCCAAATTCAAAGTTACTAACATTACCAACAACTTCCAATTCCATTTTTAAAAATGGAAGCCAGCTATCAAAAAGTTTTATTGGAATACATTGGTTGTTACAACTTTTGTGTTCGGAATTCAAAACATGCTTATCGAAAAAGTTTTATTACCTGTCGTAGCTTTCGAAGCTCTAGGCTTACCAATTTGCCTATCTTTTTTAGGTTTTCCAGTTTATGTTATGATATGCTATACCAATAGCTCCACACTCACTCTCAAACTGACTGACTCACATAGGTACACGAAATTTCTGAAACTACAGGACCTAGAGATTTGAAATTAGGCACAAGAACTTTTTATCAGATGTTGGTGCTCATTCCTACAAAACGATTTGTAAAAAAACTCCAAGTAGAATTGATCTTCTCATACGTAAGGCTTCTAGAAGATAGCTTGGCATCATACTTGTCATGTCCATTACTAGGAAGTCCCCTAAGTAGGTATTATTGTTCATGTGCGGTGTACTTGTTTGAGCGGCAGGTGACGATAACGCAGCTGCCCACCAAGGTTACTTCGCCCTGCTGCACTAGTGATGTCATGATCTAAAAATAAGTTTTGCGTATGTTTTATAGTCTGTATTTGCTTTAAGCCACTACACAGAGTATTTTAAACTAAGTTATTTGATTAATTATTCCGTTTCACAGAGTTAGAAGTAGTGTTTGTAAAAATAGGTTAAATTGTTTATTTTGTGGCAATTTTAGTCTATTATTTCACCTAGTTTTGAGCCAGGCTTAAAACGAATAACCTATTTATAGCTTCATCTACATTTCCCATCACTAGTATCTGTTGACCACGTGGCCAGCACGCGCCAGCACCGCGTGGCGTCAAGAGGCGCCCTTCACTAACCACATGGATGGGGCTTGACCTTTAACAACCGGTATTGATCTGCGAATCCTTTCACCACATTGTTTTTTTCAGAGTACTAACCATTTCTAGGATTAACGATTTTGAGCTTACTCTGTCCATTTTTTTAAATATTTAAAATTGTAAGTATTTCAATTGTGATTGTAATATTCATTTTCAATTTATATTCGAGCTATGGAGAGAGCTATGCTGGGAGCTTCACTACGTGATAGAATTAGAAATGAGGATATCCGTAGAAGAACCAAGGTCACCGACATAGCTCGTAGAGTTAGTAAGTTGAAGTGGCAATGGGCAGGCCATATAGCTCGAAGAACCGACAGCCGTTGAGGAATAAAGGTTCTCGAATGGCGGCCACGAACCGAAAGACGAAGCCTAGGGCGCCCACCCACCAGATGGACCGACGACATTGTTAAGATCGCGGGAAGTCGATTGATGGAAGGAGCTCAGAATCGTCCTGGAAATGTGTAGGGGAGGCCTGTGTCCAGCAGTGGACTTCTTTAGCAACTAGACAGAGAACAGTCATGAAAAAAATTCACGAGTTTCTATAATAGCTTTTTTTAACCGACTTCCAATCAAAAGGAGGAGGTTCTCAATTCGGTTGTTTTTTTATTTTTATTTTATGTTGGTACCGCATAACTTCGTCATTTGTGAGCCGATTTAGAAAAATATTTTTTTATTTGGAAGGTTATTCATTCTTACGTCCAGATTGTCTCAAACAAATTTCATTAAAATCGGTTTAGCCATTTGGCAATGAAGTCGGTTTCTCTAGTTTTTTAAACTTATAATTATTTAAATTGAATCTTGCCAAAAATTCGATAAACAAAACCGTGGTACCAAAATATCAGTTTGGGAAAAAAGTGGATTTTGCTGATATTCATATATTAGATTAGTTAATATATTCAGATAATATTTTAATGAATAGGTCTTAACACGTCATAACTGTTTATATTTTTTACTTAACCATCAAAATTTGCTTAGGCCGACGTTTTGTCTCTCAAGGCCCTGCGCACACCTAGGTCGCTGGCGAGCATTGAAAAGCTGTCAAATATCGCTGATAAATTTGACAGCGTTTCACTGATTGCCGTCCCCAGCGATCTAGGTGTGCGCCGGCCTTCACAGCCATATTAATAAACGTAATTTAAATTTAGTCATTGTTTAAAGTTAGCCCTGTCACTTTTTGTCATTACCCAGTGGTAAGAGATGGCAATAGTATAAGCACAGCTTATCTTTTGACATATTTTTATAAGTTAGGTCATTAGTGATTATAACTTACTACGTCCAGTGAATTCAGAGTGACAGCAACAAGTCTTGTATTGTAAAGGCACGGTTAGACGGCGCTCTGAGTGTGAACGCCCGCTCCAGTCGACAGCACAAAACGTCTACTTCCTACATCGCGTTCTGGTGGATGCGTCAGATAACAACGTGCCTTATGGGCATAACCCCCGTCTAACTAAAGACTGTCCGTCTTAAGAATCTTCTTCTTCTTCTTGCCCTTATCCCACTTTATGTAGCACAACTTGTCTTCCTCATCCATACCCCTCTGTCAGCTATCATCTCTGCATTGGCTCCTCTCTTATCAATGTCATGAGGCAGTCAGAGGCACATCGAACTAATCTTCTTTATCTTTCACCGAAACCACTAAAATTATGGGAAAATAACTAGCAATCTTGTCGTCTTCTATTTATCGCTCTTTCGAACTAAGTGTGGTGAAAGGATTTTATAAACCTTGTACTTCTGGGAGACTGTAATCTCTATTTTATGTATTAAAACTTATAGACAAAACCATAATGTTTTTCCTTTCATTTGGTACAAAAAGATTATTATCTAACTAAATTACTTGAGAGCGGGATCCGAGCCCGACATTTAATTTTACAACATAATTAATGAAGAGTCGTTATAGGGTGTCCCACTTTTGTTATGAGCAAAATACAGGGTGTTTAATTTACAGCCGATGTGATGGACGCGTCTGTAAATTGAGAGGTGTGTAATAAAACGCCGCTTACAGTCGTGAAGAAAAATGGAAAACTTTTTTTTTTTAATTAATATTTTTGTAAATGCGTGTCATATTGTAATACCACCGCAAACCAGAACTTCAGGAGCTTTTGCTCCTGGAAACACCTAATCAGGTGGCAGTGCCCCCGCCAAGTCGAGCAAGAAAAAGCGGCACGTACCATCTTTTTCTCCAAGCAGGTCAGGCATTTTCGACCATATTACTTTGTTGTGGATAAAACTAGAAGTCTAAATTTCTAGTAACCAAGCTTACTAGTTGAATTTTTAATTGCAAAAACTTTTTATTTTATTCTAAATGAACCATTATGAAAAAAAACCGGCCGTGGAGGAAGGAGGCTCAAAATATGAAAAGGTTTTCTAACAGTGGAAAAAACTGTTAATATTGTTTATACTATATTCAGTTTGGAGAGTTTCCTTTCAAACCTTAACTTCTTCTCCAGCGATGGATTTCTTCAGGCTGATGATGAAACACTTTCGAGCACAAGCAACCTCATTGATCGCTAAATTGAGCCGCCGCTAAAAACAGATAAAAAGATCGAACAGTGAGATAGCGTCGAAGTTGTTTGGACTTTTGTGTGTAAACACCTTTATTTCGAACAAAACCTTCTGTTATGACAGCCAGCTGCTGACGTGAGATAAGATAAATAAAGAGATTAGTAGGTATACAGGGTGTCTGGTCAGTCTTTAATAATAAAGCCATTTTATTCCCAAAAATATTGGTTACATTATATCATGTTTGTATGTATAAGCACTAGAATTTAATTCTTTATTTTGGGCACCCATCTTTGGGTGAAGGCCTCCTCCATCCATCGCCATTGAGCTCGGTCCGCGGCGTGTCTGGTCCATGTGACGCCGGCGACATCTTGGATGTCATCGCGCCAGCGCCGTCGCGGGCGGCCGCGCGCTCTCCGGGCCTCAGCGTCGCGTGGGTATCAGTGCAGTAAACGCTCTGTCCACCTTCCATCTGATGTGCGGGCCACATGCCCGGCCCACCTCCATTTCAGTTGACAGGCTAGTAGAGCTGCGTCTGTTAGTTTGTTCAGTCTTTGGACACACTTTATTCCTAACTCATTTAATTTTAACCATCAACTTCAAATAAACAAGTGAAGTTTAAAAAACTTAAGAAAATGACTTCATGGCCAAACTGCTGAACTTATTTTGATGGAAATTCTATGGGACTTATATGATAGCTTTCTAGATTCTATTTCTCAAGTTTTTTAAACTTATACATACAAATACAAATTTACAATTTTTTTAATTAGGTATTTCATGTTGTTTAGTAATAGTTTTTGTAAATAATGTATATTCTGTTGTAAATAAATCTTTAAATAGTAGACAAAGTTTGGTTTCATTCAATGAGATCAACATTAAATTTAGACAGACACTAGATTTTGTATTCAGAGAGGCAAACATGAGGCGATTGTGGTGGCACAAAGTTTAATATTCTTAATAAAATTTACAAATATACAAATTAATTGGGCACAGAAGGTTGTCTCGTGAGAATGACTCCGCCTTCTGACCGTTAAGTCGTGGGTTCAAATCCAGATAATGCCCAATGTTTTGTGGTTATATCAGCCACTACGGCAAATCCCCAAATATGGCGGACACCTATTGCCTATAACCATCGTTGGTAAAAAACAAGCTGTCGATTTTGCATTAAAAGCATCTGCTGATCTCAAAAAAGGTATAGATAGATAGATAACTCTTTATTGTTCACCACACAAAAATACAGCAAAGGACATAAAAATAAACAAATAAGCAAAACGATGGCCGACCTTGCTGAGAGCGATCTCTTCCAGGCAGTTACAAGGTACCTTTATAAACATGTTATGTATTACGTAAGGTGAAAAAAATAAGTACCAACACAAAAGGTTATAAACACCTTCTATGTACCTATAGGTTTTGGTTGACACGCATTTTAGACACCCTGTATAGCTTTTTGGTAGGATTTGGATCCAGATAAATGGATTCGTGATGCCGTGAATTTAGTGTCAAAAGTTATGAAAAACACGCGTATTACAGAAGTTTTTGTACTTGCATGAGAAACATCTGAATCGTGTTAGATTGATGTGATGATAGAGAAGCCCCATTCAAAGAAAACACGTATAAATTTGACAAAACTATTTTTAGTACATAAATCTAAGGAATTTGTTTGAAGACTTATTTAATTAATATTCTGCTACCAGCAGAGCTACCACGAGCTCCATATGGTTATGGCTATGGCTGTCAAATTGTGTATAGATAGGCTGACCCACACTTTCATTTTCTTCTTGGGTTTGAATGTGTTGACACTGTTGACACAATTTTGACAGCCATAATCATAACATCATTGAAGGGAAACGGGGAAGAGGAAGGCCAAGAATGAGTTACATGAGCCAGATAAAAGAAAAAGTCGCTATCATGTCGTATAAGGAACTCAAGGCTCTTAAATTTAAGAAGAAGATAACCATAACTATATGAAGTTCAAGGTAGGCCAGCTGATATCTTACCTACTGCGTTTTTGTATTAATTTGTAGGTACCAATCAATATAAAAGACAAAAACACAAATGCTACTTTTTATAGGTAGCAGTAGTATTTGCCAAGAAAAGGTTGGTATTGTAATACAAAAGATAGTATGATGAAATTCATGAATGACATTCTTCACACATTATTTCACTCCACACGTAAGATTGCCAGAATATAACGTCATAGTATCCGCCATCTTGGTATGCAATATTTTGTCAACAACGAAACAATAAGATCGGATGTGGACAAATAAACATACAGACAATACAGTAAAAATATGTGAGGAATGTATTGAATGTGCCTCCGACCCATCATCATCATTATACACCACTATTTTGTAATTACCAAAAAAAAAATGTCGAGATTGGCGGCTGATACTGAACACATCCACGAAAAAAACATTTTTTTCGAGACATAACAAAAGTATTTTAAATAACCAAAATTTTTAGTCAAATATTGAGAAATGATTCAACAAGCAAAAATCATTTCATTCATAAACGCTAAATACAAAGCGGAACCAAGCAGCGTAATTTTTTTTCTACATTACCCTATTTTTTTTTTGGTAGTTACAAATTAGTGGTTTATAGCTCGAAGAACCGACAACCGTTGGGAATAAAGGTTCTCGAATGGCGACCACGAACCAGAAGACGAAGCGTAGGGCGCCTACCCACCAGATGGACCGACGACATTGTTAAGATCGCGTGAAGTCGATGGATGGAAAGGGCTCAGAATCGTTGTTCCTGGAAATGTGTACCAACTGATATTCCACTAATATTATAAATGTGAAAAAATAAATAATGAGTCGTTTTCGATAAGATCTTATTATTTTATCCGGAGCTAGTCGTTCATGACCTACACGCGTCATTGGCCATAAGACCGCCTAATTACAGAGTGCAGTGACAGCTCCCTCCGCAAAAACATTGACTTATTAAAAGTCTTGAAATGATTTCATATTTTTATTAGACGGTGTAGAGCTACGAACATTTAGAACAGGCTTTATTTATACAAAGTTTTTTTTTAATTTATAGGCTAATCGAAATCTCACCTGATGTTAAGTAATGATGCTCTCGTGTGTCAGTTTACATTTGATTTCGAACTTTGGGAACGAAATAGAAGATACAATACTTACTTACGTACACTTTTTAGGGTTCCGTAGCCAAATGGCAAAAACGGAACCCTTATAGATTCGTCATGTCTGTCTGTCTATCTGTCCGACCGTGTCACAGCCATTTTTCTCCGAAACTATAAGAGCTACACTGATGAAACTTGGCGAGTAGATGTATTCTGTAAACCGCATTAAGATTTTTTACACAAAAATAGAAAAAAAACTATAAATTTTGGGGGCCCCATACTTCAAACTGCAACTCAAAAAAAATTTTTTCGTCTAACCCATACGTGTGGGGTATCTATGAATAGGTCTTCAAAAATGATGTTGAGGTTTCCAATATCGTTTTTTTCTAAACTGAATAGTTTGTGCGAGAGACACTTCCAAAGTTGAAAACAGTTGGTCCCCCCCCCTCTAACTTCTAAAATAAGGGAATGATAAAACTAAAAAAAATATATGTTGTACATTACTATGCATACTTTCAACGATATTTGGTTTGAACGAGATCTAGCCAGTAGTTTTTTTTTATACGTCATAAATCGTAAACCGCAATTTACCTTGCGACGAACTACAAGAACCTGTTTCCTGTTTATTTTCTGTATATTATGTTACTTGATGCTACGGAACCCTTCATGGGCGAGTCCGACTCGCACTTGGCTGCTTTTTTTGAATATGTGTTAACATACTAAGAATATAATTTAACACATGAGTGTTAAATTGTATTCTCAACTTAAATTGTAATTGTAATTGTTTTAAATTGTTGTTGTTTGTATGAACAAAGAACAAACATCATATTCATTCACCACACAAACATTTGTTCTCGGTGGGGATCGAACCCACGTCCTCCAGCGCAGAAAGCTGAGCTACTTCTAACTGAGCTGTAGATAATATGACAGTTCTATTACTTTTAAAGCTCTGCAATCGCCAAGGCAATCGCATACAAAACATTTGTGTTAATTAATAATATTATTTTATGACTAAACAAAACCAACCTTTTTAGTAGGTACCTACTCGATAATAATTTAAAATACCGCGAAACGTATAATTATTTTGACAGGACTTTGCATTATTATTTATTGATAAGAGCACCTATTCAATTATCTTCTATAGGTATGTACCAATCCTTGGTACCTCTTTATTTCGATCATCTTTTTAAAACAATATTATGCGCCATTATAAAATTGCACCTAACGTTGACCGTTACGCTCTCCTATTACGTAAATATGTCTGACCAAGAGATCTTGCCCGATTCTGAGAGGGAGGCGGCCTGGTTCGGGGCATTGATGACGTCGATCTGTGACGTATCCATGCCCCGAGCCAGGCCCACCAAGCGCCGGGCGGTGTACAGGTGGTTGGTTGAGCTCCGAGAGGCTACCCGAGATGCCCTCCCGGCGTGAGTACACCAGAACACAGAGAAGTAAGCCCAGCATTTGCCGTGGAGGCGGCTAGAGCTTACGAGGCATACTGAGGCACTACTTTGGCGTTCCAAGGCGCCATAGCCGAAGCCAGGTCTCGGTCTTGGGTCGAACTCCTTGAGGGACTGAATAGGGACCCCTGGGGCTGCCCGTACAAGACTGCACGACTACTGGGCAAGCTCCGACCATGGGTCTCTGGAAACTTCAGACCCTACGTTTGTGGGAGGAGTGGTTGATACGCTCTTTCCTAGGGTCCAGGACAGTCCCCATACCCCCGTGTCTTCGTCGGAACCGACTATCTGGGTCGACGAAATGGGGGTATCAGACGAGGAGTTAGACCGAGACATAAAGCATCTCAAGAAGACGAAATATAGGACGCCCACCCACCAGATGAACCGACGACATTGTTAAGATCGCGGGAAACCTGTGGATGGAAAGAGTTGAGAATCGTTTTTCCTGGATATGTATAGGCCTATGTCCAGCAGTGGACTTCTTCAGGCTGATGATGATGATGAGGGTACTATAATGTTAGTTACATTGTGCTACATACAAGGTATGCCTTAGGCAGATGATAAAATAACGAAAATAACGGAAAATACAATTAGAAACTTATAAATGCCTGCGCATATTTAGGCGACGGCGATGGCGATCAGTGAAACGCTGTCAAAATTAAATATTACTGTCATATTGTATGTCATTTGTTAATCCGTTATTGGCTGTATGTTAGAAATTTAAGTATTTACATAGTAAGTATGTATATTATTAAAAAAAATTGACAGCGTTTCTACCAACCTATCGCCATCGCAGAATGCTTAGATGTGCGCAAAGCTGAAGTCCGTTGGAAAATAACTACAAAACCACAAACATAATAACCATTACTTTTTCAATCTATTTAAAACAAACATCGCGACACGCAGTATACTTAGGTTATAATAAAACGCCCGCATCTGTCTGTCTGTCCGCCATCGTATCTTTTTTTATCTGCGAATAGGGATGTTGGTTAAATAGTCGGAAAATCTGCATTTTGGATTAAAATTGTGGAAAAGCCGGACAGCATACCTACTTGATGTTAGTGGTTACCATCGCCTATAACAAAGCTTTGCCTCATAGGTCACGCACGTCAGAAACGTGCCCTAAGATGCACTGCCTTGCTTCCATTAACTTGAGGCATACTGATGTTCAGCCTCACGTGCCAGTTATTTCACCGACACCCACATTCTTCAAACCGAAACACAGCAATGCTGCTTCACGGCAGAAATAGGCATGGTGGTAGTACGCACCCGGACGAGCCCTTCACAAAAAGCTCTACTACTACTAAAACTTGAACTTTTACTGGTTATACGATAAATACAGATTAACAAACCAGAAAGGGATTCAAAATACCGGCTAACCCGCTGTTAACCAGCCATATTTCAACCCCGTTCTCCCATTCTCCCCTAACCACCTGTCGCGATTTCGTTTTGATTTTATTTGATTTGCATAAAACCAAAGTGAAGGGGCTGTTGCCTACAATGCAACTTTGTTTCAATTTTATTTCTTTCACCAAGACCTGAGTTCTTAACAAAGGAGTTTTTACCCATCTTTAAGAATTCCACAGTATTTTCAAAGCTGCTTATAATGTTTGAGACTCTTGTCTCTTTTCAGAGTTTATCAATCAATTATAAAATTTATTATATTTTCCACTTTTCAAGGAAGGAGCTAGCGACTTTTTTGTGCACGAAAGGAACCTCTTTGAAGAGCACTTATAATACTTTCACCACGCTTTTTTCGAAAAAAACCGGTGACACGATAAGAAGAAGAAGCGAATATTTTTATGGATCATATTCATGCTTTTTATTTGCCATTTATTCAAGAAAACTGCTATATAAATTGGCAACATAAATTGTTTGTGGAATTGCCACATTATTGTTAAATATGAACCCATTTTTAAAGTTAGGAGTTCCTGTCTTGGAATTAAGCTACTACGTAAAAAGATCCACGGGCGGAAGCATATTATAGGAGCTTGTTATAAAAATCTACTTACCCAAGAAGGATACAAAAATTCGTTCTGAAAAGTGTATTGCGTCATACATTAAATGGTAAATCGTGATGCCAACAATAGAAGTAGGACAAGATTTATAGCTACAGGGACCGAGCCAGCGCCAATGGTCGGAGTTCATGCCGGGATGACAATGTCATCTTAGCATGGATATGCCAAGGAGGTTTCATTCATAACTCCTGCCTTTTTTTATACAACTTCCTGATGGAACAAGCATAATTATGGCACTGATGTTTAGTGGTAACCATCGCCTATAACAAAGCATTGCCTCGTCACGCAAGTCAGGAACGTGCCCTACGATGAACTTCCCTGCGTCCATCAACTTGAAGCATACAAATAATACTACATACTAATAATACAATACTTGCTCAGGCTCACGTGCCAGTAATTTCACCGGCACCTACACCCTTCAAACCGAAACACAGCAATGCTGCTTTACGGCAGAAATAGGCATGGTGGTAGTAATTCAAAGAATATCTAACAAAGGATAAAAATAAAACAAAATGGCCTCCATCTTCGATAAAACTTTTTCATAATCACGACTTTTCATTTCTGTGTAACCCGGAGAAAAATATCCATATTATATTCATTGCAAACTGGATATTTTCCATGATTTGTCGGTCTGAATGTTTACCGTTTTTCATAATCAAAACGGTTATTTTCAAATATATCCATAGTATTCTTTCATTGCTGAAAAATGTGCTTTGACTCGCCTTGCCACAGAAGCATTGCATCGAACCACGCTAAAGTTCAATGTGCCGCCCGCTTAGTTCATCCTCTGTCCTTCTTTCTGTGGACGTACTCAGGAAAAAATGCTTTTGGGACTCCCCCTTTTTTTCTTAAAGGCACAACTCAAGTCTAAACTCAAGTATGCAGACATTCCCCTTGAAAGACGCAATAGCTGGAGACGTACTCAGGAAAAAAAGCTTTTTGGGCTCCCCCTTCCCCCTTCTTTTTATCTTAAAGGCACAACTCAAGTCTAAACTCAACGACTCAAGTATGCAGACCCCTTGAAAGACGCAATAGCTGGGATTTAACCCAGCCTTTTGCAAAGTAATGTGAAGCAATAAAAATTGTATTTACACACACACGTTACGTTATAAGTGCCCAAAACAAAGTGCCCAAAGTTTTATAAAAATTATAGATTGATTACTAGAAACCAAACATTTTTTTTAAAGTACTTTTTCCATTTTTTTTTCTCAGACCATACAGGGTCAATTCAAATTCTAGTTGCATCTGTCAGTTTTGACATTATTTGGAGCTTCGATTGCAATAAAAAAGTAAACTGAAATAAATATCATTAACAAGGATCGATTTTTATTTTTTTATTGTTGGTTGCTAAACAATATATAAACTTTTATCATATAAATTTTGATTGAATAGAATTACACAATCGTCCGGCAGAGTTTTCCCAGAGTTCAAATACCTAAACCACAATGTGAAAATGGCAATTTTAACCAGACTGTGTCACAATAGGTCTGGTTTTTATAGCGTGTGGTCACAATTCTTTGACCAGACTGTACCAATAAACACACATTGTTAAACCACATTCATAATTTTGAATCACTAACTTTCTCACTGCATTTGTTACCGTTTTCTTTACAGCCACTCTCTTTTTATTCTTAATTCATCTGTCAATTTTGGAATAATTTTGCCAGTGTCAAGTGAGGATAGTTTTTAGTCAACAGAGGTTTTAATCAGACAGTTGACACTGGCTTTAAAGAAACTGATGGCGGTTTCTTCAAACCCATTGAAAACATTTTAGTTCAAATCAGGATATTAATACACTTTCATTCGAAAATGTGAGCAGTTCAGCGTGAATGTAATATAAGTAATGTTTGCTAAAATAACATCGAAATTACTCAACAGAACTCAAAATAATACTAGGAAAACAATTAAAATGAAAAAGCTGCCAAAATTACCGAAAACTAATCGTTACAGCCACTCAATTCGTACCTGAGTTTGAAGTTCAAACTTTCATCCAAATATTTATTCGCTATGCTTTCCTTATCCAATAAACATTAAATATGTTTTATTAGTCTGTTTGTAAAACGTCTTATCATTGAGTTTTTATTTTGCATCAATTTTCTGATTCGTAACGTAGTTTTAAGCTTTTTATCTGCTTTCTCTGAATTTTATTTAGCAAATTAATTTTTATTCTTTAGATAAATAGGAACGAATCGGTATTGGATTTTTATTCAAATCTTTTTGAATTAATATCTAGTTTTTATTGGAACAAGAACTGAACAATAGTTTTTTATTTGATTTAAATTGAAAAGTGCTAAATTACATCAAGTTTGGGCCCTAGTTTCTGTCCTGTAACTTTTTTCTCAGAAATATGAACAATCTTCATATTAATAAACATCGCTTTTTTATTTGATTATTTTTAATCTAAAACCCATTGATCGAAATTTTAGTCAATTTGTTTTCACTAAAATATTATTTTACTAAGTCTTTTTGACATTCGTTGTGCCTATACTGACTAGTAAACTTTATAAATATTACTTTGTCCTAGATTTATTCAAAAATAGGCTATAAGTACCGTACTTGGGTATCTAACAGGATAAAATTCATACAAACTGAAAGTTATTTATCGAAGTACCAAGAACGTTACATATTTATAATTAATCCACTCAAATGAATAAAATCGTGAGAAACGCTTCGCAATAATAAAAATGTCACCGCAATCCGTTAAGAACTTGGAATGTGCAACACTACGTCAGCTGAATTTACAGCAATTTTACTCATAACTCAATGAAAATAAAGCTCATATTCATCTGTAGATCTGATTGAATAGTGATGTATTGATTTAATACGGTTTATTATCGATAAGACACGCGCTAATTTAGCTGTTCATGTCGATTGCCGAGATTCTTGAATGTGTGGAAATTGAAGAACTATTATTGCTCATGGAGAATGCTAATGAAATTGCATTGAAAAGTACATTCACAGCCTTCTGGAAACATTTCATTGACCTGCTTGTCTCTTATTTACCTATTATATAAATAAATAAAAAATGTATTTCCTTAATATATTTTCGTTCAGCATCTCAAGTGGCTTCTAACATTTATTTTAAAAATAGAACAGTTTTTTACGCTGACATTTTGGATTGTTATTCAAAAACTTCGTTCTATTTTTGAAATCAACGGCTTTTTCATCGCTATCTAAAACTGAGCGTAATTCAAGTGTTTTTATTCCCGTTCTTTCTTTTCTACTTATTTTGTTTGTAAAATAATACAGTGCATAATTTTACAAGTCCATAATTTTACAAAATCATCATTATCATTACTGACACTGTAGGTGGCGCCACTTGCCACTTCATTTGCGAGAACTGGCATATCTTATGATTGTTTTTTAATGTTCTCTTATTACTGGGGCGTTGAAGGCTCATCATGGACATTTTTCATATTAAAACATCTTGGGTACTTACCTACAATGTCATGTAACCTTGCCGTGTTATTACCAAATACAACTTCAAATAAAAATGTCTTTTAAAATATTATGGTTGTCTATCATAATATCGTAAGTTTCAAGCTTCTAGCTCTAAAAATGACGATACTTCCTCCATTTTCAATCTCTTGCAACCCTGTTTTTTTAAAGTAGCCTATGTCCTATCCTTTCTTAGGATTTTCTATCTGTGTACCAAATTTCATTACAATCGGTTCAGTAGTTTTGGCGTGAAAGCGCAACAGACAGACAGAGTAATAAAAATAATAAGGATAGGTAACTAAAGTTTTAATTTTAACTCAGATCTTGTTAAAACCGCCACAAACGCCGATTTTACTAATAACTCGATTATTGCAAATCGATTTCCTGTCTACTTTTTCATTCACACAGTGTAATAACATCTTTACTGCCTATTCTGTCCTTGAATACTGTAAATTGGCCAATTTAAAGCTAAATTGCTTAAAAACGAGCTAAGCGTGTAATTTAAAATAGTTTTCGTCTTTACGAAACTTTTTGGCGACTGTTTTTGAACTTAAGGTCGTTGCAAATGCCTATTATCTGTTCCGTTAAGGTTTTTTATTTGATGGTTCTTGACCTCATGATGAAATTGACATGATAGTTCCCTTAATTGCGTTTGACAGAAGGTCACGGACTAGTCGATTACTAAATAAATTGCTAGTTCTTATCTTTTTGAAAACAAATAAACTTTTATGGGATCTTCGTATGTCGTGCAAGTCGTTGAACTTAACCAGGGTGACCAAAATAGAATCAGTGTCACACCGAATGAATGCCATGACAATGTGATTTACCTAAAGTTCAGAGATAATACTATGAAGTTTCTGTCTGCATGTCACTGATTTGGATCAGTTGAGCTATCTCTAGATCGTTTGTAACGGTCTACAGATATCTCAACTGTTTCTTGTGTTTATGTTAATTGTTGAAACAAAAATTTACATTTTGTCAATATTTGTTTTTTAACTGTAAGTTTTTTTTGTGTAAATTAATAGTTGCCAGTAATTTTATACTTAATCAGCAATGAAGCAGAAACTTCATAGTTTTACGCATTATATTGAAGAATAAAAATAATTTTAGACGAGAGTTAAAAATCAAAACCGCCACTGGCGTGTAACGGACAAATTCATTATATAATTGCCAAAAAAAACAAAGCAAAATGTGCTAAAAACAAAATGAAAATATCACAAACGCATCCCAGTCTAGGACAAAAGCAATAAATGAACGCCCCGGGCGTGGCAGATGCAATATGATTAATGGCACATTTTTAATGGATTTCCGAAAAATATTTCCGATTTTTTGGTAAAAAATCAAAACATCTGAGATCGTCGCACTGTCACTGCCACGGCAAGAGAGCTGGATGGAATATCTTGATATTTTCCACTTTTTCATAATTTATAAATATTTTTCTTAAAAAAATTAAATAAATATGAGGTAAATACCATATTTGCCTGCTAAACAAATTATTCGAAACTGTTATATTACCTAGTTGTTTGTGGTTGTGTTAATAAAAGATTAGTTTTTATAACTATTTAATTAATTACGGAATAACGTTGTTCATCGAATAAAAATGTCCGTACTTTTTTTATAAGCCTTAAAAAGAGAGATTTTTACTAACGTATTTTGTCTGACGATTGAAAAATTAGACCTTAGGCTCATGCTTTGACATTGATAGCAAATATTCCTCCAAGGATCAAAATAACGACATCACGCTATGATACTCAAAAAAGTATTCGAATTCCATATGTTCATTTTTTAAATAACGCCACAGGCTTTCTTTTGACATTTTAAAATAAAACTCACATGCTTTGCTAATTGCAAAAAACGGAATTTGACCCAGAGCCCGCATGTGCATGCACATAGTAAGAACGCATTTTGTGCGCATCTGGCTTCTGTCATACTATCAAGCGTAAACAAATACCTACTATGATTTTTCTAACCGACATTGTAACTCGATTGCCTCCGTGTCAGTTAGACAGGCTGTTTTTTTAAGAAGGACGATGATGGCCAAGAAAACAATAACTGCATATTTATTTTTTTCAAAATTATTTTATTAATATGCAGTTATTGTTTTCTTAGAAATCGAGCGCATGACTCCTTTCACGGCTATGCTCTAACTCTCGTGGTTTCGGACTTGGCCATCACCGCCCAAAAAAACACTTTGTATATTACTTATTACTTTACAAATTACTTTTTTCTTTACAGTTATTAAGTAGTAGCTAGTATTCGGGCTACCGCTAGTCACTTTCTGAGGTATGCGAGCGACGAGAGGGCAGACTGGTGAATCGGGCCGATGGTTCTCACATTTAGTTTTGTAGCGTATAGTCTGCAAATAATCTAGCTAGATTCAATTCTTTAAATACAGCTAATATTAGTGTCTCAAGTGTTTGTTTTACAAATAAAACATCAAAAATCTTTTGAAAACATATAATTACACTTTTTATTAACCGTTTAATAAACTCGAGCGGAAATAGTTTTTTATTCAAATCTACCTTCATTCACAAACCTGAGGAGAAAAGCGTGCTACCAGTCTATCTTGAGCTTAGCTATTTCTTGAACGTGTGCATTATGATGGATTGTGTAGAGCTCAACTATTGGTGGTATTTAGTCTGTAAAGGTGGGTACTTCCGATTCTTCCTTTTGATATAAAAATGCCCTTATTGTGCACGTGATAAAAGTGCCTTTTTGTGCACATGTGTCGAGCAACACGTGCTCAATTGATTGTGCTTTTCTAAGTCTGATTTAGTTTTTATTTCTGTGGTTTCAGTTAGACTTAGTGTGGATACGACTTACAGCAAGAGAACTTGGTTGTATTTTGGCTCCGAAGTCCTATAGACGCGGGCTCTGCTGCCATCATATTCTATTCAGAATGATCATGAATTTTAAGAGTATGTACTACTATTTTTGTACGTAAAGAGGCTTAGACGCTTTTGACGTAAGACTTCAGTCGTGGCGCGGACTCAGCAATTTGCCGCTCGAGCATCGAGATTTTGATAGATTTTAATCGAAATGAAAGGTTCCGATAACAACGAAGTTTATATGACTTGATGTGTCAAACTGTGAAGAAAGATGGCGCCTATGGACCTGATTGACGACGCAGTTTTATCAAGAATTTGCTTATAAACTAATAAATTTACCTCAATTAACACTGTTTTGCAGTGCCAAAAAGTCCTTATAAAAAACATATTATTATAACATTCTTCAAACATGCCCGTCGGTTTAGGGTACTCCTGACCTGGCCCTTTTCTATAACATCTGGTATATAAAAAAAACGTGTTTAAAACTACGTCATCCTAACGTTTCGATCGTCGTGTTCACACTGTTTAGTTCTTAGGCATATCCCCATGTCTCCTTACCAACTTACGTAATCAAACACCAAGTCCACCTGCATTCTTGCACTTCCTCTAGAAGAATACGAACCATTACAAGAGCATCTAAGCGTGTGACAGCTGCAATAGCACGTGCTTCCAATTAAGCTGGTATGGTAAGGGAGCAAACAATCAGATTGCCTATGACTTGACACAAGGATGAGACTTGCCGGTCTTGTATGTAAAGTAAACCCGCTTCTGAAGGATCCCATATAGAAGCTAAGAGGGATAACTGTAAAAGAAACAAGTACATTTACATTTAAGGGAGTATGTTACATAGGTCGTAAATAAAAAGTGTTTCAAAAACCATCAAATTCGATGATGGAAGAAGCATAATATGGTCCACCTGATGTTAAGTGGTAACTATCGCCTATAACAATAGGCGATAGTTACCACTTAACATCAGGCATTGCGTCGCAGGTCACGCATGTCAGGAACGTGCCCTACGATTCACTGTTCTGCGTCTATCCACTATATGCATACCTACAGATGTCCAGCCTCACGTGCCAGTAATTTCAGTCTACGTGCTTATAAAGATCATAAGTAATACTAATTATACCTAACAATGTCTCGAAATCAAGCTCCAATTAATCTTTCGTAAAACAGAATGTCATGTTCTAAAATTGGCACTTTTAAAAAACTTAACCCTTTATCGTCTAAAGAGGCATATGCGAACCTAAATTAGATTTAGCCATATGCACGTCAAAAAACTCTGAACATCTTCGATAATGATCGAAAAACGTCAAAATTCAAAAATAGAACGCTCCTTTTCCTACGATAAAAAAGAAATGAAAGGGGTAAAGATATTCCCCACTAAGGGTTTTGGTAACAAAAAGTGGGTATTTCGACCAGGTGTAACAGTAACGTCTTACCGGAAATCTGTACTGCATGTGTCTTCAACCCGTTCTGTAGCGGAAACAGTACCTACCCTCCGTGCTTTTATATTAAAAAACAACCCTTTGGTTATTATATTTTATGAAGTTTAAGCATATTGAAGAGTTATTTTCGTCTTTTCACTTTTGTTGAACCAAGATTTTTATTTTAAATAGTACAAGGGGTAGCCACAAATTGGTAGGTATATTAACAAATAATTTTGGAGTTTTTTACACATCAACTCTTAGCCCAAAACTAAGCGGAGCTTGTACTATGGGACCCAGATAACTGATATTGTACTTGTGTACATTTTTTTAGCAATCAGATCACTACAATGAGTTTTTCCCTGAGACTACAGTTATAGGGCTCTTCAAAAAAGACGTTTTAAAATATTAAAAGGGTCAGCAACGCGCGAGTGATGCCTCTTTGGGTTTTGCAAGCGTTTACGGTAACCGTTTTCCATCAGGAGGGCCGCATGCTTGTTTGCTAACATAGTTGTATAAAAATAATAAAATTATAAAGATGTCTAAAGTGCAGTCCCACTTCATTAACAACAATTTGTCTTCGAAATGCTGTTTTCGTTTCGCTTATTTGTCTCTCTCTATTGTATGGAGAAAAGATGAGATGGAAAATACGTTACGTGGAAACGATCAAAACGAGTTTTTGTCTTTTGAATTATCCTTAGAAGAGAAAGACACGTGCTCACACGGAAACAACCTTTGGTAGACGAAATGTGGTAGCAAAACTGGTACTCGGGGTAGGTATACAGGTATTAAAATAAAAATGTAGGCTTTACATGTAAGTTAATTTAATTTCTACTAACCCGCTACCTGAAATTAAATAAATTAAAATTGAAATTAAAGATGTGTCAAACTAATTTTCTTCAGAAATTCGAAAATACTTCAAACTCAAGCACGCTCTGACATGAAGCCCCACGTAGCTGCGACCTCACATACACGCGCGCAATCACTGTACAGTTAATCGCAGATTAATGCACTGCCTGACCCCTGATCTGCGCAATGCCAACGCCATCTGTCAATGGTATTAAACGAATTGGAGGAATGTTGATGGTGCTATCAGTAGCGTAGCTAGGGAACCTAAGGCTCTGGGGCAAACTAGGGCCCCAACTATATTCATAATAATATGTCATGTTGTATTCTAAGTCTGCGCAATGCCAACGCCATCTGTCAATGATATTAAACGAATTGGAGGAATGTTTATGGTACTATCAGTGACGTAGCTAGGTAACCAAAAGCTCTGGGGCAAACTAGGGCCCCAACTATATTCATAATAATATGTATTGTTGTATTCTAAGTCTGCGCAATGCCAACGCCATCTGTCAATGATATTAAACGAATTGGAGGAATGTTGATGGTACTATCAGTGACGTAGCTAGGTATCTGAAGGCTCTAGGGGCAAAATATAAACAAGGGCCCCAAATAAAATATTTAAAAGCGAAAAAATAAACTAGGGCCCCCATGACATGTTCCAAATTTGATGTTACTTCAATTCCATGAAAATGTTCCAGAGTGCTAAAGATGTTCGAGACTTGGGAATTTCCCTATTTCATATTTTTGCGAATAAATTGCTATTATCAATATCAAAAATATGTAAACTACATTCCACTTCCTATCGTGTCACTGGGTATTTAATACCAGTGTGGTGAAAGGAATATAATTGTGCCTCTAAAACAATATTAAAGTCGCGTTATGGAATCTGATGCATTTGTATTCCGAATATGGGAGAAATTTTCACTAGTTCAATTTATAGTTTGAAAGTCCGAGGGCCCCCTGAGCTTGGGGGCCCCGGGGCCCTGCCTACTACGCCACTGGGTGTTATTGTTTATTCCAATCAATCAATACAATCGTTTTTAAACTTTATTCTCAATCAGTAAATTAAAATATTATGTAATGTAGTTCGATCTAAATCAGGTACTCACGTATTTTTTTTATTTTGAAATCCTCGACATTAAATGCTTCTCAATAATAACTTTGAAACGTCAACCGCGCATGATCCTGTACACATGTTTATTATTAAATCAATTGATTGTCTTATACTTACAATCTTACAATCATTATAATCTGTCAACAGATAAACGATGATTAAACTTAGCCGCCATCTTTACCAATGAGTAAAGTGACAGTGACATTGACAGGACAATGTTTAACGTAGAGGAAGTAAAACATAGACACTTACATTTCAAACTCCTTGTTGCCAAAGAAAAGACGCGTAACGCATTTTTGAGCGTGTCACGACACGAATGCTGAAACTTAGTGTCAAAAATCTATGGGATTTGACAGGAAGTACTGGAACTTAATGTCAAAAACTTATGAACCACCGAATAAACTCGGCACGCGCACATCCTATAGTCAAACCAATGACATTTCCTTTCCATTGTAATGGGTTTCCATTCCAATCTCCTTGGGGTAAAATGATATAGTTATACAAGTTGCCAGACACTATAATGCTGCATTAGTTTTTTACCGCCCGTCTGGATTATTTTAAAAAGTAAAAAGTGTTTAAATGGTTAATTTGGCTGAGACAGTTGCTGTCCGGCTAATGGATGCGATTGGTGAAAGTGAAGTGATTTGCACTCTGACCTGAAGAATGTACCTGTTAATACCTATAGGTACTTATTTCTATTCGGTACACTTAATAGCATCGAGGAAACGGATTGTGAATCCGTGTTATTTTCTCTCAAGAGTCTGGTTGTTGCAAATCTGTGAAAAGAGAATACTATAAGAAAGTTGTGAAGAGATTTTTTGTACTTCTTGTTATTACAGCAAAGAATGCCAAGTGTGTGAAAGAGATTCTTCATATGGTGAGTGGACTGGTGCTAAAATCAAAGTCAAGGAATTAATTCAATTGAATAACTTAGAAACGTCAAAACTAGGTGCCAACTCCACACGACCAAGCCTTTAAGAATAGGCAACAAACTTAGGGCTTAGTTCTTACCGTTTTACCATGACTTGGCCGCTGGTGGGTTCTTTTTGCATGAAAGATGGTCCTAATATAGCCAGCTGATGTTCTCCAGAATGACTTTTGAAACTATCATGGTTTTTATCACTATTTTTATGAACAACGGGATATTTTACCATGATTTAATTCTGTGAGTACCTGCAATATTTTGACGCAATTGATGAACTCTCAAACCGTGATCATTGTCATACACTCACGAAATTAAAAATATCCAGTCCCAAACTAAGTAGAGCTATGGGAACAGATAGCTGATCTAATACTTATATATTTTTTTGTAAATACATACATTAGACAGAGATCAAACATCTGTGTTCACAACACAAATATTTGTTCTCGGTGGAAGTCGAACCCACGACCGCAGAAGGCAGAGCTACTACCAACTGAGCTGAGCGTTGTTCATAAAAATAGTGTTCTCCAGTATGGTCAACATTTTAAGAGGATCCACTATCCGATTCCTTGATACGACGTAGACGATTACATCCATTGAGGTAGGTATGTATACATGCCTCGCGTGCGATTACACAGGTAGATGAGTTGAGCTTTTAGCTAATTTAATGGTTGTAAAGATTTATAGTTGGAATGTCTGGCTTGATATTACACTTATTCATAATCATTATGTTATTTGTTTCTCAATTTTTCCTTCTATAGTTTTGAACTAAAATTGGAGTTTGTGACACAAAATACCATCAATGGTGTTAAAAAAAGCAGCCAAGTGCGAGTCGGACTCGCCCATGAAGGGTTCCGTAGCACGACGAACTACAAGAACCTTTATATTATGTTACTTGATGTATCATAATAAGGTTCTTGTAGTTCGTCGAAAGGTAAATTGCGGTTTACGGTTTATGACGTATAAAAAAAAAACTACTGACTAGATCTCGTTCAAACCAAATATCGCTGGAAGTTTGAATAGTAATGTAAAACATATATTTTTTTTTTGTATTATAATTCCCTTACTTTAGAAGTTAGAGGGGGGGGGACCAACTTTTTTCCACTTTGGAAGTGTCTCTCGCGCAAACTACTCAGTTTAGAAAAAAACTATATTAGAAACCTCAACATCATTTTTGAAGACCTATTCATAGATACCCCACACGTATGGGTTCGATGAAAAAACATTTTTTGAGTTTCAGTTTCAAGTATGGGGACCCCCGAAATTTATAGTTTTATTTTTATTTTTATGTAAAAATCTTAATGCGGTTCACAGAATACATCTACTCGCCAAGTTTCATCAGTCTAGCTCTCACGGTTTCGGAGAAAAATGGCTGTGACATACGGACGGACAGACAGACAGACAGACATGACGAATCTATAAGGGTTCCGTTTTTGCCATTTGGCTACGGAACCCTAAAAATGGTAGTCATAGGTATGTATGACATTCCTAATAACAGTAGGGTATAACTTAAAATAGAGAATAAAATCTTTCCCCAAAAATAAGCAATAGGTAAACTTATTAGTTTCAAATTTCATAAACTACCTAAGTGTTTGGTCACTTTATATGAATAATTCATTTATTTCGGTCATTTTGTTAGTGCAACTTATAAATCTATTGTTAGTACCTACTTAATTAATTATTATGCAGAGCACTGGTGGTCTAGCGATAGCAGACCTTCCGATCTATGTCGGTATCACTTTGTCAGTAGGTATACTCACAAACGGCGAAGGAAAACATCGTGACGAAACAAGTATGTCGTAGAATCAAAAAGTACAGAAAACATGTGTCGAGTGCACAAAAGAAACCTCTCTTAGGTGCTCTTAATATCCTTTCACCTCACTGGTATGAAAGAACCTATAGGCTTCACACAAGCTCTTTTGGCTCTGTCTCTGGCTCTGGTTTTGAGTCTGTGTGAGTGTCCAGAGAGAGATTTTTTTTAAATCGTTTGTTTTGTTATTGTTAGATAAAACAATGCTGGTTTAATAAATAATTAAGGTCTAAATTGAAAATAAAAGGAAGTAAATTGTTGCAATCTTCCCGAACGCCCCACTTCCGGCCACATTTGGAGTTGCTCCTTTAAATCACATTCAACAGGTGGTTTACAAATAAACAGTTTAAACATCCCCCTTGCTTTTCTTTATAATATTTTATCTTTAACCCCAAACTGAACAGAGGGGTTTTTAAGGTTGAGGCCTAGTGTTTGTTTGCCTGTAGCCATAGCACAGAAGAAATAATAGCTCCGAAAATTATGGTCCGATTTCGGGTTCAACCGTACCCGTATGCGGTTTTTAGTGGATCGCTAACAGAATATACACAAGGTTCAGTACATGCTTATGTCTAGTACTCTTTTATGATAGGAAACCACAGAGTTATTTACCTACAAATTTATTAATTTTCAGCCTATATCTTGTCCCATAGCTGGGCAAGGACTTCCAATTTTCCAGTTCCAGTACCAGACCATATGTATATAGGGCACCCAATCAGTAGTACCCTAGTCTTAGCCCAAAGATACGCGGCAGACGTGTCCTGTGATTTCTTGCTAACGTCATAAACTTAGGTCCGGTTAATGTACGGCCAGTTAATGTACACCCATATAAAACGAATCCACTTTTTATAACTGTGAAATTGTAAAGGCCTAACATGTCCTAACATAAACTAACCTATCCAAGTCGGATCCGCCCTATAAAGTATAAAAGGACAAGGAATAAGTATCCAGTGCTAGAAAAAAAAGCAAAAATCCATGTTTGAATTGCTCCAGTATGCATGTAGCTTAACTGGCATTGTAATAACGGGGTGTACAATAACGTGATGTAAATTATCGCCTCCCATAAACTTGAAACAAGGGATTCGTTTTCTGTCATTTTGGGAAGTCACATAGCATTTTAATTTTAATTGTTTTTCTGGTGTTATTCTGAGTTTTGCAGTGTCATTTCGGTGGTATTTTAACCAAAATTACTTGAGGTCTTAGCTCAAAGTGTTAGCAGTTGGAATAAAAGTGTATTATGTGATATTCTGATTTGATCGAAAAGGTTTCTGATGGTTTTGAAAACAAAAGACCATCATTTTGTCTTGAAAGCCAATTATGGCCGACTCAACTTTGACTGACTCGACTTGACGGAAAAGTATTTTATCTATGTAATACATTATCATTCTCATTGGCTCTCTCATTATCTTTATCATTCTCATTGACTCACACTGGCAAAATTGATCCGAAATGGACAGATGCCATTCATTAAGAAGAACTGAACTGAAACTTGAAACAAAACAAATATCAGCATTAGTTAATGTAGTATATTGTGTGTATGTCATTGTCACTGTCACATGAGGCTCCGTCTAATCTAGCTGTCTGGTAACTTGGAGTTTGTAGGAATTTTTGCATGTGGCTGCAAATAAAACACGTAAAACTATCAAGATATCCCCGGATTTAATGTAATTTTTCATACATACCAAACTTATAACAGTTACAGACAGCGGCGTCTTTACCTATTGTGCAGGGTGTGCGGTGCACACGGGCGCAGCGGTCCTAGGGGGCGCCGAGCGCCACCGTCGGCGCTCGGCCACTCAGCAGGCGCGTTGACCGGACGCCGCACTTTCAATGACCAACGTAAAAAGCACTCCGCTCTGCGTTCGGCGCCCCCTAGGACCGCTACGGAGCTCAACTTGGCGGGCGCGTTAACCGAGCGCCACACTTTCATTATCCAAAGTAAAAAGCACTCCGCTCTGCGTTCGGCGCCCCCTAGGACCGTTACGAAGCTCAACTTGGCGGGCGCGTTAACCGGGCGCCGCACTTTCAATGACCAACGTAAAAAGCGCTCGGCTCTGCGTTCGGCACCCCCTAGGACCGTTACGGAGCTCAACTTGGCGGGCGCGTTAACCGGGCGCCGCACTTTCAATGACCAACGTAAAAAGCGCTCCGCTCTGCGTTCGGCGCCTCCTAGGACCGCTACGGAGCTCAACTCAACAAAAAATTTCTTCCTAAAAATCTCCAAACAATAGAGTTAATTACCCATTGGGGAAAGACAGTTTGTGGTAACTTGATGTGCTGTTACTTGTACTTTGTATCCATTCCATTTTGAACGCACACTTACTAGGGGGCGCTTGGGTAATGTTTGCACACGGGCGTTACATGGGCTAGAGACGCCTCTGGTTACAGAATATTACAGTCTATGTACTTATTTTAAAGTTTTGCTCAGGCAAATTATAAATACTTCATTAATTGATTCATGAGTCACCTTTTATACAGCCTAGAAAAGGCAAAGGGTCAAAAAGGTATCAAAAATAAAGTTTCAGACTGAACGCCATGTGGTCAAAATCTTCGCGAATCGACCAACTTCCGGTCCAAAACAGCGCAGCCCCTTTAAATCACGCCTAACAGGTGGATGGTATAAGAGGGTTGCAAAATGTTTATCATGACAGGGGAAATGGACGTTTAGGTTTTATTTGATTCGCTGGTTGTGTATAAATAAAGTTGAATTGAACTGAACTTTTTAACAGGTGGCCCGCTGCTAGTAAGGGCAATACAATCATACAAACTGAAGAAGTTCTTTTTACGAGAGACTGTGGATTCTGTGGACCACTCGATGCACTGAAGATGTTGTAAAGACCACAAGAAGGGCCTCTCAGCTAAGTTGGTTACTACCAACTGATCTGAAAGGCCAGTCAAAATGTTGGCCTGAACTGTTGGCTCTGCCTTCTGCACCGTAGATCGTGGTTTGTGAGGTGAATACATTATGATTCTTCTCTGTCTGCGTGTTATCTATACTAATATTATAAAGAGGAAAGATTTGTACCTATTTTTGTATGTTTGTAATGAATAGGCTCAAAAACTACTGGGGCGATTTAAAAAAAATTTTCACCAATAGAATGCTACATTCTTCCGATTTGACATAGGCTACATTTCATTTTGAAAAAAATTAGAGATCCTTGGTAAAATTTGAACAATGTAACCGAAGGTGTAGAAAAAAGAGTCTTAAAATGTCTTTCGTCGAATGCGCTGCCGAAACTGTTAGCGATAGAACAAAATAATGTACAACAATATTGTCTACCCCGTGCAAAGCCGGCACGGGCTGCTAGTATTGTATATTCTATGTATGCATTTGTAAAAAAATTATATAAGTCAGCGATCTGGTTCCAAGACTACAAGCTCTGCTTAATTTAGGGCTAGATAGTGTTATGTGGATTATCAACAGTATATTTATTATTTCTTTCTATAGAATAACACTCTTGGCCACATGCACTGTTTAGCAGTGGACTTCTTAGGCCGATGGTCCTACAGTGCAGAAGGCAGAGCTACTACTAAGCAGAGAGACCAGGCCCCTGTTTAATAAAGCTGACAATTCGACAAGCGATCGAATCGATTTTGTCACAAATCGACAAAATTGTGGAATTGTCGCGCTTAGGCTATTCATAAAAGTGACAAATATGTGACAACTCCACAATTTTGTCGCTTTATGACATACTAGCAGCCCGTCCCGGCTTCGCACGGGGTAGACAATATTGTTGTACATTATTTTGTTCTATCGCTAATAGTTTCGGCAGCGCATTCGGCGAAAGACATTTTAAGACTCATTTTTCTACACCTTCGGTTACATTGTTCAAATTTTACCAAGGATCCCTAATTTTTTTCAAAATGAAATGTAGCCTATGTCAAATTGGAAGAATGTAGCATTCTATTGGTGAAATATTTTTTTAAATCGGCCCAGTACTTTTTGAGCCTATTCATTACAAACATACAAAAATAGGTACAAACCTTTCCTCTTTATAATATTAGTATAGATATAGATATGTCGAATTGTCAGCTTTATTAAATAGAGGCCAGTCAGTGAGTCTCTAAGTCGAGAATGTTTCACGTCAGCGCCACATTTTAAGCTACATTTAGACTTACGTAAATGAAGATGCTACATTGCAAATACATTACATAATTTATAGATACCTAACCAACACGTTCAAGGATTACGAAAGTAAACGTTCTATCCTAAAAGTATAAATCAAGTGATGGAAGATTACATAAACTATGGATAATCCTATGCTAATCTTATTAAGTTATTGCCATACTAAATGGTAACTTTTATGTTGATGTCATAATATTGTAACACGGTAAAATCCTGTTGGTTTTACTGACAACATATCAGATGAGAGCACTTGTGGTCTAGTGGTAGCGGCCCCGCTTTCCGATCCTAAGGTCGTGGGTTCAATCCAAGTCAATCCAGTCTTGTACCAATGAGTTTTTCTATCGAAAAATTTATGTACACAATGCTAGTGTTCTCAAACGGTGAAGGAAAACATCGTGAGGAAGCCCGCGGCTTAGTCAGCTCCACACGTATTGACCATGGCTTGTTGTTTAAAAAAGAATATACCAAATCATGAAACAGTTGAGCTATCTGCAGACCGTTAAAAACGATCCAGAGATAGCTCATCTGATCCAAACCGTTGCCAGACGGAAGCGTCTCACAGACGCTGGCGGCAGTGCCACGATGAATCCAAATTTCGCTGACACAATCATTATAATATAAAAAGTTGTCTACTTTTGAGGCAGCTGCATAGTAACATTCTACTTTAACTAGTAGTATATTTATTTTCAATTTGTTACAGCATACAAATCACAACTTAAATCACACCCTTTACCTTGACAGTTTTGATTTACATGTAAAAGGGTTGCCTCGAGGCGACAGCTCTGTTTATTTCAAGCTTATTACACTCACGTGGCTTTATAGTCTTTGTTTTGTTTGTTTTCCTATTTTCGGACTTAGGTAAAATAAAATAAAAAATAATGATGATACTGTGTTGTCTTTGTCTGTTAGCTCAACTATTTCTTGTGTATTTTGTACATTTTGTAAATATTGTTTAATTGTAAGTTTCTTTGTGCTAATAAATATACATAAAATAAAGCTATGATGATTATATTTTACTTTACCACCGTGGGATCGGAAGTTACGAGTAGGTCAAACCATCTGCATCCTTGACATTCATTGCTCCTCGTATCCTCAGGAAGTAATCTCACTTGCATCAGAAATAGGAATCTGATACACTTTCTGCCCACTTGTGCACACAATAACGTAATAACACTTTGCTAATCTGTGGCTGTACCTACCATCCCAAACTGTCAAAAAATTACGAGCGAAAAATGTCTAACGCAACCATTGCGCGCTCACACCCTACAGAGACTCAAGTAAGTACAAGTAAGCCAGCAGTGTATGGTGCTAAGGGTATTTCCTGTGGAAAAAGGAAGGATGTCCTCGGATTTGTTTGTACAATTGTTCGGATACCTGCGAGGGTGGGAAGCGATTAGCTGAATGATTTCAACCAGTGTCGGATTTCGCGTTTTGAAGGATGTTTAGATTATGAGAAATAATAGCAGATGTATTTTATCTGCACCTAAATAAAAAAATACATCTTTAGAACCTGTATTTTATACTAAAAAGAAAGGAAAAAAAGAAAATTTAAGTGTTCATTATTGCGGTCTTTTTTGCCGCACACGATGTTTTCCTTCACTAGCACCATTTGAGAGCATTGGAAATTTATAGGAGAGGATAATATATTATAGGACATAACCATCTATAAGTGGACTTTTTCAGTTTGAGACTGATAAGGCATTAGGCTGACAAATCGCTTATAGTATAGACTAACATAACAACTAACTTATAGAGAGGACTGGCCTCTCAGCTCAGTTGGTAGTAACTCTGCCATCTGCGCCGTAGGTCGTGGGTTCGATTCCCACCGAGAAGAAATATTTGTGTGGTGAACACAGATGTTTGTTCTCTGTCTGGGTGTTGTATTGTATTTTAAGTACTTATGTATTTACAAAAAAAAATTATTTAAGTATTATATCAGCTATCTGGTTCCCATATAGTACAAGCTCTGCTTAATTTGGGGCTGGATAGTGTTGTGTGGATTGGCTATAATAAAATAGAAACACGGAAGTGCCACAATTTTTTCCAACTTCCCGAAATCCCTTTAGCCTCTAACAATGTAGGAGCATATGGCGCTCTTAATACAAATAGAAACGTCATCATGAAACACATCCTTAATGAACTAATTCCCGTATAAAAGGGTTACTTATAGTTATAAATAACTCTGGAGAGGGATCTATTCTGAAGTCGAGAGAGATTTCGATCAGAGAATTTTGAATGGAAAAGTGTGATGTTTTTTTGTTTTCAACAATTAGTGCAACAATATAAATGGCAATCATAAACGCTTGAAAAAAAAAATACGGGTTGCACTCCGGGAGTGCCGGCAGAAGTGAAAACTTGATTATTAACGTTGAGCATGTTTGATATTTTGGAATGGATAGGGGGGGCTTGTTTGTTATTTGGCACGCTGTAACATACACGAACATTCGCGCAAGCGCCCTGCGCTGCCTAAACGAAACAGTAGGCCCAGGCATACATTTTCGCCGCGCCGTAGAGAGGGGATAGCTGTCTACTCTCCATCCGTCTTACGCTTTTTCGATCAGGTCACGTGTCCTGACGCGCTGACGCGAGTTTAAGATTTTATACCCATTACAGAAAAAGTGCTCAACGCCGCTAAAGAAGTTTTCACTTCAAAAATTGTAACGATTTTAGAACTTAGATTACATCAAAAAGGCAATGGTCAAAATGATGTCATGTAAGACGTCATCAATTATACAAAGACTTTAAATCATTTGCATGTATTCCTAAGTTCCTGTTCAATAAATACCAGTGTCTACCTTAGCACAGTTAGAAATGTAAACTAATAATATTTTTATCGTATTCTACTTGTGACATTTTGCACGCACGAATAGGTTTAAACAAAGCTAAAGTTTCTCAATTCAATAAATATTTTTTTTAATAAGTGCTAAATCCCCGATTTATTTAACAATCTACTTCTATCAAAGTCAAAGTATTTATTGCCTAAAACACATGTTGAAAAGATGTCAAATTTAAAAATGTCTAATGTATTATACTTACATCTATCTAGGCGTGCTACATTAAGATTTAAAATTGTGATATGTTTTAAGATTTTTTTTATCCCTGACTATAAGTACCTACAAGCAACTTTAACAGACCTACCATGTAAAGCAATTTCTGTAATTTAACGTATGGCTACTTATTAACAAAGGCAATAATCACGCATCAATCATCCAATCAGGGGGCATTCAAATCAAACGAATTCGTTTTCACGCATCGTCGATTTGATTTCGATCGAGTTTGATCACGTTTGAAAAAGCTTACATAGGCGTCAGGCCCTATAACATTTTTTTACTTGCATTACCTAAAAACTTATATTTCTAGCTAATATGCTTGTGTCAACCAAAATTATCAAGAAGCAAAATAACCAACGTAATTTTTAAGCATTTTGTTTGTTTTAGTTGTTCAAATTAATGTACAAAAATGTTACCAACTTTTTTCGAAATAAAAAATAATTGCATAATTATTTTAAGCTAAGATTGCAGCTACATTATTAAGCAAATATTTATGAGCGCTATAAAAACAAAAAATGGTATAGGTCTATTTAGCGCTGTGTGAAAATTTTCCCATTTATTTAAATCATAATATAGTTAATGTTTAAAAAGCACAGGATAACCCCTTTTGAGTACTACGTAAGTAATTCTTTCGATTATAAAGGTATGCTCACATGATTTATAGTTCCAGCGTGTACCATGCATCTTTTAGTTATTTTTAAACTGTTATTTAGATATCGTGTACACACCTTTTTAGTGTTGGCTTACGCGTAAGATAAATTTATATGAACGCATTTTGTAAGAATAAATTAATATATGGTGCATCCTCAATTAACAATAAGAAATTGGTTATTAAAATGGCCGGTAATATTTTAAGTTTTTAGCAATTTAAATTTATTTACTAGATTGCAAAAAATTGTGTCCGAGAAAATAAATACAGCAAAACCAACTGAACTGTAACGAAAAAGAACAGTCAGTCAGTATAATATGTTACGAGTTCTCAGACTAAACTTTGGCAGCACAAAAACTTAAAATCTACCGAAATCAATCTAACTTATGTTGGACCATATGAACGTCAGTTGCTAATAAGATAACAGGTGGCTCACAATCTGTGCACCTCAAACGTCGGAAGACAGGAAAGAGAGAGCTAGTGTTAGAAAGAGATAGTCTTTCCGTTTCCGCTTTCGTAAAAGAACATCTGCACCTTGACAGATTATGTCAAGAGATGGTGGGAAGACGAGCTTGTAACCTTAGATGTGTTATGATATTCGATGTTATGGCATCTCAAATATATTTTTTTTATATACCTATCTTTAATTGGTATTACGATACAATACAATATTTTTTCATCCCACTAGCTCTGAAAGTGTGTTTTTGCTGTTCAAAAAAGCCATTTTTATCCGCTAGAGGATGAAGTAAATTTGAATTTAGAATATCGTGTTCACTAAGTTTGTGAATACAAAAACTATTTACTTCTACCTCCATGGTGCCGAATTTATCATGCAACCTTTTTCAAGTAAATAGGTTGTGTATTCACAAACTTAGTGAACACGATATTCTAAATTCAAATTTACTTTATCCTCTAGACTAGAGGATAAAAACGGCTTTTGCAGTCAGATATTGAACAACAAAAACACACTTTCTGATTTCTGAGCTGGTGGGATGAAATAAATATTAATTTGTTATTGCCATTTAAGTACATACTAACATTTTTTTTTAAGATTTTATTTCTGTATGTTACTAACAAATTGGATCTTTTCTGATGTAATTCAGTTGGTGGGATAAAAAAGAATTTTTGAAATCGGCACAGTAGTTTTTGAGTTTATTCATTATATGTCCATTCAAGTAAATGTTCAATTCAACTAAATGTCCACCCGTCCAAAGCCGGGACAGGCCACTAGTATTCTATAAAAAAATGTAAAATCGATGCGAACTCACTTATTTTACAAATACCAAAGTGAACAAGTACTAGTCAGTTCCGTCCCATCAATCCTTAGCAATGCATCTCCATCAACATTTTTGCTCAGTCCCTGTACAATCTATCCAGCATCCCGTCTCCCGTGGGAGCGCTACAGACAAACAAGATATGTTGTCTTAACATATCTTTGATAGATCACCGGGACAGATACCGCAACGTGATGTCAACGACCTGGGTTTAATAGATTAATCTGGTTGAAATACTAGGAATATGTAAAAATGTTGTCAAGGCGACTGATCGAACGTGACGCGTGGCCCAAGGGCTGGTGGGTCTGGTGCAGCCTGGCGCAGTGCATAAGTATTGCTATTCAGCGCGATAAAATCTTACTAAAACTAAAATAAGGGTCCCATGACGGGTATAGGCCTCCTCCAAGTCTCCATTCTTTCATCTCTTTCGCTTTCTTCGCCCATTCTGTCTGGATGTTATATTGTATTCTAAAAAAACAAAACACAACATATAATTGTCCAAAAAATATATGTAATATAGCACTCACACATACTCAAAACTAGAGCCCGAGACAGAGCTAGACAGAGCTTGTGGTAGGCCTACTTGTTCCCGTCGCATAAGCTCTGCTTAGTTTGGGGCTAGATAGTGTGATGATATTTAATTATTAGATAAAAGTTATTTTTTTTTTTATTCTTTCCTTGCTAATTCGACTATGCCTCGCCCATCTTTCCTGCAGTCTCCCTCGTTTCTCTTGCCATCATACCTTCGTATTCCTTACCAATATTTCCCATACATTAAAGGTGAAAGACCAGTTAATTAGTTACAATTAGATCGCCATGAGAGCATAACGAAATGTAACGAGATCGCACCTAATTCTCGAAGTACTCGGTCAATATGCATGTTTGTATGTTTGCTTGCGTTTATTACACTGCACTTTACAAAGATCAAACAAGTGCAGATGAGACTATTCTTTGAGAAGAAAAAAATACTTGCCTAGATAGAATTAGATAGTTTATGGTCGTAGGCCAGTGCTTTTAAGGGACATTCCTGATGTGCGAGACCTACAAGACAATGCTTTGTTATAAGCGATATAACAGACAGACCATATACCTGATATAAGCTAGTTGTATAACAAAAAAACATACTTAGAATACAATATAACACCCAGACAGAGAACAAACATCTGCGTTCACCACCAAATGTTTGTTCTCGGTGGGGATCGAACGACCTACGGCGCAGAAGGCAAAGCTACTACCAACTGGACTGGAAGGTCACTCAAACTATTAGATAAAGCTTATGAAACTAAAGAAGCTTCAAAGGTATAGGCTAATAAATTTTGATAAAAGGTTCGTAGGTGTCGCACAGCCAGAAGCAAGATCGTAGATCTGATAAACTAAATTAATTCTGTAATATACGACAGAATCAAAGTGATATTGTGACGCCGTATAAATAAGATTAAACCATGTCCAAATTCAATCGAGATTGGTCAAGTAATACCACTTATCCATCTACTACCTAATTTGAATCAATTATAGAAGTCAAAGTTCAAGTCTAACAAATATTTGGACCGAAAATTGATTATATAAATTCTTTCTAACAAGAAGAATGTATAGGAATGTATGTCTTTCAATTTACCGCTAGTTAATGTATATCTATAGCCCAAATATATTTATCAATTTATTTAGATTTCTGGTTAAGTAAGAGTTGTACTTCTGTAACTAGGTTCTGTATGATCACATAATTGATAATGTTCGAAAAGATGGTTTAAAAGGCAAATAATATTGGTTTATAATTGGCTATTCTGTGGTCCTGAAGCTATTTTTAAAGACCTAATAGAATAGGATGAATAAATCACTCATTATAGAATCGAACTCCAAACTGCAGCGCCCCTACGGGTCTTACCTACACCATTATTTTTAAGATCTTATGTATATGAAAGTAATCAATAAATACAATTACATAAAGATTTCTATCTCCTTGGAAAATTACTCTTCATTAAAAAGATCTGTAATTACCTAAGCTAAACCTAAGCATAACTGCAAACATAAGTTTGTTTTTGTTGCTACACACTCATATATTTATGATTAGGCATTAATATACGGCAAGTTATTTGCTTATTCAAAACTACGTGTTTTATGATGAAGAGAGTTCAAAAATACCTAACGGTATAATGAATGCATTGATTCTGAATTTGAAATGTAAATGCGTTCTAAAATTCAACCGTTGACACAGACAGATTGACGCCACAGTCGCCATTCGCTTTATCCCACAGATACGGAACTCTAAAATGTGAATTTGTTGCTAAGTATAATGCCTCTCGTATAAAATAATTTACCTTTGGAAATATCAATTCGGATAGTATATAGCAAGTTTATGTTAAGTTATATAATCTTTGCCCTCGCGCAGTGCGCTAAGTGATCGTGCATTCCTCTGATATGCGGAAGTGAGGTTATTTTGTTAGACATGTTAAGTTTTTGATTTCAATGGATTAAGTACCTTCTAGTCTTGATTTAGTTTAGAACTTTATCATCGGTCTTTATAATAACTGTTGTTAATATGTGTGAAACATTTTGAAATGTAAAACAGGAAGAAACCTAGCACCAAACCAGTACAGCTTTGATTTAATATATAATACACTAGCGGCCTGTCCCGGCTTCGCACGGGTGGACATTTATTTTACTCAAGGTGAATGTAGCTTCCTAATGTTGAAAGATTTTTTGAAATCGGCACAGTAGTTTTTGAGTTTAGTCATTACAAACATACACACAAAAATACAAGTCTTTCCTCATTATAATATTAGTACAGATATAGATAGTTCTCACTTAATTGGTCTAAAATTAAACTTTTATGCCTAAAAACAAATTGAAAACGTTAAATGACGAAATTCTCTTAATATTTCCAATCGTATGTATACTAGATATCATTTACAATTTATTGAAACATATTGCATTATCTAATGGCATATCAATAATGCAGTATATTAGTATATAATCAAGGCGAAGCAATAAGCGTTGCATAAAATCTGCCCCCAAGCGACGGAATAGTAAAGTAGATGATTGATAACGCGGTAGAGCGCGTGTTGTTAGGACGACAGCGGTATCAATCTAAGGATATACCAGCCAAATTAGCACTTGGGTCGGCAAAAAAGATTTCAATTAGATTATTAGAAAAAGCAATGGATCTAGTAGAGACCCTTGAGGGATTCAATTTTTAGGGTTCCGTAGCCAAATAGCAAATACGGAACTCTTATAGATTCGTCTTGTCTGTCTGTCTGTCCGTATGTCACAGCCACTTTTCTCTGAAACTGTAGGAGCGATACTGATGAAACTTGGTAAGTAGATGTATTCTGTAAACCGAAATTAAGATTTTTGCACAAAAATAGAAAAAAAAATTACTTAAAACTCAATTATTTTTTTTCATCAAACCTATACGTGTATAAGGGTATCTATGAATAGGTCTTCAAAAATGATGTTAAGTTTTTTTTCTAAACTGAGTAGTTTGCGCAAGAGACACTTCCAAAGTGGTAAAATGTGTGTCTCCTCTCTGTAACTTCTAAAACAAGTTCCACGCGACCAAGCCTAGAAGAACAGGCAGCAAACTACGGCTTGGTTCCTATACCGTTTTTTATAAGATCCTTTTACAAACCAAAAATAATAACAATAGTAGTGAAGTTCCAGTGTGGTGCCACTTCACTTAGTAAGACGTAGGCAATAATACAAATACCTGTTTATTTTTTAGCCTTATCCATACTATTGACAGCGTTTGCTCACCAAGCAGGTCCCGGTCGCACATCGCTGCTCGTTCAATTATCATATCCACTTTCTCTAGCTGCAGTCGGTAACCAATGTTTTGATCGTCAGTGTGTCCCCACATCAATTAGGTACAGGTGGTATGTCAGTGGTCACTAATCACTTTATAGGCTTTTTGATTAATATTATTTTCAAAATAATATTAATGCATAATTTATTTATTTATAAGAGTTTTTTGGTTCACGAAGCTTGGAGAAATTGATAATCATAAATTAGGTAAAAGCGAAAACTAAAACGATATGGTAGCTTAGTAACACAGATTTATTTATAATAAGTTGATAGCTTCCGTTCCATTTTCTAAATATAAATACTTGTATTCGTTGTATTTTTCTATATAAATAGCAACTATACTATATAGACCCGTACCACGATTAACCTCCGTTCGATTAAGTAACACAGGTTTGGTATAAAAACTTGTATTATAATAATATATAAAAAAACGCTCATGGAATTGGGCTGGTATACAAGTTTTTATACCATCAATATTATTAACCATACCATCTTTATTATATACATGTATCATACATCTTCTATTAATATTATATCATGTAAAAGTGAAATGAATATAATTCGATGTAATACTTATTTAGTTAATTTTGGAAATAAAGGCTTTCAGTGGAGGTTTTTGCTCTGCAGTGGGATAATGGATGCTAATTTTTGACAATTTATAGGCATCTGTCAACGACCACTCGAATTAATGCACACTATGCCAGTGCTCTCAATCGTGAGGAAACCGGCATGTCGTAGAACCTAAAAAAATCGATAATATGTGTCAAGTGCACGAAAGCAGCCTCTTTGAGGTGCACCTAAAATCCTTTCACCACACTTTGTTAAAAAGAACCAGTGACACGATAAGAAGAACTCGAATTGGCCAGTCCCTCAGAAAGTCTGATACCCAAACACAAAAGCCAGTGGATAGATAGATAGATATATAGATAGATAGATAGATAGATAGATAACTCTTTATTGTTCACCACACAGAAACATAATACAGGATTCATGAAGATTCCTAATATATAAAGATATAAGCCATACGTAGGAAGCTTGTCACCCCGGTCAAACGCCTTCAAGATATTATCCAATGAAACTGCCAAAGCTAAAGCCAAGCTAAGCCATCATTGGAAACGTCTCCGTTTCCGACGATGGCTTTACCCCATAACTGAGTGACATACGCCAGAAGATCTCCTGTTGACCTATTTCAGTGAAATCCGTATTGTTAGTCACTAAGGTGCTTCCTCATCATCATCATCAGTCTGAAGAAGGTTACCGTTGGGCAAAGGCCTCCCCTACACATTTCCAGGAAGAACGATTCTGAGCTTTTTCCATCCACCGACGTTCCGCCATCCTAATAATGGTCCATCTGGTGGATGGGTGCCCTACTTTTCGTCTTCCTATTCGTGGTCGCCATTCGAGAACCTTTATTCCCCAACGGTTGTCGGTTCTTCGAGCTATATGACCTGCCCATTGCCACTTCAACTTACTTATTCTAAGAGCTTTGACGTCGGTGAGCCATTGCCTTCTAAGAAAAGCTAAAAAACGCAAAAAACCTTTTACTCAACATAAATAATAAATAAATAAATAAATAAATAAATAAATAAATAAATATTGTGGACAATTCACACAACACTACCCAGCCCCAAACTAAGCAGAGCTTGTAATATGGGAACCAGATAGCTGATATAATACTTGAATACTTTTTTTTTTTTTTTTTTTGTAAATACATACTTAGAATACAATATAACACCCAGACAGAGAACAAACATTTATGTTCACCACACAAATATTTGTTCTCGGTGGGGATCGAACCCACGACCTACGGCGCAGAAGGCAGAGCTACTACCAACTGAGCTAGAGGCCAGTCTAAACTAATTAAGAACTCAATAAAAAAAATTAACATCCAATCAAACTAATTAAGAACTCAATAAAAAGTTCGCGCATCGCTGCAATATTGCAACTATTTGCAATATTATGTAACTGACTCATCTACTTCGTGAGAATTTCTCAGTTAATTCATGGAAGTAGGTCAGTTCTGAGCAATCCAAATTATGGATATTCATCTTTTAACCTTAATTAATTTATCTATTTTACCTTGTACAAGATTAGTTTCGTTGAGTGAAATTAATTAATAATAACCGGTAGGTAATTGTAAAAAAGTTTTCTAATATTATGCTCACTTCGTTGTAGTGAAATTGGTAAAGAAATAATTGTCGGTTATTATAAAAAAGTGCTTCTAATATTATGCTATTATTTACACTATGTTATTTTTTTTCAACAAAAAAAAATTATAGTTATTTGGATAGAAAATTATTTTATTTGGAAAATCTGGAAACTTTTGTTAATTCTAGAAAATACTTTCCAATATGAATGGTACCTACATTTTGCAATATGTCGTTAATATGAGTATTTATGTTTAGGTAACAAACCAACACCGTAAAAAGAAAACATGATAATTAATAAATGTAGGTGGTATGCCCACTTCAAACAAGTAAACCAATAAAAATACCGGTGCAAATAATTATATTGATTTCTATTCAATAAGATTAATCTCGCAAAAAACTTTACTACATAACAGTACCAGTTTTATTTATAAACTACTTAAGGGGCAGACTGCAGTCGATGACCTTATCACTCGCACACTTTGACCTTTTGACAGATTTAAAAACACTGAATTTAATTATCTAAAAAAGCGAGCAACTATCATGTATTGAGTAAAGGCCTCCGCACATCTAAGGCGATGGCGATAACGATCAGCTGAAACGCTGTCAAATATAACAGCAATATATTACAGCGTTTCAGCTGATCGTCCTCGCCATCGCCTAGATGTGCGCAGGCCCTTAAGCAAGAAAAAATTTTGATCCTTACACGTTTTCCTACAACTTTACCTTTTTAATTTTTAGTTAACCCATGTAAGAAAACCAGATAGGCCAACTTTTAGTATTAGGATCAAAATTATTTTTTTACTTAATTGTGTGCAATCGGATTGCACATAAGATACCTAGTTGCTCGCGATTTTCGTAAAACAAGCTCAGTAATTTTATATTTTTCTAAAAGGTCAGTCTTCGAGCGAGAAGTTATTTTACGGCTATCATCGTCTTAAGTAGGTAGGTACTCTAGGTACACGCTTACCTACTATTTATGATCACTTATTCATCTTATTTATTACTACGTAATAGGGATAGTTTATTGCTTTAAAATCAATGTTATAAAACAAATAGCGGTTTAAAATTTTTCGTAATCTTACTGGTATAAGATTATATCAGTATAAGTATTTTTATCTGTTTTTCATAGTACAAGCTATGTTTAGTTTGTGACTAGATAGCGCTATTTTAAAATAACTTTTTTATATTTCAGTAAATATGTCACTATCGGGTGGCCCACCTGATATTAAGTGGTAACCCTCGCCTACAACTCGCCTTGACTGGCCTCTCAGCTCAGTTGGTTGTAACTCTGCCTTTTGCGCCGTAGGTCGTGGGCTACTTTCATAGTGCCTAATTAATCAATCCAAACTTTTTTAATTTGTTAAAAACTCAGACTCGGAACCTTCTTGGTGTGTTACTTCTATTTTAATTTGCTTTACGCGCGTCATTTTCTTTTTTGCATTTAGTTTAGTCATTTCCTCGCTCAGGTCGGATGAAAAGTTGCGTGCTGCACTCTTGTATAACAAATAACTATTCCATAATTATTATAATTTTTGATATTCACTATTACGCCGTATTCATTATTACTTTCCAGTATAATTATTTTAATTCTTAATTATTTATTGCACACAATGCAAAACATAGGAAAAAAACAGAAATAGAGGACATGTATAGTGGCGGTATGAAAATGTTCGTCAATTTGCAACTTGATTTGTTCAACGTATCACGATCACATACTACCTTTTGAAACTGAATAGACAGAATACACCGATAAGTTAACGTCACGAATTATGTCAAAATGTTTTCATGATCAAGGCACTCTGGTGCAAGTGAAAACCGACCCTAAGGTGACGAACATTTTCATACCGCGGCTGTACAAAAGCGAGCTTAGCCCTAAGTAGAGTTTTCTTACAGCAAACCTTTAATATTTATTAATATATTTATTTTAATGTATTTTCAGGATCGCTGCAGTCTACAAGTTGACCCACGCCTCAAAAAGACAATACTAAGGACTTGAACCAGCGAAATTTGAATATTTCACGCATATAGCTGGCCACGCGTGAACAGGGCAGGAAGTAGAATCCTTTTATTTAAATTAATACCCTCATTTCAAGGTGCAGTCGGTCAAGGTTCTTAACTTTGAGGATTTATGGCATTTTGTTTATGAAGGTTCCGTAGATGTTATTTAGCTCCTTAATTTAAAATTTTACGAACTGAATTTATCAGATATTCTGGTCTGTATTTTCCAGCAATAAAAAAGACTAATAAATGTCTAAAATACCTATTTCATTGCCCAGTATAGTTGACTTTTTGAGAGTGATAATCATTCATAATTTTCTTAATTCTAAAGTAAGTATTTAATATTTACAGGTATGGTACATAACGATAGAAAAAAAAATGTTTTTCAGTACATAGACAGAGCAACCATTTTGGACAACACTTTAAAGAGGGTTTTGAATTTAGAACAACCCGTTATTGTTCTAAATTCAAAACCCTCGGGTTCAAAATATTGCAATCGATACACCAATTAAACAAAATGCCGTTCGAATTTCAAATTTAGAAACAACAAATTATTTATGGTCATAAAAAACGAATCGTCACGAGCTGATACAGTTATTTGTAATTATTTCTATATTCGGCAGCAGGTGCTAGTTTTGTGACGGGTTGAATAATGTCCGTTAGATATTAACCTATAAAAATTAAGGATTCTCTTACATGGTTTTGATCATTTTAAGAACATTTTGGCTGTGCGCTGCGCCAGTCCGGATCCGAATCTTAAAAATCAAGATTTTTAGAGAATTTGGTCTGAGTAGTACAAATTACAATAATCTAAGTAGACTTATGTTATTTCATCATCATTAACATCACTCTATCACTCAACTTTACACCACACATACTACGCAACGCTCTCATTTCTACTGCATTCACTCTGCTCTGATGTTTTTGGGAAGACCTAGGCGCATGTGTCTCGATCAGATCGCAGACGTTTTAAGGTCGATTTACACCAAACGAACATAGAGCTAGAGCTAGAGCAAGAGCATTCCTTCGTGCTCTTTTAGTGTAAACGAAAACTTGTATTCAGCGTTTACACCAAACGAACATAGAGCTAGAGCTAGAGCAAGAGCATTCCTTCGTGCTCTTTTAGTGTAAACGAAAACTTGTATTCAGCGTTTACATCAAACGAACATAGAGCTAGAGCTAGAACAAGAGCAAGAACACAACAACGCTTTGATGAGACCGCTCAGTGGCGCGAGCACGTCAGAACACGCTAGAACGCTCTAAGCTACTGTTCGCTTGCTCTTGCGCCGTTTACATCAAGCGAGCGAGCATTCTTAGAATATTCCTAGAATCTTTGCGAACGCACTAAGAACAACGAAGGAATGCTCTACGCCTGTTTACACTAGAAGAATTAGCTGTAGTGGGGATAGAATGAGCATTCGCTCGTTTGGTGTAAATCGACCTTTAGAGAAAGGCTAGGTTAGGAGTACCCTAATGGCCCGAACACACCTAGTTCGCTGGCGGTAGCGATCAGTGAAACGCTGTCAAATATCGCTGTCAGATTTGAGATTTGACAGCGAATATTTGACAGCGTTTCACTGATCGCTACCGCCAGCGAACTAGGTGTGCGCAGGCCTTAAACCGACGAGCATGTATGAAGAATGTTATGCGAGTGAATCGAAAGATGTGTGTCAGGATCGTAGCAAGTGGAAATCTGTGATCTCTGCCTACCCCCATGGAAATGAGGCGTGATTTTATGTATGTATGTATGTATCAACATCAGCTTGTAGAAGTTCACTACTGGAAATTCTGAGCCCTCTACATCCACCGACTTTCTACTTATTTTAATGATGACATATAGGTAAATCTGTACCAGAAAAGAAGAAAGAAAAAGAAGAAACCTGATAGGCTTCCACCCAGAAAGATTTCCAGGAAGAATGATTCTGAGCCCTTTCCATCCGCCGACTTCCTACTGATTTTTCTGATTACTCATAAAGTAGGTATCTTCAGTACCAGATGTTCTCCAAAAGTCGAAGCACACTTCTCTAATCGACGCTAAGAACGGTCGGTGTGAATTATACAAATCGACATACAGTTCAGTAAAAATTGTTTGCCTGCTGATTATCATGCTCTTGCACCGTGACTTTAGGGTTGCGTCTGCCCCTAAGATATACTCTAACATCTCATCAACGACCTTTATATCTTGATACTTACAGCTGAATATTGCTTAACTCGAAATTCCGCATACGCCGTTTTGGTTGAAATTGATAAAGATTGATAAAAGATCGTGCTAGAGGATTATAGTTTTTTTTGTAATGAGATAGCGTTGTTTTTCTTTTGAGGGCTAGTTCTGCTTGAAAGACTTGTCTTAAGGGCTGACCGCAGTATTGTATTGAGTTTTATGGTGCCAAGGGGTTATTATGAAAGGAAGTGACATGTCGTTGGGTTTTCGGACGTTATTTTATGATCGTCTTCTGGTGTTTTAATGGATTGGATTATAATAGGTACTGGACTTACTTCGAAAAAAATACACAAAAGAATTACTTAGTCTTCTTTTTATTGTGTCACTGGTTCTTTTAACCAGCGTGGTGGAAGGATATAAAGTGCGCCTCAAAGAGGCCGTCGAATAAAAGGCTAAAAATATAAATAATATTTTATCAATCTTATTAATAACTCGTTTGTCAATCACCAGTCGCTCAAATGACTCAAATACGTACACGCATTGCGTGACACTTAATTACCCAAAACTATTATTTCAATTCCAACATCTAGTTTTTCAACATATTTATTTCGGTTCACTTGTTATTTAGGTTTATTATTGTTTCGTACATTTTGTAAATTAAAAATAGTATGTAACAATTTTCACAATTTTGTTACCTACTATTTTGGCCATTAGGATAGAATTTAACTTGACTACGATAGCAAAGCAAAAAGGAAGGTTTTGGTTAAATTAGTTTTAAATAATAATAGACTGAAGGGGGGCTGAGTTTACCAGTTTAAGCAAAAAACCACGAAAGGTTCCTCTTTGAGGCGCACTTAAAATCCTTTCACCACACTTGGTGCGTTCCATTGAATGGGGCAAAAAAATTGGCAAATTCATCATCCGACTTGGTGCACTAGTTTCCGCAAGTAGGTCGCTGGCGAAGGGCCCTTTTAGCTCTAACTTTTTTAGGTTCTACAACACGCCGGTTTCCTCACGATGTTTTCCTTCATTTTCTTCTACATTCCTTCGTTTCCCTTCACCGTTTTGAGAGTACTGGCATAGTGCACATACATTTTTCGACAGAAAAACTCATGGGTACACGACTGGATTTGAACTCACGACCTTAAGATCGAAAGTCCATCGAATGGGGGACCCTACGTCTCCTGGTCCGATGGTCGATACGAGGTAGCCGTTTGAACTTAATACTAAAGGCTGTAACCATTCTGGTTATCATCACAGCCATCGCTAATCGTCAGCTAACGAACCTCAATAAGTTTTATTATGAATATTCATTCCCTTGCCAAGAACACAGCCAAATTACAACAGCTGGTTTAGTTAATCTTCTTCTCTCACCATTCTCAAACCTTACCGTATCACCATCGGTCTCTCGGGTGGAGAGACCGAAGACATTGTATAGCGGGAAGTTGGTGGATGGAGAGGACTCCGAATTGTTATTCCTAGTTTTTTTACGATAATGATGATGATGATTTACAATCTGAGAGCTCCCTTCTTTCTACCCTTTTCAGCACCTTGGATGCAGACACACTCAAACATTTGAACCTTGTCAAACTGAACCTTAGAACCATCGTGAGGACCCTTATAGGTTACTATCACCCTGAACAAACACTTATACAACATCGGAGTTACCAGACCGTCCACTCTACATGGTCTGCCTATCTGATCAAATCAAAGAATTAGCTGCCCAAGTAATAGTCCCAAACAAAGGTAGCATTTTAACATAAAAAAATTAAGAAATGGATATAAAATCCTTGGTGGTGGTGGTGGTCTTGGTTCCTGGTAGCTTCGTAGGCCTATGGAAGTGGAAGCTTTATATATTAGGAAAGAGAAGTAAATTTGGCTAAAAACTTTGGCAGATCACCCTTCACGCTTAGGCCGCCTTAGAGTTCCTAGAAAACTCCCATTTGACTTTGAGCCCATAACTTTATCGTTGTTGCTATGTGGAGAGTGTACCAGCCGTTGTCTCCGTGCTGTGTATCGCCAAAGCTCATTAAATCATAAATTCGTCTGGTCTGATAAACGGGGGATAGCTCGGGAATAACTTTGTATTATGATAATAGGTCGGCTGTAATTTAATTACTCGTAGGATTCGTGGGACTGCGCAGTAATTGGCTGAGATAGTATCTGAAATGAGGCTGAAAAATGCAGACTAATTTATATTTATAAAGAAGTGCACTCTCTTTCTTTCTCACCACGAGGGCTTTGAAACTGACAGAGCCAATAGGTTTTAAAATTTGACACAAAAACAAAAAAAAAATGACAGCTATTTTTTTATCTGAAAAATTATATTTTTCTGATATAGTAGTTCTCTTCCAAGAAATTTATAAATAGTTCTCTTCCAAGAAATTTTTAAAGGTAGATGTGAAATTAGAGGTTGGTTTTTCTGTAAATTTTCAGTGACCTAACTTGTGTGTGTTTAATGTGAGCAACCCCTAAATAATTTATCCTTTAAACCATTTGGTTTAAGAAGCAACCAGAGCTGAGGAATGCTGGAGTTTCACTTCTTAGTAGCTAATTGTAGTTGACAGGCAGTAAATTATTGCGAGTGTTATGTAAAACCTGGGTGTACATGCACTTCTTGCTGGTTTTATCGCTAACGATCATAAGGTCGTGGGTTAAATACCGTCGTGCATTACCAATGCAAATGAGTTTTTCTATCTTAAAAATATATACCCAATGCCTATACTATGTGCCCTGTGCTGGCACACTCTTTTTGTTCAACTTTTTAGTAGGTACTGGTACTAAAAAGTTGAACAAAAAGAGTCTCTCTGAGGCGCACTTTAAATCCTTACACCACTCTGGAGATAATTACTGTGGTCCGCTTGATGATTTAAACTTCAGATTTGTTTTAGGAAGTAGTACTTTTCCTCCTTGTAGACAAGACAACGCCGAGGTATCTTCAATTTTGCAACAGATTGGCAAACAGCATACCACAATATGTTAGCGCATCGCGAACAACTTGGCTAAATATCAGCTGTTCAATGCGCTCCTAGATAACCCGGATAACATAAACATGATTTCAATTACTAGGGAGAGCGTTCTTGGGTGGCGATCAGTGAAATGCTGTCAAATATGACAGAAGTGTTTGAATACACTTTTGATTTGATTTTATTTTATTAATTTTTATGAAAAAAATATTTTTTTTATGTATGAATATCATAAGATAGGTAGGCCTAAGAAAAGATGGATGGATTGTGTGAAAGATGATATGTTCAAGAAAGGAGTGAGTACTGAGATGGCGAGTGATAGGGGAGAATGGAAGAAAAATACATGTTGTGCCGACCCCACCTAGTGGGATAAGGGCAGGAAGAAGAAGAAGATCATAAAAAAATTAACGCACGGCTGAACTGAAAAATAATTTCTTTACCAAACTAGGTATGGCAAGAATCTTTATTTTATGGTGTTTATTAATAAAAAAAAATCAACTGTTTGATATTATTTAATAAAAAAAATAAAGTAGGAACAAAATTTCGAAATGGAATATCCATAATACGATGTTGATGTGTGTATTTGTTCAATTTGATTGCACTTAATTTAGCAAAAAAAAATTCGATTCTAACAAGTTTTCTTACTAAAACGTTTCCCTAAATGATTTTCGACAATCGTAAACTTTTAAGCAGGCAAACATGCTCTGATCAAAAAAAATTGTATTGATAAACTGTGTGCTCGATTTTCGAAAAATAAGTTCATTGATTTCATATCTTTCAAAGGTCAGAGTTGTGTCATGGACTTCAGCGTCTTAAGATGGTAAAAAAATCACCAATACAAAAGCAAAGGAAACAAATAGAAGACGGTAACACTGCATGGGCACGCGTCGTCATAAGCGTGACGCGTTCCGGCCCGTGCCTCCCACCCTCGTCTGTAACTGTCAAAAACCCTGGTCAGTCGGGCACGGCCTGGCGAGAAGAAATATATTTTAATGTCAGAAAAATGCAGCTTTAACCTAAATTCAAATTTAGAAACCGTTGATGCAGTTGTATCACAAAAATCACTATTCACGGAACGAGTCTGAAAGTGACAGGGGAAGTTTGAAAGTGACAGAAAAATTGAGGAGCTGGCGTGGTACGGGCAAGGGCATGTCATGAGGAGGGATGAAAGTCATGTGACTAGGAGAGTGATGACTATAGATGTGGATGGATATGTGAGCAGAGGTAGACCAAAGAAAACATGGATGAACTGTGTGAAAGATGACATGGATAAGCGAGGGGTGAATGTAGAGATGACGGCTGACAGAGAGAAATGGAGGAGGAAGACATTGTTGTGCCGACCCCACATAAAGTGGGATAAGGACTAGAAGAAGAGATCACAAGAATCTCTTTTAAACACTTTAAGGCTATGCTCTCAAACGATGAAGGAAAACATCGTAAGGAAACCGGGGTGTCGTCGAACCTAAAAAGTTCTACAATATGTGCACGAAAGGAACCTCAAAGAAGGCTTTAAAAATCCTTTCACCACACTTATTCAAAAGAACCACTTACACGATAAGAACAAGATCTTAAAGCTAGGTAAGTCTAGGTGCCAGTTCCACGCGACCAAGCCCAGACGAACAGGCAAACTACGGCTTGGTTCCTATACCGTTTTTTTAATAGGATCCTTTTACAAAATAAAAATAGCAGCAAGTTCCAGTTTAATGCCAGTCCAACTTAGACTAGGATTTCAATGCCAGCGCTTTTTGACAGCTGAGTAGGAGTACCTAGGGGGCAGTGCACAAGACCGGAACGCGTCACGCTTTGAGGCGACCGACGCGTGCGCATGTGTAACTGTCTTTAATTGCTCTGGGGACGTTAGTCTGGCGAGCTTTATTTCTATGCAACAATTGATATAAAATTGTAAGAAAATAATAAACAGGCATCTATTGTAGATGATTTATACAAAGACAGGGGCAACTGGTCATTACTCAAGCCCTACTTGCGAGACTATGCCAGTGCTCTCAAACGGTTAAGGAAAACATCGTGAGGAAAACGGCATGTCGTAAGTAAAAAGTTCGAAAATATGTGTCAAGTGCACGAAAGGAGCCTCTTGGAGGCGCACTTAAAATCCTTTCACCACACTTGGTTCTAAAGATCAATGACACGCTAAGAAGAAGACTTGCGGGACCGTGCCTGCCTAAAGGCCTGCGCACACCTAGGCCGCTGGCGGTAGCGATCAGTGAAACGCTGTCAAATATCGCTGTCAAATTTGACAGCGTTTCACTGATCGCCGACGCCAGCGAACTAGGTGTGCGCAGGCCTTAAAGTGTACAAACTAAGATAGCTACTTATTTCTGTTATTACTTTGAATACAAAGCATAAGGGTCTTATTAATAACCCTAGCGTAGCGTTGGACTAGTTGATCCGTGTTTTGTCTCTTGCATTGACATGCAATTGTCAACTCGAGCAAATGTGACAAAACACGATTTAACTACTCCAGCGTTGCGCCGGGATTATTAATAACACCCTTATAGGTCTAAGGGTTGTTTAAGATCTAATAAAGTTGTAATTACATTTCTTTTTGTTTTTTAATTATAGTTTAACTTCCATGCCACGCACTGCATCACACATTGCACCTTGCACAGGCTTGACATAATTACTTTATTCGCTGGTAACCCTAATCAAGGCAAGGCGGGGCCACAGCTCCATCCATCCTCGATGGAGATATCAAAATGTAATGAGCTTTTTCAACCAAACTGGAACAGAATAACTAACAGTTACTGTGACGCTGGGTGGTCAGTGTGGTCATTGCAAATTGTGACATTACAGATTAAAAATTAAGACAGTGTTGCCGCAAATAAAAACAAACGTTTTTTTATTATGGCAATATTGGCACAGATTTTTTGTTTAAGGCCCGTATTCCAAAACAGTTCTTGAGTCTGAGTCGAGCCTCAATCACAGATTTTTGACACTTTTCAATGCAGAACTGTCATATAATCTATGCTTGAGGCTCGACTCAGACTCAAGGACCGTGTCTGTTTTCGGAGTATTTATACTTAATTCTAGCTACCTATAAAAAGTGACTCTATACTTCTCCATCTTGTCGTGTCACTAGATATTTCAGACCAGTATGATGAAAGGTTAAAATTCAACACTTAAAAGAGTATAGGGGATGATTTTGAAAATATTCGGGGTAGATTTGTAAGCTGTGCTAGGCTATCGACTTCCATTGGCCGATGATGATTTTGGACAGAGCTCTTTTTAAAAAAAAACTTCTAGACTTATGAGCTGCATCAGGAGAGTTGAATGCAATTCTCAGGGTACAACAAATATACCTATTCAAATTTTTACCACAAAAAAATCTATAAAAGAAAACTATGATAAATAATGTCAGGCAAAGTCACATGCATTCTCTAGTACAAGATTTACAATATAACTCTCTGCTTCGTAGGTCAAGCACACTATTTCTATACTCTGTGGAAAAGAATCGTATGTCAGGCACCCCACCGGAACGAGTGACCACATTAGCTTACATTTCACCACCATACCCTGACCTTCTGAGTCCTTGGACCCTGGTGGAAAGCTGCGAGGGTCATGGGCCAGGATAAGCTGGTCCAGCAAGGCTAAGGATGTGTCTTTTGTTAGAGGTATGGTGATTTGAATGTCTTTGGTTACATATTGTCTGATCAATGGTTTATTAATAAAGTAAAAAGTATGAATTCATTGATGCAAGAATACTATTAAAGGATGTAAAAATAAATAACTATTAGTAGATTGTTATAAGAACAAGAAGCTAAAATGACCCATTACATACGAGGTATTAGTTTTACTCTCGAGCTTTAGTAAGGGAGTCTAAAGAAACCGAATTTTAATGGTTTTGTAGCGTCGTGTGTTACACTCTATTTTTCACTACGATTGCGGGAAAATAAAATAATCCAATACAATATGATAAAGTTGAGAAAAATTCTAAAGATTTCGCGCCAATGTTTTTTTTTATTTCTTTTGCAGCCGTAACTCATTGCATGCATTCTACCAGATTCTACCATAGTGATCACGGATCATCTCGTAGTTCCATTTTCAAAAATCAAAGGATTTTTATGAATAAGTCCGAGTCTTTATTCGTGATTGTTCTACAACTTTGACGTATTTGTAAGCTCATTGTCATTTGACAGACAAAAATTAAAAAAAAAGATCTTATCAAACAATAATTGCCGCCAAAAATTGGAACAAACAAAAAAACTAAAGTCTAAAGTTTTAATAACAAGATATTTCGTAAATTTGTAAATAACGAGGTTCCGAATACCTCCGGTGGTATTGATTCTCTCAATCTATCACCATTAGAGAATCGGATTGTGGGTATTTTTGTACTTGTTTTGTGTAATTTCTTTTGACAAATAAATATATTAGAAATTACATCGTATCGGTTGGTAGGTAGTTAGGTGAAAGTATTGATATAATTTTACGGCGCACCTCACCTTTCAGCTCACTGGTTCGAAAGAACTAGTGAACACGACATGAAGAAAAATTTTATTTGGGGACAAATATCCCATGAAAGTTTAAAATATGCCAAATTCTGCCGTGAAGCAGCATTGCTGTGTTTCGGTTTGAAGGGTGTGAAATTACTGGCACGTTAAGCTGAAAATCTGTACCTATGCTTCAAGTTGATAGACGCAGGGCAGTGCATCGTAATGCACGTTTCTGACGTGCGTGACCTACGAGGCAATGCTTTGCTATAGGCAATCTCGGAACAACTGACGTCAAAAGCAAAACACCTACATTTCCTGGCGCGGGAGGTCGCAAAGAGCTGCCAGTACGCTTTTTGCTGGACAAAAAACGGACAAGTCTTCCTTCGAAAGGACGAGGGAGGTGCCCTTATCACCATAAAATCCGAAAAACAACTGGAGGAAATCAAGAATCAAATAAAACAATGAATGTTCTTTTTTATTAGCCCCAATAATTTTTGTCTTATATAATATGAGCCATAAAAAGGTAAACTTAAGTTTGCATGTAGGTACCTGTATTAACTACAGTTAAGCTTTTAATATGTGTAATAGAGGTGTGTAAAACCATTTTTATTTTTGGACGGCTGGATCCCACCATATACAATATAAAATAAATAAAAACTCATAAAAATAGTCCTAGATACCTAAACTTTTTATTGTGAAAAATAGGTACTATTATATGAAATAAACTGGTTTAATGCCTGCTTGTGACCTACGAAATTAACTTTTTAATGAATGCCTACGGCTCACTATTCTATGACCACATTTGATGATTAGAAATACTCAGGTTACTTGCATTTATAAAACACAATACATAGGAAAACTGAAACAATAATAAAAAAAAAAAAAAAAAAAAGATAACTTATTCAATATGGCTACAATAAACAGAATAAACTCCGATATAGATGAAATATGTGTATCTGAAAATAGAGTGATATCACCTGAAAACTTTGCTTCTGAACTAAAGTCATTTCCCAAATCAATTACAATTATGACCCAAAATATACGCAGCATTCACAAAAATTTTGACAGTTTTCTTCTACTGCTTGCTAGATTAAAAAAGGATGTGGACATCATAATACTTACTGAATGTTGGTTGGCACCCCATAAACCCCCCCCACAGCTGGACAACTACGAAATGTTCAAATCTAGTAAACTAAAAAATCAGAATGATGGCATCGTTATTTATACAAAAAAAAATTTTAGGTGCACCATTGAGGAACTGAATATGTCTGATGTTACCAGCGCCATTGTCAGGATCGACAACGATATTGCTATCCTAGGTATGTATAGGTCTCCTTCTTGCGTAAACACCGAAAATTTTATCTCATCCATGGCTGATATGTTACCTAGCTTAAGCAAATTTAAAAATGTGGTCGTTATGGGAGACTTAAACATTGACATAAAACCAAATAATAACGATAAATCTAGTGACAATTATCTTAACCTCCTTGCTGAATTCGGACTAATGCCTGCACATACCCTGCCCACGAGACTAGAGAATTGCTTGGATCACACAATTTTAAGAACTTCAAGTTTTGCCCAAACATTTATAGTCGAAACAGATGTAACGGACCACTATCCTGTTATTCTAAACCTATCACATGTACTTATTCAAAAGAAAGCTCAAATTACCAAAAATAAAATAGACTACCAAAAAGCTACCGAATACCTTGCCAGCTCAGGCCTGGAAGAGGTCCTACAAGTGGTCGATCCTGAGACCGCGACAAACCTTTTAATAAACAAAATGTGTACTGCCATAAATCTTTTTACGTCAACCATACCAATAAAAAATAAAAATCGTACACTAAAGCCATGGATGACCCCTGCATTGCTAAGATGTATTCGGCACAGAAACAGGCTCCACAAAAAGTGCAAGGATGATCCTAGTAACGAAATCCTTGATATTTCTTATAAAAGATATCGCAACTACTGCTCAAAATTAGTAAAGAAAGCTAAGCTTATATACGACAGATCACAGCTAGAGGAGTGCGCAAATGATCCTAAATAAACATGGGAAACAATCAAAACCCTAACAAACATGAACAAATCTAAAGCTCCACCATTCGAACTTTTAACAAAGCAATCTGATACAAACTCACGAGAGATAAACAACATTAATTCTTTTTTTGTTGACGTTGGAAAAAATCTTGCTGATAAAATTGACGCTAATTTTGATGAAAACATGTTAAAAGAGATAATCCCCAAACAAACACACACTCGATCATTTGTCCTTCTGAAAACCGAAAGCAACGAAATTTGCTCAATCATAAATAATCTAAAAAATGTTACAGCTACGAGCGGTGACGGAATAACATCCAAATTTCTAAAAGTGGCTAAGCTTATAATAGCAATCCCTCTAGCCTACATCGCAAACCTCTGTTTCGAACTTGGTGTTTTCCCTGTGGCATTAAAAAAGTCTATTGTACACCCGATCTATAAAGGTGGCGACAGGCACAGCGTCAATAATTACAGACCTATCTCAATACTGCCTGCACTGTCGAAAATTTTCGAAAAACTAATGAACTCCAGATTAATAAAATACCTAGAAACTGAGCGCCTTTTATCTTCATCTCAATATGGTTTTAGAAGTGGTAAATCAACCGAGGACGCTGTTTACTCTTTAACCAAATGCGTAACAAATAAACTAGACGATAAAAAGAAATGTCTCGCTGTTTTCCTTGATCTCGCGAAGGCGTTTGACACCGTATCTATCCCCATACTCTTACAAAAAATGCAAAACATTGGGATCAGAGGTGTACCCTTAAAACTCTTCGCTAGTTACCTTTCAGACAGACATCAAAGGACGAAAATTTCGGACACTATGTCTGATGAATTGTCCCTCAACTGCGGCGTCCCCCAGGGAAGCATTCTTGGTCCTAGTTTTTTCTTAATATACCTAAATGAGCTTTGTTTGCATAAACCTGACCAAGGTGAAGTTTTTAGTTTTGCTGATGACACTGCTTTAGTGTTCTGGGGAGAGTCATGGGATGATGTTGAGAAGAGTGCTGAGATGGGACTACACAGAGTAATTATGTGGCTACGAACAAACAAACTCTCGCTCAATATAGGTAAAACAAAACTTATGAAATTCTCTATAAAAAAATCAAGGACCCCAAAAAATATAAAAATTCATGCACACACATGCAATGACCTTTCGCAACCTATCTGCTCATGTACTGTACTTGAGACTGTGGAATCACTTTAATATCTCGGCGTCACTTTAGATAGCCAACTTAACTGGGGTCCCCATATAAACTCACTATCTGCCAGAACTAGACAGCTGATTTTCACTTTTAAAAAATTGCGCTGGGTGGCTTCTCCTCAGCTCATGAAAACGATATACTTTGCCCTAGCTCAATCGATTATAAGCTACTGTATTCTGGTTTGGGGAAGCGCATGCAAATCTAAATTAATCAGACTAGAACGTGCACAAAGATCACTTTTAAAGGTCATGACATCAAAGCCATTCCGCCACCCAACGAACCTTTTATACGAAGAATGCAAAGTTTTATCCATACGCAAACTATTTATGCTTAAACTCATTTCCAAACAACATACTCTCACGTCTCTTAATTTTAAATCACCACAATACAAAAGGAAAAAAGCTAAAGCATGTCAAACATTTAAGTTCAAAACAACATTTGCCAAAAGACATGCATACAATTTAGGTCCATTCGTGTATAACAAACTGAATAAAATTTTAGAAATATACAACTTAAATCAGCACAATTTGAAAAGAAAAACATATGACTGGCTACTAAAACAATCATACGATGACACGGAAGCTTTTATACAAACCCTTAAATAAACCTCATTGCGCAATCTCATCCTAAATTATAATAATTTAAGCCATAAACATAGATTGTGCCAACCTACGTACACCCACACCATTTGGTCTTACATACCTACTATAAAAAGGCGAATTTTTGCTCTTACCTACACCTTTTACCAAAGTCAAAAACCAATAATTTTTTTATTCAATAGTATCACAAGGTTCACATTGAAACGTCTTAAAGCTAGGTGAGTCTAAAATGTCTCCATAATGTACTTGGGTAGGCCAATTTATTACTACTTTTATAACTAATTGTATTTTTTGTTTTCCTGAAATTATTTTCTAATAACCTAAAATGAACCGTTTTTATGTTTTTGTAAACGTGACGGTCAAAGGGAGGCATCAAAAACCATAACACAGGTTTTTACAACCTAGCTTGGTTTTTTTGATCCCTACCTCGGAAAGTTACCTAAACTACTGTTAAGTAAGTAGCCACCTAAAACTATACACTTAACTGGTTCAACTGTTATTATTATTCTATAATATCTTAGGTTAGGCATTAAATATAGATCAGCGGTTCTCAAACTTTTTTGGTCACGGAACCCTTTTGACAAGCAAAATACTTGACGGAACTCTACAATAAAACAATCGTTTTTAAAAGTGTATTCTTTATTATAGAATCATAATAAAATAACAATGAAACAGTTACTAATTATTTAGATTTTTTTTCTTAATTCTTGCGGAACCCCTACAGGGGTAGCGCGGAACCCTAGGGTTCCGCGGAACACACTTTGAGTACCGCTGATATAGATACTTATATTCTAGAAATGTTCGTATTATAGGTAGCAACTAATTTTTGGTGAAATAAATTTATGTTTATGTTTATGTTTAATGGTTACCACTCAACAGGTGGGATAAACGCTTGTAAAAAAAACTGTAGGTAGCTAAGCGTAGATTGCACCTTCCAATTTTGGCAGCAAATCTTTTACACACAGTAAATCATGTACTACATAATGGTAGGTAAGCCTTTGTGAGAAAAATACCTTTTCAACATGCGACCTTCAAGTTCAAAATGACTGAATTAAAAAGCGTGAGAAAATGCTAATCACTGCATGATAGCCTTTAAGCCTCTTAACCTCTGCATACCTACTTCTTACTGTAGGCCTACCATGAGCTCTGTCTGGCTGTCTCTGGTTCTGGTTTTGCGTCTGTGTGAGTGTTGACTAAATAAATCCTACATCAAAACGTCACACATTTTCTTCAGGCTGATGATGTTCAATTCAATTCAATTCAATTCAATAAGCGTTTATTCAATACGATACAAGAATCACTTTGAAACGTCGCCAGTTCCACGCGACCAAGCCTAGAAGAACAGGCAACAAACTACGGCTTGGTTCCTACCGTGATGATGTAAAATTGCTGTCAACATACCTTGATCGATCACAGCAGTTATCCGGAACCCTAGTCCCCGTTGTTCCGTCCCAATGCGGAACTCTAAAACAGTTAGCGACAGTAATCAGAGAGCACGTATGAAATTGTGGGGAAAATTGCGAGACTAGTGGTTACACCTGACGTTACCCGCATTACTGTGCAAGACTGTGACTGGTATGCTGGTAGGTTAGGTATAGTGTGTTATTAAGCTATTAAATTGAGTTTATCCATGTGGAATAGTTTTTTTTGTGACATGACAGGTTACCTACAGCACAGAAGAGAAATTAGAGACAGGCCTCTCAGCTCAGCTGGTAGTAGCTCTGCCTTCTGGATCGTAGGTCGTGGGTTCGATCCCCATCGAGAACAAACATTTGTGTGGTGAACATAGATGCTTGTTCTCTGTGTGGGTGTTATATTGTATTCAAGTATTTATACAAAAAAAAGTATTAAAGTATTATATCAGCTATCTGGTTCCCATAGTACAAGCTCTGCTTAGTTTGGCGCTAGATATCTAGTGTTGTGTGGATTGTCCACAATATTTCTTATTTATTTATAATTAGTATTATTATAGGTTAGGTGAAGTTATGGCCTTCTAAAGAAGTCCAGAAGTCGTCGAAGATTGTCACAAGTTTTTTCTTAATTAGCTGAAAATAGCTTCGATCGAAATGTTCGACCATCAGACCTTCAGGTTACAATATCTTCTAAACTAAGCGCAGTACTGATACGGTTCCAAGACCAAAAATGAAGGTCCTGAAGTCGTGCTGATGATGATGATACCGTGTACGAAGAGTTGACAGCCATGGGCATGTACAAAGGCAGTAACGGGCGTCACACTCCGTTTATTGCGCTTTCGTACATACAATCTGAGATAAGAGCAGGAGATAATTGTGTTAATTGAGTGTTTTTAAACATTTGTCGCGTATTTCTCTTTATTTGGGTCTGCAAATTGTCACGTAGATATTTATTTTCATCAAAGTAAACTGTAGGTACCACAAGCTCTGCCTGGCTCGCTCTCTGGCTCTGGTTTTGAGTCTGTGTGAATGCTCACCAGTGTCTTATACTGTGTGTTATACGTTTCGACGTAGAATTTATTTAATCAACACTCACACAGACTCAAAACCGGAGCCAGACAGAGCTTGTGGTAAGCCTACAGGCCTTGCATCTATTGTAGATGATTATAAGTCGAAGCCAAAGTCATATATGTATTTATTCAGTTGTAGTACAAGAAGAAGGCCTTTGCCAAAAAAGGGCAAACAGATAGTAACAGTGTCGATGTCGTAGTGTAAAATAAAATAGTAATAGTTTTATAAAAATACATCTGTAATTAAGGCTTAAAATAAATAAATAATAAAATATAGTACAAGAATCACTTTGAAACGTCTTAAAGCTCGGTGATTCTAGGTGCCAGTTCCACGCCACCATACCTAGAAGAACAGGCAACAAACTACGGCTAAGGTATTGCGTCAGGGGCAACTGGTGTTTACTCATACCCCTACTTACTTGCATTAGTGCCTGGGACAGAGTTTTAGATGGAATAGACTTGCCCAGCCACCTATACCATCCAGACAGCTGCGGCCTAATCTACAGGAAAGACATGGTCAATACGTGCGGAGCTGACTAAGCTGCGGGTTTCCTCACGATGTTTGCCTTCACCGTTTGAGAGGCAGCAGTAGCATTTTGGGTATACATTTTTCGAACAGAAGAACCTAGGAGCCAGTCAAACAACAAATTAAGCTTATAAGAACTTTATTTTTTTTATAAGAACCTGCTTTAAGACAGCTGGGCCGCGTTTCTATTAGAAGTCACCCATCCAAATGTGACCGCCCAAACGTTACTCTGACCACAATGAGAGCACTGGTAGTCCAGTGGTAGCAGCCCCGCCTTCCAATCCTAAGGTTGTGGGTTCATATCAAACGGTGAAGGAAAACATCGTGAGGAAACCGACATGTCGTAGAACCTATAAAGTTTGAAAGCATATTTCAAGTGTACGGAAGAAGCCTCTCTTAGGCGCACTTAAAATCTTTTTACCACATTAGTGCAAGAAGAAGAAGAGAGGAAGGTGACCACGATATGACCAAGTAAGCTACGTCACGCGCAAGGAGGCTGACTAACATTGCTGACACACACACTTATAAAAATGATGCAACTCACACACACGCGAGGTGTATTTACTAACATACCAATTATAAATAGGAATGTGATTTACATGCCAGAACGTAATTTCGCAAAGGAATCCGAACTGCATATCTAACACTTAGTTTAATCAGTTCAACTTGTTCGTTGCCATAAAAAATATAACTTTTTTTTAAACAAGTAGCCGATGGAAGCATACCACCTGTGGAGTGGTGACCATAGCCTATGACAAAGCATTCGTAGGTCACGCACGTCAGGAACGTGCACTTAGATTTACTGCCTTGCGTCCATCAACTTGAGGCATACCTACAGATGTTCAGCCTCACGTGCCAGTAATTTCACCGATCATATAAACCGAAACACAGCAATGCTGCTTCCCGGCAGAAATAGGCATGGTAGTAGTACTTCCCCGGACGAGCCACATACAAAGATCTCTACTACTAACTGACCGATTGACCTCTCAGCTCAGTTGGTAGTAAATCTGCCTTCTGCGCCGTAAGTCGTGGGTTCGATCCCCACAGACAACTAGAAGGTAATATAATTAGCTATGTAATGTTTTAAAATATTGCTTTCACTGTTGTAAAAGAAAAAAATATATTTTTATAAATGAAGTTTTTACTTAGGTACGGCATTTTTTATTTGATTTAATTCTTCGACTGTTAACATTTCTAATTTATATAAGTAATCAAAATACTTTCAATCCTTTTTGTAATCCAATTAATCGGTAAACAGCTGTTGCGATACAAAAGCGATGTAATTACGATCACAATAAGGAATTAAAGCGATGCTTGACCAAAAATCATGCATCTGCTCACAAAACAACCCTTTGAAAGGGTTGGTAATGATCAATTAACGGAGCGTGGCAAAAAAAAATATTAAGTTTGAAACAAATAAATGTAACGGAAATAATTTTTTTTCCAAAAAAAATACTGTCATAATAAAAGAAGTTATTGGTTGCTTTCTTCCAAATATTTGGTATGTCTTAAATAATCTAACTAACCTCAAATAATTATCCAAAAAAAAGTAAATTACTTTTGTGTCATAAAGTTTGGCGCCAATTCCACGCGACAAAGAGAACAGATAATAAATCCACGTTTTTCTGCATGACCCTTTTTTATTTATCTTCAGCCTTTATCCTACTACAGGAAAAAACCCTACCTACCCATTTTCCTATCTTCTCAGTCCATGATAAATTATTAAAGCTCCATTGTGGTGACAATCCGACGTAGTGAGTTTGGCGCCACATCCATTTTAGTTCCTTCTCGATGCATAATAATCGATTGACACTCGCCGGAAGTGAGTATCGGAAACTGGAACAGAGGGGAAGTTGTTTTTTAATCTGTGGAAGCACGTGCATTCCAGACACTAGAGTTGTAAGCAAATGTATGCAATATTATTATTAATAATATTATTAAAATGCAATATTAATATACAATCTAGATTTTTTAAATCTGCGGATGCTTATTTTTAATTAAACGTATTTTATGTTTAAAAAAATTGTGATTAGATCTGTGATCGAAAAAAATAGAAAATAAAAAAAACTAGTAGGTATATCCCCAATTTATATGTTTTTTTGAAATCAATATTGTTTTGTTTTTGAATCATCAAAACAAGAACAACCAGACCAGACTCCAATTGAAAATATGTCTATGTATATTTAAGACTGCATGAACCTACATAGGTACCTACCTACAAAATATTTCTAAATATTTATATCACAGTGCAAAAGTAAAAGTATTTGTATATTAACATTATTTTTAACTGCATATAATCCGATCTCTAATCAAATCATAACCCTTTTGAACATAACATGTGTAGCGAGTTAACTTTGGTTTCACAATAAGGGTGAAAGTGTAGGGTGGTGCAGGGGTGGAATTGAGGCAGTGGAGTAAGGGAGTTTTTTTTAATACGCGACACGTGTGTGTACGTTACATATTTTTACTTTTATTTTTAATATCTACTTAACAGTCATCATCATCAACCTAAAGACGTCCACTGCTGGCCATAAGCCTTCATTATACATTTCCAGGATGGCAAATTCTGAGTTTTCTTCACCCACCGACTTCCTATGATCTTAGCAAAGTCTTCGGTCCATCTTGGGGTGGGTAGTCTTAACAATAAAACTATGCATGTCGGTCTCCGACGAAGTGTATATTATTATAGTAGGTTAGGTACTAGCATCAATTTTGACCATACTTCAAGTGATTTATGACATTTTATTTAATTTCTTTCAAAAAATCATTATAAAACAAGTTGTTATGAGTTTCCTACAAAAAGGTGGACATTATCATTTTAAATTTAGAACGTGTTATCTATCTTACTACGTGATAGAATCAGAAATGAGGATATCCGTAGAAGAACCAAGGTCACCGACATAGCTCGTAGAGTTAGTAAGTTGAAGTGGCAATGGGCAGGCAATATAGCTCGAAGAACCGATAACCGTTGGAGAATAAAGGTTCTCGAATGGCGACCACGAACCGGAAGACGAAGCGTTGGGCGCCCACCCACCAGATGGATCGACGACATTGTTAAGATCGCGGGAAGTCGATGGATCTAAAGGGCTCAGAATCGTTCTTCCTGGAAACGAGTAGGGGAGGCCTATGTCCAGCAGTGGACTTCTTCAGGCTGATAATGATGATGATGATGATCTATCTTAGCGATACCAAAAGGAATAGAAACCATTAGATATACCTCTTCTCTTCTTCTTCCTCCCCTGTCCCACTTTATGTGAGGTCGGCACAACATGTTCTCTTCCATTCTCCTCTTTCAGCCGTCATCTCTGTATTCACTTCTTTCTTATCCATGTCATCTTTCACACTATTCATCCATATTTTACCATTAGGTATAACTACCACAAGATATTTTATATACAGGGCGTCCCACGGATGTGCCACATAGAGAGAAAGTACCTTGAGTATGGTTGAATAGAGGTGGAACATTTTACTGAAAGACATCACTTGAATAAAAAAAAATAGTCGATTGACAAACTTTTATTTTGAAAATTACTTTATGGTTGCAATGCAATATTTTAATATTTTATTTTTAAATTAATAATATGAGTTACTTTATTACGGAACTCTAAAAAAACGGTTTCATGCAAATACATGCATTAAAAGTAATAAAATTAAAATTCTCATCATTGTCAAATTGCCGCCATAACTTAACCCCTTTACAGCCTTTCCTGTAAAAACTTATCAACCGCTCACTCAATACCTGATACAAATCAGCACCGACAAAATGTTTTGTAGAAACACTCTTATCTCAAATCTAGCATGCTTACTTAATAGAGGAAATCGCCAATTGCTACGTTCATAGTGGATGCATGAAAACACTTGGCTCATTCAATCTCTTTCTACCCGTAGCTTTTCCGGTATGACAGAAAGAGATGGCGATAGAGCCCGTGACTGCTTCAAAAGTCCACGTCTGTCTAGTTTAAGTTATTTAATGACGTTGAAAACAATGCAATACGAAAGCAATTTACTTTTACTGTCGTGTGTTTGTAGTTTGTAGACTTTGTAGTAGGTATATGGGAAATGGCTACTATCTTTTTAAATAGCCTTAGATAAGACATTGTAAAACAATCTTTGATAATCACCCAAGGTCTCTAAGTTTTACCTAAATATAATTAAACTAATAGGCCAATTTTAGTTTTGCTAGGTTATTTTTTATGCAGCTCTAATTAAAAAAGTGTAGAAAGTTTATAAAAACTTTTTGAAGAAAAAAAACTATTTGGAACATGCATGATAAATAATCAGAGTGGTAAAATTGAATTCGATAATTTACTTTCTTGTTTTTACAAACGTAATGTATTTCAGATTTTATTTTTCAACAAAAAATATTTATGTAAATTCAAAGCCATGTTTTTTCTTACTTTACTTATCTTTAAACTGAAGCGTATTTCTTGCTATAGTTTATAATCATTCTGGGTATACTTATCAGTAGCTCCATCAGACAATAGTTCTGATGAAGTAATGTCAATCATTTTGTTATTTGTTTATGTTTTCAAAGATCAGTAAACAGGCCATTCTTACCATAGAGTTTATAAACTCCTTGCTGCAGTAGAAAAGACAGGGCGTTACGCATTTTTGAACGTGTCACTTGTTTTTTTTTCTGTGGCGTCACGCATGGAACTTGTCAAAGATGTATGACATTTGATAGAAAGTGCTGGAACTTAGGCCTCAGAGGCTTTAGAGTTACGAAAATAATTATCAAGAAATATGTGTGTTATTTAATAATAATGCATTGTTCTTCCGCAAAGCAATTAAAATAAAATGTATTCACAAGTATGTAATTAAGAAAATTCCTTATAATATTTTTTTATTCTTGGTATATCTTGCATTTTTAATAAAATCCATTAGCTCTTAAATATCTATTTACAATAAACCAATAGTAAAAAAAAACTCAAAGAGTTCTCTACCAGTATTTTCTTCAGATTTTTTTGTACTAATTTCCAGGAAGAACGATTTAGGGTCTTCAATCAACTACTTTTGCGTACCTACTATTTTTTTGAAGGTAGGTAGGTCTAAGTCCTAAGTCGTCTTGAGGAATTACAAACACTTTATTTACTACTACTGTACCTATATAATTGGATGTACGTAATATACATATACTTAGAATACAATATAATACCCAGGCAGAGAACAAACATCTGTTTTCCCAATACAAATATTTGCTCTCGGTGGTGATCGAACCCACGACCTACAGCACAGAAGGCAGAACCTTCCAACTGAGCTGAGAGGCCTTTCTCAGTTGAGTTTTATTATACATACCATAAATACTTAACTTTATTGGACACAATGCAAAAAAATATTATCATGACGCTATCGGTTAAATTATATCTAAAGAATACCTATATAATATATAAAGTTATATTTATTCTAAGCTAAGCTAGATGTGTCACTCCATCGTCACCAGTTAGACCGTGGGATATTTTTGCACAACGATACTTACTAGGGTTGGGAATATAACTCATCGATATCGATAAAAACAATACAACAAAATGGTCTACGAACTTTGTAATTTTGTTTGTAACTAACTTTGTTTTAACCCTTACAGGGTAAATTATGTATTGATTCAAAAACTAGTTCTAAGATCTGACACTGTTAAGTTAATAAATACAAAATATTGCAATAAATATACTGAATACTGAATAAAATCTGTGATTTGTGTTGAAGAAGTGTTCAGCAAAGTAGGTATGTTTAAAGTTTTTTTATGTCACAATCATTGGGTTTCATGTAACCTTATAGATTGTGGAACATTTATTCTTGTTTTGTTACAGAGGAGGGCGCTGGCACTGCTACTCAGTTTTTAACTTTTGCAGTGTCAACGTTTTCATTTATTCTAAAACTTTTGTTTTTGTTCCAAATAAAGACATTTGATAAATTAAGAATCTATTTAAATAATAATATAATACCTGTCAATTTCATCGATATTATTTTCATCGATAACTACCAACGCTTATGACAGCTCCACACTGATGATACGTGATTTACCTTGTGCGTGAAGGCAACCTTGGACAAGTAGGTAAATATATACCCACACAATACTTTAATGTATTTAATTCTTCTTTTAGATCCAATACTTGATAGGCGGTATTTTAGAAACGGAAAAATTGCAGGATCAATAATGTTCAAAGAACAATTAATTAGCATCTTGGTGTACGTATTTTAATTATTGATCTGAATACCTATATCTACATACTAACAAATTGTAGGTGGTAGATATACATAGAAACTTAAAAAACGAAGAAGAAGAATTTGTGTCAACCGGAGCACCTCTAGAGTTCAAACAAAAAATAATTTCAAATATCGAACATTAAAAAAAAACATTCAAACATCAAACCTATTCCGTTTTTTTGCCTTTTTTATTTATTACTAAATACCTAGGTACATATGTATTATGAATATTTTTTTTAAGAACTTCTGGCAAGCATTGAGGCTCGTACTCAGAAACAGTGCTACAGTTCTAGTCAAGCCTAAAGCATACATTTTTTGACAGTTGTCCATTGTAAATTGTCAAATGCTTGACTGAAGCACTGTTTCTGAATACGGGCCTAAATATATCTAAGGTTTTTTAATTGAACTTATTTACTTATCCATATACATACACAGTCTTGTAAAAGTAGAGGTATGTAATGACAAGACATAAAATCGCGGGTCCCATACATTCACACATACATTCTGCGTGTAAAACAACGGAAGGAAGCGGGTATATGGGACGAAACCGTGAGAGTATTGAACAATCGGTCAGTTGACTCAATAACGACAAAATTAAATGAAAGGTAACTTGAATTTGAATTTGGAGCTTACTTTTAAAAGCTTTATTAATGATTTAGGTATTGAACAATATCCAATAAAATATCTAACTATGTAACTACTCAATGTATTGACCATCAATGTAACTGCCGGGCGATTGTGAAAATCTGTTGCTATCAAAAGTCCAATACTAACAAGTAATTATGCTTAAAAGGAACAGCGATCACGCATCTTGTTACCATCATTTTTCAACCACTATCTATCTGTTGTCATACTAGTTTTACAAACCGAAGTTTCTATTCGCTATCTCATGTTTTTTAAGTCATAATTCGGACTTGTTGCAATTGTTCCTTGTCAAAGATAAAATTTTGTTTGTAAGTATTAGTTTTTTTATTGCAAACGAAGCTCAAAATAATGTCAAAACTGATTCGACTATGTATCGACTATGTTCGACTATGTTTTGATTGCAAAAAAAGAAACGCAATCATCCCGCTGCTCAGACGAAACCACTATACTGTGAAATTGCGAAACAAAAGACGATCAGCTTGTAGACGTCCACTGCTGGACATAGGCATCATCTATACATTTCGAGGAAAAAACGATTCTAAGCCCGCTTTTACGATTTCTCGCGACCTTTACCATGCATGGAAATTCGAAAACTCGTGGCTCAAGGAAATTCAAATTTCGAATGTACCTACTCTATTAACCAAAGCAGTACATACACTACTTATTTGGAAAGGTACCGATGAGTTCCAAATTTGAAATGTGCTTACGGCTGCCAGTGCTATTATAGGCTCAGTGATATTTTTCTTTACTTCCGATTCTTAATTTAGGACCTGCGCACACCTAGGCCGCTGGCGTCGGTGATCAGTGATGGCCTGCGCATACCTAGTTCGCTGGCGGTAGCGAACAGTGAAACGCTTTCAAATATCGCTGTCAAATCCTTAATCTGACAGCGATATTTGACAGCGTTTCACTGATCGCTACCGCCAGCGAACTAGGTGTGTTCGAGCCTTGAAACGCTGTCAAATTTGACAGCGATATTTGATAGCGTGAGCCAGGTGTGCGCAGGCCTTTACGATGACGAAGGCAGGCGTAAGAAAATTCAATCTTCGAATGCAAATATTTCTAACACAATAATAAGTTGATGTGTTCCGATTTGAAGGGTACGGGAGCGAGTACAATTACCTACTGGCACATGAGCTCAAAGTGATAGACGCAATGCTATGCACACAGGGCACGTCCTCATGGACATGCCTGTGAGCTAACGGTTATGTGTGAGGCAATTATTATCGATCGTGATTATCGCTCAACATCGGGTGGGCCTTATTGTTTTTTATAAAAAATACAAGACACAAATTCATTTTGATAATTATCATTCTTCTTGACTAATATGTTTAATATACTTAAAAATATTTTTTTTTGATGTTCAGTGATATTATTTATTTTTGTGTTTATTAGGATCTGATTGCGCTGTCGGTTCACGCATCCCTGCTTCAAGAAGGTCGTGGGTTCAATCTAACTCAGCTCATAACTTTTGAGACCAAATAAAATCAATGTGTAGAATTTTTAAACGCGCAATGGTAATAAATTGGTGCCTCTTACTGTACTTGGTCTTCAAGCTAAAATTAACTTAATTACTTAAAAGCTTTTCAGGTGTTAGTTCGTGTCTAGTCCAAAAGTTTGCAAAGAGCACCCTTCAGCCCCGTTCAGAGGGAGGCATGTGCCTAATGATCTTAATTCACCCCTAGAGCACTCTTAATCCACCCCTAAAGGCACTCTTTTCATCCCTAAAGGTACTAAAGTCATCAAAAACACTTCCTCTATCTCCGGATATCATCAAAAATATTTCACCAATTAAGCGCTATCTACCCTCTTTCGTCAAAATTTTTCTATAACCATGAAGTACTATTGAAATTTTAATTCTAGGTGTAAAAAGTATCTATTCAAATAGGTATCTTACTGTACAAAGGAATTTCAACCATATTCCATTGTATTAAAGACTTTGAACATAAGCAGCTATATCATTTAATTTGCAAATACGTGTGCCTACTGAATAAAGGAATTTCAACCATATTCCATTGCAATAAAGATTTGCACATTTAAAGAGCATCCAAATCTTTCAATATGAACCTTATGCCGTTGGCACAAGGACTTAAAAATAAGTGTGGTTATTGAAAATTTTGAAACAAAATTTCCTTTTAAAATTGAACCATATTCCCTTGTAATAGAGACTACAATTTTGTCTATCGCACGTGCCAATTTGTATGAACAGGCAAGTTGGTACTTCCCTTATCCGCCCTTGGTCACGTTTATGCAATAGTTTTTTTTTTAGCGCAGGTTATTTTTTTACTTTCACCTCAAACTCTATGAAGCTTATGGAACTAGTCTTTTATGGATATTTTTACTTTAAAAGAGCTATGGTGGTTTAGTGGTAACGGGCCTTCGAATCCTACTCTTGCGAAAAACTTTTAACAAAGCACTATGACATTTATAATTTAACAAAAAAATATCAAAGCTGTTTAAACTAATTAATTAACTAATTAACTGATATTTATTTAAACCTGTCAAAAAAATTGATAAAATTTTAATTGAATTAAAAATATAATAGAATTGAAATTTTAATTTTAATTTAATTGATTAGAAAATTTTAATTTAATTTCACATAAAAAAAAATATATACATACTCTTAATAATAGTAGTTTCTAATATTTCGCGATAATAACATCTTAATAACAAAAAATACAACCGAATACCTTCTTTTTTATTTGAAGTCGGTTAAAAATTAAAAACAGTTTTGTTTTAGACATACAGTCGCGGTATAAAAATGTTCGTCACCTTAGTCGGTTTTCGCTTGCACCAGTGTCTTGATCATGAACAAATTACATAATTTGTGACGTTAACTTATCGGTGTATTCTGTCTATTCAGTTTCAAAAGGTAGTATGTGATCGTAATACGTTGAACAAATCAAGTTGAAAATCGACAAACATTTTCATACCGCCAATAAACAATAGAGTAATGTTTATTATCATATGCGTCAGACAAGATGTATAGTCTCAGTCTCCTTCATCTCATAATTACTATGAAATGATGATAAAATTGTGATTTGAGGTTCAACTTACTATACACGTATGGATCCGCAGTTATATTCGTCGCTGAGTTTCAGTTTGACTTGGATTCGCAGTTGTGTTTCAGTTTGAAGGGTGTGACTGTGCCTGTGAGATTGCTGGCACGTGAGGCGTAACATCTCTTTAAGCCTGGAAAAGGTTGGAAAGGTTGTCTGGAAGACATCGCTTAGTGATAATACCGCCCGTAGTACTTCGCTTGAGTTTTAGTATTTTCGTCAAATGTCAATGGTCTTTTTAATTTTGACATTTCTGCCAGCAGCGTCACGTCGGTCGTCGTCGCTTGGGTACTATAAGATGACGTAGTATATAGTGGATGACAATAGCAGCGGGCATGTATGGTCGAACCTTGCACTGTATTGAACCCAAGGCCGACCTACGTCTTGTAGAATAATAGGACAAACTTGTGAAAACTTTATTGTGCGTAAAACTTAGGGTTCTCAAACTTTCCCTTTGACCTGCAGATTGCAGAGATTTTTTTAATCATGAGTCTTCCTTTCTTATGCTCTTGAATACTTACTTAGTCTAATCCTAACTATAATAATTATCTATAATTGACCTAACTTATGCTTTAAACCACAGTTTAAGTTAAAATAGTTTACTTAAACTTAAATAAATAAACACAATACAATAAAATAAAAATACAAAACAATTTGTTTTGTTTGGTTAATCTTCATAATTATCTATAACGGTGATGAAGATGATAAATCAAATATGTACTCAATCTTTTTCATAACGTTTGTTGATAATAGAAACACAGAAAATAATAATAATAAGCTAAAAAATATATGAACGACTGGCGCATTGTAGCCAAAGATCGAGAGGTGTGGAAGAAGGGGAGGGAGGCCTTTGCCCTGCAGTGGGACGACCCAGGCTAAAAATAAAAAATAAAAGCTAAAAAAAAATGTTTGAGAACCGCAGGTTTACTGCAATTTGCATTTAAATCAAGCGTAAGATTAAGGAGACGTTGCTCTCATTAAGTTACAGTAATTTGCGTGGTCAGTGCATAACCTCTTTAATGCTATAATGCCAACAGTTAATAGATTGTAATTTGACCCCTGTAGCGCGGTAAATATAAATATTGTGGACAATCCACACAACACTATCTAGCCCCAAACTAAGCAGAGCCTCAGCTATAACATGAATAGGTTCAAGAAAAATATTAACAAGTTCCTTCAGGGTAGGCAACGCAACGGCAGCACCCCTAGTGTTGTTGGTGTCTATGGGCCACGGTGACCACTGACCATCAGGTGGGCCGTAAGCCCGTTTGTCTATCATTTGCATAAAAAAAAAAAGCTTATACTATGGGAACCCAGATAGCTGATAATTATAATACTTATATATTTTATTGTAAATACATACGTAGAATAATATAACACCCAGGCAGAGAACAAACATATAAACTGACCTTTCTGTTCAGTTGGTAGTAGCTCAGCCTTCTGCGCCGTAGATCGTGGGATCGATCCCCACCAGTATTTGTGTAGTGAACACAGATGTTTGTTCTCTGTCTGGGTGTTATATTGAATTCTATATTCGTATGTAATTACAAAAAAAAAATTTGACAGCTGTAATTATGTCACTGTCAATTAATAAAGCATTTTTATTTGAATAGTTTTAACAGTTTTTGTAAGAACGACTAGCGTTACAGTAAGTACCTGTCAAAAAAAGTTTTGTGTGAATTGTCCACCATATTTATTATTTAATTGGTTCTCATAAAAATACCAGGCCTATTCCAGGCCAAAATATCCCCACATACATACAATAAGACTAGAAATTAGTTTATTACCAAAAAAAGACTAGATCTATTCGTGAACTCATAAAAATGTATTTTACTCAGCCGAGTCCAATTTGAATTGCCTTGTATGTCCAATTCGGAAACAATATGGACACCTCTGGCCTGGAATTATTAAATGATCCATAACGTGATTCAGCTTTTACTAATCATAATAAATTCCTAAGGTTTTAGGAGTTTACGCTTTACTAAGAATTGCCTTTGTTTTTATTTCCTGCTCTCTTTCTTTCTTTGCTGCACACGTATTGGAAACTAACGCAGGAAAAAGCTTAATTTAAATGTATGATTTATTCTTCGAATTATGTACATATTTGTAAGCAAAATTATATTTTACTTGTGTTATTACCACACCTTTAAGTACGTATGCATAAGTAGGTCCCTCCTGCTCCTCTGCCCGCTATCGTGACTCTTTCACTGTCCACGCCGTCAAGCTGTGGAACTCTCTTCCCCACACCATTCGTGCCAGTCCATCACTGGGCATATTCAAGCGTAAAGTTAAAGAGCATTATCTCTCCTTGTAATATATTTATGGTATAGGTATATATATATATATATAATATTTATCTGGTATATTTATTTTACAATTTGATATATTTATTTATTTGTGTTTAGTATAATATGTAGGATTTCGATTATTTATAGTATTTAGTGTAGTCTGGTTAGTATGTATGTAAGTTTAATATGTCTGTATGTAATTAGTATATTATTTATTTAGAACTATGTGATATTCTCTATAAATACTTCTGTATAAGTATCTTAGTTTAAGGTTTTTTTCTCTTTTCCCAATGCCTGTATGTTTGTACACCCACCCACCACTATAATCAACTCTCTCTATCCTCCAAGGTTTGCTGGTAGAAAACTCTATTTAGGGTTAAGCTCGCCTCTGTACATGTCCGCTTTATAATGTTTATCTATCATCTGTATGTGTGTACAATAAAGAATAAAGAATAAAGAATAGGTTAAATAAAACCGCGCAAGGAGTTCCAAAGTGATTCTAAATTTAAACTAATTATTAAAAATTTAAGAATGACCTTATCCTCACTTGACATTGGCAAAATTGACCGAATGGACAGATTCCATCTAATTAAAAATAAGAATGACCTTAACCGGTATGCAAAAACAAAACTTTAGTCTGTGTCAAGCCTCTTCAAGCACAGATTTTTTGACAGTTCTTCAAAAAATCTATGCTTGAAGCTCAACTTCGGATCAAGCAATGTTTCTGCATAGGGTCCTATAAAGTCTAAAAAGTAGTATAGAGTCAGGAAAATGGCAGTCTAGAACCAGCGTGAGTTTGTCATGCTCGCACTGACCCCGGCTGACCTTGGCGAGGTTCCTACCCTCGTGTTAATTCGTATGCAGGCGGTGCGCAGGCAATTACCATTCGCAACTAACACTGCAGATCCACGAATTTGTGTTTTTGGCCCAGGGCATAGACTTGCACTTGGGTAGAATGGTCACGTAATTCCCTTCTTCTTCCGAAACAGTGCTTAAGTCTAAGTCGAGTCTCAAGCTCATTGTTGACACTTTTTAATGGAGAACTGTCATAAAATCTATGCTTGAGGCTCGACTCAGACTCAAGCGCTGTTTCGGAATATGGGCCTAAGTGCACCTCAAGCAAGGAGGTTTTAAACGTAGCAAGAAGTTTTAAAAGTATTTGGCCTCAATGAGGCTCCTTACGCAATGTTTCTTCAAAAAAGGTTTCATTTCGTTCGATGGATCCGGTGCATTAATACTTATGATAAAATAAATTATCTGTTTGACATAGGAAACACAGGAAACAAATAATCTTGACTTTTTTTAAGAATACTAACTTAATTTTCTAGAGGCTGGCATAGAAGCTTAATGTTGAACATTGTGGCAGGCTGAAGTTCATATTATTTTCTGTCCTTGAGCTTTTTAAGCAACTAAGTACCTACCTCTATTTTATAATACTTGATTTGATTATTCTTTCGTTTTAAAACGAACACAGCACAGTTTTCACAGCAGTATTATTAAGTGGTAAGATGATGAAAATACCTAGAAAACGAAAACTTCCGATTCGCTCTGTCAGAATTTGTCTCTTTTGCTCTTTTGCTTACATGTAAACAGAAAGAGACAGTAACTGACGTTTCTTTTGTTTTAAAATAGGCAGGCTAAAGTACTGTCAGTTCTATTCTTCCTAATACAGCTCTACTATTTTAATGTTCTATAACTGGATGGGAAATGTACCTAGGTAACTGATTTCTTCACAAGTCACGTACTAAGATAGAGTTGGAACGCGGAATCATTTCACATGCGACAACTTCTAAGGCGTAGTGGGGTCTAATCAGATGAGGTCTGACGATGCGAGTTCGGTTGCTGATGCAGGACAATTGTTTTCTTTATCTGTAATTTCTGTTACCATCGGCAGGAAGTACTACCAACTTGTAGTTAAGACTTGACTTGGGGTCAGGACTTGTTATGCAAAACTCATTGGAATTGAACTGGCTGTGATACAATTGAATAAACTATTATTGACATTAAAATCATCATTCAAAACACGAAAGTCATCATCAAGAGCCTCAGCAAGTCCACTGCTGGATAAATGCCTCATCTAAGAACGCTTTTAAGCCTTCTACATTTCTTTTACAGAGTTTCCGCGGTCTTTCCTATGTCGGTGACGTCGGTCCATGGGTAAACATGTGTCAAGTGCACGAAAAGAGACTCTTTGAGGTGTACTTATAATCTTTTCACCACACTGGTTTCAAAGAACCAGTGACACGATAAGAAGAAGAAGTGATGTTAATGTATAGGCGTGTTAATAGAATAAGTAGATAATTTAGGTATTTACTGGTATCTAGAGGCTACACGAAACGCGTGGGTTACATAACCTAAGTGTCTACGCCATTTTGAGATGATTTTGCGTAGGTAGGTACTATTTCTCATAGATCAACATCTCGTAGAGTACGTGGGCCCCATTCGTTGACAAATTCTATTTTGTGCATCTTTTGTTGAGTTTACATATTAAACTTCTTCTTCCTGCCCTTATCCCACTTTATATGGGGTCGGCACAAGTCATGTTCTCCTCTTCTATTCTCCTCTATCAGCCGTCATCTCTGTATTCACTTCTTTCTTACCCATGTCATCTTTCACACTGTCCATCAATCTTTTCTTTGGTCTATCTCTATCCAAACATCCATCCATATCCACCTTCATGCTCATCACTCTCCAAATCACAAGACAACAACAGCAGGTGAGATTGCAGTCCAAAGCAAGCATAAAACTTGAAAAAAATACAAGAAAACAATTTCTTATGATTTTTCAAAACTCGTGACCCAAGGGCTAGAAGTTTTTAACCTAGATTGACGTCATCTCAACCGTGAGATTTACTCGGTCAAACCGAGCATTTACTTGGTTATCTTGCCCCAGAAACTTGGGAAACTCCTTGCTCTACAGGTTTCTTACCTCTTTTTCTAGCCCCATTGAGAGAGAGAAACGCACAGCAAGGAGTTTCAATAAGCATTCTGGTTTGTTTTTTTTAATGAACCTCTCCCGCAAAGGTACATTCTACTTATTTCGTGACTCGGCTTCTAGTTAGAACTCGCACATTATTTCAAGAACAAAATGACTCAAACACCAACCCCAAATTAAACAAGACAAACATAAGTTCACAGCATCTCAAAAAACGATGAATCACGCACCATAATAAAGTCAGTGCCTCATTTAAAATAACAAAACGTAAGAATAATCCAGTTTAAACAAAACGTACCAAACCAAAATAAAACAACAAAGATTTGACCCGACTTTGGCATAATGCACTAACCTTGCATTGAAACAAAAATGGTGCTGTCAAAAGTCTCAAATATATTTGAAAGACGATCCATTTATTTAAATAACAGTTACCTATCATAGTAATGCTTCATTCAACACAAACACGTACACGAGTGAGCATCTATACCTACCTATAATTAATATGTTTTCAACTTATAACGTCAATAAAAACCTAAAATTTACCGCTACTTAACTTTATACAACTCTCAAACAAGAGAGAGAGGACTTAAAATCCTTCACCGATGATTCCAAATTCGAATTTCAAATCGTGCTTTTGTGGCCAGCATCTTCTAGTAGCTGCGATTCCGAATTTGAATTCAATGCTCGCTGCATTTGAGTCCGTTTTGTGTGATGTCTCACCTGATGTATCTTGAGTGGAATTATCGTAAACTCTGCTTTAGTGCAGCGATGTAAAGTTTAAATTGAATTGGATAATGCAGTAGGTTTTAATAATAACCCGTTTGTAGCAGCCGTGGGAACGGAGTCGGATATGCGAGGTATATAATCGCTTGTCGGACGGAACAGAGCCTGCAATAGTCCAATTTCGCAGCCTTTTACTAACATATGTGGCCAGTTTTTGAAAAACTTGTTTGAAAATCGAACTTTTTTTTTCATGTTGGCTGTTGCTTTTCTTTCCCATTCACCCTCTTTGTTTAGACACGTAAACGGTATCGCGTGAGTACTGTATGCTATTTTCCGTATGTGATTCTAATTGAACATTGTAGCTAGGTATTAGGTAATAATATCGTCATACCATAATACTAGTTATTGTAGGAAGGAGGATATTACTGCCGTAAAATTACTTCGTAAACATTGCCAGCCATACATAAAAACGATATTTAAAAATCATTGCATAAACTGTGCCCTATCTCTGTTTGTCATTATCCAGTAGTAAGAGATGGCAATAGTTTATGCAGTGTTTTTCTTTTAAAGATAAGGCCTTGCTTGTTTCAAAATCGGGATCCTGCTTCTTTTTTCGACATCTCCAAGTATTACCTACAGTTTTTAGAGCTACCAGTTAAGTACTAATTGTTAAGAGTCTTTTTTGTGTTTATTAAACAATGCCTCGAAGATACAATCTATAATCGATCAAGGAAGTTTACCAAGGCTTTAGATGTATACAAAAAATATTCAATTCTTTAGACATCTATGTTCATCAATTAGGTATATTATGTAGTAACTTCTAGCTTCACACTTTTGATTTTGGTATCTTTTTGATACTTTTTAAGTTGGCATTTAAAAAGCTCTTGATTTTTTTTTCAGTTCTATTCGTCACGCTCTACCTTACGTACCAACACAATTTAATTTTGTAAATTTTACATCTGATTTTTATTTAGCCCTAGTATGTTAATTTTAAGCATGAGTCATAATTACATTTAAAGGAGTTATTTAATTTGAAGCGTTTGTTTTATTTTATATCGGTCCGCTTCTACTGTAGGTATTGCAATACCCTTATAAGTAAATAAATAAATAAATAAATAAATAAATATTGTGGACAATTCACACAACACTACCCAGCCCCAAACTAAGCAGAGCTTGTAATATGGGAACCGGATAGCTGATATAATACTTGAATACATTTTTTTTTTTTTTTGTAAATACATACTTAGCATACAATATAACACCCAGACAGAGAACAAACATTTATGTTAACCACACAAATATTTGTTCTCGGTGGGGATCGAACCCACGACCTACGGCGCAGAAGGCAGAGCTACTACCAACTGAGCTAGAGGCCAGTCTAAGTAAATGATGCATTGATGAAATACTAGTCCTAAGATCTGACAATGTTAAATTTAAATGCATAATAAGGCAATAAATATACTGAATACTGAAGCACATTATGTTATACAAATTTCACGACCATTTTTTCCAACTGCAATAAGTCTAACTCCACTTACCTTTAAGCCAAACAGCCGTAAGTGAACATACGACAATTTACTCTGTGGGTAAAACACATTCATAGACCATAATGTTTGAGCTGGTTACACAAAAAAGTCACGTACATACTTTACTGAATAACGTCTCTATCAAATCTCACAAGTTGTCTATGTAAACAGGTGCCTGAGTTTTCAAACGCAAGTTTACTGACATCCATAATATTTCATATCTGTACACTGCTTTTTTATTTGACGGCAACGTTCGAAATTCAAAACGGAAACGGCAATAGAATGTGTGCATTAAAATGTTTTGTGCGTGTGTGTGTTGCGCAAGAAACGTATTGATACAGAATAGATGATAGTGTCTAGGGCACAGCTGAGTCACGGGTTACGGCTGACTTGGGCTCTTTGCTATTCTGTGTCGAAAGTCTTTGATAGGTCATAGCAAGTTGCTTTTAAATATATAGAGCTTTTTTTATTTCATCCAAAGTTGCCAATATGTTAACCTATATTAAACAATCATGGCTAATACGGAATAATGACGTAAGTTATTTGACACTACATCAAAGAAATTAAACATAGAGTTTGATACCGTTTCGTTGGTTCGTTGATATCTGAGGTGTTTTGTTTCGGTTTAGTTCTATATTTTTTTATGACCTTCTCAATCTTCTCAATATAATTCATGGTTCATCTAATTTTAAAAAGGTAAATAGGTAAAGGTAAATAGGTGGGTAAAAAGTAGCGTGAACTGGTTATGTCTAATTGGCAAATAATCTCTTGGAATCTCTTTTTATAAAGTTTACTAAAGCCATAATATTCTTATTGGCATAAAAAATATGTCAAAAATTTTGTGAATCAGATTTTAAAATAAGAATACAATAAACCCTCGTGTTTGAGCTTTATCAACAGTTTCAAGTATGAACCGTTGACCTCGAAAAAAAAACAAACACTAAACTTTATAAAACTTTTTGCCACCAGCCAGCAAATTAAATTACCAAAGACCTTTTGTAAGTTAGCAACCGAGTGACTGAAGTTAGATGTGAAAAGGTAGCTGCGCCCAATATTGCTCAGTTCTACAAGCTCTGTCTAGCTCTGACTTTGGCTCCGGTTTTGAGTATGTGTGAGTGCTCTCCAGCGTATTTATTATACTGTGTGTGTGTGACGTTTCGACGAGGATTTATTATTACTATTAGGATTTATTTAGTCAACATTCACACAGACACAGACTAACCAGAGCCAGACAGAGATTGTCGTAGGTCTACAGGTTTAGTGTTGGGTTTTTGTGTGAGCTTAAATTAGTAATAAGTGTTTCCTTATTTAAGTTAATGCTAATGCCAACTGAGTCCGTTTGAACAGCTTAAATTATTAATGCAATTTATGATGCGTAAATATGTGGAAATCTTGGGACCAAAATAAAAATGAAAATAAATAAAAATAATTTTGTGTTAAAACAACACTATTTAGCCCCAAACTTAGCCGAGCTTGTACTATGGGATAGGAATAGAAACAGAATGGAAAAGACATGGCAAACATAGCAGCTAGATAGGCACAAAAAAAAGAAAATAAATAAATATCTATTATAGACAATCCACACAATACTATCTAGCCCCAAACTAAGCAGAGCTTGTACTATGGGGACCAGTAAATACATACTTAGAATACACCATAACTCCCAGACAGAGAACAAACATCGGTGTTCACCACACAAATATTTGTTCTCGGTGGGGATCGAGCCCACGACCTACGGCGCAGAAGGTAGAGCTACTACCAACTGAGCTGAGAGGCCAGTCAATAAAAACAAAAAAAAGTAGATACCTGATAGGACCTTTCTTTTATAGAGAAAACTAACAAAATAAGGCAAAATAATAAAAAAAACATTGATGAGCACAATCTTAACTTAATTTTTTAACACCATACCTAAAGATTATTATACCTACTTATGGAAAAAATGTTTCTCGGAAACACAAATACCGGAATTCACGTATGCAATTTTTACATCCCAAACATTTCGCAAAACCTATTAACTTTTGCGATGCAACTTTATAAAATAACACAAGTAACTAATAAAAAAAAACCTGGACCACATACACACAAATTAGCATTAGCAAATCAATCGTTAAAATCAAATACGAGCATGTTTGACAAATGCCAATATAATGGTATTTGCCGTAAATGCGGTTCATTAAACTTTATTTACTGAGTAATTAATACTCTGTGGCACTTGGTCGGTGTCATAAAACCAGTCTTGATGTAATGACGTCATTATATCTATGTCTACTTTACCCAGTTGAATGACATAGTCCGCGTAACTTTGCGCGGGAGAAATGCGAAAAAATAACATGAAAAATTGGACTGAAAAAGTGAATTAACTGCAAACTGCAACGCCTGGGTACATGTACTTACACTTAATACCTACTGTACCATTATTTTTAAGATCGTATTATGTAAGTACCTACATGAAAGCAATAAATAAATACAAATATTAATACATATCCTTGTAATTAGATTGATTCAAACCTTCGATGACAGAATACACCTTATTTAATTTTACCCTTAACTTTTACTTTTATATGCATACTTATAAATAAACGCTATTTAAATTAAAACATAGTTTAAAGTTAGCTCACTGTTTATCATTACATTACCCAGTGGTAAGAGATGACAATAGTTTAAGCACTGTTTAACTTTTGTCAGATTTTTCTAAGTAAGGCCATTACTCATCAAGTTATTGATTTGAACCTTCGATTACCGAATACACCTTATATAGATACCCTTATTTTTTACTTTTACTCTTAAAGGTGCATCTAAAATCCTTTCACCACACTGGTTCGAGCGAAACAGTGACACGATAATAAGAAGAACTGACTATTATTTCGCAAAAGGCTCCCTTCTTTAAGAGCTCCTTATGCCATAAAATCAATATGAATCAGTCAAAAATTAACGTAAAATTCTGAAAAAAATATATGTTGTAGTTGAGGATCTTACAGAGTACAATTCGCTTACAGTTACACAATCAGATGAATTTCGTTCGATAGAAAAAAATACCAAAGTTGCCTATTTTTAAAAAACAAATTCAATACTGTGTCTAAAATAAAAAAAATATTGACTTTATTTTTACACCAATCTTTAGATAAATCACTTTTCTAGTACAAATCGCTGAGTTGGATGTTGTAATGTTATTTTCCTATTTATAATGAATTATTTACCTACAAACACACGAGCGGCGCGACGCCGTGGGCTAAGTCAGTCGCGCGGTAGCGCTTACCGACGACGGACCTGTGCCAGTGCTCTTCCCGCCCGACGCGCGACTTGTGACGTGCAGTGATTTTACGAAAATAAACTAAAATTGATCTCGCTAAGCCGTCACCATGGCTAACAAACGCAACAGGACGAATGCATTACAAAGAAATGTTAAGTAAGTACATTACTTGCACGTACGTGTTTATTTATTATGTAGGAACCTCTAATGTTCTATTTAAATATTACCTACTTTACTCCTTACGTTACTTACCTACTTTGTTCCATAAATAGCTGAGAATATACTTAGTATGTAGGTACCAACTCCTTGCCACAGTATAGTTAAAGCAGTATAAGTACGGAAAGAAATATGAAATATTAACTATTAGCTGTGCCCGCGACTTCGTCCGCGTGGTATAGTGTCTATGGGTAGCATTTTTAATTTGCAGCGGAAGAAAACAGTAATTAAATAACAACGTCATATTCGCGTGCACGTGACACAGTGGTCTGCCCTCTTACTAAACATAGACATATGGCGTCGTACTACGCCACACTTTCATCCCCCCCGCATTCCTCTCCGAACTCCCCCCACACTCCCCCCACTCTCCTCAACACCCCCCCACATTCCCCCCGCACTCCCCCCCGACTCCCCTCCACAATCCCCCTGTACTCCCCCTTTGCACTCCCCACTAAACTCCTCCCGCACTCCTCTCCACACTCCCCTCCACACGCCCCCCCGCACCTCCCCTCCACACTCCCCCCTGTACTCCCCTCCACACCCCCCCCGCATCACCCCTCGCACCTCCCGTCCACACTCCCCCCTGTACTCCCTCCACACTCCCCCCGCATCCCTCTCACCTCCCCTCCACACTCCCCCCTGTACTCCCCTCCACACTCCCCCATGTACTGTATGTCACTGTTATGACAGTATAACCCTTAATTTGGCAAGATTACTTTTTTTCGATTTCAGTAAAAAAAACTCAATATAGGTACCTATTTAATAACACTTATAGAAGCCTGAAAAAATATAAAAAAATATATAAATGCTGTAACTTTGCGAAAATCCTATGTATCCTATAATGCACATAGCCAAATACTAGTAGAAGTATGGTCTTTTGACACTGTATCCGTACGGACACATTGCCAAATTAGGTAATTGAAAATAATAGTAAAACAATTGGTAAAATATGGGTTTAGTCTTTAAATCTTCATTTTTTAATATGGTATTCATAAAAACAGTTCCTGTTTTTTCGTTAAGCACAAACGAATCTTACATTTGACGCAAGAAATATTGGCCTGCCCAGTTTTGCACAAACAACATCAACCTTTTTCTTCAAAAATTGGCAGGTAGCCTATGCCGTAGTACCTTATTAAATTATATTGATGAGACCATCAGTAGGCCTAGGCATAACTGGTCTATGTATTTTCTGCCTTAACCTGGCACATCATTTCTGTGCACTACTTCTTTAGGACTCGAAAGTGGGACATGGAGATTTTTGCCCAGATTCTAGATATCAGTATAAATAATGCTTGGATACTTAGATACTGAAGGTATTGTGTGCAAAAAGGCTTGAAGAAAACATAGGCTCTGAAAAAATTCCTATGCCAAATTTGTTTGTCAGTGACTTCTAAAGAATTAGTGCACAGAAATGATGTACCAGAAAATACATAGACCAGTTGTACCTCGGTCTGTTGATAGTCTTATCAATATAATTTTATAAGGTATGACGGAATAGCCCTAACAATTTTTGAAGAAAAAAGTTGATGTTGTTTGTGCAAAACTGGGTAGGCTGGTATTTCTTGCGTGACATGTAAGCTTCAATGAAATGTGCCTGAAGAAAAACAGGAGCTGTTTTTATGATTTCAATATTAAAAAAAAAACAAAGCCATAACCAAGTCAATAAATAAAATTAGGTATCATACCTAATTTTATTAAAATTGGGTATTATAAATTTTATAAAATTAGGTATCATACCTAGTTAGGCATCCTAAATTATACGTGGTTCGACTCGCACTTGGCCAAGTTATTGAGTATCGATACCATGAAACATTTTGTTAAGCATTTGGCATTGTATCTCTCTGGATACGGCTGAGTTATGCAGTATTTCAATGGGCTTTTGGCAACGTATCTTTGTGGATACATCTAGGTTAGAAAACTTATTACGGGTTCGTAATTGCATTCATAAGTAAAATTTTTATCCATATCGATAGTAAGTTTCAATAACATTGGAATTCAACAAAAATCCAGCACAAAAAGGAATAAAATATAGGCAAAATAAATAAAACTGACGGATCTGATGCTCCCGTGGTGCGACATCTCAGCTGTTTGACGTCGAAAGGGATGGGAAACAATCGAAAATGCAGTCGATTTATTTTGTTATAGTGATATGAATAACACACCTCAAGGATAGAATCGATCGATTTTGAATAAATTTGATTTATAGAGCCATATGATTTTTTAAAAATATTGTATCTGAGGGAACACATTACCAAATTAAGGGATAACAAACCAGGAGTACCAGGACAAACCAGAAGTAGATAATTTTTTTTTTACATTTTACTGCGATGATACCAGTTTGGAAAAATATTTTCTACTAATAATTCTTCATCATTTTATAATTTTGTTAGTTTATGGAAATAAAATATAATTTATAGCTTAAAACCATTGCTATTTTCCATATTAAGAATTTTAAATTTTTTTACTAAATATCAAAAATCACTTATTGTTGCAGAAAATCTAGTCAAGATGACCCTTTTCTCGTAGAGTCTGAAAATCAAGAATACGAGTTTCAACCAGCTTCAGGGAGACGCATCATTGACATCAACTACTTGTTTAGTCAATTACAGGAAAAAGCACGTCACAACAACAAATTATAATGAATTTTAATTCAAAATAAGCATTCTGTACATCATATTAAATCAACCTGTAAGTATAATAAATGAGAATAAATATTGTACATAACAATTATGTTTGTTTTCATTGGTTGTTTGTATTTTTAGGTTAGGTACTCTCCTATAATCATCATATCATTATCACCTCACTAATTCAAATAGTTTAGACTTTTAGAGTATATATTAACAGTTAATACCTATTTAAATCTAATAAACTTTCATTTCAATATACTAAAAGAATATAGTCAATAATATTAAACTTACTTTGCCTACTGCATTATGTTATACTGTGGCGTTCTCGCCCGCCGTCAAAGGGTCACCGGAGTTCATATCAAGTCGGCTCCCGCGTAACGCGGATGCAAGTCGACTGGGTGAGTTAAATACCTAAATCTTCGACATAAGGGGCCCTTAACTTTCCCGCACCTTCTCTCACGGTTTGCATCGTTCATCTTCTATTAGTCTCAAGCATAGATTTTTTGTCAGCTCTACATAGAACTGTCAAATAAATGAATGAAGGAGACTGTTTAACTTTTCAATGGTGAAAATTTCAAAAATCTATGTTTGAGGCTCGACTCAGACTATAGAACTGTTTCTAAATACAGGCCTAAGTTGATATTATATCGCTTGCTGTACTTACATGCTTATTTTAAAATATATGTTTACATTGAGGTAATTGGTATGTAGGTACTACATGGTTACTCGTACAGTGTACATACAAATATGCATTGCCTAAGATATGTATTAATATTCGAATCAGGAAACATGCTTCAGTCTGTGGGAAAAACTACTATTTCTATAGGTATGCTAAAAGTAATTTAGACATGATTTACGCGTCCGTAGTGTGCGATTTTGCTTGCATTTTTTGCGCTAAATATAGTTTTCATTTTATTAAAGATGGTATGAGTGCTCATTATAATAAATCTCCAGACTATGTCTTTTATTTTATTTATATCAAAATCTATAAGTATTGCATATCCTACTAATATTATAAACGCGAAAGTTTGTAAGTATGGATGTTGGATGGATGAATGGATGTTTGTTACTCTTTCACGTAAGAACTACTGAATGGATTTTAATGAAACTTTACAATAATATAGCTTATACATCAGAATAACAGCGCTTGCTGCGCTTAATGATTTTGTTCTTGAGACTGATGCTGACTTATTTTTTGACAGTGCTTCTAAATTGTGCAATCTAATGACATTCTTTTTAAATTTAACATAATTGAACTAGTTTTTGACATGGCTGCATATCTTTTTAAGTTTTATATTTTGACATTAATTATTATCTTTATTGGTTATTGCTTGTATTTTGTATCTAATTAGTAATTTATTTAATTGTATTTGTAATTTTGAGATAATTTGACTGTAATTTTTTTATTCTTAATTTTAATTTAAGCTAAGTATATTGTATAAGTTTGTAATTATTATGTCTGATGAGATGTTCTTAGCATTTGGGCGCTTTGGCACGAGCTGTAAGCCCAAACAGCATTTTGTTTAAATAAATAAATAATAACACACAGGCTACAATTTATAAAGATATTGTAACGAAATACGGATGTAAGTAACGGGAACGGAGCGAGTGAAGCCGCGGGCGGCCGCTAGTATATATTGGTCTAAAAGAAAGTCGTGTTAGTTACACTACTTATAATTCAAGAACGTTTGAACAAATTTGGCTTAAAATAGGTGGGGAGGTAGCTTAGAACCTGGAGAACGACATAGTATACTTTTTATCTCGACAAAATAACGCGAACGAGGCGAAAAGAACCGCGGGCAGCCGCTAGTATCATATATTACAGCAAAAAGTAATTAAATTAGCATCCAAATTTTGGTTTTTAACTATATTTCTGTGTACATATTTTATGTCAAAATATAATTATAAAATTATCATGTAAACCTCCTATTTCACGTCAACCTGCTTAAATAATTTGAGTCAAGTTTTTATAATTATTTATGTTTATTTCGTCTTAAATAAATAAATATTGTGATGGGAAATCCACACAGCACTATCTAGCCCCAAATAAAGCAGAGCTTGTAATTAGTAAACCAGATCTAATTATATAAAACTCTTACGTTACTGACTGACTGACAATCAACGCACAGCCTAAACCGTAAGTCCTAGAAGCATGAAACTTGGAGGGTATGTTCCTCTTATAGCATAGGGGTGCACTAAGAAAGGAAATTGGAAAATTATTTCTCTACGCGGAGAAACTGAGGAAAAACTTTTAAAAGAAAAAGCAACGGGGCGAGCTAAGCCGTGGGCGGCCGCTAGTAGCTGATATAATGCTTACATAAGTATTTTTTTTGTAAATACATACTTGGAATATAATTTATCACCCAGACAGATAACAAATATCTGTGTGCACCTTACAAATATTTTTTTTCATTTCATTTCATACGTTTATTTGCTTAATAATGGTATGGGAAAGTACATAGATGTCAAGTGTTTAAAGTGTATCACATATTTTTACCATTTCGGTGTGCAACAATTCAAATTTATAGAAGTTACATTTTTGTTCTTAGTGGGGATGAAACCCAGCACCGAGCTGAAGGCAGAGCTGCTACCAACTAAGCTGAGAGTAACCAGTCTTCGTTCAACTTCGAGAAAATATTACGTTTAGAAGTTGTACCGCTATTTAAAGGCATTAATATAAAATTATTTGACTTATCCGTTTGAACTACCGGTTCACATATACCTACTCGTAGTTAGAGTTATTTTAAATTTTTATGATTGAATTTTAAGAAGTCCGGCATCCGGCAATTTGTTAATTATTATTTATTTAGCAATTTGCTTAGATATAAAAAAGTAATATAATGTCGGAATGCTTTTAAAATCTGATTTATATAATTATATCAACGAGAGCAGCTGTTGGGTGTAATCAGGTAAAAACCAAGAATTAAAATTTGTTTGTTAGTAATAAATCAGTCTAGCAATCACAGTTTTAGATTTATCTGTTGAGAAAGGTATGCTGAAAAAGACTACATCGCCGGTTTCAAACAGTTGTACATCATTCTGTCAGAATGTAAAAGCTTTGTAAAGCACATTTCCTAATATTATAAATTCATCAAACTTGTCTACTAGCCTAGTATTTGAGCGAGACGATACCTATTTTAACGTTACCATTTTAATAAGCTATGACTTTAAGTACTATAATCTGTGATCTGGGGGTTAATTCTCGGGCCGATCTCGATCATTTTGAAATTTTATTTTATTGCTTCTTTTCGAAGGGGGAATTGATAATTTCCTTGAGTAATTCATAAACGACCTCTTCGTAAAAGCCTCGACAGCTACGATATACGGAAACGTACAAAAAGTGCGGGGTTGTGAAAAGAAGCAATAAAATAAAATTTCTAAATGATCGAGATCGGCCCGAGAATTAGCCCCCAGGTTGTCATCTGTCATGTCAAGAAGTGTCAAAGTATTTCGCGCGCTGAGATAATTCAAGAAGAAGGGGTGGTGATATACAATTACAAGCTTAGGTATTTGTGATGAAATAATAAAACTCTGTGGACAGTAGAGGTTTGTATTGCAGATTATTGAGTTGTTCCATTAAGAAGGCGCTTTAGCGCTTTTACACTATGAAGTTAAAAAAATAATTCATGTACTTTCTTTTGCTTCTTCTTCTTCTGTCCGCCCTTATCCCACTAATAGGTATAGAGTCAGCACAACCACAACGTGTTTTTCTTCCATTCTTCCCTATCAGTCGTAATCTCAGTAGGTACTCACTCCTTCCTTAGACATAATACCATCTCGCACACAATCAATTATCATGGCTATTTAATGTATGTACTGTTTTTAATTAAGCCCAGAGTAAGCGATTATTTTATTTTAATCGCAGTTAAAACTGAAGCTATTTTATCCTCATTCAGTTTACTACCAAAGCTGACATGGAACAATCGAAGTATTTCGACCGTGAAATTAACATAAAGTAGGTACACAATGTTTCATAAAGATCATCTTTTGAATGCGCAGCAAAAACTACCTTTATACTGCCTCTTTACAATGTCAGGTGTGCAAAGTGTTTTCGTGCTTTTAAATACCTTCAACAATATGGCAAAATGTTACTTTGCGTTCATAACCCGCCACCACATCAATTTTGCACCTTATTCACTTAATCCACTGGCCATTATCGCTTGCAGCTTCGAGAAAATACCGGTGCTGGTCATGTGACAGCTCGTAATTAAAAAGGACGTAAGTGCGGTGAGAGGCAAGGTTGATGCGTCCTTTTACTTTAAACAGGAAATTTTAGTTTGCGGCATCTGTCTCCGAAGAAACGAAAATTCGCGAAATGATCTTGACGACGCGTGCGCAGCTGCCGCCTTGTAACATTTGGTACGTGCCGTGGAGAAAAAAAAACATGACATGTTGTTGTCTATGGGTAAAAACCAGAGATGCTGGAGTTGACTGTCGCTCATATTTCATTTCCAGTTTTTAAGTGCTGTTCTTTTTGTTTCAGAAATTCCAATTTGATGTTTTCATCGCTGAGGTTATTATTCTGGGTACCTTACATACTTACTGTATGATGAATGACTCCAAGATGACAGTATTTTACCTAACTTGAGAGCACTGGTTGTGGTAAGGTTGTGGGTTTAAATCCAGTCATGGTACCAGTGAGTTTTTTTATCGAAAATGTATATGCACAACCACCGGTGAAGGAAAACATTGTCAGGCATGTCTTGTATTTAAAAAAAAATTAAAACATGTGTCGAGTGGTAGAAAGGATCCTTTCACCACACTGTTTTGAAAGAACTAGTATAAGAAAAAGAGAGGCATACCTACCTAACTTCCTATAAAGCAAAATAGAAAGACGAATTCTACATAACCAATGTCCTAAGAAGGTTACCTATTATTAATTTTAATTTTATGTAGGTAGACCTATACTTACTTCAAAAGATATTAGTAGCAAAGGATTTTGCCGGCAATCTATTGCAACGCGCTGATTGAAGATGTTTACTTTCTAAACTGTTTTGTATCATCTTTCTCTTACCCAATTGTATAACACTCGTCAGCCATTTAATACTAATGAAGAAATTCAATCGAACGGCAAAAGCAAGAGATCATATTTTGAATTGTCTCTTACCGACTATCAAAGACAATTCACTCAAAAGTAGAGCGGTATTAAATGGCTAGAACAAATAAACGCTTTATTTTTGGTTTGGTTTAAACAATTATTTTCAATTTACAAATTCACTTACAGAGAAAATACTTACAATTAATTTTATAGTAATCATTATTCGTTGAAATTAAAATTTTTAAAGATTTTAACTTGGCCCAATCCTAAGTTTGGAACACTAGAAAGGAAATGAACTGACCAAAACACAAGACAGACAGATGTATCTTTCTTTACCTGGCATCTTAGCTAGCACATGCCTTTCTTGAGAAAAAAAATCATAAAGGTTACTTCGAAAACTGTGTGAAACACATCTGCTTGGCCCTATAACACAGTAAAGAAGGATATACCTTCGAGATACTGCAACGTCATTTTATCTATATCCATCCAAAAACAAACTTTATTTCCGCCTGTAAGGGACCTCTGTCGTATAACTGTATGTTTGTTTTGGCATAACATCTTCGGGGACTTTCGGGTTTTGTCGGGTAACTTCGGACGCGTGGCTCAGAAGTTTGCATAGCCCAAAGGAAAAGCCAACTTGATATCATTAAGTAATTAATTTAGCCCGTTATTTTTAATATGTAATTATTAAGGCATAGCATCTAACACTAAATGATTTGTAAAATAAATAGACGATTATAAAGAATATACTTACTAAATTGTGATTTGATCTTCAACTAAAAAACTATAAGAATAAATTAAATTACAAATACAAAATAAGTAGATACAAACCTACCTCTAAGAACATGATTAAAAAATATAAAAAATCTAAGCAGGCACTTTTATTACTAAAAAAATATCTTTTGCGAATTGCTATAATTTTGGTAAATTTTATACGTCACTATTACTCATCGTAGTTATGTCATTTTAACATCACTCTGTCATAGTTTAAACCTAATTTTAAATGTGAACTTGCACTAAGATTTCATACAAGACAATAATCGTATCAGTTTGAAATCGGAGGTAATAAAGCCAAGTTAACAGCAATATACTTACTTAATTAGAATTTCCGGACCTTAGAAAGGAATTCATAATTTGCAGTGATTTTATCATCTTTTCTTTAGACTTGTCCATATTTAAACTTAATAACCCGTCTAGATTAAAAAAACTTCAAAAAGTTTTGACGCGTGTGTCAAATAAATTCATATAGCATTTTTTAGTTTGGCCTTGATTAGACACAGCAAAACGAAAAAAACGAAATAGACTTCAAAGCAAAGGTGCTTTATTTTTTTTTGCCAAACATCTTCAAGGTCTACTATGCATCTGCCGCTCACAAAGCGTCTTTAAAAACCACGCATCTGCATAAAATTGATAGCAAAAAATTGACCTACTACGGAAGAACTTACTTTTTAACATTTTAAATTTTGAACTTCGAAGTTTCGAACACTGCTTTATATTTCACCATTCGAATTTAAGCTTCGATTTTGAACTCTGTTTTCTTGATGTTAAGAGTAATCGATTGATTGTTTTAAAATTAGTAGGTGAGTACAAAAAGGTGCCAATTTCCGTTCGGTTCTACATCCGTTCTTAAAAATCGGCAGTAAGTGATTAGTGTCGCATGTGCTTCGTTTTTTGGTTGTTTTTTGACTATTTTGACGTCGTTTGCTGGCAATTTATCATGTTTCATCGACAGGCAGATGGCTCTATATGTGATTTTGTAATGAATTGTTTGCATACTATAATAGATTCGAAAATAACATGATCGATAAAAAATATCGGATCTTGTGCAAGACACTACGTATGATTATATTGCGCTTTAAGAAATTGCCTGAAGGCTGTAACTTCTTTAGTAAGTAGATATTTAGTTATTTTTCGACATTATCTTTCCACACAACCATTGGTGTATTGAGTCCACTAAGTAGGAACGGTTCTAAATCTACGCTATAGGGTTTTAATTTTATCAGGTTCTTTAATCGAAAGTCAAAATTACTGTAGTCCCGCCTTAATATAATGTTCACTCTACTCTAGACATTGAAAAATAGTTCAGTGAGTATGTTCATTGTTCATTCATCCCAAACACTTGCACCGAAACCAAAGGAAGTCGGAATAACTGTGCATCGTCTGATTTCTTACACATTGTCATTTCCCACCCACATCCTCTCCAGAGTATCCTTCCGCGTTCCCACAGACGATATAATTGTGTTTTTGAACGCACCTTTCTTGCAACTTGTCGCCAAAAAACTGCGAAACACCTTGTATGATCCAACCCTTTGGAGATGGACGTATAGTATGTGGTCCAAGTTACATTTTAGCTTACAAAAATTAAATTTTTGAATTTGGAAATAACCGAATAGGGTCTAGCTCAAGGATTCAAATCCTTGCAAGATACAAATAAGTCTGACAGTAGGTATGAAAAGCAGCTACTCGCATAATATTTTCTTTTCAACAAGCTCTGCTTAATTTGGGGCTAGATAGTGGTGTGTGGATTATCCAAAATATTCATTTATTTATTTTCATGGCTTCTTCATTCTTTCTTATTTCTTCGATACGCTGAAACCGATTGTCATCGCCAATCGTGCGATATAATATGAAGGATCATCTGTCGTTGCTTATGACTTGCACCAAACTCCAACAGCAGATCAGCAGATGCGTGGAAACCCGTTAGGTGCTTGTGATAAGGCTACCACCTCTCTCGTATGTCTGCATCTGTTCCTATCATACCTTTTAGTTTTTTAAACGCTAGCATGTTTTTGAAACTTTGTAGGCCTCTTTATTACTGTCTTACGTATTGTTTATTCTTGTGTGAGCGTGACTAAAGAATATTTTTGATGTATCAAGTGTATAGTTTTTTAGATTTTCTCATCTGTGGCTTTATTCAAAAAAAATCTAGCTTATCCATTGATAATGTGTGTTTTTTTATAAACATAGCTAATCATTTAGCTGCCATCCCACCTGATGGAAAGTGAATGCAACCTAAGATGGAGCATGCTTAACCATAATCCACCTTTTCATTCCGGTCTTGAAAAAATCCTAAATTAAAGCGTTATCTAATAATCATAATTGGTATTTATTTAATTGTCATATCAAAACTATTTATTTTTTTTAGTTTAGAAACCTTCTGTAAAAAATTTTCATTTTTTCTACTTCTAGTTTCAGTGAAAATCGTCTTTACCTCGTTCAATAAAACAAAGTGACGTCATTCCCAAGAGTCTTGTGTTAGGCAATTTTTTTTACACTCTTTCAACTTATAGTTTCAGTGAAAATCGTCTTTACCTCGTTCAATAAAAAAAGTGACGTCATTCCCACCAGTCTTGTATTAGATAATGTGAGAATATAGGTTAGGAGTTAGGAGGGATAACGACCGAACCTAATTACAGTTTTACGGCCAAGCGTGTTCTGATTGGACATTGTTTTCAGTTCAGCTGTTTGGGATAGACCAAGGTGAAAGATTAACGTGGACATGACTACAAATTTACAAATTTCTTGAAATGAAGTAAGTATTTTATTTTTGAGGTGTGAAAAACAACATACATAAGAAAGAAAAAACAACATATAAGTGATAACAACATTCTTCTTCTTATCGTGTCACTGATTCTTTCAAACCAAGTGTGGTGAAAGGATTTTAAGTGCGCCTCAAAGTGGCTCCTTTCGTGCACTTGACACATACATATTTTCGAATTTTTTTAGGTTCTACGATATGCCGGTTTTCTCACGATGTTTTCCTTCACCGTTTGAGAGCACTGGCATAGTGTTCATAAATTTTTGGGAAGAAAAACTCATTGGTACACGACTGGATTTGAACCCACGACCTTAGGATTGGAAGGCGGGGCCGCTACCACCAGGCCACCAGCGCTCTGACAACATTTTTAACAACATTTATTTCCCTAAAAAGGTTTACAAAAGTACAGCTATTTTAATGCATGCGATAAGGTACAAAGCTTAGTTTAAGTAGGTTTCTTATTAGTTTTTTCGGTGCATCTTAAAATGGACAAAAAAGATAAAACTAGTCTATACATTGACTACTCACTCTAGAACGAAACTTGTGTTTAGATGCTAGGGACAATGAGCACCGGGTCACCGTCACCAACACTTCTTCGGCAAAGATCGTAAGACTTCGCCAAAAGTCGGAGTCTCTCCGACCGCAGGCAGCCAGGAAGGATATACAGCCTGTGTAATTGGAAGTTTTCACTTCTGTTGGCATTCCCGGAGATCCACTGTTTTTTTATATCATATTTACACACATGCTGTAGAAGTAAGTTTACCGTACTAAAAATGTAGGTTATGCATCTATGACTAATTACATGAATTATATAAACTTTCATATAAATTACATCCTGTGTGAACAGCATAATTTTTGTAGGCACAGCGGGCGCACTACCGGCGTTTTATTAGGTTTTTAGCCCTACTTTATTATATTTTATATCATATATTTTTTACTCAGAGAAACTTACAATAAATACAGTTATTTGCAATAGTATGAATGAATAGTAATGCTATTGCGCAGCGCCAGATACCCCCCCAGCCTTTAGGTCACGCGTCGCTTCGATCAATTGCCTAGACAACATTTTGAAGGACCACAAAGCCTCGGTTTCCCACAAACCGAAGAAAATTGGTGGGGGGGTAGCTTAAAACCAGGATACGGTCATAGGTTACCTACTTTCCATTCCAAGAAAGCGGGTACGGAGCGAACGAAGTCGCGGGCGGCTGCTTCTAAAATATAAATTGTGTAAAGACGTTATATACACCACTATTTTGCAATTACCAAAAAAAAAACCGATATTGGCTGCTGTTACTGAACACATCCCACAAACAAAAATTCAAGTCATACAAAAATATCCCAAATAACAACAATTTTTAGTCATGATTCAAAAAGCAAAAATCATTTCATTCTCAAACGCTAAATACCAAGCGGAACCGAACAGCGTAAATTTGTTTCTGTCTAGTAATTAGTATTAACTAATAATATGTCCATCCAGCAGGATTTCTGAAAATTTTAACATTTAATAACTTTACTATTTTTTTTTTTGGTAGTTACAAAATAGTCGTGTATATTATTTAAAGTAGCATGATAGTAAAAATAAAATTCTGTTTTTAAAAAAGGTTTATTACTATTAATTATTTATATTATGTACAAAAATATCCACACTATGTCGAACATCCGACACACATCCCACATAGAACCACACACTGGCACATAAACATAAACTTTGTTTTCTTCTTGTTGGCCAATTGTTTTCGGACCTGTACATCTGTCGATACATTGTTTATTTTGTTTGTTTTAAAAGATTTACTCGCGATCTGTATCTGTAGCATATACCTTAAGGTACTTACACTCTTTGGTGCTCTTATTGTTATAACTTTTATTAGAAATAATTTGTAATGATTAGTAAAATAACAGAATAAGTAGAGCTGCGTTAAGGCAGGACAAATCTATTTATTATAAAAGAAAGTCGTGTTAGTTACACTTCATAAAACTCAAGAAAGGCTGAACCGATTTGGCTGAAAATTGGTGGGGATGTAGCTTAGAACCTTAGAAGAGACGAACGTTACTTTTTATCTCCAAAAAGTAACAATAAAGGGGCGAGCAAAGCTGCAGGCGGCCGCTAGTATTTTAATAAATATATTGTTGGACCTTTCACACAACAATCTCAATCAATGGTTTTAGCCCAAAACTAAACAAAGCTTGGGCCGCTAAAATATTAACAATTACATTTTTGTACATTTTTTGTCATTAGTATACTCATAAAACTTTATTACAACACTCAAACAGAGAAAAAACAATAATTTATGTTCATCACATTAATAAATATTTGTTCTCAGCGCAGAAGGCAGAGTTACTACCAACTACTAGACCTCAATCCCCCCATATTTAGGGGGGGGGGGCGGATTACATGGGGTTCTCTAAAGAAACCTCTCTAGTCATTACTTTTAGTTCCATGTTTTACTGCCGACATAATTAAAAAAAAGTAAATTGAAAACATTTGTATGAATTTTATCGCATAAAATAATCTACAATCTCCTTTTTTAATAGTTTACGTACCATCAACAATTTTATGACACATTTAAATCCTATCAACGAACTAATTTGTTCCATCTAACATGCACATTAAAATAGTGATAAAAATGGCAATAGCATTCCCAGATTAAAATCTAAGGCATTTTATAAATTACGCACGATATGCACGTACTCATAATTATATTTAATTAAGAAAAATAAACTAGAAACTACTTTTATGGGACTGCCAGTAGCAATTTATTCTGTTATTATGAAATATTGGTCTATTTATTTTATTACATGTCAAGGAAAAGTAGCCTCTAAACACGAGTGTAGTTTGAACAGTAGACCTATCATAAGCTCTGTCTGTCTTTGTCTCTGGTTTTGAGTCAGCGTGAGTGCTCACGAGTGTAGTATATTGTATATAGATAGTGCAATTCACGAAGACGCGCCCCTCGCGGGGTGCGGGGAGTTTGCTCCGAGCGGCTCGCGAACCGTAGTCTATTCATTGTAGTGTGCGTGTGCACTCATAGGTAATAAGTGTGTACCGATAACACTCAAACATTGACGGAAGCTTGCACACATATACTATAAACGGTTAGGAGGAATAGTGGGGCGCGCCTTCGTGGATTGCACTATCTATATGTGACGTTTCGACGTAGGATTTATTTAGCCAACTCTCACACAGACTAAAAACCAGAGCGAGAGACAGAACCAGACAGAGCTTATGGTCGGCCTACAGAATTGTTTTTTCTTAATTTTTAGTAACCGGTCATACTCCAATCTTTACTGCCCATCAAATATTTTCCTACTCTCTCTGACATATCGTCCTCTCGTCTCTAATCTAAACGGTTAAGTAATTAAAGGAATTATGAATGGCTTGAGTGAAAGGGGGATATTTAGGGTTCAAATCTACACCTTACATCGGCAGGTGATATCTGTTCGTTTATCTTCTTAGGGTTCCGTAGCCAAATGGCAAAAACGGAACCCTTATAGATTCGACATAATAATATCTGTCTGTCTGTATGTGTGTCCGTCCGTATGTCACAGCCACTTTTCTCCGAATCTATAAGAGCTATATCTACTAATGATACTTGGTAAATAGATGTATTCTTTATAACTTCTAAAATAAGAGAATGATAAAACTAAAAAAATATACATCAATCACATTATCGAGATCTAGTAGGTAGTTTTTTTTAAAATACGTCATTAATCTTAAACCGCAGTTTACCTTTCGACGAACTACAAGAACTTTTATATTATGTTACTTGCTGCTACGGAACCCTTCATGGGCGAGTCCGACTCGCACTTGGCTGCTTTTTTTGTAATTAAGAACATCAAGGCGTCATATGTCGTGATCCAATCGGTTGTCAGCATGTCTGCGTTGGGCACAGCAGGTACAGTCACCATCAAAAGTAGATTGGCAATGTCAGTAAATACCCGTTTTCTGTGAATTTGTCAAAGATGGCAGCTTTGGTTTGGAAATAGTTGTCTCAAAGCAGATTTTCAAACAAAGTTCAAAACTTTAATCTAATAGTTGTAAGTCAAAGCCGAATTTCAAATAAAGTTCAAAACTTTAATCTAGATGAACTTCAAAAAATATTAGAACTTTACGAAACATTGGTTGCTAATCTACTTTTGACGCTAACTGTACCATCGAAGTGAGGCCGATAACTTTTTGATTTAGGTAATATTTCTAGATTTATATGCCTTATTTATCAAAATCTATCAGAGATTTCTTGAGTTCTTTAACTATTGCCATCTCTTTCTTTATGCAATAGGGCAACATGAAGTAATAAACATTAAGTAGGTACGTAAGTGTTTTTTTTTCTTTAAGCATGAGTTTTCGCAAATTCTAACGTTATTGTAACTGTTTATTTGCAGTCAAGCACCGCAGAAAGGTAGCGAAGAGCATTCATTAAAAAATGCTTTGCAATCGATTCCAAAGATGGCGTGGCATTGACCGGAAACTAGAGTTTCCTTTCGTTCAATTGATCCGGTGGTTCAGACAACATAATAAAATACATGTCCGGTCAAAACTACAGCTCACCCTTGCCATCTGAAACATTATTTTAAATTTTCCCCAGCAAATAAAGCCTCAACAAGAAAATTGAAAAATAAACATGAAATAATACGATCACGGAGCATCTTCGTGTCATAAGTTTGTTACGAAACATTTGAAAAACAAGCACGTGTCAATTCACAGAGTTTTTTTTTATTTATTTTACCTAATGTTTTTCGCCATTCTGCAGGCATCTGTCTAGCAGTTGTTTTGTGGTAAACCACACCAAGTAAGTTTTTAAGTATTTTAAGACTGATGTATTCAAATTAATAGATTTACGACTATCTAATAATTAAATTCATCTTGTTAATGGAGATAATGTATCAAAAATAAGGGTGCAGATCACCGCAATAAATTGCCAGTAGTCATTATTTATTTATTCTTTCTATCTTAGCTGACCAAATGTCGATGGAAATAAAATGATTAAATTGTTTGTTTTCCATTAGAGGACCGCGACTGGCATTATACAGTAAAACTGAATAACTAAGAATACTCGATTAGTAAGCATGTATGCATTCTTTTTTTTTCAATAAACGCAGTATTTTGTTACTTAGGCAGGCACCTACATAATTTACAGTTTAATATTTTTTACAACAGTACAATATTATTATAGTTAAAATAATAAGGTATCACTCTTGTAGGTAAAGTTTAAAAAACGTTGCACAACTATATCATGCAATTTATTAATCAATCAATAAAGTTTAAAATTGATAAATTATACTTATCACATCGCAACACATACATAAAAATCGATATACCTACGTAGTAGACATAGTAAAAATAGATAACTAATTAATAAACAATAACATGTCATGACCTTTACTAGTGATATTAACATAAATATGTAGGTATAGTTGACATTTTGGACTTATATTCACCTCACATGCTTCGTATGACTGGCTATGTATTCTAATACTTGCTAAAGCATGTATTGTATGCATAATCATGAATGCATTCCCCCAGTTATGGGGAAGGAAAATCCACATTAAACTAAACACAATTTACAATGAGAAAACATTACTTTTTAACACGTAGCATTTAATTGAGCCAAATACGTCACAAACTAACAGTAACAATCAAATTACATGGTGCTAACTTTGTAACTTGTCACTTTTTTGTCACAGTTTAGCATACGACGTTATGTGGGTCAGTGACATTGTGTAGTACTTTGTCGTCACTTTATAGATATCAACTTACTACGAATATTAGAAAGTGACACTTCTGAGATAGTCTATAGTTTTTTTTTAATAAACAAATGTAACTTGCAATAAGTTTAAATGCACAGATCTCACATACTACTTTTGGTTCAACATAGCTTTCGTTTTTTTTTGTGTCAAAACTTTTACGCCTTCAGTTTTTTATTATCACAGTATCGTTATTAATGAAAAACAGAAACAAATGGAATGCGTTGAATGAACATGAATTAAGTATTGATTTAACGGACTTTAAATAATTGTGTAAGATAAAATTGTTAAAATATTTTAGATTGAGATTCAAAAAACAACATTACCATTTGTTTTCATTATGTCATTGTGGTGGACAGAAACAAGTAAATAAGTCTGTAGGTAGATTTAAATTAATTAATTAAAAACCATACAATTATTAAAGATCTATGGGAAACTATTTTTCTACATTGGTAAAAAGAGATAAGTGTAGAACATTGCATTTTGCGCTTAGGACATTTTGCGTGTTGAACGTCAACTTAATTTATTTAACATAAAACTTAATAATTTGGGAAAACGAAAGCAGGTATTGTGACTTTTATGTTTTCATTCTTTAGGCTTCATTATTTAAATAAAAAAAAATTGAGTATGTTATATTTTTTCATTCATGACACATTTTTTAGATAAGTATATTTTTTTATGAATTTACCATTTAAAAACTTCTTGGAATTTAAAGACGCTAACAGATATTCCGCCATCTGCTAGGCCCTGTGCCCATCTAAGCCATGTGTCCAGTAATATCTAAAAACCGGGCATAGACAATGGTCGAGAGATTTATAATGTTCTACCATCTGGCCTTACCTGGTAGGTGTGAAAGGATGATTGGGAACGATTTGAATTTCGAACGGTATAATTATGCGCTGGTTTAAAGGTTCTTGATTTATTATGGTCAAATGTTTTGTACTAGCTAAACGTTTGAAAAATAAGCTCTAGGTATACTAAGGAACTAATCATCATCAAAAATAGATACGGGATTTTTATTCTTAGAAGAAAGCTTAAAGGCCTGCGCTCACCTAGGTCGCTGGCGATGGCGATCAGTGAAACGCTGTCAAATTTGACAGCCAGCGTCCTAGGTGTGCCTAGGCCTTAATATGGCTAGTACAGGTTTTTTGAGAAACTGACAATAAAACAGCTTTAATTATCTTATTCTCAACTTGTATGTAGAAAGAATATTTTCACATATCGTCAAATTAAATACATAATCAGCATAGAAATCTATATAAATAGTAGTGTGCGTAATTAACTTAAAAAAACTAAACACAAAAACAGACGCATCTTATTTGGAGTATGTTAACTGCATACCGGTGTAACCCAAAACTTGTTCTCACTAAGTTGTAATCGAAACTTGAAGCAGGAATTATTTTTTATCTGTGCCTGCCTGCCTCATCCACTCATTTCCCTAGCGACACTTGTTTTTTTTCTCGATTGTAGATAAAAGAGGCAGATTCATACATGATTTATTTTGCAATGTTCCTTCTTTTCTTTGCTATAACTTCACCGTTTTGATTTAAAAAAAAACTTACCTTAGAATTCTTATATAAATAAAAGTATGTTTCGTCATTTATTGTTGATAGTGGTTGATAGAATAGGTACAGGCCTCCCGCCTCCTTTCGTATGTTTTCTCTTTGTTTTTAGTGACATAAAAAGCTAAGGTCGGCAATCTATTCTACCAGACAACTAGACATTAAATCCTTCTTGTTATAAACTTCTCCGAGCATCGCACAGCCAACGTTTTGTAAATATTGCATAGTGATAACGCGATATTTGTTTCTAAATGTGTCAGTGCATATCACTTACTATATTATGTGATACTGACTTACACCTAAGAACTATGTATGTACCTAAACTAAACCATGTTTATGCAATAAATGTATTGAGTATTGAGTATCATATATTTTATGCAATATTTGATTAATGACAAAAAAGCGAAGGTCCTAAATTCATTCTACCAGCAGCCTTATTGTCAAAAATCCATTACCAGTGAACTATAAGGCGATTGTCACTGGTTGACCCAATCAGTTTTTTTTTGTTTTTTTCTAAGGAACTTTTATAGTATATTTCATTACAAGTGCGGGAAGGCTGTCATTGCAAAGAGTTCCGACAAATGTCTACCCGAGCCGAAGGCGAGGGTTGACAGTCGGAACAAGTTGCAATGACGGTTCCGCACGTGTACTGAACGACTATTTTTAATACAGTTGCGAAAAAATTAAGCAATTTAATAAAATAATAAAAATACCATTTGCTTTTTTCTCTTCTCTCCACGCAATAAGTTCGTCGTATGTATGCATGTAGCGACTTTTTGACTTTCAGGTAAAATGTTCTCCGAAGCATTTTGTGCAATTATACTGAGTTCCGGTGGTGTTGATTCAAAAAAACTAGGGTCGAAATTACTCATTTTGTGCAACAAACAAATAAACTCGCAAAGAACATTTCTGAAAAATGGCGCCAACCGTAATAAGCAGATTTTTTTTTTCTTCACCCATTCTGGAAGGCAAAGGGAACTATACCCATACAGCCAAGTCTTCAGTAGATTTTTTTATTTCTCATAAAATTTCATTTTCAATTCATATATTGAAAATGAAATTTTATGAGATGAAATGAAATGAAACCTAACATAATTCATTCAATCAAATCATTAAATCTGTTAATGAAACAAATTAGTAGCTTCTTTTTAGAAATAATACGTATTTGCATGAATCATAAAATCTTCGATGAATTTTTTTAGTAAAAACTTCATGGTTGGTTTTTCTTTTTAGACATTATTTTGACAGTTGGGAAAGAAAAAGCACTAGTGCGGGAATGGTAAAAAAAAAGCACGCGTGTGTAATAGCCCACATCCCGAACGCTATACGTCCCTGCAATACGCCACTTTTTGAGCAACTGTATTAAAAAGTTCATTTCAGGGTTACGCAATTACAAAATACGAATTTCTATCAAGTTCCATTCATTCACTAGGTTTAAATTTCGGTGGTGGTGGTGTTGCTTATGTCAGATAGATATACAATACGAAAGTGACAGTAGGTTTCAAATGTCAAAAATGAAGTCGATGTCGATTACCAGCTGACTTAGACAATAAGGCCCCAGAGTACTAGACATTAAATCCTCCTCATTATAACTTTTCCGAGCATTGCACAGTGAATGCGCCGTGTTTTGTAAACAGTGCATAAATAGCGAGACATAAAGCTAGGTCAGGTGAAGGCAGCTTATATTGGAATTTTGTCCCTTCGCCCCTCGCTCTAGGAGGGCTAATGTGAAACTGTTGTATCAAACGCTATTTTATAAAACTTATTTCTTGTGCTCTGTGCGCACAGAGTGGAGGGGATTGCGGGAGGCCTTTGCCCAGCAGTGGGACATAGAAGGCTCATAATAATAATAATATTTCTTATTTATTTGCACAAATTATAGTAGCTAATAGGTTGGTTAGTTATTTTAGCGTTTTTGCTAATTGTACCAATAACTTAGTTTTAAGCTACCTACCATATTTAGTTAAGGACAAAAAGATGATGATAATGAACTATATTCTTATTCAATTCTATCTCTTGTCACATTTTTTGGCATGGCCTAGGTACACATTTCCAAGAATAACGTTTTTGAACCCGTTGTCCTTTCTGTGTGTTTTATTGTTTTTGTCTTACGTATTCATAATAAATATATTTTCTTTCTTTCTTTCTAACCCTTTTTATCAGGTGGTCCTTCTTCTTATTATCGAGTCACTAGTTCTATCGAAACAGTGCGAGTGTGGTGAAAGGATGTTAAGCACGCCTCGTACATATAGGTATGATAGATTTATTGTACACAGTAACTAAACAGCGGCCTTATCGCTGGAAGCGATTTTATCCAGGCAACCTTATGACTCTTAAACTTCGTGTTTGAATATCAGTAGAAATCAAAGCTAACTTTTTAATTGTCGATATCGATCAACAGTTTCAGAGTAGCACTTCCATCACGGATTTAGGCATTCACTGGAATGTGATAATTGTATTCGAAGTCAAGAAGCATTTCAGGTTTGGAGGCCTTCGCCGGCTGAAAGTAGTATTGAACTCGTGACTCCTGTTTACCTAGGCTTGGAAGACGATTAGAGAGCTAGAGCTAGGCACCTTACCTACTTTACTTACTTGTGTATGTTCTTAGATCTGGGTTTCGATTCTAAAAACACAAATCACTCAAGCGATCGCGTAAATCGATCTGGGGGCCAATTCTCGGGCCGATCTCGATCATTTTGCAATTTTATTTTATTGCTTCTTTTCACAACCCCGCACTTTTTCACCGTTTTCCATATATCGTAGCTTTCGAGGCTTTTACGATGAGGTCGTTGATGAATTACTCAAGGAAATCTGCCATTCTCTCTTCGAAAAGAAGCAATAAAATAAAATTGCAAAATGATCGAGATCGGCCCGAGAATTAGGCCCCTGAATTGTCAATTTTTGTTTGAAAAATTTGAAGATGGAACGAGGATTCAGTGATCACTCGACAATCACTCAATCGAACCGTGTTGCTGAAATTGACGCCCTGAGCTTGTCATCAACTCTGGTATAACCCATCAGCTAGAAGCGTCTAAAAAAAGGACGTCAGTAAAGAATATTTTTTTATGGCATTACTTCTCATTCATCATCCATAGATTAAAAATCAATAAATACGCGGTAGAATGGTATTATGACTTTAGCCTGCTCAAGAGAAAAAAGTTAAATCTAACCTAATTTTTTTTTTGTTTGGCGCTAACTTGAATTTGACATTCATAACCGTAGACAGAGAAAACTATTAGTAACATACAATACTTGGTCGTAGGAGTGGATGCAAGCCAACTAAGAAGATTATCTGAAAAATGACGGAGTGAAATCGATTTTTAAAATTTTGAATTTAGCTTCTTTTAGCTGGTCTCATTCTAGGGTTGTTTATGGTACTCAATACTCAATGAAACAGGTCAATGAACAGGATGATACATGGCCCTAAAATACCAACGTTTATAGGAACCCTATTATACAATTACCATGGCAATACCAAGGAACCTAGAAAACTAAAAATCATTGCATACAGGCATCATCTACAAAAGTACCCACATTCCTCACCAACTAACCTCCAAAATGAGCTGTATTAAGACGGGATAGGTTCGAGATTTGTTTAAGGTGTGTCCCGGCAGTGTTCGACCTTTAAGGCCGATCGGGGTCTGGAGATAGGGTCAGCTCACGACACGCCCGCTTCTGTGCGACAAGGTTTGTGGGCACGACACGTTGCTAGAGAAATATCGCTGATGCGACAATGTAAGCAGGGCCCCGGGTACTTCTTCTTCTCTTATTTGACGTCTGCCATTTTTGACTTGAGCTATTGAAAAATAAGAAAGAAGTAACTTTTTAAAATAAATCAGCTTTCTCTCATTGCCAAACTGCTGAACCGATTTTGATGAAATTTCTGTGGAACTATTATGAAAGCTTCCAGATAAAAAAAGAGTCTCAAGTTTTTGAGACGAAGCTATGCGATAAAAAAATACAACCAAAATCAGAATTATTTCCCTTTTTTTAAGTCTGTTAAAAAGAAATCAAAGAGACAGTTTTTATTTGTTTAAGCGTACTTATTAATTGAGTGATTAATTAAACATGTTTTTTACAAACAAAAATGCTCTTTTCAACTGTTCTTAATTTAATAACCGATGAAATAAAAATCCCGGTTAAAATTTTTGCTATCTCATATTTTTATTCGCATTTCATGGAAATACCTATAAAAATTATGGGTGATTCAAATAGCAATGAAATGAGATGCAGCAAATAGGTCGTCATTACCATACCATCCAACCGTGTAAAGTCATTGGATGATACAAGTCCGCGTCGTGACACGATTATTGCTTAGAATTCAATAATACGGTAGTGAGTCTGTGCCGTGGCCTTAGAGAATCTGTCAAATGATAAACAATGTTTAAACTATTGCTATCTCTTACTAATTGATAATGACAGACGTGACAAAGCTAGTTTTATAGAACGTTTAACAAATTAAACGCCAAAGCCTAGTGAAATTTTAAAGCAAAGCTATATACTACCTCTACAATATGTATCAATATGTATGTATACATACATATTGTTGCTGTAGATTAGTAGATCTGTGCAGTACTGATTATAGAGTGCGTTTAATAAAATAATCATTGTTTTTTTGGCATTGGCGTGCGTTCTATTTTCAAATATTCGTTTCGCTTGAAGTGAAACTGTATTGAGTGTTTCGAAATTTAAAAATCCTACAACATCTGTTTGTGTTCTATAAAACACGTGCAACATTTAAAATAAATAAAAGGTACTATTATAATTGTTTTGTCGGTAAAGTAGCCGAAAACAATACACATCTGGACACCTGGATGGACTATTATAAGACATCTGTGCACTAATCTATTGAGCTCTTTAGTTGGATTGGTTTTTGAAATAAAGGCATTGTTTGAACTGGCTCAAAAACTAGAGTTTCTTAATTCGTTGCACGTGTTTTACAGTTGATTCTTAAAACCTAGTCTTGAGATTGTAAAGAGTTTTTTCTATGTAATGGAGCTAAAATGTGATGTAGCAGATTAAAAACCTACTTAGTGTGTTTCTCGACGCAACTAGTTTAGACAGGATATAAACAGATCCATTGAAAAATGCCAGTAATGATGATACTTTTGTATTGTTACATCATAATTTATTGGAGATACACGAGCTAGAATTTAATGTATTAGTAGTTGTATAACTAATAGCTAAGTACCTTGCTAAAAACCCCATTTTTTATTAACTATCATAAAGCACGTTCCATCAATTTGGATAAAATTTCGGCTATATTCAGACTACCTAGTAGACATAGCCAAGATTCTATGGACCAAATTTGGAAATCGCCTAAAATATTTTTGTCGTTTCCTGACGGTAACGTTACTTAATATGACATCACGTAAAACCTCAGCAAAATTCTCACCCTCAATATTAAAAATAAAATCGGAACGACATTCTATGAATCCGAACGCACCTCGCTGATTCATATAACTTCCCATAAGTTTGTTAGGGTTACCATACCAGACAACCTGTGGATTATGTATCTTTTTTTGCAATCAAAATCTTGTCACATCTGTCAATTTTGACATGATTTTGAGCGTCGATTGCAATAAAAAAAGATATAGAAACAAAATTTTACATGAATTTTCGGAATAATAGCAATCATATTTCGACATTTTCTCAGTAAAAAAAAACAAACCTATATGTTTTTTTTATTTTGGCTCCTTTCGAGGCAGTCTCTAAGCCAAGACCATACCGCCTAGTCTTACGTTTTGTTTTTTCCCTTGAGTTGGGTTTTTTAAAATTTACGTCTTTCGTAATTCAAACCTACATGATTGCTTACGAATATATTTTTTTATACTTATTGTAGATTTTGTAGAGATTCTTAACTCACTACACATTTTCTAAGGAGGTTACTCATCGCGTATTTTTCTTATACTCTACTAAGGAGTTTTACTTAAACGTCCAGTGATTTTCATGAATTAGAGGGTAACCCTAGGTACAAAAGATGCAATGACTAAAGGCTATGGACCACAGGGAAGTGGAATTATTAATTTTACGCTTGTGGCACTTGAACAAGTTTAGTATTGAATAATGTCTTCATGGAAAAAGTTTGATTATTCGCGCTTTATTGCTCTTTACTGATTTCTACTGGTTACTGGTGGTCGCTAGCTTGCCTTGGATTCAAATTTATTAAAACCTATGTTATTCGTAAATATTAATTTAATTGTTATTTTTTTAAAGTAACTGAATTAAATGTAAAATATTGCACAACGAAAAAATTATTTATTAATTATTTTTTAAGGAATACAAGCAAAAGCAAAGAATACAAGGCTTTGCTTGCCCCGTTCCCGTAGTTTTTTTGGAATAAAAAAACCTGCCAAGTGCGAGTCGGACTCGCCCATGAAGGGTTCCGTAGCACGACGAACTACAAGAACCTTTATAATATGTTACTTGATGTAACATAATAAGGTTCTTGTAGTTCGTCGAAAGGTAAATTGCGGTTTACGGTTTATGACGTATAAAAAAAAAACTACTGACTAGATCTCGTTCAAACCAAAAATCGTTGGAAGTTTACATAGTAATGTACAACATATATTTTTTTTAGTATTATCATTCTCTTACTTTAGAAGTTAGAGGGGGGGGGACCAACTTTTTTCCACTTTGGAAGTGTCTCTCGCGCAAACTATTCAGTTTAGAAAAAAAACGATATTAGAAACCTCAACATCATTTTTGAAGACCTATTCATAGATACCCCACACGTATGGGTTCGATGAAAAAAAAATTTTCGAGTTTCAGTTTCAAGTATGGGGACCCCCGAAATTTATAGTTTTTTTTTTATTTTTATGTAAAAATCTTATTGCGGTTTACAGAATACATGTACTCGCCAAGTTTCATCAGTCTAGCTCTTACGGTTTCAGAGAAAAATGGCTGTGACATACGGACGGACAGACAGACAGACAGACAGACAGACAGACAGACAGACATGACGAATCTATAAGGGTTCCGTTTTTGCCATTTGGCTACGGAACCCTAAAAAGTACCCTGTGCCCGTTTCTTGGTTCTAAGCTACCTCCCCACCAATTTTCAGCCAAATTGGTCCAGCCATTCATGCGTGATGGCGTGACCAAGGCAAATAAGGGTTTTATATAATGTAGATGTAGACAAACTACTCATTGATAAAAAAAAGAAATATTTCGTTTGCAAAACACACACACACACACTACAACAATACAGCAAGAGATTTCAAGCAAATCGCTAATATGTGAAAGGCGTTATTAATAAGGGGATCCAATTGAAAAGATTTAGATTTAGATTTAGCTTCTAGTGGAAGATACCCTTATCTCGAATGATCGTGAAAACGTGATGGCACATATGTCAGTGAACTATTAACAGGAACACTAGCTTTGCATAAACTAGTTTATGTACAGGCGGCTGCACTAGGATGTATGCAAATCGACAGTTAGTAGTGGTGCAGCAGTGCAAAAAAGTTCAAGAAAGAGAGTGCAAGAAAGAGATTTCAAGAAAAAGAGTTCAAGAAAAAGAGTTCCAGAAAGAGAGTTCAAAAAAGGGAGTTCAAGAAAGAGAATTCAAAAAAGAAAGTGCAAGAAAGAGAGTTCAAGAAATGAGGAGCACTCTAAATCCTTTCATCATACTGGTTCTAAAAAACTAGGAATAATAAAGAGAAACATTGAGGCATATTATGCTAAAAAATTTCTTTCGAACTTGTCAACCGATTTTGTAATTTTTGAATTTTTGTCCTGCTAACGCTCTTTTCTGCCACAACTTTTAAATGGATTGTATACATTTTAGAGTCACTGAGTGTACTTTTAAGTAATATTAAATCTCTAAATGCAATGTTTGTCCTGTTATTCGTGGAGTAAAGTCGCTTTGAATATCAATAGGTTAAATTTTATACCCGAATCGGAAAAGAGAATTTGGGTTTAGCAAAAAATAGTACCGGGTTCAATAAACTTTTGAAACATTATAGTGGTCATTTAGTCATACCTTATGTACTTAGTGTAACTTAGGTTTAAATAATATGAGAACAAGAAGTTGTGTTTGAGCTGAAATTAGTTTGTTTTTTGTACTTTTTAATCTTTCGCGATCGTAACAATTGCTGTAACCCTATTACAAGCTCTATCGGCCTCTGTCTCTGGCTCTGGTTTTGAGTCTGTGTGAGTGCTCACCAGTGTATTATACTGTGTGTGTAACGTTCCGACGTAGGATTTATTATGTCACTCACACAGACTCAAAACCAGAGCCAAAGACAGAGTCAGACAAAGCGTATGTTAGGCCTACAGATGTAGATACCTATAGGTAAGTACTTAGTTGGTTATACGTAAAAATTGCTTTTTAGTAATAAGACCGCCCATTGTACACAAAGATAAAAATAAAACGAGCATGACAAATTCATATTGCTTAAATTGCAATTTGTGGTGAACACAAAGTAGATTTTTCATAAAGTGCGTTACAAAATAATAGTTATTTTTTTTTTTGTAGTTTATAAGAAATAAGTCAAATTCTGTTTTTATTCATTAGTATGGTGTACAATAGAATTTTATAACTAGCTATCTATCTATCTACCCAGCAGATCTAGGTACCTATAAGTAGGTTAGGTAAGAAATATCAAAGCAGTTCCCATTCCCATCCAGATTTGAATAAATTCTTGAAAATAGCTGATTATAAATAAACTATGTGAGTCATCGAATCATCGTGAGATTTATAATAGGAATGATTTGCAAGTGATTACAATGACTCCACTGTGACTCATTGAATCAGAATAACCCTTGACTTTTAACGATCAGGAAATCCTTTAATTTTTTTATATAACTAGCTTAAGGAACCCACCCGATGTTCAGTGGTAACCATCGCCAATAACTTTGCATTGCCTCGTAGGTCACGCACGTTAGGAACGTGCCCTATGATGTGCCCTGCGTCCATCAACTTGAGGCATAGCCTTAGGTGCCAGTAATTTCACCGGCACTTCACCCTTCAAACCGCACAGCAATGCTGCTTCACGGCAGAAATCGGCATGATGGTATTGCTTCTCCGAACGAACCCTTTACAAAGAGCTACTACTTAATTTAATTATCATTTAACCAAGTAAAAATAGATAAATATTATGGACAATCCAGACAACACTATCTAGCCCCAAATTAAGCAGAGCTTATACTATGGGCACCAGATACCTGGTATAATATTTATGTTTTTTTTTGTAAATACATACATAGAATACCATATAACACCTAGACATAAAACAAAAATCTGTGTTCATAATACAAAGGTCTCGGTGGGAATCGAAACCACGACCTACGCCGCAGGAGGCAGAGCTACTACCAACTGAGCTAAAAGGCCAGTCATTGATGTCATGACGGCACTACCCAGAATTTACCACAGAGGCACATTTGGAACAGCGCTTAGTAGATTGTTAAGTTCAAGTTCAATAAAATTTATTCCATTTTGATACATTTTGTACGCTCGGAAACGTCATATTATACAAATTCAGTGGGGTGATCATGTAACTTTGTTGCAATCAAATGCTTGTTGCACTCCTCAATTTTTACATGATTGTGAGCTTCGATTGCAATAAAAAAGTAGTTTTACGAGTATAATGCAATCGAAGCTCAAAAACATGTAAAAACTGACGATTGAAACAAGGATTTCATTGCAACAGAAGATACGGGATCACCCCGCAGATCAAATTCAAAGAACTTTCAAATAAAAATAAACAAAGAAATTCACATACAAATTTCAAATAAAAATAAGTCATTAAAAATAAAAATAGCCTTATTGTTACTAGTGAGATAACTTTTCATATTTATTGCAATAAAAAATCAATTAAAACAAAATAAAACAACAACTTACGATAGCGTGCGTGGCCGTAATATATCTCTCAGAATATAGATGGTCTGAATATAATAAGGAATATACATTTTACATTATGTTACTGATCTGCATCTATTCTGATCAACATCTGCGTATACTCGTACTTGGTGGCATTTGTAAACTACATACTTCTATTCCTAGTTTTATTTTAAGCCTTCTATTTAAACTGTAATAGTTGAACCTGGCAACATTATCAAGTTTAAATAGATTATACAGAATATTTTTATGTAAAATACAAGCGATTTGTCTCGGTTTCAAACGGGTGGAAAAATTAAATGTGCCCTCCCTTTTACTTTTGCAGGAAGAACGATTCTGAACCCTCTCTATCCACCGACTTCCCGCGATCTTAGCTATATTTGGGCATTGGGTATTGTATAGTATCAGTACAGACCTTCGCGTAAAAAGACCCCACATTCGGTCTTTTTACACGAGAGGTAAGTTTGCAAACGCAAAGCCCGCACACATCCACAATATGCCCGAACACACCCCCTCAACCTTCTCCCAGCTTTCTTTTACGTAACGATACCTATTTCCAGTAGATATGTTTTTATTAAGATGGTGGGAAGGCTCAAATTGAAATCTGGAAAACAACTGGAAATCTATGGGAGAAATTTTGCCTCATTCACCTAGCATCTCCTTGGACGACATAAGCTAGAAAAAAACAAAAGTTCGATTTATGAACATTTTTAAATTGGCGCCCTAAAACTAATGAATGTAAAGATGTGACATAAACAAAAGTGCAAGGAACGTTGAAGAGCAAGTCTGGAAATAAATAAGGACAATCTTTCTCCACACTATTTTTTGACGTGACAAAATCCTATATTTCGATGGAGCCGGCGGCTGCACGCACGAAAAAACATGCCTCATGCGGCGTTTCCTCGCTCTGAGGCGTTCCATTTAAAGCTTGAAGTGCAAGCGAGAGCGCGGAACGAGCGACAAAGAGGCACAATCAGCCTCCGCGTTCGGCAGCGTTCGACATCTGTCTCTCTCCTACTTGAGAGAGCGATGCGTCCGCGTGGACAGCTGTATGACGTTGTCACGTTCAACTATCGTCAGTAAACACTTTACAGACAACCGTTTTTTTTTAAACCCGTTTTTGCAATATAGTCAAGATAGTTGCTGAATTAAGAGAGGATCAAAACCAAAAAGAAAAAGCCTAGTTTTAATTTCAGATAAATAAAACTAAAAAAATAACCGGTGACATTTTTATGGTAGAAAAGATTTCAACGCGCTCCACGGCCTATGAAATTTTTAGAAAAAAAGGCTTTTAAAAAACTGTATTTATATTTTATAATAGGTACTTGTACCAATAAAGCTAGGTAATTGGTTAGGTTTGAAGTCCTTGCAGCATAACCTAACGTTCTACTGTAATAATGACAAAAACAAATCATCGCCGCCTACTATGTTTCCAACATTAAAGCAGTAAATAAAACATACGTTAGCTCATTCCAATAAATTAACGAGGTTATATTTTAGTTTTGTAATAGACCAGCCAATAGTGACTATGACCTATTCTGCTGGCCACTTTCAGTTGGCCTGTAGTACAGGACCCAACCGAGGTCATTCCAAATTCAAATCTCTATTGCGTACACACACATACTCTGTCCGCATTACTTAGTACACCATCTGTCAAAAACTGCCAATGAGTTATAGACTCTACTTCTTTGGAAATAAAGGTTAAAATGCAAGTAAGTAGAAAGTAACACAATATGTCGAATGCCGATTTGAATCCTGTGGCTAATATATTAGCGGTCACAAAATCACCTGTTCTCATACACCTGTTCCCTGCAATCACATCTGACCATACACCAACTATGAAAATGAATCTCAATCTTATACAAACAAGATTGAAATTCCGATGGCAATTCGAAACTTTTTTTAGAGTACCAATCATGTTAGCTTGTCGAAAGTATCAATAAAATCGCAAAAAAAGAAGAGCTTTTCTTCGTTTTTTGAAATGACAAAAAACACTTCGGCACCAGCATGGAGGATCGATCAATTTAAATTTTGTTTTATGTCGTGTTGGACAAGTTTCTACCTACCAACATTGTATTATGTTAAGCCGTTTAAATTAAGTATTTATTATCTGTTTGGAATGAACGTGCTTATTATACTTTAGTAGGGCAGTTTTCGCTTTAGAAAAGAAACTGGGCAGTTAGTTAGAATGCAAGCGTTTGTTTATGACATAATTAGAGTAGCATGACAAGACTTTTAACTTATAAATGTCGACTAGTTAGGTTACTAGCGTAGTACTTTTATGTGTTTTGCGGTACCTGCTAGGTTAAGAGCCAAACAAGGAACTATTTCAGATGAAAGAAATTCTACCTTTGTCTATGTTTGCTATAACAAAACCACCCCAACAAAAAGTTAATAAATATTAGTGGTCAATTGCCTGATTGATTTATTTGATTATGACAGCTCTATTAAAATGAACACATTTCAAACTTCAACTTTGACAAATTTCAAATTTGGAACCGATTTCGAAGAGATCAAAATAATACTTTTTTCCAGTTTTGTGTCAAAATAAGTTTCATGTTTGCGAACAAAAAAGATTGCATCTTTGATTTTTTTTACGGCCCCGCCTTCTGATACGAAGGTCGTGGGTTCAAATCCAGTCGTGTACCAATGAGTTTTTCTATCGAAAAATGTATGTGCAGTATGCCAGTACTCCCAAAACGGTGAAGGAAAACATCATGAGGAAACCGGCGTGTCGTAGAACCTAAAAAAGTTCGAGCAGCACGTTCGTGTCAAGCGTCACGCAAAAAGGGCCCGCACATCAAGTGCGGATGACAAAATTAGCAAATTTATCTTCGATTTTCAAAACTAAAAGCTCATTTCTGACCTTTGTAATTGATGCCTTGCTATTTACAAGGGATAATGAAGCTCGTTTGACTCGTTCGAGATTCAAATCGTAGGCGAAAGCTGTCCTATAGAAGATGACCCTATACTACCGGACGGATGGAAAAGGAAAAGTCACAATTTCTCCTAATTACGGATCTATTGGTCAAATAGTGGTCTTACCTACTTATTACTTAGTAGTATCTACGATAAACAGTAAGGTCAAAGGTCAAAAATATTAATTTTTTTTGTGGGAAACTGAGACTCAATAATATAATTACGATTACTGAGGACGCATCTTTTTTAACATTTAGATGATGGAACAAGCATATTATGGCCCACCTGATAAGTGGCATATGGCCATCGTCTTTAACAAAGCATTCCATCAATTTGATATATAGATGTTCAACTTCACGTGCCAGTAATTTCATTTTATCAGTATTATATGAGCTATCTGGTTCCCATAGTATAAGATCTGCTTTGTTAAGAGTTAGATAAAGTTGTGTGGATTGTCCCTGGGTTATTTTTTTTTAAATCTTTATCTGGGTCAATGACCTTGCCACATACAGAAGTCTACCTATAGTTCGCGTCACTTAAAAAGAACGCTTCAAAAAGGTGGAGGGGGTGAGTTTGCGCGTACAAAAGCCACACCTATGTGGTAGGTATTACGTACCGGTTTTGCATGCGCAAACACACTTCGTTCTTTTTCCAGCGTTTTTTTTACATGACGCGAACAATTTTAAGAAAATGTTTTTTTTTATCATCATCATCATCATCAGCCTGAAGAAGTCCACTGCTGGACATAGGCCTCCCCTACACATTTCCAGGAAGAACGATTCTGAGCCCTGCCATCCATCGACTTCCCGCGATCTTAACAATGTCGTCGGTCCATCTGGTGGGGGGGCGCCCTACTTTTCGTCTTCCGGTTCGTGTTCGCCATTCGAGAACCTTTATTCCCCAACGGTTGTCGGTTTTTTATTTATTAATAATACGTATTTTGTTACAAAACATAAAAATAATACAGTTTTCTTTCATAAACACTCAAGTCCTGTTATCATTTTATTTATTTTTGTTATCAGTTTTCTGCAGACTTAAAATTCCCAGGACTTGACCTGCGGTGGGAATAAAACCCACACCTCTTGCGTCAATCGCCAGCTGTGCCACAGAAGATGGCATAAGCTAAAAAATTATATTAATTTATAATAGCTCGTGGCATTTAATTCATTTAATTAATTATCATCATTATGTTAATGATCCGACTCCCACATAATAACACGATTCTTTCTCTATTTGTAACAATATGTCATTGGTTTATTTATTATGATAACTTATGTGTTCATAATGCTAGTGTTCTCAAACGGTGAAGGAAAACATCGTGAGGAAACTCACGGCTTAGTCAGCTACTGGCACACTAGCTGGCACTTAGACTTACCTATTAGTTTTAAGACGTTTCAAAGTGACCATTGCAGTCCTACTGAATAAATACAATTTTGAGCCTCCTAGAAAAAAAGTAAGTAGTAGGCAGTAGGTTTTTAAATGTCCAAATTAGAGTTGCCGCGAATACTCGCTATTATTCGGTATTCGGCATTACTCGACATTTTTTTGATATTCGTCGAATACCGAATAATAGCTAGTATTATTTGACATTCGGCGAATAGTCGTCTAAAATAAACTTTTAATGAACAAAATAACTAATGAGTTAAAAATAAACATTTTTTTAATTATTTTCCCTATTAAAACAATACAAAATATAAATAAATAAATATTTTAGACAATCCACACAACACTATATCAATTATTATCTGTAATAATGTGTCTGTGCCTATCATATTCATGAAATTAAAATAGTTAGGCTTTTTAATTAATATTTAAAATCCAACAGAGGCAGATTGTGGTGCAAAAAAATCATTTTTTTCTGCACGTTCGGGAGCAAGTCGGTTTCGTTTTTCCTTGTAAAAACGGGGTATTCCCCGTAAACTATGAAAAGGGTTGCCAGCATTTAAAAGTGGAAAATTAAATTTACTACATATTATGTAAATATGTATAACACGAAACAGATTTCTTTAACTTTATTGTTTTCTTTTGTCACAACCTTAGAAGAAATTAGAAATATTTTTAATGTGTTTAATGTGTTTTTTATGTCGAATAGTGATGTCGAGTTATTCGACTATTCGCCAAAGTGAATGGCGATTAATCGGTATTCGACTATTCGCTATAATATATGATCAAACGAACTTGCAAAGTGAAGTTCGATCGATATTATATGAGTACGCTTCATTCGAAGTTATAAAACGAGGTAGTATTATTTTATGCTACTGGCATTTGCACATTTTTTAAAGTATAAAAAAAAAAAATAAAGTTTGGTTTGACATTTCCCTCAGCAGATCGTCATTCATTTTAGAGAAGAACCACAAAAATTTAACTTTGGGTATTGGGTGGGAGGGTGATTATAACTTCGAATGAAGCGTACTCATATAATATCGATCGAACTTCACTTTGCAAGTTCGTTTGATCATATATTATAATTCGTCGCTTCATTCTTCAGTTATAAAACGAGGTAGACGTTTAGAGATGAAATTTTTGTGAAAATAAATGCAGGGAAATTAGAATTGGAATGATTTACTTTCAGATTTTTTAACGTAATCTTAAGTATTTATATTATATAAACCGATCATCAATAAATACTATGATGAACTATTTTACATAATTTACTTATTATGTTACTTATTACAATCAATCACTGAATGATTAGGTCATAATACATAATACCGATCTTGCAAAATTAACCTCATATAATATTGGTCGAGGGTACAATTTTGCGAACGACTAGAAGACAAGTCCAACCAGCCGCTTTCCTAATCGTATCAACAAGATAACAGAAGCGCGCGCTGCGGACGAGGCGACGTGCCACGTGCTGTGCGCGTTGAACGTCGACTGTGACGTTGTTTTTGCGAGATGTGTATGTAATCTTCAACTATAATAGTAGTATAGTAGTAGCAGGACATATTGCTCTATTTTCATGAAAATAGGTTAAATCAGTACCGGTTGTTCATGACCGGCACCAGATGTTTTGATTACATCAGAAATACCTATCTTAACGCCGGTAGAATTAACTAAAATGTTTTCTCATTTTATCAGGGAGAGTGTTTACACTATAATTATATCCTATGCCTAATGCTAAAAGAACAACCAACTTTATGGTGATTTTTCCTAGAAGTAGGTTTCTACTGGGTATATACCCAATCCGCGATGTAGTTTCAAACTACCTTCCCGGTTGGATCGGGTCCCCGGTGAACGTAACTATATTTCAGCAAAACTGGTCTAAGCTTGTGAGCCCCTTTGAGGAGGCGTTTTACATGGTCATCGGAAGCTATGTTACGGCCTAGCAAAAAGAACTGAGCGAAGACTGTTCAAAGATTCGTAAGGGTCCCATTATAATAATATATTATTACTGTTGAGTAAGGAATAACTTTATGTTTGAAAGTGAACATCCACAAGGGTTTTAATTAAGAGTTCAACAGAACTTTCACTGCTGTTTGTAGGTTTCATTTCATTGTACTGAAGCAGAGTGATTTTGAAAAAATAAACCATAACTAGATCGAGTGATAGGCTTGGTGATCCTTTTGCTCCAAAGGTATCCTGGAGAGCATTGCTGCAGCCAGGATAAACTGTCTTGGCGGTGAAACAGAACAAAAAATTAAGAGTGAAATATATAATAGCCGAGCGAATCAGTTTTTTAAGCAGAGGAGAGAAACCAGGGCTGAGACGGCCAGTAAGGAAATATTAGGATATTTTCAGGCCTCATCCATGTTTATTTTCTATAAGCATTTCAAGACAAGTGAAAAGCCGGGAAAGCATATAATTACATTATTTTTCCAGCTTATAGTGAATGCGTCAACTGTTATGACACCTAGATCTGGCCTCTACAAACTATTAGTTCTGGTTCGGTTCCTGGTTCTCCAAAAGCTGTTACTACTCTATGGTATATTCCGTGACCGAAAGATACCATTCAATATCCGTATTAATTTTTCTAAACTCCTGATGTGATCCTGGACTATCTTTTGTATAAATTTAAGAAGCTAACAGACAGATATTTCATATTTTGCACCATTGCTAAATGGTTTTTTTCAGGTAGGGTAGGTGAGAGAATTGGATCACTCCCATCCTTTTGATGTACTACGATAACATAAAAACATTTGTGAGCAAAACATTTGAAACCAAAAATCAATAAACATTAGTTTATTATTGTTATAATAAAACAACAATCTCTCCATGCTTTTGGTATCTCTATATGGTTGTTATGGAAATCTAGTTCAGTATTTTTCCATCCACCGTTTACGCGCTGTAATTACAATATACGCCCCATCCTGTTCAAGGCGCTAAAACTAATAAACAAGGGATTTCCAGAGAGAGTTTTGTCTAATATTTTACAAGCTAAATATTTTTGTCTCTCAAACTCTTTAGTATAGAGCCAACCATACTCCACAGCTGGATACGCTGATTGATGTAAGAATCCCGAATAAGTGGGCAAATTCCTGAATAGTACCTACTAACTGGCATTCGCAAAAAACATTTTGTGCCGCTTAGTTAACGGCAGTGATATTGACAATATAATATACCCATAGTGATGTATAGGTCCAAATAAAATTGCAACATTTACGAGGATGAACATCTTTTTTCGAAATTGACCACGAAACCTATATAAGCAGTAAAGTAACTTTAGAGTTTCAGTAACATGTATCCGTCACTCCTCGAAACTGTCACCTAGACAGAGCCAATCGTCAAGATGTACATATTACAGATCTAAATCTGCGATGTCTCATAATAAAGCCTGCAACTTCTTTCATTATCTTTGTAAAAGTTCGAGAAATCGAACAAAGTCTATAGCATGGCACTAAACTGATTATGTAGTTTTGTCAAATTGAAATCTTAAATTCTTACGATCGGACTTAGCTACAGGAACAAGTATGATTCTGTAAGATCAATGATCGCCATGAATCCACAGGTAAGTATCATTTTCGACGCAGCCCCATGGTCTCCCATGTTGAAATGGACAATAGAAATGAATTTATTTAGCAGATTAAGGCTTAGAATCGGTGACCACCATTAGGCGTTGGTGCTAAAAAATAATAATAATATTTGATACAAATTGAAATTTTTGAGGATAACATTATAGAAATGGCACCTAAGTTAGTTAGGTTCTGGATGGCTAACCTCATTTCATTATTTTCTTTGATTGAATGAAAATTATTGTTATAAGTTATTAGGAGAACCTTGTTCTACTCTACGATTAAAAGGTTAACAGTTACGAATCAGTTCCAAAATAACTTGATTATTAGTTACACCAATCCAGCAATTATAATAAAATTGTAATCTTCCAGCATGTCCACCTACGTTATTGTTTCGTAGGAGCATATTTGTTATAGCTTGACAAGTTCGTCGAAGGACGCGTGAACTGCGCCGAGACATAGACGTGTCGTTGGTTGCGTTGCGCTCATCGATACGGTTGTTGCGCTGTCGTCCTGTATGCTGACTGCCCCCCCCCCCCCCCCTTTCTCAATGGTAACGAGGGGTAACGAGAGTGCCCGATCAGTTTCCCTGGTGTTGAAAAAACTGCCAGCTGACGACTGAATATCCGAAGAAGAAGGCTTCGACGACGTTTAAAAGTGATTCTTGCAATCAAACTGAATAAATACACTTATTTGTAACCCTTGTTTTAAATTGCCTTTGAAACCTTAATGTTTTCAGGCAACTCACTCTCAAAGAGAGTTTCATATCTCTTTCTTGGTTCTTTATGAATGTAAGGAACGCTTTCTATAATCCTAGAGCGAGCTAAAGCTTTGTTCTCACTTGAGATTCGGCATAGTGGAAGTCCGTTAGTATACGGCAACCATGAGATAATATTCATACAGCTTGTACCTTATCATCGCTGGTCAAAAGCAAACTCACGCTTTGTTGAGTACTGATATGCCTAGGCCCAGCTAATCTTGTTTGGTCTGAATTTTCTTCAACTTTTAATTTTATTTATTTATTTATTTAATTTGTAGAAATACAAGAAACGACCCGATACTACAGAGTAAATCATCATCATCATCAGAGACGATCCAACGTGGCATAATTTTATAATAATAATAATTTTCTAGTTCTCACTATACCAGACACGGCAGCGGATATTTCCGCGCTTAATGTGTTTGCTTTCAACAGTTTGCAGTTACTGGAAATAAAATGGACTTTCTAATAAATAAAAAGCTTTTCTTTTACCTCCTTCTGCATCTCCTTCTTGAGGATTGGTAGCCAAAGTTGGCCCAGCTTGTCATGAATATCAAGACCATAAACTGGTATTAAGGTCATCAGAAGCATTACCCAAAGCCTGTAATGACTCTGTATCGAGTTCAGACACAGGTTTAGTAGCCTCATGCGGGGCGTTGAGGCCTCGTCTGGTGTCGTGAGGAGAGCCGGCACAGGTGGTGCTTTGTAAAGATTAAGACCTTCGTGTTGACCCGCAGTCGAACCTCCAGGCAATTTTTAAGCATCATGCTAACCCTTCGTGATAACCCGCAGTTAATCCTCCAGGGCGCTTACTAGATGCTGATATTTAAATCGGCTTGTGACATTTTTCACTTCACTCAGGTATCAGGAATGCAAAAATGCAAGACTTACTTACCTGGATTTTCATCAGAATCAGATCATGACGAAATCACAATCACGCAACGGTTTTTAGCCGTATTTTGCTTACGAAGTTTTTCGGAATAATATCCAAATTTGTATTGCCGGCAATACATTTCAGCATTTTTTCCAATTTTTCACTGCAGAATGTGTGCTTGATGCCGTGCACAAAAAAAGAATGACGATCTGCTGAGGGAAATGTCAAACCAAACTTTATTTTTTTTTTTTATACTTTAAAAAATGTGCAAATGCCAGTAGCATAAAATAATACTACCTCGTTTTATAACTGAAGAATGAAGCGACGAATTATAACCACTATTCGCGGCAACTCTAGTCCAAATAAAGTACTTTCAAAGGACATGTAACAACATTATTTGTGTTACTTGTTTTATTTTTGCACCCTTCAAAAACTCCATATCTTAAAAACCCCTCATCCGATTTTAATCATATACTTGCCAGTAAATTTCTCAAGTACAAGCTATCGACTTATCAAATTGCATGCAGATCGGATCAACGACAGTTCGAAATTTATCGTTGGACAAACATACATACATACGCACATAAAATGCCATATCACCCAAATTGTTTGTAAGATCTTTGTTCGCTTCGCTCACTCGATCAATGATGCACTAGATCTAATTTTATCCTTGTCCACATAACAGTCAGTGAGAAAAATAAATAAATACAAATGTTTGGATTTTGTCTCTGCTAATATCCGCTATCCGCCACCATCCAAATCCGGTATCCGTTGCATCTCTGTCAGCGAATGTACAATGTATTTTGCCGGTGATGTGACCTATGTTTATGTTATGTACACTATGTATGTACTATTTGCTAACAAGATTTGAAAGTTAGTTGCGTTTAGAGATTGATGATTACGATCGCTAATTGGGATGCATTGAACGGTTCGTTTTAATTAGTTTTGATGGTGTAACTTAGTTAAATAGTGATACTTACAAAGAATATTCAATACTTATAAATATGTTGGTATTTTTATAAAACACAATATGACGGTTGAGCTATCTACAAACTGTTTCAAACGATCCAGATACTGAAGCCACTAGATACAAACGCGTCCCAAGAAGGTGAGTTAGTAAAAATGAAATCGTAATAAAAATATTTTACCGTTTTTGTATCACCTATTAACTGGTCTGCTGCTGATGAAGTTGAAAAGTCTCAAATTTTTCATAGAAGTGGATAAATAAAGCAATCTATTAAAAAAACAAAAGAGAAAAAAATATTAATTAAGAAAATAAAATCTACCATAAAACAGTCGTGTAAAAAAGTGTTACTATTTCCATAAATTATAATGATCCATTGTTTCTTTTTAAATCTTCGTTATACAATCTCATGAGATCCGTAGCAAGTTCAATAAATATATTACGGTTATCAATTACATATCGGTCAGACCATAAAATACTTTAATTGGAGATTCCATTCACAAAAAGAATAACTAGCCTAGGTAAGGTACAATATATTAAATAACTAGCAACTGCCCACGGCTCCACTTTGATATAATGGTTACTAGTTTAGCTTGTAATGTTACTAGTTTAGCTGTTAGCTCAGGTACTCAAAGTTTTATTAAAATCTTTCGTCGAAATCGTTCAGCAGTAACAGCGATGCCTGCAAACAAAATATTAAAAATATATAAATTTGGGGTACTTACTGGGTACTAATTGGGGTACTTACAAAGATTTCTAAGATTATCATATTAAGTGAATTGAATTCCGACTATGGAATCTTCGACAATGCTTCAAGTACACACTTTTCAATAATTGACAGGCCCCAATAGCCAGGTATGTAGCACACGCTCCAATTAGTTATATTGAATAGCCGAAACGCGTGTCTTTATGACTGTACGTCTATGATCACGCGATAGTCTTGGGAATATGCCGTGACCATTTTGATCAGTCGGTTCACAGGGCAGTAGTTTTACGAAGCTAAAATATTCTCAAAAAATAGAACGGACCCTTTTACCACCATGCATAATAAGCACCCAAAGTGTGCTTATTATACATGGTTCACCGAGTTATCTACACTAATATTATAGGAGGTAAGATTTGTATTTTTGTATGTAAAGTATAAACTAAAAACTACTGGACCGATTTCATTTGTTCAAGTTTTCCCTTCTGTCTTAATTTTACTACGATTTGTTTACAAAACATGGCTCATACCGGAGCATTGGTTTTGGAGGAACGAGTGAGGAAAACAATCAAACAAACAGTTCACAATTTGGTAGGGCCGCTTTACTTATGCTTATTAAGCTTAAGGTATCAAAATCGTCACGTAAACTCTAAAAAAAGGTGGAGGGGATGTATTTGCGCATGCAAAACTAGCACTTCATACCACCCAATAGGTGCGGATTTTGCATGCGCAAATATATCCTCTCCACTTTCTTCCAGTTTTTTGTTTACTTGACGCGAACGGTAGTACGGTACTACGCTAGTAGTACTTCCCCGGACAAAATCTTTCATAAAGAGTTCTACTGACTTCTACTACTACAAAATCAGGTAGTGTGTTCGTTAGATCGTTCTTATTCTTACGCCATATAATAACCGTGATTATTGGAAACGTAATTCGTCACATACTATAAAATGTATTCCATATAACACTCGGTATCTTGAAATATTTGATTGAACGAGCGAAGCGAGCAAATATATTTTGAACAATTTTATACAATCTGCATTGTTGTGTATTTGTCCTGTATACGATTTACATATTTTACGAACAGGCATCTATTGTAGATGATTTATATAGCGTCAGGAGCAACTGGTGATTACTCATGCCCCTACTTACGGGACGCTACAGTGCCTGGGACAGGATTTATATATGAAAATAGGCTTGCCTATCATCTATACCTTTGACGAACAATATTCCAACTATTATGTTATTTTATGCTTATCAAAATTTCAAGTAAGACGACGTATCTAGTCGAAAGAAAATTAGTTAAAATTGATATCGTGGTGTAAACGATTTTAATTTTATTAATTAAAGTTAATAATCTGAAATGGACTCATAAGTATTTGATTTTAATTTTATTCAATTTGTATAATATTAGCCTATAGTTAATTAGCCTAAAATTTTGGTCTATAATTTGGGCTAATGAACTCTAGGCTCTATAATATAAAAGCGCCAAAAAACGATTTAGGCCCTAAATCGTTTTTGAAGAACGAAATTACGAACTCCCATTTGTTACAGTTTTAATGACTTCATAGTTCAAGCAATATTGGTTTTTGGTCTAATGACGTCACTAGATCATTCGAAGCAAACCACTATCAGATAAATTACCATACCCATATATTCTTCGATATATCAACACGAATCAACGTAATTCCGTGTCGTCCGTTCAAGTGACCTTAGGTCACGCTTTCTACGGACGCGTCAGTAATTAATAGACCTCTAGGAAAGTCAGCTTGTCTACCACGGATAAAACAAGTTGTCCTCTTATGGACCACAATTTATGTGCACTATACCTCTCAAACAGTGAAGGAAAACATCGTGAGGAAACTGGAATGTCGTAGCGTAGAACAACAAAAGATGTTTGAAAATTGTGTCAAGTGCACAAAAGAAGACTCTTTGAGGCGCATCCTTTCACCACACTGGTTCTAAAGAACTAATGACACGACAAGAAGAATGAGACTAAGATGCTGCAGAACGCATTTCTTGTATGATTTTTCGTTCTGCGTTCACGTGGTTCCTTGGTCAACGCCATTTTTTTTTTCTCATCGATTACATTATTTATTACAAAACTATGTGAACTTTTTGGGACATTATTAAAATCTTAAGGAACTATGTGCTTAAGAAACTTAAAAAAAAACAGTAGCACTAAGAAGGTTTTACTTCAAAAGAATAAATAAAGTTTTGAGGAACTTATTCCCACAGAGCATTACAGTACAATCATTGAAGTCAAGGCAGCTCGTCAGTAGTATGCGTCCAAAAAATCACGGCTTTTTTTAAAAAAGAACATGCACTTTCAAAAATAGAAGTTTCCAATAAGAACATCACAGGCAGGTCCCTTTAAAAACAGCAGATCTCAAGTTAAAAGCTACTCAAAAATTGCGATAAAAAATGCTAAAATGAATGTTGTTTCAGGCAGGTGCACATTATACGGTTTTCTTTCAAAAAGTGTTCTTTATTTTGACAGTTTTGGAGTCAGAACCGCTAAGCATAGAGATAAGGAACCACTTAGAAACGCACGCTTTAACTTTCAACTTTTAACTTTTAATCATAGTAGATAGTAGGCGTTTAGCATTAATATATACTTTAAACGCTATTTACAGATAAACTGGTTCTGGAGTACCTAATTAGGATTGGATAAATTAGTTTTAAATTGATAAAGCTCACGTGTTTGTAACCTTATTAAAATAAATACTACATACCTAAGACTTGTACCTTTTTATCAAGTTTTACAAAACATTTAGTTTAAATTAAATGTTATGGACGCAGAGCAGGGCACGTTCTTGACGTGCGTGATCTGCGAAACAGTACGTTACCTCTTAACATCAGGTAGGCTTGTACCATAGGCTAGTTTTACAAAAGATCTGGGTTAGCGTGCTACAAAGTTGACAGCATTATCACATGAGGGTATAGGTAGTATTTATTAACCCTTTGTTTGGCGATGCAACTATTTTACAACAATTACTTTGTAAAAATATACAGCCTAAGGGTTTTTTTATTTTTTTTATTTTTCGATTTAGTCATAAGGTATCGTTCAGGTACAACACTAAAAAAATATTTGACTCTATTATTTTGCGGTTTTACATCACTATTTACGTCAGTCAGCTGAGATGTCGCGCGCAACCTAAGCAACCGAGCCGTAAGTTTTTCGAATTTATTTATTTTTTCTAGTCATGGTCCTGGTTTTTTGCTTGAATACTACTAACATTGAAACAAACTAACGTTATTTACCATAATCCTACTGAGAGATACGTTTTTTAGGTTATAACAAGCTTTTTAACCTAGTTGTTGTATAAAAGCAACCTTGCCAAAGGCCCGTCATTTTAGTACATTCTGTATTTGTTGTAAAAAAGTAACGTTGCCAATTGCCTAGGGTTTATGTAAATTGTTTTTATGCGATAGATTTGCGCAATTTCGTATGTTTTTTTTGCTGGGTTTTGTTTTTGGTTGCATGCGGTGCTTATGATTGTTCACAGGTGCTTCAACGCGCTAGATCCAACCGCATTCTAGTTCTTATTCCGATAGCTAATGCGAGATCCGACGACAGTGATGACTCTGAGCAAGAAGAAGGTCGTCACGCCACATTAGCTACTTGGAGAAAGATGAAGACAATTATACCAGCTCGCCAACACCTTCGATTCCCTCATCATCAGATTGGATGAACCTGCTGGATAATAGTCACCTGCCCAGCAGTGGAGAAAGAGGTCGTTGCCGTTTGTGTCAGACAGGATATTCGCTTATGGTATGCACAAAGTGCAACGTGTGGCTGTGTATTACCAAAAACTGAAGCTGTTTTTATGATTTTCATGTAAAAAAATAAATATTAAATAAACTTTTTTATAATAAATATTTTTTTTATTTTTTTACCCTTATTTGGCAATGTTGTAAAAAAGTCTCATAGGTTTTTCGCAAAAGGACTAAACCTAGATTTTTTTTTTAGTTTTTGTAGCTTACCTAGGGCCCTTTTAGAAAGGTTTATAAAGTATTTTCCAAAAAAACACAGAGTTGTATGTCTTGCCAAACAAAGGGTTAAATAAATAAATAATAAATATTCTGGACAATTCACACAACACTACCCAGCCCCAAACTAAGCAGAGCTTGTAATATGGGAACCAGATAGCTGATATAATACTTGAATACATTTTTTTTTGTAAATACATAGGTACTTAGAATACAATAAACACCCAGACAGAGAACAAACATTTATGTTCACCACACAAATATTTGTTCTCGGTGGGGATCGAACCCACGACCTACGGCGCAGAAGGCAGAGCTACTACCAACTGAGCTAGAGGCCAGTCAGCAGTATTAGGTTGGTACTTGGTATATTGTATTGGTACTAGGTATTCCTACCTATTACATAGTTCGTATATTCTATTTGTGAATCTTAATTAATAGCGTCCAATCAAGCCAAACAGACTGCAGGTAAAGCTAGCAAAGACAAAGGAGAAGGTCCAAAAGATTCGCATTTCGAGCCTCTGACGTAATTCATTCGCGCTACAGATTTGCCTATTTTTTATTCTCAGTATCATTTAAATTAGGAACCAGACCGAATGTTTGATTGGCTCTTTTTTCACGTTACCTGTTTAGAACCTATTGCTTTGTATTTGACACTTTAGCTGTGATTGACGACATTGAAAATCGCGGAAATTCGTAGGATGAAGGGATATAAATCGTTCTGAAAACATAAATAAAGGGCTATGCCCAGCACTGGACTTCCAGACTGAAGGTGAGAATAGTAAAGATGTAACTCATTTAAAAACTAATTATATAATGCACTTCCCTCAGTTAATTAATAATTAATTTCAGGCGATGCCCCCAACGCCAACTAACTGGTCGAACGCACCGCGTTTGTGCAAGTGCTTGCGTAACCTGCATTCTTGACTCCGCCGATATGCGTAAGCGCATTGAACATACACGTGTACACTACAGTATCCCAACTTAAAAAAATTGTGAAACAACAAAATAATGTGTGTTCGAAATTCAAAATGATGTGCACAAAGGTGGCAAGAGTTCATACTCTTGACACCTTTGTATACTACTACTCTACTTATACCTAACCTTTTTTTCATGAAAATAAATGGTTTGGTTTTTCTTTACAAAATTTAGTTTGTGGGATCTGAACCCACGAACTTTCCCTTTATACTTATACTGACTTAAAAGAAAGTAAGAAGTAAAAAATATTAAACTAACTCGAAAAAGGCGCTCAGTAAATATTAGTTTAACTAACAAAATTTACCAAATAACTGTCGGACACTGAAGTCAGTTTAGCTTATTTTTAATTTTAGGTAATTTAACTATACATTATCAGGGGTAACTATTTCACTCATGCCCCTATTTAAGGGATGCTCGTTATAAAGACATAGAACGAAAGTAGTTACAGCCTTTATACCCTAAACCCTTTATAAAAAAAATACATTTTGTATCAATTTTTATATCCATGGCTAGATAGTGTTCTGTGGAATGTACTCATGAGTACATTGAGTATTTTTTATGAAGGTAAATCACTGCATTATAATGTACTATGTACATAATGCCGAGGCGTGTACTTTCGCGGGTATCGAAATCTTCATTGGATTACCGTAATACCAGCATACGTTGGCGAAATGAACGTTAAATAGTAGTAAAGTTAGTTTACGATGTTATAATTGAATTTAAATCATTTACAATAGCAGTTTCTCATCAGGTGGGCTCCTTATTTTTCTACTTTATTGTAAAAAAAGGTACTTATGCAATTATTGCTTCAAGTTGATGTACGCAGGGAGTGCATAGTAGAGCTCGTTACTGACCTGCGAGACAATGCTTTGTTATTAGCAATGGTTACCACTTAACATCGGGTGGGCGATATGATTGTTCACTCGGCTAGTTGTAAAAAAAAACACGAAGAATAAAAAATTGGGCAAGCCGATTTTAAGCCACCTATACCTAGCATTTAAGAGAATTTCCTTTAAATTATTTTCAAAATTGGAATCACAATTACACATATTTCAAATTCCTATACATTTTGAAGAGCGAAATTGAAGCAGTATGCTTTAACCGTAAATCATACCATTCATCTTCAACGAATCAATCCATACGTCAGACACTACCAACATATCTTACACTACGTTACGCCAATTACACCTTTATTGCCTAGCAAATAAGATTCACAGATGATGAATAGTTGATTTGGCAAGAATGCAACACTGACGTCTAAATGTCAAAGTGAGTGTCTACGCACGTATACTTATTCTCAAGAGCATTGTCTAATCAATTTGTGGGTAAACAAATGCTTTGTCGTTATTGCAACGATTAATTAATTTATAGGTGAGAAGCTTAAGTATTTGTTTGTAAGTAGCTACCTAGGCGTAGGATAATAAAATGTGCCCATTATTATTAGTTCAATAAGAAAATCGAGGTTAATTATAGTTTACGCACACTAAGTAGATACATATTGGATATGGATGGATGTTTCTTACGTTTTTGAGTAAGAAACATCCATCCATAGAAACTTTCGCATTTATAATATTAGTAGGATGGTATGGAACCCTTCGTGTGCCGATTCGGGCAAGTCCGACTCGCACTTAGCCGGTTTTTTAATGCACTTTGGCCCCAGTTCATATAATTCTTTGTTATCACTGGGTTGAACTTGGCATAGATTCTTACTCCTATAATTAGATCAATCACTGCATTTTGTTTTGATGTATGGACATTGTGAAAGAGGCTACCTACATACAGACAGACAGACAGACACACACAACTCTAAGGCCTCGAACTTATAACACCTCTTCCATCTGGGCTTCTTCTTCTTCTTATCGTGTCACTGGTTCTTTCGAAGCAAGTGTGGTGAAAGGATTTCAAGCTCCTCAAAGAGGCTCCTTTCGTGCACTCGACACATGTTTTCGAAATTTTTAGGTTCTACGACATCTGGGCTTAAAAAATTGATACCCAACCAAAGTCAAAAACAAATAAGTATACATTTATTCAATAGTACAAGGAGTAATTTTGACATATCCTAGGGCTAGGTAAGTCTAGGTGCCAGTTCCGCGCGACCAAGCCTAGAAGAACAGGCAACAAACTACGGCTGGGATTCTACCGATTTTTTGTATAATCCTTTTACAAATCAAAAATAATAACAATATCAGTGAAGTTCCAGTGTGGTGCCACTCTACTTAGTGAGATGTAGGCAATAACCTAAAAGCAAAAGTTTCAAACCACTATAAACCACTAAAATAAATAAAAATAAGCTCTGCTTAGTTTGTGGCTAGATAGTGGTGTGCGAATTATTCACGTAAAAAAAACCACTAAGTTCATCCATCTTTCCATCTCAAAATCATTCATCATCATTAGCCTGAAGAAAGGATCTGCTGGTGACACCTACTATGTTACTTTCCAGGGTTCAAAGCTTGGATTCAAAGTTTGGACTGCATTATTGAGACTGCAGTATTGGGAGGACTTAGTCGTGTTCCCCGAGTCACCCACCAACGTCAACTACGTGTGACAAGGAACTCCTTCCGACTCCTTCTGCTACCTCGGCCGCCGAAGCAAGCCGGCCGACGTCTACAAACTTAAGGGGAGTACTTAACCACCTCCTACTTGAAAGTAACCGTCAAATCAGTGACCGGGCAATTGAAGAACCGTTAATTAATTTGTATACTGTTTATTGTGTTTTCTTCATAACCAATAGACGTATCATAATAGTCTGCTGATTATTGACTTGATTGATTGGCTGATAATGATGATGATGATGAGCCTGAAGAAGTCCACTGCTGGACATAGGCCTCCCCTACACATTTCCAGGAAGAACGATTCTGAGCCCTTTCCATCCATCGACTTCCCGCGATCTTAACAATGTCGTCAGTCCACCTGGTGGGTGGGCGCCCTACGTTTCGTCTTCCGGTTCGTGGTCGCCATTCGAGAACCTTTATTCCCCAACAAAAAAAAACATTAGGACTAGGGTTATTGCGTACATAAGTAGGTACTTTACCTAGGACCTAGGTATTCAGTAGCTCAAAGCCACTCCTCAACCTAACCTGAAAAATACAGTCTACAATGTAGATAATAAGGTAATTTTCAGGTTTTCAGCGTTATTTCAAAGTCAAAGTCAAAGTCAAAGTCAATAATTTTTTATTCATTACGATGCAAGAATCACTTTGAAACGTCTTAAAGCTAGGTGAGTCTAGGTGCCAGTTCCACGCGACCAAGCGTAGAAGAACAGGCAACAAACTACGTCTCGGTTCCTACCGTTTTTTTATATGATCCTTTTACAAATCAAAAATAGTCTAAAATAATAGCAGTGAAGTTCCAGTGTGGTGCCTGCCACTTCACTTAGTCAGACGTATGCAATGCAATAATACAAAAGCAAAAGTTTCAAAGACAGCACACGCTACGCTTCAAAGTTATACTATAGTATCTACACAGCTTATATAAAAATAAGATACGAAATAGTAGGTACAGACATTACAAATTGACATGTTAGCTTCCTATGGGTAGAGTAGAGTGACCGGGACATCGGGCCACGCAGTTTTATCATTCATATAGCTATCTAGAGTATAGTACGCTTTCTTTTTTAAATTATTCTTAACATAGGCTTTAAACTTCCGAATAGGAAGCTTAGTTGCATTTTCCGGAAGTTTATTATAGAAGCGTACAGTGTTCCCCATAAAAGACCCATTTACCTTCTGCAGACGAAATTTGGGAATATAAAGTTTATTTTTATTTCTAGTGTTAATATTATGTGAATCACAATTTTTCTGAAAGCTACAGATGTGTTTGTGAGTGTACAATAAGTTTTCATATATATATTGTGAAATTACTGTGAGGATATTAATTTGCTTAAGTCGCTCCCTCAACGAGTCTCGTGATTTCATTTTATATATGGCACGTATGGCCCTTTTTTGTAAAACAAATATAGTATGAATATCAGCTGCTTTCCCCCAGAGAAGGATACCGTAAGACATAACACTATGGAAGTAGCTGAAATAAACTAGCCTAGCTGTAGCTTCATCAGTAAGCCTTCATTTGTATGTCATGGTCCCTTCGGCGTGGTGAGTAGGTGTGGTTGTTACTTATTATTGGCAATCCTTTGTTAGCCCAAAGTCATTGTTTTATAGCACGCGATTTTATTCTGTAGCTAGTTTAGTCTACGGATGAAGACCCTTATGATAAGATCGTGGGTTTGATTCCAGTCGTGGTCTGTACAAACGGATGAAGACCCCAACTTTAGAAAAGGTCGTGGGTTTGATTCCAGTCGTGGTCTGTACAAGACTTGAACGGGATGTTCAGACCATGCTTCTAAACCGATTTACCTTCGAAAAATAAGTGTCATCAGCAACATCAACGCTTGAAGAAGTCCAATGCCAGACTCTTCAGTTAGGTACGATTCCAGGAAGAATGATTCTCAGCTCCCTCTATTTGCCGTCTTCCCACAATATCAAAGTAGGTACTCGGTCCATTGGGTGGGGGGCATACCTAGGTTAGGACCTAGGTAATATACCTACCTCCTAAGTACGGTTAGAGGTAATAGGTAAATATTGCACATCCGCTTTTCTGCTTTCGTAGAGCGTTTATTTATTTATTTATTTATTTAGCGTTATCTCTTTCAATACTCAATACTCAATACATTTATTGCTTTACACATGGTTATGTTTGTACATACTTACATAGTTTTTAGGTGTAAGTAGGTATCACATGGACCCTGCATAGGGTATAGCAAACATGGAGGCAGGCCGAGGTTTTAAGGTAAGTAGGTACTTTCGATTAAATTATATATAATTATGTAGTTATCTTGATATTTAGGATTGTGATGTACCTTATCTTGGTTGGTAGTTATTGTGCCGGTTATTGTCTAGTTTTTGATGTCAAAATTTTATGCAGGTATCATGTCAAAGTTAGATTAAATAATTAGAGGAAATGTTAACGTACTTACGCAAAATGTCAGATTGTCATTAATATTTGTTTCATTTGTTACAATTATTCTAAATAGTCTTTGATGTCATAATAGCATTTGTCAATTAAAAACGACTTTAGGGATCTGGTGAATAGGGAGCTTTTTTGTATGTTCTTTATATTTCTGACGCACACTACGCTCTATGAAGCCGAAATTAGCCGATGGATGTTTGGATGTGCAATATTTGTTGCCTACATCTTTACCTAACCTACAAAAGGCCTGCGCACATCTAGACAATGGCGATCCGCTGAATGAAACGTTGTCAATATCGCTGTCATATTTGACAGTGTTTAAGCTGATCGCCATCTGTCAAATATGACAGCGATATTGTTTCAGCTGATCGCCATCGCTATCGTCTCGATGTGCATACCTACTGATGATCGTTAATAAAATGGCAGTAAAACTTTATTCAACGCTACACTAATTCATATGATTACCTCTCCAAATCGTCCCTTCAAGCGAAATGCCTCATGAATTTGATTATCATTCGTTTACCTACCTACCAGTGTTATTTTATTCCGTGGCAGTTGGCAGCTGCCAATAATTGGACAGATTTACAAAAATTTGCATCGAAACGGAAGCTCGCTCGTCACGCGATACAGTGTGCCACCACCTTTATTTCTCAAAGGGCATCTTAGTATCAGTTGAATGAAACCTTTGCTTGAATGAATTTGGAACCTTTTATTCATAACCACGGAGGAAACTAGATCGATAATAGGCACCTACCTAGTAGGTAGTAGGTACCGAGCTAGGTAAGTACTGTAAATAAAATAGTTAAAAAGAAACTGCATAGCGCTCGATTCTTCTTCGATGTTTTTACATAGGGGCACGTGTTCGCTTCGAGAGCGCGATGTTTTCCGTGTATTTTCTGGTCGGGTGGTCGCGGGGCGGGGGCGACGCGCGGGTCGCAGGGGGCGCCGGCAGATGCGCCGCGCAGCGCCATCTCTCGGCCGGGCCGGGCCGCCAGGTGCGCGCTGCCCGCGCCGCGGCCGCCGCCCGCCCGCCTTCAGTCCGCTGTCACGCGCCGAGCAGAACGCACGTCCTTGCGGCCCGCAGTCCCACACACACGCGACGCGCGCGTTTCGAATAGTGCACGATCCCGCGACCGGTTCGCTGGAGCCGATGAGCAAGTGACGTCTCGATATCTTGTGCCGTGTGACTTAGTGAAAACGCTCAGTGTTCTATCGAGTGATGGATTACCTCAGATTGTGGTGACTACTGTCGGGCTAGGAGCCGACTGTATGCCCCGGCGCTGCTAGCCCGGACGCGCACCATGCGCGCCGCAGCGGTGATCGTCGCCCTGCTAGGGTTTCTGCCCCAGGTACTGCCCATGCCCATGACACCGACACTGGAAACCGCCAATTCCCGTCTGTTTACATTTCGCACGTAATCGAATCGTAAAGTGGCGATTCCTCACAAAGAGGTCGGACGGACAGGCTCGCTCGTCTCGCGAGGCACTTTCCCACGAGCGGCTAGGCACGGCCACGGCGGCGGTGGCGGCTAGCAGATCGTCCTGGATAGTCGGGACTCGGGAGTGAGTCGGGGTGTAGGTGAGGCCGCGTCGTGACCGGCCCTGCCTGGCTGCTCCACGCGCCTGTGTGTGTTCGATACGTTTGCCGAGCAAACAGGCAATAGTTGTGAAGAAAGTCAGGTTTTAATACGACCGGCGCGGGGTCAGCCGGGTCGCGAGGCTTGCGAGCCTCTTCGTTTTAAAATGAGATGCATTCCGAGGCTTCGGCGCGCTGCTTGAGATCCGCGGTCCGTGCACTCGCGACAGGAATAACTTCTCCAGACACGACAGCGAAAGATATTTCGGGCAGGGTTAGTAGTTCGGTCTAGTTTTAGTCTTGGGAGCCCTTCGTTTATGGTCCGGCGCTAATCGCCGGCATAGACGCCGGGAGTCGTTAACTCCACGTAAACAAACAGGAGATGAAAGTGACGTGACATAGTTGAGAATACCTAAAGTTTGAGGTCATTGCCCCGCGGCCGGTCAAGGTTACTTCCTAGTACCTAAGGGCTATTGACGTGGTAACTTCATGATTTCGTGTTCCCACGATATTTTTATAACACGTCAAGTTTACTCGCCGAGGATCAAGTTAATTATTTGCCTCGTTAAGTTCGAAGGAAACGAATCAATCAATCCTTTCCCGTTCAACATAAATGTTTATGTATATACTCAAGTTAGTAGGTGCATCACTAAACCCGACTCAAGAGACGCTCACTGCATGATTCACCCAACGCTATACTTGTGTAATATACCTACCTAAGTAGGTAGGTACTTTACTTTCCCAATCAAATCTACCTAGGTACCTATCTAGTTACCTCCTTAGGTACTTGCGCCATGCAATCATCCTAACTAAACGTAGGCAGATCCCTCGTTATGTTTATTTTATATACCTAACCTACCTAGCACAATTTCTAAAGTTACCTATCCTATTACCTAGTACGATGTCTATATTCTGTAACCATACCTAATCGATTAACAGAACTACTAAAATGTCAGTGGTTAAAAATCGATATTTTCGCCGGGTGGCATTGTTCTCCCGCATAATTTACTCACTTTATGACGTAGGGTAGGGTAGTGTACCCCAATGCGTATGCGCATTAATACCAGTAGGGTCACCACACCACCTTGCACACGCGAATTTACCGTTACTTCGACGCAACATTTTATCATGTACATGAGTAGGTAAGGTACCTATTCAGTACCATAGACAAGTCTATAAATAGGTAGATGCCCAGTCTTCCAAGTTACAAGTCAAAATGGACAAGTGTAGGGGATTTATGAACGAGAACCTGTCTCGAATTTAGTCCAGCATCTTTTATAATCGTTTTTACGCGAGTCAAGTTAATTAACCATAACAGCTTCGGCCCAGCACACTCGGGTGTCTATTAGGGTATTTTTAGCGCTGTGTGCAGCTTTCAATACATGAATGAAGTCTCGGTGTTTATAAAAAACGGTATTTTGCACCAACATTCGAACTTGTTTGTCTTGCTCGGGGCGGCTACGTGACACAGGAGTGTGCATCGATGTAATTGTCCACCGATCAGTCAACTCGATACTTCATCAGCACATCCGCAGGAATCGATGTCCGGACTTTTCTTTTTTTACGTATGCTGCCAGTTCTCCGGTGATTTGAATTTCGAACAATCGCGTGATCGCTCGACCATCTTCATCGGAAGCGGCGGAAACACGTCTGCTCGAAAACCGCAACATTATAATTTCCAATTTCAAATAAATAATTCGATGAAGGTTACATACCTTTTGTTTTATAATTTATCCCCGAGAGGATAAAGCCTATTAAATTGATTATATCCTCATTTGAGCCGTATATGGGTATAAAAGAGCTCTAGCTTTTTTATTATTTTTGCAATGATCCGACAATGTTGCCAGTTTTCTGACTTGTAAAGTTATACATTCTCGATTACGGTCGGCGTCTACCTGTCGCATATCTAGGACATAGCATGTCATAGCTCGTATGGAACGTTAGTTGTGCGTGTATGATTGCGTTACTATTTGTGATATAATCGATATATTTCATTTTTAGGTGTGTTTATGTGCCAGTTGCGCTTGGACATACGGCTAGCATTATTTCATTTTATTAATTTATCGCTCCTAGTCTCATTTCAATAACCAACTCGTCGAAAAGTCATATGTTGTAACGATACAATGTAACCCTATTAATTAATTTACTTTGATGCTTGTGAATGCGGGTCACGTGGCAACCCTGTCTCGTCAAACATTGCGTCTGCGCAGGTGCGAGCCGTATTTAATGGCAACTCTTAAACATCTGCTTTTTCACAATTTACTCGTACCTACACAAATTCCAATAGCCCCGATTCTGAAGGTTAGCTGTTTAATAATTGCCACTATTTTACTAATTAAGTACCCATTGAGATAAGAATGGTAAATTCAGTCCATGAAAAACGACATCTTTCCAGAAAGTAATTTATTTTGCCTTTCTCGTCTCAGTTGCAATTTGTAAGAAATTTCAAACTATTAGCAGACTAGGTGAACTCGAATTTCACACAATTTCCATTTCACAATGCTGCAATAATCATTCCTCATATGTCATGTTAGCAGCAATGAGCATTTAAGTATGTGAAACTCCCTAACTATAAGTTTTTAAATTTCTGTTCTAATTTCGTCCATTGTCCAAAAAGTTCGTTCTATGAGAACCACTTCAATTATTCTAGTACGAAATCGGTATAATCGTCCAGCTTAAACTGCTTAACTATGAGAAACTAAGAATTTCATCTTATTGTGCCATAGACAAAAGCTAATGGTTCAATTGTAGAACGCGTGCATCGATCCAGCTTATCTAAAAGTCAGTCATTTGACAGGTTTGACAAATGACCACATTCAATCCGAAAGTGTCACAACACTAATGTCACTATTGTTGAAGTAATTTATCTCATTACAAACATAAACCGCCATTAAGGTCGATTTAGTTTTTATCGTTCAATACCGGACGTTTAATTGAATCCCGATGTTGTAAAAAGCAACATGGCCGCCTGGATCATTGATCAGATTACGCAATGCTGCCAAACTGGATGCAGGAGGAAGTCAATTAAATGTTTTATTAATACTCGTATTATTTCTTGCTAATTAATGCGGAAAAGATTACACTGAAATCTCTGTTTTACGATTTCATAGACAATTTTTTCTGTGCAACTATTCGTAGAACAGTTTCGAAATTCAAATATCTGATGGCAAGTAAACGTAATTTAGTCAAGTAACCTTCTAATTTAAGATCCTATTGTTGAGCGTCAGTGCAAGCAAATTATTAAGATGCGAAATTGGTAAATGTGTCAGCTGTTCTAGCGATATTGTGTAGGTTGCACAATGCTTCAGGCATATCTCGGAGATGAGTCTAACTTAACCTTAGTACCTCTTATGTGGGATGAAAGTTAAGGCCGATGGTTGACAGATACGAATACTAAGCGCTTATGCGCGAATTAAGTAATTAATAGACGTAGGAGGCTTTCAAGTGGTAATGAGATTCATGATATTCCAAAAAGGTATTTCAATTTGCGAGTAGAATTGGTTGTCTATGGAATTGTTGATGTTGTTTCATAACGTTGTATTGCGAATATTGCGATGCGTAATGAAGATTGCTTTGCTTGCAAATTGAAAATAATAACATGCTCACATCTCTTGACGGCAAACGTATGATTTGACTAAACCGTAGAGACAGGATGGTATGATTCTAGCTGTGGCTGGTACTATGCTAAGATATAACATTTGAGTATAGTTTTCAAATTTCGAAGATTGGACAAGGTTGTCAAAAGATGAAAGTATTTTAATAAGTTCCGCATTGAATGCTTACAGTGAGAGGTTCACACGTAGTAATCCCAATAGCAATTCAAGCAAGAAGATCTGGTTTACGATAGAGCATAGGTACATGACTCCTCAGATCATAGCGCTCGGTACACCAACGCACGAAATCTCAATTCGCTTGTGCAACGCTTAAATAACCGCAAAATACCTTATTATGCGCTTTCCATATAAGTTCCAGGCAATCTGCGGGCCTATTACCTTCCACGCTCATGATTCTCCGTTAATTTCGAATTCCACTAGACGTATGATTCTTTTGTGTCAGTGCAGCTGCCAGAGGTTTACACAAAGGAGATCGCAACTTTTGTCGCCCGAATATCGGTACGCTTTAAGTTTAAGACGTCCTTTTATTTTACACAGAGACATTCTCTGAAACGGAACGCCCTTTGTGAAACCGGCAACCCGGAGCGAGTCCCCTCGACTCAATACTAACATTGAAGCTAAGTTCGCTGAAGTCAGGTCAGAAAACCAATTAGCAACAGAGCTCATTCGTCAGCTGCTAAAGGACAGGCTCAATAATTTTTTCACGTTTTAATTCAGACATAAGAGCGTCTGTCTATTTTTAAAGAACGAACATCTTTACGGCATGTGTACGAAACGCTGGCCGAAAATACTTAGATGGAAAAAATAAATCATACGTTTATGATTCCAATTTTAAATTTGGAATTGCGAATTGATGCCCAAGCGATATCGTCGCGCTTCGTCCGCGCTATTAAAAGACTCTGTTTGGGTGTTTATTTTAACACATTTCGCGTGTGTTATAACGGGTGAGATGAAAAACATTCCCCTGTGTTTCATTATTGGTGTTATTTTTAACCATACGCTCAACCTGCTGGAGTGTTTACTCTCTTGGTTTACTTACACACAATGCTGTTCACATTATTACTCCCTATCTCAATCTAACCGAGGACTAAAACACCGTAATTATACCTTTATCCATCCGGGTAAGTGGCCAACAAATCATCTTGACAAAGCAATTCTCTTAAAATATCTTTTGATCGTGATTCTGGTGTTATTAAAAATATTAATGCTACACGATATATTATCTGGAATGGTATTGCGAGATAGTCGATTAGGTATCCAAATCAATTTGGACGGTTTTGTTGATGCCTGCGCTGGCGCAATTAATGTTACATGCCAGTGTAACTTTCCTTCCAACGTTGAAAATAAAAAAGTTCTGATGTTCACGATGCTTCTAACGTCGACTGCATTAAACATGATGTTGTATGTTTAAATATATTAGGCACATCTGTAATTGATTTACTAAGAGTTACTTACTAGCATTCGATTCGATAATAGCATCGCTTTCATCATTTTCTTTTTCCTCGATTCCTGTCTGTTGGTTAGCTCATTATCTCCTCTTATATCATTAGCATTTGTCACGACACTATCAGAATCAATATACTGCTAACTGAATTTAGTCCCACCAAAATCGAAAAGAAAAGGCCAGATTATGAACATACCCACCACAAGTTTAAAAATCGAACGCGGGATTAAAAAGAAAAACCAATAGACAATATTTTACGTTTTATACTAAGTGTTCCTTTTTTAAACGCATTCTGAAAGTCATCAATCAGGCTGGCGTCAAATCCGCCCGAAGACATAATAAAACTTACGTTCGGTAGTCCAGTAAGCATTATTTAATTGTTGGTTTGTTCTATCCTCAGGCGTATGTTGTCGAGCGCACATCCCGTGTGTTTAAAAATTTAATTTAACTTAATTTGTTCCTTCACGACATATATTAGGCTTGTTTACTTCGTTTATTTGAACTTTTCAACTTAAAAGAAAAAGTTAGATTGCTATGACAGCTGACACTTCGGACCAGAAAGTTTTTTTAACAAGTTATAAATAAAAATAAATTGCTGTGTGAATAATTAACGTCTGTTTGAATAGTAATAGATCTTCATCAAGCTAATGAACAAGGATTATTGATTGTTATTAAGGTAGTCTAAAACAGTAACCCACAATTCATAAAACAAGCTACTCCTTTTGTAAACAATGGAAACAAAAAATGGGATGTTTAGAGTGCTGCGTATCTTTTTTGGGCATTTTTTTGGTTCCGCTCCTACCTGACAACCACGTGAATGTGTGAAGTGATGGATTTCCGTCTCTTTCTACTCCTTGGTGGCAGAGTGAGAGGGGAACACTTTTGCGATCAGCTCTGTGGGGCAGGAAGTTAGTTGAAATCTGGTGTATTTTTTACCACAGCTCTGTTTAAACGGGGGTAAAAGTTCTCTGACAGACATACCGGCTCGGTTACCAGATAAAACTCAATTTGAATGGCCCATTGTTTTCTCTATCTGATATTTGAATGTAAAAACTTGATTTTGCGTGGGAAGATGGAAGTTTTAACATTTGCGCTGACATCTTAATTTGTTTATATAAAAAAATATTCTCGGTAAGTTAGGCTTGTTAAAATTCAAATCACATCTAAATCCAAATGAAAGCAGTAAACCTTTATTGTGGTCATTTATTATGAGGCTGAATCAGTACCTAATCAATTTTAGATTGAAAGTGTCCAGGAAATGTTTATTTATTTCACGAAGACCGACACACATGCATCAATAAATAATAGTAAGTACCGGTAATGATTTGCCGAGACACGCCGCCATAACTTAATACGACCACTTCCTTCCGATGCCTTATAAACGCTATAATACCAATATTTTTCCTAAATACAAGGAACTTTATGTCGAGTAAAAGAGCTCAAAGTGAATTTGGTTCGTTGTAATAGTCGCACAATCCCTAATGCAATAGTCTTGAAACGTGTTGACCCCACACATACAGACGGATAATGCGACCAACTGCACATTCTTTCATCAATACAAGGGTTGCACAGCACACCCAGGAGGGCAACAAAAACTAGTTTTATTATTATTCATAAGTTAAAAAGAGAGCCAAACTCGTTTCGTTGACGAGTGGATCTATCAACGAAGTTCGAAATATAACATTTTTTATCTATCGGTAGCTGGTAACATAGGATCGTTTAAAACAAAGCGGGGGGCCGTCGATATTGACAGTTCGATTTACAAAAATATGAATTGTTTGCCGCGTCTCGGCTGTTCCAAGTTTAATTCAGGTTAGGGGTGTCAACGCGTGTGGGGCACACGCAACCCCATTTTTAAACGACCTACATGTCTGTCCAGTAAAACCGTTAATGTCTCGGCGGGATCGATCGTTCGGACAGTTGTGCAAATAGTGTGTATTAGGATTACATCTTGGGGCGTTGAAAGCTGTATGTATTGCCCGACCTCTGTTTGCTCCGTCCTGAATGTTTTGATATATTGGCCGAGCGCCTAATCCATGTCCCATTATTTATCTTTCGCTAGTAAACAAATACTGATAAAGTTCTTTTCTTTCTTTCCAGGTGCTGACGTCTGGTTCCTTCGATTTAAGGATAAAAAGTTTTACGAACTCGTTGGGTAGATTAAGTAGTGGCCAGTGCTGTGATGGTTCCTCAAATAGTGACGCGCCGTGTTTGGCGCCGTGTAGGACTAAATTCCGAGTGTGCCTCAAGATTTATCAAGCAAACATCGATACGACGTCACCGTGTACGTTCGGTGACATAACAACACCCGTGTTGGGTGGTAACTCCTTGGATGTGCCAAACCTCAATGTGGAAGGATTCAGTAATCCCATCGTCTTCCCGTTCGACTTCACGTGGCCGGTAAGTGTCTTATTTTAATACTGTCGATAACACTCAGGCTTCATTATTCGTAACTTCATTAATTCTATATTATAGTCAAACGTAAAGTAAGCAGCAATAAAATCAATACCTTGTATGCAACATTAAGTAGCAAGCAACCCTACAATAAATCAATGTTGTCCATGTTACCAACATTCAAATTCCAATCATCTACCAGGCAGTGTGAGGCATCTCATTCGCCGTAAATAATAGTAAAAGAAATTAAGGGATTCTTTATTCAAATTTGACAGAAGCGATGACGATAAGAATACTCGAATCTAGTAACTCGATGGTTTAACGAGCGACCGCGTGGGACGATTACAGCGTTCAATGGTTCATTTTTAATTAATTACGGACGAAGTAGCTTCGCGGTCATACACCGGCGTGTGTTATTAGAAGTAGTTACAAGCCTGCTTCGTGTCTCCGCTCCGTTCTCATCTTCAGACGATTAGAGCGCAAAGGCCGTCCGGGTTCGTGATTCGATATTGTAATTACCCCGCTATTTATTTACGGGTCGCGATCTATCTTGTTTCCAAGGATAACGGACGTCTTAATTGGACCTCTGCTGCGATTTCGCTAGCGTCAATTGTTTACCCAACCACATGTGGACACTAGAGATCTCGAGTGCTATTTGTATTTTATTTAGCGGCCCGCTTCAAATGTTGAACCGTCTCGTAATGTTTGAGTAAACAATTGCGCCTAACTTTGCCCGAACTCGGACTCGGACCATCTGGAGAACGTGACATTTGGTCTCGGTCTCAGGTAGGAAGAGGAACCATAGACGAAAGTCTAAGCTTTTTTCGGATGGATGTGCGTCCGGTAACCGCCTGTATCATTCCAAATGAATTGGCGCTAAATTGAAACTTCCTGTTTAAATTCACGTGGAGCTCTCTATTGGCAGACATGTGTTGACAGTTGACATGCGATCAAATTGAGCGAAAGCGGTTTTATCTATCGCGTTAAAGTTGACAGACAGGTTGAGCTATCGAAGCTGACGAATTTACGCCATCTGTGGTTTATCCTGACATCTCGTACATATGTCGGAATTGTGAGTCCTGAGGATATGCGCCATACGCGTGCTTACCGGTTGCGTTATGGTCGGCTGCCTCTCATTTAAATAACACAATCTTCCCCTAGCATTGGTCGAGGTTCTTTTTTCTCGTAATGAGGTCATCGGCGGGCGAACCAGCGCCGCTTGCTTGCTTTACGAGCCATATCGTCCGACAACGTAATGTGTTGTATGGCCACATACGCGTTCCGCGCGCTGCGTCCGAGCCAGGTGAATGTCTACCAAGAAAGCTCGCCTTCATTCGAAACCTTTTAGTATTTTACTCATCGATTTTATTACCACAATATTTTGAAACTCGACGCTACAGTGCGCTGCAACGCAATACGATGTAACTCTAAACGCAACTGCATCCGAACCTTATCTGATCCCATGTGAAATAAATCCGTAGCGTAGTCTACAGATGTGACCCGCGATTGTAGGTCATATTATTAATATTACCGACAACATCGAACAGTAAAATTACAAGTAAAGCTAGCGAGCTAACGACTCATAGAAACGATTTATCAAGCGTTTGAAGAAAGAGATGGCTCACTCCGAAAGAAATCTCATTTGTATTCAGCTCGCATCGTCGGATTTCGTTTATTTCACTCTTAAACAATTTGACTTTTGTAAATCTCGAGTTTTATATTGTAATGCAGTCCGTTAGTCGGTCCGGATGTCACAGAGGTGAGACTAGTACTCTGCGAGACCGGATTATGGCCGAGTCTGTGCACGTACTCATGTGTACCTCTACATTACATTGTAGAAAGGTCGTTGGTACGCGCCCTTAATGCTAGGGTTGCACCCTGCAACCATTCACTCTACCCATTCAAGTATTCCGTTCGGGACCGTTACTCTGTCGTTTAATTGCGAAAAAATAAGCTTATTAGCTTACACCTGCTTTGTATCTGCAAATGTCAGAGTGTGTATCCGCGCACGCCTTGCCTTCAACGCGCACGCCATTGCCTCGCTTGCGGTCTGACCGTGAACTATACTTTTTGTGGAATCACCATAGATCCGTCTTCGGATGTACTCGTCATTCCTTCCATTGTTATTTATCTTGTCCATCCATTATTGTCGGAGGATAATGCATTGTTTTCGTAGCTGATTTGAGTTGTCAGAAGCTTCAAGTAAACAAAACCTGTCATTTTCTGAACCGCAATTTCATAAAGTTGTCCTATTAAAACATTTTATGTTCCAAGTGCTTTTGACGTGTGGAATTCGGTGAACATATTCTTGTATTCTTTTTTTGTAAAATAACCCTTCAGTTAATCGGTAATGCCAACATAACCCTCAAATGCCGCGTCACTTTACCTGTTCGTCGTCTATCGCTTATCTATCGCCGGTCGCCGGTTAACTTGGGGAAAATCTAGGTTATATCATAAGTCAAAGTCAAGTGCCTCACTGGCTTCTTAATTTAAATTATTTTAGCGGAGTGTAACTTTGCATCATAAACGATTTCTCCGGAAAGCATTATTTTCACTGGCGGCGGTGAAACTGTATCCAGTTTTGTTTGTTACCGTGAGATAGACATGCGAGTTAACTTAATTAAGGTTAATTAATACAAAATCGAGCTCTGTGTGTTTAAACTTCTTATCCCGTGGTCAACGAAGCGAGAAGACTAAGCAAGTCTCTCCCTATAAAGTAAACGAATAACTACAATGGTTAAATCAGATACCGATAAAAAGTGATATTGAAAGAAACAACGACACAAAAGGCCTACCCATCCATAGCAATTGGGATTCAATGTGTTTATTTGATCTTAAATAGCCTGCACTTTAAAATTCAGTAAAGGGCCTGCCGTAAACAAAAGCATAAAAGCTCAGACTGATTAATGTATTTGTGTCGCTCAGTGAAGAAACACGCGTCTTTATTGTGGAACAAGTAGACTAAGCAACAGCGTAACTAATTCTAGAGATTGTTAGTTATTTTGCATGTTTCGTAAAATGGTTTCACGCTCTAATAACTTAAATGAAAGTATGGAATCTTCACATTCTTGTTAAGACATGGTTATAACAGGCCAAAAGACTTGTATCCGAGCTTTAAAAAGTTTATTGCTATCTATTACGCGTTCCCATTTCGAAATTTGAAGCTACAGGTGTGCTTCGCAGAAATTAACGTTTCAGTGACGTCACATTAAGTTCTAATTTCAAAACAATAGTAGGTAGGAACGTTACGGTAACGCATGGCACGCTATCGAATGTCGTTTGTTTGTCATTGTCTCGTGTGAACTCTGTCACTCCAAGTCTAGCCTAGCGGCATCAACATTAGAAAGTAATTATAAATCCGCATCGCGTCGTAAACTCCAACTCGAACCACACACCTCGAAACTCCCCTCAAATCGTCAGCAATTATGTTGGAATCGTAATCGGTTACCCGCATTATTATTCGGCGGGCGAACGCTGCTTACATAAGTTTCCACTTCGAAAAACGTAAAACCTTCGCACGGATCATCGGGTTATTGCTTCATAATGTAACACGATATACCGAACCGACTCTTTATAGACCATAGTCGAGTGACTTCCGTCTACTGTTTTTCATAAGAGCTCTTAATAATTTCCTTTATTTCAGTCCGCTCGCGCCGGGATCCTCTTAAAATACTTACCCTCACATCCGCTTCTTTTAATATCGAAGCGACGGAATGCTTCATTCGATTTTGTTCCTTCGACGGCTTTTATCTTTCTTCCCGGCGAGCAATTAAACTCCAACAAAAAGCACCGCGAATGAAATTCCACATAAAAGTAGTTAGTGAAGACATGTGCCATTACAATACCGCTTGTAACGCGATTTCATAAGTTTCAAATTTAAACAATCGGAGCGTGTATAATTAGTGTTGCATTGTTCGATGCCAGTGCACAGGTATTCAGCAACCTATCAATTAAGTCGGATTCTCTACTCAATCCGCCTAAACAAACTCACAACCCAATTGCTTCGAGTGCTAAAATAACAAGCCTCGAAACCGAATTCTAAACTGTGTTATCGTAAATAATGATTAGTCATAGACGAGATAAAAATAATAAGTTCATCAGCGGAGTGAATAGACAATAAAATCTTAGCTTGTTATTACAGTTCCGAGGCGAGCGCTAAGAAAACACTCCTTTTCCAAATGGATGCTCGTTTATGGTCAGGTTCTGACATTTTAACTGCGTCTCTCTACTTTTACTGCTAATAAAAAAATTCAAAGAGACCGATTTATTGTGGTAGCCGATAATTCCGCATATAAGTCTCATGCGCAATTAATAATGGGTTTGAATGACCAATGATTGATGTCTATTATACTTTATAAATCGGCACCGTAAATAACAAACTTTTCCCAATAATCAAACAGTCTAGAAATTCGCATAGAGGTGTTTTATTTTTTATGAGTTGTTGTCTCGGCCTCGTACGGTATCGCTCAGGTTCTCACGTACTACTGAAAGGTAGGGCGACGAGCCCTCAAATCTGCAATGATGGAATTCCTTGCATTCCTCCTTTATTCATCACGCGCGCGAAATTTCTAGGAACCGTGAGTCGCAGTGTGACCGCTCACAAGCTTCTTACTTATCCACGAACAAATCGACGCTATTATTTAGTATGGACAAAGCGCCAGTACTTACCTGCGCGTAGTTACATACTTACCTGAGCGTAGTTACATGATGTATACTTCTTTAAATTTATGGAGATTTCAAAGCCCGATCATATTGGAACCACATTGAGCAAATTAGAATTTGTCAGAAAACTTCTTGATATTCTAAAAGTGATAAATATGCGATTTCGCAAGATTAGAAATCGCAAGCTTTTGGCGATTTATTTCTATTTGATGCCGTCGGAATAAAACACGCTTCAAGTCTATTTATTATGGTGTAATATTACTCATAGGTGTCTTAAGTCTGTCTGGTTTCTTGTTATTCAAAGTAGGTTAGAAAAAATTATGATATTAAAAAGAATCAAGTCGAGACTTGTACGATTAATTCCGGATGAACAGATCATGAGACTGTTTGTTTTTAGTGCGGTTTCGGTTTCAACCCTTCTCATGCTTATCAGATCCATCGTAGCTCTAAAATTTGTTAAAACTTTTTATTTTTAATTCTTATTCATTCAAATCGCTCCGTTGTTTATGGCCGACATTTTCATTTTTCGAATTCTTCGATTCCCGCCCGGCGACGAATGCCGGCGATTCCATGTGAAAATCAAAGGCAGCATAGCCAGTTTCGCTTTTTCACTTCGTCCTCGATACAAGTCCCGAATTCTTCATCCGACCGCCTTTTTGCCATTTGTAATTGAGGGCTATAAATTTTTTCTTAGCTTATTCCGTGTCTCATACGCTACGGACAGGTCGTTATCGCTTGTAAAAAATTTCAATGTTTCTAGGTTGCTGTAAAATAATCTTAGAGTCGTTTTGGTTGAAAAAGACTAGTTTTAACTTTTTAATGCTTTTCTGTAATGTGACTTGAGTAATTAATCCTTCCATAATGTAGCTAAACAGTCGGTTAGTTTTTACGCGGTCATGCCATCTCGGCTGTATACTTTCTCGACTTTACTGGCAACACTGGAACTTTATTATGGCTTCAATTTAATGGTTATTATTATTTATGATTAGCGTGTGAACGTGTTTAATTGGTCGAATGTTTTGTCTCGATGCAGGAATGATCATAATCATAAGTAATACGAGTAGGTAAGTAGGTATTAGCAGCCCTACTTCTGTAACTTTAACTAATCGTTCTCATCCTTCCTAGTGAAATCAAGTGTTTATTTTTTGATCAGCCTTCATTTAACTTTCGGTAAGAAACATTTGTTGCTAATCGAATGTTTAAAAAGATGTCACTCATTTCGGTGTTTTGAGTCTGTTGAATTTACTAAAAATATATGTTGAACCACTTAGTTAGTAATATAAATCTTCACCTTGTTGGAAAGTTTCCAAGACGCCACCATTTAATTGTAAAAATTATTAAAATGCACTTTTTCTTACACATACCTACTTTGAAGTTTTATTTTAATCTTACAAGCTAAACAGCTAAAGATAGCATCAACTGAACTAAAAATATTCAAGTGTAGTGTAATAAAATAAACATTCCATTTTTGAATGCAAACAAAGGATTTCTCTCGTTAAACAATTCGAATTTCAAACGTCATAGGTCACATGGACCGCGAGGTCGCATTGCTTTGAGAACTCACTTTTGTCTATGCTTCGACACGACATGCTTGTCTACAGTACATTACCTGACACAGTCAAGTTCAAACAGCCGTGTTACTAACCTGACTTGAATTCGTATGAGCAGATAACCAACTGTAGTGATGGTGACATTGTTGGCTCTGTCATAATTGACAGAATTTTCATTCCCTCTAGCGAGCCATGTAAGTGACCTGGTATAAATGACCACTGAACTTACTCGTATCTTTGCAAACCTCATTGGTTGTCCGTAGCGAACCTGCTTTGACGGCAACAGAGATTGGATAGGTACCTTGTCACAGTTCATGCGTTTTCCGAAGACGCGTGAATCGTTGCATTTGTTTCTTTAAAACAACAACGCAAAGATCTTCGTGTAATGCATGCAACCCAAGGTTTACCTCGAAACTGTTTAACATTCTGTCAGAATGCGAGTCGTTCTACTGTCGCCAATAAAATCTTGGCCTTAATATTTATGGAAGAGTATTTGTACAGGAAGTGTCTTGTTCGCACGGTGTTATTATAACATTATAAAGACATATCAAATGCATATTTTAAAGCTTTAGCGAAACTTTTTTGCTAATGATTCACCGGGTCAACGCGCCAAGCAATCTACCTCCAAAATGGAAGGAGATAAAAATAATTAAAAGCTTTATAATAAAATAGACACGCACCAATGAAACACGTTACATGCTCGACGATCATATAAAATATATTTGCATACCTATCTTTTTAATTCGGCGTACTGTAGCACGGCTTTAATATAACATCGAAGACCAATTTTCCTCGGTTCACAGTAAGCTCTCCTTGTACTATAAGTATAGCTTTTAGAGACCATGTCAAGACATTCCGTTTCTTTTGGTTAACTCTGTACGGAACCCTAAAAACAACCTGTCCAATCTTACCACACGGCAAAGTGTGAAATATGAAATCACGACTCTTCAACTTGACTGTTTGTGTTCCAAATATTTTCTCGTGTCGAAACGATGTTCGAACACTACGGTAATGACTTTTTCTGATGGTTTTATATAAAATACCTACTTTATGTACTGTATCGATATTGACCGCAATAATTGTAGGTACGGTTCCGACCTTGTTCTATTTCGTTAGTCTAGTTCACAAAGTACAGCGATGAGAAAAATATAGTTACCTTTTCCGCTCACAAAAGTGTTTTTGTTTATTCATAAAAGCGGCGTAGCACTAATCAGCTTAAAACAGCAAACAGACGGACATCTGTTGCGACTCTTCTTCAATACAACAATAAAAGAAACAATAGTGGCCGAAACACGTGGTCAGAGAGAATGGTCACCTGAATGTCTTTTGTTTCTAAATCCCAAACACATGGTCCACAAGACAAAAATAAGGGGTTTGTTCCCACGTACTTATCCTTTGGGCTCACTAATTAATAACAAAATGTCGGACTCCGATATGGAAGTAACCTCTTTAGGAACCCTCGTAAAACGATTATCAAAATGATTCCCCCGCATTCGAATCTCATGATATCATTCTTGGTTCCTTTTTACCCGTAAGTAATACAATTTAACGCATCGCTTCTCGCTCGGCTAAAGAATTTATGTGTCCGTCTGAGATATTGTATGTTGTCTTGTCTTCATGTATTGTGCGCCTATTTTATTTTTAAGACCTACGTTCGATATTTTAATGCTGGCAATAATTAACTGACCATAAACACTCTAATTTGAAATTGGAACATCATTGTCGATCTGTGATAGGGTAATAAATAAAGCGTTTTGTACACGGTTCTACATTTCCCTAATGACAAGCGGGCTTCTAAGCAACTAGTCTGTGCCACTCTTATATAGGTATAGTATAGCTATGCTATAGCACGTTTATTAAGGCTACCTGCACACGTACGCTTACGTCGACCGCTTTTTATGGGCTGTTTCGAGAGTCACTGTCGTGGGAACCGGCATATACTTAGGACCGGCCACAGCTGACCGAAATGCTATACACTCGATTAACAAATCGATACGCGCCGTATACTAACTTGCCATATTTGAGTGTGTACTATACAAATCATATTAAAGTATTTGACAAGCTTCTTTCGCTCCTTATTGGCTCACGATAAATCCACATATGAACTGATAAAACCGAGTTAGGATTGTCCGGGTCCGACAGCCTATTGGTATTCAAAAGGCGATAAAATTCGAAGTATTTACAGCGTTGAATTCGTCAAAACTATAAACGTAACGAAAGTTTAATTGCGAGCTCGTAAAGTTGAAAAGAGATAGAAAATGTGTTTTTGTCGGTGTGTGAAACGTTTTCTCGTATTGATTTCCATTAACGACAATAATCATTGTTATGAGACATGTATGTATCAGTTCCTATGCAAATGGCTCATTGTTCGTCCATGCAAATTAAGTTTTCATTCATGGCTTAATAAGCGACATCTGTCAGGAAAAACTGTGAATCACTCTGTTAAGAGTGATCAAATGAGGAATTAGTTGAAGCGCTGACCCTTGATATCCGGCGAAGCAGCTGCGTCTCCATCACATGCTTATTGTGATTATAATACTCGTCGCGTCGTCCGCCTTAAAGATTTCTACACGTCTATTCACGAGGCGACTCCATAGATCCAAAACAAAACTCTAGAGTAGTTCTAAAAACCTGTGTCGGTTTCGGTCCATAATTCATTCATATCCTTATATTCTTTTTATTTAGTTTTCTTGGCGTATTTTCTTTATTCGCGTCTCTATGCAAAATTAACTTCAATTACAGAACCAGATAAGTTGGCTTATTTGTGTGTCAACAACTTCTCAACGCTCGCTCGTTTAGTTCGTCATCTGTTTTCATTTCTCGTTCTCAATTTTCTCGTCAGCTTTTCTAAATAATTTAATAAATAAGATTATATGATTGGTCGTTGGATTGCTCAGGCTGAGTATCAATGTATGCCGTATGGCCGACCGGTTTTACGGTGAGATCAATATGGGTGATCATTTTTGCATGGCCGTAACTTGAGCCGCCCCATATCCCAGTTATAGCTTACGGCATCCGCAGGCGCCTAAAAGGTGTTGACACCTCCTTATCACAACTTAATCAATTTCGACTGCCGTTTCGCCTTATGTCAACAACAAATGTCAATAGCACTATATCTGATACGATGGTTCCTTATTTTTAATGCATGGCCGGTCTTTCGTTCGCCATAGTTTTATTGCGTTTGTATTTTCCAGTCGTATATTGAAGCAATTTGTGCCATCTGCCTTTACCCGGCTATGGCACACGTCCGACTACATTGTCGTAAGCTAAAGGAAATGTTTGGAATACTTGCCGCACCCACTAAAGGTCGCAGTTGCTTACAGATGATCACGTACATTTACTTACCTAGAGTAGGTTCTTTATTCATGGCGTTCTGTGCTTTTATTTTACCTGAGCGAGCAGAATCTCATCGTGCATAACGTACCATCATTATCCGCTTAATATTTATTCCATGTAGCTAGTGTAGTTTAGCAGAGCTGTTTTAAAAATAACAGCTCAGATTTAATGGAAACAAGATTCCTTTCTTGGCAGTCTGTGAGCGGTTTTGTTATTGCACAGATATATTTAAGTTGATTTGGTTGCGATGTTCCTTGTAATAATGCTGATGTTTCGTGTTTCAGGGTACCTTCTCGCTCATAGTCGAGGCGTGGCACGATACGAACGAGACGTCGAGATCAGACGGTGAGTCCTCATTCCAATACCATTATGATAAAAGGGTCATGAAAATCTTCAAACGCTTGTAAAATTCATATCACGTCGGTCACGACTCACTCGCATTCAGGTTTCACTGTAATTCTGGGTGTTTATCGTGCATTTAACGGACAGTATGTATATTTGAATGCTCATATTATCATATCGTGGAAGACAAAAATGTTCCCATGGTGTGGACGATTGGTGTTCCGAGCACGGCGCGCGGCGCGTGATTCGCTTCGCAATGCCCGCGCTATTCTAATAAACTCAGCCTTCTGTAGGACGAAAATTTAGTAGAAATGTTCTAATGTATTCAATGGCCGTTGACCGGCACCTAGACGTCGTCAACAGTACATAACAATTACATCCAAATTGCGCTGCGCTGTTCACGAGCGAACTTGACTAATCACCATTTGTCTTAACCGCATAATCAGGGAGCCATGTGCTCGACTTAAATGTAAGATTATTATCATAATACGATCGATTGGGCTAGTTCAGTTCGACGATGTCACGAGAGCTCTAAACGCCCAATAAAGAATCTTCAATTTACGCCGTGCATGCAACGTGGCGTGACCGAAAAAACGATCGGAACTGTAACCGCCATGCCCGTAAATACATCATCATGATAATTCGCGGCGTGCATCGATAACTCCTTGGACACGAAAAACAAAGCACTCGATGACTCGAGCAGACATACCTAAACGCGCCCGTCGACTCTAAAAATCATAAAAATGGCGGACGCAAATACCGCCCATTTCTTAATTAGATTCTCATCCCGCTGCACTCTGACCGACATAATTACTACTCCTGACCGAATAACCAAAAAACCGGTGATTTACTTAGGAGATTTAGAGGCGAGGTGTGTCTGCGGGCCGGTTTACCGAAAATCATTAGCGTCCACCGAATAGGACGGGTATATTTTTAATACGGCGGGAGCGATGGGCGTACCGGCTTACTACCGAGAAATGTTACCAACAGAAATCTAATCAAGCATAATAACAGGTTACCGCACCGTTTGTGTTCACTCACTATCGACTCTCCGGGTTAATGCTTTATTAAATCATATTCAGAGTTTCATCTTGGCAGCTGCATACCAACCGTTGCACAGAATCACAAAACTAATCGGCAAATCGACCCCTGAAACCTAAGAAACACTGAAGAATGGCGACGCACGTCTAAAGAATCCAATATATCATAGATCAACACGCGTCTCACTGACAATAAACGATTGTTGCCGGATAAAAAGATTCTTCGCTAAACAAATAACCGTCCACAATGGCTCTGCAGATCTTGGTGTCGCTCGTTCCTTCACCGAAATCTTTTGTGTACCGCCCGAGGCAAAGACCCACACCTGGCCGCTAACGGGCCCGAAACTTTGTTTACTCACTCGTTGGATGCTAAAAAATACACCAAGGAAGCCAAGGAATTTAGTTTACACTACATCTTTCGTCGTAGGGCTTGAGGGGTAAAAAATCACGGAAGACGCTCCGGAAGGCTCGATTTATGATGTAACAGGCGACGCGACGACGCTCTCAGGAAGCGCTGTCGACAGATGCTCAGCATATGCCTAGTAATAAGTGGGCACACTTCCAGTGTCTCGTCCTGTTTCTTTGTTTAAGCGTTTGTGGCCGAAACTGGAGAAAAAAGAGCGTGTGAAATGTATCGATAAGAGATTCGTAGAGCAATTACTCGTCTGGGGCGTAGCGCCTCGGGCCGGCCGCTACCGACCGGCTGGCCAGTCGCATTACACGACAAGATGCGATTATCGATACAGTTATGTTATGACGGCTGCTTATCTTTCGGCTGAGCAGTATTAGTCAACTGTAGACATGGCTCTGGCCTCGTGCCGTGCGGTTCCCAGAGTCATGTCTCTATGATTACTTGCTATGTTAATTGGCTTTCTCAAAGGTTAAGCGCGCCACGTCATCCTTCTAGAGATGTAAAGGCTGAGTTGCGCAATCCATCTCATTCAACGAATTCTTACCGCGGAACGGAGAGTACTAAACTACAGAGGATTTAAAACGTCCTTACGCGAATTCTCTAAATCAAAAGTGCTCTTTTATTTTGTCGAGTTGGCCACTCGAGCGGTCGAGTTGTTTATCAAACCGAAGACGCTCGAGGCGCTCTCAACGGATTGAAATACTCGATGAGAGGTTAGAAGTGGACAGTTTTATAAACAAAACGTTTCTGTCCGGGCCATTGAAGAGTCTGTTCCCACAGACCAGTAGACAACAGGCAGGTGTCGGAGACGAGTGGGTAGGACACATCGGCTCAGCTGCGAAAAACAGTTGATGAGCCGAGAATGGCCGAGATGGTGCGTCAAAGTTTCGATTTCGTTCGTAAACCTCCCACCGTTCACTAATTACAGCTTCGGATCCAGTTCCAGTAGACGTCGTCAATCTAGTCGCATAATGAATGAGAGCTGAAGTGGGTCGCATCCGGTGGACTTATTCATCGATCGATCGATCATCTTGGAGCATCGAGGACCCCAAATCGCGTTTTACAAACTCAAAACATCTCAAATCGTTTTCGTCCGCCTCCGTTATCCACCGACTCAAATTATCGGTTATTTCGCTTTCTTTTGTTTCTGTTTATAGCTGGATTTATTCTCGTTTTATTTGTATTGACCTCTGGGTCCGTAATTACACGTCTGCGCGGCCGAACACGTACCGTTCCAGTCTCGTCCTTAAATGTGTTATTTATTTGTAAATCGGTATTACATTAATAGATAGGGTACACCCTCATTTAATATCGTTACGGCGTCGAATTAGGATGATGGCTGTAATTTGTGCGGTTGTTTCTTTCCGAAGTTTCGACGACTGAGTAATAATAGAAGACAAAAACGTCCTGCAATTTTCCATCCAATTGTCTACTAGGGTTGCCAGTTTTTTCTTGTTGCTAATATATTGCTGTGATTTCGCGCAGCCCTGGACGGCAAGTGCTCGTTTGCCATAACTCTCGGTGCACTGGAACTAAATTGCGGCCGCGCTCCATTCCCACACCATTTTTCTAATTTCCAGCTCACTTTAATGTCTGAAAAAGTGAATTATCTACGAATTTATAACAAAGAAACGGCTTTAGCGAACTTTGAACTTTGAACTTACCAAGTTTAAAGAATCTTTCGGATATTACATTTAATATTTATTGAATCTAGCTGGTTATTGCATGCGCATTGCAGCCTTTTACTTTACGATGTTCGGAACGGGCCCCAGATCGAAACAAATTGATAGCCCTCCCGACTGATTGTATTTTGGTTAGGTTGTACACGGCATACGCGTTTTATCTTCTAGATTTATTGGGTAGATACGATCACTGTAAGCCTACACCGGCACTGTACCGGTGGATCGTTTATACTTTACCAATAACCAGTGTTATTCATTTCAATTATATCAATACTATTTTTGTTAAATGTATCTTTCTTTTCTAATAGATGGGTTGTTCTGTTCAGAAATTCAAACCTAAAGCGTCTTTCTCTCGCAGCTAGAAATTGTGACTAAGAAAGAATCGCAAAGCACACTGTGTAATGCCTAGACCGAATGGCATCGGTACTAGATCTAGAAATATCTAGGACTGTTCTGTTGTATGTTATTAACCCAAATCTCAAAGTAAATCTTCTAATTTTAAATGATATCCAACCACTCGTGATCGGCGATCGTAGATAACCAATTCTCATTTACTGTTCGTCTCTAAGACGAACAAAAGGCGCGATGGAGCATACGCTACGAAATTAGTAAGTTTTTTATGTACCTTTTAATTTTGTTTTGCGTCTGGTTTAATTTTATCTGCTGTCGGGATTACCGGCTTAGGAATGTATCCATCGATGCAATAAGAGTAAAAACTTTACACGCCAAGAAATAAATAAAACCGAGACGGGTTGCTGAGATTTCTACCCTAGGGTTCCCACTTACAAAAAATATGTAAAGATAAAATACAATGTCAATCTGATTGCGGTGAGTTCGGTCTGTCTCATTTCATTAGCTTTAATATTATACAATCTCGATATTCATTTTTAGAAGTTGAAAAAAAATGCTTTATAAAAATGGCAACCCTAAAACCGGTCATTTCTTGATGATTGGTTGTTTTAAATCAATTCAGTTCAGTTCTCAAGCTAGTTTTTGCAGGTTTATGTAACTTATCTAGACTAGTGTTCAGGAATGTTGTTGAAAAACTATTTATCAGGCGCCACCGACGAATAACAACAGTGATTCAATCGACAATGAGATCTCACGGTCGAATGCGGGCGTCAAATGGACACTTTACTATACCACCCTTTCTCACGATGATAAACAAATATTTATTAATCGTGACAAATCTCGGAGATTCCTTCGTCTCGGGAAGATTCCTTGATAAACTAACTGTTATTTTATATTTCAATGTTTTAAGACATCACGTAAACTGGCTTGTGACTTTTATTTAACCTGATATGGTCACTTTAATTAGCTCAACGACCAACATTAACACGAAACTTATTAATTCACTTGAGATTTTAATCTAAGGCTGAGTGTTTTACCCAAAATAATGACGTTCGTGCTTTTTATTTTGTGACTAAATAGGTATTTAATTTACTAACAAATACACTTAGCCCGAAACCAAAAGCCACAAATTAAACCCCAATCTAGCTTATCCTAGAAAGTGATTTATACATCCTACCTTACACATAATTGTGATTTTAAACACAATAATTAAACTTTTTAGAACGTAAAAATTCAAGTTCTTCAAACGAACCACAACCCAAATCTAGACTAACCTATAAAATTAGGTAGGTATTCCAAATATGTACGAAATTGACATCATAAAATTTTGTAAAGGTTGTTTGCACACGGCAATGTAGATTTTTTTGAGTTGGCATCTTCAATAACCTCAAAATATCTCTTTCCAGACACTCTAATAGCCCGTATGACGAAGCAGAGCATAGCCGACGTCGGCGGCCCCTGGGTCGATGAGGAACAACGGTGGCCGACAGGGCCTCAACTGAAACTGTCGTACCGAGTTATCTGCTCCCCTCATTACTACGGGTCCGGTTGTGAGGTCCTCTGTCGACCGAGGGATGACAACTTTGGGCACTACACCTGCTCTGCCAGTGGGGCTATAGTCTGCAAGCAAGGCTGGACGGGCGATTATTGCTCGAAACGTAAGTACATTATTTACTATTCAAACTTGTCTTTTTCGAACACGCACTAAATTTTTTTTATAAGTTCAACAGTCAAAAATTTTAATTTTGAATTAGGAAGTCAGATTTTTCAATAAATTCGTGAATGTTATGGTAACTTTAGAAAGTCAAGAGCATGCGAGTGATAAAAATATGTCCCAAAATGATGATAAATAGGCCATCCCATAATTTAGTTCATCCTCATTAAAATGCGTTGTCAATTTTTAGCTCAACATCCTTTCGGGCCTCTTGCATAGAAACACATAATGTTGTAATTATAATTCTCTGGCATACCTACATAATTTTTTTACGTAAGTAATAAAAATAGCTCGCACGCGCATTCGTCCTGTTTGCAAGTGTCCTTTTTGCCAAAGTCGATGTCGTGGAAGGGGTGCGAATGGTCGCTTGTAATTTCAAAGTTTAAAATTAGAACACGTTTGTTTTTTATTAGTTTAGGAATAGATTCCGTCTGACACGCAAGATACTAAATTAAAAAAAGAACCTATGTTGAACTTTTTTAGTATAAAAAAGAGGGTTTATTCTAGTTCCTAGTTGTCTTTTTCAAATGGACATGTGTTTTTCTAACCGGCGATCGCGTATTACCTATCAAAGGTGTTCTAGAAATAGAAACTGTCGTACTTATGAGATCATTTACGTGGCTTTATATGGAGAATATTACAGATGCCATGAATTAATATAGACACCTTTATTCACTTGTTCTTTTTACACACACGACGCAAAAAAATATACACCTTATTTTAGTTTTTTGCCACTGTATCTTGTTTCCATAATAATTACTACAAATTTATTATAAACTGCGATCCACATTTATTTTGAGGTTAGTTAATTAAAAAATTCCATACATTATTTTTATTTTATGACTCAACAATTCTTCTTCTTATCGTGTCACTGATTCTTTCGAACCAAGTGTGGTGAAAGGATTTTAAGTGCGCCTCGAAGAGGCTCCTTTCGTGCACTATCAACTAGCTAATCACGAAAAAACTCAACAATAACAAATGATTTGTGAATTCATAAGACATCAGCGTAGTTAGCAGAACATGAAACTTTATTCGACAATGAAAAAACCTACGATTGTTTTATATTTTTAATTGCCAATAAAGTTTTATGTTTAATTTAGATAATACACGCGTATGTGACTGTGGAAACAACGATACAACGCAAAAGCTTATTGTTTATGGTACATTAACTTTGACCGCCATTAATTAAATTTAATTTCGTTATTTATTCATAAGTTTATTACAATAGAATACTAATTAGATTAACAGTTCAAAAGTTTAAGTGCCCATTCAGAAGTATTTCTTTTCGAGTGTCAAAGAACTCATAAAAGCGTTACCTGTGAGAATGTATCTGATTGTTATCATTGTAATTAATTGATTAAGAAACTACATCAATTAAACACTTTTTTACCAAAATATTAAAAAAAAATGTATACCTAAAAAAAACAAAGTTAAAATTAATATAAAGTTTAACGCGGATTTTGTAACGAAATATTTTTTTAAACTGTATCTAAAACCTGCTTAAAACTGGAGATTGAATAATTTATTTTAAAAGACAAGCTACGTCTAGTATAATACGATGCAATGCTCCTCAATATACGAGAAAGCCATTATCGTAACTAAAAGATGACACGTCCAGTCAGTTGACCGTGCGACCACCGGTTTGTATGTTTGCACTCCAAAGTACCTACCTACACTACACTATAAACAAAGTACAACTCCATCGCTTTCTTATTTATACTTATCAATCGCTCATCTGTGCGCGGGTAAGGGCTTCTAGCTTAGGCTCATTACCCGACCATCTACATTAGGTTTTGGAATTACACAAACGTGCAACAGCCCGTGTGGTCCGTTCCCTCCTTCAATGTATAAACTAAGGTATAAACAAAGAATGGACAAGAGCGGACAAGACACGAATCGCTTTCTAATCAATCGTTTTAAAACGTCATCGTGTGTGACGTATGCGCATCGGGTATTGAAACAAAGCGGTGTGGAGATGCATTGTGCCGAGCGGATGTCTGTCGCGTCGCAATCTCGGCAGCCCCACCTGCCGCCGCGTTCCCACACTCCGGCGCCGCAAAAAACGCGCCAGAACGAGACGCAACACGCGCCGGAACGTAGCGCGCCGTCTCTCTCACACACCAGGGCTGCCACAGCCTCCACTCGACGAAACAAATCACGATTTTCTGGCGAGACCGAATTCAGGAAACGTGTGAAACGTTACGAACGATAACTTAGAATGTGTGAGGTAAAAGTTGCGAAGGTAACCCTATCGGCGATTACGAAAATGTAAAAGCGAGAGAAGCGGCCGTAATGTAATGAAAACAGCTCAGTGCGGTCGCACGCACTCGCCAGCCTCGAACCGGGTCAAAACACCTTTAAACGAGAACCGATCGAAATAAACTCCGCACTTGACCGTGTCACGAAGCTCCTCGCATCTGCCGAACGGTACCTCGCCTTCTGGGAAAGCTTAACGATCCCGAAAACTCACTTTGCATGTCTGCCAGGCATTATCCGACTCCAGGTTCGCTAATTATAGGGTAAACATCGAGAGGAACCCTTTACGGCTGCTTAATTTTGCCTAAATTGTAAGCGGTATCGTTCTCACGAATATTACCTTCTGTATTGTGAATCGCGAATCCCACGAGCTCCTTAATATCCGCTCCGAAGGCAGATGGGAAATAGGTAATGTTTGCTCACATGTGTGTGGAGCGAGGAGGCTGTCGCCTACCTGCCTCGGAGGCCTGCCCCGGGACCTTGGTCGCACTGCGGCACGCTAGCCTTTCATTAGAAATCGATACTGTTCATTGATAATAATTAATAGCTCTGTTGGAACGTAAAACATCCACCCGCGGCTCTTCCGTGCCCACTTACGGGCCAAATTGCTTTTGGAGTGTAATTTTTACTACCGTTCTACTCCTGTCTCGAGAGTCAGATAACGTCAGCTTCAAGAGAGAGTGCTCTGAAGTGCGCTGCACTCGTCTTCTGTCTTTGATCTATCTTCAGAGCCGGCCATGGCGCCCACCAAACTCTTAATGAACCCCATAAACTTTTATTCCTCTGAATAAACGTGAATAAACGCATGTGAATTCTATTCAACTAAATAAACGGCATGAGAAACGATTGTTTTAAACGTCTTATATTATTTGCGAAAGTGTAAATGCAAAGCTAGTGAAAGCCGGATTATGTTGTTTTCAATTTCCTGCGTCGGATAAAAACGGTAAAGTTTGCCGGAATGGACGGGAAGCGAGCCAAATGCCAATTTGGTGGAAGTGGGCTTTAAGCGGCTTTGTGAGCAAGTTTGGGAGCTTTACGCTCGAGCTCAAACCTATAATAGTCTGGACCGAGAGGGAAGATAATCCCCTATTTCGATCGAGTCTGAGCTCCGATTCCGCACTAACTCCTCTCTAGATTATTAACTCGTCGCTTCCTCGTTTTGATAACTTATAAGCAGCTGCATTTGCATTAGTCTACGATCAAGATGGCGTCTAGTATTTTTCTAGTTAGGGGAATAGTAACGGTCGAGCGGCGGTTATACTCCCCGCGCTATCTTCCCCTTTGTATTCGCTCCGATAACTTGCCCATGGGCACCCGACCGATGCGACTTGTACTACAGCACACTTCTTATTACAATACACCTTTTCTACGTTTGCTATACATTACCGTACCACTTACCAATACTTTATTCTTTCTTATTCGCGCACGTCAATGCACTTTGAACGTTTCGTACCGAACGCAATTTCTCTAGATATAACAAAGTTACGTCAGGGTAAGGTTCGCTGCATCGAACGTTAATCAAAAACTTAACGATGCGCACACATTATACCGGCGATACATCAACTCGAAGCTCAATATCCATCTTTATGTATCTTTCAAATTCATTTTAAAGCTAGCTAGGGATCTGAAACGATTTACGAAAATATATGGTCGTTGTCGCGACCTCGCCCCTACGCGGCACGCAGGGACGCTAACGAACCTCTCTCTTTGTAACGCGCCGGGTCCTTTGCGAATCCGGGTGCACACATAGTAGTTCTCATCTAAGATTAATACGACCCCTGCGACCATTTACGATTCTTTTGTGCCGAGTGCTAACGAATGTTTTCTTATTGTTGCAGCGCGCTGCCTGCCCGGCTGCGACTCGGAGCACGGCCACTGCCTCAAGCCCGACGAGTGCATGTGAGTATCCACTTCGCACCCGTGCGCTAATTCCCCGACAATGGCCGCGCCGTCGTCGGTCAGCTCATTAGTCGCTCGTTATCACGTGACTTACGAAGCTCTTCCTTTCCAGCTGCCACTCGGGCTGGGTGGGCGAGCTGTGCGACCAGTGCGAGCGGCACCCGGGCTGCATGCACGGCACCTGCTCGCGTCCCTGGGACTGCATCTGCGAGGAGGGCTGGGGCGGGCTGTTCTGCAACCAGGACCTCAACTACTGCACCAACCACAAGCCGTGCCTGCACGCGGGCACCTGCCACAACACCGGCCAGGGCAGCTACACGTGCGTGTGCCCCGCCGACTACACGGGGCCCAACTGCGAGCGCTCGCTGCACTCGTGCGCGGTGCGGCCCTGCCTGAACGGCGGCGCGTGCGTGCCGGACGAGGGCGGCGAGCTGGCGTGCGCCTGTCCGCAGGGGTACGAGGGCGCGCGCTGCGAGACGCGCCGCCTCACCTGCGCCGACCGGCCCTGCCAGCACGGCGGCGTGTGCGAGCCCAGGGGCAGCGGCTACGTGTGCGGCTGCCCGCTCGGCTTCGGCGGCACCGACTGCGCCGTGGAGGCGGACCCCTGCGCCGCGGGGCCCTGCCGGAACGGCGCCGCCTGCTCGCGCGCTGGCGACGGCTTCCGCTGCACCTGCCGGACCGGCTTCCGCGGGAACCGCTGCGAGATCGACATCGACGACTGCGCCGGCGTTACTTGCGAGCACGGCGGCACCTGCGTGGACCTGGTGGACGGGCAGCGCTGCCAGTGCGCGCCCGGCTTCCTCGGCGCGCGCTGCGAGACCCGCGTCGACCTCTGCCTCGCCAAGCCGTGCGCCAACGGCGGAGAATGCCTCATCATGGACAACGACTACGAGTGCCGATGCCGGCCGGGCTTCGCGGGCAAGGACTGCAGCATAGATGTCGACGAGTGCGCCTCCTTTCCATGCCGGAACGGAGGCACGTGTCGGGATCGCGTCGACGGTTACCACTGCGCATGTCTTCAAGGCTGGAGCGGGAAGGCCTGCACGGTATCCTTAGCTGAGTTGGAATCGAAACGAGCGGGGGGTCATTTGCGCCGCGTGGGGGAATCGATGGAGGAGGACTCGCTGCCGGCGGGTCGTCTCGCGTGGATAGTGGGCGTCTGCGCGACGGTGCCCGCGCTGGTGCTCCTGGCGCTGGTGGCGCTGGCCTGCGTGCGGCGGCGGCGCAAGCGGCTGGCTCGCGAGGCGGACGCGGAGGCTCGCGCGCAGAACGCCGCGAATGCCGGCGGTCACGTGATCCGCAACACGTGGGGGAAGTGCGAGGCGCCGGCGCCCGAGTGCCAGAACGCGCACAACCAGGCGGCGGAAGAGTGCAAGCGCAAGACTCTCAACACTGAGAACGCGAGGCTGTTGGCCGCACTCGACCCCAGGCTGTCGAGACTCTCCACTGACTCCGCGTATTGCGCTAATAGGTAACTATCTGATCTACACTTTATTATCCCCAAATACTACTTCAAACTAACACCAAGTTTAAGTGAACCTTGTAAAAAAATTAATTCTCGTCATAGTCACTAAACATCTTAGGATCTTTGCTCAAATATCTTACTTCTAGAGTCGAAATAGCATCCTTAAAGTCCTTCCACCACGCTGGTTCGAAAGGACTAGTGACATGATAAGAAGATCCTTAAAATGCAGAGATTCTAAGCAAGTATTTCATAGTTCCCTATCAAAATTCCAAAAGGCACATAATCTAATAAATGTTTTCTTTTCTTTCCAGCGATACGTCGTTAGTGAAGCGAGGGTTAGAAGGCGGGGGGGTTTACGTGTTAGATGACCACTGCCTTCCGCCAACATTCGCGACGCAAGTGTAGTGAACAGACACATCGCAACGCAAGTGCAGTGAAATGACAATATCTATTTATTAAAAGGACGCTTTTGCGATCCAGGCTGTGGCCTAAGTGTAAATATAGAACTATTTGTATAGTGACACCCTGTATAGACAGCTAGATTTAAGCGTTCGATGTATTTATTTGGCGGTTCGTCTGTGTGTACATAGGCGGGATGAATCGCAACACCCTTGATCGGTGCGTATGCCCACGATTGCTACCGGCGAGATACGAAAATTCACTTCTTTTCAACCAAAATTCAATGAATTTGATTCTTTAATAAAATACACTATTTAAAGACATTTTCCTTTGTAATAATAAGAGCGATTATTCTTAATTCATCAAAATTAATCTACTTCCTCATCTCGGCTGAAACACCATCTGAATTCAAAATTACATTTATTAAAACATCTCTCAAATTAAATTTAGTTCAGAAAGAGTTTTTCAAAATCTTCTTCATTGCATGTTCTTTTCTATTTCTTCTTTAGATTTTTTATCTCGCATTGAGGGTAGCCGACAATCGTGGGTAAGGACCGTACGCATCGGGGTTAGTGGCATGGTCCACGATCGATCTCTGTAAGCTGGCGTTAGTGCGGTTCGCTGACGTGGATACTGGGCCTTAAATCCTCTTACATCCTTCTTTTACCTACTTTTTCTCTTATACTAAACAAATCCTCGAATTACAGCCTTCTGACGGAACTCCAGACTATTTTAGTGACGAAATTAATAGTTGTTATCAATGTAATCGGCAACTGACGAATGTTATATCGAAAATTTATACATTGTGTATGTTTTATATTGTTGTATATCAGACAACAACCTGTTGTATTGTAAATCATGATTCTGGAATTTCATCAGAATGACGTATTTCATTCATCTTTTTCGGATTTTAAGGTCTCAGTATCGTTTGTGTAAACTGACACTACCCTATCCAGACTCGCACTTGGCCAAACCGTGCGTTTAGACAAAAACTACGCGAATCGAGCGTACTAGTTTTGTGATTGACTATATTTGTTCCTATGATTTTAATACTGTTAAATCTGTCGATTTTTTTGAAAATTGACTTAGATTTTTCTACATAAAGGTTAGTTTGGGTTGTCGGTTAGAATAGAAACGTTTCTGTTCAACCGAGGCCTTAATCCTCGCAGCTAATGATGCACGCGATAAAAGCAGAGTTAATACTTACTTGAACCTACACATAGTAAGATTAAAGAAATATCGATTCATTCCCAATGACTTAATATCTAAGTGTTCATTCTACGCAGTGCCTTGATCCATAATTTCTTTAGTTGTTTTTTATAAAATCTTTGTTGATTCGGCTTTTTTCGCGTGCAAATAGTTCTTGGTCACAAAATCATCACGCACGTAATTAGTCCATAGTATATCTGTACTTATAAGTAAAAAGTTTCGAAAGCTAAGTCATTTTGTATAAAACAATTAAGTTTTAGACATGTAAGTATATCTCCATTATTGTAAGATTACCGTTTATGGTCATCAGGCAACATAGGATTATTTCTGGTTGTTTTAACTTATTTATTTTAAAATATCGACCCGTTTTTGACGCCATGCATTTTTTTTGGAAAATGTGTGACGTTGATAGGGCGAACTCTAGGAAATAATTTATGTGAAATTGCTTTTATATACTTGTAGATAGTATTATTTGATAAGTGATAATTATTATGTCTTGTCTCTTATGTTGCCTTTTGCACCCGAGTAGAGTTTGTAGAGTAATGGACAAAATTTACTATATGTAGAACTATAATTAATAGACTGATCATAAATGTTATGTAATGTTAGAAGATGACAAATGTAAGCTAAAAGATGTCAAGACAGAAATGCCCAGTCGATATTATAATAGTTTTTGTACTTAATTGATTGCAGATAATTCAACTTTCATTTTTCTTTCTGAGAATTTTAATAAAGTAAGCTTATTAAATTGTTATGATTTCCATTCCGCACAATAAAATGACAGTATTTTATAATTAATTTATACCACATTTATATATGATTGTGAATTCTTATTTTTTATTGAAATCATGTTTATTTTTTGAATGTAGGTTTACAATTGACTGATGATTCTAAATTGACTATGTATTAGTGTGTCGGATCCATGTATCTTTAGAAATCATGAATGTATTAGTGCTTTGATGTGTGAGTATACTGAAAGATTAAATTTCAAATCATTCCATTTCTTAGGTTTAACTTTATGATTCTTATTTTTAATTTCTCTATTTTCTTAGATATTGTTTATTTTGCATGCGTATCCAGTGATTATTTTCGTATCTTTTTTGAAATCCTTGAGGGGCTATTTTATGTATCTGTCCGCGGTGCGTTACTTTTTGGTATATTCACATTTTCTTTCTATTTCAAAAGAAAAATGAAAGCAACTTTCAATACATGGAAGTAACCAGTAATTCCATAGTTTTTATCCGTAATAAAAGTCATAATATTGTAATGATATTGCGGTGATAAGCATAGAGTGTTGGAGTGAATGGATAAAATGTTAATAAACAATTGTTTACAAAAGATTAAAATATGCATTTTCTTTTAAACCCACCTTGTAGGTCAGAGTGCCGAGTCTCAGTGGCGCTAACAGTATCTTGTGTAATGCTAGAGTTCCAGTTACGCCCGCTAGGGGGGGCACTTTATCGTAAATCCATAAAACCGACATCGCATTACAAAAACCATGAGCGAAACTCTGGCTTCTACTTTAGAGCTAATGTAAGAACCATGACCACAGAGAGAGCACAGAGCCTATGGCGCATCTGGACGATTTTGCGTGTGTTTTGTAGTAACACTCGAATGCGTGTGGGCTCAACTCAGCATTTTGTTTCTGCTTGGCCCTGAGACCAAAATCTGTGACCAGAATAATGAAGTGGAGAACTTTTGATTGTTGTGTGTATTCAGGGACTTCGATCAACAACCAAGAAGATTCGAAAGATAATTCGCCGATGAAGATCTAGGAGTTATACATACCTTATTATTTTAGACATACTATTATAATAACTCTTTATTGATTGAGTTTACTACACTTAAGGAAATCACAAAGTTAAGTGGAAGGTCGCGGGTTCAAATCCCGCTCGGCTCTTAACTTTTGGGACATTATAAAAATACTATTATAGTTTGTAACCTGTTCTTCTAGGCTTGGTCGCGTTGGAACTGGCACCTAGCTTTAAGACGTTTAAAGTGATCCTTGCGATCATACTGAATAAACTTTTTTTTACCTTCTTTATCTACCAAATCTTAATCCTACATTCTGGTGTTTTAGATTTTTCTCAAGGGGACCCTAACCAAAAATAAAAAAACAGAAAATATCTTATAACTTATTTATTTGGTTATAATTAATTCACTATTTACAAAATACCGTAATCTTAAAACTGTCTTATAATAAATTTAGATTTCTAATGAAACTACACAAATTTGTCAAAATACATTTAAAACCAAAGGTTTACCGCGAAAACAGACTTATTTACTACCTACGAAGTTACAATGCAAGATGCAAGTCAGCATAACGGTCAACCACCAAAATCAAGTAAATAGATCATTTCAAATTGAAACATTGAAAATTCTACTATCTACCTTTCCCGGAAACCCCGAAATGCATTTTCTTATATTAGTTAAATCCGTGAGATACCAAAAAATTAAGTGCGTAAACTCTACGTGACTCCAATGAGGACATTACAACATCTACTTTTAACTTTTTCTATTTGGTAATGAAAAACAAAATTCATATTCAATGAAAACGGCGGTTTACAAAGCAAATCTCTAGCCAACATTGAAGACACTTATTTCTAGTAAAACTATTTTTAACATTATTTTGACAACTGACAGGTCACTTTTAGGCGCAGGCCTTCAAAAATGGGGTCGGGCGCGGACATGGCAAACTGCATGGAAATAAAGAGCAATTTTAGTAATGTGCCTAAGTTGGATATACTAATTTGCACTTTATTTTCATGCATTTTGTCCGCCCGTGTCCGACGCCTTTACGTGTTACCCGCGCCCTAAAGCTGGAATTAATGTGATCTGCGCCATAGAGCTGAAATTAAATGTCCAAGCTGTGGTTTTGTCACAGAATCACAAATTGTCTAAAGCAATCTGTCAGTAATGAAAAATAATGCAAGTAGTAAGTGATTATAGCTAGTTTAGTCGCCACTGCGGGGCGAGCGATCGGCACTCGCGCCGCGCTCTTTTTTAGCGGTGCCATTCTGGCGGGGCGAGCCAGAACGAGAGCGGGAACGGTCGCGGGATCCAGAGCGGGAACGGGAGCGAGAGCGGGACCGGGAACGAGAACGGGACTTGGTCTTAGGACGACGTTCTTCGTCGCGCTTGACGGACGCCTCTTTGCTGCGCGAACGGGACCTCTCCCTGAGAAAAAGAAACGTGTTAGAAAGGAAACTCTGGAAGAGTGTAGTAATGTTTGTAATTTGTCATCAGATTGAAAATTATCATCAAGGTATTCAGCCCCGAAAGATGGTCAAAATAGTATCATCATGAAACTAAAAAATGCATTCTGCAAAACATTCCTCATTTGAATATGTTGCTGATGTTTTTGGTTGAATCATGCAACTGATTTGAATAACATTATTAATTAAAGCGTTTTATGGACACACTTCTAGTAGTATACGTAATTTTAAAACTAAAGTGCAATACACGTACGTAGTGTGATTCGTTTGGAACAAGTTACCCAATTATAAAACACACAAAGCATGGTGAAAAGCAAACAAAAATGTTAACAAACTATCGATGCAGTGATACAAAAACTAAGTAAAACCAACGTTAATCACATGTATCCTCACCTTTTGACAGCAGGGGCTCTTCGTAGGCGGTAAAAAATGAGAGTTACAACATTAAAACTGTGCGATCAATGTACATTTTATGTTACACAATACATTTTGGTTGTTATCATTATGCCAATAGGTTTCAATCAGGACATGTCTGAAGATGGTGCTTTGAGTTGGATAAGGTCATTTTTCTTGAATCACGGGTTTGTTAGTTGTTGGGCTGGCCAAGTGTCTTTTGAATACGTAATTTTCTGTAAGTGAATTTGCTGTTTCCTCTCTCTGTTTAGAGAGAGGGAGAAAAAGCGTTAAATTAAGACTCAACTAGTTAGTTACTCTAGATATCGAATGTTTCTTAGCAATTACTTGACGACTTAGCCGGTCCAAGAAACATGTTATATCTCAAGTGATATGATAAAGAAAAATAACCCCAGCAAGCACAACCGTCAGATCAAATTGACAGCACATAAACTCACTTGGACTCGGCCTTAGGCGACCTGGACTTGGATCTGGATGCAGAGCGTCCGTTCCTGTCTCCAGACTTGGACGGGGAGCGAGAGCGCCGCGGCACGGACCGGCGAGACTTGGAGCGACTGCGGTCCTTGGAACGGCTGCGGTCCCTACGCGCCGCCAGGTTATTAGGGAACTACGGTACTTTACGGATGGGATGCTGGTAGTGCCAGGAAATTTCATAGGATACTTTTGGCCATACACGCCAGTCTGGAGTTTTAGGGCGAGTTTCCACTGACGCGCAGCTGGACGGAGTGAACCGTGAATTGGCCAATAATAGTGCTGGAAATCTCTCCACTGCCGCAAGCTCCGTGTCAGTAGAAACGCACCCAACAGTCCTTCATCACATTGGAAGGCAGTTTATAAATAGTACATCAAATTGGCACATGTGGGAGAATATTTGACCATGGCCAAAATGATCATGTTTGGGTAAAAACGGAATTTTGAGGGACTCAGCTTGGAATGTCAGTGTATCTTGTTAATTAAACAGTATTCCTGTCAGTGTCTTGTGAACTTTCCGTGACTCAGGCGCCAAAACTAGCGACAATGATTAAAAAAAATGAGTTCCTGCCGCTACATACAGTTTCCATCCGTAAACCTTTTTAAACTACAAACCGTCTTAGCGCGAATTTCTGATTCAATAACTATCGTTAACTGCAAGCCCCAAGGAAATAATGCAAAAGAATAGGGACCTTATTCAAAAGACTTTCCATAATTTATCGAGGTTTTTAATTCAAAGTCAATTTTAACTTCTAGAGTCTATTTTGAATAAGGTGTCAGGAGTCACAAGTCAGAAATTCATGTAAGGTGGGTAGGCAATAAATATTGCACATCGGCTCCGTAGAGCGCTATCTCTTTCTGACGCACACTACGCTATGAAGCCGAAATTAACCGAGTGCAATATTTATTGCCTATAACTGTAGATAGCATTCTGTAAAAAAATCTTCAGCCATTTTTATGAATGTTGAAGAAAATTTTGCAGAAACGAATACTTATAATAATATACCTTCTAAGCAAAACCTTCAACATCAATAAAAAGAGTACCAAGGCAAGTACTTACGTCTGCAAGTTTTGCTCAGCGCAAGACTTTACGCACCTAGCCAAAAACAGTGTGTTAATTTTTATATGTACATGCTAAACATCGGTGGTCATTCTTAAGGTCTCCACCCACTACAACGTATCATACCATGACCGTGCTATGAACGTATCAGACACGTATCGCCACCGGCAAATTATTCTCGCCGACAATACTTGCCGCTCTATGCATGGCACGCAACGGTGCTGTTCGGTGACGGAACGGGCTAGTGGGCATTGTCTCATACTTTTAAATATAATAGTACATTATTGCAAAGGCAGCGAAATAGGCAATTGCAGGTCGAGTATGAGTTTGAAGGCCGAGCCGCAGGCGAGGACTTCAATGATACGAGACAGGCAATTGCCATTTCGGCCGAGGTATATATAGTGCTTTTCTTAAAAAAATGCAAGGAAATAAAAAAAAATAATACACAATAAATTTATTTTTTACTATCCAATTATCAACGAACTCCGCTTTACCGCCAATTTTTTATTTTATTTTACAGTTTGTGCCGAAAGCTAAACGCATCTGTGGCTATACAGCCACGAGAACGCAATGTGTACGATAGATGAAAGAGTTCTAAATTCAAACAGCACACCGTTTCATACAACATTGCCGGAGCGAAAACGCGCCGGGAAGTGATTTTGGTTTTTCAGTCTACGTAAATATGATACTTCGCGTGTTCTATATTCAAAAGTAATGACAATATTTCCGCGCATGTTTAAGAAAAGAATATTTTTTTGTCTGACACGTTCATAGCACGGTAATGGTATGATACTGTGTAGTGGGCAAAGACCTTTAGTTGTATAAGTTGGGAAAGCATGCATGTTTTATGCAAGATTTTGGAAAAACAGATTAGAATTTATAGAAAAGGCCTTTTCATCTATTGATAGATGATTTATATAGCGTAAGGGGGCAACTGGTGATTACTCAAGCCCTACTTGCGAGACGATATAGTGCCTAGGATAGGATTTTAGGGCTTGCCCAGCACCTATAGCATCCTGAGAACTTAGTCGGCCTAATCCACACACATGGTCAATATGTACATTGGAGTTAATTTATGTTTGAAATAGATATTACTCGTTACAAATTGCATAACCCATTGTTAACTCTTAGCTAAGCGTTACTATTGCGAATTATAAAGTTTTATTATATATTTAATTTAATAACCGAATTATAGGACAACTATGGCAGTTCTAGATCTAAATAACCACAAGCATATCTAAAAGTAACCCACATAACGTAAATAAATGAATTGAATAATAATAAATATCCTCTCAAATGCGTCTGTACTCAAGAGTGTATGCAACCAAGTTTCCTAACAATGTTTTCCGTCTCGTTTTATAGCATGGTATTGCAATACACCCCTATTTTGTAAATTCAGAAAAAAATAGAAACTATTTTCATTTAGCCTCTTTTAGAACGGTCTTTATTTTTTTCTGATAGCTTCAAAATAGGGGTGTACACAATTGCCCCCTGTGTGGACATTATGATTAGAATACAAATGTCCCTACTATTTCCTGCTAGGAATACAATCATGTTAAATAATACTTAGGTCTATACCCAAAATCCCAGTGCATTTACAACATTTCGTTACTAAATGTTGTTTTCGTTTCGCCTATGTGTCTCTTTCTTTTGTATGGAAAAATGAGACAACAACTGTAACTACGTAACGTATTTTTGCTGTCTCATCTTTTGTCCATACAAAAGACACGTAGGCGAAACCAAAACAACATTTGGTAACGAAAAATGGTAGCTAAACTCGGACTTTGGGTACAGGTTTGATATCAAGGTTCTACACAACACTTACCTTGCGCTACAGAAATAGTAATAAATATAAAAAATAAGCTATAAATGTGGACTTACTTGGAACGAGAGCGCGACCGCGACTTAGCAGCCGGCGACTTGCTCTTCGGACGCGACTTGGAGCGAGAACGACTGTCAAAGATATTGAAAATTAGTTAAGGTGGGAAAGTATTTGAGGGTAGAAATGACCGATGGAATGTCATCAGTAGACAAGTAATCATCAAGCTTTTCAGCCCCGAAAGATGGTAAAGATATAGTATCATCATGAACAGTTAATAAGATTTCATCAAAATGAGCACTTTTTAAATAAACGATTGTTATGCATAATTATATGGAAGAAACGTGAATCATTCTTCGTCCTGGAATCCTGTTTTCGTTAAAAAAAATTTACTTTGCGAAAATCCAAGATGGCGGCTGCTGTGGCGGCCATTTTGTCAAAAGTTGGAAAATATGCTTTTTTTCAAATCCATTTTTTAGGTAGTTGGCAAAAGTGGTTCCGTCGCGAAAGATCAGCGCAGTGTGTAGTTACAGTTAGTGTGTGTCGTAATATGAACGCGGACATTTCTAATCATGAAGACCAGGTGAGGGTAGTTGCAACTGCGACTGCCTCCGCTTCTCGACGGTAACTCCAATGAGCTTCAGTCTGCTCGCGACCACTGTTGTAACACGGTCGAAACGTCGGAAAATAATAAAAGTAATCGCGACAAATACCAGTTTCTTCCATATAATTAGTATTTATTATAATGTCTGTTTAAGTAAAGGCAAATTCTGTGTCAACTTTATACGGTCAAAAGTGAGGTTAGGATACCTGCGTGCACAAGACGTGACTGATGCGATCTCGACTCGAGAGACTCGAGCGAATATCGAACATTCGACGCGCATTGACGCCACGCAGATCATACTCACGGCTAACATCACATCGGTTCCGGTCACTATACAGTCGACTCTCGTTAATTCGAAACTCGAGGGACTCTTAAAATATTACGAATTATCGAGTGTTTGAAATATCAAATGGTAACCTTTTCTCTACTTTTTCGATTAACTTCTTTTCAGCAATCGCCAAACATTTATACTTACTAGGGCTCATAACTAATACAAATTTTATAATCTGAATGCCAACGAAAGACTAAAGGCCTGCCGCACACCTAGTTCGCTGGCGGTAGCGATCAGTGAAACGCTGTCAAATATCGCTGTCAGATTTGAGATTTGACAGCGATATTTGACAGCGTTTCACTGATCGCTACCGCCAGCGAACTAGGTGTGCGCAGGCCTTAACAGTAACTGAAACATAACTAGACAAACCAATTCGTGCGGAAGTGTGTGTCAAATAAGTCAAACTAATCATAGCAAAAACAAACGTTGATACAAAGGCTCAACAAACAAACGCGTTGTCGCAGAATGTATGTACTCTTTCTTTCTGCAAGTTTCGAGAATTGTCGAGTGTTGAACGCCGATGAGTTTGAATTAACGCGTCATTTTGTTATATAGCAATGATTTTTTCATACGAATTATAGATAGTGCAATTCACGATGACGCGCCCCTCGCGGGGTGCGGGGAGTTTGCTCCGAGCGGCAGTCGCGAACCGTAGTCTATTCATTGTAGTGTGCGTGTGCACTCATAGGTAATTAGTGTGTACCGATAACACTCAAACATTGACGGAAGCTTGCACACATATACTATGAGGAATAGTGGGGCGCGCCTTCGTGGATTGCACTATCTATACCAAGTGCATAAAAATGTATCGATTTAGTTCGAAATATAAAGAGATTTTGTAGGGAACTCGTAATAACTTTGAATTATAGAGAGGTTCGAATTATCCCAGGTTTGAATTAACAAGAGTCTGACTGTACCGGGTCGCAGTATCCTCTCCACCAGACGTCCATGAGACCAATTTGTTTGTAATCAAGCAAGATCAGGCTAGAAAAACAAATATGACAGTACAAACCTTCAATCTTCAATCCGACGATACGACATTCAGCTCCATGTGACTGTTATTACCTGAATCTTATGACGACTGCGGCAGCAACTCAAAAATCTGTGGGTTGATTGCGTCATTCTGTTGCTATCAAAAGTATCATACTAACAGTAACAGCGATCATGTAGCTTGTTGCTATCATTGTTGGACCGCTATTTGTTGCAACACTAGTTTTACAACATGAAGTTCCTATTCGCCATTTTGTTTATTACGTTAACAGTACAACTATCAATGTCTCTCTTTCATTGACACAAAATCTATATCTTTTATTTCTTTCCTCAGCAAGTAAATATTTAATAGCTACATCGAGCTACGATATTTGTTGTTTTGAAAGCGATACACTGGGGGGTAGATAGTGTTGTGTGGATTATGTAGATATTGACTGGCCTCTCAGCTTGGTAGTAGCTCTGCCTTCTGCGCCGTAGGTCGTGGGTTCGATCCCCACCGAGAACAAATATTTGTGTGGTGAACACAGATGTTTGTTCTCTGTCTGGGTGTTATATGGTATTCTAGTATGTATTTACAAAAAAAAATGTAAGTAAATATCAGCTATATGGTTCCCATAGCATAAGCTCTGATTAGTTTGGGGCTAGATAGTGTTGTGTGGATTGTCTATAATATATCTATCTATTCAGCCTGTATGCACCCACTGCTGGGTATAGGCCTCCCCCCTAATACACCACTCTCTTCGGTCCTGTGCCAGTCTCCGCCATTGCTGCCCAACTACTCCGACAATGTCATCTGTGTCAATGTCGCTGTGCGTATAAATAAATATTAAATAAATATTGCAGACAAGCCACACAACACTATTTAGCCCCAAATTAAACCGAACTTGTGCTATGGGAAACAAATAGCTGATATAATACTTAAATAAATTTTTTTGTAAATACATACTTATAATACAATATGACACCCAGGCAGAGAACAAACATCTGTGTTCACCACACAAATATTTGTTCTCGGTGGGGATCGAACCCACGACCTACGGCTCAGAAGGCAGAGCTACTACCAACTGAGCTGAGGCCAGTCAGATAGAAGATGGTCGTACGGTAGTTTGACATTATATTCATATTCTATCTTATCTTATTTTGTAATTATCAAATATGAAATCTACACTAGAGTGTAGCTAAATTTATATTTTTCTATTACTGTATTTAAGTTTTAATTTTTTCTATTTCCTATGTTGACTTATAATAATTATTATCAATGATGACTTATGACGGTTTTGATAGCAACAAAATGCACAATCAGCCCGCAGTTTCATCTGTATCCAGGTCCAGGTTGTGGCCGAGTGAATGCCGTGTGTTACCTGGAGCGACGTTCGCGCGACCGGCTGCGACTGCGGCTGCTAGATGAACGGGTGCGACGGCGGGCAGACCTTCTATCCTCCACCAGGCGGATGCGGCGGCCGTTCAGCTCCGTGCCGTCCAGCTTCTCGATAGCCGCGCGCATGTCAGAGTGGGACGCGAATTCTACCACGCTGGAAGGGAAGACCACTGTTAGGATGGTTTGGGATGTGGTAATTTGCATGATAGAGCGAAGAGTCATCAGTAGACAAGTTATCATCAAGGTATTCAGCCCCGAAAGATGGTAAAGATATAGTATCATCATAAACAATATTTATTTTGAATTATCTATGTGAGCACAGCTTCTCTATAGCCGCGCGCATGTCCGAGTGGGACGCGAATTCTACCACGCTGGAAGGGAAGACCACTGTTAGGATGGTTTGGGATGTAGTAATTTGCATGATAGGAAGTGTCATCAGTAGGCAAGTTATCATCAAGGTATTCAGCCCCGAAAGATGGTAAAGATATAGTATCATCATAAACAATATTTATTTTGAATTATCTATGTGAGCACAGCTTCTCTATAGCCGCGCGCATGTCCGAGTGGGACGCGAATTCTACCACGCTGGAAGGGAAGACCACTGTTAGGATGGTTTGGGATGTAGTAATTTGCATGATAGAGGGAGAGTCATCAGTAGACAAGTTATCATCAAGGTATTCAGCCCCGAAAGATGGTAAAGATATAGTATCATCATTAACAATATATATTTTGAAATATCTGTGAGCACAGCTTCTCGATAGCCGCGCGCATGTCAGAGTGGGACGCGAATTCTACCACGCTGGAAGGGAAGACCACTGTTAGGATGGTTTGGGATGTAGTAATTTGTATGATGGGGAGTGTCATCAGTAGACAAGTTATCATCAAGGTATTCAGCCCCGAAAGATGGTAAAGATATAGTATCATCATAAACAATATTTATTTTGAATTATCTATGTGAGCACAGCTTAGTAACATGAACCATCAGAAGATAGTACCGTCCAGCTTCTCGATAGCCGCGCGCATGTCCGAGTGGGACGCGAATTCTACCACGCTGGAACTTCTGTTAGGATGGTTTGGGATGTAGTAATTTGCATGATAGGGAGGGAGTGTCATCAGTAGACAAGTTATCATCAAGGTATTCAGCCCCGAAAGATGGTAAAGATATAGTATCATCATAAACAATATTTATTTTGAAATATCTATAGTAATGCTTTCTGCACAGTTTAATTTAGTAACGTAAAGCATCAGAGGATAATTCGTTTGTCACCAAATACATTTAAAGCCTGCGCACATCTAGGAGGATTTCGGAAACGCTGCCAAATATCGTTTCATATTTGACAGCTTTATCACTAACTAGCAGCCCGTCCCGGCTTCGCACGGGGTAGACAATATTGTTGTACATTATTTTGTTCTATCGCTAACGCTAATAGTTTCGGCAGCGCATTCGACGAAAGACATTTTAAGACTCATTTTTCTACACCTTCGGTTACATTGTTCAAATTTTACCAAGGATCCCAAATTTTTTTCAAAATGAAATGTAGCCTATGACAAATTGGAAGAATGTAGCATTCTATTGGTGAAATAATTTTTTAAATCGGCCCAGTACTTTTTAAGCCTATTCATTACAAACATACAAAAAAGGTACAAATCTTTCCTCTTTATAATATTAGTATAGATAGCATCGGCAACGCTCAGATGTGTGCAAGGCTTTAGTGTAGATGTGGCCTATAGTGGCATTGGCCAATGATAGAACATACATTTTGAACACGGTGCTGTAACACTAAAATAGTAAAAAAGACGTTAAATGAAACTTACCCTTCATTTCTATGCTGCTTGTGAGCATCTGCGTAAGTAACTTCGCCAGCTTGACGCATGTAATCTTTCAAATCCTGAAAACCAATTTATAATGTTGATATTTCGCCAAATAACCAAATGTTACCTAAAAATGAATAATAAAATCAGAGTTTGGATTATCATCAAGGTATTCAGCCCCGAAAGATGGTAAATAAACAATATCATCATTTTTTCTAATCTTTTTCGTACTATTTTCGAGCGACTGATAATCAAGTGAATTACGTCAGTATCGCCAAGTAGCGCTGTTTCGTATGCGGTCACCCTTCGGTGGTCATTGTTTAGAAAATACGTGGAAGTTGTGCAATGTTGAGTGAGGAATTGTATTTGCACAATGGCTTGTTTTAGGCATCCGCACGTATCCTTTCTTGTCCAGTCCGTTGCACCAGTCTTGTCCTATGTAAGACGAACTTAGTTTGATCCAAGCAGCATATGAAAGTTTTGCTCCCTGCTTCAGCTTTCTGTTGTCTATCTTCTGAATTGTATCCCGAAATTCAGCAACAATCATGTGAGCTCCTGTTCATAGAAGATTTCTTGTTATATTTGGTATCTCAATCTTGGATCAGGATTTTCTATGAACCGTTTCGTAGGTCTCATCACAGGAGTTCCTTTTTGACATTCGCTGTTGTGCTCAGTGTCATTTCAGCATTTTATAGCTTCTCCAATTATATTCAAGTTCTACCAGTTTAGATGCAATTTCCACATGTTGAACGACGTCTCTTGGTAACGTAATCCAGTTGAGGTCCTTGCCGCTCCGTTGATCCATTCCAATTTCCTCAAACAATGAAACCGTAAACAGACCACCGCATACAAAACGTAGCTAAGGCTAAAAAACTGACCAAAATATGTCCACATTGATTCTAGTCTATTTGTGGACAAGATTTGACAATGAAATGTAAGTTAAAATGTGAGCTTGCACTATGTCGTCCTGTGTGCCCCGACTTTACCTTGGCCTGCTGGGTCCAGGGGTGGGTTGGTTGGCCAGGGGTCGAGTGTGCCGGTAGTCCGGGATGGGCGCTGTTGTGACAAGTCCACGGGCCGCCTCGGGATCGATACCTCCTAACATCGCCATTGACCACATCTCACATCGCGCTACATCGGGGACTCAGGGCACGATACGCCACCTTCTGTTGTTTTTAAAAATTAATCTATAAGCTCGGTTCTGTACATGTGTATAGTTTAAAAAATAAATGTTATGCAAATGCTGACTGTGTTAACATTACAAGTTCTGACTACTTTGATATTACAGAATGTGTTGTTTTACTTTCGAGTTTTATTAGTAAGCAAGAGTGTGTGAAGATCCGATTTTCGAGTCCGCGCAGTTCCTCAGGAGATCATTGGTGGGTGGTAGGTAGGTGGTCCAATCATTGCTTCTCAACACATGTCTCGTTACTTCAAATTGTGTTTCATTCATTGCCATCTTTGGTTTAGATCTTCAGTTGAGTTTCAGCCTTGGAATCTTGAGTTTGCCGTCCATTGCCCGATCTTGACCCAGTCCAAAGAGATAGAAGGTGGTACGGTGTGCCTGGTATCGTCCCTCATGGTCCGCGATTGGTGGACCGCCCAGCCCTCAAGTGACCGTGTCCTGGACCCTGGATGATGACGTGGTGATGATGGACCCAAGAGTGTCGGCGGTTCTCTTACCTGCCAGCTAATGCGGCTTGACAGATTTTCCACGGTTAGGCGGTAATCGGTGCGTGTTGGCGGCCCATATCTGAAAAAATATGTTCTTTGATATAATCTAGTACTATATATAATCTTCTAAATAGAAACTACGTTATGGCTTTATTATAGAGTACTAGTGAGCTCAATTTTCACCGGTTATTCAAGTGCAAGGCTTTTTAGTTCAAATATGCACTGAAATTATAAATAATGTCATTTTATTGATATTTGATTATGTAAAATTGAATTTGGTATAATTACTATTTAATTTGTGTTTATTGATTATTTCTTGTTCGTCTCTTCTAATTGTATGTACATATTGCAAACATGATTGTATGATTGTTAATGAATAAACAATATGATAATGAAAACCTGGTATCTTCATATGGACTTGAATTTGTGTAAAGGAATGGTAATTTTATGACCTTTAATGTATTTAGTTCAGATTCGGGCAATATACTTTTCTAGTTAAAATATTAGATTACAATTCTACGTCAAACTTGGACAAATACGCAATACAGCCATTTTAAAATGATAAAAACTACTTCAAGGTCAGTCGGTATTTATCGCGATGTTATGCAAATATAATGTATAAAATATTTATAATGATAAGCAAATATGAATAACGGACCAAGTACCCATAATTAAGATTATCATCAAATTTTAATTTAAAAATGTTTGCCATTTTGAAGGAATACTTTGGTAATATTATATATTTTTGATATCATTTTGACCAGCAAAATTTGGACGGAAATATAAGTACAAAATATCAATGTTATTAATTTTTGAAAACATTCATAAAATGTAGTACATATATATTATACACTTTGAATTTGCTCTGGATTACGGGCCTTCATCATTTTTACCACATTATTAACAACATACCTACTGAGTGCATGCAAGTTACAGTGGATATTTAACTTTAAATTTAAACCAAAACTTCAAAGTGCCTTTGCTTTCTGATCAGTTTTATAGTCGAGAGCATACCCAGCAGTGGACACAACTGACAGTAATCCCTACATCACCAGACAAACCGGAAGACATACAGACAACATAAGACCTCCCATTTAGTGGAATGTCATTCTACCATAATGGATTACAGAGACAATGCTTGAGAGACATTTTAAAGGTTTAAGCAAAATGTCCTACCGCCAGCGACGCCCACGATGAACTATTAATGTGTCTCTTTAATGTGTTCTCCATCCAAAGGTTGTCTGGAAGAGATCGCTCTTAGCGATAAGGCCGGCCATTGTACTTATATTAGTAATGTTTCTTTTATATAATTTTTCTTATGTGTACCATTATAGTATTAATCTATCATCTATCTAATTGACAGACAGATCTTTTGTTAAATTCTTGAATGAGAAAATAATTGATAGCTAATCGCTTGCTCGCCGGCCGGTCGGACAAGTCCCTGAGGAAGTCTTCCGGATGGTGATGATAATGTTTTTTTATACAACTAGATGATGGAACAAGCATATGGCCCACCTGATATTAAGTGGTAACCATCGCCTATAACAAGCATTGCCACGTAGGTCACGCACGTCAGGAACGTGCCCTACGATGCACTTCCCTGCGTCCATCAACTTGAGCCATACAGGGTATTATCTAACATGCACAATAGGGATAATGGTATACAGACGTTTCACGGCGCTGCGTGGGGCGACGTGAAGATCCCGACTCGCTGCTACGCGATGTCGCAAAGCAACGTTACCGTTTAGGTAATTTGAACATGTGGACAGAAAGAGGAAACAAGATCAGATTGCTGGCACGTTCGAGAAGCATTGGCGTAACCAACACTAGTAGAATCTAAGTAGTGTTTGAGAAGCATTGGTTTCACCAACACTTGAGTAGACAAAACTGGGGGAAAATGTTAGTTTAGAAAATAGCTAAAAAATGTGCATGGTATTCTAAAATCTAATTTGTGTGTAAGTTAAGTATTTCATCCTTTATTCTTTTAGTTTGTCTACCTTAATCTCTCGCTACATATCTCACCGTTTCTTCTTTTGTAAAATTAATAAGTAATCCAAAAGTTTTACTACAAAACCTTTTGAATTATCAATAGTTGTTTTTTAAATTATCAATTAGAATATAAGTACTGTTTGTTTTCCTGAGGAATAAAATAAATTAATTTTGTCCTAATAAGGAGTTTCACTACAACTTCATATTATATTTTACAGGCATGTAGCAGATATTTTTGATTGCAGTACATTTATTATACTCCTGTACAAGTTCGCCAATAAAATAAAAAATAAATAAAATAAATTTATGCCAATTAAATTATACTTTTAATTGTATATTTAATATTTTTAGATTTTAAATTATTTGTATAGGTAGCGGCAGTTTTTGTCCCAGCTGGTGATCACAAATACAAACAATACTTAGATTACAAAGACAGAAAATTCCAGAAAAGATTAAAGGGTAAAATTCAAATAACGAAGACAATTACACTCTAGCTAGACTTGGAAAGGGACAAATTATAATTAGAACTGATTGGAGAAGGTGCATATCAGAAAATAATAAGGGGTACATCACAACAATAAGTATAAAGTGCCGCTGTGTAGTTTAGACGCGAGAGATAGCCAAGCGATTACATCGAGATAATATTAATTTTCTGAATAAAGGCCTACTTTCTACGCCTAAGCGTCTATACAGCTTGCTCTTAGTGAAGCTTGGTGTCTAGGGAACTACAGTGCAAAACAGTTAAACAAAATTATCAACATTTCGTATTTCTTTGTTAGTTTAAAAAAATCTGGAACTGATTCATTGGGTAGGTTTAGGATTTTCTACTGATTTTAGACGCGTTTTAGTACCTATGTTGATGTCTAAAAAGTAGTAAGGCAGCGTTTTATGGCGAAGCTGTTAAAGTATAATACAGGGTGGGCTAGGGTAGGAGTGATATAGGTAGCGGCACATAACTTTAGCGCTGACCGTTATTGCGGAGAAGTCAAAAATAAGGTACCTGAGGGGGGCTAGCGGAATGAAGGGCGGGCGTGCGTAGCGCTGATTGGCTCTCCAGTCGCACTTCGCTCTCCGTAGCAATAGGACACTCTACACACATCCCGTGAGCCCGACATGCGCACACTACGACGCATGCGAAGCTATCCCGCGTATAGCTCAGCGCTAAAGTGATGTGCCGCTAGTTATAGATGCTAGGGGGTACAGTATTATATTATACAGACGGTTCCCTGCGCGGCAGGGGTGCGCGTCGCACGGGCGGCTGATCGCGGCTGCGCCAGCGGTCCGAACCGCGAGGGTTGCCGCGGGCGCGTTGCACAGACACCCTACAACAGGACACTCACTCGTATCGCGACCGGCCGCGGTCTCGGTCGGTGAAGCGCTCGCGACGGTAGCGGTCGGCGCTCCGGTCGATGCCTCGCGCCGGCTCCACGACGACCCTGTGCATTCGGCTGCGTTAGCACTGCCCTCGTCACGCAGCTTGCCAACGATCATACACCAGGGACTTACTAGGAATAGGGCTAGGGACTACTTGGTTATTGGTGAGCGGACTGGTTTCCGCAAGTGGGCCCTTTTGGGCAAGGGACTAGGGAAGGTTTGTTATGGTTAACCTACCATAAGTTTTAGTTGGGTTTATTAAGAGCTCATTATAAAATTTTCCAAAGATTTACTTGATGTTTGTTTAATGATTGTAGAGATTACAGGCAGGATCTGTACCAAAAGTCCCAGTGCATTTACAAAATTTCGTTACCAAATGTCGTTTTCGTTTCGCCTATGTGTCTCTCTTTTGCATGGAAAAATTATGAGACAACAACTCTGACTATGTATCATATTTTTGCTGTCTCATCTTTTCTCCATACAAAATACAGAGACACATAGGCGAAACGAAAACAACATTTGGTAACGAAATATGGTAGCAAAACTCTTTCGGGTACTGGTTTTTTTTCAATAGAAATTCAATATTTTTCTGGTCTTTTTACCTAGGTCAAGCTATCACATGGTTTCAGGTATTAGGGAGATAAAAGAACTTAGGACCCCGCATATTAGAAAGGATCTTCAGTCATCGTCTGGCAAGCTGCTAACTGAACAAATCAATATAAAATTTAACGGTTCAGATCAAACCAAACCATATAAAAATTTAGACACAATATATTGTGAGGCAATGCCAAGCAAAGTTCTTTCATACATTATCATCCAACTCTTAACATGCCTCAAAACTTAGTCATTCAATGCCTTCATACTATCACATAATGTGGAGCCGGCTAACAAAGAAAGTATTATTAGTTCAATACAGATAGCAATCATAAGACAACACAACTGTAATTAAAAGAAAACATTTAAAAATTACAAAAAAAACAACACAACTTCTATATAAAATTTAAACCTTCATATTCATAATGGTCTCGTAACAGATATTTTTAGCAGTAGACGGATAAGTCTGTTGCCATCTGTATTTGTTGAAATAAAAGTGAAAGTGACTGTTAAAGTTTCTGGCATTATGAATGAGGATGTTAAAAAATACAACAAAAATATAAAATGATTTACAAAAAATTTAAACCAAAAATTTGAATATGGGCAAATTTTTTTATCTACAGATAAATTTATCCATCAGATAAAAATTTGATATATTCTCTGGTTTAGGCTTGTCAAAAACAATGACTTGTAATTTTTTTCAATTGATATTTGAAGCATTATTTAGTAGATTGAAAAATGAGCCCTTAATATGGTGACAAAATTAAAACCTACCTTTCACCAAGTAGTTCTTTTCCATTTAGTTCATAAACTGCATCATCGGCATCACGATAATCTTCAAATTCCTGTGCACAAAATAGACAAGCTTAGAAACATTTTCAAATTTAAATGTTTGGTAATGTATTCCGATGTTTAAATAATAGACTACCAAATAAAGGTAAATTTATACAAAAAAACAAAACAGCAACCCTTTAGAAAAATCTGTACTAGGTACTACAAAAAAATTACCATCAGAAGTGTTGTGAAAATACAAAATGGTGTTTTGTTTCAATAAAGAAGTCATGTACTTTTAAGTTTTTATTAGGTATGTAGAGACATCAGTGAAAGCTGCTTGTCTGTCGACTTGTCTCTAATAATATGTACTACTATACTATTACTTACCACAAATCCATATCCATTCTTGATAAGAACATCGCTGATTCTGCCCAAGCCTTTGAAGAATTTCTCCAAATCTCTGTCCCTGACACCATGAGGCAGACCGCCTACGTAGACTCGTGACCCCTTCATGTTTTACCTATAATGTAAATAGCATAGTCAATTACAACACCACTTACCACGAATCCGTAGCCATTCTTGATAAGAATATCTCTGATTCTTCCAAAGCCTTTGAAGAATTTCTCCAAATCTCTATCTCTGACGCCGTAATGCAGATTGCCTACGTAGACTCTTGACCCCACCATGGTCTACCTACAAGTAAATAGGCATAGTAAGGACTAGAGATGAGCCAAACTAAGATGTTTTGGACTAGTCCTATGTCGACGCCTTTCCTAGTTGATTTGATTATTGTAGGCAGTCGTATGTGGGGGTTCTTAGGATAGAGCTAGCTATGACATCAAGACCAACGTTTCCCGCCTGTTGCTTAGAAACAAACAAACTGTACTGTACTGAAAATTTACCGCGTTTTGAAAATATATCAACGAAGTTATCAAAATAGATGCAATGATTCAGGATAAACGTTACGCAGGTACTACTTTTGCTTTACGACTAGGTTATTGAGTAAGAAAATCGGGGCAATTTATAACCTACTTCACCATTATTCGGTAGACGACGGATGTTGCATTTCACATTTTTCAGGTATTTCAGGATTGTATCTATTTGATCTAACCTTAAAAACTTACCAAAACGAGGAGGTCTACAAAGCTATCCACGTCTAAACAATAACCACGCGCGCGTTTTACCCAAGCAAAGGCAACGCTCCTTTTCCTTCGGGCCAGGCAGTACAATATGGCGGCCAAGCTAAATTCGGTTCGATTTTCATGACGAACAATCCACTTACCTACGATGAGGCCACAAATAAAACGTTCTTTTAAACTATTGGTCAGGCATGGAAACACTTCAATACCAAGAAATAGATTAACAATACAATTCTACACAAATTACTTCATCTACGACACGTGTACGCACCGAAAGAAAATCGACATGAGCGGAAGTGTAAAAGACTAAGGATGCGACGAGGTGACGCTCTGCGCTCGCTGCGCGATGAAATGAAAACAACACGATAACGGCATAACGGGCAAGAAAATAAAAAAATTATTACTGATTATTTATAATACTTACTTGAAGAAAACATTATAATGATGTGTGAGAAAACACTATCTAGTAGCTACTTAATATTATGTGGAAAAGACTTGGTTAGTTTTAGTTTAATGTACAGTATAAGTCTGTGGCGATTGCATCGTCCACCATTTTGTATTTCCCATCTCTAATCGTGCGACGGGTACATCCCTAGACTCACCGACCGAGATGCCAGATTTTTTCTCGAAACCTCCAACTGAATAACTCCAAATGGCGTTTGTAAACCCACTGTAATTGGGAAAATAAACAGTTCGACCAATCACTTTGGCATCCAGTTTTATTTATAATCGTGGGAGATAGTAACTCCCTCATTGGATCACGTCAGGGTCACCAATGAGGGAGTTACTATCTCCCACGAGATGGGAAAAACAAAATGGTGGACGATGCAATCGCCTTAGGTCTATGAAAATATACTGCAAAAGTTAACCAATAGAGGTTGACGGATGCACCCACTATGGACGTGATGTATATTATCTAATGTTCTTTACTACAAAAGAACCACCTTGACGTATTTTATTTTCACAAGACGAAATAAAACATATATAGTAATATTAGGCGTTTGCTTCTATATTGATCGATAAAGAACGTTCAAGATATTGACCGATCAGACAACACTAGGGTAAGCGGAAATACGTAGACTATCAGTGCTGCCATAATACAAATTTATACCATTTTTTGTCGCAGCTTTTTTTTTCATAAATATTTTCGTGGCTTACTCCACTTGCTGCCATTAGGTGTGCTTTGTACTGTCATATTTTGGTGTGTATTTCCCAATATTCAATTATTCAAAAATACTTATCAAGCGTTTGATTTTTAAGAAAATGTTATATATTATGTTGGAAACAGTTCAGGTGACTTTTGAGTTTGACAAGACAAGTCTGGCAACACTGTTTTGGCGTCGCACTCTCTTGGTGTATGCCTTTGCTTGCCCTATTACCTAAATAGTGATGCGTGCTATTGCTATGATAATGATAATGATTTTTTTTTCGAAGTGACGGATGGGACCCAATTTGTGTCGTATCTTTCTGAGAAGAGGTGTCTTCATCCGTTCCTTTTTTGACATGACATTGTGTCACACAACACAATAGTCAATATTGTTTGACTGGTCAGCTCAGTTGGTATGGTAGTTAGCTTAGTTGGACTACCAGGATGCTAACGTAACGCATGTTCGATAACGCCATATTGCCATGCATGTCACATGCATGGCAATATGGCGTTCAGGCGTTATCGAAATCAAAAGGTGTGTGACGCAAGGCATTTGTAGACTGACTTCGTATGCACTTACCTATTTAATTTTTTTGGTGTGACGTTCCTAATTTTGAATACCACCACGGGCCTAATTCTCGGGCCGATCTCGATCATTTTGCAATATTATTTTATTGCTTCTTTTCACAATCCCGCTCTTTTCTACGTTTTCCGTAGGTATATCGTAGCTATCGAGGCTTCTACGATGAGGTCGTTGATGTATTACTCAAGGAAATCTGCCAATCTCTCTTCGAAAAGAAGCAATAAGATAAAATTCCTAAATAAGGCTTAATTCTCGGGCGAGAATGAGGCCCCAGTGCGAAACCAGGGTGAGTCGCTAGCGGCCTGAGAGGTCATGTAGCAGTCACATGGTTTATACTATAGGACGATATTTAAATGAAACAATCTTTAATCAATTAGTTTTATTTCCATTCCAAAAGCCAACATGCCGTATGCTGATTACATTTGTCATAACTTCCTCATCTCGCTAAATAAAATGCGCGAAGCATGTCTTTCAATCTAGTTTTAAGTAAAACTATCGTTAAAGAAATATGACACACTAGGGCACAATCTGCCAATGCAAATATTGTTTAAAATAATCAAATTTTTTTCTTTCCCTGTGGTTTTTAACGATAAATCAAACTAATTTAAGTTAAATCAAAAAAAGTTAATTAAGTAAAGTTGTCGCAAAATAATTTCTACTCAAACCACAGAGAAAGTTTTGCTTAAATGCAAAGTTCTAATTCAATTGACAGCAACAACACACTACACTCACTCAAGGCAGTTTTTTATTTTGCTGCAATACATTTCAACAATGTTGAAGTAAATATAATAAATAGAAAAAGAAAACAAATATTACATTATATTGACCCGTACATGTTTGTCTTTGAATAATAAGGGTTATTTAAGATTTCTTACATTTACAGACATGATCAGCATGGAATATCTTTTTAAAAAAACATTATAAATCAGGCTTTTTATTTTTCAAAACATTTTTTTAGATTATTTTTTTAACAAACGTTTGGATAAATCTATTATGGCCACTTTAAGACCCAAAGGTATTTGAACCATAAGCTTTTATTTTTTTGTAACTTCACAAATTAAATTTGAGTTCGCAGATATACCTTATTAGATGAAAAACCTACCATACAAATAATCATCCAAGCATATAGGTAGGCTTTTAGAAGAATAAGTAAATTGAAATACATTAAATGAACTTAATAGTGTAAAATAATTGCTTTGCAAATTGTTTATCATTTTGAACATGTCACAATAATTTTTGGATAACGAAAATTACTAGGATTGCCTTATTTGGTAGGTACAACCTACCTGAAAAAATAAATTATAGGTACCTATAGGTATATACGAAAGGTGATAACATAAAATAATTGTATTTTTAAAATAAACAAAAAATTCTAAAAAAACATTCTTAAAAAAAATGTTTCCCAATTTTTTTTAGATAGCACACGAATCTATGGTTACTTCTACAATTGCATTCGTAAACAAACTAACTTTTATCGAATGACTACTCTATTTGAGAAAAGTTTTTATTCATAGTACTATGCAAGTCATCTACATCCGGTTGATTCGGCACAGATAACATAAACAAATTCATTTCCTGTTTGAATCCCTACCACTTACGCCATCTAGGGCGCTTCATGGAAACAATTTTTTTTAAGAATGTTTCTCTTTATAACATAGAAAGGCAAGGACATACTAGACTACAGTATAAAATATGACTCTACTTTTATAAACTTGTGTACCTACCCTCATAAGTAATCAATTAGTTAAGTATTATAATGATGATCGTCTCTTATCTCAAACAAGTTTATAAAAGTAGAAGTCAAACAGTGTTTAAAAAGTATCAAAATTTGCTTCTACATCAGTCTTTTACAAGCAAATGATATTCAGTAAGGCCACATTCTTTTCATTTAAAATATATTAGAATAAGCCTCAGAAATACATAATATAAGATTCACATACTTTATAACATTATTATAATCATTTGAGAATAAAATTAATATAATAAAAAAATCAATAGATATTAAGAGAATGTATCATAAAATATACATTTACAAGCTTTATATTTCTTTCACTCTGACACACTCACACCTATTTTATGTAACCTAATAAATAATTGTACTAAAATAGGCATGCTTCTAGTCTAGGTCTAACGAAATGTCAAATTGTTAGTAGCTTAAACTAAAACTAACTAGTTTGAACTGCATCTGATACAGATGTACTAATGATGTATTTTGAACTCTATTTATGAGCAATCAATTAGGTCTTTTTATTTTCATAAATGCTTGCAAATGTCACCAACATACTCTAACGATTCAACAATTTTGTCATAACTAACCAACAAAATGTTGTCTCTTTGAACACTATTCAATACTTGTTTTTGGGCAATTTTTACTACTTAAACTAAAGATTTGTTAGTAATATCCAATAAAATTACTACCAACATTCTTTAGTTTGTCAAACAATTAAACGTACCTTACATTCCGTTAGTAATAGTAAAATTATTGCTCTAGGCAAAAATTGGTTCTTACCAAAAACGGTATACTTTCATACCTCTTTTGACAAATATGTCAAATGATTTTCTAATGGTATGCAAAAGCAACAACCATTTTAATCATCGAAGAATCTTTTTTACTTTCCGGGCTAAATTCCCCTGTAAGTTTTGTCACATCAATTCGTAGCTATAATAGCTGAATTATATCAAAACTCTTTCATAGTATCCACATTGTATTTCCACAATATCCAATCTAGAGATTATCTATATGAATATTCATTCTAATGATATACCTGGAAAAACTTTCGAGTTATATCTCCTCAAGCGTCTGTCATGACATTCTATGAATATCAATTCTAAATGTTTTCCAAGTGGGTGATATCCTCTCTAGTAGTTTTGTGTGATATCCGTCTAGCTAGATAATCTTCACGAGAATCATATTCACATTCCTTACAGTAGATAATGCAAATCTTCCTCCAGGTCATCTAGGATAAGGATATTTCTTCTTACCAATATTCAGAGTAATATTCAATCTAGAGAGTTTACCTAGTCATATACAGTAAACACTTTATAAAAAAAATCAAGTTGTCCACTCTAGAAAAACTTGGAGGAGTGATATATTCATTCTAGATAAACTTTCGACAGATATATACACTCTAGATAATTCTCATGAATTCGTTCTATACTCTTGTTGTTATTATCTTGTCCGTTTAGCTAGTAATATTCATTCTAGATAAACTTTCGAGTTATATATCCACTCTAGATATTTATCATGTATTCGTTCATACTCCTGTTGTTATTTACACACGTTTGTTTTTTTAACTCTTCAAACGGGTGGTGGGCCTCGTACATAACGCAACTGTGGAGTCAGGGTCTGTGCCAGTGAGTTCAGAGAGTCACAGCATCTTGGTCTCTCCACCAACCAGGCTGCTAGGAGTAACGCGACCAGGCATAACTGGATGGGGAGGGAAGAACGCATGACGCGCCAAAGCCAACTCCCGCGGGGACTGTAGTCTGGGTCTCCGGAACCAGTCTTCCTTTTGCCAGCCACTGAAGAAACTGATTGGTCCCTGCTGAAGAGAAAAAAAGGATAGGTATCAAAAAGGTAAGAAACCAATAACTGCAAGGAAATTAAAAGGCTGTGATAAGCATAATAAGCATTTTTGATCATTATCAGTGATTTGTTTTTTACAAAAAGAGGACCAAAAGAGGTGGGTTTTAAATAAGTTTTTTTTTACAAAACAAGGTAAATATTCCGTATATAAATATAAGGAAAATATGTACTGTAAACTTACGTTACTTCCTCTATTTTAAGATCTGGAATGCTTTGTTCCACCAGCGCCCGACAGGACTCTTGCAGAGAGCGGACTTCATTCTCAGTCTGTTCCATACGCTGTAAGAAAATGTGTAAAGATAAATAAGTACCCAGTTGAACTCTGGAGTTCAACTGTTCACACTTTGTGCTAAGACCCCAAGTAATGTTGGTTAAAATACCACCGAAATTACACAGCAACACTCAAAGTAACACAAGAAAAACAAAATGAAAAAGCTACACAAAATCACAGAAATCGAATCCCCAAACTTATACTTTTTAGCGGCTCGTCTAAAGTCTCTTATCATTGTCAATAGTGTCAATGTCACTGTCACTGTTATGTCAAACAAATTGAGTTGGCAACGGCCTGTTAAACTAAATGACTGCTTTAGGACCATTGTGAATATTCAAATCAAATCAATTCAATTTATTTAAAGCCAGTTATTGGGATCCATATTTATTAGCAAAATTAAATTTACGGACATGTCAAATTAGTACTTAGTACAATAGAACTTTATTACAATGCCCCAATTACAATTATAATGAATTTTATTATTAATATATGAGCCTCTGCCATTACCTTAGTAATAGCCCGATGTGCGGGTGAGTTTGGCGCTAAAGCCGCTTGCAACCGACGCGCTAATTCCCGCAGAGCCGTCAGCCGACGGGCGCGACGGCCGGCGCCGTCACTGTCGCCGTCAGATATACCAGAGTCCGACAGCGAGTCGCAAGTGGAACTACCCTGTGAACGAATATAATGCAGATGTTACCTACAAAGTGTTCTAGACGGTTTAAAACCACCGTTTCTACCAAGGTGACCTTAGCAGAACGCTTTTGTCTTCTTCTTTCTGCCCTTATCCCACTTTATGTGATGTCGGCATAACATGTCAAAAAATGTTTTTCTTCACCGTTTAATAGTAACAGAAAAACTCATTGATGAATGACCTCATTAGAAGCCACGACCTTAGGATCAGAAGTCGGGTCCGATAATAGAACAACAGATAAAGATAAAGATAAAATATATTTATTGTCTATGAACCTAGGTACAAAGTGTTAGTAAATAAATCTAGGTTAGTCTCACTAGGTCAGCCTAAGGATAAACATTTGTACACAAAAATAAAACATTAGAAAATAAAAAAAACTAAGCAATCCAAATAAATGTAAACAGTGCTGTCAAAGTATGGCTAACCTTTTTCTTCTCTACAAGAGAAGCAGCTAGCTGCTTGATCTGTGCTGTGACGTCAGTCTGGTCCCCCACGGTGCGGTCTCGTAGAGACTCCAGTGTGGCGAGGTCCCCACGAAGGGCCCCTTGTAGCTCGCGGAGGGCATTCTCCCATTCTTTCCACGCGCCAACCGCCTTCTCCAAAGAGAGTAGCTCGTTTGAAGTCCTGGAAGAAAGAGACGACATAAAAGTCAAAGTCTTACATTTTTATACAGAAAAACTAATTTCTTTGTCTTCTTCTTACCGTGTCACTGATTCTTTCGAAACAAGTGTGGTGAAAGGGTTTTAAGTGCGCCCCAGAGGCTCCTTTCCTGCACTTTACGCGTATTTTCGCATTTTGTAGGTTCTGCATGCCGGTTTCCTCACGATGTTTTCCTTGAACCCACAATGATTTGAACCGACGACCTCCGAATCGGAACGCTACAAATAGGCGACCAACGCTCTAGTGCTACGTGATAAACTGAGAATACTCGTACACTGTGAAATTACCTATTATGAGCATCATCCCAAGCCGCTCGCAATGCAGCCAAGTCTGTTCCCAAGCCTGTGTCATCAGTCTCAGAATCTCCGAGCGAACGCTTCACTGATACATCCAGCTTCAGAATCGACACTTTGCATTCTAGAAGGCGGGACATACGCTCCTGTAAAAAAAAGAAATAATTAGAGTAGAATATATAGGGCGGTCATAAGCTTGTTCTATAATTTAGTTGCATAAAAAACAAGATTTCAAAAATTTGAAATCAGAACAGAGTGAACACATTCTATTCAGGCGATAATATGAGGACGGAAGGAGATATTTCAAAACGGTATTTCGAAAGATCAGACCGATAATATTTGTAACTAATGTTATTGGTCTATCGGTTTGATTTATAATCACGAGTAGCTACCGAATTGGTTCCAAGTATCTAAACCAAAAGTTTCAGCTCAATCGGTTGAAGATATCTGCTTCAAAAAAGAGTTGCAAGATTCTACATACATTAAAAAGTTGTTCATTATAAGATTGTAAAAAAAAAAGAAAAGTTATTCCTGAAATCGCATATATTATATTTTCTGTGCCAAAAGTAGTCAACAATTAGAGGTTTGATTTTTTTCAGATAACAAGAGCAAACGGAAACGACATCACGTCAAGGTCATTTTGTGGGATTAAAGGCTTCGTTAGACAGCCTTTAAGCTCCGTATAGAGTTACATACGTGAAATGTCACGGTCAGAATGTGGGTTTTGTCGGGCAGCGGTCGCTTTGTGTTCTTTTCTGTCCGCTTTATTGTACTTATTTATTTTTATGGCCTCAATTTTGATTTTTTTTATCTGTTTTTAGGTGCCTTCGTAAATTTTACGAAGCATGTTAACAAACAAAGTATGTGTATGAAATGAAATACCTACCTTGAATCACTGTTACTTAAGGCTTTTAGTCTTCTTCTTATAATTTCACTGATTCTTTTTTAAACCAGTGTGATGAAAGGATTTTCAGTGCGCGCCTTTCCTTTCGTCGTTTTCCGAACTTATTAGATTCTCAACACGCCGGTTTCTGCACGATGTTTTCCTTTGAAGTTTGATAGTACTGACATAGTGCACTTAATTTTTTTTATCAGAAAAACTCATTGGTACACGACTGGATTGAACAGATGAACCCACGATCTTAGGATCGGAAGACGGGGACGCTATCTATAGAACACCAGCGCTCTCGCAAAGCACAAAGACCTAAAAGTGTAAGCTTACCTTGAGCTCTTCAATCCTCCTATTCAGCTGAGCCCTAGTATGCGGCTGTGGAGCGCAGTCTCCCGGCTCGCAGACGTCATCCAGGGTCTCCCGCAGTGCTGCCATCTCTCGGCGAAGACGCCTGGCCCCGCCGCGTCGTGTGGCCGCCACGCGAAGGGCCGACCATCTCGTAGACACAGCTGTTGGTAACATTGGAAGTCAGAAAAAGGTTGCAAACTCTATGGTACATAGTAATCAAGGCCAATGAACTGACTGTAAATTAATACTGGCCAGTAAGGATTTATCGTAGCAGTTGAGATAAAAGGTCAAAATTATGATTATTATCTAAATATATAAAACTCTTTCGTTACTGACTGACTGACTGACTGACTGACTGACAATCAATGCACAGCCTAAACCGTTAGTCCTAGAAGCATGAAACTTGGAGGGTATGTTCCTCTTATAACGTAGAGGTGTACTAAGAAAGGAAATTGGAAAATTATTTCCCGAAGAGGAGAAAAAGGGGAAAAATGGTTTAAAGAAAAATCAACGCACAGCCTAAACCATTAGTCCTAGAAGCATGAAACTTGGAAGATGTGTTGCTCTTATAGAGCAAAGGTGCATTAAGAAAGAAAATTGGAAAATTATTTACCTAAAAGAAGAAAAAAAAGGAAAAAAGTTTCATGAAAATTCACAAAAAATTGCTTTACAAAATACGCAAAAAAACAGTAAAAAAAAATCTGCTACCGCAGCATTTGTCACCAAATTTGAATACACACAAAAGTTTACATTAACCCCACCGTAACCACTAAGACAAAATCGCGGAAAACACCTATCGTACCGAAACTAAACACCGCACCGCTTCAAAAAACGGCTAAAGTACATGCTCAAAACTATGGTAACCAGCTGGTCATGTCAAATTAAAAAATCTGATTGTACACCTACACGCAGACAAAACCCTAAATTAGCCACTAATATAACATAAAATCACAAGAAATTGCCTTACAAAATACGCAAAAAAAACCATTAAAAAATTTTCAGCTACCGCAGCATCTGTCACCAGGTTTGAATACACACAAAGGTTTACAAAAAAACCAATGATAAACCACTTAGACAAAATTGCGGGAATCATCTATCATACTTAAACTAAACACCGCTGAAAAAAATCGGGTACAACAGCACCTGTCTTCAAATTCAAATACACTCTAAAGTACATGCTCAAAACTATGGTAACCAGCAGTTGGTCATGTCAAATTAAAAATCTGATTTGATTATACACCAACACGCATACGAAACCCCAAATTAGCCACTAATATAACATAAAATCACAAAAAATAGCTTTACAAAATACTTTTAAAAAAAAAACATTAAAAAAATTTCAGCTCCCGCAGCATTTGTCACCAGGTTTTAATACACACAAATGTTTACAAAAAAACCGATGATAACCACCAAGACAAATCGCGGGAATCATCTATCATACTTAAACTAAACACCGCTGAAAAAATTGGCTACAACAGCACTCGCCTTCAAATTCAAATACACTCTAAAGTACATGCTCAAAACTATGGTAACCAGCAGTTGGTCAAGTCAAATTAAAAAAATTGATTCGATTATACACCAACACGCATACGAAACCCAAATAAGCCACTAATATAACATAAAATCACAAAAAATAGCTTTACAAAATACGCAAAAAAAAACATTAAAAAATTTTCAACTACCGCAGCATTTGTCACCAGGTTTTAATACACACAAATGTTTACAAAAAAACCGATGATAACCACCAAGACAAAATCGCGGGAATCATCTATCATACTTAAACTAAACACCGCTGAAAAAAAACGGCAACAACAGCACTCACCTTCAAATTCAAATACACTCTAAAGTACAAGCTCAAAACGATGGTAACTTGCATTTGATCATATCAAACTAAAAAAACAAGATTCAATTGTACACCAACGAATACGATAGCCCAAATTAGCCACTAAAACAAAATCACGAAAAAGAGCTTTACAAAATACGCAAAAAAACATTAAAAAAAATTCAGCTACCGCAGCATTTGTCACCAGGTTTTAATACACACAAATGTTTACAAAAAAACCGATGATAACAACCAAGACAAAATCGCGGGAAGCACCTTTCATACCAAAACTAAACAAAGCTGAAAAAAATCGGCTACAACAGCAGTTACCATCTTTCGAACACACTTTATATAGTTTTGAATGCAAACTCAAAACTAAGGTAACCAGAACTTGGTCATGTAAAACCAACGCATACATAACCCAACTTAGCCACTAAGGCAAATTCACGAAAAATAACTCTCAAAATATAAGCAAAAAACAGTGAAAACATATCAATAGTTGTCCGCTTTCCACCATAAAATAGTTTCTTTAAAACGAACTCAAACTATGACTTTATACTAACCACGCGGACGAAGTCGCGGGTGTCAGCTAGTTACTATATAAATGTCCAAAAAAAGAGAGCCAATTGCTTATCGAGGAAAAAATGCGAATGAACTCGTTAATGGCAAAATTATCTATTAAAAACAAAACACTTTCAGATTTTTTACCAAAGACATTATTCTGACAAACTCGATAATGTCAAAAAACCTATTAACTTATCAAAATGAAAACACATAAATACGAAAGGTTAATCAACTCAATGTATAACCTATTCTTCATAATATATGATTAAGTTGCTTTGAATTTGGTAGTTTGCCAAGATTTTCCAAAGGTTCAAACCATAGAACGATAGAATTTAAAATGGAAAATCGTAAAATAGAAAAGGATAAAATATAGATAAACAATTGAACAGAGCAGATTTTAAGATCAATAAATAATTGAATACCTATAGCTGATTAATTGAGCTGATTTAAGATCATCATTTTGGATCAAAAGATTTCGAAGATGTTACGGATGATAAAATTTACACCCAATGATTACAAAGTAGCAAAGCTACTATTTAGTTTACAAAGAGATACAAAAATACATTTTGTTTACAAAGCTATGGTACGTCTGAATGTAGGCCGGGCTGTTAATAATATCAGTAGGTTAATGTGCTGGTTTAATGCCAGGTAGATGCAATTGATATTCAACAACCACTGTCGAATTCAATTGCAATATTCAACACCAATCGAAACAACACGCAGGGCAGTGCATCGTAGGGCACGTTCCTAAAGTGCGTGACCTGTGACGCTATGCTTTGTTAAAGGCGATGGTTACCAATTTATCACGGCAATTCACAATGATGATACTAAAACACCCCAACATAAAAGCCACAATGTTTTGACACCATCATTCGTTAACGCCAAGAGAATTTTAAAAGCTTAAGGTAAAATGTGTTTATAAGCTGTTAATTAAGATCCAAACGAACATATCTATTTAGAGATGGAAAATATTAGCTCACAAATAACAAGGAAGCGAATGAGAATACGAGATGACACGAGTAAAAATAGTAAACGCGTGTTCCCGAAATAATATAACGTATTGCAACACCACAGTTTACAGGACTTTTGGGTATTTAAACCAAATTTATAGTGGTCTAGTGGTAGCTCTTCCTTTTCCTGATTATAAACCAGTCTCATCAATGGATATAAAATATTGTTTTATTGGTTTTATAGTGTTTACTACGCTTAAGGAGTCATAAAGATTTTTATAATGTCCAAAAAGTTAAGGAGCCCGTAGAATTCCCCTTGGTACGGGGCTGGTATCGGATCCTCATCACGCTCGACGAATAACTCCTATGTACCTACTGTTAATCGGCACTAATGTGACTGTGGCTCCATCTAAAGGTTTGATATTACAGTCAACTGATTCAGCGTTTAAGCGCGTTCAAACCCCGCTCGGCTCTTAACTTTTGGGATGTCAAATATTTGAGTTTAATAAATAAGCATGGGTTTGCATTGTCAGATTGTCACGCGTACGGAATAGTAAATTCTGCAACAAGTTGAGTTGTGCTAAATACCATGACAGTCCATGACAGTTGAATGAACTAACCCCTCGAGAGTTCCTATAATATCTTGAACACCTGTCATGCATGACAGACCAGGAGTTTTGAGAGAATGTTAAGTGTGTTTGAGAATTATAAAAGTGGTCCTTTTTCTGTTAGCTAAGTCTAGCTAATGACGGAAACGATAACTTAGAAGGATCTACCTCGACTTATTATTTAAGAGCGTTGGTAACCGGTCCTAACGGACGCATTTTCACATCAACTGGTAATCATTTGAAAGCCTAGCGGATATTGAGTATCGATCACGGCTATTTACGATTAACTGGATTGATGATATCGATACCTTTCGTAATCGATGGTTCAACATCTTCGTCAACCACACGAAATACAAAGGTAGCGATAAAAGATGAAAGAAGAAACAATTAATTATTCTACCAGGCAAGCTTAGTAAAAATCAAACAATGTAGTTCCGATTGGACTGAGTGAAAATAGTAAATATACAAATCCCCAAACAAAGACAAGACTCCAACATCGATAACACGTGGAATCCATAATTAAGTAGAAGCCGCGCACTGAATTATTAATTTCCCTAACTCACGAAACTGACAAGCAAATAAATTATGAGGTGATTTGAAAGCGACTTTTATATGAAAAGCAAGTGGGAATAGAAACCCGGAAAACTGCTCCATAATCACTTTCAACTCTTAAGTATAGGTAGTTAAAACAGATCATAAACTAACCCAATACAAACCACAACAATTATGCTGACTATAAATCCAAAAGGGTGAAACATATCGCTGCGCTTAGCTTCCAAAATAGCGTCCTAAACGTCAATGGATTCATGAACTTGCCTTTGATACTGGCGGACATAATATTGCCACATAACACTCCTAATTTACAACTGGAGTCAACGCACTTGCATTTCGCGAATGTCCAGACATCTGGTCTGTCTGTGTCTAGTTCAAAATAGACTGCTAGTGAAACCGTTACACACTGCCGATAGATATGCAGTTTCCTTTAGTATTGCACGTTGTAATTTAGGTTCAAATATGAGTTCTTGAGATATGCTCGAGTTAATGTTGTTAGAGCGGATATGAAAGGAACGAAAATTATTTTACACAAATAAAGCATTTATGTATATTATCTAAGTTGGCTGAATCTCAGGACAATTGCAACAAGGATTTGTGCACAAGTTGTAGAAGATGAAAGACTTATTCAAATGGAAACGAAATAATAGTTTTAATTTAACATTCATTTGACATTCGACAAGATACTTCTAAAAAATACTTCCCGTTACTTCCAATTTTAATAAGTAGAACTATCAGAAGCTAAAAATTCATAATTGGAAATATCGATGACAGTTAAGAAACCTTGAAGCGGATGATACTACTGAAATAATCAAGTCAATTATTTAAATTAGGAACAATTTTACGTTCCGATACAAGCGGAAAACAATTGGCGACCCGAGGAGGTCGTCAGTCAAATTCAACAAGCTATTACAACTTCCTATCGAGTCCTGTGAAATGGAACGGAACCGGGCGGCATTAGTATTGTGTGTGCACTCTATTTACACACAAAATTTTTAGAACAGTTTTAGTACAAATAAGAATCGCTCTAATGTGTTTAAATAAAAGTATAACAGCGATAGGTATACTGTACGAAACAAATATTCAGAAGAGTACAACGACTGTGGAAATATTTTTAGGCTAGTAACTATCAAGCAAAATTCATAAACAATTTCAAATAAGTAACATGAAGTTGATTGACCATTAAACTGGAAAACAAAATACCGAGAGCATTCCATTTTGAACAGCAATCAAGATCGAAAAACATTCGTTAAAACGAGCCGATTTTTTATACATAAAGTTACCTGCGTTGCTTTTAAGAAGTCAAACCCGCTTCCATACGTGGAATAACAGGTTACGACACGCGACAGGCAAACATCCTTCGGTGAAAGCAAATAAATTGTAAAGTAACTGAGTGACTCAACAACACCAATACAGGCACGTCAAACAGAGTGGTCTGTCAGGGTCTGTCACGTCGCTCGACAGTATCAACAGTATCAACTTTGGGGAAGAAGCTACTCGAAAGTTGGCAGTACAGTGCAGCGGCAACAGTGGCACATACAGAGAGAGGCCCACCCAGCAGTGGGTGAAGGCCGGCTGTGGATGATGATGATGATGATGAAGTTAAATTGAAGTCTGTAAATTGATATTCAGCCTTCTCATAATCTCCAAGTTAGACTTTTATGATATTATCTAAATACATATATCATAAAACATACATTTAAATAAATACCTACCAAAAACTTTTGGATAACGATTTCCAACTTTATAACCCGAAAGTCGAAGGACGGGAAAAGAGGGTTATTCCAGCTATAACTTTGTATCCGAAGACGAGAGAAATCTGGCCACATAGTTCTATTTCAATCACCAAATTACAATGCTATGTCAGCCACAGCAAACAGCAGACAAGCTGACGACCCCAATTCGTGATCAGAAATCAATGAATGAATTGATCATAAACACTTTCGAGTCAACAACATTAGCACCACTAACGATGAATCCAATGTGGGTGTCTATTGATGAATGACTTCTAAAACTGTCTAAGTTCTAAAATGATTGCGTCATTTGATTTATAGCATCAGTAATTAGATTTTAACTAACACCTAGTAAACCTGATTAAAATGGGATTATTGGAACACTATTACCTACACAATATATTGGAAATTACTTTGTCTGGTGTATATTATATTGGACGACTCATTCATAAGACTGAAGTATCAAGTAATTAAAAATAACATTCACTTTACATCTTTTGAGCAACTGAGCTTGAGTAATAAGTACTCAAAAACCCAAAAGCTTAAGGTCGGTTCGTTTAGGTACCTAAAGTAAATCCAAAATGAACGACTAACGCAAAACATGGGGTCACTGTTCTATGAGTCAGTTTTGCAAATAACCAGACAACTTCAACATTGATCTTATTTATTACAAACACAGTTCAAATTCACATTGATGATGCATAATTGCAGTTTGTATTGTTTAAATTTAGACACAAATGTTTATTAGTAAGGTCATTAATCGAATACTAAAGACAGTATACCTGGGTAAGGTGGAACATATTCATTGCAATCCATTACGAACTGCCAAGTCGATTATGCGCGGGAGTCTTATGAGGCGGCAAGGTCGGCGGTGCACTTTACAACACAAAACAAACACTCACAAAACAAACGTCCTTATCCCAACAGCGCAACTATAAAAATGGCGTGCTGTTTCTCAACAGTTCACTTTCGACAAAGCAAATCTAAAATTGCAAACCACAGCTACTAGTCTTTGAAATTGCACCTATTCTGAAGACAATAAGGCGTCAAATGCAACAAATAATTCATCCTCCACTTGCAAATAAGGTGTGATTGACGGAAAACTAACGGTATGAGACCTAGACACGAAAATGGGTCTGAGGAAAATACGCCTTGCGCCAAAGAGTTGAGGCTTTCATAAATTGCAGTTGACTGTAGCACTGTTTCGAATGCAGGGTGACCTCGATGTCAGTACTGAGAATAGGCTTAGATCTAGCGGAGATGCTGTTTATGATATTGATATAGATCACAACCACAGTTTGTTCTAAGAAGGACATTACGTTGAAGACACACACATAACTCTAATAAATAATATCGCAGCGGACACCGCACCGCTCGACACGCTTAACACTAATATGAATGATATGGATTATTCCGCTAATGTTATTGGTATAGAAGGTTATCAAGAGCAAGTCGTGACCTCGGCATACACGATTAAACGAGAATAGCCGGCTAATAGTCGCGCAGGCTGGCTTTGTACGATAACAGACATAAATGAAACGTGTACTTACTTCAATTAATATAAAGCAATGTTAGGATTTTATCACAAGTGCCTATAATACACGTGTCACTTATTCAAAACTCAAAATATACCTCCTCAACCGACCCACTAAAGATTTTAGGACCATGAGTATAAAATAGATCTTGACGCGTTAAAACCTTCAAAGACTTGTCTACTGACTTTACTGATTATTTATCATCTAGAAATATTATACTCGTTCAACATCAAGAAACATTAAACTATGATGAAACTTTATAAAGATTACTCACGCTGATATAATTCAATTACCAAACATAATTTGACAAGTCAATCATAATAAGCGGAGAAAATTGATTTAAACAGTCGCTTGCAGTGACTTCGTTATACCAATTGAGTAAAAACATGCCTCCAAGCCAGTTACATACAAACATATAAACATTACATGACCCAATACGAGAAATCATTTACAATCTCGGCTAATGATGTGAGAGTGCAAAAACAGACAGCAATTTATCTTCGCAGTCAGGTAAACTGTTTCATAAGATCTGATCTAAAGATATAAACAAAACAAAAGGAAATTCGGAGGGAACGTAGAATGAACAGGAAGTAAGTAAAATTGCAAACAACAGCTACTAGTCTTGGAAATAGTACCTATTCTGAAGACAATAAGACGTCAAATGCAATAAATAATTCATCATCCACTTGCAATTAGGGTGTGATTGACGGAAAACTAACGGTGTGAGACCTAGACACGAAAATGGGTATTCATTCACGAAATTCACAAAACAAAAGGAAATTCAGAGGTCACGCTTCGAATGAACAGGAAGTAAGCCTTGATTCAAGCCAATGTAAAGAACATGTTATACCAACACATCATAAAAAGCGGGAAAAATGCAGGAAGATGTTGATAAAAAGCTTCACAAATTATCCTTGAATATGATTTAATATTAAAGAAAAATTGTGATGCTTTTTATTTCAACACACACGAAAACGTGATTTGGAAGAAATAGCCTACCGATAATTATGAATTCCGATCAGCCGATAACTGTACTTTTAAATAATTTTAAACCATCATTCGTAACCGAATACCATCAAACCGGAAACCGTTGCGTGAGTTAATAATTAATTGTACGACAAATTGAATCACGTAAGAGTTGAATGCAATTGATAAGAACAAATTGTAAAAGCCTGCGCACACCTAGTTCGCTGGCGGTAGCGATCAGTGAAACGCTGTCAAATATCGCTGTCAAATCTCAAATCTGACAGCGATATTTGACAGCGTTTCATTGATCGCGTTCGCCAGCGAACTAGGTGTGCGCAAGCCTTAAAGACAACAGCCTGTGATTATAATTATCTATGTCATCATCAATTATCTAAGTAATCAATGATATCGTAATTAATGAATTGTACAATACGTACGTAAATTACAAAAACAGCGCCACCATGTATACATTTGTGTCTATCAGTATCTTACTCTTTCTGCTAACAGTAGCTCAATCATATCATTCAGCCCGTAATAAAAAGTTATTTTAGCGACGGATAGACATCTGTCATTTTTGCCAAGACTTACGCAAGAGTTGCAGTTGCATCATCATTGCAAAGATAATCAGCACAGTAGCCGAATATAAAAGCACAGAGTATATTACTGTAGAGGTTGGCTGCGCACTGATGACCTACTTGGGCTTCTGAAAATTCGAATTTGGAACTGTTTTAAAGGCGCGCTGAATCAACATTTCTTCTTTTTTGTCTGTAAGTTTTTATTTGCAAGCAGAATTGGTCTGGCGTCTTATTTTTTGTTATAAAATTATGTCTGCACATTATTACCAAGTCTATAAAGAGAAACTGCAGAATGTTATAAGATATCTATAATGCTGGCAAGTTGTATGTGGAATGCGTAGGACGAGTCAGTGTAGGCGAACCTGGCTGAACAGGTCAAGTACAATAAGTTTGAATACACATACAAAGTATTTACATGATGGAATAATATTAGAGCGACTTCATAGGAAAAAAAATATAGGTGCGGATATTTCTTTGAAGACTAGGGATACAATATGTCGTCTAAACAAACAAACAAGGATCAAAACACTACACTTGCTTTAAATATTTTTTTACAAGCAAACTTTATAAGCTAGTACGAATAAGACTCATAATAAAGACTTGATACCACACGTATTATTTTTTATAACATGATACATCACGCATATCAAAAGTGATGGGATTGACTGTAGCATTTCATTTAAAAGATTATTTGAAGTATTGGACAGATAGACTGCGAATATAAGTACAAGTGAGAACAGTAGCACTAGAGAACATAATGATAAGTTTACACAATGCATGCGCATGCACATTATGTGGTAACGCATTGTATTACATCCATCACACTTTGCTGTGACGTAAGTTAGAAAGTCACATTAACTATTTTCACTGGCTTTTCTATCTTTCCAAGTTTATGCATCTATAATGCCGATAAAATTCAGGTTTTTTATTATTCAAGCCTATAAATTTCGTCAAGATGATTCTCCCTTCAACGATTTGATGATTAAAATAAAGAGGCATTGAAACTTACCGATTTCCTCATCATTGTTGCTGGTCGATGTAACTGTTACATTAATTGTAGCCATAATACTATCACTTTCTACACATCAGCAGACCACTTTTATATCATCGCGCATTTTTCGAGACTCATCCACTTAATGATATCTTACTTCACGAAGAACAATGACATAACTGCAATTTCGATGATTGTTATCAATTTGAAATATATTTCGATGTAATGATAGATTAGAAAGTGTTGGATGCTCACGATGCTCGCAGTTGTCGCTTAAATTGTAATTTACGGTCTGATGTTATCTTCGATTTATGTATCTTAAACTAAGTAGAAAACGCAAGCTTAAGTTATAGTTTAATAATTCATTGAAAATAATAAAGGAAGCGTTAATAAGTCATATTTGATGAACGGTAATACTAGCTACAGCTCCTCTTATAAATTTGCCAAAATAAAAAGACGAACTAAACTAGGTACTAAAAGCAATCTTAAACTTTAACGACCATAATGATATTGACGACAGGGAAATTTTTAAGCAATATTTATGGGGCTTTCTATTTAAAATCAGCGAATTGAAACATCATAGTTAAGACATTATAAAAGTATAAACAAATCAAGACAAATCTGAGGGTTTTGGATGAATTTTGGATAGTGTGCTTATCTGACTTTTCTCGGACAAGAATAACTTAGAACTGGTGCTGAAACCTGCAGTTTCGCTCTTTGAAAACGTTATAATACCAACCTTGGTTTCAGATTACTTTAATGATGAAGGTAGAAAAATAGTTAAACAGAATCCGATGAAAAACTAAGCATAAAGAATTCAGAGTTAGCGGTACGTGAACTAGAATGTCCGGTCTGATGCACCGTTACTGTCTGCCAACTGTAATTAATATATTAATCTGTATCCCACTTACAATAGAGGTTATTATAGCTAGATGAGCGATTAACCTAGTATACATAGTAATCGTGTCAGGCAATGTTGTATGAGAATCAATCAAGAGGACACGCAATGATTTATGTTTTCATTGTTCAAACGAACATGAATGAACTTTAAAATATCAATTCAAAACTAGTTTTCGAGAAGAAAGTTACTGGTAAAACAAGTAGTTCAGCAATATTTTTGAATTATTATTCAATAGTTTACTTATTTTCCCTTCGGAACACAAAACGTAACTGACGCTAAAAGTAAGACTTTAGTACACTATGAAAAGAAAACCTATGTAAATATCAGTAAAATAACTAAGCCCAAAAGAATCATAGGAGTATTTTAGGATGACGCAATATTTTAGTAGCAGTATTTCATAAAAAAAGCTTTGAATCGATGACCATAAGTCTCAAGATAAAATAGACACCTAGGTGGTTATCTTTGCATAGAAACCACTTATTAGATCTCGAGTAACTATAGACAATTTACACATGAGTGGCACGAGTTTAATACTCAACTATAGACAATTTGCACATGAGTAGCACGAATGACCTTTGCAAATGTCAGAACAATTAAGATCTGAAGCGAAATATACGCAGTCATCTTGACTGGAAGGACGCAAGTCATGTAAATTATTATTCAATTAACAGGTCGGCATGTTTACCATATTATATAAGAATGTTCATAATAATGTACTTTAACCTGTAGAAATGAGCGTCTGGCTTAAGAGTTAATAAAGGTATGCATGTTTTTGAAGTTAATAAAATAAAAAAAAACTGACTTTAAATATTTTGATTTATAATAAAATTGCTTAGAAGGATAGATATTAAGATAAATAAATAATATTTGTAAGAGAATCCCAACGTAATTCTTAATACATCTATGAAAACTCAACTAAATATGGGGACCAGCTATTCAGATTAGGTAATCGCAAAAAATACGCAGCGTGAATAATTGGAAACTTCCTCTTTTTTGTCAGTCGATGAAACACATACTCCACATAACCTTTACCTTAGCACACAATACGTTTTATGGCAAATAGGCCCTTATTTACCTGCTTTCGTACAAGGGATATAAAAACTGGCATGAATAATCCGTCGACCATAAGCGGTGAGGCTCTTTTAAGGAGTGTCTTAGCTGACCTCATGATACCTACACCTATAGATATAGCTGCTAAAGAAAAACGCACAGAAAACATACGTACAGACATATAACTACGAACATAGACTAAGGACATTGACATAGACAATTCTAAGAAGATAAGTACATTAAATAAGGAGACTGATTAGTTTCATCCATTTATAGATAACAAATATGAAGCTAACTGCATCATTAGAGCCTGAGAGTTATTTAATGGGGTTATATAAAAACTAGGATAAACATAAATCAACTTTGATCTGATGATGCTGCACATTTTTTGTACGGTTTGTTCAGGTTTGTTTTGTTATGTAAGGCATTATGAGTAAGTGTTTCTGATAAACCAAACCTTTTATAATTCGGTATAATCTCGTGGAACCCTCAGATTCTTACTAAATTAAGATTAGAACAAATAGCTTTGTACAACTGTCTGTTTTTGATGTTAACTGTAAGTCCCATTACTTTCTCATCTTCTTTTACTGCGTTCTTATCGCAGCCCTAACATAATGGTTTGTTTATTTTTGTTCTACTTGAGAGTCTATTGTGATAGTTGAAGTGTTCATTAACTTCCTGCAGTTTTTTTTAAACCTACTCGTAATCTACCAGTCAGTTTACCTATTAGTCTTTACTGGATTGTAATTGGTTAGCTAAATCTAAAGACAACAAGTTATTAGTCTATCGAAAATCCACTGCTGGACATAGGCCTCTCCCATATATTTAGAAAAATTAACGATTTTGAGGCATCCACCGAATTCGCGATATAAGAAAAGCTAAGGTTCATCAGTTTGGGGTCTACCATCATCGAGAGGAGTCATTCGAGAACCTTCATTCCCACTAAATGTGCAAATGTGTGTATGTGGTTTGCCCACTTCAATTTGCTTATTGGCAGTCAGTAACCTTGGTTCTTTTACGGATTTCCCCAACTCTATCACGTAGTGAAATAGCTCTCTCTATAACATAATGCATTCAATATACAGAACAAAAAAATACCACTTCTGGCTCAGGTAATCAGAATTATCGGAAGAAAATAAGTGGTTTTGGAGATATTGCATAACCTTATAAAACCAAACGCATGAACCGACGTGCTGGACCGCAAGAAAACGTTGAGAGTAAGTAGGTACTTACTTTCACACGTACAGAGAAATCTTAGTTTATAGACACATTAAACGAAAATTCAAATGTACGTAAATAAGACATTAACTATACACATTGTAGCATTATGAAAATTACCTTTTACTTTACTATTATAATAGGTATGAATGAACTATGAATTAAAGACACTGCCCAAATATTTCATATTGTCCAATTCTAGATCTGATCTAAACAAGTGAATCTGGGTGCAAGTTTCAGGCGACAAGTCTAGAACTGACAAGTATTTGCAAATGAATGGTTTATGTATTCAAATTAATTCAAAATCACTCATAATCAAAGTATGATAAAGATAAGATAAAGCTTTATTAGTTGTTAATAATAACTGTTTGAAATTGAATAATTATTTAATAAATAGCATATTATTATCTTAGTTAAGCAAAACTAAAATAATTATTAATAGCTGAACTAAGACAATTGCAGAAATCAAAAAGATAATAGGTTATTGCATAATATCAATTTCCTATGAAACACAGTGTCACGCAATCAGAAAATGATCAAGTCCAATGATTGTAGGTCATTTTAATCGAGATCTCATTTACTAGTTGAACCAAAGGCTGCCTTTCAAAATATGGTCTACATTTGCAGAAATATAATTTAAGTACCTACTGTTTTGGAAGTTTTAGGAATAGGACATCCCTAATAGGATCAAGCAACAGGACACATCCCTAGAGTAGTGAAAGAAGAAGAGGTAAAACATGCCGTCTTGGGTGGTTGTAATGGTTTGCAGTGTAATAAAGTAAAACAGAGTTGTAGCTATAATCAATAAACGAGTTTCATCCTATTACTACCTACTTTACCAACATCACTGTTCAAAAAATATTAAAAAAAATTGAGAAATAGATTATTGACGCTCAGCGGTTTGACGTAAACTTAGATGAGAAACCAATCTACAAAAAATAGTGAAAGTAATGTTACCTAACCAGCTGATATTTAGTAAACAAGCAATCAATAATCCTATTGATAAAAAGCAATTGACATCGAGACAATCGTAAACACATTTCAGCTGTAAGTTTCACGACCAATGATCACGGCAATTCGCAAATGACGTCAGAGTGAACATTGTAACACGTAATACAAGGAAGTATATTTTACGAACAGCTGGCCAAAGTTTCAAAACATTAGACTATTTTCCTCAAGGTTACGCTTGAATCATATTCAAGCCAGATTTTCGCGATGATCCTAAAATTAAAAAAAAAGAAAACTTCTAACGCTATATCACAGGGAAACTGTAGCGAAAGTTAAAATCACTCGAGCGCATCCAGCCAACATTTTCTCTCCATAAACAGATTAAATACCCATTCACATTGATAACAATATCAATATTGCAGAAAATCAGAACATGAAAACTTTACACGAATAACCGATTTAAAGCGACGTATATTACAGCGCGCGAGATGTTTTTGACGACACGTCCACCTCAGTCGAGGCGTATAATAACACTGAACCACCTTTGCTACAAAAATAATCTGTAGCGCTCGAAAGCGAATCAATGGACGGCTATGAGAATTGAATCCAGCGATAAAGCGGTTTATGTTGCGAAAGATGCTACCTATGACGTTTGAATCGATGAGTTTAGGATCATTGGTACTAATGTCGCTCATTGTATGCCAACAAAGAGTGAGGTCACTGCATCGCAAATAGCTGCTAGGTCGGTATACATACAAACTAGTATTGTACATATAGGTATAAATAAAAGAAACGAGATTGAACGAGCACGATGATTCAACTGTATCGCTTCAATACCCACTCTAAAACAAAGACAAGAAATATGTGAAACGCAATGCAAATTCCAATGAAACTAGCAACGAAATTCAAGAAATTTCGCAGTTGTAGCCTTCGTTTCGATAGCGCTGTTTAGAAAAACAGAAGGCATTTCAGTAGCCTATATTTACATTCTAAAACACGCAAAATAATACACTTTACAGGGTGAGATATTCATCTATTACTATGTATTCAGTTATTAACTTGTTGTAATCAAAATTATGCAGTTTGTTGACTACAAAGACCTCGAGTTTCAGAAAGGCAAATAGCAGAACAAAGAAAAAGCTGGCAGCCAGTATACCTACTTATATTTTTAATATTGGAGGCTACTGACTAACCTTGCTTTTTGTATTACAAGAGGTATGAAAAGTGAAGTAGGTATTCTCTTCAGAGATAAAGCTGTTTTCATCTCGCAGCTAGAATCCTTCTTAACTTGGGTTTCAATATTGCGCCCTTGACTTTAGACACTGCTAATTATAGTTTTCCTAGTTCTTTTGAAACAAAGTAGTTAAACAATTTTAGGTGCAAGGTGGCTCCTTTCGTGCACCGTTGACAGTGCAAACCCAGCTCGATACATTGACAAAATACAGATCTTTCAAAATGTTGTCTTGATGTGATGTTTTGGTAGTTGAAATCTCAGTTAGACGCTGTTTTACCCCTCGCGTTTATTAAAAGTCAGGTAGGTGCCAGTCTTGATATAGTGTAAACTTTGATACTAAAAAAAGCAAAGGTGAAAATATCAGACCTCTTTACTTCTTTAGGAAGGTTGTTACTAAAACAATAGTTTTGGCACCATAGCCAAAGACTGCGGCATTTGGAATTAGAACCACCAAATGGTGCAATACGGTATAGACAAAAAGTGGGCTTGTTTGTATAACCTTGTAATGACGTCAACAGCCAGTCGATAAACACTGAATATTGGAATAACGATAAAAACTTACCTAGTACTTACATTGAAAGTAGTGGATATTGGAAATAAATTTATTATTCAAGTATTCAAGGTGAATTGTAAGATTATAACAATTGAAATAGGCCAAACATTAAATACTATGCAAATAATAGGCATTTACCCAATACCTACCTAATGACCTTAATAGTAACAATACTGAATTCCGGAACAATTTTAAAATTTCGAACCATTGCGTATCAAACTTTTCTAATGTCGTAACCAACCTACATGCTAAGCGAACGAATAATAATTATAAAATTTCGTCTAGTTGCTCCTACATTTATTATGTAAGTACCCAGCGGCGTCTTAACCTATTGTGCAGGGTGTGCGGTGCACACGGGCGCAGCGTCCTAGGGGGCGCCGAGCGCAGCGCTCGGCGCCCCCTAGGACGCTGCGACCACCCTATGACCACCACGGGGCCCCACTTGGCGGGCGCTTTGGCCAGGCGCCGCACTTTCAATGACCATCGTAAAAAGCGCTCCGCTCTGCATAGATTTTGAATAGCATCTTGAGCTCTTCTAATATTTGATGAATAACATCAAAGCGGGCGAGCGCCGTGGCGCTCAAAAGGGGGGCACCGAGCGCCGTGGCCTTTGGCGCCCCCCTTCCTCTTAGGGAAATAATTTTCGAATCTTCTTTCTAAATGCATTTCTAAGCTTTAAAATAAACACACCATTCAAGTTTCATGCTTCTAGAACTAACGGCTTAGGCTGTGCGTTGATTTTTCTTAAAACCATTTTCCCCCTTTTTCTCCTCTTTTTTTTTTTTTTTGTAAATTAAGTTGGTATGGAAATCGTACCCCCGGAAAGAATTTTCCGATTTCACCTCTACGCTATAAAAGGAACACACCCTCCAAGTTTCATGCTTCTAGGACTAACTTAGGCTGTGCGTTGATTGTCAGTCAGTAACGTAAGAGTTTTATTTATTTAGAAGAAAGAAGAAGATAGTCATGTCAACATCATAATCATGGATACGTTTTGGCTTGTTATAGAAAACACCAGAACACCTTGTATAATCCATACTAATATTATAAATGCGTTTGTAACTCTGTCTGTCTGTCTGTCTGTCTGTCTTCCTGTCTGGTTTTCACGCCAAAACTACTGAACCGATTGAAATGAAATTTGGTACACAGATAGTTGAGGGCCTGGGGAAGGACATAGGCTACTTTTTATTGCGAAAAAAGGGTTGTAAGGGGTTGAAAATAGGGGTTGAAAGTTGTATGGAAGTATCGTCATTTTTAGAGCTAGAAACTTAAAACTTATTTTTTAGTCTGTTGATTTGATATAAAAAAATATGACATTCAAAGTTTGTGCTGGGGGGGTAGAGGGAGGGGAGTACAGGGGGGAGTGTGGAGGGGAGTACAGGGGGGAGTTGGAGGGGAGGTGTGGGGGGAGTGTGGAGGGGAGTATAGGGGGAGTGTGGAGGGGAGGTGCGGGGGGAGTGTGGAGGGGAGTACAGGGGGGAACGTGGAGGGGAGGTGCGGGGGGAGTGTGGAGGGGAGTACAGGGGGGAGTGTGGAGGGGAGGTGCGGGGGGAGTGTGGAGGGGAGTACAGGGGGAGTGTGGAGGGGAGTATAGGGGGAGTGTGGAGGGGAGGTGCAGGGGGAGTGTGGAGGGGAGTACAGGGGGGAGTGTGGAGGGGAGGAGCGAGGGGGAGTACAGGAATGGGGGGGGGATGAAAGTGTGGCGTAGTACGACGCCATTATGTCTAAGTTTAGTAAGAGGGCAGACGACTGTGTCACGTGCACGCGAATATGACGTTGTTATTTAATTACTGTTTTCTTCCGCTGCAAATTAAAAATGCTACCCATAGACACTATACCACGCGGACGAAGTCGCGGGCACAGCTAGTTCTAAATACATTCAACAGCACATCGTGGTAACCAAACTGAAAAACTTCTTCTTAAAAATCTCAAAACAAGTTTATTACCCATTGGGGAAATTTGTCAGTTTGTGGTAACACTAACTTGATGTGCTGTTACTTGTACTTTGTATCCATTCCATTTTGAACGCGCGCTTACTAGGGGGCGCTTGGGTAATGTTTGCACACGGGCGCTACATGAGCTAGAGACGCCTCTGTAAGTACCTACCTAACTGGGCGTTACCAAATCCATAAACTTACTCGTACGTTTCTGCCTTCCAAAACTCCTAACTTCCTCAACAATTATCATCACTTTGACCACCATTTTGTACAAGTTGATCGTTTTACAAGTTATGAAGTACTGACTTCAAATCTCAATTGCATTCAAATTGAAGATGTTTGCTTAATAGGTACTTTGCATCTGTGATGTCAGCTTGATCGTGAACTACTTATGTCAATATTGGCTACTTATATTAGCTAGTCTGATTTTATTGAAACCTTTTTAGACTCAGTAGACGTGGAATTTTACATCATTTGAAAGGAACTAAAGATATAGTTTCACAACAATGTTGAAATTAACCTATACTTAAAATATAGTAAGGCATTATGTAAGGCATACTTTACATAAGCCACAACTTATAGCCATTTGTCAAAATTCATCTTAAAGGTTTAACACTACCTGTAGCCGAAAAAGAAACCATATAGTCTAGACTTTAAAGTACTTATGCACTTACCTACCTAGTTCTACTTAAGTTTATTTTATCTGTGCTTTAGTTCCGTATGTTTACCCCAAAACCTGCATAGACAATAATACTAGTGTTTTATCTAGATAATGCACAATGTGCCTTGCAGGTGTTTACTTTTCCAACCGAGTATTGACTTTGAGCCAGCCTTATCAAAAGAATAACAGTGTCTTTGTTTCTCCTTACAAAAGTAGTATTTATTTCGGATCTTTGTATGTGGGTCAAAAAAAGAACGCTTTCTTTAAAGAATTCAAAGATATACCTACTGATTTATTTTATGTTCTAGTTTATCTCTGTCAAAAGTTTTAGCAATTCTTTTTACAAAAAAAATGGGGCGTCGCTGTGTTATGGACACGGCCGTTTGTTGTACGTGAATATACGTCTCGTAACTTCGGGGATGATAGATATGTAACTGCAACATAAACATATCCCTCGATTTTGTTATCAGTAGTTTTTTTGAATTGCGTCCATAATAGCAACAATTTATAGACGTATTCGGTCAAAAACAATTTTGGCGGGGACTAGTTTCCTTTTTTTTTTTTTTTTTTAATTTTGTGTTGGCTTGGATTCAAAGTCCTTCCGCCAAGTCCTATAAGTTTTTCAGATTTTGTTTGGACACTATTCACTTTCACTCATGTTTGTTTTTGATTGACACGCACTTAAAATTTTCATATGTCAGCAATGTCAGTTTTTGCATGATTTTTGTAATTACTAAGGCCCGTATTCTGAAACAGTGCTTAAGTCTGAGTCGAGCCTCAAGCACAGATTTTTGACACTTTTCAAAGGAGAACTGTCACAAAATCTATGCTTGAGGCTCGACTCAGACTCAAGCGCTGTTTCGGAATACGGGCCTTAGAATTGTTTTCACAGAGTTGGAGCGGTTTAAGTGTTGCCACTCTCACTTTCGAAATTAAAGAGTTATTGTGGAACTGAGGAAGTTAAACAGCGGGTTTAACTACCATTACCGGCTGCTTTTCTCATAAACGCTGACATTTATTTAAGAGCTTAAAGCATGCTCATAAAACGGAGTTTAGGATTGAAAGAGAGAATAGGATTGAAGTCTGATAGGTTAGTCATCTTTTTTATGAAATGAAATGAAATATTTATTGTATGTTGCTTCTTTAATTTTAATTAGGTGTGCAAGAAAATAAATTCTACCATAATAACAAGCAAAATTGCTTGAACAAATAATAGGGTAAAAATCAGTCATACCAACATAATAGTTAAAATACATACCAAACTACTTAGGCTGAATCACGCAAAAGTAAAATTCCAACACAAAAACGTCAAATATGCGCATGATATTCCAATTTACATTTTTTGGTTTGATAAGAGATCTAAATAAGGTATTATATTGTTATTTTTGAGATATGAATGCATCAGGTACGATATCAATCCTTAATAGCAATTAAAAAAAACTCATTTAAAAAAAAAAATCCCCTGTATTGTATAGTGCCTATATTTAATTTTTTTTTAATTATGCCAGTGCAAAAAAAATACTATAAGTAGCACAATCCTTACTTTCGGAGCGAGGCAGTCCGTTCCGCTTTCGTTGGCAGAAATAGATGGAGACGAACGAACGGACGTGCGACCGTCTGCCGTGTCGCCGCTTCCGGGAAACTAGGGTTGCCATTTTTAAACAACTTAAAAACGGAGGTTCTCAAGCCCGTTGATGTTTTTTATGCTTCATATTTCGGAATGCAAGTTGGATTTTAATGAATTTTCTTTATTGTTTAAGGGATGATCTTTATGTGGTCCTTTATAGTATTTCAGATTGTCCGTTTTTATACAAGGTCAAAAGTTAGCTAGTTTATTAGGCGAACCCTAATTTATGGTGATTTTGAGACTGACTACATTGTCAAAAAGTTTTTATGCCTTTCAATCTTTTAAATTCATGATTAAATTTTCAAAAGACCTACTTAATCATTCGTAAAAGAAACCTGTGTCAAGCAACATATAAAAATTCAACGACCTTTTTGCAAGCTTTCTCCTTCCGAGCCTTAGCCCGCAAAAGAATAAAAAAAAGAACTCGTCCAAAACCCAAATATAGACTGGAGTCTTGCAACCACCGAGATTGGATAACTGCATGCGTTCAAAAACCGGTCGCAACTCAACTTGAGCATGTAAAGAAACCGCGACCACTCGCTCGCATTTTTGCATGAAACAAGATATTCTGCGTGGCTCAGTGTTGCGTTTTACAATTGCGTTTTCCTGTTCACTTTGATTTTGACAATGACTTAACCGTCTATGCATTTACCCGAATACCGGTTAAATATTTCAGCTATCTGTTAGTTAGTGCTGTGTAAAAATAACAGGTAATATTTTTACTGTTGACAATATCGGTTTTCAAATTGGTTTTTAACCTGCTATTCTTGGTCTTGATAATAATTAAAGTTTTCATTTTGTCTAAGGTCTTATTTTATTAGCATTCGACAGTAGGCGTAGACCTACAATGTTAAATTGAAATAAAACTTGATTTGGTGACGGTGGGAATCACTTTTATTATTCGTGGTTATTGCGTGGTGTATTCTGTTATGGCCCGAACACACCTAGTTCGCTGGCGGTAGCGATCAGTGAAACGCTGTCAAATATTCGCTGTCAAATCTCAAATCTGACAGCGATATTTGACAGCGTTTCACTGATCGCTACCGCCAGCGAACTAGGTGTGCGCAGGCCTTTATAGAATGTATTCAAATTCAAAAGATTGGCTCTGGATTTGGGTTCTATTCTACAAGCATTCGATACCTACTCGTAAACTGCATGCGTGTTCGAAATTCGATAATTTTAAGACTTACCCCTGACGTCTCTTTGAAGGGTAGTGGACAGCCCCTCGGCCAAGGCTGCGTCCAATAAGTTGATGTTTTCCCGGCAACGCGTTACCAGCTCCGTCTGCGTACGAAAATGTACATTGCAAACAAAGCCAAATGAACTTTATTCGTATTGAAATAAGATTTAATATTCTAAGCAAGCCACAGTACCACAGTAAACAAAGCTGAATTTAGTATTGAAATCGATTGCCAACTCACTCGAAAGTCCTTAAATATTTTTTTATTGAAATATAAACACATCTTATCCTAGTTTTACAAAGTGTCATTAATGGCTTTATCTATATCTAATCATTTCTGCCTACGTGTGAAAATTCCACTCAACATTAAATGCCCAAGCTTTAAGAAATCAGATGCCAAACAATATTTAAGATAAGCAGAAACACTCCAAACACATCCAAAGTAAATTAAGAATAGCCTAGACAGTGAACAATATACCTATTTTGAACTACCTATCTTGAGATTTTGAAATGGTTTTCAGAGAGTAGGGTGTTAATTGACTGAAACTCCACATTAATTTTCAAATTAACATATTTATTAATCTAAACATTTATACAAATCACTGAATAGTTTAACATAAAAGAAGTAAGATCAATTAACAACCTATCCTTATCAACATTTTATACATAAGATTAACAACACTGTGAGATATTTTGGAGTTCAGTCAAGTACATTCCATTATACTTACAGGCAGGCAATAAATTAAATATGGGTACACTTATAGTGATACAACCAACAACTCCTACACTAACTTTGTAAAACTAATAATATCTCACTCAATTGACAAGAAAACTAAGTACTTTATACTTATGTAGTATAGTAATTTAATAAAAATAAGTTATTGTGCGATTTAAGAATAACCCCCATAATCTTAAACTGAAAATGAAACCGTCAAATGTGACAGCTGTCAATTTGACATTACAGTTTTCAGCCGTATTTTATGCCACTGGTAACTTTGAATGATTCCTATGTGAAGCTTTCAGTACCTTTTCCCCCATAAATTAAGATTTAAATAATGGAAATATTAAGTACACCTACGTAAAATTAAAACTAGCACCATGTTTTACCACCAAATGATGAGAATGATGTTTAAATATAATGCAGTTAGTGAAAAAGTAAAGTAAAAATCACAATCATTCACATGAAATACTGTTAGTAAGAAAGAAAAAGAAGCTTGGGCACGGAAGAAACAAACAAAATCACACTTTAACTTTGATTGCGACCATTTCACTGTAATGTAACATTTTATTTATTGAGAATGTCACATGCGAGGCTCATACTGAAAATCTGGGGCTTTATGCTCGATTTGACCGTATAAAGTCTCCTAGACGTCAATCTCGGCCAAAAACAAGGTGACGAGTTTTTGGCGCCAGAGACGTCAAAAGACTCTCCATGGTGAGATTTTCTCGGTCAAAGGCGGTAAGGCCCCTGATTTTCGACCTTTTCCAGAGCTTTGAGAATAGGACTGCAGATAATTTTTTTAAACAGGATTCTATATTCAAAATGAAGCAGTCACAAAAACAAATCAACATTACGTTAGTATTTTGTTTTTACTTACTGCGATGGTCAGACTTTATTCGCTATAAATAATTGAACTAAATTAGACATCTTATAAATGCTTGTTTTATTTGTACACTGCAAAAGTGAACATTCAAGTTAATTCTAAATGGAATGTTTTAGAGATCGTCCTTCGAGTTTTTCGTTTGGAAGTTTCTAGTAACATCCTTCAGATCAAACCATCGCAGTTTTCGATACTTACACAAGCCCAAGCATCACTGTAAATGTATATATACTATGATCAGGACAGAGAATGCAGCCACAGCAAGACAAAGCCTAGTGCGCAAGCATGCAGGTCTTTTATACTGAGTCACATAAGACCGATCGTCATCCGAAAAACTACTATCAGTATCGTATCTTACGTAGTCAAACGCGCAGAGTAGGTCCGGAGAATCTTGGCGAGCCATCATTGCCTCGGCCGCTTCCAGCTGCGAACTGGACCGACGGACTAAACACCTCACTTCAGAATCAGAATCAGAATCTCTATCCCAATTCCTCCTGCTATGTTTCTTGGGGCTGGAGGATTCGCCTTCCGAATCAGCGCTCTCTGTAGACCTACGACGGAGTTCTGATAATGCGATCTTCTGTAACTCGGAATCCTTTCTTCTGCGGTTGAGTGAATCTAGCAGATCAGGGCGGTTGTTGACCTCTGTGTATTCTAAAGAGGAATTGACTTCATCGCTGGTAAGGTTTGAGCTGTGTCGTCGACGGCTTAACGCTTGTACGTTTAGCAGATCGAATTCTGGAGAGCGTTTGCTGTTTTTGTTTTCTGTAGGTCTACGTCTGCGGACACCTTCATTGCTTTCAATACTCGTGTTATTTCTGGATCGTTCGAGGCTGTCTAGAAGTGATTTCTTCCGTTCAGCGCTGGACATGGATTTTTTAGGTTTGCGTAGGTCAGTGGGCGAGGTTCGGGTAGGTCTTTTGTGCCTCGTTTCAGCGGGTTTTCGACGGCGGGTGCCGGTAGGGCTGTCGTTCTCGGGCTGGGCTGAGAGACTGGAGCAGCAGTCTGATTGTGAGTCGAGGAATGCGCGGTAGTCGTCTCCGAACTCGAGGAGGCGCCGGGCAGCGTCGGAATCCGGCGCTTCGGAGTACGGCTCCGAGTTGTATTTCTCCTGTGGACATCGAATACAATATGGTTAAGTATGTTTCGGGAACAGAAGGTTAAATTCACTTTAAAATTACTATGCGTAAATGATGTTCTGCTTTGTCAAAAGCGTATAGTCCGGCTAAAAAGGAAGATTATATAAGTTTGAGGCCTTAGAGTGTGTTTGTTTGTCCGAACTGCGTTGTTCTTGTTTTCATCTTTTGTCCATTCAACAGTGTCTGAGGGTGCTTAGTCATCACCTCAGTTTGGATTATTTTTTTTTGTAAAAGTACAGTACAGAGAATATAAAGTGGAGCAGAGAAACCACGCATGCGTACAACCGTCTTATACATCAATTTGACAGCTAAGATTAGCTGTCATTTGCCATACCATTTCAGCTAATGCAAAAAGGGACAGCCGCTTGCGCTGCCATCTACAATAAACTTTGAAGATGGTTGGATTGCGTTTACAACTTCTTTCCAACAAGCTTTACTCTAGGTTTAAAAGGCAGTAAAATGACATTAGCACTATAGATAGTGCAATCCACGAAGGCGCGCCCCACTATTATTCCTCCTAACCGTTTATAGTATATGTGTGCAAGCTTCCGTCAATGTTTGAGTGTTATCGGTACACACTAATTACCTATGAGTGCACACGCACACTACAATGAATAGACTACGGTTGGCGACTGCCGGTCCGAGCAAACTCCCCGCACCCGCGAGGGGCGCGTCTTCGTGAATTGCACTATCTATAGTAGTAGGTACAAATAACTGTATGTCTTGTTTGTTTTGAAAAAAACGTTATTCTTATACTTATTCTCTTATTCTTTACCTGATAAAAGTCCCAAGCCTGCTCCGAGAAAGAGCTATGCCCCTCAGTGCCCGCCGTGATACTTCTATCTGAGTCCTTATCGATGCTGAGGTCCCACATCTGGTTAGGGTCCCCAAGGCTCATTGCTAGGAAGTTCCGCTCGCGGTCTTGGCTTTTGGCGAGACGGGGCCGGACAGACCCGCCGGCTGGGCCTAGCTTGAAGCTTGGGGCCACTGGAATAAGTAATATAATTATTTATAAGCCTCCGGAGCAACTGGACAGATTCGCAGCTGGACAGATTTGCAACTGGACAGAAAGTGTACAGCCCATGATGTAATTAAAAGTAATATTTAAAATTTATATCTTTAAAACTAGCGTGGTAAAGTTCCTATACCCTGATTTAGAATCTTAGTCTTTTTTGGTAAACAAAGGTATATCAAAATAATTATAAGTTTAAAAAACTTGAGAAACCGACTTCATTGCCAAACGGCTAAACCGATTTTAATGAAATTTGTTTGGGACAGTCTGGGCGTAAAAATAACCTTCCAAATAAAAAAATAATTTTCTAAATCGGTTCATAAATGACGGAGGCATGCAGTTACAAACATTAAAAAAAATATTTTAAAAAAAATGGCAGCACTGATTTTAATAAAATTAAAATGGGACCAATCTGGAAGCAGTACCTTTCAGATAAAAAAATAATTTTTCAAATCGCCTCAGAAATGACGAAGTTATGCGGTAACAAACATTAAAAAAAAATATTAAAAAAAAATAAAAAAAAAACATACAACCGAATTCAGAACCTCCTCCTTTTTGATTGGAAGTCGGTTAAAAACGATGTTGAACTGGTACTTTTTAATATTTTTTAAAATTTTGAAAAGTAGCTGAGGTAGGATTTATTTTCTAACTAGCTGTGCCCGCGACTTCGTCCGCGTGGTATAGTGTCTATGGGTAGCATTTTTAATTTGCAGCGGAAGAAAACAGTAATGAAATAACAACGTCATATTCGCGTGCACGTGACACAGTCGTCTGCCCTCTTACTAAACTTAGACATATGGCGTCGTACTACGCCACACTTTCATCCCCCCTGCATTCCTCTCCGAACTCCCCCCACACTCCCCCCCCTCTCCTCAACACCCCCCCACATTCCCCCCGCACTCCCCCCAGACTCCCCTCCACAATCCCCCTGTACTCCCCCCGCACCTCCCCTCCACACTCCCCCCTGTACTTCCCTCCACACTCCTCCTGTACTCCCCCCGCATCCCCCCTCACTCCTCCCCTCCACACTCCCCCCTGTACTCCCCTCCACACTCCCCCCGCACCTTCCCTTCACACTCCCCCCGCACCACCCCTCCACACTCCCCTCCAACTCCCCCCTGTACTCCCCTCCACACTCCCCCCTGTACTCCCCTCCACACTCCCCCCTGTACTCCCCTCCACACTCCCCCCTGTACTCCCCTCCACACTCCCCCCTGTACTCCCCTCCCTCTACCCCCCCAGCACAAACTTTGAATGTCATATTTTTTTATATCAAATCAACAGACTAAAAAATAAGTTTTAAGTTTCTAGCTCTAAAAATGACGATACTTCCATACAACTTTCAACCCCTATTTTCAACCCCTTACAACCCCTTTTTCGCAATAAAAAGTAGCCTATGTCCTTCCCCAGGCCCTCAACTATCTGTGTACCAAATTTCATTTCAATCGGTTCAGTAGTTTTGGCGTGAAAGCCAGACAGGAAGACAGACAGACAGACAGACAGAGTTACAAACGCATTTATAATATTAGTATGGATCAATATCCATAGAATGAGAAAAAGTAATGGTTTCTTGCTATCTCATATATTTTAATTTATTGTTTTAACAAAGTTATTAAATGATGAAGAAATTATAGTTTACGACACTGGTATCATTTGATTAACATGGGAATAAATCACAGGGCTACGAAACAGTTGGTGCATTTTGGCACTATATATCCATTCTATTTTGTGTGTGTGTTCCTATTTGTTTTAATCGTCATGAACTTGCATCGTCTTTCGTTCGTCGAAGTCGAATGTGTTCCTCGTGTGCTGCTCGTGTGCTGCTCGTGTCCAATTATGCGTTGTTACCTAAGATTTTGCTCACATTATCGTTGTCTGTTATTGTTATCAGTTTTTTGATAAGCCTTGTTGTTGTTGCTGTTGTGTTTGTATCAAACATAGACCCTCAACCCGCACCGGCGGGTAAAAATATGATTTATAAAAATATGAAATTATAGTATCATTGTTTTATTTGTACTTCCTTATGATCAGGGACAGGAAAATGAGGTTCTACTTTTCAGTGTTCTCTAGTAGGTAAGTAGTTGTAGTAATATTCAGGTAGGTCTATTGCACGAGTTAAACCGCGCGCCGGTCCTACTAATAGTGATCCATGGTAAAACATGTTTTTCTCCCCTGAGTTGTCACTATGACAGTGACATATCATGACATTTGTTTGTTTACAAAAAAAGACTGAGTTTCTGAATCAGGGTATATACAGGGTTATTCATAATTAGCTGCAAATACTCAGGAATTAGGTTCAACAAATAAAATAAAAAATATTTATGAAATGATTTTTTTTAAGTTTTGTTATGAAAATCCCGAGAAAATCGACAAAGAATATCCTTTGGAATCATTGGCGCCTGACCTATTTTGACCTTCCGCGCCCGCGCGCCGTGAGCGACACTCTGCGTTCAGTCACCGCCTGGGTGGGTCATCGTCCTGGTCTCCATGGCAATCATTATGCAATAGCCGTAAAAAAATTAATAAAAATAAAATTTTGATACAAAAACTTAAATCAAAATTTAAAAAAAATAATTACATATATATTTTTTATTTTATTTGTTGAACCTAATTCCTGAGTATTTGCAGCTAATTATGAATAACCCTGTATATCATTCTTTTAAATTAAATTAAACGCTTTTAAAATGGAAAGATGACGATGATGGACTCAAGAGTTTATTGTATATAGCAGGGTTTTTAACCAATACCCCGATTGTCTTAGTATCTTACTAAGTTTTTTTAAACATCATCACTTTTTACAATAATGTTGGAAGTGTCTCTCACGCAAACTATTCAGTTTAGAAAACACGGGTTTGATGAAAAAAATAATTTTAGTTTCAGTTCTAAGTATGGGAAAACCCCAAAATCTATTGTTTTTTTTCTATTTTTTAAATCTTAATACTGTTTACAGAATACTTCTACTTTGCAAGTTTCACCAGTATAGTTCTTATAGTTTCCGAAAAAAGAGGCTGTGACATACGAACGGACAGACAGACATGACGAATCTTTATGGGATCCGTTTTTGACATTTGGCTACGTAACCCTAAAAACGGGTTCAGAAAAATAGCTGTAACAATAAAAATGTTTTTATTGCTTTTATAGTTCTACACTTAAGGAAATCGCAAAGATTTTTATAATGTCCCAAAAATCTAAACTTAACTTTTGGGAAATTATAAAAATTTTTGTAATAAAAATGTTGGTGTACCTGTTTCAGGTTCATTTTCCGGTATAGCCCCGTCTTCCCTGTTAGATATGTGCGTGTGTTCGATGCTTCTGCGCAGATTGGCGATGGTGGCCAGCTGCTGCCGAATCAGCTCTTCATCACTGTCGTTGCCGGAAGTGGATGTTGTGTCGAACCTAGGGGGTTTGAATTTTTATGAGAAGTGTGTTGGATTTGAGAGCTTCAACTTTTATATACCATTACCTACATACCGAAGAGGTTGGAAACACATTATTTGCACAGAAAGTTCCAGCATGCAAGTCTTTACCGCGCAGCAAGGAGTTTCCCGAGTCTCCTTTGTGCAATTTTTGCTTTTGTCAGAATCGGTCGCTGTGTTGTTTTCGATACATTAATAGTAGAATTAGAATTAAAATAACTACCTGCTCTTCCGACTAGTAGCAGGATCACTGGCCGTGCTTCTCTCATGCTTATCCTCCAATTCCGGAGTGATTCTCCCGCAGAAAGACAAGCTTTTCACCAGTCTCTCCCGCCGCGGATCGTTCCGTCTGAAGCGAAGCTTGAAGCGCTTCCGACGCAGCCAGCATTGCTTCTCGCTCGCTTCGACGCAGGACGTGCACGCTTCTGTCATTGTGTTCGTGCTTGATACGTGACCCTGGGGATTTGGCAATGTGAGATAAATATGCAGATAGGATATTGATGGGTAAGTCTTGAAAAAAACTTCTTTTAAAACGCCAAGCCTTTAATTTCCGATATACAGTAACTTGATCTGTACAATTGTTTCTTTTGTATGTAGCGTAGTTATGAGAAGTGAGTGAAGCCTTGTGTATCTGAATACAAAAAACCTCAACAAAAAAAACACACTTCATTTTATTCCTACAAATGTTTACTAACCTGTACGGTAGTAGAGCTCCCTCCGAGCTTAGAATTAGAATTCGCCGGAGTCACCCTCTGAGGCGAAGCGAGGGTATGCAACGCGGATTCCGATGACGACATCACGTGGGACATAGCGGCAACGTCGCTCGCTGTGGGCGTGGCCGCGAGACTAGCGCCCGTCGTCAGCTGTGAGATGCAAGATACGGACCACGGGCGGGCGGCGTTGCCAGCTCGCTTCTTACGCAGTGTTACCTGTTTTTGGTTAGTTACAAGTAGGTATAATGACAGCGTGAAAGCATTGATTTTTGAAGCAGCAGAAGTGTGCAAATAAACCCCATGAATAAACAGGTTTTGGGTTTATTTAATGAGCACATAAGAGTTAGTAAGTACCTACCTTAAACATTGAAGTCAAATTGAAGAAATGTAAGCAAGGAAATATTATGTAATGCTAGGGTTGCAGTGCCTTGCATACTTTTGTGTTTCCCCTGACTACGAAGACATCATAAGAGATTTATTGGATTTATGAGGGTACTTTGAGAATCTAAATATCTGAGGACTTCTTCTTCTTGACACATAGATAGGTTGACTAGACTAGTTTAAGAAAATAACTTTAAAGATTTATGATTTGACAGACAAACAAAGCACACAAAGCAAAAATCAGAACTATTGTACCTTTGCATGGTGGGTTGGAGTGACCGTGCATGTAGAAGTACTCATGTCCATAGAAGAGTGTATGTTCCTCTCTTCAGAAGTCAAGGAGTTGTCCACCTCGCTTTCTGTGTACTCGCCTGATGCGTCACAGCTCTCTGTACCCTGGAAGGAGAAGGTGGATCGTTTTTAATGGGTCAAAACTGGATGAACTGAAGACCTAGCTCATCTGTTTCGAATGTTTCGAAGAGATCTTGCAAGTCTTCATTTAAATTGACGTTATGCCCGGATCAAGTGAAGTCTAAAAACGTTTATTTAGTTGTATTACAAGAATCACTTTGAAACGTCTTGATGCTAGATGAGTCTAGGTGCCAGTTTCACGCAACTAAGCCAAGAAGAACAAGCAAGCAAGTTGCAGCACACAAATATTTATTATCAATGGTGCTCAAACCTACGACCTGCAGCGCAGAAGCCAGAGCTTCCACCAACTGAGCAATGAAGGCTATAAAGTCATGCCAGTTACAACGCAAAACAGAAGAGTAAAGAAACTTACCTGATTGTTATCACTTTTATTTCCTTCCGAGCTCTGGTTCAGCCATTCCTTGATCCTCGACATCTTATGCCGACTGTTGCCTTTCCCATCCTCTTCAAACGAGAGCGGCTTGAAGCTTCTTCCCTTCTTCTTCATCTGCTGAGCTTGTTTCTGAACTAGTTCTTCTGCCTGATTCACCAGTCTCACTATATCCTGGCATCTAGTCTGTTCTAGCTTTAGCAGATCGGGGGTAGACTCATCAAGTTTAGGATTTAGGGGCAGTTCGCATTGGATTTCGACAGATGACGTCATTATATCAGTGGAATCTTCGTTGGCGATCTTTGGATTACCAACGTAAGTCCATTCTTCTTCAGATGATTCTTCCTGGCTCTTTTCAGTTTCAATCATCTGTCGGTCCGAGTCGGTATCGTGGTGTTTGAAGTAGAAAATTGCTAGGTGTTTGGACTTTCTGTCTGTCTGGTTGAATTTTGACGAGTCGACGGGTTTTTTTCGCTTTACAACAGTTGGTGGGGTTTTGAGTTTCTCTTCAATGAACGGGTTTATTACAAGACCTGTGGAAGAATGAGTGTTGAGTTCGCGTTGTGAATGAAGAATGGGCAGATTGTTTGTTTGCGAAAGAAAGGAATCTCAGCCGTCCGTTTGTAAACTGTTATTCAATGCTATTGTTTTAAATTAAAGTTACGTCAGTTCCGTTATTTGGGGAATACCATTATGAAGCGAGCATTTCTGCGATAAAACAAAAGTGAACTAAATTGATGTCTCGTTCGGGTGATTTTTAAATACACGTTAGATTTTCAAATATTTTCAAATAAAAATTTAAATCTCACAGCGGATTCAGCGGTCGCCTGCACGAATTATGTTGCAGGAATAGATCCGCAGTTGAAGAAGACTACAAGCTAACATAGTCATTAAAAGTTCCTATTCGTTTTTCGCATATTTGTCTCTCTTTATTGTATGGAGAAAAGATGAGACAGCAAGAATAAGTTACGTAGCTACAGTTGTTGTCTCAAATTTTCCATACAAAAGAGAGAGACACGTGCTCACACGAAAACAACATTTGGTAGACGAAATGTTGTAAATGCACTGGGACTTGCTTTTCAGTTAAATTACATTGTAGTCAGCCCAAGGCTTACATGCAAGAGTTGAGAGTTTGATTCCCGTATGCAAAATGCATGATCTACAAAGATTATACACCTAGATTACTATAGAGGCTACTTTTAATCCCGAAAAATCCGGATCACCCAAATAAAAAACGAGGGTAAAAAACTAAATTACCGTCGATCTGATCATTAGGCACGATCTGGTCAGTGCTTCTGGTGTCCATATCTTCGCAACCAGTGGGTACTCGTCGTTCGTCCGCCATGTTGTATTCGGGTCGCGTCAGTTCCGATTCGCAGTCAGAGCCAAAGCCGCGCCAGGTGTACGTCACCGCATAATCTTGTTCCTCCTGGAAATTTTAATGAAAAATATTGATTAGTTAAGGCGAAGACCACCGTCGATGTACTTCTCCCGCAATTTTTCTTTTTAAAGATATAAAATAATTGAACTTATTGAACGAAAATCGTGAGCAACTATCTTGCATTTTCCGAAAATCTGATACTTAAGCAAACTTTTAAGTCAAACATTTGGCCTGGTATTCGTACATTATGGTATGGTGTTCCTGGGTTCTTTCTGCTTAGCGCTCGACGAGGCAACACGTCCTAGCTTTAGTGCACAGGAAAATCTTTCTATCTCTAAACCTTCTCTCTCTCTACGAAGTATCCTTCCGGATGCTTCAAGGATGCTTGCAGGCAAAACACGTCGAATCTTGTTAAGTTTTTATGTTTGTGGTATTGTTGTTGTTTCTAATACACCTTATTTCACTTTGCAGGATTAGCAGCTTTTGCGTAGGCCCACACTAAGTTAACGTACGTTGATTAGATTTGCGGATTAGTACTAAATATTTGTTCTACTTAATTTATGTTTAAAAATGGAATTCCGCAAAGTCATGCTTGAATCAATTAATTATTCGTACTTAATTAAACTTTTGGGAAGGATAATGCGTCTCATCACTCATGGCTAGGAACTGCCACCTGGATATCCACACGCACGCTTCTAATAATAATTGCTTACCTCAGAGGCAGACTGTCGGCTATCTGTTGACAACTCCCGTCGTCGTGTCAGTACGGGCGTGCGTTGCCGGCGAGGAGAGCCGCGTCTGCTGAGCCGAGGATGCTTCAGCACTGGCTCGTCATCACTGTCGCTGGCTACTTCTACTTTCACTCCACCCTGGAATAAAAACACGAGGTTTTAGACCTTAATTATCATTAACAACACATAATATAATGATGGCGCAGCGTATAAGCATTGCTGTTCAGCGTGGCAATGCCGCCAGCGTCTTGGGTACGCTTCTGGCACTGATTTGGATCAGTTGAGCTATCTCTAGATCGTTTGTAACGATCTGCAGATAGCTCAACTGTTTCTTGTGTATTTTGTACATTTTGTAAATATTTGTTTAATTTTCAGTTTCTTTGTGTAAATGAAATATCATTATCAACCTTTATAAGTCTACTGCTGGACGTAGGTCTCTTCCAAGACGTGCCACTGAGCCCGGTCTGCGGCTTTTCTCATCCAGTGCTTGCTACATTTCGCAGATCGTCGCCCCACCTTGCCGGAGGGCGTTACTACACTATACGCTTACCTAAACGCGGTCTCCTCTCTAGTATTCGTTTGCTCTAACGATTGTCTGATCTAGATTATTTCACTATTTAAAAGGAGACACTTTGAGGTGCACTAAAAATCTTTTCAACACACTGTTTCGTAAAAATAAGTGGCACGACAAAAAGTGAGATATGGTAAACTTACTGGGGTGGTGTAGAAAATATGGGGTAATTTGTGCATTTATATGAAGGTTGGGTACGCGAGTTTGTTATTTATTCACAGGTTATTGTAACAGCTCTCCATCAGGTAGGCCAACGCTGCTTCCCGAAACGATACACATTTACAACTGATTTCGCTCTATCAGGTCAAAGTTTTTTAATTACGCCTTATCAAGACATGATTATGATATTCCAAAAATATAATAATTCCCTTATCACACCAAATAACAATGATATGACTTGTTTCTTCCAAAAGCCTAAACACAAACATAAAATTCCATAATTCAAAGCGGCTATAAATAAACTAATTTACTTACAGGCAATAAACGTCATTTTAATATATCCCTCCAGAATTTATGGTCGAAATTATCACATAAATTCACTCAGAATAATATAATGGATTAACTGTGGCCGTGTTTTGTAAGTTTGGTATTAGGTCACTATTTGACCGCCAGTTGAGTTTACCCGACTGAGACCAAAAGGGTATTATGTAATTTAATTTTAGACACACGCGACCAACCCTTTGACATAAGCCAATTGAGTTACCGAGGGCACGATTGAAGGGGGAGCATAATGACATCCGTTAAGTGAAAAGTGCCTAGGTTTTTTTTGGTTTAAAAAAGTTTTTCTGCAGAATTAAACTAGCAAAAATCTACTACTAAGTTTTTTTTACAAAATTACAACTAAAATCGATATTTGAACATGTTATACTCGTGTCTAATAAATTACAATTTAAATACGCTTTTGATAACTAAATAATCAAAATCTACGAAGCATTTCGGGTGTTTTGATGCTATAAGGAAAACCCAACCGAACTCACAGGGATAACTTACCTAACTCGTTCTATTTTTAAAAATTTCACATCACACCATACCACAGACAAAATAAACCAATCTACCATAGACGCGAATAATAGCGCTGGGTCTCACCCTTAGAGGAATTGAGGTTAATTCAACAAGTAGTTTGGTTCGCCCATTTAGGGATCCGCAATGTTTGCAAATAACCAACGGGTGGCTGATTACCCATTGTTACGTCACACTTGAGAATAGCTATAAATGTGACAACTTTCGTGGGAATACAGACTTATTAAATTACGAGGGTTTGTTTAAAATAGCATAATATTTTCTCATGCGTGACTTGTTAACTGGTTGAAACGAGGAAGGAAAAGAAAAACTGTTTCAATGAGTAATAAAATTGCAAGAATTAGTTTCCTGTATAATGTTACCATTTACAGTTAATAAACTTAGTCATTGTCATTATTGACATCAAATTAGAACTTGGAAACAACAAATTATATTTATTTATCAAATATAAATCATTTCAAATAAATTGATATAACGAAAATCCTAAAATAACTGATTTCAATGCATCTACTGAGATTCGCTGAAGAGCAGTGTTCAAGTAGATACTCAAAGGATTATTAGCCGTTTAGCGGCTTTACAAAAATTGCCGTAGCGGACGGTATTTCACGTCCACATGGCGGGGTATTGGTAAAGTTTTCAACTAGCAATAATCGCACCTCGGATCAACCTCATTGGTTACGATATTGCCTCTGCGCAAAGTTACCTTCTACTACAAACTTGGAATCAAGTCTATCTTTTCCCAAAACGCAACGATAGCGCGTTCTAGCATCGTGACAAAATTAACAGCGCCATCTAGTTTTGTTTTCGGTACACCATTTTTTGCTTGCCAAGTATTGCAGCAAACTTAAACTCCGATTTAGCTACATTTTACAATAATATCTTTAAGTATTCGACAAAAGTTTACATAATGGTAATAAATAATATATGAATTTAAAGTAAATAGAACTGATGATGTTACATCATTAATCTTGGGAAATATAGAAACATTTGAATATGTTTAGAACAAGCAAAAATAAATTGGAAAATATGGGAACAGACTTGTAACCGAAAAGTAGACGTGGAAATTAAAAAACTGTTCAATTATGTCTGTAATTTGTAGGTTTCTTGATGACTAAGCCACAAGTTAAAAGATGTTCCTACTTGTAAGATTTGTGAAGGTGAAGGTTTTTACCTGGCAATCATTGTTTGTTCGCTTCGTGCAGTCTAAGATTTACGGGTTCTTCACTTGGCAGTCGTTGTTTGTTCGGTTTCTGAGGGTAAAGCCACGCTTTCCTCACCTGGTTATCGATCCTATTGATGCACGCCTCCAAGTGACACTGCCACTCGATAGCCCGCAGGTACAGCAGGTGCCAGCGCCGTTCATACGCCTTGGCGACGTCACCGCCGCTGCAGAGCCGCACCACCGAGCTCACGATCCTTCTGTGGCATTCCACGTCCTTCTGCAATACCTGGGAACAAGAAGACTTTGTTAAACTCTGCAGAGAGATACTTTTATTGCATACTACGCGGTTGCATACTCGCGGCTGCGCTTGCTCCGTTCCCATTATCTTTTCAGGATAAAAAGCAGTTGTTTTTATTCAATTCCCCGCACTTTAATATTTATTCACCTTTTAAATCTTCTCTGGTCTTTCAAAAATAATTCAAGACCCAAATTAGCCAAATCGGTCCAGCTGTTCTCGAGTTTTAGCGAGAACATAAAAAAATATAATTTCACTAATGATAAACAAACCTCCATGCTATGAGACTACATACATTGAAAAGTGGAAGAAAATATCTCGTAATTCGCCAAAAATAACAGACGTTATCGATACAATCTCGCGCCTCATGATGAAATATGGATAACGCCAGAGATATTGTATCTAATCAAAACAATGGTGCAAGTATTGAAAGCAACACAAAAGCACTCAACAACATAAATACCCAATGGGAATAAGATCAAATTCCATGATAAATACGTTGCATCATATCGATAAGTAGTTATAAGCGTAAGGGAAACACCAGGTACTTCCAAGAAAGAATTTGATTTACACAATAGCGGTGGAGTTGGGGTCAATAGAAGACCAACCAATCTATCCAACAATAGCGGTTGATACCTTTTTGGTGGAAAAGAAAAAGTATCAAATAATGAACAAAGGGCGGGCCGCGCTTCGGTAGTTGCGCACGCGCTCAGCTATGACACAGTACAGGTACGAAACGGTAAAATAACTGAGAAGATAAATAATCAATATCAATTTCAAACTTTAGTTCACTATTGCGATGCTATTTACTAACAGAGACCGATTTACTAACATTGATTCTGATTTGTGGCACACGTTTGGTGTGCCGACACATCTGACATCCCATTAGCTATCGATTGGAGTAAGTGATCGTTTCTTGCAATGGATTTTTTTACTGTTCAATTGCTATATTGTGGCTTTGCCTACCAGTCATGTTGCGGTAGATACTTACATTATTTGCGTGTTCGACAATAAGGTAACTGTTTACGAAAATGAAATTGGTTAGACCAAAAATAGTTTACTACCGCGGTTTACAAATTAACAGCAGTTTTAACATGTTTTATAAATAATTGACGTCAACTTGTAAATACTTATGGTCACAACCCCAGGGACCTAGAAAATTACTCGTAATAGGGAAAGTTTTTTTAAAAGTTAAGTGTAAAGTTATAATTATTTATAATGATTATGATAAAGCTAAACCCCCTACGTAAGTGAAGTTTTCAAACAGTAAATAACGTCGGCCATGTTGCTTATGATTTAATAAAAATAAACAAAGCATTTCAAATGAAAGCACTCAATGATATAATGAGTGCATCAAGGCATCCAATACTAACAAAGAAACACGTTCGCACCTGCATACTTGAGTGATACGATCTCATGCATACCGCGCATCACGCATCATACAATGTCATACATAAACAATGAGTGATGAGAATCAATGGAATTGAAGCAAGCCTTGATGAGCCAGTTAGAACTTTCTCATTTGAATTTGATCTGTATGCCGCATAGGCAATTAACTTGGCTGTGTCAAGCAATGCCTTAAAAAGGAATAAGCGAAATAAACGGGAAATTGAAGAGTTACTGGTAAAATGTGTCTAAAAGACTTGGAAAGCGGGCTTGCGAATTTGAACAGTGATGATGTGTGTTATTTATTTTTCAGACGTGATTCTCTCACTACAGAAAGGCTTTCTTCCTTTTACTTTTCACGAGATATTGCTTTACAGTTTAAATCTTGAGAAAAGTAAAAATCAGATGATAGTTGATACCGTTTTGACTATATTTTTATAGAGCACTGAAGCGAATGTAGAAACTACCAAAAATGAAATAGACAAAGTTAAAAGATCCAATCAAATAATTGCCACTGTTATAAAACTCCGGAGCGTTACCGGCGTTATCAAAGGAAACACAATTAGAATCAGAGAAGCAATTAAAGTTATGTTATGTATGATGCAACTTGAAGGAACTGAGCACGATCAGAGACCAGTTTCAGTAGATAAGAAACTTGCGATGATTGACACTTGCCACTGGAAGCTTCAGATTTTATCAATACAAATTCAATACATTCTACACTAATAATATAAGTACTAGCAGTTGGTGACCGAGCTTCGCTCGGTATTTTTATAACGCTTTTATTAGCTTCACCTGTATGTATGTATGTAACCGACCTCTTTGAGCTCGATTTTGTCCTACTTTGAACGATCAGATTTGATTCAAACTTTGCACACCTGTCAAAGGTCGATGACAATGCAATAATATGAAAAAAAAAAAATGAAAAAAAAAGCTTGCATGTAACCGACTCCTTTGAGCTCGATTTTGTCCTACTTTGAACGATCAGATTTGATTCAAACTTTGCACACCTGTCAAAGGTCGATGACAATGCAATAATATGAAAAAACAAATAAAAAAAATGAAAAAAAAAAAAACTAAAAAGTTAAAAATAAATTATAGTTTAAAAAACTAAAAAAACGCTTTTATAACAAATTGAACTAAAAAGTTAAAAATAAAACTGTATTAATCAATTGAAAATTTATATTATTGTACAAAAAGCGTGGGGGGCTTGATTTTGATTGTTGTAAATATTTTATCAATAGTTTATTATATCTGAAGTTATTATAAAAAGCACCCCACGCTTTTGTACAATAATATAAATTTTCAATTGATTAATACAGTTTTATTTTTAACTTTTTAGTTCAATTAGTTATAAAAGCGTTTTTTTTAGTTTTTTAAACTATAATTTTTTTTTATTGGTAATCTGTAAATTTTAGAAATTTTAAGAGTCGTATCTTTATTGGCTTATTCTTACTTAACAACGCCATCTACTATCCAGTAGAATAATAATAAATGTATAATGAATAATGTATAAATGTTAAATTTGTAAGTACTAGAAGTATTTATCATTGTCAATACCTCTACAATACCAGTACATCACTCAAATGTGGGTACATGTAAGTGAAACGGTATCCTAATGAGCCATTCAAGATCTGATCTTACCATCAAATAATGTTGCATTGCATCTGTATTTGTAGTATACAGATGTGGAGATTACATTCGAAATTACGAGCGTTACGGTCACGTTCGTTTTGATTCAATCGCACGGGAGTTTGTCATATAATTGGAAAGAAAGTTTTCCATTGGGAAATATAGGAAGTAATACAATTATATACATTTTACTTTTCCTACCAGCAGATATACATAATATGAGTATGTTACTCTTTGAATTAATAATGAGAATAATAGCAAATCTTGAGTTATTCTTGTACCAACTCGTAGCAGACATAGAGTATAATGCCATGTGTATTTTTAAATATTTGAATATTTCGACTGCTACCACTCAGTTTCCAGGTGTTCAATATTTAACATGATTGTGTACTAACATCATAATGCCTAAAATACACATATAAAAAAAACTTGTTATTACAATATTTGATGACTGTATTTTAATGTTTTATTGTTTTTTGTAGCATGTTAGTTTATAGTAAACATTCAAACACGATTTGTAAACGGATTGTTAGTGAATGAATGAAATAAAATGAATTAAATAGAACAAGAATGATGAGCTAAGAATAAAGACAAGATAAAATCAAAATAACCCATAACATTCAAAATCAGCAAGACTATTGAAGGACACCAACAATCAAATGCAACCACAATTCTACAACAATTTAACCGCACGCTAAATGCCAAAAGGCGGCGAGTCAAGGCGAAATGCTAGATTAGTCAGATCTGTTGTGGTATGCTAAAGCGCGAATTATGACTTGACTTGTTGTAATTTTGTGCATCACCATTCATATTGCATACTTTCGCAAATGTAACAAGACTAATTCACTACTGACACATTTTACTAGCTTTTGGAAAACAAACACATTACCTGTCTTGCCCCAGTACGCTATTATCTACACCTACTTTCGTTTACATCTGTGGTTGTTAAACTTTGACAGTGAGCCGTGTCTTTTTTACAAAACGCGTTATAAAGAAACACTTAGAAATAGCTTCCATACAAGCTACCTCACAAATTAACATTGAAAAGTAGTCAAAAGAGCTGACGAAAAGCTCCTAATCGAATCGTGAGCCGAGATAACTGCTGGCTTCTACCTTGCGCAATGCTATTGTAGGCAATTTCATCAAGTAGCTTATTCAAGCCGTGTTTTGACGAGAGCACGACTACTGATTGTGCATAGTTGCATTTTTTATATTAATGCAGCTGTTGTACAACTAGTGGAATCGCTCTGAATTAAATTGAATTGAATATGAAATTGTATTTTCAATTTTTAAAATTGTTATTAGAGTCGGGAAGTAATTTTGAAATATATTCGCTGGTTGCATGATTCATAGATTGCAAATTAGCATTGCCACCGATTTTCATTAACCAAGTCATAGTCAAAGTTTAAGATGTCTTTATTCAGTAGTAAAGTAACACAAGGATCACTTTGAAACGTCTTAAAGCTAGGTGAGTCTAGGTGCCAGTTCCACGCGACCAAGCCTAGAAAAACAGGCAACAAATAATAAGTGATGGCAGAATGGCTTTTGACTGTTTTCTTTAGTTAAAGTTAGGTCATTAGTAAGCAATTTGTGTACCCAAGAAACAACAACCGATAAGCTTACAGGAACGTTGCACACAAAGCATGCCCATAATGAGATGAAGCGTTTTCTATAGGACAAGTCATTTACAAGCTATTGTCCATTTTGAGTTATGGTTTGCAAGTTGTATGTATCAGTAAATACTTATTGTGCTGTTTTCATATTGGAAACACCATGCTGCTACCCAAGTCAGACTTATTCAAATAAAATAGAAAAAGTTAGGCAAAGGTATTTGGCCAAAAGTAACAAATATTGAAGATACTGTTTTGTACCTAGATTATTCAGATTTTAAAAATAGTAAACAAATATGTTAGACATTACACAAAACACTTTTTAGTCGCAAAATAAGCAGAGCTTGTCACTACGAGATCTAGATAGCGGATACATAATACTTAGTTTTTTTTTGTACTTAAAATACAATATATTTATTTAAAATTATGTTTTCAAGTGCACCCAGCCAATCTTCCATAGTTTTTAATTCCTCTCCATCCAAAGGTTGTCTGGAAGAAATCGCTTTATAGCGATAAGACCGCCCATTGTACATTTAGATAATAGTATTTATGTGTTAATTCTCTTTTGTTAGTTTGTAAGGTGTACAATAAAGAATTTTCTATCTATCTATCTATCTATAACACTCAGAAGAACAAATGTTAAAACTACAATAGTACGTGAATATGTATGTATCGAACCCACGATGTGCAGCGCAGAAGGCAGAGCTATGAAGGCTGTTGTGAGCCTATGTGAGTAATTGCTTGGTATGCCAGTATTAAAAAAAGACGGGTTGCACTCCGGGAGTGCCGGCAGAAGTGAAAACTTGCCGCTCGTATTAAAACTTATTAAATTTTCATCTAGTATATTTATAAAGTACTCACTCATTTTCTTTCGCTATTTCTTCATCACTTTTATCATTAATAGATGCACGAACCGCACGGGCCGCCCCGCCCCCATCGTAGCAACAGTGCCGGCCGGCGAGCGAAGCGGCAACGTCGCACACCGGGTACGGCGCGGTCAGTCGAGCGGAACGGCCAGGGTCATATAACTTTGTTTGAAGCTGTGAAGACTACAAAATATGGAATCGAAGTGAGTGAGGGAGAAGATATTGAATATGCAAGAGGAAACGAGACAGAACAAGAAAAAGTTACCATTATACAAAAGCCTTGTGATGAATATCAACAATCGATGAAAACGATTATTAATATCGATACTAACTTTATTTTCTGTAGTTAAATTTACATGTAAATGATATGTTACACTTATTTTAATTAATAAATTACTAAATGAAAAGTTTATTTATTAGTTTATGAAAAACCTACACATTAATAAGCTCAATATTTAAAATAATCGATTATTTTCAACAAAGTGAGATGTCAAGGATCGAGATCAATATTTTGATAGATTTGTTGGATGGCAACCCTAATTTTAACAAAATGTCAACTTCATCTGAACAAAGTTTTTGTTTTGTTGTTCGAGTTTTTCAGTTTTTCTAGAGTTTGTGATGAAAGCTTCTACAAATATATGTTTACTATCTTCTCCCCGTCGTATCTGTTTGCTTGAAGCAACAACACTGTGGTTGAGACTAGTTAGTAAAAAAGTGAGAAATAATATAGTGACCTTGTGTGAGAACAGTTCTGAAGAGAAAACAAATAAAAAATCTGTTCTTGTCCAAATATATTTATTATGGTTGATTTGAGATCTTGCCTACAATGTTCAATCCTGATAGTTATTACTATTTCATTAATAAAAACAAAAAGTGAATTTACGATTATATTGTTGCGGTTATTGACAAATACTTCACGTTGAATTTGGCTGTGTTAATAATATATAGTAATTGTACTTCTGTTTGTTATACAACAATTTATGTATTTAGATTTTAGACCAATAAACGAAGCATCATCATGATTTCGTTTTATTTTATACCTACCTATAGTATTGCAATAACAGTAGGGCGTAGGTAGGTACTAATGTCAAACTACCCGCCAACTCGCCAGCACTCGCAGTTACTGTGGGATCCCTAATAGATGGCCTTAGCGTCTATGCGATATTTCGTCTACACTTTTTATGTATGGAGTTATGGTTCTTCTCTCGTAGAGAGTATTATATTCCTTGGGAACGGCAACGTCCTCTCCATCCGTCTTACGCTTTTTCGATCAGGTCACGTGATCCTGACGCGAGTTTAAGATTTTATACCCATTACAGAAAGTGCTCAACGCCGCTAAAGAAGTTTTCACTTCAAAAACATTAACAAGATACGCATTAAGCAGTTGCCTCTGCAGGACATAGCATCGATCTGATAGCTCAACTAACCAAATCATTATCGGAATCGTCCCCAAAGGCTGAAAAACAATGCTGAAGGGCTGAGGCTAAAACTTCTACTTTTTCTCTGACAATAAGATCAGAGCATTATAGTACTTCTGATGATATGCATGACATTTATCCCCACATAAATGGTTAACCCTTTAACAATCATAATTTGTTCCGAGCCTATAATTATTGCTTACAAAATCGCAGCTCGACGGTACCAAGCTACAGAACAACAATTTGCAATGGCGTAATCGTTATTGCTTTCGATACAACACCGAAAATAAGACGTGGTTCTTAGTAATTGACAGCTGGAACAGATTACACACCTTTGTTATATCCACCACCTAGCAATCCTACCATTACTTGTTGTAAGAGAACAGCTAAGTTAGTTACAGCTATTCCAAACCTGCCAAAGACTGTGCACTGCAAACGTCTTTATTTTTCCTGGGATAACACTAGTAAGTACATACACAGTGCTGATCAGACTCTTTTCTGACTGTAAATATGCATACATTTTATCTATAAATTGATTTAATTGCTCAAACCTATTTTCAACTCAAAAGATCACAAACCGTTGAGGTACCAAACCATCGCTCGCAATGAAACCATAGTATTCTTTGTTTGCAAGAACCTTTTGCTGCAACAGTAAACCAGCTTAATCTACAAGTAAAGGCTGTAGAAGAATAAGACCAAACGCACGTGGCAGTAATTTCGAGTAGACAAGATAATTGTAGTCTTTCCGATGTTTTAACAGTTTGCAATTAAGAGAAGGGACTAACTAGACACGTAACGCTTTCTAGATTCCATTTCGCGGAAGTCGGTTATGATAGGGTGTAATGGATTGCTAAATCTAATCAGATAGACTTCAGAATTTAACAGGATAATAATGATTAACAGGTTGGGTTGAGCCAAGACTATAAAGAGAGTAGTAATTTCAAATAATGGAAGTAACTAATTTGAATTTAATGAATCCTAGATAAGACTGTTTTATTGTTATTTGAAGTTTAGAGTATCTGGCAGAGTAAAGATGAGAGAAAATACAAAACACACTAAACAATAAAAAATGTCGCAAGGGTATAGGCAAAAAATATATAGGCAAGTTACACAACACCTGCTAAGCAATAAAGACTATTATGCATTGTCATAACCAATCAAGGTAGCAGATGCCACTGGAGTCATCGGCCCATGCATCGGCGGCCGGTAAGAGACACATTTAGCCGAACACTGGACGGAAATAGCCAAATCTACAAATGCCCGTTTTTCTGCAAATGCTTTTGCATGGTCAGTGGCGACGAAAGACGTTGTTATATTAAAAGAAGATATTAAAAAACTGCATCGAGGATGTGACAAAATCGAGAATGAAAAGGACAAACATTTTAAAACCATCAAGTTCAGTTTACAATAATTAATAATAATGTTTATGGCAGACAAAGGAAACGAGAATCGTATAAACGTACGTCTTGCAACACACAACCAAAGAATACCATCACAGATTGCCACATCTCAGTCATCAGTCCAAATCGTTCCACCATAGAACTCAACAAGATGATCTAAATAAGAAGCAGTAAAAAGGCCTATTGTGCGTAGCCAAATATGCGTCGAACGTGACCAGTCGTGAGAAATCAATTTCAAGGTAACTGGAACGAAAAACTTGCGACAGATGGACTAACTGGAAAATAACAATTAGCATGCATTATTTGACGAATAAAAAAGTAAGATTTACAAAGACTTCATTTAATTGAGTTTTTTATTAGGGTAAACAAACAGTATCACAATATAATACTAGCTGCCTGTCTCGGCTTCGCACGGGTGGACATTTATTTTTTAAACACATAAATAATAGCCTATGTTACTCAAGGTGAACCTACGTCCAGCAGTGGACTGATATCAATTGATGATGATGATGAAAGAACATTCTATAACGTTTAGGAGCACTATTTTCTAGAACATTTTGTCCAAATCTAGAATTCAGAACCGTTTGCATGGGTATAAGTATTTGAGTATTCTAGATAATTCTGGGTAACTAATGTTTGGGTGGGAGCATTCCGGATGCTAACCGACTTTAAATTTGATTATTCCAGATCATTCTAGAGCGTCTATGTGCATTCTGTTCTCGTCAAAGTCGAGAATTTTCTGAAAAATCCCTAAGCGATAGAAAGGGATAGACATATATAAGTCCCTACGTGATAGAAAGGGATAGACATAGATTTCGAAACTTTTGCCCCTTATAAATTAATAACACCTAAATATTGAATATAAACTATCCTATCTTTTAAGTCCGACCATATTAGAGGCAGTTGCAAAATTTTATCGAAATCCGTTCAGTAGTTTCGGAGTTTATCGCGTTCCAAATTGTGACACGAAAGATTTATATATATATAGACTAGCTGCCTGTCCCGGCTTCGCACGGGTGGACATTTATTTTTTAAACACACAAATATAGCCTTTGTTACTCAAGGTGAACCTACGTCCAGCAGTGGACTGATATCAATTGATGATGATGATGAAAGAACATTCTATAACGTTTAGGGGCACTATTTTCTAGAACATTTTGTCCAAATCTAGAATTCAAAACCGTTTGCATGGGTATATTTGAGTATTCTAGATAATTCTGGATTACTAACGTTTGGATGCATTCCGGATGCTAGCCGAATAATTTCAGTCTTCGAATTAAATTTGATCATTCCAGAACCTCAAAGACATTCCAGAGCGTTCTTTCCTCGTCAAAGTCGAGAATTTTCTGAAAAATCCCTAAGCGATAGAAAGGGATAGACATATATAAGTCCCTACGTGATAGAAAGGGATAGACATAGATTTCGAAACTTTTGCCCCTTATAAATTAATAACACCTAAATATTGAATATAAACTATCCTATATTTTAAGTCCGACCATATTAAAGGCAGTTGCAAAATTTTATCGAAATCCGTTCAGTAGTTTCGGAGTTTATCGCGTTCCAAATTGTGACACGAAAGATTTATATATATAGATAACATAAGTAAATGTTAAAATCTAAATTTTATTAGTTGGTTTATAAAAGGAAATTTCAACATGACTAGAGATCATTTTTAGGGTTCCGTAGCCAAATGGCAAAAACGGAACCCTTATAGATTCGTCATGTCTGTCTGTCTGTCTGTCTGTCTGTCTGTCTGTCTGTCTGTCTGTCTGTCTGTCTGTCCGTCCGTATGTCACAGCCATTTTTCTCCGAAACCGTAAGAGCTAGACTGATGGAACTTGGCGAGTAGATGTATTCTGTGAACCGCATTAAGATTTTTACATAAAAATAAAAAAAAAACTATAAATTTCGGGGGTCCCCATACTTGAAACTGAAACTCAAAAATTTTTTTTTCATCCAACCCATACGTGTGGGGTATCTATGAATAGGTCTTCAAAAATGATGTTGAGGTTTTTATTATAGTTTTTTTCTAAACTGAGTAGTTTGCGCGAGAGACGCTTCCAAAGTGGAAAAAAGTTGCCCCCCCCCCCCTCTAACTTCTAAAGTAAGGGAATGATAATACTAAAAAAAATATATGTTGTACATTACTATGCAAACTTCCAGCGATATTTGGTTTGAACGAGATCTAGTCAGTAGTTTTTTTTTTACACGTCATAAACCGTAAACCGCAATTTACCTTTCGACGAACTACAAGAACCTTATTATGATACAGCAAATAACATAATATAAAGGTTCTTGTAGTTCGTCGTTCGGCGAGTCCGACTCGCACTTGGCTGCTTTTTTTAAATAATGAAGCGACAATAAATATTCTTTCCCGAGCATTGGTAACATAGGCGATACAAAGATTATGATTACGCTTGCCTATGACTGCAATAACTTATAAGAAGAATAAAATAACATCACTTGCATTGTATAAAGAAAATCTAATTACGAACAACTTTCATGAAGGCCCTACACATAAAGTCGAGTAGTTGAACTGTGCAGACCGTCACATTGAGGGAAATACCACATAAGAAATTATAGTCTGAACACTAGTTTGTTTGATTCGCCGCGGTTAGATAAATCAATGAGCAGAGAAATCAATCTACACTACCGTTATAATAATATAGGTTATATCACCGCAAATGGAAGGACGGACGTTAAACCGGCTAGCAACTATTTCTAGAACATGCTTCGGATCTACGCAATTTACTATTGTTACTATCATTTGACTCCTAATCCGCTTTGAAGCCTTTTAAGAGCTGAAATGATATTCTTGGGCTAGGAATGAATTGGTGTCAGGTCAGGCAGGACGACCAGATGGCTTTGAGACCTAGTTTAGAGCCGTATTTGGTGTAGCATTAATTGCATGTCAATTATACTTGTTAATAAATCACTTGCGTATTAAAGCTCAGGGTTAGTATTTAAACGACTTCAAGAAAAGGACGTAGTTTAGAATTTTGTTGTTTGTTATTTTTTCATTCACCTCATAGAACACTAAATAATACTACGTATACGTACCTCAGAACTCCGTCATTTCTAAACCAATTTGAAAAACATTGTTTTATTTCAGGGGAGTTTTCCAGATTAATTTCATATCATCCATAGTACATTCTTTATTTCGTCAGCAGACTAATGAGAAAACAGACATAAATGACAAAATCTGGAATATAAATATTGGTAGTGAACCTGAATTGCCTTTAAATTTTTCAGCCACTGATTACTATACCGTTCTAAGATTTTCACCAGACTTTTAATTATGCTAAGATAAATTATTACCTACGCTGGAAATCTACATAATTTATCTACAGCATTGTGAGCTAAGCACCAATCAGCTGAATTTCTAAATGGCAATTTTCATTCAAACGACTATCATATTGATAGCATCCGTATTATATCACTACTTGATAAGCGAGACACTTGTTGTTTTCGTGCAACAGAGGTTTGCGTGGAATACAGCAATGCAGAACAATAAGCAGTTTTTGAGCCCGAGTCGAGTTTCAGGCATAGATTTTTTGACACTTTTCAATGGAGAGCTGTCAAAAAATCTATGTTTGAGTCTTGACTCAAGCTTTTTTCTGCATACGGGCCTTAAGGGGGTACGATTTCCATACAAACTTAATTTACACAACTATGGGCGAATAAAGTATTAATGTACACTGAAATAGCTGTAATAGGCTTTTGCAGTGGTCCTTATTACCGGCCAGTTATATAAAGTCGGAGTGTCAGCAGTTGGTCGTGGCAGTCGGGGCTTCAGAAAAAAAATGACGAAAAAATAACTTTTATGGTTTTTTATTAATATTTCTGTTATCCTACAGTTTTCTCCAACTTTATATAACTGGCCGGCAATAAAGACCACTGTACAAACAAAGTATAAATGTACACTGAAATAACTGTAATAGAATTTACAGCTATTTCAGTGTACATTTATACTTTGTTTGCCCATAGTTGTGTAAATTCAGTTTGTATCGGAATCGAACAACCTTAAAATTACACATCTCTACCAGGAAAAATGTTTGAAACAATAAAATTACCAATGGTGAATCATAAATACATATCTCATCATATCATTTAATACCGTATAACCATTCTCTCAACCTGAGCATCGGTGTAGTGAATAACATTAAGGTTTTTAGGGTTCCGTAGCCAAATGGCAAAAACGGAACCCTTATAGATTCGTCATGTCTGTCTGTCTGCCTGCCTGTCCGTCCGTATGTCACAGCCATTTTTCTCCGAAACCGTAAGAGCTAGACTGATGAAACTTGGCAAGTAGATGTATTCTGTGAACCGCAATAAGATTTTGACACAAAAATAGAAATAAAACTATAAATTTTGGGGGTCCCCATACTTGAAACTGAAACTCAAAATTTTTTTTTTCATCGGACCCATACGTGTGGGGTATCTATGAATAGGTCTTCAAAAATGATGTTGAGGTTTCTAATATCGTTTTTTTCTAAACTGAATAGTTTGCGCGAGAGACACTTCCAAAGTGAAAAAAAGTTGGTCTTCTAACTTATAAAATAAGAGAATGATACAACTAAAAAAAATATTTGTTGTACATTACTATGCAAACTTTCAACGATATTTGGTTTGAACGAGATCTAGTCAGTAGTTTTTTTTTATACGTCATAAATCGTAAACCGCAATTTACCTTTCGACGACCTACAAGAACCTTTATATTATGTTACTTGATGCTATGGAATCCTTCATGGGCGAGTCCGACTCGCACTTGGCTGCTTTTTTTTCTTTTTCTCGTAATAAGGAACTCTTGTTTTGCATTCCTTTCTTAGACTTAGGACTATTATTAAAGGTTTTTTATGGACCTGTAAATTCTCCAGGAATTCTTGTGCAACCGGAACAATAACGCACTCGTTAATTGGCTGTTGGAACTGTTGTACAGCCTAGAGCCAAGACAATAAGTTTACCTATAATTTATAGAAGACTTTTCAAAATGATCCTTAATTTAACTGATTTCCGTAACGACGCTGCAAGCTTTTAAGTTATACAATCAAACAATTTTACTTGTTTTAATAAAACGTTAGGAAAAAAGTGGAGCGTACGAAACGAAGTGCAGCTATTTTTTTTTAATAAAACATGGAAACAACATTTTGCATGATCGTGATATCAGAATATCATTTCAGAATATTACATAATAATACACTTTCATTCCAACTGCTAACACTTTGAGCTAAGAGCTCAAGTAATATTGGTTAAAATACCACCAAAATTACACAACAGAACTCAAAATAACACTAGAAAATCAATTAAAATGGAAAAGCTATGTGACTTGTCGCTGTGGTCGCGTGGAACTGGCACCTAGACTCACCTAGCTTTAAGACGTTTCAAAGTGATTTTTGCATCGTAATGAATAAAAAAATTATTGACTTTGACTTTGACTTCCCAAAATGACAGAAAACGAATCTGGCATGAAGTCTATCTTTCCCCAAAACGCAACGATAGCGCATCGTGACAAATTTAGCAGCGCCATCTACATAGTTTCATTTTTAGAAAACCTGTTTTTGCTAGATTTGGATAAGTAATATTGGGCTTACAAGGAGGTTGTCCTGTTTTAGCAAAGGGTTCAACATAAATCTTTATGATAAATAAATAATATTATCTACTAGACTTAAAATTCAAATTTCATTATCGTATAGAAACCACAGGGAACATATTATGTACTTAGTAGGTACATTATTTAAACATATTGATGTTTCGTAAAATAAAAATGCAGAAAAACACGAAGAAATGGCCATAATAGTGGAAACTATGGGAATAAACTTGTAATGAAAAAGTAGGCAGTAGATATTTTAAAAGACTGCAATTAAACTGCTGTAATTATGTACATACACTCGTAGACTACATTTCAATTAAAATGTAACGGCAGTTTAATATCATAGCGATAAAAAATAAATTGCGGGTAGAAGAAATTATCGCTGACGATTATATGTATTTTAGCTTCATAGTTTTTGGTGAGGTTCAAATTTATTCACTCCAAAAATATTCTGTGTTTGAGTCACCTGTTTTTAAGATAGTTTTTGTATGCTGGTCTTAGTTCCTTAAGCCTAATGAAAAAAAAAATATTTTCTTGAATCATGGGTACATTTTAAAACTTGAGTACAAATAGGTATAATCAAATTATTGCATGTTTTTTTACAACATGGTTTATGTTTTAAAACCACCTTGTGTGTGGACGAAAGTGCTCGTAACTTCTATAGAATTTCGCATTTCCCTAATCAGTTACATAAAAATCAAGATAGGCACAGCTGACAACTGTGCAAATGCCAAAGAACCTGTGGCGACCACCATGACCAATACTGAAATATACCTAACTCCATAATAACTATTACATGTGTTGCGCATTTTCTATAGTAACTGGTACATTATCTGTGGTGTGACAAGACGTAACAAGTGAAAATGGCCACAGATGATCTATGGGAGGTAAATGAACTGTGGCGAATATCGGAGATCATCGATTTATGCTGATGTAATGATTAGTATGACCTTTTGTTCTTTTTTTTTTAAAGTAAAATAAGTATTACAGCGAAAACTCTTCATTGAATATAGCTATACTAGAACGGAAAATCAAACATTTACGCATTACGACGCCATCTTGCCTCTCCACTAGTGATGTGACTCGTCGCCCGGTCTCAGTAGGGATGTCCTATTCCCAAAACCGGCTAACACTACTTACCTGTTTTCTTTAACGAGTTTGCATGCTGGGTTTTCTGGCCAAGTCTGTGTATCAATATTTACCTTTATACATATACGTTCTAAAATGTGCTTCAAGCAAATAAATTATTTCATTTCCTTTCATTTCTGAGCAAAATAACGTAATAATAATTGTATTTTTTGATACAGAAAATAAAATACAAAGTTAAATATTTCGCTTTTCATCTTGTCATGACATTTTGAGAATATCTTCATTGCAACACCTCCAAACCGCAAAACCGTTGCCAAATCGCAAAAACATTGCAAAATCACACAGTGCCAAAAAACTACTCGCGATAATCTAATCTAAACAAAACCCAATCTATCCGTCACAGAAGTACCTACAAATAAATATCCGTCAGATAAAAATATATATGTATCTCATTTTTTGGCTTCTCAAAAACAAGGATCGAAGTTTTTATTCGATGAAAAGCTTTATCCCGTAGATGCAAAAATCTGCCCTTAATAAAAAACCATATAAAAATATAAAACCATAAATATTAACGAGATAAGCTGTTATTATTTTGAAAAATATTCGTTTCAAAATTATTTTTCAAATTAAATTCTTTTAGTTTACATAGAACTAGAAGGGATTCTATTAATAAAGATCCATCTATCCGTGTTTGCTGTACATAAACAAATAAATATTTGTTCTCGGTGGGTTCAATCCCCACCGAGAACAAAAATTTGTGTGGTGAACACAGATGTTTGTTCTCTGTCTGGGTATTATATATGGTATTCTATGTATGTATTTACAAAAAAAAAGTATTTAAGTATTATTATCAGCTATCTGGTTCCCATAGTACAAGCTCTGCTTAGTTTGGGGCTAGATAGTGTTGTGTGGATTGTCCGCATTATTTATTTATTTCATATACATAACATTTTTGATAGTGTTGTTTTTACACCGTGTCTAGCTAATGCCCTTGTTTCTTAATGCAAAGAGATCATACCACATGCAAAATTACCCCATCATCAAATCATTTTGAGTGACGGTGGCTTATTTTGATTACAAATTACTGAGTTTAGGAGTCAACTGGCCTTGCAGTTTAGTTGGATGGAATGGTACAATTATAGGTCTTCTTCTGCGTTATATAGGTTTAGAGGTTTTGGCCCACATTAGACAGGATTTTTTTTTGGTTAAAGGTATAGCTATAGATGAAGGTTCCTATGTTCTGAGCCTGGGTGTACTTTACTTGTATTTAAAAAATATGTAGATATTTTTCAATATCAAAGTTAACTTGAACTCTTGTACCTAGAGTTAAGCATGTACAGCAATTCTAAGTTTGGGGTTAGATGGTACCAATATTTAAATAAATAACAAATAAATATTGTGGAAAATTATTATAAAACTAACTGTTGCCATCCTATTGCAGGCAACTATAATAATTTATACTTTAGAGAGAGCGAAAACGGCAATAAAGTGAAACTGTAAAGTTTACAAATCACGCCATAGTAATATAGAACTACCCGCAAATCATACCGATAATAATGACCGGCCCCCTACACGCGCTTGGCCTGTAATAGGCCAAATTACCAACATGAATACAAGTCATAGATGCTATCAGATCGGAATAGAGTCGATTTCGCAGTATTCCGCAGTAATTATGGTAGCTAGATGACATAGCAATTGTGGACCTACAGATTTGTATCATAGGGCCATTTCACTGGTATCAAATTAGGTAACCATAATCAAAGAAAAGGGTTATGTCGACTAAAGCTCTAGTTTCATATATAAACTAAACAAAACAATTAATTGTATCTAAGTTTCATCCAAGTAGCTCGTGAAACTACAAAGATGAACTCGCGACGAAAATTTTTACAGAAATAACTAGAATCTTATCTCCCACCACATCAGAGAGAGAGAGATGAGTTAAGAGGCGAGAAAAGTCTCTTGTCACTGTCTTTTTCATGTAAAAAAAAGCAGCCAAGTGCGAGTCGGACTCGCCCATGAAGGGTTCCGTAGCATCAATTAACATAATATAAAGGTTTTTGTAGTTCGTCGAAAGGTAAATTGCGGTTTACGATTTATGACGTATAAAAAAAAAACTACTTGCTAGATCTCGTTCAAACCAAATATCGTTGAAAGTTTGCATAGTAATGTACAACATATATTTTTTTTAGTTTTATCATTCCCTTATTTTAGAAGTTAGAGGGGGGGGACCAACTTTTTTCAACTTTGGAAGTGTCTCTCGCGCAAACTATTCAGTTTAGAAAAAAACGATATTAGAAACCTCAACACCATTTTTGAAGACCTATCCATAGATACCCCACACGTATGGGTTCGAAGAAAAATTTTTTTTTGAGTTGCAGTTTGAAGTATGGGGACCCCCAAAATTTATAGTTTTTTTTCTATTTTTGTGTAAAAATCTTAATGCGGTTTACATAATACATCTACTCGCCAAGTTTCATCAGTGTAGCTCTTATGGTTTCGAAGAAAAATGGCTGTGACACGGTCGGACAGACAGACAGACAGACAGACAGACAGGCAGACAGACAGACAGACATGACGAATCTATAAGGGTTTCGTTTTTGCCATTTGGCTACGGAACCCTAAAAATAGAGATGGCAACAGTCTTAGAGCCATGTTAGGCTAAATGACTGTTATAAGTTGTGCCATTATGAATGAGTTGTCTATGGTAGATTCTTCAAGTCCGAGACAATAAATTTGGACGATTGCTAGTTTCAATGAAGCATAAATGACAATTGAACCGATTGCGCCCTAAATAGGCCTAATACGAACAAGATGGCAAATTGGAACAAATTCGAATTGATGCTAATAGGTTTAGCATAGCGAGTGCATTTCTATTGCCGAATCTTTTCAATTTTGCCTTGTATCCTAAGTCTTAATTGATATCCTTTACAGCTCAGTTGATAGTAGCTCTGCCTTGTGCGCAGGAGGTTGTGGGTTCGATCCTACCGTGAATAAATATTTGTGTGCTAAAAATAGATGTTCGTTCTCAAATTTTTGAAGTGAAAACTTCTTTAGCGGCGTTGAGCACTTTCTGAATGGGTATAAAAACTTAAACTCGCGTCAGGATCACGTGACCCTGATCGAAAAAGCGTAGGACGGATTTTTTGCAGAAATGTACCCTAAGACTACAACGTAGAGTTCATAATAAAAATCGAAAAAAAGCGTAAGACGCTACAGATACGCTAGTAGTTACTATGACACGGTAACGTCACAGAATAGATAATAGTTAGTAGCAAGCATACCAAGGCGTTTTTCGTGACTGTAGTAGGTATAGGTACATACCTATTATAGATTTTATGAACTAGCGGCCGCCCGCGGCAGGTAGTAGTGGTCATTGGTACATGATTTTATAGATCTACTGTATTTATTTTTCGAGTGGAGCATTGCGGCGAGCGAAGCGAGCCGCCATGCGACCATGGGAACAGCGCGGCGAGCGAAGCGAGCTGTGCTGTGACTCCCCCCAAGCCCCCCAGAACCCCCTCCTCCTGAACCCGGGGGGAGCGTCGCGGCGAGCGAAGCGAGCCGCCACGTGACCACGGGGAACAGCGCGGCGAGCGAAGCGAGCCGTGCTGTGACCCCCCCTATGCTGTGACCCCCCCTTAGCCCCCCAGAACCCCCTCCTCCTATGTCTGCCGTTTTACTTCATTTAGGACCTACTTGTAGGTCGCGCGACAAGGTCCCTTCTAGCGGTTCCGACCCGTTGAGGATTTGGCTTTACGTAAAATTTAGGGTTCCGTATAGGGTTTTGATTGGGGTTATACTATATTGAGGAATTTGATTAAATGGTCGACTTTTAGGGTTCCTTAGGACTTTGATTGGAGTTTCAACTACACTTAGAAGCTTGATAATGTTAAAATTTTTAGGGTTCCTTAGGACTTTGATTGGGGTTTTACTACATTGAGGAATTTGATTAAGTGGTCAACTTTTAGGGTTCCTTAGGACTGATTGGAGTTTCAACTACACTTAGGAGCTTGATAATGTTAACATTTTTAGGGTTCCTTAGGACTTTGATTGGAATTTCAACTACACTTAGGAGCTTGATAATGCTAAAATTTTTAGGGTTCCTTAGGACTTTGATTGGGGTTTTACTACATTGAGGAACTTGATAAAATAAACAACTTTTAGGGTTCCTTAGGCCTTTAATTGGACTTTCAACTACACTTAGGACCTTGATTATGTAAACAATTTTAGGGTTCCTTAGCACTTTGATTGGAATTTCAACTACACTTAGGAGCTTGATAATGCTAAAATTTTTAGGGTTCCTTAGGACTTTGATTGGGGTTTTACTACATTGAGGAACTTGATAAAATAAACAACTTTTAGGGTTCCTACGTTAATAATCAAGTTTTCACTTCTGCCGGCACTCCCGGAGTGCAACCCGTATTTTTTTTCATTATTCTAAGTATAAATAATTAAATAAATCAGATATCTGGTTCCAATAGTACAAACTCTGCTTAGTTTGGGGCAAGATAATGCTGTGTGGAATGTCCAAAATATTTTGTTACCTACTTAATTTTTATATTGTTAGTAGAATAGTCAAGTACCTACCTATAATATACTCAAATAAAAAAAAATATTCTCAAATATTTAGTTTTAAACATGTATGTGTCAAGTGTACGAAAGGAGCCTCTTTGAGGCGCACTTAATATCCTTTCACCACATTTCGTATGAAAAAAACCACAATGACATGATAAGAAGTTACATTTTCTGGTTCCCATAATACAATAAATAAAGATCACTTTATACATTTCAAAATTGTCGTGAATTGCAGTTCGCAGTTGGTTTCAATTCTTTTCATTTTCTTCACTCGTCACATTTTTTAAGACTCGTAATTTTATTATTTAAGGGTGAGCAACGACCTACTTTTTCTTTTTATCACGCTGTCGTGAAATCTTACTTTGTTTAAATTAAATAGCGGTGCATTCACGAACAATAAGGACCCACTGAATTGTGAAACACGTGCGCTGGTATATAATATCAACGCAGCTTTGCAAGGGATCGAAGGGTCTGAAATTTATGTGATAAGAACTAATCAATAAACAAAATAATATGACTTACAGCCGGTATCGGGCAACCGTGTATTGCCTTAAGAAAAACACAGAAGAAGAACACTATTCATTTTATTTTGGTTCTTGAAATTGAAACAATTAAAGAAATCAGCAATCATTTTAAAAATCGATGTTTAGAAGCTAAAGTTTTTATGTGTGTCTTAAATGACAACTTCGTGCGAGATAATATAGAAAAGATCAACACAGCTTTCGCATATGAATTAAAAAGAATCATAAGACCACCCACATGCAGACATTGAATGTATGTGTTAATTAAAAACAAACTGAAGGTTGTTTGAGTTTTACTGGATCTTGTGGTCACTATCAGTGACGATATACGTTCAAAATAAGTTCAAGTGAGACACACATTCACTAGATTTTTGAATTTTTATATTTATATGTAAACCCACGAAGATCCTAAAAGCAAAGACCTCATAAAGCAAGTAGTTCTGACAATAAAACTTAATACTACTCAGCAGAAATGCCACAAACTTATCGCAAAGAATGTGCACACGATAAGCCATTATGCCAGTGTAAAACTGAGACATTAATCCTTACGTGAAGGTGCAACGTACTGCTAATCTGATAACGGCAGCGATAGCTGTTTTAACAAGCTTCGGGTTATATTATGCAGGGTATTGTTTCGACATTTTGTATTAAACAAATGCGAGAAGTATATTCATATAAAATGTGTGGAGAGGTGATAGTAACGGTCATTTATATTCATAATGATCATATAGCAGTCAATTAGCTTAGTAGCCTACTAAGTCTGTTGATCTCTATTTGTTGGCATGAATGTGACAGGGACAAGAGATTTTAAGCGAACCACTAAAAAGTGTTTGGCATTATGACAGGTAAAAGTAAAACAAAGACTTTAGAAGAGATATTATAGCCTAAACAAGAGATAATGGAGTAAAAGGGACCCGATAATAGATCTAAAAAAGATGGTTTTACGCTAAGGAATTAAGTTGAAGGTACAATCAAATCAATACAAAGTGACCTAGACACAGTTTCAGTAACTAAGCATAGTTGTGAGTTAGTATCGAATATCGTTAAACATTGTCCATAACATAAAGATCAGAAGCCCATTACCACTTCCAAAGTAATCTCTATTCCTTGTCATTTTACGTTCAGCTCGATAGCAATCTATTGCTAAAGTTACTGTTATGGCTGGTCTGTTATGTTAACAAAACTATTTTGAAACTGCATTATGATTTAGCAAAACTGATTTTGTTGCAGGTCTAACGCAATCTGAATTCTACTTCCAACTATAATACGAACCTGTAACTTATCGGCTATCATTTTTTGGTAAATCTTTTCACGCATTCTCGAAATTGATGAATCTATTGTATCTTTAACTGCTTCTTTGGTATAACTTGAATTGTCATAGATCTTTTTACTGGCCTAGTTGTATTACCTAGTTGTAACTTGTCTTTCTGTGCCAATTTATCAACTATTCCGTATCGAGCTTATCCCGATTAGTGTCACGGTTTACTTTCCATAATTCCCACTTCACACGGTGTCCTACATACGTTACGTCCGTTAGGCTTAGTTAGACTTGCTGCAGGTAGACTATAGTATGCTTTGTAGTAAACGTATTATTGACTTGTATGTGCATATCGTTTGCCATCATCAGTGGTGAATTGACAAAAACTTGTAAGTTCGTTAAGATCCTGATCAATGCGAGCTACTGCAAATGCCACAGCCACATGGCTTAAATGTTTATGAACTTGCTCGAATTATATAACTCGAGTAACTGTAACAATAATAATATGAACATCAAAATACCTAGCAAATATGGATATAACATACCCAGTATCTTCAACGTAAACCTGAAGATGTCCACAGCTGGACATAGGTCTATCATATATTTCCAGAAATAACTATTTTGAGCCCTCGCTTTCCACCAGCTTACATTGTCTCGGTCTTACCTGCAACAAAGAATGAAAACACATAAATACAATGTCAACGTTCACAAATAAACTATTAATAACTTTGACCTCTATAACAAGTTCAAGCCCCAAGCACGCTACAGTTTCAAGTGTGCTTGTAATTTACTCATTCAAATGTATTTCTGTAGTTGTTTTATTAACACCAATGTGCGCTTGACATTGTTACTTCAAAAGTTGTTGCACAAAAAAGCTATTGGAATGCAATGTTTAAACAAAGCCATTTGAAATGCAGATGGAGCTTTCAATAGAGCTTTGTTTAGTAACAGTATTATTACTGTTACTCATGTATGTTAACTTTTGAACAATTGGTGTAGAAGTCATAATTTATTATGTCGATCGCACGTTTTGCAAATGGATAAGATTGTGGTGTACAAAAAGTCTGATAAATGTAACATTGACTAGTAATTGCTTCAGGATACATCGAGTATTGAAAGAGTAAAATAACATAAACTGATGTAACATCAGTTGTCGATATAAATAAACCAATCAACTATATAATAAGCCCAATTAATTCCGCAGATCTAATGAAAGTGGGCCGGTCAGACAGCAAAATGACAGTGATCATCAAGGAACGTTCACGCCGATGCAAATAACGATAATTTAACCGCAAGATGTTATACAACTTGCATTTATGTGTATTGCGGTTGGCAAAATCGGTGAATTGCTAAATTGATGGGCAAAAAATTGCAGGCTCAGGTTGTCGTGACAAAGCGCACAGAACCTAACGCAAGCTGAGATTCATTTGGTGGAAAGCCAGAAGCTGAATCATGAACTTTATAGGCAGTAAACGTCGAGAAGAGAAATGAAATGAAACACTATTTGTTGCAACAAACCTTCAAGTGTAGAGGAAATATGGTTTGAATGCCGGACGAACAAAGAGGCAAATTATCTTAATTATAGTAATTATTCACTCGGACTAGATTCTAAACGAACAATTGAGATTGTGTAGACCTTGAAAGCTGCTAGAGCTTAATACCTTTTGATTTATTACACATTCGTCATATATTTTTTTGAAATATGTAGGTACTAGCAAGTTTCGACTCGAGGCAACCGTCGACTTCAAAAATAGGAACTGAACCTTTGTTTAAAACTTAAGAACTTTTAAACCAACCACAACATATTATATGGTACAAACTACTATATTTTTTGACCCTTTGCGTATAAAATGTAAATAAAAAGTCTAGTGTAAAATCCCCGTCCAGCCCATTACAGGCATGAATCCCTAAAAGAGAACATACATAAACATGAAACAGTTGAAACAACCATTCCTATAATGACGGCTATTACAGGACTTGTAGTACGCAAGAACAATAACAAACTACCCACACGATTCCGCAACGAACCGTCTAAGCTTCGGATTCATTGCATTCGGGTTGTTCACCTTAGAAAACAAAATTAGATTCAATCAACGACTGCCCACATTATATTACTAATGCATTTACGATTTCGACAAACGAGACGGGGACGACCCACGTGGGCTCATTCATCATTTCGAAGGAAGATGCAGTAATTTGTAAGTCGAAAGCAATAACAAAGGTGTTGAGACACCACAATGAATTAAATGATAAATGTGAGTGTTCGTTCACCATTGTTATATTGATACAATTTTTTTGAGTGATTTATATTGTGTTGATTTAAACTTATTGTTATTCTGTAGGCGATCTAAATTGACTTACGTTAGGTATTGTGCAATGTTGTATCATCTCTGCTAAGCATAGGCCTCCTTGATATATCAAATTTGGGGGGCCTATCGTTGTCATCCACCAATCGTGTATGTATATTTATGTGTGTGTAAGGGTGTGTGTGTGTGTGTCTTGGACATGTTGCTATGCTACTCATCCTTTGATACATTCCTTTATATACTTTTAACGACTTTCGAGGTATGTTAAGTTACTTAAACTCAAAAAGCACATCTATCTAAATAATATAAATTTGTACAAGACGAAAGATAATTAGAGTGAGAAGAGTCCAAAAGAGAATGGAGAGTTCTGTCAATAAACTTATCATAGCTGTTTTATTTTTAGTGACAGTTATTATATTATACATCTCGGTTACGTATAACAATAAAAATAAATGTATCGAAAGTCAGCCGATGTTTCACGGAGCATTACCATTACAAAAGACACGTTCTTGATATTTGAGCTCAACTCATTAATATTTATTTATAAATTATGTATTATTATATTTATTTAATTTTGGCAGACTCTCAACCTTGTTTTCACACTTCCGTGGATCACGTGCCCTAAACTAAACTGAAACTGAAACCTAATTCGCATTTCTCTATACATGACTATGAGGAGATAACGAGGTACGCTTATTAGTGCAAAAACACAGCACCCGTACCTTACAAATCTAAACACAATGCATTTATACTTAGCGAAAAAAATAAGCACTTGACAATATAATTGACAAGATGATGATTCGTATAAGATCCGTTAATAACGGTTTGTACAAGTATTTAGCTGTATATTTCGGTATGGATTATAGACGTACATATACGGCAAATTTGTTAACATGTGGGCGTAGATAGTAAGCAATAAAGGTTAATGCGTACTTGATTTTAATTGAGAAAAGCTCGCGTGTAGAAATTGTTTGATAGAGAGTGCTTGTGATCCCTTTAACAAATATAAAAAGGCTAGCAATAGGCCTTTTTATAGCTAAATTGCTACAAGAGCGAGCTTGTTAAGCTCTTAATTGCTAACAAAATTCACAGGACCTAGTAGTATTGTATTGACTAGATTTATTAAAACTATGAGTACAATAATACGGCACGTTGATTTAAAAAAAACACGCAAACTATCAAGACAATGATGTGATACACAACCACAACTTTATAAACATAATAAAGACTATTTCAATCATTCGTAAAAATAAATCCATCAAAGCAAGGAGTTAAAAAACGTATGTATCCCAACTGTGCTGAACGAAGAACAAGCAGGTCACACAGAAAGTTCTAATTCATCATGATTCACACTCACGACCAATGCACACTCAGTCCTTAATTCCTTAGCCCGTATTCCCGAGGAAATATAACGTTAGTCAGTTCACGACGGTAATGCTCGATCTCGCTGTCCTGTTCCCGAGATTTAGTAGCTTCCTACTGTGGCACTAGTGGCCGAGTTTCTAAATTATGAAGCCACTTACCGCTTGGAAGACAAATTGAGCCATTTTGTATATTTCAACGTCTACCTGATATACCAATCGACCAGACCTACTTGAGCCATCGGTATGGCAGAAGTAATAAGAGATTTCACAGACTTTTCACTTCAACTTGCTAAAGAGATATTGAGTGTTTACTAATTAGCATTAAAATAATTCATATTTGACAAAACAGACGACTATAATAAAAACAGGAAGATTTTCTTTAAATGGTATAAAGTAAGACAATACGCCATTACTAAAGATCTAAGTTTTGAAGTTTAGGAAAGTTCATTATAAGTGACTGAGGAAGGCTTTCTACAACAATCTGATGATAAAGCTGACAATCTACCGTTTGTAGAGTCTCAAGTCAAAGTGGTCGATAAAATAGCTTCCTTAATTTTATGCAAAGAGGTTATGACAATACAAACAGAACCCAGCGATTGTAATACATTATCTCAAGTGTTTCTTGTATCGACGACTATGGTTATAACTTGATATTGCGAGAAGGAAGCTTTATAGTACAAGTTTACTTTATTACGCGAAGTCGATTTAAGGATTATGCAATTCACTGATTATATTCACAAGCATAGTAGTAAATGGTAATGCGATTGCTATTTCAGATACAAATGATTTAGAACTAACCTTTTAAACAAGCTCAGGTTAAACTTATCGATGATCTAAGCTAAAAGGTTTGATAGCATCACCTAGAAATTATGTAGGAAACTAAAGTAACGACCTTGCTGTTTTAAGTTTAAATATCTGTCTCTTCACGCTTTGTTGATTTTTGTATGGTCATGCAGAAACACTTGTATATCTGAGCATTTTAAAGGTGCTTAATAATGTAATATCATGAAAATTCAGGTATCAGGCATCATAAATAATTCCAGGTCTTTAAAGTTTACCATGAGGCTCATTTTTAAATTGACCCGGTAACGGTAGACCTCGATTACAGACTAAATTAAATGTTATCATCATCAGCCTACAGAAGTTCACTAGACACAGACTACTCCAGGAAAAATGGTTCTGAGCTTCTTCATCACAGATTTCCCACGATCTTCACGAAGTCATCAGTAGCTAAATAATACGTTCAAAATTAACTAGCAAATTAGATTGAAATGACTTCACCACTTAGAAAATATTTATGTTATTAATAGCTTAAACTAACTAAAGGAACCAGCCAAATAATAATAAGGAAGTATTTATCACCACGAAACAAACTAATAACACTGAGATCACCAACGACGATGCGCATGAGTCACACATAATCTATTCATTGAAACAGACGTAACTTGTTCTGGTCGCCACCAATTATAGTGCCATTGACCCATTTAATATCAACAGTGCAAACGTTTCGCAAACTATAAAATTAAGTGATTTGTATAACCGGTTTCAATATTATGGGAAAAGTAAATGCTTGCATGTATAAAGATTAAACAGTGGAAGAGTTAATAAATTTTAATCATGTTCTAAACTACCGCTATTCGATAGATAGTGTGTGTGTAGTGTAATAGGCGATTTTAATTATCAATTATTTTTTTCTAGATAATAAGCAACTGAAAGAAAAAAGATGCATGTTAGTTAACAGAAAAGAATAATTAATGTTCTTCAGTAAAATATCAGAAACAAAACAAAGGTAATTTAGAAGGGAGGTACCTAATTATCGCAAGCAAAACCATGGACAGATAGTAGTTATAAAGATAAGATATTTTAGTCTAGAACTCTAGACTATCTATTTACTTAGAAATCGATACTTAGTGACAAATCTAACGGAACAACCACGTGGTTAAAGAAAACAACCGCAAACGATATTGTATGAAAACCGGTTGGTTTTGCATTAATTGGTATAAGCCGTTGAGCTAGTTACTAGAATATAGTAATTCATTTGAAACTACTATGTTTAAAACTAACGAGTAGCCATATACAACTCAAGAAATTGTAAACAGTTATATATGAAAGCAGATCAAAATCAAATAGTAGTGCTTTTAAATTTATAGATGACTAGCTGCCAGTCCCGGCTTCGCACGGGTGGACTTTTTTTTTAAACACTTTTTGAAGTGAAAACTTCTTTAGCGGCGTTGGAGCACTTTCTGTAATGGGTATAAAAACTTAAACTCGCGTCAGGGCGTCAGGATCACGTGACCTTATCGAAAAAGCGTAGGACGGATTTTTTGCAGAAATGTACCCTAAGACTACAACGTAGAGTTCATAATAAAAATCGAAAAAAAGCGTAAGACGCTACAGATACGCTAGTAGTTACTATGACACGGTAACGTCACAGAATAGATAATAGTTAGTAGCAAGCATACCAAGGCGTTTTTCGTGACTGTAGTAGGTATAGGTACATACCTATTATAGATTTTATGAACTAGCGGCCGCCCGCGGCAGGTAGTAGTGGTCATTGGTACAAGATTTTATAGATCTACTGTATTTATTTTTCGAGTGGAGCATTGCGGCGAGCGAAGCGAGCCGCCATGCGACCATGGGAACAGCGCGGCGAGCGAAGCGAGCCGTGCTGTGACTCCCCCCAAGCCCCCCAGAACCCCCTCCTCCTGAACCCGGGGGGAGCGTCGCGGCGAGCGAAGCGAGCCGTGCTGTGACCCCCCCTAAGCCCCCCAGAACCCCCTCCTCCGAAACCCGGGGGGAGCGTCGCGGCGAGCGAAGCGAGCCGCCACGCGATCACGGGGAACAGCGTGGCGAGTGAAGCGAGCCGTGCTGTTACCCCCCTAAGCCCCCCAGAACCCCCTCTTCCTGAACCCGGGGGGAGCGTCGCGGCGAGCGAAGCGAGCCGCCACGCGACCACGGGGAACAGCGCGGCGAGCGAAGCGAGCCGTGCTGTGACCCCCCTTAGCCCCCCAGAACCCCCTCCTCCTATGTCTGCCGTTTTACTTCATTTAGGACCTACTTGTAGGTCGCGCGACAAGGTCCCTTCTAGCGGTTCCGACCCGTTGAGGATTTGGCTTTACGTAAAATTTAGGGTTCCGTATAGGGTTTTGATTGGGGTTATACTATATTGAGGAATTTGATTAAATGGTCGACTTTTAGGGTTCCTTAGGACTTTGATTGGAGTTTCAACTACACTTAGAAGCTTGATAATGTTAAAATTTTTAGGGTTCCTTAGGACTTTGATTGGGGTTTTACAACATTGAGGAATTTGATTAAGTGGTCAACTTTTAGGGTTCCTTAGGACTTTGATTGGAGTTTCAACTACACTTAGGAGCTTGATAATGTTAACATTTTTAGGGTTCCTTAGGACTTTGATTGGAATTTCAACTACACTTAGGAGCTTGATAATGCTAAAATTTTTAGGGTTCCTTAGGACTTTGATTGGGGTTTTACTACATTGAGGAACTTGATAAAATAAACAACTTTTAGGGTTCCTTAGGCCTTTAATTGGACTTTCAACTACACTTAGGACCTTGATTATGTAAACAATTTTAGGGTTCCTTAGCACTTTGATTGGAACTTCAACTACACTTAGGAGCTTGATAATGCTAAAATTTTTAGGGTTCCTTAGGACTTTGATTGGGGTTTTACTACATTGAGGAACTTGATAAAATAAACAACTTTTAGGATTCCTACGTTAATAATCAAGTTTTCACTTCTGCCGGCACTCCCGGAGTGCAACCCGTATTTTTTTTTAAATACTTATAGCCTATGTTACTCAAGGTGAATATAGCTTTTCAATAGTACATGTACTAAGCCATTTTTTTTCCAAAGACAATTTTCGTTACATAGTTCATTCATAGTTTTTGTACACATACCTACCCATTGCTATTATTATTATTCTATTGGTATAATGTCTTGGGACGCCCACTTGAGGGCAAAGGCTATCCCTCTCCAATTTCTCCTATTTTGAGCTAGCCGTCCAAGTTGCACCCGTTATTTCCATTATGTCGTCCCGCCCGCGCCATCGCATTGGTCGGAAAACACTTCACTTTGTTCACTTTGATTCTCTCTCCGATCTTTGTTCTATGGATACCAGAATGGAAATGACGCTATTCACCGAGTTCCTGCTTTTATAACTACAACAATCGAACTTTCCAGTAGGTACTTACTGCCGGCAATCGAAAATTCTTGAATAAAATGTAGGCATACCTACCAAATTCTGCGGAAGTGTTGAAATCAAAAGCAACCGTTGCTACAACAAAATAAAGCACAATTCCGCTCGCACCTACCTGTAATAAAACTACATCGCGCTTCTCTTTCTAACACGCAACTCTGTTGCCCTTGTAACGCTAGGGTTGTCAACACGTGTTTTCGAACTACTTATTCATGACGTGAGTATGTGATGTAATACTCACTTACCAGGTAGGGTAGGTAAGCATTGTAGGCATCAACCATGCTAATGGTATTTTTAGAAATGGTTATAAATGAACTAATTAGTCCGGGAGTCTCGGGTGATGACTTTTTTAAATGTGTTCCACATTTTCCTTTAGCGAGTAAGTCAGTGATGAATCAGGTTGTTTAGAAGTCATTGATCGTTGAAAAAATATACTCGCGACCCGGCGCGGCTAACCGGCGAGACGTGTTGTGACAGCCCTGTGCGTTTCCTACATAATAAATAAGAGCGCGCCGTCCGAATGTTCCCGAACCGCGGAGTGATTTTCTAGAAGAAGTAATAAGTTCGGGAAAACCAAGAAACGAAAATCGAACCGTTTGCATGGGTACCTTGGTATTATAATTGAGTATTCTAGATAATTCTGGATTACTAACGTTTGGATGCATTCCGGATGCTAGCCGAATAATTTCAGTCTTCAAATTAAATTTGATCATTCCAGAACCTCAAAGACATTCTAGAGCGTTCTTTCCTCGTCAAAGTCGAGAATTTTCTGAAAAATCCCTAAACGATAGAAAGGGATAGACATATATAAGTCCCTACGTGATAGAAAGGGATAGACATAGATTTCGAATTTTTTGCCCCTTATAAATTAATAACACCTAATTAATGAATATAAACTATCCTATATTTTAAGTCCGACCATATTAAAGGCAGTTGTAAAAGTTTATCGAAATCCGTTCAGTAGTTTCGGAGTTTATCGCGTTCCAAATTGTGACACGAAAGATTTATATATATAGACTAGCTGCTTGTCCCGGCTTCGCACGGGTGGACTTTTTTTTAAACACTTTTTTTTTAATACTTATAGCCTATGTTACTCAAGGTGAATATAGCTTTTCAATAGTACATGTACTAAGCCATTTTTTTTCCAAAGACAATTTTCGTTACATAGTTATATTCATTCATAGTTTTTGTACACTACTATTATTATTATTCTATTGGTATAATGTCTTGGGACGCCCACTTGAGGGCAAAGGGTATCCCTCTCCAATTTCTCCTATTTTGAGCTAGCCGTCCAAGTTGCACCCGTTATTCCCATTATGTCGTCCCGCCATCGCATCGGTCGGAAAACACTTCACTTTGTTCACTTTGATTCTCTCTCCGATCTTTGTTTTATGGATACCAGAATGGAAATGACGCTATTCACCGAGTTCCTGCTTTTATACCTACAACAATCGAACTTTCCAGTTACTTACTGCCGGCAATCGAAAATTCTTGAATATAATGTATACCTACCAAATTCTGCGGAAGTGTTGAAATCAAAAGCAACCGTTGCTACAACAAAATAAAGCACAATTCCGCTCGCACCTACCTGTAATAAAACTACATCGCGCTTCTCTTTCTAACACGCATCTCTGTTGCACTTGTAACGCTAGGGTTGTCAACACGTGTTTTCGAACTACTTATTCATGACGTGAGTATGTGATGTAATACTCACTTACCAGGTAAGTAGGTAAGCATTGTAGGTATCAACCATGGTAATGTTATTTTTAGAAATTGTTGTAAATCAACTAATTAGTCCGGGAGTCATCACCCGATTTTTTAGGTTTATTCCACATTTTCCTTTAGCGAGTAAGTCAGTGATGAATCAGGTTGTTTATAAGTCATTGATCGTTAAAAAAATATATTAATTATTTCGCGCGACCCGGCGCGGCTAACCGGCGAGACGTGTTGTGACAGCCCTGTGCGTTTCCTACATAATAATAAGAGCGCGCCGTCTGAATGTTCCCGAACCGCGGAGTGATTTTCTAGAAGAAGTAATAAGTTCGGGAAAACCAAGAAACGAAAATCGAACCGTTTGCATGGGTACCTTGGTATATTTGAGTATTCTAGATAATTCTGGATTACTAACGTTTGGATGCATTCCGGATGCTAGCCGAATAATTTCAGTCTTCGAATTAAATTTGATCATTCCAGAACCTCAAAGACATTCTAGAGCGTTCTTTCCTCGTCAAAGTCGAGAATTTTCTGAAAAATCCCTAAGCGATAAAAAGGGATAGACATAATATAAGTCCCTACGTGATAGAAGGGGATAGACATAGATTTCGAAACTTTTGCCCCTTATAAATTAATAACACCTAAATATTAAATATAAACTATCCTATCTTTTAAGTCCGACCATATTATAGGCAGTTGCAAAATTTTATCGAAATCCGTTCAGTAGTTTCGGAGTTTATCGCGTTCCAAATTGTGACACGAAAGATTTATATATATAGATTATGTACCAATAGCTGAAGAAACACAACAATACTCAGATCCAGGGTGGTCTTTAATTACAAAGAACCATAATAGTCAAAGAACCCGTGAGTATTTTCGTGAGTAGCTGACTACTATAGGATTGTTAATGTTTTAAAAATATGCTCAGACAATATAATTTCACAGCCAGAAAACTACGAGTAACATTGGAACAGATTATGCAGGCAGGTTTAAATTTAGAAGAGTTTACATTAGAATTTAAACATGACCGATACAATGTTATCGAAAGTAAAGTATGTATTTAACTAATTTGGAAATAACTAACTGCCCCACAAGGAGCTGTTTAAAACTGGTTTGGTCATGTTCACCAGATAAATAGCAGCCATAATTTGACCCATGAAATAGTACTGGTTAATGGACTACATGATTTTCGTGTCCACACACGACAATTTGTAGGCCAATTTGTTCATTAATCAGAACCAATTGCTATGTCAACAGAACAAGATTTCGTATGAGATCATGGTGTATTGAATTTCGACGAAATCGTACTCAGAATTATGATTACAATGAAGAGAGATATCAATTTCAATGTTTGATTAACACAAACGTGTTTATTGTTTATGTTTTGAATTCTAAAGGTTATTAGATATCTGATATACGTAAGCTTCGATTTAAGTATTTTTAAATGCCCACAGTACACGTAGCACCGTAGGCGATACAAAATATAGAATTCCTATAGAACTAACTTAACCCAACAATGTCATTGTTATAAAGTATGCAACACATAAACTTCATACTAATATACTATATATTAGATAAATGTCGACAACTTAATCCAGGTTCTGCGAACAACGATAAAGAAGAGATAAAGTCAGAACCCCACGATAAAATATCGATCGGTAGTCTAATAAAGCTCTGTTATGAAGTACCTGCCGTCAACGCAACGTTTGCACTATATATTTTCAAACAGTAGGAGAGGTACACACATTGGGAACTAAGTATGCAGATGCACATACAAAGTTTTTATCGTCATTTTAAATCTATGAACAGTTAATCAAAAGTTCTAGTTATTGTTGGCGATCTCAAATATAAGTACTAGAAGACATAGAACGAAAAGGCGGTCAACCACCCAACGGTCGGGCATTCTGACGGGAGCTGTCAAGCAAGCGCACGTGTGTCCGAAATAATTGTAATTGTAATGGAATTAACCTAATAAAGTAATGTAATGTAATCATTGTAAAGTTATGCAACAAGTTTATAATGTCTATTCTACGTATCATTTGGAATCCTTGGAAAGGATCTAGCTAACATTATGATTGAAAAAAAGAGCTGATGAATAAAGATAGGAATGCTGGTGACCTTACTGCTTCAGTATTGTGCTCAAATTTCTAGGATGTACAAATTAAGGACAACGCTGCGTATTATTTACTTCTAGTCGCGCATGAGCATAACTTGTAGTTATCTTGACGTACGGTTTTAGGAATCGTGGAAGTGAATCAGCCTGGTCCCCAGTCTAAGAAGATGAATATACATTGTACAATCGAAATCATTGTAATATCTGCGGTATTTTACATTCTATGATCAGAAATTTTCAAATATATCTTTTAAAACTGTGTAAAAAATTGTATATAAAAATATCCCGTTTCCAGTTAAAAATAAAGAATCATTTATGGTGCATTTCAAGACTTTGTAGTTGTTTTGGTGATTTTTGATTTGGAAATTTCAACGATCAAAATATACTGAAAAGCTGCAGTGAGTAATGAACAAGTTATAGCACACAGTGTTTATCATCTTTGCCTTTCGGTATGGTAAATAGTTGTAGGGAAATAAAAACTTCGCGCTATCGATCGATCATAAACATAACATAGTAGCTTTTTATGTGAGTACCTTTATTGGAGAGAAAATCAACGATACTTTTAAAATTAATATTGCCTTTAATTTAAAACGGCCAATTAACAACACAAAAGCCCAGCCCAAGGCCATAAAAATCTCTCAAACTTTCTTTCTGACCACCTCGACCTTTAGGACCCAGAACTGACAACCATTGCATAAATTGATAAGATAATAATCGATATGACGCAGCTACTTCATGCTCTTAATCCATCAAAGTCTCACTAGACCCTAGATCTAGCGCGGAAGTACACTTTCGTTCTTATAGACTTAGAAATAAAGCTTAAAGTACCAGATAGTGTAACAACTTTCACAAGACATTGTTCATTTCCTATACCATAACGTGTAATGACACCTATGCAATCAGTGGAAACCATTAGTCAATCGCTATTGAATAGTAGAATGTGCCTGAAAGATTCTAACTTTATGATAGACTATAAAATGGTAATGATACAGATATGAATGACTCACCTGAAACTATAAATCACAACGTCATCAATATTGATATAGCAGGTAACTACAAAGCAACCAATTAGAAACTTGGTTGGATTTTGGAGAAAAGTAAAGTCGTATAAAAGAAAAATACCACCGGAGGCGCTCACGCATATTTTGAAGCGCCTACAATATGTTAAAGAAAGCGTGCTGAAGCTCTTTTTAATTGATTACTTTTTCCCTTCATTCATGTTCGGTGTCCTAAATACAACGATTTTCATTAAGATTAAGTCTGTTCATTATCATCTTAGGCATCTCGTTTTAACCCCCTTTTCACAGAGAAGCAAAACCCTCTTTTCGACAGTTTTGAATTTATATACCTACTCAAAATGTTCTTATTTGATACATTTTATGCCTTAATTATAATGTGTTTTTTTGTTTATTCTTTCCTTACAAAAAAAAAACTGCTAAGTAAGCATGGGGTATAAGAAATCAGAAAACTAAAGCTGAGTTTTTTTATAGAATTAAATTGATGCAGAACTAATATTTCAAACTGACATTACCAAGCAGAACAAGGCACGGCGTTAGTTTGATTGACACAGTACACCCATAATCAATTACTTTAACAGCTTACACGCAGAGAAAGTTATTACGGGAGCAATGCAAAATAACATAAAGGAAACCATAGATACCGGTTTTGGTAATAAAATAAGGCAAGGATTATGTAATAAGACACTTGCTATGTCATTCTAAGGACCCTTAAACTGATCTTCTAGCGCTCAAATAGATTAGATAACCGCTGATGATAGTAGTGACCGCGACAACAGTGTTTCGGCGAGCCGTTTAAAAGACCTACATCAAAGGCTTAAAGAACAATAAGACCAAATTTTTATAGCTTAATATAATGCTTAATTGATGAAGAAAGAAAACCAATCATTACACTTGTGTCAAAACTACAAATAGCAAACAACTTTGGTGTCAAAACTCAACTAATTTGTAGAGATAGAATAGCAATCATAGAAAACACATAGATATTATCAAACGCTGACACAAAAGAATGACTACGACAGTTCTATTCAAATGAATGGGACAATGCAATCGATTATGTTCACAGATCGATTAGACTCGTTCGAATTCACGTTTAAATCAATTTATGCATCACGCCCGGAAACAATAAAGCGTACAGTGCAACACAATAGAGGTTCAAGAAGCTTAGTTGAAAGAAAATTCATTTATTTGATAGCAAAGATTTGAACACTATGGTAAAGACTACTTAAGACCAGCACTCTGAACTCTAGATACCCGTACGTTTTATCGCCTTATTCAACTTTTGGTAGGCATTTCTGCATATGCAGCAAAGGGCATTTGGTATGTTCGCCCCACGTCTTGTCCTGCTTATTTCTGCAAACTTGCTAAAGGAACTCCCGAGTTATGCAGCACTGCAGTTGTAGGTCTTCCACTGTGACAGTAACATTATCTCGAGTATAGCTAAATTGCAGCCGGCTAATAGCTTCGTGATCGACTTTCCTTCCGCGAAGAATAGTCCTTCTGGTATTGATTGTACTGTGGTATTTGCATGTAAATAGCTTTTTGTCTGCAATTTATCTTTCTACTGTAAACTAACTAGGAGCGTGTGTGAGAGTCATGTAACCAGTGAAGAGTGTGGATGAGGAGAGAGGTAAAGGTGGATGGATAGAAGTGAAAGAAAAGATGGATGAGCTATGTAAACGATGACATGGATAATAAATTATAGTTTAAAAAACTAAAAAAAAACGCTTTTATAACTAATTGAACTAAAAAGTTAAAAATAAAACTGTAATAATCAATTGAAAAATGTATATTATTGTACAAAAAAGCGTGGGGTGCTTTTTATAATAACTTCAGATATAATAAACTATTGATAAAATATTTACAACAATCAAAATCAAGCCCCCCTCACGCTTTTTGTACAATAATATAAATTTTTCAATTGATTGTTACAGTTTTATTTTTAACTTTTTAGTTTTTTTTCATATTATTGCATTGTCATCGACCTTTGACAGATGTGCAAAGTTTGAATCAAATCTGATCGTTCAAAGTAGGACAAAATCGAGCTCAAAGAGGACGGTTACATACATACAGGTGAAGCTAATAAAAGCGTTATAAAAAGACAGGACGATATTAATGATTCTGCAACTCTTGCACTCTTGCGCGATTCAGGAGCTCCATCTATAAAAACCACTGATGATTTGGAGTATCCGTGACTATAATTCACTAAACTAAAGGAGCTGTGAAGGGCCAGCAGTTCTATATCGCAATTCTTGTAAAAAAGGAGCTCCCAATAAGAGCAATTTAAATTATTTATCCATAAACAATGCCACACACATACAATTCTTACGTATTTTACTACGCACAATTCGTTAGCAAGTTTAGAGTTGAGCTGATTCAACAATTACTCCAAAGTGTTACACGGAATTAGTACAATTTTCACATTGCAAGTGCCCAGTAGTGCAACAGTAAAGGCTCGAACACACCTAGTTCGCTGGCGGTAGCGATCAGTGAAACGCTGTCAAATATTCGCTGTCTAAACTCAAATCTGACAGCGATATTTGACAGCGTTTCACTGATCGCTACCGCCAGCGAACTAGGTGTGTTCGGGCCATTAGTTTGGTAATTGGTATTACGTCAGAAAATACCGCAATATGACGGAATTTTTCTTTGTTTTCTTTTTCTCTAACACCATCCTAATGTCATCATCTCCCTGTCCTTATGCCACTTTACGTGGAGTCGGCACAATACTATTCCTCCTCTCTTTTGTCTGTCGTTATCTCTGTATTCATTCCTTTCTTATCCATGTCATCTTTTCTTAGGCCTACCAACATATCTATCCACATTCTTACTTCATTCACTCTCCAATGCCCTATGTCAGAAGCCTTAGGGCGCTTTCATACGGACTTAAATACCTAGTACCGACTTACGAATAAATGATCACGAAATTCGCTCAAAACTCGTCCATTCAAGCTCTAAGCCAATCATTTATTTGAACAAACTTCTCACTTGTTCAAATGATTTACGTTCCAAGTCACACGACTGTGGAATAACATCGTGCGCGCGCGCAGCCTTACAAAGCCTTGTAATAAGAACGGGCGTCTGTTTGTCTGTTAGTCACGATCCTTCGTTACTGGTGTATTTTAAAGGAAGCGGACTTACATAGTAGAAATAACAGTTAGTATTGTTAAAAGTACAACTTTGCGTGATGCATAGATTGAGTATAACGAAACTCAACCAATGACATTGTAAAAATCGCGGAAAGTCAAGTGGTGGAGAAGAATCGTTCTTCCTGGAAATGTATGGGGGAGATCTACATATGTGCAATGGATGATGATGATATTGACCAAAACCTGGACGCTGAAACAAGACTATTTAATGCTTTCACTAGTCCTCTAGAGAAAAACATACTAAAACGAGATTTTGACTACAAAATCAAGACTATTCAACTCAAGATACAGAGTTGAATAGTCCGAAATTCATATGCAACCAGAAACGGACAAGCATTAAATTCATATTGAGCCCTAACACAGTACTATAAACCTCATTTTTCAATGAGAGCTGATAAGTACTGACAGGAAATTCGTACGTAATGTATGTCTGCGTATGGTCGAGGTTATTTTTCGGACTAAAAAATATAGTTGTTGGTTGTGCGTGCGCAACGATTTTAAACAGGAAATCTTTGCAAATGCCAAGCACTTTATTTGAGATCATATTTATTTTTGAAGTTCACCTACGGGTTAGTAAGTCAAAAGTTTTTGTTCAATAAAAGTTAGAGATTTCTTATACAAAAATCCCTTCAGTCTACAGGACCCAGCTTAGGAAACTCAAGACTTTGCTCCTATCGTTTGAGAAATCATTTACAAAAAAATATATTAGTTAAATTCCAGTTTGTCTTTCAACCTAAATCTTCTTTTTCTTATTGTGTCACTGGTTCTTTAAAACCAGTGTGGTGGATGGAAGGATTTAAGTGCACCTCAGAGAGAGGAGAGAGAGAGGAATTTCGTGCACTTGACACAATATATGTTTTCAAACTTATTAGGTTCAAAGACATGCCAGTTTCCTCACTATGTTTTCCTTAACCGTTTGAGAGCCTTCTTTACCTAAATTAAGCCCTAATAAGAATCCTCCCATTCGCTGACCTTTAACGGGATTTTTCTACAGTTCGTAGTTAGTATACAATCAGTCAGTTCAGGACCAGTTGAGCTATCTCCAGATCGTTTGTAACGGTCTGCAAGTAGCTTAACTGTTTGTAAATACATACTTAGAATACAATATAACACCCAGACAGAGAACAAACATCTGAGTTTCTTGTGTATTTTGTACATTTTGTAAATATTTGTTTAACTGTAAGTTTCTTTATAGAGAACAATATTTGCACAATCTACGTTCAGTTTAATAACCGTACATAATTCCTCGCGCTGGTTTCAGTAATAAACTTGTAAGGAAGCGCAAAAACACAGTTACTCATTACGGCTTCGTGGTAGCGATACGATATCGCTACCAGGTAAAGTGACTAAACTTAATACACCGTAAAGGTTTATTCCTCACGGAGCTTCTAACCACCATCCGGTTGGACCTTTTCTTCTTCCTGCTCTTATCCAACTTTATGTGAGGTTGGAACATGTTCTCCTCTTCCATTCTCCTCTATCAGCCGTCATCTCTGTATTCACTTCTTTCTTATCCATGTCATCTTTCACACTGTTCATCCATCTTTTCTTTAGCCTACTTCTAACCACATATCCGTCAACATTCATACTCATAATCTCCTTGTCACATTACTTTCGTCCCTCTGGCGTGGTACGGGACCAGCAGTTTCCGAGATTAGCGCGGTCAACCAAACAAACTCTTCAGCTTTATAATATTGGTAAAGATTTTCGATACTTCTCAATAATGGCTGCTGTTGTTTTTTCTAAAAATAAATGAGGCTAGTACTTCCACGGCCGAGCCCTTCACAAAGAGCTCTTCTACGTTGTTTGTCCATGCTCAAGGGTTGTAACCTTGCAACCCCCACCCTCACATGTTTACACTGCACAGCTGCCATGCCACCCCACAACCAGCAACTCCCATAAATACATCAGATGACGGAAATACGATCCTAGCATCACCATGGAATTGAGATTACAATATTTGTGAGTTTCTACTTTTCAATGGGTGGGTTTTATCTCTGGGGAATTAGATACTTGTACTTGCATCCACCAACTTGAGGCATACAGATGTTCTGCCTCACGTGCCAGTCATTTCACCGGCACCTATACCTTTCAAATCGAAACACAGCAATGCTGCTTCACGGCAGAAATAGGCATTGTTTTTGTCGGGCTACTAGTTCTTTTGAACCAGTGCAGTGAATGGATTGTAAGTATTATTACGCTTTTATCTACTGTTAAAACGCTCACAACAACCGGAGGAAGTTTCGCGCTTGGACACTTTCAACAGTCGACAATTTTTTTTGCTAATAAACAGTTGAGTTTGAAGTTGCGAATAAGTGATTCAACTCCAATTTATACCTCATTTTACTCAATTTCTTACAGTCAAAAGTGTTTTTTTCTTCAAGCACAACAACATTCTAAAAGATATTGCTTTAAATACTTCAAACATCCTCAAATATGTTTATTTATACACCGTCATATGAAATAGTAACCAAAGGATGCGGCTGTCGGCTCATATTTTTCATCCATTAAACCACACTATCCAAACATTCAATCACCACCAGATAATTCAATAATGAACATCCGCCCCTACCCGTATCTAACGTACACTTGAACCCCATCACCACAGTGTATCATGTGACCAGAAAGTAATCTATACTAATATTAAAGCTGGAGTTTGTTTGGGTAAACACGCTAATCTCGGGAACTAGTCGGATAGTCCATTTATCGAGAAAGGCTATAGGCTATATAACATCACGCTACGACTAAAAGCATAGCATAGCATCAATGCAAAATGATACATAAATCTATCCATACTAATATTATAAATGCGTTTGTAACTCTGTCTGTCTGTCTGTCTGTCTGTCCTTCTGTCTGGCTTTCACGCCAAAACTACTAAACCTATTGAAATGAAATTTGGTACACAGATAGTTCAGGGTCTGAGGAAGGACATAGGCTAATTTTTATTGTAAAAAAAGGTTTACAAACCTTTTAAAACGTTATAAAGAGCATCACATTGATGTTTCTGTCTCACTCTGACACCGAAACACTCCGACGATCACCAATCACCAATTGCAATGAAATTTGGTACACAGATAGGTTAAATCATTAGAAAGGACATTTATGCAACGTATTATTGCAAAACACTTATTGAAAACACCATTTTTCATGAGAATTACACTTTTTTGTACAATTGCGACGGCTTTCGATCGAGAAATTTCTGTTTGTCTAGGTGACTGACTGACTTTTTTTTTGTGCTGGCGGGGATGCAAAGTCTTTTCGCCAAGTCCTTATGACTGACTGATTGCCGACCAGTGTTGCCAGTGGCAGATAGTCCTAAGTGTCGATGGATTGAAAAGATCGATATTTAAGCTGGGAACATATTAGGCGGACGCGTCCGACGGACGCGGCTGACAGCCGCGACTGATAGATATCTAGATAATGAATGTACACTGAAGTGTGCAAACTATCGGACGCGTCCGACGTCCGCAGCTTACATCCGATAGTTTGCACACTTCAGTGTACATTCATTATCTAGATACTATCAGTCGCGGCTGTCAGCCGCGTCCGTCGGACGCGTCCGCCTAATATGTTTTCGCCTTAAGCCGCGGACGTAACCTTGAGCGTTCGGACGTCTGACAGAAATCTGGCAAGCCAGGTCCCGTTCGACTGTGCACACTGTGTGTATCAGTCGCGGCTGTCTTCTCTTCTACTTCCCCACAAATTAATGTATTACAAAGGGTGTAAAATAACAATAAGACTATTCTTGAAAGTTTGCATGGAAATATGTAAGGTTTATGTAAATGTTTTATTTAAGCTTGCGACAAGAAAAAAATGGGGGGGAAATATGCCTAACTGTGCTTACCCGGCGTCTGCCCGACCCTGACTGTGCCACATGCACTCGAATACAGATTTTTTTCGTTGGAAGTTATAAATGCTACCCAATCACTATTCCAGGCGGACGAAGTCGCGGGCACAGCTAGTGACTAATAAAAGTGAGCTGAGAAGCTAGTCAAAAGGCCAAGAAAGGACAGGTAAACTTCAAAAAAGAAAAAAGAGATGTTTCAATGACGCAAAATGGACAACAGTGAAGTAGCCACTAGTGAAGTATGAACAATTTAGAGTTAAAAACTTTACTTTGGAGTTAGATACCTACTGAAAAATAACCTAAGAACAAGCAATGTGATGGTTCCAGATAAAGATTGTTAGATGCCAATAGTTAGTGACAATTCTGTTCTTTAAAATTTCTAAAAAAGCCGTATGTGGTTAAAAAAAGAAAACTATAGGTACCTTTATTCTTTTATTTAATTATCCAGTACGAAACTATATTGAGAAAGAACAAGTGACACGATGAAGAAGAAAACTATACAGTAAATACTACAGTAGGTTACTACTATTATATTATTGTACTACTGTTAAGACTTTATACTGTGCCAAAAAAGAGGGTGTTCCAAATTATCTTTTTCTCTACCCAATAAACACAGATTGCGTTAATAGCTTTAGTAAATTGTAGGTAGACTTTAATGGGTAAGAGTTGAATTGATTTTGGATACTTAAATATTTACTTTTACAGAAGAATATAAGTATGGAAAGTATATTTATTTTTAAATAATTTTACAGTAATGTCAGTTATTAAGTGGTCAGCATAATAATATCGTAAACTTTGCATAATGAGATTGACATATTTAATTTGTTAAGTTATTTTAATTAATTGAAAATTGTATTATTATTATTTGTATTATTATTATTGAATTTATTATACTCGACTATATTTTTAATTAATGTAATTGGTGTGTAACCGTTTTAATTAATAAATAAATAAATTAAATTAAATTAATTAAATAAATAATATTAAGAACTCAGTCAAACATACAAAATGTTGTAATGAGTGAAAGTATAAACGCATAACTTATTGCACAACTGCATTTAAGTCTTCAAAAATCGAGTAAGACATTTTATCATCAAAAAAGTTCAGTTACACTTGACTTTTTCAACTTGGAATAAATTAAGTTAAAATGGCGAATTTTTCCATTTACCCATGAGATAAAAATATATCCATATTTTTTATGTTTTTATAAACAAGGTTCTTATGGGATATTATACAGGAACCGTGTTTATAAATGGTATTTTTTCCATCCAGTTGCTACAGACGATGAACTTATCATAGACATAGAGGAAAAGTACATACTTTTTAATCGCAGGTAACACCGCGGGGCGCAGTTTGTAAGAAATAAAGAAAAAAACTCGGCTGACCTCAAAACAGTAAGCCCCTTCGTACACAGAGCTACACAAATCGTCGATACCTGACGATTTTAGTCTCCAAGCGACTACCGCAATACAAATTGATCACAGACACGCCTCGCCGCGTGTACGAACCTCTATGAATTTGTATTGAAATAGTCGCTGAGAGACAAAAATCGCCGGTTATCAAAGACTTGTGTTACGCTGTGTACGAAGGGGCTAAGGCAGCAACACCGTATATCAATAGATCAACATCATCTTGATATGACAACAAAGCCTGACGAACTGACAATGATTTTAGATCACCCATTGTCTGGACTATCTTAAAAGACCGAAGTGTTACTATGATATAATATCCGAATTATGATCAAAGCCATTATGATTGAGTAATTAAAAGTAATAATGAAAGTAGTTTATGTGACGACTTATTTAAGTTTGAGCGGGAGTTAAATAAGCAATAGAATGCAAGCGACTATGAATTTCAGAAATGCAAGTAATGACAGTAAGAAAACATTACACTCCGCTACACGCATACTTTTATTTAAAAAAATAGAGCAGTTTTAATGTACATATTTAGACAGTGATGATGTGGATGTGCGTAAGAAGATAAGAGATGTCAACTAAAACAGAAAAGATTAGAAATGAGATGTAAAAGAAATATTAGATCACCGGAACAATTTATAGATTCAATCACTGCCGTCTTGAATCTATAAATTGTTCCAGCCTTGTAAAATAAAAAAAACTAGTGTGATAAAGATGATACATACTTCCAGCGAATATGAGCATTGAAAACATAATTAACGCAAAACTTAAGCTGTCTATAAAAACTTTAGACAAATCGCTTAGAATAAAGAAACTTATAAGATTTCGATCAAAATATAGAAAGCCAAAAAAGTATATCTAAACAACTTATTTATCTCTTTTTGTAAATAATTGTATTATCAGAACGCATGTAGACAAAATTGAAGGTGAACGTGTTAAGTAATAATTAGAGTCTAATGATAGATAATTCTCAAATAACAGACCACAGATAAATTCCAGTTAATGTTGATCGACAAACAAGTGGTGGTAATAAGAAAGTAGTACTTATTTAAACTATAACCGCCAATTTGGAACCTAATGGTAACGATCAACTTGAAGTTCAAATTACAGGCCACGCAACAAGCTCTTTACAAGCATCTGTCAAATCAAATCAATCTAATGTGGAGAGCAGATGGACGCACAATTAGATGGTGCTAAAGGGTCCCAAATTACTATCAACAAATCGAGCTAAAGTGGGCTTCTAGCGAACAACAAATGGTACGGAACGGAAGTATGTATGAATACGTACTTTACGAATGAATAATAGCATTCGTTAGTCATGGACTTAGGGACTAGAGTTGTTTTTATTGGACTACAGGACTCAGAACATAAAGAAATAAACAAAAGTGAGGACCGCGACATGACACCGCCATATACTCTCTTAATTTCGTCGAGTCTTGCCATTGCCGAACCAAGGCAAGCCGCGGCGACGAGAGCCACAGATAACTGGTCATCGTTGGAAACGTGGAAAGAAGACAATCTGGCGGTAGATCCCCAAATAGATGTACTGACCAATTAAAAGTACATGGTGGGGAAAAGCCAGTTTTATGTGGTAAAAATGGCTACAAATAGGATGCAATAGGTTGGAGGCAGGCCGTCGGTACACCGAGAACATCGTAGTGAAAACGATCTTCAGTCATGAAGTGCTATGTAGAATGATAAAAGTAATCAAACACACAAAACAAACGAGACTATGCAAAAAGATTATAAAATCGTAAAGAACAGCGAAAGTAAATAATCGATTATCAACTACTAGTAAAAGTTAAACGAGCATAATCGTGGGGCTAGGTCACTTGAATAGACTAAGGTTAGTTTATTAGAGCGCAGCATGGATTGATTTTAAAAGGTTTTATGAATTCAATTTTAACTTGTAAAAATATTTTAATTTCACTACAGTTTTGTATTATCTAGAAAGATTTTCTATAGTATACCTACTATTAATAAAGTAAATATTACTTAGGAATTAAGTAATATCGACCTTTCTATAGTAATTAATATAAAAAAATATAATTAATGAGTAATTATATAAAAAACTTTTTGATGAACAATGAACACAAACTTCTTCATGAATCAGTCAGTACATGAATTGAATTAAGTACGAGAATGAATTTGAATATTGAAAAGTTTAAATAAATTAGTATATATTTTATCAAAGCACAACAATTTGCTATAATTTAGCAACAAATGATTACGACTGAATCGTATGCAGCTGTACAAATAATGCGAACCAAGGTTGAACAGTTCGTGACAAAACATAATGCAATCGTGAAAATAAACACATTTCAATGTTTCATTTATTTTGCAAATCCGATTCCCACCATTACAATTTGTAAATCAGTGTATTTCCGGACGTAATGTCCTTTTAAAAATCAATTTAGCATTGCGTTGTATTAAATTAATTTCCGCTAAATCGAACTGTAATTCCCAGGCTCGGTAAACATCCCCAAGTCTACCAAGCTTTTAGGCGTTACAAAGTGATACAAACCTTGTGATACAATTTAATAAAAACATTTTTGACTTTGACTAAAAAAAAAATATTATATGTAGACAATCCACACAACACTATCTAGCCCCAAACTAAGCAGAACTTGTACTATGGGAACCAGATAGCTGATATAATACTTAAATACAGTTTTTTGTAAATACATAATACTTAGAATACAATCTTAACACCCAGACAGAGAACAAACATCTGCGTTCACCACACAAATATTGGTTCTCGGTGGGGATCGAACCCACGACCTACGACTACGACTGTTTATGATCTAAACGAAATCACTAGACATACAAAGCATGAGTGAACTACGAGTATTATGTTTGAAACTGTATAAAAAAGTAGATATTCCTTCTACCATCAGTGAAAATCGATCAATATAATTTAAAAAGGGGATGAAAGTAATTAATCACTTTACCCTCAATATGCTCACTATTGTGAACTAATGCAGCATCCAAATTGTTTACATCGTATTTTTGTACGATAATAAAACAAAATTGATAGAATACACAAACTGAGAGATACGATGTTGAAAATTATACCTACGCATCATAACTATAATAATTGGATACATCAAAATATGCCAGGTTAGGACTACCCTAAATCGAGCATGTATGAAGAATTTTATTCGAGTGAATGAATCGAAAAAGTTGTCAGGATCGTAGCAAGAGAAAAGCCGTGATCTCTGCCTACCCCCATGGGAAAGGCATGATTAAAATGTAGTATCAAAATACGCACCGTTTCATAGAAGTTTATATAAATCTCCATAAAATTACTGACGAACATACCTGAAACAAGAAACACATCTATTAGCCAAAATATCACATCACTCAAGCGGTTAATCTACAAATAAAATCTCTAACTGTATAACTGCAATCTGAATTTTTTATCTAGAATTTTAGCCACACTATCTTTCTTCACTATAAACTAAAATAAGACTTGCAAACGTAACAAATTAGGCATATATTCGCTTGAACAGGGCATGATACGAAAATGGCATCGTAAAAACGATTTAATCACAGACCTAAGACACTCTTTGGAGATTTGCGAAGGCATTCTTAGAACTGAAGCAAAAAACAACTTAGTCACGGGTACCTACGAGTAGTCAGTTTTAATTCCGATTTTATTATATGAGCAACTAACTAAAGGCCTGCGCACACCCAGGTCGCTGGCGTCGGTGATCAGTGATCCGCTGTCAAATATCGCTGTCATATTTGACAGCGTTTCCGCTGATCGCCATCGCCATCGCCCAGGCCCCTGTTTAATAAAGCTGACAATTCTACATATATGTCACAAAGCGACAAAATTGTGGAATTGTCGCGCTTTTGTGACATATTTGTCACTTTAATCAATAGCATAAGCGCGACAATTCCACACTTTTGTCGCTTTGTGACATATATGTCGAATTGCCAGCATTATTAAACAGGGCCCAGATATGCGCAGGCCTTTACAAGTTAAGACGATATGTAAAAATATTAGAGTCGCTGCGTTACATGCTTATTCAGTGACGGCATAGGTTACAAACCTAATTTTAATGCAGTGATTACTTCAGGGTGTAATCTAAATAAATCAAAGACAGAAACACGATTGGTGAAACTTTTCTCGATAGATTTATTTTTTGAAATCGGTACCTTTTAAACCTGTTTTACATCCATCCTCCGAACTTAGACACAATTTACGGTTATTTTTTATACTATTATGTGCATAATTACAGTATTTAAATAAATGGAAAAGGATTTTTTTTTATAATTACTACCTTTAAAGTAAAACAATGTTTTATCATTTGTCGCTTACGTCAGTTACTTCTGAGCGACGTAAGTCTATAGCTTACCTCTTCCCGGGGTAAGGAATCTAATTGCGCTATCTCTATCATGCGCACCCGCCCCAGTCGCTCGCTTCTATCTCTGAAGTGAGGACGTGCCGCCCGTCTGGCGATTTTTCAAATATTTTCGTAGTACCTAACGGTGTGTCAACATTGCTTTTATTTCTATTACGTACCTACCTACATCTAAACGAGAAAATGGTCAATAAGTCTCGCTATAAAAAAATTTAACGTAAATGTTCAAAAATAATAAAAGATGAAAAAGCTAAAATTTGAATTGCGGCGCTCAAAATGTGTGCGTAGAACAAAAACTATGGAGTAGCTATCATTGTAGGTTACTTTCGATAGGCAAGTTGACGATAACTCTCTTTCATTTTTTAGAGAATACTAGTAGTTCGCCCCGAACTGAAATCTCGTGATGCGATCCAAATGCTCCAAAAAGTTAGGTACATATAGGTAGATGGTAATCAGAAAATAAATGTGCCACCATCACGCATTGTGTTTTATCTACTTTGAGAAAGTATTTCTGTCCAGATTCACTGTTTGGCCTTGCCTCTGACTAACTTTGTATGGTAAATAAGTTTTAACTCAATTGGCCAATTGATTGAAGAGTTCCGTTGGACTCCATCATCAGACCACTCAGTTGTCATAAAATGGTGAAAGCGTGGTCGCTTTCACCATTTTATGACAACTGAGTAGGTACCTCCTCAAATTATTTCAAGAAAATAAAATAAAAAAAAGCAAAAAAATTAACCGACCTGTAGAAAAACCTTGATGTCAACAAAATTCTTAGATATGGGAGCTCTCGGATCGTTGGTTATTGTAATTTAATAATTTTTTTTGTATAGCAAAAACTGAGCGTCCTAGAAAAAAAGTAAAAATTGTTTTAAAATGTCCAAAAAAGCTCTTTCATATGACATGTTAATTTTATTTTAATGTGTCACTTTTTTTATTTTAACGAAAGATTCGACGAAGAAGAAAGAAATATAAGTTTTGATAATTTTTAATGAAAATATTCATACTTAGCCTAGTATATTTTCTAAATTCCCTCAACTAGGTACTTGATGATGCTAAACGAATGAAATGCAATTATTATGTATCGAACTTTAAATATTATTGCTGTTTTTATTATTTACTAGGTAGGTAATGTAGAAGGTACTTAGAAAAACTACCTAAGTTTGTTAGGCAGGTACAGTTAGTTGCGCTAGAATGTTTACAATTCTAAACTTTCAAGGTCACTGTGTCAGCCTTGCAAAGCACATTTACACGACAACTCAAAAATCATGAAGTCAGTTGACAAGTTCACTTAGTTTCCAGTATTTGCCCTGTAAATGTTCATTGCAATGTTGCGACACTACCCTGAAACTTACAAATTGTATACATTCCAGTGCAGTCAACTGTACTTCTCAAAACCAAGTAAATACATCTGCCTACTTCTATGTTTTTTTTACTTAAAATAACAGAAGTAGGCAGATGGATTTACTTTGTAAGCCTTTTTTTCTAATAGTATAGGATCCCGCTATAGAAGAACCTTCACCGAGCTGGTTATTTAATGAAACGTATTTTATATTTAATTAAACATGCCAATAAATATATTCTATCTGGGTTGCCTATGAAATTTCAGTCCAGGATATGATTAATTAATAATAAAAAAAAATAATTGTTTTTTAACTTTCCACCGGTTTGTTTATTAAACAAATTCTATACCAATCGAAAGTATAGACCCCATAGAATATGCAAACGTTAGGTTGCCTATTTTTTCCGGTCAAAACTCTCGGGTAGCCAGGTATAAACAGGTAAATCGATACTAGCATTTTGAACCGGTATGTTTATTGAATAAAAATACTGGGGTCTATACTTTCGATTGGTATAGAATTTGTTTAATAAAAAAAACCAGTGGAAAGTTTTTTTTTTTTTTTTTAATTATTAATTAATAATAATTATCCTGAACTGAAATTTGATAGGCAACTCATATAGAATATACTTATTGGCATGTTTAATTATATATAAAATACGTTTCATTAAATAACCAGCTCGGTGAAGGTCCTTCTATAGCGGGATCTTAGACTATAAGATCGATATAATAAGCAAGACGGTCTACCTAAATATATAAATTAGGTAGGTACCAAGTTACTTACGTTACTTACTTAGTTTACCTAAGATAAACTTAGACTTATCAAGTTTCATAATGTGAAAGCTACTCCATGCATTCTCTGTTCTCATTTTTATGACGCGGCCGCCGCGCGGCTCGCGCGTTTGGCGGCGGTCTATGTTAGCGCGGTGTTTTGCAGCGGAGCGCCCCCCCGATATTTTCCGGACTCCGCCTACTCGAGAACCAAATTTTTTTTACATGAGTGGGACTCACTGCTCAAGTTAGCTCTGTCACTGTTAATCATTATCCAGTGGTAAGAGATGACAGTTTCTTAAACACTGATTACATTTTGAAAAAATCTAGGCGATCTTTGATAGCGATCAATTTCAGCATACGTCCAAAATTCCGAACATACTGCCGCGAAATTTGACAGCGATACACTCGATTGGCATTGCAGATCGCCAAATGTGCGCAAGGCCTAAGAGAATACCTGTCTAAAAAGCAATACCCTGTCAGCTCCAATTACCTTATCTATAAAACTAGATCGAGTAGCAATGTTGGTGTGAAACTGTCAAGTCCACCTTGTTTTTTCGCTCGAACGCGCTCACGCATGTCTCTTTAATACTGTCAGATGTTAAACAAGTTTAGTTTCGAGTGAAAACATGGTTGTTTGGATAAGTAAGCGTAAAATCAAAAGTGATTGTGCAATGTTCTGCAAAGTTACATTGTGTAATTGTAAATTGATTTATTCACACAAAGAAACTTACAATTAAACTAATATTTCCTTCTTTTTCTTATTGTGTCACTGATTCTTTCGAAGTGTGGTTTTTAAAACAAAGGATTTTAAGTGATTTTTATATTTCCAATATGTTAAAATTTACAAGAAACCGTTAAGCCATCTGCAGACTGTTTTAAACGATCTTGAAATAGCTTAACTGATCCAAACCACTACCAGACGAAAATTATAATATTTATAAAAAAAAATTGTACGATTTTTTTATAACTCAATGAAAATATTTATAAGAAACAGGAGAGTTTGCCTTAAATTTAAAATAAGCACAAGGTAAATAAGTACTGAACATTAATAATGCTAAATCAGGAGTTGAAATTGTGCTCACCAAGAAAATGTTAAAATACAATAACAATGAGCAGTTTTTTTGTCAAACTACTTTAAAACATGAGTTTATTACTTACCTAATACAGAAAGCAGTATAAATACAAATCAGTCATGTAAATCAAGTCAAGGAAGGTGACTTAGCTTTAACTTAGCTAACATAAAAGAGAACATCTTTTAAAAGTTCTTCACTTACACTTCTTTTCACTGTCTAAACTTGACGGATCATTACAAGTATTCAATAAATATTAGAGCTATTTCAACTTTATTGTATGACCACTTCTAGTCTTTACGTAATACTTTCCACTCATACGATTCTCGTATGTAATTTCTTTTTATGTTGCACAATACTATAATTTGAGATAGTGAATAAAAAATTACGGCTTTCTATATTTTGACAAGATGTTACAGTCTTTTTGTTTGCAGGCTTGGACTGTGAGGATATTGAAAAAATATGCATGTAATATACATATTATAACGCTTTTATTAGCTTCACCTGTATGTATGTATGTATGTATGTATGTATGTATGTATGTATGTATGTATGTATGTATGTATGTATGTATGTAACCGACCCCTTTGAGCTCGATTTTGTCCTACTTTGAACGATCAGATTTGATTCAAACTTTGCACACCTGTCAAAGGTCGATGACAATGCAATAATATGAAAAAAAAAATAAAAAAAATGAAAAAAAAATTGAAAAAATAAAAAAAAAACCTACTTTGAACGAACCGATTTGATTCAAACTTTGCACACCTGTCAAAGGTCGATGACAATGCAATAATATGAAAAAAAATATGAAAAAAATAAAAAAACTAAAAAGTAAAAAATAAATTATAGTTTAAAAAACTAAAAACAAAACGCTTTTATAACTAATTTTACTAAAAAGTTAAAAAGAAAACTGTAATAATCAATTGAAAATTTATATTATTGTACAAAAAGCGTGGGGGGCTTGATTTTGATTGTTGTAACTATTTTATCAATAGTTTATTAAATCTGAAGTTATTATAAAAAGCACCCCAGGCTTTTTGTACATTAATATAAATTTTCAATTGATTATTACAGTTTTATTTTTAACTTTTTAGTAAAATTAGTTATAAAAGCGTTTTTTTTTTAGTTTTTTAAACTATAATTTATTTTTAAGAAGTAGGAAGTGGGCATTTCTCACATTACGTAGACCAGATGATGGACGGAGAAGAAAGGATCTATTATGAGACGACAAAGGATTGGAAACAGAAATGTGGGCAGACCATAACATGAGATGGACCGACTACCTAGTCGAAGCTGAAAAGGAGATTAATGCAGAAGATCGAAAGGTTTAGAGTGCTAGTAGAAGGAGAGGAATATACAACTAAAGAAATATCAGAGGATATTTCCACTGAAATCTTCAAACTAATCAAAGATTATTTGGGAACCAGAAAACTGGTAGAATACTTAACAACACCTACATTTAAATGCTCGTTATTGTGAAGAGAAGAAGATAAAACGACGTTTCACTTTTCTTTGACTATGTTAATATCGTAAACAAAGACAATTTCCCCCAGCACATCGATCGATCTTCAATAAAGTGCATCTCGGAGAAAGTTATTACATATTCGCAAGTTCCCATACAGCACTGGACGTAAACAAGTTTTTTATAGTCTTTGTAATTTGCATGACTGTGTCTTGTCACTTTAGAAACGGCTCATTCAAGTAAATATAACTCATTATTGTGAAAACTTCTGAGTTTTTCATCCCGCTACGCTCACGTGCTTCGAAGCCAATAATAGCCTATTTTATTTTAGTTGTGGCGTTCTAGGCGTTAAAGACGGCCAAGGGTAGCTCAAAGACCACTAGAGAGGTACTTGAGGCAAACCAGCAGCCCGTTGGTCGAATGAAATAGTTGTGAGTGCTGGGAAAGAGTGGATAAGACTGTTATGGGACCGGAAAGAGTGGCGCAACCAAGAGGAGGCCTATATTCAGCAGTGGGTGCAAACGGGCTGAGATGACTTGACACAGGTTTTTCGAACTTTTTAGGTTAATAGACTTTATTTAACTTAAAATAAATGGATTCATGATTGAAGCCGTAAAACTCCGCACAAAATGTACGTAAATCTTAATGAAGTTAATCAAGGAATATTTATTCTCGAACAAGTAATGAGCACAGTTTTTGCTCGGTTGAAATTGGATACTGACTACCGGAGTTCAAAATGCGGGCATGTAACTAAATATGCAGTGATTTTGCAAGTTCTTTTGAAGTGTTTACGAAGCCTGTTATAGCCACAAGATGATGTTTTACTTTATAAGTCTTTCTCATGGACCTACCTGGTCTTTCTCGTATTCAAACTCTCTGATGACTTTGTTATGAGGTCATAGATTTTTTTATTTATCTACGCACTGGGTTGTAAAAAAAAGTTTTAATCTTGGTCGTTTTAAAAAAACTCACGCAAAGTACCTTCCTATACAGTAAAAAATAGAACAAATTGTGAGCCCAAAGCATTTCCCAGTAAACGAGCAAAAAATCTAGCTTCGGCAAAACTATGGATGACGTAACGCGACCGTGCTATCCTAGTATTTTTTGCGTTGGCAACACCAAGGCCACGTCAATGACCGAGTTGCTAGTGAGAAATAGCCTATCTAATAATGACCAAAGTAATTCATTGAATACAAACACAGGTGCTCAATTTTTTGAGGTGTTTTTTGTCACTTAGATGCGAATTTAATAACAAATAGATCTATCTTAGACGATTAGTGATGACAAAAAACTACAGTGAATAGAATAGCAGATAATTGTATTTAAATAATATAAATACTTTATTTTAAAGGGACCAAAGTTTTAAAATATGTCATCTCGTCTATGTCAAGTTAGGAATCGCAGGAAGTCAGTGGATGGGAAGGACTCCTTCATTGAATGTAAAGCCTTGCACACATCTGACGTTATGTGGTGGCGATCAGTGAATCGATGACAACACTGATCGCCACCGCGGAACGCTTAGAAGTGCGCAAGGCTGAAAGAGGAGGCCTATTTGCTTATCGCCAAGCTATAGATAGTGCAATTCACGAAGAAGCAGACGGATAGGAGAGTTTGCTAGCGGCAGTCGCGAACCGTAGTCTATTCATTGTAGTGTGCGTGTGCACTCATAGGTAATTAGTGTGTACCGATAACACTCAAACATTGACGGAAGCTTGCACACATATACTATAAACGGTTAGGAGGAATAGCAAAAGCGTGTTTGCTGCTCTGAGGGAGGAATAGTGGGGCGCGCCTTCGTGGATTGCACTATCTATAAGCATGTTTGCGCTTATGATGCGTAGACAAGCCATGGGGTCTACGATGTCCGCGTGGACGCAACAAGCTTATAATTTCGTGTTAAAGTATGTGCCGTTCTATTCTGTTCTATTGTCCAGCAGTGGACTTCTTCAGGATGATGATGTGATAAGCTATCTGTAAAATCTAAAGCGGCTCTTATCGTATGATCTCTTAAGCTATAATTAACAAACTCCTACCGACCTATTAAGATACAAATTAACAAGATTGTTCTTCATTAAATTACCATAATATTTATACCAAACATTAAAATAATATTTGGCATGCATGTGATGTTAGCTATAATCATTTTAATAATTGAAAAACGGTCGCTTTCTCTAGTTTGCCAAAATTAGCCTGCTTGTTACAGTACGCGCAACGTTATAGAACATTACATACAGAAAAATACTAGGTTTAGAACAGATTCTATGCCCCAATCGGAGCATCCGCACCTCACCGCCATTTAAAATCTTCACGTTAATCGAACTTTAGTACGGAACACGCATCACGCACACGTATAAAACGACATTTGTGTAGTATCTGTGTATGCATCGTAGGTAGCCAATAACAATCGCGGTACGACTAGGTCTTATTTTGGACTTGAATCTTTTAGGACACCTAAAACCCTATTTATAATTAGTGATTAAACGAACTTACCTGTAAGTGAAGTTCTACTATCTACTATCGCAACAAATATTAATTGCTTGTGATGAGACAGCCCTTAAAAGCAGCTCGAGTTACATAGCATGTCTAAGTATCTACATATTAAATTATATTCTTAATGGTTGATTACCTGAGTAAGGTAAGGTATAGTTCCCACAGAAAAATACGCAAACAAAGATTAATTGCTTGTGATGAGGCAGCCCTTAAAAGCAGCTCGAGTTACATAGCATATCTAGGTACCTACATAAAATTATATTCTTATTGGTTGATTACATAAGTAAGGTAAGGCATAGTTTCCACAGAAAAGTACGCAAACAAAGATTAATTGCTTGTGATGAGACAGTCCTTAAAAGCAGCTTGAGTTACAGATCATGTGCAGGTAGGTACATGATAAAATATACTTAGTAAGGTATATAATCCTCACAGAAGTATACGCAAAGCGTAGGTACCGGCAACATTTTGTTGTTCACTTAATAAAGATATAAATATGGGTACCTTGTTATTCTCGCGAGGAAGGTGACATTTCCCTTGATGGCGGTTTTTCCTTCGACCTCGACGAGACTTGATCACTTCTCGATCGAGCTTCTTCATTTTCTTTTGAAAACGCTCGAAATTATTCGTGATCGATCGTTTCCTTTTCGGCAATTTTATCTAAAGTACGCTTTGTAGAACAAAATTCACTTTTATTGTGCGGGTAGTGTTGAGCGGTGAAGCACTAAAAGACGAATGAAGTATGGGCGAACGAACGACTGAGTCGATACGAACGAACGACTGAGCAACTGTGTGACCGACCGGATGCCGGAAACAGGAAATGGAACCAATATCTTTCAAATTTAGTGTAAAAGAGTGGTAGTACTTAGGCGTTACTACAATATGTGAATATTTTAATAAAAGTTATTTTTCAGGTTACTAATATCGAGGACGTAGCACGAAATATAATGCTCATTGAACTCATCGATTTCATGACACTTTTACATTTAAAGTGTTGTAATGCTGGAATACTGGACTTAGCTTTTACAAACATATCCTACTTCTAGTCCTTTACTACTACTGTAAACATGGCATAGTCTAAATTCATACGTAGCTTATGAGCTATCGCACCTATAGATTAAAATGTGCCTCTGTGCGTTAGACATGAACTTAATTTCATCTGTGCTGTCTTGTCAAAGTCTAATGAAATCGTGCACCAGTCTTATGCACGTGCATTAAGCACTTTATTTACTTATCGTTGTAGCCTTTTTATTATAAGTTTTCTTTGGTTTTATCTGGTTGTATTTGTCTTAGTTCAGTGAGCTTTCTTCTGCAGCATTTTGTAAAGTCTCGTGCAAATTTCTTCTAAGGCCTCTGTGTGTTCGCCTTCATCGTCCCGACTTCTATGTTTTTGCCATGGTGTCCCTTGCCATAAAGTAAGTGGGTTTAACTTTGCTCCATTTATCTTGAAAAGTCCGTAGCAAGAGACCTGTCCGTCCGTCTTCACTTTTGCTGATCAGCCCATATCATTTATTTATTGATGCACAGTCTTCGATTATCTAAAGAGCGCTCTCAAGTGCCCCATACTGTAAATGTAACCAATTTCAAATGCTGTATGTCTATATGACTGTAATTTTAAGTTAAATGGGTGTGATTGTGCAACCGTGCGCACGATCAAATCAGATTGATGGTAATAACGACGGACAGACGGTGAGGTGTTGAATTAGACAGAATTGGGTTGATAGCGAGGTAAGGAAGTGATTTTAACTCACGCAAGTTTTTGTTGTTGCATTTCTAGATTGGATAAGGCTTGAATGAAGAGTCTAGATGAATACGATAGGCTGGTTACAGGTAATATAAAGTGTATTTTCGTCTCTGCCTGTGGAATCGTAGCTCATAATCTCAAACGGATTTTGATCGATTTAAAATTGAGTTTTTTGGTTTAAAAATAAGGTTTGATAAAAAAAATATTTGATATAAAATAAGGTGTGATTCAAAAAAAAATGTACATGTTTATAGATCAGATAAGCTTTAACTGAAAAAGTAGTTGATAATGAATTTAGATTCTTTATAAAATTAATTTCTTGTATAGCCGGAACTGACAAACGAGGTTGCAAAATGCACTACACACAGGGAAATTTAACTTTAAAATATCACAAGCTTTTACAGTCTTGTAATGATAATATCGTGTTCGATGAGTGAATCGTGGAATGACTCCGTAATGGGTAATGGTGAGTTACGTCACTGTCATTACAGAGGCTTATTGCTTGACAATTATTGTGTTATCTCGATCGTGACCAGTTTTCCTACAGTTACTGCAGTTAAAAGCATAATTATGCAGGGTGAAATGATCGAACGGGCCCTGGATCGAAACTATCTTCGTGAAAAAATCGTGTGCGCTCCGGGAATGCTGACAGAAGTGAAAAATTGAAGAATGATCCCCCCTACCCGGCCCTCCCGACTTTTGGCGAAGTTTGTCGATCTTTAACGAAGAGGTGTCGGTTGAGTGACAGATGACATGACATGACGCGAGTTTATCGGTTTGTTTCCACCTCAAAAATGTATAAAACCTTTGTTATTTATTTTATTTTATTTATTTTTAGCCTGGGTCGTCCCACTGCAGGGCAAAGGCCTCACTCCCCTTCTTATTTTGCTATTATCTAAGTAAATCTAGATAAAACATATTTTAAAAGGATGCTTTAGCAAAATTAAACATATAATTATTTCTTAATGCAGTTTGAATTCATAACGAATTTAGAAGATTTTTACTGTAAGTGCAATATGCGTTTTCTTCAACTGCTCACGAAAAATCAACCTGCATAAATTAAACCTTAACCCTTTACCTACGGTAAGTATAAGACCTACGAAAGATTTATTTGTAGAAGTAAGTCCTGACATCCGCTTTCGCAGGTGCAATAACACCTTGCGCAATCTGAGCCTTTTTATAAAAGCCTCAAAGGTTACTGGCAGATGTTTTTAGGGCGTCGCTCGAGTCTCGTACCTTGCGGTAAGCTATAAGATTTTTTTTAACATTTTGTTTTTATCGTTGTCGGCCAAAACTTTCTAGTTTTTTGGCGATATTATTTTGCCTTACTTTTTTAAATACATTTATACAAACAGTTTATTGACATATAAAGAGACGACACATATTAGAAGACCCATTATATAAATTTGACAGTTTGACAATAGGAGTAGGCTCAGCACAGCACTAATTCTGTGCAACATACATAGATGTTGCACAGGGCTGGTTTTCAGCATACCCAAAATTCGGCAAATTTATCATGCGCACTTGATGTGCGGGAAGGTTTTTCCGCAAGTAGGCCGCTGGTGGGCCCTTTTTGCGTGACCCTTGACACGTGTTGCTCGAACTTGGAGCAAATCCGTTTGGCTCATGTTCCATTTCTTTGAAATTTTGAACACTTTATTTTAGATTACGCCAGCAACAGCAGCTTGTACAAATAGAAAACCTGATTTTTTATCTTCCGTAGTCTAAAAAGGTTTCACCAAAGGAGTCATTAAATCATCCAGTCAACTACATCCACAATATTGTGAAAGTGGGCATCACGATCTTTGTGCACAAATTCCAGATTATTATCAACAATATACCCATTTTTCGTGCTTTCTAATCTATTGTTTGGATAAATTGAGAAACTTACCTTTATTTATCAAGAACAACTACATATTTGTTATTTAACTATATTGTTCTACCTACCAGCAATTATAATGAAACATGGACGTGGATAAGACAAAGGACTGGCCTCTCAGTTCAGTTGGCAGTAGGCTCTGCCTTCTGTGCCGTAGGTCCGTAGGCTCAATCCCCACGGAGAACAAATATTTGTGTAGTGAACACAGATATTTGGTCTCTGTCTGGGAGTAATTCTAAGTAGTAGTAGTATTCTAAGTATGTATTAACAAAAAAACAATGCATATAAGTAATAAAACTTAATATAAAAAGTAATATTGTGGATTATTCACACAACACTATCTAGCCCCAAACTAAGCAGCGCTTGTTGTTGTTGTTGTGGGAACCAGATAGCTGATAATTTAATAACCATTATGAAAATTAGTATTAGAAATTACGAGAACTTAGCCTGGTAAATATTTGCCTCTGTCAATTGACGCAATGAGGTAAACCAAAATAAAATATACAGGCTATATTTGTGGAAATAACTGGAGTTTCACGATAATCGATATTGATATTAAATATTAGTAATACGTAGGTATATGAACATCTGTTCGGTCTAAATAGTTGTACATGTTTTGCTTATTTGCATCAGATATATTTGCTACCTAAACAAATTGTCAGTCACTAAAGCTGTGTCCACATCATGACTTTTCAACCTATAGCCAGTCAAGTACTAGGAAATAGTACTTCACTAATAATAGGTTGACTAGTAACGATACTTTGTCACGTTGTAGTAGTAGTAGAGCACTTTGTGAATGGCTCGTCCAGAAAGTACTATCACCATGCCTATTTCTGCCGTGAAGTAGCATTGCTGTATTTCGGTTTTAGGAGTGTGGGTGCCGGTGAAATTACTGGCACGTGAGGCTGAACATCTGTATGCCTTAAGTTGATGGACACAAGGCAGCGCATCGTAGGGCACATTCCTGACGCGCGTGACCTACGAAGCAATGCTTTGCTATAGTCACTTAATATCAGGTGGGCCATATGCTATTTTCATCAACTAGTTGCTTAAAAACCCATTTCCTAAAATAGACGTTCAAATCGCCTTAGCATGACATTGAGATAAAGCTGCGGAGTTTGGAAGCAGACAAAGAGCTCGCGTGATCAATTCAAATGATTCAAATCTACTTTGAATGTCTGCTGAGGTCGTTGCTCAAAAAATGGCCGCGATTTTTTCCTGTTTTATTTTTTGTGTGATAATTATTGTTAGTGTGGCTGAGGTCATCAGCCAAGAGACTTGTATCCTCCCTTTCATTGTGAAAAAATATGTTTGTAGCGCGGTTTGGACTCATATTTCGGGATAGATCAAAATCAAATCCTTTTCTATCCTTTTGTAAGTCGTACTCTGCTCCGGCGAAGTATGTGAGCCAATCTTCTTCATTCTTTAAGACCATTTATCATACTTCATGAAGAGAAAGATATCATTTCAAATGTTAGTCCATTCTCAACTCAAATAATCGCTCAACAACCCAGCTCGAATGTTGTATGAATTCTTTAAATATGCTTAGTTTTTTTAGTTAAGTAAAACCACCAAATTAACCGATTAGAATTTACTAAAAACATTATGACAAGTATGAGGTAAGACGTTTTAGAGAAAGACCAGGTAAGGAGTACCCTAAACCGACGAGCATGTATGAAGAATGTTATGAGAGTGAATGAAGCGAAAGAGGTGTGTCAGGATCGTAGCAAGTGGAAATCCGTGATCTCTGCCTACCCCCATGGGAATAAGGCGTGATTTTATGCATGTATGTATGAGGTCAGAATCTGTAGTATTTGCTTACGTCTTCTAGAAACTGGCAAAATTGTAGGTATAATAAATTTAGGTTAGGTTTAGGTGGCCTAAGCAGCCCCACCTTCCGATCCAAAGGTTGTGTGTTCAAATCCAGTAGTGTACCAATAATTTTTTAGTCGACATAATATTTATGTGCACTGTGCTAGTACTCTCAAACGGTGAAGAAAACATCGGGAGGAAACCGGCATATCGTAAAATCTAAAAACTGAGAGGCTCCTTTCGTGCACCTTTGAGGCGCAACTTAAAATCCTTTCATCACACTGGTTTGAAAGAACCAGAGACACAATAAGAAGAAGAATGTTTAGATTGATTGTTTTTATGTAAGTCACACTGGATATAACATTATCTATTAAACATCATTTCAACCATCGATCAATATTAAATTAATGAAACGTTCAATTACATGTAATTCAAAAGTAAATTATTTAAAAGTGAAAGTGAATATTCCTAAATTTTTCATTCTGACTTTAATGAGACGGGTTAATGATATTTTAGTAAAGGGCAAAGGTTAAGTATCTTTATCGGAACAAGATCTCTTTAATTGATTTCAAATGATTGCATAACCAACTTTGGTTGCACGGTATTTATTCTACAGGTTTTGTTATTTGGTCTTATTATTAGTAGCATTTATGTGTTAAAATGAACAAATTAGAATGGACCCACCCGAATGACCGACGACATTGTTGATTGTGGGAAGTGGGTTGATGGAACTCAGAATTGTTATTCCTGGAAATGTATAGCAGAGGCCTATGTCCAGCAGTGGACTTCTTCAAGCTGATGGTGATAATGATAAGAGTGAACAAGTGATCGCGTGGAACTGGCACTTAGACTCACCTAGCTTTAAGACGTTACAAAGTGATCCTTGTCATACAACTGAATAAATGAATTTTGAATTTGAATCTGACCCATAAGCCAACTTCACGTGACAAAATGACTACAACTTTGGAATCTGCTAATTCTTTTGTTTTTGTTTTTCTTGTTTAGCTTATTGGTTAGCAGACATTTGGTTGTAGTTGACAAGTCTCAGTGAGAAGAAGTGTGATCCAATATCCGGCTTCACGTTACCATCTTGACAGATTTGGTCATTTCTTATCGGCATGATTGTCCAATAGAATAGAGATAATAGAGAATAGATATAGATAGTCATTAAAATAAAAAGAAAAGTAATAGTATTTACGTTTAAGCAACAGATATGTATTACTCGTTCGTTATGGGATGGATACCCAGCCAATTAAATAAATTTAAGTATTGTGGGCAATCTATACAACACTGTCTTGCCCATTCTAGCCCCAAGTTGAGCCGATCTTTTACTATAGGAACTAGATAGCAGATATACTACTTATTATATATTTTTGAAGTGAAAACTTCTTTAGCGGCGTTGAGCACTTTCTGTAATGGGTATAAAATCTTAAACTCGCGTCAGGGCGTCAGGGCGTCAGGATCACGTGACCTTATCGAAAAAGCGTAGGACGGATTTTTTGCAGAAATGTACCCTAAGACTACAACGTAGAGTTCATAATAAAAATCGAAAAAAAGCGTAAGACGCTACAGATACGCTAGTAGTTACTATGACACGGTAACGTCACAGAATAGATAATAGTTAGTAGCAAGCATACCAAGGCGTTTTTCGTGACTGTAGTAGGTATAGGTACATACCTATTATAGATTTTATGAACTAGCGGCCGCCCGCGGCAGGTAGTAGTGGTCATTGGTACATGATTTTATAGATCTACTGCATTTATTTTTCGAGTGGAGCATTGCGGCGAGCGAAGCGAGCCGCCATGCGACCATGGGAACAGCGCGGCGAGCGAAGCGAGCCGTGCTGTGACTCCCCCCAAGCCCCCCAGAACCCCCTCCTCCTGAACCCGGGGGGAGCGTCGCGGCGAGCGAAGCGAGCCGCCACGTGACCACGGGGAACAGCGCGGCGAGCGAAGCGAGCCGTGCTGTGACCCCCCCTAAGCCCCCCAGAACCCCCTCCTCCGAAACCCGGGGGGAGCGTCGCGGCGAGCGAAGCGAGCCGCCACGTGATCACGGGGAACAGCGTGGCGAGTGAAGCGAGCCGTGCTGTTACCCCCCTAAGCCCCCAAGAACCCCCTTAGCCCCCCAGAACCCCCTCCTCCTATGTCTGCCGTTTTACTTCATTTAGGACCTACTTGTAGGTCGCGCGACAAGGTCCCTTCTAGCGGTTCCGACCCGTTGAGGATTTGGCTTTACGTAAAATTTAGGGTTCCGTATAGGGTTTTGATTAGGGTTATACTATATTGAGGAATTTGATTAAATGGTCGACTTTTAGGGTTCCTTAGGACTTTGATTGGAGTTTCAACTACACTTAGAAGCTTGATAATGTTAAAATTTTTAGGGTTCCTTAGGACTTTGATTGGGGTTTTACTACATTGAGGAATTTGATTAAGTGGTCAACTTTTAGGGTTCCTTAGGACTTTGATTGGAGTTTCAACTACACTTAGGAGCTTGATAATGTTAACATTTTTAGGGTTCCTTAGGACTTTGATTGGAATTTCAACTACACTTAGGAGCTTGATAATGCTAAAATTTTTAGGGTTCCTTAGGACTTTGATTGGGGTTTTACTACATTGAGGAACTTGATAAAATAAACAACTTTTAGGGTTCCTTAGGCCTTTAATTGGACTTTCAAATACACTTAGGACCTTGATTATGTAAACAATTTTAGGGTTCCTTAGCACTTTGATTGGAATTTCAACTACACTTAGGAGCTTGATAATGCTAAAATTTTTAGGGTTCCTTAGGACTTTGATTGGGGTTTTACTACATTGAGGAACTTGATAAAATAAACAACTTTTAGGGTTCCTACGTTAATAATCAAGTTTTCACTTCTGCCGGCACTCCCGGAGTGCAACCCGTATTTTTATTTTTTTGTAAGCATATACCACGAAATGGTCTAAGCAAGAAACACCCAGACAGAAAGCTATCTATGTTCACCACACAAATATTTATTTTCGGTGGGAACCAAACCCACGCCCTCCAGCGTAGAAGGCCAGAGCTATGATGGAAGTTTTTATTATATCCAGAATCAGGTGAAATTTCTCAACACGCTTTCACACAAATATGATAGATCACCTACAGATTGCAAGATCATCATACAAACATGTCGAACGTTGCATAAGTTTATCAGCCAATATAATATATTATGTTTGATATGAATAATATACATGATGATCTATCATCATCAAACTATGCTTTTACTTCGGAGGGTCAAACGAACACATCTGTTTCGTAAAATTCACTTGAGCTGTCCTTCAATTTTAACTTCAGACCTTGTTTCAACTAGGCTGTACAAGCAATCGTAAATTTAAAAAAGTAAATGCCATGATCAATCAATTTACAACCACTAAATAAAAATTGGCATTCATTTCCAACAACATCATTTAGAGTTTAGGCAATCTAAGCAAATTATATGGGAACCAGCAACTGATGAAATTATTATAAACTTTTTTTTGTTTATACAAAGATTTTGTATACCTACTAAGATTTGATTTTGTTTATATGTATTTACAAGCACAATATGTATTTAAGTATTATATCAGCTATCTGGTTCTCAAAGCACAAGCTCTGCTTAATTTGTTGCGAGATAGATATTTATTTATTTAATTAGAATGAAAAAACCTGTATCCATTATAAATAAAGATCAGACTTTAGCAATAATGAAGATAAAGAACGTTGATGACGTCAAAACAACAAAAATAAAAGATTAAAGAACGGCGAGAACGCTCACAAAACTCATCTAATAACAGGTCTTAAGCCGATGGACCACAACAAAAATAAAAATATCTGGACCACATCCAGCGACCTTGGGCCTTAAAAAGAATGTGCGACTCACGCGCCGTATAATTTATAGAATGGCCTACTTTTCAGGCTCATAGAAGATTGTATAGTCATTGGAAAGCTTTTGTTGAAACCATTCAATCTTCAGACGTGGGTTTCAATAGTTTCAAGTGAATGTTTATGTCCTATATTTCAGGATATTAACAAGGAAACAACGCAGATCTCATTTATGAACTCGTGTAATCGATGGTTCGCAACCGACTGCCGATAAAACATAACTACCCACATCACATAAATACTACATACACCACATCCCTCCACCACTATTAACTAAATACATTTTAAACTTAATTAACTGATTACCTACTTATGACTTTTCTTAGAAAGCAATGTAGTCCTAGTTGACCTGATCGGATACCGGCGGACAACTTGAGGTTCCGGTTGTGCTTTATCATTTTCATTAGAGTGATTAGAATGGTCATCACTTTGCACAATAGGAGAGCCTGCGTCCAGAAACTCATCATCTGAGCTAGCTCCAATATCCTCCTCCCTATCATCTCGCGCAGGAGACGTGGGGGAAACAAGAACTTGGTCCGGTGCTGACGGAACTGGGTCAGAAGCTGAACTAGCCGTAGGCTCGTTAGGCTGGCCCGTGATTTCGGTCACACAATCTCCGAACACACTGACATCGTCATCTTGGTCAAACGATGAGTTTCCTTTGTACGCCAATAGCTGATCAAAATGTTTTTTTACATAAGTTTTTTCGTGTGGAATATAAACTAAAAACATTCGCGACCCTAAACGTTTGTTTACTAAACCCTGCTTCCAAATATGTTTACTACCATTATTAAAATAATGTTTAACCAGAACTTTGTCACCTACTGAAAAACACACATTTCTTTTGCCTCCAAATTGTTTACATTGGTTATGTTGCGCTTTGATTACATTGTCTTTAGCAGCGGATGACGAGGACGATGAAAATGTTTGTGAAGGGTTTAATAAATCGAACCGGCACCGCAACGACCGGCCAAACATCAGTTGAGCTGGAGAAAATCCAGTAGTCAAATGAATGGAATTTCTATAATCGAATAAAAATTTATTAAGCACTTTTAAACAAACCTTCGGGTTTACGTTATTGCTCAGTATCGCCTTCAAACCATTTTTTACCGTTTTAACACTATTCTCGGCCTGGCCATTTGACATCGCATGGTATGGTGCACCCGTCAAATGCTGAATTCCGTTGAGGCGGCAAAAGGTCTCGAATTCATTCGAACAAAAATTGGACGCATTATCAGTAACCAATGTACGCACCAACCCAAATCTGCTGAACATCTCGCAAATTTTACTAATGATGGTTTCACTATCAGTCTTCTGCATTGCAAAACACTCCACCCACTTAGAATGAGCGTCCACCGCAATTAAAAACTGTTTACCACCCAACATAAACATATCTAAATGTACGCGTTCCCATGCGCTGTCCGGGTATGGCCACGAAACTAGCGGCACTTTCGGCGGATTACTTCGGAGCGAATTACAAACACTGCACGAACCTATTTTCTCTTCAATATGTTTGTCGATGTTCGGCCACCACATACGCATTCTGGCTTCAGACTTAGTTTTTACTACGCCAAAATGAGAGTTATGTAACTCACCTAAAAGTCTTTCTCGGAAGTATGCAGGAATAACAATTTTGTGGCCACGTAATACGCATCCGCTTTCAACAGCCAGGTCCCAGCGACACAAAAAAATGGTCGTAACTTCGGGTTTATTTCTTTCGATGGCCAACCGTTCTTAATAAATCCTATCACCCTTTGTAACACCTCATCACGAGCGGTCTCCCTACGGATATCGTCCATAGTTATTGGCAACAAAACGGACTCACCAATAAAATTTATATACCGTGAGTATTCTATATCTTAGATCGCATCTGACTGAGACATAACGGACCGCGATAAGAAATCTGCTACGTTATCATCACTCTTTACGTATTCAATTTTAAAATTATATGCTGATAAAAATAACGCATACCTTTGCAATCTATTCGCTGCTAAAATAGGCACGCCCTTTTCCTTTCCAAAAATTGATAAGAGCGGTTTGTGGTCGGTACGCAAAACAAAAGGTACTGTACGACCGTATAAATAATGATTAAACTTTTTAACTGCGAAAACAATAGAAGTAGCTTCCTTTTGAATTTGCGCATAAGTAATCTCGGCCTTCGATAAAGAACGAGATGCGTATGCCAGCACCCGCTCGGAGCCGTCAGGCTGCTGCTGTGCCAGCACCGCGCCCAGCCCCTCGGGCCCCGCGTCACACGTCACGATGGTGGGGTACTCCGGGTGATAGTGCGCCAGCACGCGATCTGACGACAGCTCTTTTTTTATTTTCTCAAAAGCATCAGACTGTTCTTTGCCCCAAACCCATTTTATACCTTTCTTTAATAAGGTATTAAGAGAACTCAGTACCGAAGACGTGTTTGGAACAAAACAACGATAATAATTAACCATGCCTAGGAATGACTTCAGTTCACTTACGTTCTTTGGGGGCTTGCATTTTACAATAGCATCGATTTTACCGTTAGATTTATGCAACCCGTCTTTATCTATCACATAACCTAAGTACTCAACTGAACTTTTAAATAATTCGCATTTATCACGTTTCACTCTCAACCCCGCGTCTTGGAGTCTTTGCATCACAAGTTCTAATCTTTCCAAATGCAAAACCCTGTTTGGAGCAGTGATCAAAATATCATCTAAATATATGCACACACCCTCTATGTCACCCAATAGCTCCAATAGCATCCTCGTCGCCAAATGTCCTATATTTCAGGATATTAACAAGGAAACAACGCAGATCTCATTTATGAACTCGTGTAATCGATGGTTCGCAACCGACTGCCGATAAAACATAACTACCCACATCACATAAATACTACATACACCACAGTTTACAATCAAATAAATTGTTATTATTGCGTCGAGCGAAAATTACAGTCGTATTCCGTTGATATGTCGTAGGGCGCAAGGTTTAATGTTAACCCAGATAGATAGCTTAGTTACTATGAGTTATGGCACGAACTGCACCTTTCATGGGGCAGGGTGCGTATGGTCACGAAGGTCGTTCAAACACTACAGAAGGGCAAGTCCTACTTCATTTACAACATTGCGTCTACGAAATGTTGTTTTCGTTTCGCCTATTTGTCTCTCTCTATTGCATGGAGAAAGAAGAGATAGCATGATAGCAAAAATATGTTACGTAGAAACGATCTAAACGAGTTGTTGTGTGTTGATGTTGCTTTACCCTATACAGGGTCCATGTGATACTGACTTACACCTAAGAACTATGTATGTACCTAAACTAAACCATGTTTATGCAATAAATGTATTGAGTATTGAGTATTGTCTCATCAATTTTCCATTCAAAAGAGAGAGACACGTATTCACACAAAAACAACATTTGGTAGACGAAATGTGGTAGCAAAACTCTGACTGTAGTTAACCTATTTCAGATTTCTATCGTAACTTAGAAACAAATCAGTAATAAACAATGCTTATGTTGTGATAACCATTGGATTAAAAACATGTTTAATCGATATTAATAATATTGCAATAATATTAGCATTGCTATTCAGCATGGCAATGCCACCAGCACCTTGGGAACGCTTCCGTCTGACACTGATTTGGATCAGTTCAGCAATCTCTAGATCGTTTGTAACGGCCTGCGGATAGTTCAAGTATATCTTGTTAACATTTTGTATTTTTTAAATTAAATATCTTGTGAACCTTCCATACGTACACTATCTAGCCCAGTGTGACCAAGAGTACCAGTGTAGTTAGCCCGGGCACAACACTATCGGCTACAGAGCAGACATCTATGTTTGTCCAAGGTGGGGAATTGAATCCAAAGCCGTATAGTAAAGAAGCTAATACCAACTAAGCTGAAGCCGTGTGTGTGATAATAATGATGAAAGTGATTATACACCAATGCATTACACCGGAAACATCGTTTCACTACAAGAAGTTAAATAAGGTCATAACTTTCTGATATCGCGCGGTATCAAACAGAACATAACTTTTACTATCAATAAGGCAAAACTACATTACTATAAGTATCGGAAATATTAGATTATATTAACTTACTTATAAATCACAAGAACTTTGAAAAGTATAAAACATCTAAAAAAAGCAACGTCAATTTTACGCGAGTGAAAATAGAATAATAAGCAATAGGTTATGACTTGGTTCTTAGCACTGTGCTGTATGACCCTTCAGACAAAATATTAATACGCCTAAACAAAGCCATGGCACAGAAACAAAGAATCAAACAAGATGAATCACAAATCAATAACGCTTGACCTATTTCACAAAAACAATATGAATTAATTGTATAACGGCCATCATCAGCCATAAGTTCGACACATGTTTTCAACGTATAAAAAGAATTAGGTCAATACCGTCAGCGTGGGAGGTTTGAAAACCTTCACAAATAAAACAAAATAATGCTTTGATGTGATTCCACAAACAAATACTCTTCATTATCGACTACAGTAATGCGTGTTAGAGTTTTTCTGTAATTCGCACGCGTGTGCAAGAATGTGACTAGCTACTTTTATTACAATATCAATATCACCAGAACATTATGTTTTAGTGGATTCGGATATCCGACACTTTTTGACTACCATTATATGTCACGTAATTGAAACCGTAACCTTCACCCATATCACAAGTACGTGAAAATCACAGTTTTTATTAAAAAAAATGTTGAAGTTAATAACTAATAATAAACATGTGTTGAAAATGATTAAAACATTGGCATGTATAGGTCTAAGTCTATACCGTTAATTGTTGAAGAAGTGGTTGATCTAAGATATTAATGCCAGCAGTTGTTCATCAATAACAATATACAACATAATCTCACGAGTAAATCTAAACTAAACACTAACGAGAGAAATCTGAGAAATATTTTATGAACCAATAACAGCATGCTATTAAAATATGAATAAATTCAAGGAAGTAGCCGCTATTAGAGTAATTATACTCACATTCGTTGCAGTAATGAAGATTGGAAGGCTTTAACTATGAGCTGATTGGATTTATGGCAGTGAACTTGTTTACATACCAATCATAAAAACAGCTTTTAAAATAGCATTAGTAGCTATAAATACTAGTACTAGTAGGTAAAACAACAACTTCCTCCTTATAACCTAGTTAGCTTGTAAAAATCGATCAAAAGATAAATCATGCTTGAACAATGCTGTCTCCCACAAATCGGCTCTGACAAAGAGCAACAGGGCTAATTTACATAAATATGTAAAATTTCATACTGTATCTGACAAAGCAGAGACACATACTGAACCAACTAACAATCACATGGCAATAAACAATCCAGAACTTACCATAGGGAAATAGAAAAGGTCATCTTTGAACAATAAAGAACACACCTCAATCCCACTTGTCTGATAGATAACATCTGATAATGCTGCTATTCTTACCATTCAAATTTGAATCATATACATGGTGTATAAAGATGAAATTTCAATGGGTTTATATGTTTATAGAAATAGCAAAGTCTCTTATGTGGAACGCAATAATTCTGTACATGTCGAACAGACAGTTATTGTGTAGGATGAAACCTTAAACATGTCTTACTTGCGCTTGTGACACTGCTAATACTTACTCATTGCAATTTCGTCGAATATTATTGTATTTATTGAACTATACAATAATACCTGATTACAACAATGATGGAAATGCTATATAGGATAGGACAACAAAACTAATCTTGAAACACTTCATGCAATTTTTTTTACTTAAAATTTTTTTTTGTAATAATCAATATTGACTGCATCATCGCATCACACAGGAAATGAAGTTCAAGCCAAGAAATCCGATATTGCGAAAAGAACGTTCAAACATGCACATTATATCACCCGTAAAGTAACAAATGCAAAATCGATCAAAACATTCGCATCACTGAAACTACTGATAGAGATCGCTCTCCGCTATCAATAAATACATCTTTAAAAACAATAGACACAGCCGTAACCTAAGTGGTAGATGACCCTTTAGATAGTGTGTTTCCGTTCTCAATTCTAACAGAGAGAATTTGTTGCTCTAATTATTACTTAAGATGCCGTGAGTGACGTCAAAATTTAGGGTAAGCGAAATCATATTTTAGAATGAAGAAACATACTGGGTCTTATTAATAATCCTAGCGTAGCGTTGGACTAGTTCATCCGTGTTTTGTCTCTTGCATTGACATTCAATTGTCAACTCGAACAAATGTGACAAAACATGATTTAACTACTCCAGCGTTGCGCCAGGATTATTAATAACACCCACTAAGTTTACTAGATGAGAAAGAGAGCTGTGAAATTTCGTATAATTTAAAACAGTTTCATCATAATTAGCAATCTTCTAAAATCTATTACCTCAACTGAGCCCCCAAATCAAAATGATAATCAACAAAAACTTTCACTTTACGCATCAATTACTATCATTAGTATGATAATTCGTAAAATGTAATAAGAGCAATGTAGTCTAATTGCGGATTGACAAGTAAATTGTGACTGACGAGCTACGTACTTTCTCAGGACTACTGTCGATCAAAGCGTTGACGGTCAGTTGCTGTTCAGCAAGAGAGCTCTTTTAGTTATTCTCATTCCGGGCACTACCGTTATTTCCTAATTTCTGTATCCATGCAGCGTGCTGTTTGTTTGGACAACGTGTGACATTAAGAAGACATTGATTCCGACTATACTTTCTTCCTTCTTATTAATTAGATCAATATTATGAATGCAAATAGTTGTAGAATGTTCAATAAATACAGAAAAAGAATAAGAAACCAAACGAGAAATCATAATAGTAACAGTTTAACTTGCACAACTAGGCAAGCAACAGCTAGTACAGTTGTTGATAATGGTAGTATGTGCACCAACGACGCTTTAGTGGACAGTAGTTAAAGAACCGTAGATTTTAGCTGCAGGCGACGATATGAATCAGGTTGAATCGTTCGTTATAATTTATGAGCGCTGTCATGATAGCGTAATTATTTAATTTGTTCATTTACTTTAATTAATAAATAGCCATAGGGGTCTGAATGTTTGATCAGACATTCACTAGCAAAATGGCTGTAACATCAGCAGATACCTAGCTAATCCTCTTGTTAATTTACAACCACTACAAGCAGAGAAAGTGCATGTCGTTTGTGACAGGTGGTAGACCGCATAATATCAACGTGATAGATTATGTATACCACTCTGACCATCAAAAATTATGTCCCCATAACTTATACTTAGAAATCGATACCTAACAGAAAGAAATCGGTAGCAGAAAGAAATCGCCATTGATAATATGATAATGATCTAAAACCAAACCTTAATAGTCAAGGCAATTGAGTAAGTTTCACGTGAAATTTACACAAATTACCAGTATTATGACAAGATGGGCTAAAGTTTTGTCAATAAACTTTGTCCGTAAATAGGGACTTACTGTGTAACAAATAAAGCACCGAAGGTGAAAAGGCAATTAATAACAATAAAGTTAGTCATAAACATTGTTTAATGACATTATACTAATTGGAGGAGACTGAACTCTGAAAATATAACATCGAATAGGAAGAGACCGAAGAGAATAGATAATAATGACGTCACTCACGACGCGACAATGTGACACACTGTTATATAAACAGTGCTGACTGGCAACTGGTAGCTGAGTCAATGCATTACAGTTGTAATTGGATACGCGACACTAGAATAAATAGCTTTACGTCTGGCTCTTATCAGAAATGAATCAGATGCACTCGAAACTGTAACTCTCTCTGCAGGTGATAGAGCTTTATTTCGTCTCACCGGAAGTGAGAACATATCTCACTTTCAATCTGCATCAGCACTTCAGAGATTAATTATTATGGTTTTAAGAATAAAGGAAATGAAAGATTAAGTGTGAAATAATTGTTGATAATTATAAATACCTTTCACAAAAGAAGATGAAATTGTGACACTTACATGTGAACAACAAAAAATAACATTAATAACAGTTATGCAAAAATATATAATTAAATCAATTAACTAACAATACAATATGGCATAATAATGGATGATTATTTATTTGTTCCTATTAACATATTTCAAGGTATAATAAGGTAATAACAGGCCATGAAAATAAAAAAAGTAATCAACGCAACACCCTAAAATTAGTAAAACCGTTATAATATGAACTCCTTTTTTGGGAATATAATATTCATAGCGCAAGCCACATGTGGAGCCTCCCACGGCTTTATAGTGGTGTTAATGTGTCAACTATTATTATTATGCTTACTTGAAGTAATATTAACGAACATTTTTGTGTAGGCGACATAATAGGCAATGAACTTGAAGAAAACACAGCTAAAGACCATGTTAACGAACTTGAAAAAAATTATGAATACGTTGACTAAAATTGTGGTTGTAAGCCGCTAAAGCTCAAAAATAAATCAAAATACAAAGTCAAGTAGATTTTTCACGATATAGAAAAAGTCATGTAGTGCCATGCTACACTCAATGTGACGATACAATCTGAAGTTGTATGGCCTCAATCTAACAGGCACGCAAAGAGAAGTATGCAGAAATCGGGTCACCATGTTTGCATGGCACAATCTACTGGAGTACGTTCGTAATGTACTGATATCTTTTTGATAAAAACGATAAACAGATAGTAGAGAACGTATTTTTATATATAATCTATTAATCAATATGATGGATGTGCAAATGAAAGTCATGACAAAATAACAATGTGTGGACATTGCACTCTTCGCAAAAAAATATATGAATATGTATTTTTTTTTGTTAAATAGACAGTCCATTAACTAAGCTGAAATACAATTCCTTGGTCCGTTCAAGAATTTCATAAGAATATGTGGGGCATTTATTAAATTACCAGCAGGCGCCGGATAAAAAGTAACTTTTATGTTATTCTAGGTCACGAACTCTGTATCTTCCCTGTTTCATCCAAATCCGTGCAAGCGTTTCTAATATGAGTGGGAACAAACATACGCATTCCCTTAGATACTTTCACATTTCTGGGTGTGAAGTGTGAGGAAACAATTTCTGGTATCCCTTTTCAAATACCTTCACATCTATTTAAATAATAACACCATAAACATCAATTCAAAAGGTTAATAAATAAAACGCTACAAGCTATCAACACGTTAAAACTGAGCGATAATTATCATTAACGAGGTATCACAGAATAAGTAATGAAGGTGGGTATAATGAAGGTCGCCGTTACGCATGATTTGTATGATAGACTTATAGCTTGCAGGCACTAGTAAATTCATCTTTAGTTATACAGCAATTATTTTAAAGTGGCAAACTAAGATTGAGGCCGCTATTTTTGATGTGAAACAAACAATTTACCAACCATTTTTATGGCAAATCAAAGCTTTAGATACAGTATTGCAGAAGAGTATTTTAATTAAACTTTTTATTACATTGCAACAGAAAGAGATTTCTAATTCAATGGGTAATGTGAAAGTAAACAAAATATAAGAAATCCCAAAAACCAAAATGACCAGAGATGTAGACAATAAATTCAAATATAAATTCTTCATCAATGTGATAGCAAATCTCTGAAAATGGTTATCGCATATTGACAGCGGCACAGCGTTGATAATACCTGGCTCACGTGATTTGTAATACCATTCGAAAGCCTGAGTGAAGTCACGTATACATTATAATACATAATTAGTATGTTCTACCTGCTCAGACTAATGCTAAAAAACGAAACAAAAGGAAATAAGGTACAGCGCAGTGCGTTCATTTACAAATGTATATTTTCGAGATTCGCGGAGACTAGTGAGGCAGGCTGTGTGATCTTTTGTTTGGCTTGAAAACCTGTTTTACGTTTAAAATAAGCAGAACAAGTAAACACGCCATCTGAAGATAAAATTTATCTACCTTTCTGTAATACAAAAGATGTTAGTAAGCTCGGATCATAGGGTTTAGAAAATAATGCTATTCAATAAAACAAGTAACAAAGGTATGATTGATGATAATGTGGCTCATGAAAATAGTAATGAATATAAAAATAGTGACAGCATCAGCAGTAGTGAAATGATAAATTAATGACATTTGAATAAAGTTACGTCCACTACCGATGAATACAACAATGACTAAGAAACAACTAAAAATAGAGACTGCAGTCTTGCATCCTGCTAGTGCGGAAAACAGGTCAGTTATTATTACAGCATGTTAAATTAAGTATAGCTATACTTTAGACGTAGTCATAATACTGTCGGTAGTCAATAACGACTATAACGTTGTTTTTTATCCCATGAAGAAAAACATTGCATTAATATAACTTGCTTTTGATAAAGTTCAACTCGTTTTCGTTCATTTACTGTGTCTGGCCCTGAAAAGACAAACAATGTAATACTAGGTATGTAAGTTTCGATTGGTGTCATAGTATTATTATGCTGAAACTGTTTCCCAAAACTTTTCTATATCAATTGGAATATCTAAATTTATATTTCCTAAAATGTGAGTGATCTCCGTCGCCGTTCCCGAGAGGAAACACTAATGGAGGTATAGTTTCCTTTCGGAGAACCGCACAGCAAACAAAGTCTATTTACGACTTTTCATAGTTCGAACTCTTGGAAACAACCCTTTGCATTCAAAAGCAATCGAATTCAAGCACAAAGCAAAGGAATATAGAGATGGTAGAAACCAAGACCATATTTATTCAATAAATGCCAGGAAAAAAGGAGAACTATCAAATCCTCATCACCAAGTAGTTATTCTTAAAGCACACAGATTTGTTATACTCCCATAGAAACAAGACTTGTTAAAAGAAAGTTTTGTATTAAAAAGTTGAACTTATTGGCAAAGAACCAAAGAGAGTTGACCTGTTGTTAGAAAGTAAAGTTGCAATTAGAAGAGACAAAAACGTCAAAGACGCCAAAACGACAGTTACAAAAATGATAAATTAGCCCTTGAGTTAGAACAAAGAAACCCTTAACTAAAAACCGCCTACAGACTGTTTTTACGACGCTCGTCAATCATTCAAAACTCAGCCCTACTCCTTTCGTTTTAAAGTTTACACACTCCTTATCACCCACATCATTAGCTACTCCAGCTAGTTCAACGATGTTTTTTATAACAAGGTCAAAAAGGTCAGGGTTGAATGAACTAGGATAGTTTTTCAACTGACTTTTATAGTTCTAGGGCACGCGATGTTAGAATTAGAACTAGACATCTAGGCTTCAGTTAAGTAATTGCAGTAATAGCTACGAATGCAATTATTTTCTTCACGTCTGCTAGTAATTACCAGGTTGGTAATTAAAGTTAATTAACCAGTAATGTGCACTTGCATCTCTTTTTACGGTTGCACAAAGATCAATGTTTTTGAGTCGGTACGATCTCAATGGTTTTTAGAGTTTTTATTCTGGCTAGCAAATTATTCAAGCAATGTAATTTATTTTAGTTCAGAACTTTCGTCATATCTATTACTAGCTTAGTAGCCTATGCTATTCTAACCTATCCCTATATGGGCATGGTTATAATTCCAAGTTGATCCTAGTGATTCATTGAATACGAACCTGATGACTCTGACTTTGGCTTCCGCATCCTATTTAAACTATCAGTCGTAGTTTTGTGACCTATGAGTGTTACTACCACTACGCCCATGTTAGTGGTATCTGATATCCATCAATCCAGGTTCACCTCCACTTCAACCTTTGCGGTTTATATCACACCCACGACCTACCGTTCTAGTCAATGACCCGTTGTGACCTCTGACCTTCCTATTTCCTGGACTATTAGGCTTTCCTAAACTATTCATATTATTGAGTATTTGATCCTCATGTAGGCCTGTGACGTCTTGTTGAAACAAATGGTTTTGTAGAGCGTTGCATTTTTCAGAAGACTCTTGTCTGGGAAGGATTTGGATGGATAAAGCTTGTGTCTATATTATCCTCTTAGCTTAACTAAGGCCTTACGCACATCTAGATCGCCTGGAATCAGTATATCACTGTCGAAGTTCGTGCAGATGTATGCAAAACCCGATGGTTAAACTGATCGCCATCGCATATCGCAGTTTGTTTCTTTCTCTCTCTTTTCTCTCTAATTTCATTCTGATTGGTGCAGACGTTACTGTTAATATTGAATAACTATCATAGATACTCACAAGTATTTTTATTTTATTTTTAAACTTAGGAGCATCAGCGTAGTTTCCGTTTCTAACAAGCAAACTTAAAATACTTGGCACACTGTTCATTTACATCCATTTGTAGGCAAGAGCCCCGTGGGGGTTGCGTGACTACCACAGGGGGTGAGGTACATTACACCTAAACAATAAAACATTCCCGCGTACGTTTCGATTGCTCATTTTATGGTGTCGTATGTTATACCGTTTTATAGAAGTGTTTGTAGGTCGGCCAGTGTCTTTTTGAGTTATTGGTTTCTGAATTTTGACTGAAGTAAAGAATAAGACCCATGCAGCACTTGAAATGGATGTCGTACATTAAGTTGCTGCACCAGAAGATACAGTAGTTGTAGTATTTCATACCAAAATTGTGGTAGCCAATTCAAGGCAGCTATTTCAAGTAAAAGTCTTTCTAGTTGAATAAGCCAATCAAGTAAAAACTACCAGCAAACTACTGTACATCACGCTTTGGCCCTTATCAAAATATAAATCTAATTTATGTCTACTATCATCGCGCGAATTTACGACTTCCATATCAGAAAAGAATTAGGTCACTACAATACAGGTTCCATTAGGTAAATGAGGTCGTTGACCGCACACCCTGTTTGTCTATCCACTGTAAGGGCCTGGCCACCCTCGGTATAGTCGCGATAATTTGTTAGTACAACGGGATCTTTATCGTTAAAATGAGTTTGGTTTCCGGTTATTTGTTTTCGGATTTACTGTGCGTATATGGGAAATCAATGCATGTATTACTTACTGTTTGTAGGGAGTTTAGTTCAGTTTTTGAAGTGAAAACTTCTTTAGCGGCGTTGAGCACTTTCTGTAATGGGTATAAAATCTTAAACTCGCGTCAGGGCGTCAGGGCGTCAGGATCACGTGACCTTATCGAAAAAGCGTAGGACGGATTTTTTGCAGAAATGTACCCTAAGACTACAACGTAGAGTTCATAATAAAAATCGAAAAAAAGCGTAAGACGCTACAGATACGCTAGTAGTTACTATGACACGGTAACGTCACAGAATAGATAATAGTTAGTAGCAAGCATACCAAGGCGTTTTTCGTGACTGTAGTAGGTATAGGTACATACCTATTATAGATTTTATGAACTAGCGGCCGCCCGCGGCAGGTAGTAGTGGTCATTGGTACATGATTTTATAGATCTACTGTATTTATTTTTCGAGTGGAGCATTGCGGCGAGCGAAGCGAGCCGCCATGCGACCATGGGAACAGCGCGGCGAGCGAAGCGAGCCGTGCTGTGACTCCCCCCAAGCCCCCCAGAACCCCCTCCTCCTGAACCCGGGGGGAGCGTCGCGGCGAGCGAAGCGAGCCGCCACGTGACCACGGGGAACAGCGCGGCGAGCGAAGCGAGCCGTGCTGTGACCCCCCCTAAGCCCCCCAGAACCCCCTCCTCCGAAACCCGGGGGGAGCGTCGCGGCGAGCGAAGCGAGCCGCCACGCGATCACGGGGAACAGCGTGGCGAGTGAAGCGAACCGTGCTGTTACCCCCCTAAGCCCCCAAGAACCCCCTCTTCCTGAACCCGGGGGGAGCGTCGCGGCGAGCGAAGCGAGCCGCCACGCGACCACGGGGAACAGCGCGGCGAGCGAAGCGAGCCGTGCTGTGACCCCCCTTAGCCCCCCAGAACCCCCTCCTCCTATGTCTGCCGTTTTACTTCATTTAGGACCTACTTGTAGGTCGCGCGACAAGGTCCCTTCTAGCGGTTCCGACCCGTTGAGGATTTGGCTTTACGTAAAATTTAGGGTTCCGTATAGGGTTTTGATTAGGGTTATACTATATTGAGGAATTTGATTAAATGGTCGACTTTTAGGGTTCCTTAGGACTTTGATTGGAGTTTCAACTACACTTAGAAGCTTGATAATGTTAAAATTTTTAGGGTTCCTTAGGACTTTGATTGGGGTTTTACTACATTGAGGAATTTGATTAAGTGGTCAACTTTTAGGGTTCCTTAGGACTTTGATTGGAGTTTCAACTACACTTAGGAGCTTGATAATGTTAACATTTTTAGGGTTCCTTAGGACTTTGATTGGAATTTCAACTACACTTAGGAGCTTGATAATGCTAAAATTTTTAGGGTTCCTTAGGACTTTGATTGGGGTTTTACTACATTGAGGAACTTGATAAAATAAACAACTTTTAGGGTTCCTTAGGCCTTTAATTGGACTTTCAACTACACTTAGGACCTTGATTATGTAAACAATTTTAGGGTTCCTTAGCACTTTGATTGGAATTTCAACTACACTTAGGAGCTTGATAATGCTAAAATTTTTAGGGTTCCTTAGGACTTTGATTGGGGTTTTACTACATTGAGGAACTTGATAAAATAAACAACTTTTAGGGTTCCTACGTTAATAATCAAGTTTTCACTTCTGCCGGCACTCCCGGAGTGCAACCCGTATTTTTTTTTAATATTTTAATTCTTTATTCATCAACAACTGCTTGTAGCTTGTTTGTATAGTTTTTATTAATATCTTTTTAAATCAATGGCTTTTGTGTTTGCTTGATAACAATTAAGTTGGAATAAGCTAGAAGAACTACGCTGATAACGTACGTGGGCTTTAACGACTGCTAGAACCAGATCCTTCGAATTTGATGATAGATACGGAAAAGTATTATTCATATAATGTAAATAGGTATGTCTTTTTAGGGTTCCGTAGCCAAATGGCAAAAACGGAACCCTTATAGATTCGTCATGTCTGTCTGTCTGTCTGTCTGTCTGTCTGTCCGTCCGTATGTCACAGCCATTTTTCTCCGAAACCGTAAGAGCTAGACTAATGAAACTTGGTGAGTAGATGTATTCTGTGAACCGCATTAAGAATTTAACATAAAAATAAAAATAAAACAATAAATTTCAGGGGTCCCCATACTTGAAACTGAAACTCAAAAATTTTTTTTTCATCGTACCCATACGTGTGGGATATCTATGAATAGGTCTTCAAAAATGATGTTGAGGTTTCTAGTATCGTTTTTTTCTAAACTTAATAGTTTGCGCGAGAGACACTTCCAAAGTAGAAAAAAGTTGGTCCCCCCCCCTCTAACTTCTAAAGTAAGAGAATCATAATACTAAAAAAAATATATGTTGTACATTACTATGTAAACTTCCAACGATTTTTGGTTTGAACGAGATCTAGTCAGTAGTTTTTTTTTTATACGTCATAAACCGTAAACCGCAATTTACCTTTCGACGAACTACAAGAACCTTATTATGTTACATCAAGTAACATAATATAAAGGTTCTTGTAGTTCGTCGTGCTACGGAACCCTTCATGGGCGAGTCCGACTCGCACTTGGCTGCTTTTTTATTTATATCCCTACTTAAAATTGATGGGCATAGGCCTCCTCAAAAGATTTCCACTTCTCCCTGTTCCAGACCTCTTCCCACCATCTGCTTCCCGAAGATCTTAAGATTTACCCACCGTTTCTACTAAACTTTATTGATTAGGTGCTTGATGATCCTCGTTAGAGCCAATATAACTATGCTTAGTAGGTATTGCTTATCCTATACCTATACAGCACGTATCTAGTTCTTTTGTTTGCTCAGCAACTTATTCAAGTTCAAGGCCAAATCTAAATTGAACCATCTCACCATTCGCCAGTGGTCTCCCAGTCGTGATTAAAGAAGGTTCAACCACCTCAAATCAAAATGGCGGATCAGCGTTGCGGTTCTCGAAATTGTTTTGTTTGATTTATCGACAATAAAAGGTTTAATTGGTTGGTAAACTGCTTCAGAAATAAGAAATTGCTGATGATACTGATATATAACCACACGTGCCGTAAATTTTTATAAGCATTATAAACAGATGGATTATAAATAAAAGTATTTGACCCGGTTTAAATATTTCTAGTTTTATCAGGTTTGGTTTGGTGTTGTCGGTTATTGAACTGTAGCTAGGTAGTAGGTCCTAACAAAGGACTTTCTCGACAGTAGACAATGAAATAAATAAGACTCGCACTTTATACTACGAACTTTATTCTCCGATTTCTCCGCTACTTTAGAAGATAACTAGTTTAGGTCCTTAATTATGCCTTATTAATTATGCCTGAGACCCAAGTCATCATCTGCAAACTGCGTATTGTTTATATTCATTTAAGTAACCCTTGCTCTTCCATGTACTTCAAGGGGGTACCCTCTAAGTATGTCAAAGCTCAACAAATTGGGCAAATTGTAAAAAACAGGTCAACAATAAATTATGTGTATAAAGATGTGCTCACGCGACATTCTTTTGCATTTTGTTTTATGATATTCAGCTGAACACGCAAATGCTTTCCACATACCTATTACATAACTTTCACTGTTATTTTATCGTTTTTTTTACCAGAGAGGTATGCTTCTTCTTGTGGTGTCAGTAGTTCTTTCGAACCGGGATCGTCGTTGTAAAGATCTCATGATGGTGCTGACTCAGAGTCGTTCTTCTTCGAAATAAATAGGAGAGGTATGCTTTTTCTTGTGGTGTCAGTAGTTCTTTCGAACCGGGATCGTCGTTGTAAAGATCTCATGATGGTGCTGACTCAGAGTCGTTCTTCTTCGCAATAAATAGGAGAGGTCTGATGATGGATTGAACATTACCACCAATGAAGCCTCGAATGAATTGTTTGGCATCTTTTAGGATCTGGATTTGTAAATCCATTACAATGTAACTGTGTACTGTGATACTGTGTCAATTGAATCAAACTTTGCTGTATCGTTACATCCATTTGAACGTATCCAATCAGTTTCTTTGAATAGGTATTTTTACCGAGGTATTATCTACCTATAAATATTGTATTGTATACTGTCTATATAATTCAATAAGAACTGAGTTGCACAAAATTACCTGCCTACATACCCATGTTTAAATTCACTGAAGTAATGAGAGACTCTAGGTATCAAGATAATCATTAAACATTTGCCAAAAGGTGATCAAGCGCACGATTTTGCATATGGCATCACTTGACCTAAATATTACGTCATAATTATTGAATGCAATAAAGTTTTTAAATTGGCTGAATTTAATGAAGGAAATGATTGATTACTTAACTGATCTGATGATGATTCTATTTGATTAGCGATAGATGATGTTAATTCGGTCAGGAAACTAATTTTAAAAAATGGTTTATTAAATTGATAATAGCATGCATGGCTTCTATGGCAGTGGTTCTCGCTACAAATTGATTTGAAAGTTGTAAAGGTCAGGAATATTTGGCACATCAATGAATGTTTCCGTTCAATTAAGCGCAACGCTCAGATAAATACCGATAATATTGAATCTCGAAGATTTTTATAATGTCCCAAAAGTTAAGAGCCGAGCGAGATTTGAACCCGCGACCTTTCCCTAGGTACGGGGCTGCGCTGACCACTGCGCCATCGGATCCTAATCACACTCGACAAATAACTCTTAGGGACTGTTGGGCACTAACGCGACCGTGGTTCCATCTACAGGTTTGACGTTATAGTCAATCTAACCTGCTCGATAACCGAAGTTGCATTCAGTTGAATCGACGAGAGATGTCACCTTGCGTTTTCATAATTGTTTATTGATTTTATAGTGTTTACTTAAGGTAATCATTTTTATAATGTCCCAAAAGTTAAGAGCCGAGCGGGATTTGAACCCGCGACCTTTCCCTGTAATATTGAATCTATAAAAAAGTACTAAATGCCGATGTTTTTCGTGTACTTTCTGCCTCTTTTTAAATACGATAACGATCGTCTTGAGCGCCAGGTGTTAACAAATCTACTTAAAGCTCTCTCAGACTATAGAAGCAAAGACACAGAAGAACATTCAGTTATTTAAAACTCCGGTATAAGCGGTCACTTGCCTGATTACTTAAATTGAGCCTTTAGTACTTGAACGTAACCGACTTTCTGAATCAAACAGATGTGTGCACAGCTGCATCATATAAGTACTTACATTATTATTGTAAAAGTGCATGACATGTGGCTGTAAAACAGATGTAATATGTAGCTAGATGAATGCATCTACATGGTTTAACTGTATTCGTAGCAATTTAAAAAGACCAAAGGAAAAACCACAATATTTTTCTAGAAAGAATATATACTCCTCCACTACAATTGGTCAACCGCATTAAAATAGGCACAACCTCGTCAGACACTAATGAAGAACGCATCGACTTCAAAGAATAAATCAAACATGTCACCATACCAGCATGTATCGTCTCAAAAAACAGTAACATTGTCGTTTATTAGTACCACCATGCATCTAAAAACCCCAGAATATTGAACCGTAGCTTAGTGTAGCAAGGCTGAGAGTCAAGTGGACAGTGATAGCAGTTTCTTAGTTAATGAGGGACGAGAGGAAGCATGGGAGGGTCGGTTAAAACACGTGTTATAGTTTCCGTTGTTAGTTTGTTGTTTATAGGGCTGCACACGACCAGGGCTTTGGTCTTATCTAGTTAAAATCAACAAGCTGATTCGACCCGAATCAAACATAAATCTAAAACTATGTAGTGAATCCTTTGTGCGATGGAATACGTAAACAGAATGAGGTAAATTAAACAGTTTCAGCACGTTAGCACGTTAACATCCTGTGTTTTATTTATTTGCAGATTCAAAGCCATAGAAATTGCTATACCAGCAGTTACGAAGCTAAATCGGTACGCGAACCTTATACTTGCAAAATCCCGAAGGAGTGGCATCATTCATGCAATAAAAAGTTTACAGTTAGTCTAAATAGTAAGATTTTGAATACACTCTTCATACAAAGATGGTGCTGCGTCGTCCATACGTTTACACCTCATAAGGCAAGCTAAATCTGAACTCTAGCGCCACACAATAACAAGATCTCGCATCGTGCCTGTTTCTCACGCCTTCCCCTTCCCTTCTCCGTGGGAGAGATGCCACTGTTTGTTTGTAAAGCTTGCCCAAGTATGGGAGTAGGAAGCTTTCGATAGATATTTTTAAGGAATGAACCGCAGAAACTAGTAATTTTATTACGGCGACACATGCCATAAACGTACAGTTGATAGATGTCGATACTACCTATTCCTTGTTGTAATAGGTATGTCCTTCAGCACTATTGAAACTAATTGTTAGATAACTAATTAAAGCAATAAGATAATACGTTTTTCCCACGTCAGTTTATTTAGTTAGCTAATTTCGCATATTATTTAGGTACAATTAACAAATAACTCTTATTGTTGTGAGAAGCGCAGCTACAATTGCAATATGGAATTGTTTTGTTTTATTTTAGTGATTTATCAAATTTGCGAGACAAGCAAGCTTATCTAGTCTGTTGATAAAAGATGTCTGAATGATAATGATACTGGTGTTTATTACCAGAAAGGTATTAACGGAACAAGCAGATAGCCTACCGAATGATAAGATTATAATTATAAAGAACAGAACAGAACACCCGATGACCGTAGACGATGTCTATTTTAAGAACATTCTAAAAACGGACACCAAAATGAGATATGATTTGAAAATTGCGACAAAACGTAAAAAGCGGAAAACAACTACTACTCTAACAGTAGCTAAATCTCTAATAGAAAAGCGACAACGTAAAATTATTTCCACATTAGCCTCGATAGAAGCGTAAAAGCTTTGGACAATGCGCATAATAGAAATTGTGATCCCAGTACGATTAGCCCTAATGCACAACAACATCATAAATGCTAAAACGTAAAACTCTATGCAAATAATGAGGCATGAGGATATTAAACAAAAGGAAGATGAATACTCCGTTCTACATTCTACATATAGGTAATGGTAACAACAAGTGTAGGCATAACTAATCTATTTATATGTGTGATTTTTTTATAATAACCTTTTCTCCTTATCTTGTCACTTATTCTTGAAGCAGTGTATTTAAAGCCAACCAGTGTGTTGAAAGCTTTAAGAGCACCACAGGGAGGTTTTTTTCGTGTACTCGACTTGGTTCTATGCCTGTTTCCTCACAATGTTTTCTTTCACCGTTTGAGTTCACGTAAGGTGTATTATGTATCCTTAGGCTTCGTTCACACGGCATTGTCCTGCACGTTTTTTTGCAGTATACGTCTTAACGTGTAAATAGTGACCATACAACGTACATATATCCATTCACACGTCGATTGTACTGCAAAAAAACGTGTACCGCTTATACGTTTAAACGCATACTCAACGGACTTGTCAAGCAAATCGAATGAACTTTAACGCGTGGATCCATCAGTGACGTCTACTCGCTGTGACAACTGTGTGAAGACTGCGGCAATTCGTCTTTTACACGAATGATAATTTACCGTGTGAAGACCCGGATGATTGTACGTTAAAAAAACGAATACGAAAAAAACGTGCAGGACAATGCCGTGTGAACGAAGCCTTAGGAAGTTAATTTGGCATTTTACTGTTACTTTTAGGACCCCACTTCCTTCATAGTAGTATTTGCATTATGAACGTAATGAGCGTTATTGGCCAACTCTAATGCACTTCAACATTGATCTTACCTTCCCAAGTCATTTATTACTTTTATTTAACAAAATGCTTACCTGAAACAATAAAATACTTTTTAGTGCGTTTGAAGAAATGTTTTTATAAAATATATTTTGCTATAAATATTCTGATATCATAGCGATAGGCACATCAATCGACATTGAGTTAAAATAAATATTCTTTACTTTCATAATCATGGTCATGAATAAAATGATATTCAGTAGAAATGTAGAAAATATAGCCCATTGAGCTATCAAGAACTAAATGAAGTATTTCTAATGCCTAGAAAGGATAACTAAAAGCTATGTTATTAAAGGTACTCCATTCAAAGTAATTCTATAAGCCTTCATTTAGACATTTGAAAGCAACATTTATTCAACAGAATATTAAATAACTTTACGATATTTATCAAATGTTTTATGATATCCATGCATATTATCAAAGTTATTCAAAGCAGATAAATGAAATTGTTGGTATCGCAAGTTTGTTATTCGACTGAATTCTCTTTACAAGGAAGGTCTTTGATTTGTATGACTTTTAACATAAAAGAACACGCTTATCATATTATGATATCAGATGACAAACTAAGTTCGTCGTTCTTAATGTCTCTGGTTAAGTTGTAGAAAAGGAAAATGAGGTGATTGAATTCCTCAATAATCACTTTCTGAGCCATCATATCAGTTGATCGAGTGGTGATCCAATTCCTCTCTTTTGAGCACTAACACTTTACTTCTCCAAAATTACAGTTAAACATTATGGAAGAAGTCTATGTCAGTCAATAAAATACAAATATTTAGATCTCAATAGAGCATTTAAGATAAAATAAAATCAATAAAATAAAGTTTTTCTAAATGGTTGTCACGTCTATTAACATTTGACATCTCAAGTGCATAATGCCGAAGCACAACGATGTCAAAACATTGCATGAAATGTTTCTAATTAAAACGCCGGAAATGGGATGGGCTGGGATCGGATAGGTTTAATATTAAAAGGAAGTTGGAACTATTAATAGGGTCTTCACCTACTTAATGGAAATTAACTATTGATATAGGAATAGGGCCAACGTGGGCGAAGTTGGAAATGATTTCATATAAATTATAGGTATTAGATATAGAGACATCAATTCGCCAGCCAAGCGGACTACGGCTAAGACTCGATATATGTAGGTAGGCTAGGCTAGGCATAGGCCTAATAAATCTACTGCTAGACAAAGGTCTAGTAATAGATTTATTTAGGCTAATGACGATGAATAAAAAGACAGTAAACAACATAGATTGCCAAACACTGTTAAAAATTTAGAAGATACTATTTTTGATGAATAAGGGAAATGTCACAAAGGAAAATAAAATAACAGCCAAAGTTATAATAAACCTGAAGAAACACAGAAAGCTAAGAAAACTTCAATTACTGTGATTCAAGAAATTGCAGGAACTGAGTAGTTAATGACTAGCAGAACGAAGATCTAGCTACAGTAGTTCACGAGATTCCTGAGTTAATGGGTGCATTAGAACCGTAATCAGTAATCTTCAACTACAGTACACTTTTATGGAATAAACAAAATTATAACCCAGAAAAGTATTTGCATACCGCGACCACAAAATATTTTCATTATCAGCCTGGCTAAGTCACCGATCATAATATTATTTTAAGGAGATTTTCTGTACCGATCACGCTTGAAAGTTGAATCTGTAACTGCTTGTATTTGTGCTATGTAGATAATTTTTATCGTGTTTGCATGCTGGGTTTCTTGACGAAGCGTGTGCATCTATATTTACCCATATTTCAGTTGTAAGGGGGCGTCCATAAATTACGTGAGATGTTTAAGGGGGGGAGGGGCTCGAGTCAAATCTCATCTAATCTTACGTTGGGGAGAGGGGGGGTATCGGTAAATATCACGCAATTTTTTTTCTGATTGAAACAAAAAAAAATCATGCTATTTTAATACCGTTTTAAGCCCGTCCTTTGTTTTAGCGCCACTGTCTTAACTAGTCGTAAATAAAAGCACGAAGCAAGTTTTTTTTCTTTTTACAAAACAATCCAGCGCGTTTCCGTAAGAAACCCACATTTTGAAAAATCTCACGTGAGATTGGGGGATGGGGGAGGGGGTTGAATAAAATCTCACGACATCTCACCAGGGGGGGAGGGAGGGACAGAAAATTAAAAAAAACACCTCACGTAATTTATGGACGCCCCCTAAAATGTACCATGCTTCAAGCATATTATAAATTAATTCATTTTAATTTCAAGATCCCATATCTAGTGCGTTTCTTTAGTCTTAAGTCATATACAGGAAGTGATGAAAAGAGCTTATTTTTTATGCGGAACCACGACCAACATATATTTTTGTCTGTAGATTTTCAGTTTCAGTGATGTGCACATTATTTATTACAATCTACCAATTCCAACGAGGGAGTCCTACTTTGTACATTGCAAACGACCATCTATTGTATACATTAACGTTTCACTTTGACCCATACAATTCAAGCACTTGTTAAATCTATCATCAAATCTTTAATGTATCCCACACAGACTCATTTTAACGATCCATTGAATTTTAAGACCGCAGGTTTCTAATTAAGTATAGTCTTACACAACTCAGCAGATCTAGCTAAGACGCTTCACCAGTTAGAAAGATTTTGAATCATATTACGGTCTGTTGGTAATGTCAATTACCTAGCTAACGGAGCTATGAGATGTGTGGTACTGTTACACAGCCTCAATGGTTCTGGGAGATCTCACCTATTCAAACTTCATCGGATAAACTTGATTAGACCTACATGTGACTTGACATGAGAATGATCAGTCAGAAGATTAATTAATGGAATTAAGAGATTATTGTGCAGCTTCTCTCGCTATTAGTAGTGGTTGTGACATAATACAATCAGAATTAGATCTATGACTGACACTGATTAATGCAACGAGACAAGTAACTAAATAAAACTCAGGAAATACAGCCAAACAAATGCCACTACAATCGCATCTTTTAGAATCAAGATCGTTCTGCTCTTCATGATCACACATCAGGTAATATTTCATTCAAAAGATGGTATATTTATTGTAAAAGAACAGCAAAGAAAGCAAACAAAAGGGTTAAATTCACTTAACATTTCCAAAGATGATTTACAGCCATACCTTAATTGACCAACCCGCAATATATCAACATTAGAGAAACGTTCAAATCCAGTTCTTTCGATATTTATCGACGGTTCCTGAACGCAACTTACGACTAATTCGAGCGAACAATCGTCCATCAAACATGCGACGCTGGAGGCGAGGGCTAGTTTATAGGCTGTAGAGTTATCATAGGAAACAATCTTGAGAAACCCCATGTTCCGACTTAGTTGGCTGAAATGGGCTGGACGATTTGTCTCTCAAGGCGTATTGTGTACTGTCCAGTGATAAGACTTACTATTTTAATGTCTCTAATAGCTTGTAAGACACTTCGTTAGGACAGAAGACGTAATAGAATGAAATAACTGCGAATACGGTCTAGATTCTAGACCATTACTAGTGGCAGTTATTTAGTTTATGGACTCAAGATAAACTTGTTTTGTTTTATGGCTAAAGCCGGAAGCTGTTTCAATATTTGGTGAACTAACTGAGATAAGGTTTTTGTTTTTAACCGTAGTAATGACCGATAACATTGCCGAGGATGGAGGAGGGGGGTTTCTGTTAGTCATATCATATCGAAATAGCAATGACTTTAGAAACAGTATTTTATTTAGAGCATATTGGAGTATTATAGAAAGGTGAGAAATCAAAGATTAACATAATCAAGAAACTAAACCATGAACTTCTCCGAATCTTATTTGAAATCCTAAAGGTAATCAAAAGATTGTACGTAGAATCGCACAATAGAGATCAATCAAATGTATGGCAATTGTATTGTAATGACACGTTTCATATGTGATTGCGACAGTCACGTTCCTAAAACTTTTGGAACGCTTTGCGTAAGAAACTTTACTCAAGTGCATGTGATCATATCCAAAGATTGAAAGAAAAATATGTGACCAGATGTACCAGTGACAAAGAAATGGTCGTTCGTGGGAATGGAAAGAAGGTGGGTAAACCTACGTTTTGCCTTTAAGAAGCACACGAATTCAAAATCGTAACTTATAAAGGAAAAAGATGTGATCAAAATGACGATATAGCACCAAACAGGGCAAACTAAATAAAACCGTTTAAAAACTATGAAGCTACGGCGCGGATTAATGATATCAAAACTAAGTAAGCCGTCGTTTATGACGATGAAACGAAAGTTGATCAAATAGTTGTAGCTGTTGTAAATCTAGAGAAAAGGGGTTTATGACGACTAATCGTTGTAATACACAGTGAATTTGCCAAGATGTTAATAAGAAACTGTATTTAAGATATAAACTGGGCTGTAGTTGTAAACTAAGAACACGAACGGTGAAATACGATAGTATCGTCAAGTGCGTTATGCGTAACGGCGACAGCGAACGGTCATACTGTAAATCCGTAACTAGCAATTTCATCGTAAGTTTCCAAGTGTTTCACTTGATTCTAACAAAGTAATGACCGACCCTAAGCTACATTCACGAAGAAAGCCGATTGACCAAGTTTCACGACGCTTGTTGGTGATGTCAATCAGCTGCGAAGACAATCTCCAATCGCACGCACCTTCTCAATAAAGAAAATTGTAAAAACTCTATCAAACGTGTCAAACGTGAACAGATACGCAGGGCACTAATACCATACGACAACAGTACCTACAATCTATATACGACACTCACTAACTGTTATGAACCTTAGCTACACCTAAGATTACCGGTGAATTCCGGCGGCAGCCTGTTTTATTTGTAACTGCGGCTTAACACTTTATCGTAGCTCTCTCCAGCCGGGGTTTTATTAAATCTGTTGTGCTATATTATTGTTGCGCTCAAGGGCATTCGGTACCTGCAATCGAGACGGATATCTCTAGAGATATTTATGATACGTCACGTTTGCGACCCAGAAAATTGCACACCTTGGGAGTATACAATTTTCAGTTATTTTGAATACATCACGTATCAAACTTTCGTTCCTGAACTAGTGACTAGAAAGTTAGGATTGCGAATATGTATTACATTAAAAGAAATACGCAAGACCACACTTAAACTATTACTAGTAAAATGCATTGTTATTGTAATTAATGATGCAGAACTTCTCAAAAAACTGAAAAGGTAGAACAAGAGGACAAAAAATAAAAGTAAAAGCAATGGACAATTTGCTTGAGCAGGAAGCACGATTGAATGAATTGGTTCTAAAAGGAGAGGAAACTATTAAGTTGTCACAGACTAGCCTATTAGCCGTTACATCGGAAGGATAGATTTATGTAAACAAACTTTAAACGTGAGGTAAACTTAAATAGATAAGGGAAGGTAATCTTCGAGATTAAATCGATTAAAGTGGTGGTGAATTATTAATTTAAACCGACATAATGATAATATTAACTGTGTTGTTATGTTATTTACAAAACTGAAAATATCATCTACAAACTAATGAGAAGCGATGAACAGGCTGAAATAATATGGAAACGATTTGACGACCGCTCGCTATGAAACCATAATGTTGTTTATAATATAGGTAAGGTACTAGCAAAATGTGATTTGAACTGGTGATAAAAGAGATGTATTCAATAGTGGGTGGTCCCTTTAGACGGATAGGGTATTGTATCTCAAAAATAATACGCCTACTCTCTTTAAAACGCATGGTACGGACACGCAGAACATCACAATTTGAGAGATATAGACAATAGAGGCATTGTGGGACACGAACAATTAGAAAGCCCTTCGTACATTTCTAATGAGAAATTTTCGTGATGCAAGATATTTGTACTTCTAATAATGTCAGTTTACTGATCATTAAGTACCGTTATTATGGGCGATAAACATAACTTTTAGCTTGCATAAGATTGTAGGAAGTAGGAACTCCAAAAATTTATTATCTTTGAATACAACTGGCAAAATATGGTCATTGTGTCATGTTTCACGGACACTGATATATTGTAAATGAAATATATTATCAGATTAAAGTCTTGTAGAATTCATGCTACGCATATAAATTGAATTGTTTCATGTGCATGAGGAATCAAATAAAATATAAAAGATGCGAACAATGAGTAATAACTATTTTACCGCAGTCTCCATTAAGCTGTTACTAATTAATGGTTTATAATCGGCACTTCACTGCACAGTTCTGTTCCAAAAACCTTAATTACTGATAACCGACAATCACGCAACTGTTTTCAAGGTAAAAGAAGGCTGTGTGAACAATTCAGAGATGTACGTTCAAATGTTCCACTTCCCAGTAAAATGTTTGCTATCGCTTAAACTTTACGATGAAACGGAGATTCGGACGATTTAGTTTCAAAATTATAAAAAACGAGAGAAGAGAAATGGGTGATTGATAGCGGACCTAAAGTTTATGGCGACGATGTGGTATGCATTCGAAACTGTATAGTAAGGAACTTAAAACGGGATATATCGTGAAAATATATGAATAGATTTGATTTCAATAACAAGTAGGTGATGTAACCATGTAAGCTGATCTCGAGAATACCGGAGAAAAGAAGATACTGGTTGCAGTTTCTCGTATGTTTTATACCATAGATTACAACTTTCAAGTAGTCGTCACTTGTATTGCCAGTTCCAAGCAATACTAGTAGCGTATTGTGTTGCGGCCAGATGAGAAATTACACACTTGAGACATTTCATCTCAGGGTCATATCCAATACAATATAAAGGCTATTGTTGGTGTAACCCAAGGTATGATTGCAGGCTTAATGGAAATAATGGAAGTGAGAGGATTTCTTGGACGTCAATTCGTACATGCAATGTCAGAGATGTTTCTGTGGCGAATGAATTCACCACAGAATTGCAAATCTAGTGTCAGCTAGATATATAATGCTAGCTAGATATACGCTATGATTGCTGGTGTGTAAGACAACTATGAAAATCATATGTATTTTGGATGCAATGGGAACGGATTCCGCCCATCATTAATGTTTTGATGATTTGACAGCCTCATGCAGGAAACAGCATGGGAAAAGAAGAAATAACGATAGAAAGATACCAAAGAAAGAATTCAAGTCTGCAGTGCCATTACACAATTTGGAAAAACTGATATATTCTCAGAAGCAACTCATATTGTTTATGAACACAAACACATTGTACAAACGAAAAGCACGTTTGACAGATCTGAACCAGTCTTCCAGTCCGCTAAAGATCAGTAAGCCAGTGCTATGAATGATACGAATTCCATTCCTCACGATTCACTTCCACATTCGCTAAGTGGAACGCGTGCCGGACTGCCGTTGTGTATTTGCGGATATGATATTTGAGGTTTCAAACACGAGTGGACTCTTATCGTAGCTGAACATTTCGGTCTCGCTATAATAGATAGCATGACAGAGGCCTATGAAATTCAACACCAAATCATTGTACTTTTATTTATTCTGTGACATTAGCATGTTCGTAGGTCATCATCAGCTCTCCTTGGCCTCATCGTAGATCTAAGAGAAACTATTCTGAGCCTTCTTTATCAACCAATCGACCTTAAATACTGTTTTTTTTGGATAGATACAAACTTAAACTTTCCTAGACTTAAATTTTCCTTCACAACCAAATAAATGATGGGAAAGAAGTTGATCAAATGTTTGAATCGGCATTTGATATGTCTTTATCATGAGCAAACAACGCCACATGTGCTCCAGATGTGAACGGTAAATATTGTCTGGATAGTAATAAAACTCTATATCATTTACTAGATGATATGTGGCTCTACTATATCATCATCTGTCACAAACTTTGTTTATCTAATCTAAATTTATTCAGATCTGTCAAATGTTAGAGAAAATGCAAACACCCAAACCTCCGCATTTATATTATCAGGAAACGAAAGCTGATGACGAAACATTTGCCTCTATTAATACAAATCTATCGTCTTCTCGAAGTAAAAGAATGTATTGTGAAAAGTTCGAAACATGTAATATGAGAAAACTAAATTGACTTCCTTCATGATGCGCATCGGATCGGTAAAAGATGAAAGCTAAATGAGGAAGTTCTATTAGAACAATAGGATATGGTGTTCCGTATGTGAAAGCGAGAAATTAAAGAATAATTTCAAAAGAATTTTACAATACGCGTTTGTTATACGAGTATGAATAACAGATACTATGTATGCACAGTGATGCCGCTTGTTGCAAAAAAGTAAAGAAATAACACGTTAACAAAACAATCAACAAAACGCAGTGTGCTATTTCAGAAGTTAATACTGAAATAGCACATTGCACGCATGACTTTCAGCTTAGTATTGAAAAACACAATAAGTACATTCCTGTAAGTTTCAAGTACATCATTTTGTATCCAGAATTTCGTATAGTGAGCGTAGCTAAGTATATTAGGTTCCTGTCGTTAATTAATTAATTAAACCACATTTCGTGCACTGCCGTCCGTTAGTGTTTTAGTCAACAACTTTTCATGCTCAGGTTTCCTGAAATAATTACTTTAAGCAATTAGGCCGCTAGTTTTTATAATGTATCTTTGTGTACAATAAAGTGGTACTATCTATCATAGTAATCCATATACTTTATACACATGCCGCTGTAGGTAGTGCCTGGGACGGGATTTGCTTTTCAGTTTAGTATTCCTTATTGACAGGAAATATAATCAATACATTTTCATGCAAAGCCGGCTAAGCCGCGGCTTTCCTCACGATGTTTTCCTGGTCGTTTTCTATTCAGGCGTCAAACAGTTGATAAATCGACACTTTTACTATTCTCTTTTTACCCTATACACCTCTATACTAACAAAAGACACCAATTTGTAAAAAGATCACAAAAACTGACCTAGTCTGGTTAACAACGGACTGCAACATAACGGTAGTTAGATTAGATTTTGAATGCTTTCGACTGGCTATTTAGTTCGCAAATTGTGTTGATGGACATTGTTACAGCAGACGGATAGTAGTTTACAATCTACGACCTTGTTTTCACAATCCAACAAAAGCCAAGAGGGATCCAAAGGCAACATGGAACCTCATAAAAAAAATCTCCAACATACCTTCTAAGCAACCACCTTCGACTGCGTTATTAACCCTGGCAAACTCACCATCTACTTCTGTAAACGCTGCTAATAATTACTTCGCTAACATTGGTAAATCCCTGGCGACTGCTATCATTCACTCTGATTCTTATAAAATCGCCTCGTCAGACTATAACTCGTCTCCACTTCTATCACTTCTTCAATCGCTTCAATGGCCTTGTTTCTTGTTGATGATCACGAACTGGATCGGATTATTTCTAATCTGAAAGATAAGTGTGCCATAGGATGGGACGGAATATCAAATTCTGTCATTAAATCCGCTCGCCATGTTTTAGTCCCAGTAATGACTCACGTCTTTAACACCTGTATTTTAACCGGTGTTTTCCCTAAAGTATTTAAAAAGGCGATTGTCCACCCTATATTTAAGTCAGGAGACAGGGACAATATTTCAAATTACAGGCCCATATCTGTACTAACTGTGTTGTCAAAGGTGTTTGAAAAAGTTTTAAATTCTAGGCTTATTAGCTTTCTCAATACAAATAATATTTTATCTTCCAATCAGTATGGTTTTAGACGAGGAAAGTCGACAGAGGATGCTGTGGTAGAACTAGCTAGTACGATAACGAATAATTTTGACAGGAAACTTAAAACTATAGGTATTTTCCTCGATCTTTCAAAAGCTTTTGACACTGTCCCTATACCCTTATTAATCACAAAGCTCGAAGCCATAGGTGTACGGGGCACGGTTCTGGAGCTCTTTTCAAGTTACCTGACACTTCGGTCACAGTGTGTTACTGTTGACGGCTACACCAGCAGTGAAGAAGTAGTATCTTTTGGTGTTCCCCAGGGAAGTGTCTTGGGACCGACCCTCTTTCTAATATTTGTGAATGACCTGTGTAATCTCTACCTTCCAAATTGTAAAATACTAGCTTACGCTGACGACACAGCTCTGCTCATCCACGGTCGCTCTTGGAATGAAGCTCAAGAAGTTGCGGAGTTCTGTCTTACAAAAGTTATATCATGGTTGTCCTCTAACCTTCTTACTTTAAATGTTAATAAAACAAAGTGTGTTACTTTTTCTCCTAACTCGTCTACCCAACCCCATTATATCACGAAACTCTGTACTCACTCATGTACCTCTCCTAGTTCGTGTAATTGCCCTTTTGTGGCAAAAACATCTTCTATTAAATATCTCGGTATCACAATTGACTCCTCTCTATCCTGGGATGAACATATTTCATTAACATTTAGCAAGACCAGAAAGCTTATGTACATTTTTAAAAACCTCCGCAACTCTGCTGACTTCCAATGTCTTAAAACAGTCTACTTTGCCCTTGGTCAATCAATAGTATCATATTGCGTTTCGGCTTGGGGAGGAGCCCCGAAAACGCGGATTCTACGCCTTGAAAGAGCACAAAGAGCTGTTTTAAAAGTACTTAGTCGAAAACCTAGGCTATTTCCTACCTACGAGCTCTACTCGTTGTGTCAAGTTTTAACGGTTAGACAACTATTTATATTAAATACCATCCTACGTAAACACGCTCAAATACCCTATGACCCAAACTTCTTAGAAACAAAACGCCGAAGTGACAGAGTGTGTCAGGTTGAATTCCGTAGGACTGCGGTCGCGGGCAGACACTTTTTGCATATCAGCTCATTGCTTTATAATAAAGTTAATAAAGAATTAAATATTTATCCCTTAACCCTTAATCAAATTAAGTCTACAGTGTCTGCTTGGCTACAAAACCTCTCTTATGCTGATACTGAACACCTACTCGTATCAAGCGCATGATCAATTTTCTCATACTCACACATATACACAAACCTTATTTAATCGCCCTCACTCCCCATACCTTAGCTCATACTACTCTACTCGTACAGTGTCTCCTGTTGCCCAGACTCTTAAGAGACTGGTGCCTCAGGAGAACTTTACACTTACTCATACTCACCCACCCCTCACACTTTCTCGCTCACACAACTCAATTCACCAAGCTACACACAGAATCTCCTGTTGCCCAGACTCTTAAGAGACTGGTGCCTCAGGAGATCTGTACATTCACTCATACACACTCACCCTTCACCCACACACACACCACACTCACACACCACATTCATACACCACATTTACACACCACTACACAATACACACCTAAACACACCGTTCCCTTTTGCAAAAATGTTTGCATTATTTTTTTATTATATTATAGGTATATTCTTATTTAATTTTCCTTGCGTCCATTTTAAATATTTCTACCTACTTTGTTGTAAATTGGATGTCACCTGCCAAGAGGAGGGCGTTACTGGCTGCGACACAGTTTATACTTCTGCAGTCAGTATCGTTTACACTTGTTTTTGTATAACCTTGTACCTTGAGTCCAAATAAATATATTTTGATTTGATTTTTTGATTTTGAATCATCTACAGTAGCTTGAATAAGTTCGTGGATCCCTTCGATGAGACTTCTTCAGCTTCCGTGTTTTTTCTTTTGTCCTACATTTTTGTATTCCAGATAGTTGTCTGAGATAAAAGATTACTATACTATATGGCAAAATATAGCAATAGTTTATACTGTAAGTGTTTGCCTACTTAGTCTATCTACATAATATAGCAAGCTACTATCAGAACCTCTGAAAGATCAATCATGTAACGACAAAAAAAGGCAAGTCGAAGCGGATGCAGAGCTTGACAATGAAGCAAGTAACTATATCGTTCCCCTTAACAAGCTTCAATCAATAACTGAGCTATCGATTGCCTGTTACTCAAGCAAATTGAAATAGCTATCTGAAAACACAAAAAAACATGGCTCGGAAAGAAAACGGAATTAAAATGACGGGTACTGAGCCGTGAAAAGAGCGTAGCAAGCCGGATCCACTAAATAATCGCACGCGGAAATTCTAAAAAAACATTTCCGTATCAATTAATTGTAGGTAGACCTTAAGTTGTAGGCAGAGGTTAAGTTTAAGTACTTAAAGAGAGAGGATCTGTTGGCACCCTGTCCTTCGGTCTGTCTAGCGCGGAACCGAACCCTAAGTTTCCAATTGAAGAGTTCAGTTTCACTTCGATACTTTTGAAGGTGGCGGTAGCTAAGCGCAAGTAATTTTGATTTATAAACCAAGCCACACGCAATCACTCTTTGCAATTATTCATACTTTCAAAAACGGGCCCGTCTATCAATATAATAGCAAATAACTACCAATCATACATTCATCAATTAATACTAATAAATCTAAGCGAAACGAGTAAGGTCACCAGGCCAGTGAATCGGCTTTAAAAATCGATTCAATTCAATCTAAAAATATCAGTAATAGCTTTACATCTCTATTTTTTATGAGCACTCACATTTGATCTAGATATTTCAACATAAAGGGCAATTTGCATAGCGTATATCATTCGATTGAACGCAGTATCTGTTAAGTACATCGTAAAAAGTAGGATACTTAGACAAAATGTAAAGTAAGAGAAAGTTCCAAAAAGATAAATGATCAATCAGTCAGACAGCATCAGTTGAAAGGTTCTGAGATGAACAAGGGTGTCCCTTCAAATAACGATGGATTGATACAAATGAGTGAAAGCGATGTAGGTATGAAATGAAAGAACTTTTGAAAAATAGTTATTTGTTATACAAGAGTGCAAAGCTGCTTTTTAACCACGTGCTCAATTTTGATGACTGAGCAAGCGCAGGAATCAAAAGAGCACAAGGTGAAAAATCTTTGCACTCGAGTGCAACACGTAACTTTTCATTCCACCTCAGCGAGGAAATGATAAAATGCAAAAAAGAACATGGCGCGACTAAAAGTAACACACCAAGAAGGTTCCGAGTATGAGTTATTAACAAATAAAGGTTGTATGATAAATTCGGCACCATGCAGGTAGAAGTAAATAGGTTTAATGGTGTTTTGAATTCACAAATACACCAAGAAGGTTACGAGTGCGAGTTTTTGACAAAATAAAAAAGGTTGTATGATAAGTTCGGCACCATGGAGGTAGAAGTAAATAGGTTGTGTATTCACAAACTTATTGAACACGATATTCTAAATTCAAATTTACTTTATCCTCTAGCGGATAAAAACGGCTTTTCCAGTCAGAAATTAAACAGCAAAAACACACTTTCAGAGCTGGTGGGATGAAAAAAATGTTAAAGACTATAGTAACGCAAATACTGAATTTTGTAGTCAAAGTTAAAGATGTCTTTATTCAGTAGTAACATAAGGATCATTCAAGCTAGGTGAGCCTAGGTAGGCCAGTTCCACCCGACCAAGCCTAGAAAAACAGGCAACAAACTAAGGCTTCGTTCCTACCGTTTCTTTATAGTGTATGAACAGTTGTAAATAAGATTCAAGACTTATTTCTTAAGCTTGTACCTAGGACCTAGGTTTAGAAACAAAAAAAGAGGGTGGAGAGACGCAGGCTTCTTATCGTGTCACTGGTTCTTTCGAACCAAGTCTGGTGAAAGGATATATAGTTGAAATACTCTAATAAAAATCACTTACCTATTTCTTTGTATCATCGTTCAATACGTAGAATCCTTCAGAAGTCACAGTCATCTCAGCGATGTCGTTTCAATCCGGTTTTAACTATTCATCAGGTTTTTCGAAAACTATCTTCAACTTTTTCTACTTTTCATTTCTTATAAGGGCACTTGGCAGGTCACTTGTTTTTTAGTTTTTGTTTTTTCTTCTACAACATGGAATGTTAGTGTGCCTTTGGTATTTATTATGCATTAAAAGTAATAGAAAATTTCATTCGAAACATGCACGAGGACCGTTAACTGTTAGATATTGTACCGAAATATTCAACATTTTTATCGAAATACCATTAACGGACCTTGTCCTTGGTACTAAAAACATAATACAAGATGCGGGTGCCCTTCCAGTTTATCGATTTGTATGATTACTGCCTCGTAATAAGGTTCAAAATAGAATCAATGTCGGCGAAACGACAAATAACATAAAAATTGAAGAATCATGAGTAAAATTTACTAACAATGAAGAAGATAAATAATTAGGCGCTGTTTTACGATCTAAAACAGTGGTCGCTAGACATGAGATACCAACGCAATGAATTTTATGTAAAAGGAAAAAGTATTCCAAGCGAGAGAGATCACGAGAAACTCAAGCTGCAAAAAATACCGCAGATTACTCATAAAAAGTCTAGCTCTGCGTCGACCTACATCATTTTAACGTTTTAAGTAATAAAACAGACAATTTACTACTTACTTAAAAAGCTAACGAACAAAACAATATGAAGGGTGAGCAAAGTGTTTTGTCTGAGATATACGAGCTGTATTCTCGTTTAATGAATGTGACTCCAAACCACTAGAAATTAATTGCAAAGTGTACAAATGCATTTAAATGCACCGGTAGTCTGATCTGATCGAATAAAAATCTGATTTCAACAACAGGTGACTCAAAATTAGTAATTCAATTTCTCAAATTCACAGTAGCCAATAGAGCGTAACATACTCGTAGCTCCTTAATTATCATTTCAGCATTTTGTTTTCGCCAACTCAAACAAGATTACATAAATCTTTCGACGACGAAGTGTCTAGTTTACTCAACCTTAATATTAGTTATCTTTCATGGAAGTAATAATTCTGGGTGACGAGTTTTGGACGGCTGCCATTCTTGCACAACCCAATGAATCACAGAAAACGTCAGATATTGAAACTTATGATAAAAACTCAGTTGCAAAGGTGAATTGGGCAATTTGAAAAGATTGCGAGTTAGATAAGTAAAAAACGTAAAACCTTAGCAGTGGAGTCACGTTTAAAAGCGAAGCGAAGCGCAACAAGTGGCAAGAAAACTTAGATGTTTTGAGTTAACCTAGTCGGTGGAAGTAATGACATCGAAATTGATTTACAAGTAAACGAAGTTGATAGATTTACAAGAGTCAGTTTTAAATAAAATAAAAATGAAAAAAAGAACTAATTAGATATGTAAAGCCCCTATAAACTAACAGAATCCTCACGAGAGATGAAATGGTGACGATTAATTGGTGTTTATTTGTGGAGGCAGATATTTATTGAGAGCTGCGAGTATGAATCGTTTGGGGTTAATCAGACATTAAGCTTTACACATACAGATAATGCAGATATCTGAAGGCACAATAGAAATAAATAACGAAGGTAAGATATTAATATGTGGGAATTACTCAAATCAGAAACATAAGAGGTTCATGTTAGGGTTGCACGCTTTGTCTGATTCAGTGAATTCAGGGAGTATACAAAGTACCTATTGCACAAAGAACCTAAGTCGTAAACATTGTGTGTGCAATTGTGCATGTCTGTTGTAGAGAAATATGTATAATAATAAACCAGCTACAAGGTGCACCCAGGATCCGATTAACCTCGAGACAGAAAGTTACCGGTAGAACGGTCAAGGTGATACGTCTTGTAAATAAATTGATTTTACTGCAGCCAATATGAATGAACTCATGCAAATATTTGCGATAGCAAAGCCTGATAGAATAGATAAGCTGATATTCGCTTCTGATGATAGCGAAGACAATAAGGTTAAAACGAGTGTGATGAATCAACAACCATCGGCCGTAAAAGGAACGCAGATGCTCCGAAATTCGCCCGAGAAAGGCACCCGCATACAAGCCAGGATAACTGCAGCCAAACTGCACTGCAAACAGGTTTTGGACTTCAGAACACTATTATTATTAAAGGCTCGTGCCAATCGGCCAAAGGGAGGAAACGTGCTCGACAAAGGCATAAAAAACCGTAAGACAATTTCAGCAAAGTTATATACCAAAAGAACATGAACGCGTTATAAAATCCACACGCCGTTATTTCAGTCTTCATGCAGGTAATTCCATGCGTCACATCACATCCATTAATAAGGCACTTTGTTATTTGTTAGACTATAGTATAAAAATAATTCGATATGTTGGTACGGACGGTGTGCGTGAGTCGGCCGCGCGCGGTGCCGGCGACTTGCAAACTGTTCCGTTCCGTTTCAAACTAAACATCAACGGCCGCGCGGCAGGCGCCCTACCTCTCTGTCTCCCTCACTGAGGAACCACTCCAATCCACAGACAGAGACGAACACAATTCGGCCGTTGTACTTCTTATCGCAGGATAAACTTAACGCGACGTGAATAGTTTCCGAACATTAGCCAGAGAGGAATGGAGCGATTAGTTTTTTTGTGTATTTGGCAGGACTTTTTCTTCGACGGTTCAACTTCTATTTTTGCTATCGATGAGCGCTGTAGCGGGACGAGACAACTTTGTTTGGAAAGGAAGTGGTGTGATGATTGAGCCAGATTTCTCAGAAGCCTAGTTATAATTAACTATCCCGAAGATAGATGTGGTAACAGGCTCTTGAGCTCAAGGTTAGAGATGATATCATACTGTTGATTAACTTTAAGCTTCGGCTAAAGTTTTTAAATGATGAATGACACATCAAATATAAAATGTAATTAATTCGTCAAGAGCATTACAATTCGCATATGAAATAACTAGAACAGAACTTAATATACATATATTATTTACTATATGAGCCTAAAACCGTCTGCACGAATTTGATAAAGTGGCTTTCAGAAGTGCCGTCCTCATTTTCACGGTTGTTATCTAAAAAGATCGCTATCGATCAAATAATGTCACGAAGAGAACTGACATCAACACACTTGAAACACCAAATAATATCTTACGAAATGCTAGTTGAAAATAATTATATCATCAAATAAGAAGTGACAAGTAAAAGATATCATCGACAGACGAAAAGTTAAAACGGTTGTCTAGGAAGCTTGCGTAACAGAAGTAACAGTCAACGATAATATTCTGGTGTTAGTTTTGGCAGTTCCTGTCATCGATTAATAAATCGAGATCGATATAAAGCAAACAAAATAATAGCAAATGAACGCTCGATCGGAAATGCGTTTTGTGCAATAAAAGCAAAAGGGGCAGGAAGTAGACATTGATATCGACCCAAAACTAATTGAATTTTAGAAATACAATAACGTTTATAAAACCTGGTTTAGATTACAATGATGTAATGGAATCACAAATTAGATTTTATGTGGGTCAGGCAAAATAGATGTAGGTTCTACTTCTAACGTAATAGAAAGATGAAGTAGCTGCCTACATAAGATAGGTAGGTACAGCTATATAAAATGTAACAACAAGTTATTACCTATATCTCTGTTCATTAACAAGGTAATAAAGACTTGCTTTCTTTACTTAATTAAATAATGTATCATCGACATCAAAGTAGTCCACTTTAGGATTGTGCATACCTAAGCCTCCCCGACTACTTCCAGGAACGATACTGAGCCATCTCCGTCAGATTTTGTTTCTTTACATGATATAGACCATTCTTTGGCTTCAATCTCACCTGATGGTAAGCGACGATGTAGCTGACGATGGAGCATAATGGTTGAGAAGACACCCATTCACTCTTGCCGTCTTGCCTTGAAGAATTCCAGATTGTAGTGGTCAGGAAAAACCGCCGACGGCAATGAGTTCCATTCCCTGGAGGTTCGCATAATGATGGTGGAGCTAAAACGCTTAGTACAAATGGGTGGTATGCTTACCAGGTATGGATGGTACTGAGCCGTGCGTCTGCCAGTTCTATGGTGGAAGGGAGGTGGTGGTATGAGATCATTCAGTTCCTGACTACACTACACTCCCCGCGTTCTATACAATGTCGTCAGCCCATAGGGTTATGGCGTTTATGCTTCATCTTCCTGTTCGTGGTTGCCATTTGTACAAAGATTTTAATCAGTTGTATTTCATAACATATTTGAAGGTAAGACCAGTAGCTGATCATCATCAGATTGAACGATATGCAAAGCTCTTTTAACAAGATTGTCAGACTTGTTCAGTGTGATTCAACTTTCTGAAAAAGCGAGTAAAACATTGCACAAGCGGCAAGCACGACGGATGCCGGTGGTGTATTTAACCCCACGACTATTTATTTAACATTTCATAATTTTTTTAAAGAATATAACACCTTTTGAAAAATGTTCTGTTCAAATATTTCAGGTATGGGGATAAAAAGCAACCCTGTGCCTGGGGTTGACTCGCGAGCGCAGCGAGAGTTCGAGCCCGGTTTTTCAATAAATATGCTCCATACGCACCAAATAATAAACTGCTCGTACTGTATACCGTAACGTGTGCAAACAAGAGCACTTCCTCCATGATGGAATTTGGATCAAGATCTTCAAAAGCTTCCGAACTTTCACTCGGCCCTGTGCTTGTCAATAGGGCCTCATTTGAAGCGTGATGAACTGGCCCAGTTGTCAGTGACCCTTGCTATTGCATTAAACTAGAACATCACGCTGAGCGACTTGGTTTTAGCAACATGGCATTCGTTTCGACAAAGCCCTTTTAGTGAAGGTGAAATTCTCAGGTAAGATAAAAGGATTAAATTGAAAATGATAAGTGCTATGATGTTTTATGTGAGTACCTGAACTTATAAGATCTCAGAAGAGAAAGAAAGAAAGAAAACGAAAAGATATTTATGGGAATAGGACATCACTACTGCAACGAGATCATCACTAGTCGGGGAATAGAAAGATGGTGTCTTAATTCATGGATTATTGTTTTCCGTGTTTATAAAGATATTCAATGGGTAGTTTCCACCTCATTACTACCTAGGTACCTTGGGATATCTAGGTTAGACATAATATTATTGAAAAGCAATTTAAAATATCCATTATGTAATTATTTATTTATATTATTGCATGTGGTATAACTTTTTTCATACATACTTCTTACCTGTCAAGATTTTTTAAGTTCAAGTTAGTTTTATTCATCTTTTGACATTTAAAATGTTCTTAGACTAGTCACACTGGATTCATTTTGATTATACTTCGACTATTTTTATTCTGGTTTCTTACGTTTTCCTTCAACAAAACTCAAATCGCAATCAGTTTACGTGGGTCAGTTAAAAGCCGACAGAAACTTGGACAAAGCTTAAATCGAAAACTTTGCTGCTATTGTTTTAAATCGAAAGAATAAACGAGATAGACATTCCGAAATCACTTGTTGAGCAACAACCAAGGAAGCTAGTCACAATGCCCAATTCCGAATTAGACAGTAATTGAGCGTAAACACAACACTTGCCTTGCCTCAATTCGGTTCACGGAACACCTAGCTGCACCTCCTGCTTTTAAAACCTGGCGACCGTCACATGACGGTCGCCAGGTATGAAGGAATATTCCTTCAGTCATAACATACTACGCGCACTTGGAATCTTTTCATCACATTGGTTTGAAAGAACCAGGGATACGATCAAAAGAAGAACACCGATGAGAACCATCAATGATTGATTGGTACGCAAAAACCGAGATGGTGTCTGTCTTAGGTATGTTAGGGCTTAGTAACTTAGGGTGCCTATGCTAGTCCAATACAACCTTACAATCACATACCCAGACGGGTAACAGGTATCTGTGTTCTCCAAAAAGTGTTTTTTCTCGGTGGGTTTCGAATAAATCTACCTTTTGTCCTGGTTACCTCAGTTTTTGTACCGTGGCATTGTAAAACTCGAACATCGCTATTATGTAGTGTTGGACGTTCGTATCTACTGCTGGCTTTTTGTGAGTTTTGTAAATATTTGTTCGTTGTTGATATATTTTCAAATGATTTTATAATTCTGTGCCTCCTGTGATAGGTGATACAAGTCAAAAATTGAGATTTTACAGGAGAGCAAAAACAAGGTTTAAAAAATTCTAGTTCATTGACTAAGTAGGCTAAGTTACACTTAAGTACTTTCTTTTGTAGATAAATATATTCACTTTCATTGTGCATTATAATTTTCGGGGTAAATATTATAGTTTTGAAGTAATTTATTAAAAACCTGTGAGATGTACCTTTAATCATTTATAAATATGTCAAAATAACGTGTTAAATGATACAAGTTCAGTTAAATCATGTTGCACCTATAATATTAATTAAATGTGGTCTTTGTGTAAACAGATATACAAGAAGTGAAACAATTGAATAACTCGTCAGAATATGTTTCAAACACAATGTTGCTCAAACAAATGATAAAAATACTACCCCAAAGATTAGATTGATTTACTTCTCAGTGCCTTATTTTGATAATTTACTTGAATTGTATCAGTTAGCTAAAATTCTAGCCTTTTTATAGATGTGTTAAATGATACAAGTCAAGTTAAACCCTTCATTAAAATACCAATTCATTGTGTAAATGAATACAAGTATTAGAAAAATAATTAAGGTGTATAAAACTTTTTCAAAATTATGAATTTACTTGTAAATAAGGCACAGATATATCAAAATTATAAACAGAAGTAAATTGAGATCTTTTTAAATGCAACAAGCTGTGAACTTGACTACTAAAAAATGGCAGAGATCAATTTAACGCAGGTATCACAATAAGCAATGTAAACCTACTCAGTACAAAACATAAGATCACAACCACTGTGTGACTCCTAAAAAATCAATCATAACAAAATTATAAAACACACACTTGCACTTTAAACACATTAAAGGCAATTCTAATCTATAAGATGGGCAAATCGTCGAAAAAATTAAAGAGAATAAAAAAGTACGTATGTCCTGAAAAATATACTGATCAGTAGATGGACTAAAGCTATATTATAACATAGTTTGAACAATGAGATAAAATAGCAAAATCCTTATAGTAGATCTTAAAATTACTCATACTCAGAATCATCATCATTGTCCGGAGCAGAGTCTTTGACATCATTTTTGTGGCACAGACTTCTGTGCTTTATTTATGAGAGCGCTCATAATACTCATAAATAAAGCACAGTAAATCTATTAGATCCTTCTACTTTTGGATTGAAATTATAATCTTGAAGTGGTAGGCTTTCAGTACTTACTTATTTATTGTTATCATATCGCAAGCTTTATCCCGCTTAGAACAATCTATTTTCATGTACTCAACATTCTTGAATAATTTTTGAAACATAAACGGGAAATATGTTTTCTTTGACATAGGTACAAAAAAGATCAAACATTGCACCACAGAAACTTTTCATTGTCTGTATTGGTTTTTGTAACAATATAGCATTGTTTAAAAAAAAATGAAACATAAAAACATATCATGAGTAATCTCGATAACAGTAAATTTTGCAACTGTCCGCACTAGCTGGTACCAATCTCTTGGCAAGTGAATATAATACTTGTGTGCTTCTTCTTACCCTCAGTTTTTCTTTCAACTAACTCTTGGTGTTTGTCAGCCTCCATGTGAGTATGACGGTCATACTTAATCGTAAATTTGTCGTACCCACTAGAAATGTGTATGGTGAGTATGGTCAAATTGAAGGTCCAAAAGTTGTCACTTGTATGCGTCGATCTATGGCGAGTTCAGACGTGAATAATTTCCCTCAAGGCTGCTGCGACACTAACGCCCGTGCATCTTCGCTAAAGATATATGAATAACGGCTTAACTTTTTTGCTAACTTTATGCTTAAGCTTATTTTTATAAGCGACTTTTGTAAATTGCTTCTAAACTTATCTGCTTTTTTAACTAACAAAACTTTTAACTTTTTATCAGCAGTAGGTAATTTGGTTTGGTCATCAACTTTTTGATTGTGCAACCAGTATGCTTGGTTACTGTGATAAAAATAAGGTTAAATTTCGTGAAAATCACTAAACGAAAAGTGGTTGTCTTTGTAAGTTTGTTTATCAGCTTAACTTAAACAGTCTGTTTAATTAACTGCTATTCGTTTAAACACCCATCTATATCTCCAACCCCGCATCACTTTGTCATGTGAGCACTTGTATCATTTAGCACATCTTTTTATAAATAAAAATATGATGATTTGGTTTGAGGTTTAGATACTACTCATATTATATTAACTCACAGTTAAAAATGTATTTGTGTAGAATGATGTAAGTCGAGATATATCACTTATCACATTAGTTAGACACACATTTAGATTTGGATTTGTAGGTACATGTTGAATTGTACCCTAATCAGTATTGAAAAAAATCGGTTCAAAATGATATGACTCTACCTATATCGAAATTCACGATACATATCCTGAAAAAATAATTGTGCAAATGAATATAATCGCTCTTATACCACGAAGCACGAAAAACAATGCGTGGAGCCATTACTTAACGGGGTTACAACTTGACATATATCTATATTCACAATTTTTTTGCCAAAATCCTGTCAGTTATATCACTTTGCACCAAATTATCTCCGAACCTATAGCAGATAGAAGCACGTGAGTTAGACCCAAAAATTCTACAATTTTTTCTGATCCTTTCTATGTAAAAATCTCAAAAAGGGTACAACTCGAGATACATCACTCATCACAGGAGGCACAGAATTATATCCATAATGTCAAAAGTTTAGTTTAGTTTATTTACACAATTACTGGCAGTTTATTTGTATGTTTTTGGTAAAATTGTACTTTAGATACATAATTTTAGGTGATTTACTCCTTGTAGGTACTTTTAACCTGGTAGCATTTACATTGTTGTACGGTTTTGGTTAACTATTTATAACTTACCTACCTAGTTGTGAGCGTGCGTCGATACCTTTCTGTTTTAGGAGCTTGCTGTGACAAACTGACTGAGTAGGTACATCACTATCGGATCTGCGCATCTTTTTCTACCCGCAATGTTTGGTTATTTTTGCACCTGTAAATATCTTGTTTTTTGTTCATGTTACGTGTGTATTCTATTGAACTAGATTAAAAGAAAATGTTTTGTAGTAAGAAATTGAAGTATGATACTTTATTGGGAAAAGGTAGCAGCCGTAACACAGGTTCTACCTAGCACGGCTGCTAAAGTACATAGATTTAATTGTCACAAGTAGGTAGGTACTTAATACACCTTTTTAAGTTTAGCATGTTGTTTAGTTATTATGAATACGGTATTATGTATCTAGCTACTAAGTACACCTGAATAAATAAGCTTTTTACTTTACTTTACTTTAATCATAGTTTTAAAGTCTCCTCATTAAAGGAAAATCTTACTACCTTTTTGAAGCTCTGTCTCCATTTAAGCACAGTAAGCTTATTCTGAGTTTTTCTCGATCAGTTCGTACAATTAGGTTCACCTTTGTGTCTCTCTCATTCGTATGGAAAAATTATGAGACAACACCAATACAATAGATCGAAACGATTTGTTATCTCATCATTTTTCGGTACAAAAGAGAGACACATTGGCGTCGTTGTGACGGCCAACGCTTTTTAGAATACCTAGGTCCAGTCTATCTATGGTTCGTTTCACACAATACAAATTACGATACCTGCCTCTAGGGTTTGCCTTTCTTGATTATGGAGTGTTGAGAATTTCCTATGACATAGATAACTTATTTGCAACACTATTCTCAAACTCCGAATTCGAATTTATCAGGTTTCAAACCGACTTTTAATAAAACAGGAGGAGGTTCTCAATTCTGTTGTATTTTAATGAATGCTTTAGACGGTTTAAAACTACCGTTTCTACCAAGGTGACCTTGGTAGAACGCTTCTGTCTACACGGTTAAAAACCAACCCCCAAACTATGCCGGGTGCGCTTTTCTACCAAGGGCGTTTAAAGGTCATGCGAAGTTTGGTTTGAAAACACCGTCTACACGGTTTAAAACTTTTGTTTCAAACCGTGTAGCACGGCAGTACGTCTTTAAAATTGCTTCCATAGGGAAGCAATTAATAAAACGAATGATCGGGAGATACACTTTTGTGTTACAGCTACATATCTTTAATCTCCATCCAAATTTCAATGACACCACTGGATAGCTACATAAATAGAAAGTTATATACAAAAAGGGTTATTTCGGTTACTTAGCTCTTAACATCGCATTAACATTTTACAAGTTCTATTTAGATTATTCCAAAAGCACGATGGGTTGACGACATCGTAAAGGTCGCAGGAAACACCTGGACAAGAGACGCACAGGACAGAGGAGACTGCCAGAAAATGAAGGAGGCATATACCCAGGTGATACCGGGCTGAGATGATGATAATGATGAGTTTATCCTCTTTTCTCATTACTTTTTTACATTGGTTTTATTACTTTTTCTCAGCGTACATAATATTGCTATCTTCCTATCGGTTCTCATAGATTTCACACAATATCGTAACTGCCTCGGGGCGCTATCATTCTTGTACTTGTACAGACCGATAGAAAACGCAAGAATTGATTGTAGATCGGCCATGGATTTGCATGTTTATGAAATCAATTCCTTTTCTGTGATCTGAATTTACTATTGCACTGATTTATTGTGATGTCATTGTTTTGTATTTTATTTTTTAAGAATGTCTAATACATTCGAAGGCTTAATTTACATCGCCGCGGAATGGAACGGAAGCGACGAAATTGTATATAGCATAATGAACTATATTATCAATTATATATATATGTATAACACACAAATTAAATACGAGCCTAATTCTCGAGAAACCCCGCGCATTCTCTTTTTTTTATTTTTTTGGCTTATGTTTTATGCAAAAAAGTCACTTCCATTCCGCGGCGGTGTAAATTTACAACGCCGCGGAATGGAAGTGGCTTTTAATGACTAAGTCTAGACTTAGGCTTAATTTTAGGTCAAGTTAAATATTTCATTTATTCATAGTATTTTATGTTAAAGAAGATGTTAAATATATAAATGTCCAATATATTCTAATTATATTTAAGCGTGAAAAACTACTTCTAGTGGTACTTAGAGCAAGTTTTAAATTGTGTTTAAATCATGTTTTTTTCTAAAAGTATTTATAGCAGTACTTTATATAGTAGATAGCAATTTTGTGTAGTTAAATACATTATTACACTGTAAAGACATTATAAACTGAATAAAAATAAATTTCGTTATTTTAATTAAAAAACCATACTTTTAGTTCTCGATAAGATCTCTACACCTAATAATAAGATCATTAATATAGTACGTGGGAGCGATGTGTGTGGGAAGATCTTGCAACACTGCAGATGCGCTTGCGCAGCTGGACCGGGGTCCTATTCTTGTTTGATAGAGATATTGAATGTGAGATTATCGAGAAGTTTTCTCAAAAACGAATTAGCACTTTTCACTTTTTAACCGACTTTCAGAGCCGGATGCCTTGGGTCCATGACGCGATTGACACGGGGCCGGCCATTAAAACGTTGGTGGGAAGATATTGACACCTCTGAGAGGAGATGGTGGGAGGAAGCTCGAGAGAGAGATAAGTGGAAGTCTTTGGGACCTTTGCTCAGCATCAGTGGGACAAAATAGGTTAAATAAAAAAACCGACTTCAAGTAGAAAAGGAGGATGTTCTAAAATTGTAAGGTTGTATTTTTATGAGTGTTGTCGTATAAATTTGTATATGATTTTTTTATCTGAAAGGTAATACATACTTCCAGATTGATCCCATAGAAATGTTATCAAAATCGGACCAGCAGTTTGGCCATGAAGTCGGGTTCTCAAGTTTTTTTTACTTGACTTGTTAAACTTGATAAAGCTCGATAGGCCCCCTGAGCTAACTTATGGATCAATATGAGAATAGTACCTACTCAGATGACTGAGTAGGTACTATTCTCAGTAAGTTTAATACAAATATATTTCTAAACACTACCTTTTAGGGCCTCTTCGTAGTTAGTTGAGTAGATTTGCGAGGTATTGTGTGGGCCCTTTGTTGCAATTTGCAAATAATTTATTAGGAATTAAAGCAATGTCCTTATCTGAACTCTGTTTTCTACCTGTAATACCTACAGGTGGAAAACAGAGTTCATTATAAAATTTTCTAGTTTCTTATAAAATGTAGTTTTTATTTTTTCTTTTTAATTAGGTATTTCATGTTGTTTAGTAATAGTTTTTGTAAATAATGTATATTCTGTTGTAAATAAAATATATTTTACCTTATAGGGTAATTTTCCTATGCTTTTATAAGCTATGGCGATAGGCTTGTTGCTTCATAGATCTTAGATTTCAACATCTACGTATTAGGGATTTGAATGTGTCTTTGAATGCTCCCATGAAATTTTAAGATCTTGAAAGGTTAATTTAAATACATTAAAACTCATTTGTGAAGTGATAACTTTTTTATACACCTAGCTGCTAGAATAAGCCTACCTGATGTTAAGTGGTAATCGCCTATAACGAAGCATTGCCTCGTAGGTCACGCACGTAAGGAAAGAAAAGTACACTACGATGCACTGTTCTGCATCCATTGACTTAGGGAATGTTCAGCCTCACGTGCCATTCATTTCACCGGCACCCACACTCTTGAACCTGAAACACAGCAATGCTGCTTCACGGCTGAAAAAGGCATGGCGTGTGCAAAACTATATGCTGAAACTGATCGTCTGAACCTTTTGCATTCAGGTATCTTTTATCCACTAACCCAGAACTCAGCGGCCAAAGCCAGGCAATTATCAGACCGAAAAATTCACTAGAATTCTCCCGAGCCAAATTACATTTAATTTTGAAATTTGAATAAACTATCCAGCTACTTTTAATAATGAATGACATGCTTCCTCTTTTTGGGCGTCTGCCCAAAAATAATTAGAACCAGTTGACGACAACTCTTTTTCATGAACTGGCGAGTGACTTAGAGAAAAGATTAATCACAATGTGTAATACCCCTAACACCGGTGGTCTAGTGTGAGCGACCCTTTATTCTCCTCGTGCGTGAGTTTAAATACAGTCGTGTCTATGATTTTTTTCTGTTCGAAAAAATATGTGCCAATGCCAGTGCAATCGGTGAGGAAAACATCGTGCCAGTTAGGTTTTTTTTACAATTTTTGTAAAAGAAAAGAGCTTTTTATTTTGCTCAGAATCATTCTTTCTGCTAACAGTTTCTACACAGTATTTTTTTATTTTATTTGTTGACGTTTTATTGTAATTATTATTTGACTAGTTCAACCTTTTTGTGTACTATATGTTGTAGTGTCTAATAACATAATTTCATTTTTTTTCATATAGGTACAACTAGTGGATGGCCACCTAATGTGAAGTGGTAACCATCGCCTATAACAAAGCATTGCCTCATAGGTCACGCACATCAGGAACGTGCCCTACGATGTACTTCCCTGCGTCCATCAACTTGAGGCATACAGATGTTCAGCCTCACGCCAGTAATTTCACTGGCACCCACACCATTCAAATACATTCTAATTTAATTGTCAATGAATAAATGAAATAACAGTGGACTTCTTCAGGCTGATAATGAACTGTCATCTATGCTATGGGCCATATTCTCCGGACCATTGCACCATTACCCTTGAGGCATACAGATGTTCAGCCTCACGTGCCAGTAATTTCACTGGCACCCACACCCTTCATATACATTCTAATTTAATTGTTTATGAATAAATGAAATAACAGTGGACTTCTTCAGGCTGATAATGAACTGTCATCTATGGGCCATATTTTCCGGACCATTGCACCATTACCGAATTGATAGGAAGCCAGGTGTACATGCTGGCATCATTATAACGGTTTCAAGGGTGCTCAGCAGATCGGACCGGTGTCGTCACGGACCACAGAGCAGGCGATCGGCCGTGACCAGTGTGGTGGATGGTACATTAGCAGCTGGCTAGAACTATGATTTTGGCAGCACTGCCATCATGGTTTGACAGTTGACAGCAATTAACATGCTAACACAATGCAATTTTTTTGAACAAGGGTATATTTACCATGACAAACGGAACGGAACGGGATATTTCAGATTTGACGGTTAGTTATGTTTGCATGCAAACTAACCATCAATAAATGTTATAGGTCGGTGGGGATCGAACCCACGACCTACGGCTCCGAAGGCAGAGCTACTATATACCAACTGAGCTGAGAGTCCAGTCTCAGCTCAGTTGGTTAGTCAGTCAGTCATTGTGCAGACGAAACTGGTCAGTTATGTTTGAACCATTGTTTGATAGGGAAAACAAACAACAGCTAGAACGAAAAGTTACTGCAGATTGATTTTGCTTGTCGTTATATAAATAAGGTTAATTCAACACCCTTTTATACCAATTTGATTACTTACCTTTTCGCATATATATATACAAACGTAAACTTCAGAAACGGGAAACTTACCTGAAACAATAAAAAACATTTTGATGAATAAAAAAATCGGCAATACTTCTTTTCATTATATGGTTTTCACCAACGGACGGTGATTTATGAGAAAGATTTTTAAATGCTTATGTAGAAAATGGCACCACACAGGAACTTAACTGCTGTATTTATTTTGTAAAAGCGTCACACAAAATCAAACGGTAAGAAACCAAGCCGTAGTTTGTTGCCAGTTTTTCTATTCGTGGAACCCTAGCTCTACGACATTTCAAACTGATCCTTGTGATACAAATGAGTAAAAAAAATGGAGAAATGCGCCTGCTTTCTATAAAGGGTAAAATAATATCACGATGGTTGTTTATATCACTGTTTTGTTTGCGTCGTGGGGTTTTTCGGTCTGTTTTGGTCTTCGTTGTACTATATAACCTAGATACAGCGTTGTTTAAAACACGCCGCGAAAAAAATGCCACGAGTTTACTATGCTCTCTATCGAAAGAAATCTTATTTACCGAAAGAATCACTCCTTCTGAATCCTTACTATTACGGTGGGTGTTTTCACAGTTCCCAAAAGCAGTCGGAAACATTTTAACAAGGCCACACGTTGGCTGCTGTTGGACGTTCTAAACTCAAAAAAAATTTTGCTCTTATTTCTCTGACGTTTTAAGTCCAGGACGTTAAATCTAGGTCTAATATATCAATGGATACTTATTGTTACTTTCCAAAAGTGTGCAATACAACTGGTAGATCTTAGGTCAGTGATCACCTCACCTTTCCACCATCAATACATCTTGTTCTCACAGGTCATAAATCCTGATCACTTCCTACGAACTACGGATTACATAAGCCATAGATTATTGATATAACATCGCACGGAATCGATGGTGTTATCCATCACGAATCCTCAGTACAATGAGATATTATTTCAGCTAGGGTTGTGTGAAAGAAAATGTAAATAGTCCGACAAATATAAAACGTCATTGCAGTGCATTTTGGAAGACAAAGTCAAAAAATTGTGTATTCAATTGTATCACTCATATCACCTTGAAACTTATTGAAGCTAAGAGTGCCTAGTTGCCAGTTCCACACGATTAAGCCTAAAAGAACAGGCAACAAACTAAAGCATGGTTCCTGTCCGTAAGTTTGATCTTGTTCCTAGCTAGCTAGCTTTGAGACGTTTCAAAGTGATCCTTGTGATTTAATTGAATGATTGAGTCATAAGGATCACTTTGAACGTCTCAAAGCTAGCCAGTGCCTACCTAGCTAGGAACAGGAACAAAATACCATTTGACTATCAACATTGGTTACAAGGGGCGATTAAATCCTTGCACACATCTAAGCGATCTGCGATGGCGATCAGTGAATATTTGATAGCGTTTCAATGATCGTCATCTCCATCTCCTAGATGTGCGCAGGCCTTGAAGGCTTTTTTTCCTTCCCTTACATTACTGATACTTAAACATTTTTGAAGCCGACCGATTGTATCACCACCAGAAGCTATAAATTGTGTTCCCAACATAGAGATTCGAAGTCGCACAAAGGTCAAAGATGTTGGGAATCCACATAAATAAAGGAAGTAAAACAAAGCTGGGCAGGACACTAGGCAAGGCGAGGTGATGAACGGCGTCCAAGAACTGGGTATAGAAGCGTCGGTCGTCCTGCGTTAAGATGGCAGAGGCAAGAGGCAGACGATGTGGCGAACATCGCGGGCAAGACCTGGATGTGATTAGCTCAGAACAGTCAACAGTGGCACATACTGTGGCCTATACCCAGCAGAGGATGAAGCCGAGATGATGACGATGATGATGATGATGAAACTAAAAACTGTAAAAGCCTTCTGTGGAAGTTAAAATACCGGAAAACAAACAGTCAACCCTGTGCTCAAGATATTATTCATACGTTATTTATCGCTATGAGGTCGTTTCACTTGTCATATTATAGACTAGCATTTGCCTACGGCATTGGTTTCATTTATTCTCATTTGTTTATATTTTAAGGACAGTTGCTTATAGTAATTGAATTATTTAAATCTAGAACTAGAGAGAACTTAGAACACTGAATGGAAAGACATACTTGTATTATTGATAAAAAAGACAAAAAAATAAAAAGAAATCTCAAAATATGTTGGTATAAGTAGATGCAATATAAGATAAAAAAAAAACTATGTACCTATTTAAAATGTCTGCTTATAGTAGATTAGGAAACTTGGTCTACTAAACCTAAATGATGCTAATGATTTTATGATTATAACCAAATTAGTACCAATAACCCAACAGATAAGTGCTCAATACATATTCTCGAACCAAAGACATTGATTTAACTAGATACCGCAAGTTGTTCTTCTGTAATTTTCAATTTATTTAGGTTTCTCTTATTAGAAAAAAGAGGAGGGTATTTTTATGTAAACGTTAACGCTTACATCAAAATATCCTTTAGTGCTTAACGTAACCGAGTTTCGTGACCATTTTTTAGGGTTCCGTAGCCAAATGGCAAAAACGGAACCCTTATAGATTCGTCATGTCTGTCTGTCTGTCTGTCTGTCCGTCCGTATGTCACAGCCATTTTTCTCCGAAACCGTAAGAGCTAGATTGATGAAACTTGGCGAGTAGATGTATTCTGTGAACCGCATTAAGTTTTTTACATAAAAATAAAAAAAAAACTATAAATACTTGAAACTGAAACTCAAAATTTTTTTTTCATCGAACCCATACGTGTGGGGTATCTATGAATAGGTCTTCAAAAATGATGTTGAGGTTTCTAATATCGTTTTTTTCTAAACTGAATAGTTTGCGCGAGAGACACTTCCAAAGTGGAAAAAAGTTGGTCCCCCCCCCTCTAACTTCTAAAGTAAGAGAATGATAAAACTAAAAAAAATATATGTTGTACATTACTATGCAAACTTCCAACGATTTTTGGTTTGAACGAAATCTAGTCAGTAGTTTTTTTTTTATACGTCATAAACCGTAAACCGCAATTTACCTTTCGACGAACTACAAGAACCTTATTATGTTACATCAAGTAACATAATATAAAGGTTTTTGTAGTTCGCCGTGCTACGGAACCCTTCATGGGCGAGTCCGACTCGCACTTGGCTGCTTTTTTTTTAATGCAGATGGTAAACAAGTGGGTTTACCGCCAACCTGATGGTAAGCAGTCACTGTCGCCCATGTCGCCCAACAACACCAAGGTTGCTGTCGTTGTGTTGCCTACCCCGAAGGAACTTTTTTTACAATTTTCTTGAACCTATTTCTATGTTATGTTATATCCTATGTTATTATGTAGTTGAGGGCAAAGACCTCTGGTGGTAGCTCATTCGACAATTTATGGTTTTCCGGTATGGTGTTCCGTCGACGACTATAGAAAACTAAATTGGCTAAGCCCCCTGAATAAATAGGTTGATGGCGTTATTTTTTTAATGCCATAACTGTATATCTATGGTAACATACCAACACATACAGACACGTCTCGTTCGCCGTCACGTCGCGATGGCATTTTGCGGGTTTTCACGAAAACGTGCAGTTCACAGGCCATAGGTTAGTACTTGAGATGTATTGTGACGATAAGTATCGCTTTAACACGTCTGAAGACACTTTCAAACTGTACTTAAGAGACCGTCCTGCTCTGTCGGTTACATCGTCACTTCCCATCAGGTGAGATGGTAGCCAACGTCGAAAGACCAGCACTACCGTATGGAAACATATGGCGGTATTTATGCTGAGCTGTTGGCCCGTTCGCCACCACTAATTCAGTAACACTTCTTGTATCTTTCATTTTCTTTATTCCTCTCCATCCAAAGGTAGTCTGGAAGAGATCACTCTTAGCGATAAGGCCGCCCATTGTACCTTTATTTGTAATGTTTCTTTTAAATGTATTCTTTTGCGTACTTTACAGTATTAATCTATCTATCTATGTAAGTAATGTTTCTTTTAAATGTATTCTTTTGTGTACAATAAAATATTAATCTATCTATCTATGTCAGTTCTATTAGTTTTAATAGGTGTGTTGTATTTATTTTTCAACCCTTCATTGGATGGTGGTGGTTTAAATAAATTACTTTTTACTTTTTCTACTAACTACTTTTTATTTCTCTATATTTTTCTTAGTAAATAGTCACTCCGGCAAGGTGGGGCGACGATCTGCGAAATGTAGCTGGCAAGCACTGGAGGAGAAGAGCCGAAGACCGGGCTCAGTGGCACGTCTTGGGAGAGACCTACGTCCAGCAGTGGACTAATATAGGTTTATGATGATGATGATGATGATGATGAGTCACTATGATTGAGTGCATGCGACAGAGATGCGAATGTTGAGTTGAATTTTCAACCAGTTAAGCCCTCAATCTTCATTTGCAGAGGCAAATGGAGATTGAGGGCCCCTCCTTGACTGGCTGCGACTGCCGAGCTCAAACTCAGGTTAAGCATAAGCACATCTACCGACCTGTCCCTGGTGCCCGAATCTGCACAAGGGGCGATCTTGCCAACGCTACAGGCAATGCAGTAGAGGTAGCAAATATTACTTAAGAACCTGTCTAGTGTGTACCATTGATACGATAGAAGAAGAATTTTGAGATGGATGTGGGGGGTAGCACGAATGGATAAAATACGAAACGAGCACATTTAGAGGAAGTTAAAAAGAGGTCTGATGGGATATTAAACCGTGTCTAAAGATCAAACTCGTCGTTAGGCTATTTCTGTATTTGCTAGGTTTTGCAAGCGAATCCGCGGACGGATGCTTGTGAAGCCATAAAACCAAGAATGCAAATTGTGACAATACCGTCAAGAGAAACCCTACGTAAAGTCCCGGCAACACCTCGCTAAATCATGGGCGATAGGGCAACTTTCCACCGAGCAGGCTTGTGTCACTCAAAAATACACTTTTCATTACTCATACTCTGAAAGTAGGTCTGAAGTTGCTTGAGGGGCCTAATTGAAAGTAAAACTTTCAGCCCTAGGGAGAATCGCTTTCTACTGACAGCTGTCATGTTCAACCAAATTCCAACTTTTTATTCAGCAAGTAGGTTGGAAACCCATTACAACGGTAAGAAGTTTAAAAAGTCTAATTAGAGCGCAATGTAATATTTAAATTTAAATAACATAAAGATAGTATTAAATAAATAATATATCTTCTACTTGATTAGTGTATAGCTTCAACTATTTATTTAAAATAACATAGATTTATATTATGAAAATGAAAATAATGGCAGAATAACGCTGGCGAGCCTAAGCCGAAGGCCCGCCAGAGAAAAAGAAAAAAAAAACCGGGAAGGCGGCAATTCAATCTTCATTTTCACAAATTTTTGAATTTTTCTTTCATGTTTTTATTTTTACTTTCCTTGTATTCGTAATGAAAAGCACAGTGTTTACCTCGGGTGAAAGTCTTTTGAGTCCCTCAAGCTCCATTGGCGCCCTCGCTAACGCTCTGGCGCCAAACCCGTCTCGGGACTCAAAAAACGTGACTTTCAACACTCAGGTAACAATGTACTATTCAATACTTTGCCCAGACTTTATCCTCCAACTTTAGTGTTTCAGGAACTGGCATCTCTATAGGTTGTTATGGCCTATGCATATCATATAAGATTTTAACAGCTTGTGGGAACATACAGTACGCGCTGCCACCGACGTCTGCGTCGTGCGCGCGCGCAGCTCCACTGACGAGCGGCACCCGCCGCGGAATATTTATAGTTGCGCCGTCCTGCTCTAACTAGAGTGAGACGTCCCAAACGGATTCTTATTGGAGCTAGTAAAATTAGATGCTCCGTGAATGAGTGTTAATCTTAGTGAAAATATTGTAAATATTATAAGGATAGTTTTCTTAATAAATTATGTTCAGTTAGCAACTTGGCCTTTTACTTAGAATCCCAATAGGAACCCTCAGCTAGGAAAAGTGGTAGGAATCAGTAGTAGGTAGGCAGCGTAGGGCAGTCCATAGCGACCGCTGAATTGCATTACAACCGCACGCACCACCTCTAGGTTCATCTGTGCCCTTCGGCATATGTATAGGTATCTGTACCTCTACATGTTGGTGACCCCGACGTTTGAAGAACCGAAGAAATTCAAGAACAGAAGAACCGAAGACCGGAACACAGAAGAACCGAAGAACCGAAGACGCGCAATGGAAGACGCGAAGATTGCTGGAACGTCTGAGGCGAGCATCAGCGACGATCCCAGTCAAGTCACGGCTATTCAATTCGACGTGTTGTCTAAGCAACTGGAGAAGCTCACGTTGCAAGTTGTCGAATTACGCAACCGGGAGAGATCGCAGTATCAACGTCCCTTGCATTCACGTTCACGTTCCCGCTCAAGCTCTGCCAAGGAAATAAAAGAAGGAACAGGGCTGTGTAAATTCCACTTACGCTATGGTGATAGAGTGAAACGATGCGAATCACCGTGCGCCAACAGAAATTCAAAGTCGGATATAGAAAACACGCCAACCGTGGCCGAGGTCGGCGTTGTCCCCACAAGCAACCGTCTATGTGTCTACGATCGCAACACAAATCAACGTTTCCTCGTGGACACAGGTGCCGATATATCGGTCCTAGCCTGCACAACTGCACACAAGAAGAAGCAGATTTCAAGCGCCTACAATTTATATGCAGCAAATGGGACGCAGATTAAAACGTATGGCGAGAGCAGTTTGCAGTTGGATTTTGGGCTGAGGCGGAATTTTCGTTGGACATTTGTGGTAGCGGATGTGAAGACATCTATATTGGGAGCGGATTTCCTTCGTCACTTCAAGCTGTTGGTTGACCTACACCGCAAGAAGCTGATTGACCAGGTCACGGAATTATCCATCGACGCCGTACAGATTGCCACAAGCCAAGAGACCGTCTACGTCATAAGCGAGAATCATACGTACCACGACATTTTGAAGAAATATCCTGACGTACTACGCCCGATGTCACTGAAGACTCCATCAAAACACGACGTCGTGCACCACATTGAGACCACGGGTGCACCGCTTTATGCACGAGCGCGTCCATTGCCTCCTGACAAATATAAAGCCGCAAAAGCCGAGTTTGAGCGCCTGATGGAAATGGGAATTTGTCAGCCGTCGAAGAGTCCATGGGCGAGTCCGCTGCACGTTGTGAAGAAAAAAGATGGAAGTCTACGTTGCTGTGGAGATTACAGAAGACTGAATGCTGTTACGCAACCAGATCGGTACCCGATACCGCGAATTCAAGATTTTACGTATCATCTCCATGGCAAGAAAATATTTTCAAAGTTGGACTTGAAAATGGCGTATTATTGGATACCTATTGCGGCGGAGGACGCTCAGAAGAGTGCGATTATAACGCCATTTGGCCTTTTCGAGTTTCGCTGTATGACCTTCGGGCTTCGGAACGCCAGCCAGACATTCCAGCGCTTCATGCACGAGGTACTCCGAGGCATCACGGACTGTTTTGCATTCGTGGACGACATATTGTTATGCAGCGACACTGAAGATAAGCACAAGACTCTACTTCATGAAGTTTTGAGCCGCCTGGACCAGTATGGAGTTACACTCAACGTGGATAAATGCGAGTTTGCCAAGTCCAGGATCAACTTCCTGGGTTACGAAGTAACTGATGAAGGCATCAAACCAACGAGAGAGCGCACTGAAGTCATCTCAAGCTTTCCCCAGCCGAAAACCGTCTTAGAGCTACGTCGTTTCCTAGGAATGGTGAATTTTTACAGAGACTGTTTGCCACGTCAAGCCCAGTATCAGTGCGAGCTAAACAAGTACCTACATGACAGGAAGAAGAACGACAAGACGCCAATTGATTGGACGCCGGAAGCCGAAGTAGCGTTTCAGAAATGCCGCCAAAGCATCGTGGAAGCTACAACTTTAACGCATCCAGTATTGAACGCTCCACTCAACATCATGTCAGACGCATCGGATCACAGCATTGGCGCAGTGTTACAACAGCAAGTGGGGAAGACGTGGAAGCCGCTAGCATATTTTTCAAAAGCGATGAGCAGCACGCAGCGAAGATACAGCACGTACGATCGCGAGTTATTAGCTATGTACGCCGCTATCAAACATTTTCGTCGTCTCATCGAAGGATGTGAAGTCACAATACTCACGGATCACAAGCCGCTGTCTTTTGCTCTGTCACGACCGCCAAGCAGCAGTGACACACCGCGACGAGAAAGACAGCTACAATTCATCAGCCAGTTCTGCTCGAAGATTGTGTACGTAGAAGGAGAGAAGAATACTGTCGCAGACGCATTATCACGGATTGAAGAGATTCGATGTCCTTCCAACATGGACTACGACGCTCTATCTAGAGATCAAAGAAGCGACCAAGAATTGAAGCAACTCAAGCTACAACCGAATTTGAAGTTTATTGACGTCACTCTCCCCGGAATAGACCAGCCAATCACGTGCGAGCAGTCAACATCAACACTACGACCGTACCTACCTACGGCACATCGTCAAGCAGCTTTCAAAGCGCAACACGAGCTGTGTCATCCAGGCATACGGACTACAAGGAAGCAAGTCACATCAAAATTCTTTTGGCCTTCCATGAACAAGGACGTGACTTTGTGGACCCGGAACTGCCTTGGCTGTCAGAGAGCGAAGATCAATCGACACAGCGTCACGCCACTGGGAACGTTTCCCGCTTCTGAACGTTTTGAGCACGTTCACATCGACATCGTGGGACCACTCCGGCTATCGCAAGACTTCAGATACTGCGTGACGATGATCGACCGTTTCACCAAGTGGCCGGAAGCTGTACCAGTACGCGAGATAACAGCGGAAGTCGTTGCCCGAGCACTCTACGAGAATTGGATCGCAAGATTTGGTTGCCCTCTCCGGATATCTACGGACCAAGGAAGACAGTTCGAGTCGTCACTATTCAACGCACTGATGAAGAAATTTGGCATCACTAGAATACGGACCACACCATTCGATCCGCAGTCAAATGGTCAGATAGAGCGACTCCACCGCACGCTAAAGGCAGCACTCATGGCAAGAGGAGTAACTACGCAATGGAGTGAAGAGCTACCTACTGTTTTACTCGGACTACGGACAGCGCTACGTGAAGACAACAACTTCAGTCCAGCGCTACTTACATATGGATCGACTCTACGCATTCCTTCAGACTTCATTGCCCCATCAAGCTCGAAGATTGAAGATGCTGAGTTTGTACGACGCCTCACCGAAGCCATGGCGACACTAGCGCCAGTACAACGCCCTGCCACAACGACTGCAAGACCGTTCGTGCACAAAGATTTGGCGACATGTACGCATGTGTTCATCAGGAACGACACAGTGCGAGCGCCACTCACACCACCATACGACGGACCATTTCCCGTACTACAGAAGCACAGCAAATACTTCAAGATCCAGTTACCAAGGCGAGTTACAGTGGTATCGTTGGACAGACTCAAACCAGCATACATCTGTAACGAAGAAGCAAGTTCGACGCCAGTCAGCGAAGCTCCGGCTACAACGACACGGCCTGCAGCACCTCCGTACGTGACCAGATACGGCCGGACCGTCAAGAGATCCGTACGCTTCGCTTGATGGGGGGTACTGTGGGAACATACAGTACGCGCTGCCACCGACGTCTGCGTCGTGCGCGCGCGCAGCTCCACTGACGAGCGGCACCCGCCGCGGAATATTTATAGTTGCGCCGTCCTGCTCTAACTAGAGTGAGACGTCCCAAACGGATTCTTATTGGAGCTAGTAAAATTAGATGCTCCGTGAATGAGTGTTAATCTTAGTGAAAATATTGTAAATATTATAAGGATAGTTTTCTTAATAAATTATGTTCAGTTAGCAACTTGGCCTTTTACTTAGAATCCCAATAGGAACCCTCAGCTAGGAAAAGTGGTAGGAATCAGTAGTAGGTAGGCAGCGTAGGGCAGTCCATAGCGACCGCTGAATTGCATTACAACCGCACGCACCACCTCTAGGTTCATCTGTGCCCTTCGGCATATGTATAGGTATCTGTACCTCTACAAGCTTAAAATTTCTAACAAACTTTATGGTTACGCTTCATCATCATTTTTTTGTCCTTGTCACAATCTAAGTGGGGTCAGCACATCAGGTTTTCGTTCTCCACTCTCTTCTATTAACCGTCGTTTCAACAGTCATTCCTTTCTTACCCATGTCATCCTTTACACAATTCATCCATCTTTTCTTTGGCCTACCTCTATAACCATCCACATTCATATTTAGCACTCTTCTCGCTACGTGACTTTCTTCCCTTCGCATGACATGCCCGTACCATGCTAACTTATTGCTGCTCATCTTTTCAGTCACTGGCGCCACTTTCAAACTTTATACTTACGCTCATTTTACTATTTTAAGGACTTTTGTAAGTTTCTTTTCACTTATCTGCTTTTTTCAACTTACAAAACTTTTTTTCCTCACATTTCAATGGCAGATTATAATTTTATAACCCGAACTTGGTTATTATTTCCGAGTTTTTTAATGTTTATTCTGAGTGAAACAAAACGTCAATACGCTATTACCGTCGCTACGGCAATACAAGGTGCTTTGCTGAGAACACATGCATTGTACTCGTTTACCTAATCGAATCGAAAGTGCTAGCGACTGGTCTTTCGAGGCGGGAACCTAACGTAACTCGCGACCGGTCTGCGACATGTTTATATTGCTTTTTGACGCTTGTCGCGGATTGGTTGTGAGTTATGTAGTGCTATTTTGATGGACGTACGAGTATGGTAGTGCATCTTGATGACGTACGGGACGATCTTGACTCGTTTATGGAAGACTGGGCATGCACTGCACAGGACCGGGAAGAGTGGAAGGGGGTTAGGGAGGCCTTGCCCTGCATTGGGATGATGCTGGCTAAAAATAATGGTAGTGCATCGTAGGGCACATTCCTGGCGAACGGGGCCTACGAAACAATGCTTTGTTTTACTAAAACGTCTAGAAATGCAAACTGAAAAACGAATGTGTCAGCTTTTAGCTTTTAGATTAGTGGTACTCATAGAGATTCAATTTTTCAAAAGTTTATACGTATTTAATTTTTATTGCATGTATTTCGAAACAAGAAATATAGCTCATTAAAAATTCAATCAAAATTGCAAAATTTCTTATTTTAAAGTAATAATCACATTCAATACGTAATCGAGAAAGCAGTAGTTAAGTTAAAACTTTTGAACTACATGATAAAATCAAATACGATCGTATTTTGGATTAAAAACGTGGAAAACATAAAACGTGTGGTTTGAGAGTAATCGAATAAGTGCATATAAAATGCCAAAATAAAGATAGCATCGTCTGGCGACTTCCAAGATAAAAATATGTGGTAATAATCTTGATAATGCTTCATCGTTAAGTTTTATTGATGTACCAACACTATCAGGAATAATGCTGGAACTTCACATCGCTATTCGGGTTCGCGTATTCAGTTCACAGGTCACAAACCTCAGGGACGTGCCCTACGATATACTGCCCTGCGTTCACTTGCTCGCCGTAGGCACTAAGTAAAATGAGATGAGGCGAATTGTTATTCAAATTGCGATGGTTGGAGTTACCAACAACCAAGTCATTATTAAACCGCACTCCAATATTTAGAGTCACAAAATTTCAACATTGCTTTTGCGCAAAAAACGAGTGAACCTATGTGACTTTGACTTTAATATAAAAACAAACAATGAGATAACTAACGCTAACGAAAAATCAAATCAAAATTAAACCAAAAATTGTTTATTTGTGTCACATTTAAGCGAGACAATTAATACAAGAGAGAATAAAATGAACAGTGACAAAAGTTAACCGCCATTCAGCATAAATGCTGTAGTAGCAAGTGCTACTATAACGCTGGTCTTCCGTGACACCAGTGAGCGATACAACACAGCATCTTCGAGTCACCGTCGTCGTCGATACCATAATGCTGAAACAAATACTAAACATCTTAAGTGTGAAAAACAAGATTCACAACACCACAACAATAATCCTCTCTTTCGCAAACGATTCTAGATTACAATAAATTTGCATTTCCTATACAATTTCATGGCAGTTATCAACTTATGAAACGGCATTCCTTACGCAATTAAGATAAGTCTCAATACGAGAACTGGCAAATTAAAATAACGATCTTGAAGTCACGACGAGACAGCTAAGCCATAAAGATAATTTTACGTAAAGATTTGTTTTTATGATTCGATGGTGCCAAGATATAAGGAATTTCAGATGGGCAATCAGTCAGATTTTGATAGCAGAAAAAAATTGACGGAAACCCTCAAACGTTTTCTCTTTTTACAAAAACACAAACAATAAATATTGTATCCTTTATATTAGGATTAAAAACAGAGTATTTTCATTTTAAAATGAAACTATACAACAACCTATTCTTAGGTATCAAAGGCCTAAAATTTCAAATTCCTTGGACAATGTTATGAACAAGATTATCTACATTTTATATGTTTTATTCATATTTTTTTATGCAATGGCTTAGATCCAAGTTGTTAGTAAGTAGGTACTACACAGACTCACATACACAGTACCTACTTAAGACAAAATCGTAAACATAAATACCGTAAGTTTAAATAGCCATAGATAAGCATTGACGGAACATTAGGCACAGAGTATGCTAATGGCAACAAAACCAAGGGTGAAAGCCATAAAGCTAGGGTCACAGACTAAGTCATAGAGTAAATCCACATAGATGACAGTTATACAAATCGCACTGTTTCATCGGATCACAGTCGCAATTTACCTGGAAAGAGCACGCAAAAAGAATACGAAACAAGTATAATTATTATAAGTATAAAAAACTTGAGAAACCGACTTCATTGTCAAACGGCTAAACCGATTTTAATCAAATTTGTTTGGGACAATCTGGACGTAAGAATAACCTTCCAAATAAATAAAATATTTTCTAAATCGGTTCATAAATGACGGAGGCATGCAGTTACAAACATTAAAAAAACTATTTAAAAAAAAAATGCCAAAACCGATTTTAATAAAATTAAAATGGGACCAATCTGGAAGCAGTACCTTTCAGATAAAAAAATAATTTTTCAAATCGGCTCACAAATGACGAAGTTATGCGGTAACAAACATTAAAAAAACAAGCGAATTGAGAACCTCCTCCTTTTTGATTGGAAGTCGGTTAAAAATGCAAAGAAACATAAAGAGCTAGGTAGTTCTAAATACATGAAGATACCTACTGTCATTATGACACATCATTGACTAACACTGCAACTGCAGCTTGACGTAATTAACAGAAATGAAAACTCGCAAAAAGTTCTAGAACTATTAACTAGTAAAGGCGTTGTTTATTTTCTTCGATTTAACAAACATGACACTGGTTACTCAACGATATAAGGACAAGACCACCTGCCTATTCAAGTAAGCATAAATACTAACAGCATAGCATTTTTTTATGCATAGATAAACTGACCATAAACAAGAGTAATTTAGCTAGAAAACTTAAAAAACAAGATGGTTAGCCCATCAACTGCGCTGGCGCAATTTTGCGTCACATCTAAACAACCAATTATAACGGTAGTCCTCCTTGGCTGGCAGGGAAGCGTGGCAGTGACATATTATGCTGCGTTGATGTCACGGTTAGATTATAGAAAAAAAATGTTCGGAAATCCAGACTCGGTCAAGACAAACCGTTACTAGTATTTTGTTTTAGCTTACTATAAATGTCGCGGCCCAGAATTGCACATAATCGTGGTGGCACAACCTACGGCAAGTGGGCAGGCAGGCTAAAATCAGCAATGATTCAGCAGGGAGTCAAGTTCGGTGCAGTGCTACTGTTTATTCTATAGTTGGGTTGTGGATGATGATAATGATACTAGACGTGCCGTGATTCAAATTAATAAACGTTTGGAAAGTCAGTTTAACACTTTAGCTTATTCAAAAACCTAGTAGCTAGCTATTTCTTGAGTTCGATTAAAACGTCCAGTGAGTCCAACCAGACTTATCCAAAACTGCAAGATTCAACAGTTCAACTACAACGAAAATGTTTATGGTAATAACTGTCAAATCAACAACACACATGTTATTATCATTTATGGCACACACCATGTACAGGTACGACCTAATTACACACAGGTGGATGGGCATCGGTGTCAATGAAATTACCAGATAAAGTGGTGGGTGACTGGTTACCGGAAATGAAGTTGCGATGGAAACTGAAAGCGATGGTGATAATGATAACATACATGTTAGTTGTAATTTTGATAGCGGTGACCCAAAAAATGGAAGTAATAGAGCAAATAATGAGAATAGGAATGTTTTTATTTAAAAGACAAAGACAGTGTCAGTTGAAGGCTCCTAGCGCTAGTGTATGACGAGACGGCTAACTAATAATGGACACATTAATAGGTATGCAATGTCCACAGATTTCATGAGCTAAAAACGTGTTTGACTAAAATAACATGCAGGTGAAATCATTGGACATTATATCAATCGAATAAAATCAATTGTAACAAATCAACCATTATTCAAATTAAAACAAAACATGACCGGAACATCTTGTCGACAAAAAACGAATAAGTCGTAAAAGTGAATTAACAGGCGCGACAGGAAACGCACACAATGGCACCAACCGGATATTTGATCGAAAAGGGACCGACCTTGATCAATGGGACACACAAAGACATAAACCTACCGGCTTATTCCGAAATTATAAGTATAACATTGTATTTGATGAATTTAAAACACGCTTCAAACTTAAATCTTTCAAATAAATATTCGACAAAATATATTATGTAGGTCGATATAGGACAATCGCTACTAGTTGAGATTGTAGCAAAAAGCAGTCTATTATTATTATAAAAAAGAAAAATAACGAATAAAAACAAAACAAAATATTTTACTTATTTTTATAATTCAAGAAATAGTTGGCAACATGGCAACTAAGACAAGACTTCTTTGTGTGAATTGCACTATTTTTTTTTTAAGAGTTAAGTATGATTTGACTAGAATTTATTCAATTCGTTATATTCTTGTAGCTCAGATACAATGTTTATTAACATCGTGCTGCTATTATCGAGGTTCGGACAATACTTCTCTGCCATTTAAGAGATCAAAAGCGAGAGCTGAATTATCTTCGAACGTGCAATTATTATTATCCTTTGCTCGTATTTTGTTGCTTGCTATGTTTTTGTTTGAATAATGACTGGTTGATAGCCCTTATTTAGAAAAATCGTTTCTAATGGACGAAGATTTGGCTAAAGTTGTGGAATTCTTATGACTTTGTCCGAGTGATGTTTCTTTCTTTTTCTTGAACCTCTAAATTATAAATTATGATCTTACCATTACTGTTGTTAACGTTTAAACCATGGATTTCATCTTTTAGTTGATGATGATGAAATCCATGGTTTCAACGGCTGTGCTCAATTTGCAATTTGCTGTCGTTCAGCTACACTTCATCATTGGTGGAGTTAGCTGACTAATCACAAGTCGAATCTAATCGCCAATCTATAGCCAAACGGGGACTATTTATGTTCTCATTAGAGTTTCCAGTCCATATTTAGGAATAGCACCAATATCGATTCAGATTTTATCATTACCCTCTATCGATTCTAAGCCTTGATACTTTACATTACAACTCAACATATGTATGGTCATGTTTGACATTTAGTAATTGGAATCAGCTACTTCATGGGCGATTCGGTTCTGAATTATTCAGCGCACGAGTAATCGATATTCCACTCGATACAAAATCGATTTCCCTTTTAGTAATATACGAGGAACGATATTATATTCAATATAAAGTGAAAACAAGATGTAAACCCCAGATTTATTGACGATAGCTATTGGTACTTAAAGTTAGCGCCAGATACAAGGCACCATAAGGATGATAGATAACATAACGTAATTCATACTGTGATTAAACACAGATAAAGATCGACATTGATGGGACATTAGCAATGAAACTGCATTTACGTTTAATGGTTCAGTGGAACAACTGTAGAAAAAAGTGAGCTACAGTTCTACAAATACCTATAACCTTCCTATAACTAGACTGTTTTAAAATTAACCCTTTCCATTTCTACTATTCTGTTAGTCTGAACACCCAGTGGGGCTGGTATCCAAGTAGATACAAAATTTAAACTTATTAATAATGCATGATTTTGATTTTCATGGAGTACAATATAAAGTTTAATAAAAACAGATTATTTCAGCTGAACTAAATAATGCACAGAAACAATAAGTTGTGATATGTTATTTATTATTAACTAGAGCATTATAAATAACACAAACATTTACAGTTTTAAGCAGCTTTGAAATTTTTCAATCTTGAATTACGAACACACTATAAGCAAACAAGCATAAGCATAACAAAGCAAGCACAAAGACACAGAGCAATGAACAAAGCACTTAAATAGTACGATAGCATCCGATAAAGTAAATGAACGCAGCTTTATTAAACAGCTAGAAGCTACGTTGGAACTGTTGGAAGTGTAAACGTAGTGAAAGTGTAATTAATTAACGAAACTAAAGCGTGTTATCGACATCCAAGACGATAACGCCAAACACGTTGGTCATAATAATAGAAATTGCGGAGCGAAACGACAAAATTAGCACACTGACCGAAAACAACGATGAAATCGAAACCGTAATCGAACGAGATATGACTGAAATTGGAAAAGCTGAGGCGAAACAAGCCCCAGTAATTGAGGGTACAAAATTAACACCTAAGATTTTAATGCTGGAGAAACAACAGAAGTAAGAACTTTCACAGATGATAGATACCGGAAAGGAATGAGAAGTTTGTAATCAAACAAAGACTGTGAACTGCCAAATGTGCATCAGATATTATGTAGCATCACTATTTATTCTGTGATATTAACTCAGCCTTACTATGTTGCAATTGCCGCGGTCACTGGCAGGCTCAAAATGAGCTATGATCGCGAAAACTCTTTCGCGATCATAGCTCATCAAGAAAAAAAACTCTTTTTAATACAACCAGTTGATGAAACAAGCAAAGCATATGGCCCGCCTCATGTTCAGTGGTAACCATCGCCTGTAACAAATCACTGCCTCGTAGGTCACCCACGTCAGGAACGTACCTTACGATGCACTTTTAATGATTTCCGCGTGTGTTGATATCGTTAGCTCTTCCTTAATTCACCGTCCTGTAATTAAACCCAACTTTCATAGAGCTGACTATGAAAGAATTAACAGTATTCTCAGTGATATCGACTGGCAAGACTTACTATGTAACTTGTCTGCTAACTCATCAGTAAGTGTATTCTACGACAAAATCTATGAAATTATAAAAAATAATGTCCCTACCGCCACAACCAAAGCATCACATTTTCCTACATGGTTTACTCCTTCTTTGAAGCGCACCTTTAAAAATAAGTCTAAAGCATGGATTAAATGGAAGATCTATGGAAATGTATCTGATTACGAAATATTTTCGAATTACCGGAAGGCATTCAAGTCACAATGTGAACTATGTTATAATAATTACATAAATTCAGTACAAGACAACATACGTTCTAATGTTAAATTCTTTTGGAAGTTCGTATCTGACCTGAAAAATAAACCTTGTATCCCGTCTAAAATGAAATTTAACCATCAAACGGCCAGTACGCCTACAGAAATTAGTAACTTATTTGCAGAGTTTTTCAATTCAGTCTATGAACCTTCTACTTTCGATTCAAACACCTGGACTCCTCCAGATGACTACACTGATGACAGTTCCCTCATAAGTAACATAAATCTTTCTGTTTCAAAAATATGCACCGAGCTCAAAAGACTTGACCACTCTAAAGGCACCGGACCGGATGGCATTCACCCCTTATTTTTAAAAAATACTGCTCGGCAAATATGTAAACCTCTTTACATTGTTTATAACAAATGCCTAACAGAAGGTGTATTTCCCAGTGTTTGGAAGCAGGCAAACATAACGCCGGTTTTTAAGTGTGGTACCAAAGATGATGTATCTAATTACCGCCCCATATCAATACTGTCTACATTGTCGAAACTTTTTGAACGATTAGTGCACAATGAAATCTATCCTATATTGCATGGTACTATTATTGAGCAGCAGCATGGGTTTGTTAAACGAAGGTCTACCAGCACTAACTTAATGATATTTGCAAATTACCTTTTCGAAAGCATGGATAGACGTATACAGGTCAATGCTATTTATACTGATTTCCAGAAAGCTTTCGATAAGGTAGATCACGAAATTCTCTTGAGTAAGCTTGCATTCAATGGTATTCGAGGTGATTTACTGCGTTGGTTTATTTCATACATAACCTATCGCACTCAAAAAGTCATAGTTTATGGTCATCAATCGAACGAAATCAACGTTACATCGGGCGTTCCCCAAGGATCAATCTTGGGACCCCTACTATTTATAATATTTATCAACGATATAAATCAATGTTTCTTACACTCTCACTTCTTACTTTATGCAGACGATTTAAAAATTTACCGTCAAATCAACGATTCTGATGATTGCATGTTGATTCAAGAGGATTTAAATCGTTTGTCTTCATATTGTTCAATTAATAAACTTTATCTCAGTATCTCTAAATGTAATTCCATAGTTTTTACAAAGAATCGTAATCTATTTAACTTTAACTACAAACTTTGCGGTGCCACCCTGAACAAAGTTGAATCTCTCCGAGATCTCGGCATTGTACTCGACTCCAAACTAAATTTGGATCTACACGCACATAAAATCAAAAATAAAGCCTTCCAAATGCTTGGTTTTATATCTAGAATCAGTAAATATTTTAATAGACCGACCACATATTTGCACCTTTATAACGCCTTGGTTAGACCTCAAGTTGAGTATGTTAGCCAGGTTTGGAATCCATATTACAAAAAATATATTGAGTCCCTGGAAAAAGTACAGAAAAAATTCTTACGTATAACTAATTATAGATGCTTTAGAAGAGGTTATCTCTCATATGCAGAACTTTTGTTGAAATACAACTTTTTATCGCTTAAAAAGAGGCGTCTGCTTCTAGGAGCCATGATGCTTTATAATTTATGCCACAATAGGTTTGACTGCACGCAACTTACAGGCAAACTTTGTTATAGTGTACCGAGGACAGTGCATAGACGCGCAGTGCGCCCCGGCCGACTGTTCGTTACCACCTCATGCCGCACTAATGCTGGCGTTCGCGCTCCTATCTATCAGCTTGTAAATAACTACAACAACTACTTTGAACACATCGACGTCTTTGCGCTTTCCGTCGGACAATTTAAAAAAGCCGTAATAGGCACATTGTTAACGGTAGATTAGTTACTCTTTTGTTTATATATATTTTTTCAAATTATTTAAGTTATGTAGCAAAAATTGATCGCTTATAATTTACATGTAACAAGATCTCTTTTTCTCTATTATCTTACTGTAAGCTGTGGATAACGTTGTTGGTTATACTTTAATCATTAGTTTTCGTTTCTTAACTTTACTGTATTACACAATGTATAACTGTTTGTTGTCCCGAATAAATAAAATAAAATAAAATAAAACACTGCCCTGCGTCCATCAACTTGAGACATTCAGATGTTTAGCCTCACTTACCAGTAATTTCACCGGCACCACACCCTTCAAATCGGAACACAGCAATGCTGCTTCACGACAGAAATCGGCGATATTCTCGTATCCATATTTTTGATTCTTTATTTTACGAGACAAAACACTGTTTGGTTGTTTATAATTCAAACCAGGTGTTTCCAACACGTAACCGTAGTAACAACCAGATAACCCGTAGTATATCATTTCATTGGATCGGTTTTGGTTAGCTGACCGCGTACAGCACCTACCAGTATCTTGGTGAAGATTTAGAAAGCTTGGAAAGCGCATAAACAAGAAATAACGATAAAACAAACCGAAATACAGGTGTTAGGACGAGTAACTTAGGGCCTGTTTTCACTAGTTAACTCGACCCGTCTTCTCACGGGTTAATAAAGTATTTGTGTGACTACAAACATCTTGGAATCATCTATTAGAAACAACATAGAAAGTATCAAAATCATGTTCTGTGAGTTCGCGTTTTATACAACAAGCTGATGGAACAAGCATAATATGGTCCCCCTGATAATAAGTGGTAACCATCGCCTATACTATAACAAAGCATTGGCAATCGTAGGCCACACACGTCCGGAACGTGCCCTACGAGCCCTGCGTCCATCAACTTAAGGCACCCACACCTTTCAAACCGAAATACAGCGATCGTCAATAACCGTTGATAATTTTATCGACGTAGCTAACGACAAAATAATGTTAATAACTTAAAAGCAGCCAAGTGCGAGTCGGACTCGTCCATGAAGGGTTCCGCAGCATCAAGTAACATAATATAAAGGTTCTTGTAGTTCGTCGAAAGGTAAATTGCGGTTTACGATTTATGACGTATAAAAAAAAACTACTGACTAGATCTCGTTCAAACCAAATTATCGTTGAAAGTTAGCATAGTAATGTACAACATATATTTTTTTTAGTTTTATCATTCTCTTATTTTAGAAGTTAGACCAACTTTTTTCCACTTTGGAAGTTTCTCTCGCGCAAACTGTTCAGTTTAGGAAAAAACGATATAAGAAACCTCAACATCATTTTTGAAGACCTATTCATAGATACCCCACACGTATGGGTTTGATAAAAAAAGTTTTTTGAATTTCAGTTCTAAGTAAGTAATGTTTGTGAGAAAATCTTAATGCGATTTACATAAAACATCTACTTACCAAGTTTCATCAGTGTAGCTCTTATAGTTTCGGAGAAAAGTGGCTGTGACACGGACGGACGGACAGACAGACAGACAGACAGACATGACGAATCTATAAGGGTTCTGATTTTGCCATTTGGCTACGGAATCCTAAAAATCGACCTACCGATCATCGTAACGGCACCGTGTGTAGAGTGTGTACGATAAATTGCTACGATAGTAACGCAATGAGACCCCCCCCCCCCCCCCACGCCTTTATTGGACCACAGAACATACCACCCCGCCACACAACACCGGCATATACCACACTACGCCCCAATGTAAGACAGAATATACCTAACCTAGATCACAATATGGTACACCTATTATTAATGTTCTCTGTTTATTTTATTTTATTATTGTATGTGTTAGCTTTAAGAATGGATCCTCGTTGACATCCTTAAACCAAATTGTAATTTAGTTTAATTTAATTTATTTAAATTTAATCATTCGGGGTCATCCGCTAGTGGTTTTTGAAAGACGAATACTACTCAGCTACTAATGGCTACTCAGTAGAGGTCTGGCTCTCAATCTCCAAGTGAGAGGTAAGAGGTCAGTGTATGATCCCTTCACGTTGCGAAATCGTTTGGCCAATTTTCGCTCACAATTGCACTTTCACGCTAATTCAATGTTTGAGCTAGAGCTTTGTATAATTAGGTACCAGAAGATTTAGAAATTCTGGTAATTCAGGTATACCCTTTACGGCACTGGGATTCATCATCATCAGCCTGAAGATTCCTGTCAGTGCACGAAAGTAACTTTTCAGGCTGTTAAGGGGGTACGATTTCCATACAAACTTAATTTACACAACTATGGGCGAATAAAGTATTAATGTACACTAAAATAGCTGTAATAGGCTTTTACAGTGGTCCTTATTACCGGCCAGTTATATAAAGTTGGAGTGTCAGCCGTTGGTCGTGGCAGTCGGGGCTTCAGAAAAAGAATGACGAAAAAATTACATTTTTGGTTTTTTATTAATATTAATATGAAAGTGACATAAAACTATACTAGAATTTCTTCCCCAGTTTCGGAAAAAAATATACATCTGATAGCATTATGCCAGATGTTTTTGAATCATGATATAATTTGAATCCTGTTTAACTTTTCGGGGGTAGTCTTTTTGCACCTTGTATTTTTACAAGTACCTACTTCAGATAATATTATACTACACAACTCCACATGCAGTGTTCGATAAATCTAATGAATCTTAATGTACTAACATATTTTATAATAAACTACGAGTTTTGCAGTATTGTTAAAAGTCTCGACAGGAAAACTGCTTTGAACATTAATATATTTTCAAATTAAGAAAAAAAGAATTAAAAAAAATACGGGTTGCACTCCGGGAGTGCCGGCAGAAGTGAAAACTTGATTATTAACGTAGGAACCCTAAAAGTTGTTTATTTTATCAAGTTCCTCAATGTAGTAAAACCCCAATCAAAGTCCTAAGGAACCCTAAAAATTTTAGCATTATCAAGCTCCTAAGTGTAGTTGAAATTCCAATCAAAGTGCTAAGGAACCCTAAAATTGTTTACATAATCAAGGTCCTAAGTGTAGTTGAAAGTCCAATTAAAGGCCTAAGGAACCCTAAAAGTTGTTTATTTTATCAAGTTCCTCAATGTAGTAAAACCCCAATCAAAGTCCTAAGGAACCCTAAAAATTTTAGCATTATCAAGCTCCTAAGTGTAGTTGAAATTCCAATCAAAGTCCTAAGGAACCCTAAAAATGTTAACATTATCAAGCTCCTAAGTGTAGTTGAAACTCCAATCAAAGTCCTAAGGAACCCTAAAAGTTGACCACTTAATCAAATTCCTCAATGTAGTAAAACCCCAATCAAAGTCCTAAGGAACCCTAAAAATTTTAACATTATCAAGCTTCTAAGTGTAGTTGAAACTCCAATCAAAGTCCTAAGGAACCCTAAAAGTCGACCATTTAATCAAATTCCTCAATATAGTATAACCCCAATCAAAACCCTATACGGAACCCTAAATTTTACGTAAAGCCAAATCCTCAACGGGTCGGAACCGCTAGAAGGGACCTTGTCGCGCGACCTACAAGTAGGTCCTAAATGAAGTAAAACGGCAGACATAGGAGGAGGGGGTTCTGGGGGGCTAAGGGGGGTCACAGCACGGCTCACTTCGCTCGCCGCGCTGTTCCCCGTGGTCACGTGGCGGCTCGCTTCGCTCACCGCGACGCTCCCCCCGGGTTCAGGAAGAGGGGGTTCTGGGGGGCTTAGGGGGGTAACAGCACGGCTCGCTTCACTCGCCACGCTGTTCCCCGTGATCGCGTGGCGGCTCGCTTCGCTCGCCGCGACGCTTCCCCCGGGTTTCGGAGGAGGGGGTTCTGGGGGGCTTAGGGGGGGTCACAGCACGGCTCGCTTCGCTCGCCGCGACGCTCCCCCCGGGTTCAGGAGGAGGGGGTTCTGGGGGGCTTGGGGGGAGTCACAGCACGGCTCGCTTCGCTCGCCGCGCTGTTCCCATGGTCGCATGGCGGCTCGCTTCGCTCGCCGCAATGCTCCACTCGAAAAATAAATACAGTAGATCTATAAAATCATGTACCAATGACCACTACTACCTGCAGCGGGCGGCCGCTAGTTCATAAAATCTATAATAGGTATGTACCTATACCTACTACAGTCACGAAAAACGCCTTGGTATGCTTGCTACTAACTATTATCTATTCTGTGACGTTACCGTGTCATAGTAACTACTAGCGTATCTGTAGCGTCTTACGCTTTTTTTCGATTTTTATTATGAACTCTACGTTGTAGTCTTAGGGTACATTTCTGCAAAAAATCCGTCCTACGCTTTTTCGATCAGGGTCACGTGATCCTGACGCGAGTTTAAGATTTTATCCCCATTCAGAAAGTGCTCAACGCCGCTAAAGAAGTTTTCACTTCAAAAAATGAAACTATCTTTTATGAGCCCAGTGTTGAGACAGTTTACGTGTATCCAAATAGGTTGGTTTGAATTTGTAATGCCTTAAAAAAGCTGAACTGGTGGTTTTGTTGTTATTCATTGTGTGTATTGAGGACCTCAAGAGATGGTCCAGTCAGTCTGTGCTCGTGGCCCGAATTTGAAAGACGTGTCGTGCTTATAAAATCATATTTAAAACAATTGTGCTTTTATCGACCTTTCAGTAATTATTTAATTATTATTGTGCTACTAATGTTATGTGGTTGTGATAGCATATAAAGCAACTTTTTATTTGAGTACCGTATGACTAAAACAGCGGACAGCTAGTCAAAATAAAAAGCATAAGAATACATTAAAGAATGATCTCTGTCCAGCAGTGCTATTTCAGGCTAATGATAATGATGTTGAACATGTTTATTTTATTTCTAATAAAACAAATATCAACTTTATGATACGCAATGTGATAGGAAACGTGTAAAATAATAATAATAATAATAATCTTTATTTGGGCTTCACAAAAATGTAACCTAACAAACATACCATGTACTATTCATGTAGTTATCTACAGCCTACCTTATTTTAACACACCTCCAAAATTCGCAATCATAACTTACATTATAAAGTTACACATTATTAGAGATAAGATTTGACTCATGCAGGCACAGGCAGGTATTAGGCAGGTACGCAAGTAGATAGGTAGTATCGTCATGGCAATCAAAAATTACGAGTACATGGCTGAGCTCTAACTCCTAACTAAGTTTCCTTGTGTTTAGGATATCAGTACCCCTCCTTGTTATCGGTCAGTTCAAATTGCAGACAGCCTCTAGGCCAATATAGTAGCTATAGACAGTCGTACCAATATAGGCTAATTAACTTCAATGCGAACGGCACCCATATAATATCATAGCTTAGAAATACCTATAAACTAAACTATCACTAATGACCCTACGCATACATAAAGTAGGGGTAGGAACAAAGTAAATATATCGAGATGAGCGCGTTCAACCAAAGCTTCTTCAGCTTTATAATATTAGAATAGATTTTAATGCATACGTATTAAGTACCTACGTAATATTATGAGCAAAATAGTAATGAATAGGTACTGCCTCAGTTTTTTCAAAATACCCACATGAGAAAAAAGGACAATATCGCAAGCAGTGAGCAAATAGACATAGACCTATAGGCTACTGGAAGTGACACGGTGAATACGGCAATTGCATTTTTTTTTTTTTTTTTTTTTACTTATATTTCGCTTGATTTATATTTAACTTATATGATGCAATATTTCATTGCCATTTTTTTTTTTTTTTTTTTTTTTGTGTGCATTTATTAAGTGTTTACTAAAGTTAAATTATGATAATAATACGCAACTACTAACTAATTAAATTATGAAAATGTATTCATAATTGTTATTGCAGTAAATTTCAGTGCCGTATGCATGGGGTTGAGTGTTGTTTGGGCATCGCCCATGGTAATCAAACTGGGAGATGAAGAACAGACCATACTCCTTCATCCTATTACAGAGGAGCAATCAGCGTGGATCGTCTCCATCGGTATGCTAGCTGGAGTTATCAGTAAGTGGGCTATCTGAACTGATGCCATAGATCATAGATCATAGAATCTCTGCATCGAGATTCTACCATACATACATACATACATAAAATCACGCCTTATTCCCATGGGGGGGCATCACGGATTTCCACTTGCTACGATCCTGACACACCTCTTTCGCTTCATTCACTCTCATAACATTCTTCATACATGCTCGTCGGTTTAGGGTACTCCTAACCTGGCCTTTCTCTAAATTGTCTGCGATCTGATCGAGATACATGCGCCTAGGTCTTCCCCTTCCAGCAGTTCCATTGCTACCTTGAGATTCTACCACTGATCTTATAACATATATTACTGCGACATAGAGACCGTGCTCATCCACACATTTTGGATCCATGGATTTCTCGTACTGCTCGCTTCTCAAGAACGTTTTTTCCTCATACTCATAAATTATGGAATGAGCTACCACCAGAGGTGTTTCCTCTTAACTAGAACATGAATAGCTTCAAGAACAACGTTATAAACACTCCTCCAGGGTAGGCAACGCAACGACAGCACCCTTGGTGTTCGCAACAACTGGCTTTAAGATTTTGTCGTAGGACGCCGTAGGATGACAGAGGAAGCGGATGTGGCGCAAATGCAACATAAGATTATGGACAATCCACACACACAATCTAACTTCAAATTAAGCAAAGCTTGCACAATGGGAACCATACTTGAATGTTATACTTAAGTAAAGTACTTTTTCGTTAATACATACTTAGAACACAATATAAAACCAACAACAGAGAAACAAATATCTGTATTCACCACACAAATATTAATGCTCTCGGTGGGGATCGAATCCACGACCTACGGCACAGAAGGCAGAGCTATTACCAACTGAGCTGAGAAGCCAGCAAATGTTTCAGCTGTGGTGGCCAGTGGCTTCATCATGGATAACCTGGGTCGGAAGACTACTATCCTTATTAGCTTCGTACCTCGTCTCATCTTCTGCTTCCTCGCGATCTTCGCTAGTGAATACTGGATGATCCTGGCAGCTAGATGTTTCGCTGGCACAGCTGACTTACTTATTATCACAACTATATCTACGTACACTTCGGAAGTTGCTAGTGTAAGTAAGATGACTCCCATATTATAATGATATGGTATAGTGTTGTGTGGATTGTCTATAATATTTATTATTATTATTTATTATATAAGTTCTGATTCAGTAGAACTAACTACTAACTTTATTAGTAATCTTTACACCGTTCAACACGAGACGGGACTGTGACCCAGTTCTGTTGATAGTATTGGCTTAGGTAGGTACACAGTTAATCCTGTACCTACATTGTCTGTTTGTCTTCAGCTGTCCGTTCTGTGTAGGTATTTTATTGCATTTGTCAAGCACGTGTACGCCATTTCTTTCTTTCTAACTGCCAGTTTGTTGGTGTCATTGTCTGAAACCAGATTTGTTTTTTAATTCTGTCATTGCAGCCAGATCCAAATTATTACAGCATATGCATTTCGGTGTATGATTTCAGAAAACAATACGAGGTGCCTCAGGGACCATGACGCAGATCCACTCAGCTGTAGGCATGATGATTATGTTTGGAGTGGGCCCCTTTGTATCATACTTAACAATGAATATATTGATGACGTGTATCGTGGTTGCTGCTTTCATTCCTCTGCTTTTATTGCCCGAGAGTCCCTTTTACTTGTATACAAAAGGTAACACTAACTTTGTATTATATTGAGCGCCAAAGAACTCCTTATACTTCGTAGTTCACTAATTGTTGTGTTTATTATTCTGTCTGTCCAAAGCTTTTGTAATTTTGTGGAACTTTCCCATGCTTAATTTAGCAGCTGCCATAACCAGGAAGGTCCATTCGACGTGGCATTGAATTGGTTTACATACCCATGATTACATGTGGGCCAAGAATTACGCTGGCTAGATTATAAAATATACAAAAGAAAATTATACATGTGACTTAATTGTTTTAGGAGAAACAAACAAATCACTTGAAGTGCTCACCTTTCTATACGGCACAGAAGAGCGAGCAAACGAGGAGATAAGAGGATACTCCAGCAACAAGGTGAACGAAACAGTACTCAACAAATGGGAACTTCTTCGAGAAAGGACAGTCGTCAAAACATTATTCATGGGAATTATTTTGTCAATTGGACTCCAACTCAACGGCTATAATGTCGTGAATATGTATTTACAAACTATAATGGAGTCTGCGAACACGTCAGTCAGTTCAGAAATATCTTCACTGATCGTTGGAGTGATCCAGCTGGTGGCATGCTTATGTACGTTCTTCCTGACGAATCGCTTCGGAAGAAAGACGATAATATGCTCTTCATTAGTGGGAATGTTAGTCGGAATGGTAAGTTTATATTCACTTCGATGAAAGCCTTTTGAATATCCAGCCAAACTCACTTTTCTACTAATAATAGCACCAAAATAATGTTGAATTTCGTTTTCAGATTGGATTGGGCACATTCTTTACATTAGACGAAAATGGCACTGAGATCTCAGGATTCCTGAACTTCTTGCCTCTCATCTCTGCCGCCATCGTCATTTATGGATTCAACGCAGGTAAAGTTACAAGATTGGAGAAACATTTTAAAGACAGTGTTTAGAATCATCTGGAAATTTAAGGACAGCAGCGGCCTTTTTCAGGCTAAAAAGCAAGTCAAACTCAATATAAATTCAATACAATTGCAAGAATCACTTTGAGTCCCCCTTTGTTATTCTAACCCGTTGGTTTTTCTGTCTTGTGGATTTTAAAATCTTATTTTATTTCAAACTTAATTTCTTTTCAGGCATGGGTTCTCTTTTCTGGATACTAATAGCAGAGCTTTTCTACGGCCCAGTCCGTGCATATGGAATGGCCATATGCGGCTTCATAACAACCCTCACTGTTTTCGGTCTAATCCTGGTGTTCCCCACTCTGAATGCTGCCATCGGTGCTTCTGGAACTTACTGGATTTTCTCGGGAGGTTGCGTGTTTGTTTGCCTGTACATTGCGTTATTCGTACCGGAAACGAAGGATAGGACCTTTGCTGAGATTCAAACAGCGTTAAGGAAGAGAAACTGTTCAATCAAAGCTTGACGGTGTAGAGGGTAGGAATCTACTTCCAAATTCCTTTCTGTTCTTTCATGTAGGTATTAATTTCAAGGAAATTGTATTTCATTTAGTTTGTATATTCATGCAGTTGACGTTTTAAAATGATCCATAAGTTTTTAGGTCTTGCGCACATCTGGCGCGCTGGCGATCAGTGAAACGCTGCGCGCTGTCAAATATCGACAACATTCAACATTTTTAAAACAAAGGTTAATGATCATTACCTTTCCTTGTCTGCTAATATTTAGGTATCTATCTTATTGTATGTGTTGTATATTTATTTAAGTAGCATGTATTTATATGTATTCACAGTATTATTATTATTATTTTAACAAGTTGATTTTAGGAATTAATTGGTTATTACTATTATTGTATTTCTCTTTTGAATATAGTATTTAAAAACTTTTTGTGCACCGCCGTCTATCCGATTTTTATCTATCCTTTCCATTCAAAGGTTGTCTGGAAGAGATCGCTCTTAGCGATAAGGCCGCCCATTGTACTGAATATTTTTGTAATAGTTTCTATATGTATTTCTTTGTGTACAATAAAGTGTTAATCTATCTATCTATCTATCTATATCGCGATATTTGCCATCGCGCTAAATGATGTGCGCAGGCCTTTATTGTACCTTGACATGTCATAATCACACAACAACACGTGGTGGGCAACCTACCTGTTATATTTTTATTAGTTCAACGCACTGAAAAATGTTTTAAATATAACAGATTTGTAAATTATACAGAACCCAAAAATATTGTTTACAACCGCGGCTTCCCGCGGCTTTGCTTGTTGAAATTGGGCCGTGAAACCGGGCTTAATCTGGATAGAAACTAGGCAGTTAGTACTCGGTTGTAGTTCCTTATTATACAAGTCTCTTATCATTTGCTATCTTGTTGCGCAAGTAGCTCTTTCCTAACCATTGTCCGTTGTCGGATAAGATTGTTGAAGTGTTCTTATGAAAAGATAAAACTAAATAAGAATAAACAGAATACCTATCATGCATAAATGATAGTTTTTCGAAAAACTAAAAGGAAATCATAGATATCTATTTTCTACAGACTTCAAATAAACAAGAAGGGTCTCAATTTTTTTTAATGTTTGTTGTAGGATAACTTCGTCATATATTTTTTTTGGAAGGTCTTCCAGATTGTTGTTTGATTATCCGATTTGAAAAAATATTTTTTTAAGTAATTAATAGGGTAAAATTCCAGATTGGTCCTATTGAAATTTCATCAAAATCAGTTTCATAAAGTCCATAAAGTCGTTTTCTCAAAATTAAACTTATATTATTTACTGATTATGTATTACATAATTGTTAAATTTCATTGAAATCAGACATGTAGGTAATTTCCAAATAAATCGTTACCTACTTCTATCAAATTCAAGAACTGTTTTAGGTAAAGTTACGCCGATCCGACTGATCTCTAATCAGGGGTCGGGTAATAAAATATGAATAAGTAAACAAATAAAAAAAGGTAAAAATAATAAATCATCAAAATTACAGTAAGGAAGTCGTCAAGGCAAAGGTTATTTTCGTCACTTTGATCATAAACTAAAATTTATTACTCGGTCTCGATTAAAATTCCTGACAATATCTTCAGGAATGTATGTGCATTGAATTTTTTTAATTTTACATGACTTTTACATGATTTTGACTGGCCTCTCAGCTCATTTAGTAGTAGCTCTGCCTTCTGCGCCGTAGGTCGTAGGTTCGATTCCCGCCGATAACAAATATTTGTGTGGTGAACGTAGATATTTATCCGTCTGGGTGTTCTATTGTATTCGAAGTATGTTTTTACTAAAAATAATATTTAAGTACTATCAGCTATCTGGTTCCCATAGTACAAGCTCTGCTTAGTTAGGGGCTAGATAGTATTGTGTGAATTGTATTTTTATTATTCAATGACTAATGACTTGACTAAAACTATTTTATTTATGTAAAATAGGTATTATCCTCACTTGACACTGAATAATTTCTCCAAAATGGACAGTTGCCATTCATTAAGAAGAAGAAGAAGCTATATGCATAGTTTTCTCTCATCTGTAGCTGAATAGACGGTGGCGTCATCATCCGCCTAAAGCTAAAGACCAATCCACTACTGAACGCGTCCCCTGACCATAAATATCCAGGAAGAACAATTCTGAGCCCTGCCCATCCACTTATTTCCGGCCACTTTCACAATGCCGTCAGATCATCAGGTGGAAGCGTCTAATGCTTCGTCTTCCCGTTCGTGGCCGAGAACCTTTATACCCCATGCCCCATCGGTTGTCGGTTCTCGAATGTCAACGACTAACCAGAAAACAAAGCTACACCTCCCACCCGATGAACCTACGGCTTTGTATTCGAAGTTTAAAGATTCACGAATGGCAACCCGAACAGGGAAACGAAGTTCCACACCCAATGAACCTACGACAATGTTATCAAAGTTTTATAGAAAAGGTTCAAAAGCATTATTTCTCGAAAAATCATTCCCTCTGAAAATGACCATTCCAGTGGGGGACTTCCCAGGACTGACAATGTCTACAATCAACCATAGATTAGAATAGACGATAAAGCTCCAGATAAACAGATCCACGATGGTAGGTCGCTGACCTTAGAAAGCAGAACAATTGACGAGCGGCCATTAGTCAAGCCTCCCGTTAGTCTATGATCTGTGACCATTGAACTGCGGTGGACTATTTACTTTGCGAAGACATTGCTGTTTACTTGTGTAAAGATCAGTGCCAGTACCTTACCAGCAGTGCTCAGCATTATACTGAGCACTGCTGGTAAGGTACTGGGTTTAGTTTTCAGCATGTTTATTGTTGTCGCAACAAAACAAGTTGTGAGGAAACTGTAAAACATAAATACTCATCTATTGGCGCCATCTATTAGCGTTTGAGTGTAACTACTTTACAGCACCATCTATTAGAACCAGCAAAAATTGTATAATGAGCTAGCGGAGCATTCGTGGCCAAATACAACGCCATCTGTCTTTCATAATCTAAGCTTAGTGATAACATTCTAGTACAGCGCCATCTCTTAGTAACTTCAGAAATCTCTGGCTAGCAGCGCCATCTGTTGAGCATTTGAGGAAGCAATCTGCACGCAGTGTATGTTCGGTCGTTCGGTGGTTGAGCTTTCGCGTAGTTCAAGTAAGAACCTACCTCTTTTTGATTAACCTCTCATTGTAAATGGCAAGCAGCCAGTTCCCACATACTATTGTAAAAACTAAAAACAGGTATCCGATTTTGACGCGGTGACGGTGCATCTAAAAAACCACTGACAGCTTGTGAGCAGCCCTTTCTGGCAAGCAAACCAGTGCCCACTTTAAAAGCTTGACAAACTTTGACGCAGTGGCGGCGCATCTAGGAATTTAATTACAGTTCTTAAGCAGCCGTTTTTGGCAAACAGTCAGTACTCACTACTGTAAAAAGCGTGAATAACTTTGACGCAGTGGCGGCGTTGTAATGATAACAGCAGCGTGAGATTCTGGAAAATAGAAGGTGGGTACAGGCGTGTGGCTGACTTTAACGCAGTGACGCTATTCAAGTTGTGACAGCTCTTGAGCAGCCGTACCTGGCAAAAAGCTGGTACTAACCTCATGCTCCCGCAGTTTGCGCAGCAGCTCGTGGTAGGTCCAGGATCGCGCGTGCGCCAGCGACGGCGGCGGCAGCCTCCCCTCCATACGGTGCAGCCAGCGACGTAGGCAGTGCAGCTCGTGAGCAGCCGTGTCTGGGAAAATAACATTCTTAGGAACTTGCTTAATTCTGAGACACAGTTCGTGCTTTCTGCTACTAATAAGTTGGTACTAAGCCAGAGGCAAACACGGCGACGGAGTTTTTGGGCTGACTTTATGTCTAAGGCGTATTCAGAATCAGTGCTTGAGTCTGAGTCGAACAAAAAAAGTCTCAAGCACAGATTTTTTGACAATTTTCCATTGAAAAATGTCAAAAAACTATGCTTGAGGCTCGACTCAGGGCATAAGATCCCAATCATGTATGTGGCCACGGTTGGCTTCCATAGCCCGGCTGCGTTCAGATGTTAATTAATGCTATTATCAGTCTATCAATTCATATACGGCATTACTTATAAAAATATGTCAAAAGATAAACAGTGCTTAAACTATTGCCATCTCTTACCACTGCGTAACGACAAACAGTGACAGGGCTAACTTTAAGCAATGATTAAATTTAAATTGCGTTTATAAGTAGGGCTGTTAGTAACCGTGCGGAATGCTGCTTGAGGTAGTCGAATGACAATCGTAGGAATTATTGAGCTTGCAACACCACAATTACTCCACATGTTTATATTGCTCGGTCACATTGGATAAAATATATTAGGCAAAGGTTTCCCTCAAAATCTTACACGATGTTTGCCAATTTTCAATCAATCCTTCTCCTAAACTTCGTGATCATTTTATTTAATTTAATTCTTTATTGTACCAAAAACAAGTTACAATAGGAGAGCTTAATGCTAGACAGCATTTTCTACCCGCCAACCTTGACAGGTGAAAAACAAAGAGGTCGTCGATCATCGCGACGTCTCTTCATTCGTTCAGTGCCCAATCGTTTACTTTACCAAATTTAATCTAAATTGGTCCAACTGTTTAAGGCGTTATTGAGTCACAAGCATTCGACGTTCAAACATGGATTTAGGTTGCGTTCGCTTACCACCAGTATCAGAGTGGTCACCGTTCCTCTTCTGTTCTGGACTCAGTAGCAAATACAGGCTTTCCCATTTCGCGTTCAGATGCTCTATCCTCCATATTACCTGGAAATAGCAAAAGTTTGTTGTTTATCAGGGAACGAGGGTAGGCCTTGCCTATTAGTGGTTGCTGGGCAAAGGTGCAATGCTTTGATCAATAATCGTTTGATGTAGAAGTTAGACAAGTTATTTTACAAAAATTTAAACACCCCGATCGATGAGATCGGTGTCCTTAGAATATGGAATAGGCGGCATGGATTGCAAATAAAAACAAATTATTTATTTTACGCCACACAAGGATCATAAACAATTAACAATGCCATAAAAATTGGTCGTCACTCAGCATATTAGGTTATAGTAGCAAGCGCCACTATAAAGCTGGTCTTCCGTGACTTCTGCTCTTCTGCTAAGTTATGAACTATTTGAAAAGCATCATTAAAAATATTATTTCTCCATTTTTCAGAGCTACAAGGCCATAAACCAAGGATATTTAACAGATTGAATGGCTTTGTATTGTGGATGTATATAAATTGCTTGAATTATTTTGAAATTAGAACCAGTATCTAACCCCACTTAAAATACACAATACAGCTGGTGCTCCCAAGTCTCTTTATCTCTTTATCCCTGATAAGAGTGATAAGGGAGGTCCACACAGGACGAGCATAGTGTGATACTAGAACACTTTGAAATTGTCTCTGGATCATCATTTTACTACTGTTGAGAGAAAAGGTATTTGTACTCACATCAGCGCTGACTTCTGGTATTCTGTCAAGTATAGCGTTTCCTTGCTCAATGAACTTTTCTCTACGAGGCTCCACAGAGCTCAACTCAACCATACGAGTCTGAAACAAAAGCAAATGGAAATAAGGAATAAAATAATGGCTTATGGTCCTTTCCTCTTCCCTTCTTCTCTTCGTGTCACTCGTTCTTTGAAACCAGAGTTGTGAAAGTATTTTAAAAGCGACCCAAATAAGCTAATTTCGAGCACTTGACACTGTGGTCACTTGACACAATCTAATCTAGGTTTTTTATTGCCTTTACAAAAGTGTATACTTATTCAGTTTTCAGGAGTAGCTCTTTAACATCTAGTACGGCCACCCCTATGCTCTTGGAGCTCGCTTCCTGAGAACACTCCTACGCGGGCGAAAGAAATGGGCTAGCATTTCTGGAAGACGTCGGGTGGCTAGACTAGTAACCATGACACCACTCGAAAAGAGCCCAGCAGAAACCTATTGCGAATCCTACTCTGATCATCATTATTGAGACGTAATAAAACATGGGTATGGGCAATATGTCGTATTAACTTACCGTTCTCAGTTGCCTGCTGACCAGGTTCTCGGGACTAGAGTAGATCTCCTCCTGCACCAGAGTGAGCCACCGGCAGAGTTCATCGAACTCTGCTATCAGTTGCTTCAGCGACCACTGCCGGTTCAAGCCGGCGCTTGGACTGAGGTGCGGCCGCAACGCTGACGGGTTGGATGATTGCAACTCGCCGTTTGCTTCCTGGAACAAATTACATATATTCAATCAGAAATTAGTAAATCCGTAGAAGAAACCTCACCGACAGCAGAATTAGTAAGTTAGTGACAATGGCCAAGTCTTATAACGTGAAAATATTCATGGCGTGAATATCTGACTTTAGATCCTTATCTACCTTAGAACTTACTTAGAACCTTGTTTTATTGTAATTTAACCTTTATTCTAAGGAATAAAGGTTCTCAAATGCTGACAATAAAACAGAATACCACCACTGCCCCCTGACCGACAACGTGAGAATGCGCGAAACCGGTGGATGAAAAGGGCTCAGAATCGTTCTTCCAGAAAATGTATCGGGGTGGTGATGAAACAGTGTGGCTGAGACTGTTATGATATGAATTGTTAAAGCCTGCCTAGTGCCTCTGCGATCGGGGGTCGATCTGGCTGGCAACTGCCTAATGATCCATGCCTGTCACACGGCCACCATGCATGCTGCTCTGGGTTACCTTGCAGCTCTAGATTATCTGTTTGACCATGATGTAGCCATAGTGGTGCTAGAGGAGATAGACGTCGGCTCCAGCGTTGCCACCAATTGCTACTGATCCCTCGCTTCGGCCCCACGCCTTGTGACATGGCTATTTCCAGGAATAAGAATCCACTCACCTTGCAGCTCTCGATGATTTGGTTGTCCATGATGTAGTCGTAGTGGTGCTTGAGGATAGGCCAGACGTCGTCTCCCTGCCACCACTTGCCGCTGATCCCTCACTTCGGTACCACGCCTTGTGACATGGCTTCGTCCTAGAATAAGGATTCCCTCACCTTGCAGCTCTCGATGATTTGATTGTCCATGATGTAGTCGTAGTGGTGCTTGAGAAGAGGCCAGACGTCGTCTCCCTGCCACCACTCGCCGCTGATCCCTCACTTTGGCGCCACGCCTTGTGACATGACTATTTCCTGGAATATGGATCCACTGACCTTGCAGCTCTCGATGATTTGGTTATCCATGATGTAGTCGTAGTGGTGCTTGAGGAGAGGCCAGACGTCGTCTCCGGCGCTGCCACCACTCGCCGCTGATCCCCAGCTGCGGCGCCACGCCTCGCGACATGGCTCCTTCCTGGAATAAGAAATTGCACATAATTAGTTCATCATCATCATGGATAAGAAGGAAGTGAATGCAGAATTGACGGCTGACAGAGAGAATGGAGGAGGAAGACCTGTTGTGTCGACCCCACATAAAGTGGGATAAGGGCAGGAAGGAGAATAGGTAGCCATCAACATCTTGCTGCCCTTATCTCACGCTAATTTTGGGTCGGGACTACGAGAACATAAAAGCCCATATTAATTGATTTCACAAACATATTTGCATTTAAATGTAACCATATTTTTGCGAGCGGGGCGTATCACGTTCAGTGAGCCTAACAAAAACCGTTTTAGCATCAGACCGCAAAGAGGGGTTTTATACGTTTGAAACCTATGTGTATGTTTGTCAATCCGTCTGCAGCCTCATAACTCCGAAACTGATGCTCTGAATTGAAAGTGGTTCTTTTGATAAAAAGCTTGATAGTTTTATGATGGATTTAAGCCATGTTTGGTATACCGTGAGCTAACAACCAACCAACATCACTTACGGTTATTATTAAATAAGCATATTTATAAAACTTATTGAACGATAATCGTGGTCAAAAATCCTAAGTAAAAGCTAATTAGCTAAGATCACAAAAAACCGGCCACTTAGTAAGCTTGAAACGACTCAAGGACGGGGTCGTTCACCTCGCTGCAGAAGCCATTGGCCACGGTATAAGCTGATAGCATGATGTAGTCTTCCGCAGTAATTAAAGGATTAGGTAAGGTAGCTTGAGATTCAATTTGCTTAACAGGTACCTATCGAAACTTGCAAAGTTTGTGAAAAGTGATAAAAATCACGAATAGAAAAAAATATAATACTTAATAGAAAAATAAAAGTTTGATACGGAAAGAATGATCGCGGCAACATGGAAATATAACATAATCCCAGAGCCAAAACATTCAGGGTAAGTTAAAGAAAACAATAAACATCCTAAGAATCCTTCGGGTTAAGGCCCTTTTCATAACATTACCTATGTTGTATGTTAGCTCTAAAACGTAAGACACTAAGCATTTGAAATAAATCAAACGAGTCCCTATTCCATTACCTAGGTCATCGACAGAGTGAAAACGAATTTTCTTTTGAATCACAATACACGGGCATCACGAGTGAGAGATCGATCACACCTTTAATTTTCAATAACTTTAAATCTGTACTCACTCAAGTTTGTAATTTCGATGGCGTAGGTCAGTCCCGTAAATCCCGGGACATGGGACCCATTATTGACCAATCTCATCTCATGTTCTACTATGAATGTTTTTTCATAATTCTTTATTGCAATACAAAACATTGGAAAAGGACAGAAATAGAGGACATGCACAAGGACGAGCTTTTCCATGAGCAGAGTTTTCATTAAATAAATAAATAAATAAATAAATAATGCTGGACAATTCACACAACATTATCTAGCCCCAAGCTAAGCAGAGCTTGTGTTATGGGTGCTAGATAACTGATATACATAATACAATGCATTACATGTATAGATATTTTTTTTTATTTCATTGTCAGGGAATGTAGATGAAATTGACTACAGAACAACCAACCAAACATGACAGTTACTCCAGTCGCCTAAAAAGCAAGCAGAACGTTGAATACAAACCTCTTTTTGGTGAGACTGTGGTAAGGCCGCTCCACCTTATCGTAGGGGCTGCCGGGGGCCGCCTGCGCACTCCTCAGCGATGACAGCGAGCAGCTACTCTTCATCGCTGACGGCTCGAAGCCTAGAATTGGAGACAGGAAATTATAATTACATGTTGAGGATGTGCTATCCAAAGAAAATATAGATGGACTGCGTCAAGGATGACATGAAGAAGGAGTGAGCACTGAGAAGACGAATTAACGAGAGATAAAGTGGAAGAAGAAAACCAGTTGTGCCGACCCCACTTAGCGTAGAATAAGGGCAGCAAGAATATAATGCTCACCAGTGCATTACATATACTGTGTGTGTGACGTTTTGACGTAGGTTTATTTAGTCAACACTCACACAGACTCAAAACCAGAACCAGAGACAGAGCCAGGCAGAACTCATGGTACTCATGGCCTACTGGCACAAATAAATATAATAGTTTGGTACTTACTGGTAGACATCTCCATAATATCCTTCGGGAACATTCTAAATGAATCGATTTATCGCTAAACCAACATTAGCGTTCCCACAAATTGTTTGTACGATTATCTTTATCTTTGTACTTTTGACTTTTTCTCTTCTTCTCTTTTCTGTATTTGTTTATTCGATTGCTTATTTTAAAAATTAAAAAAGTGCTATTGCGACTAGATTCGTTAATAAATAAATAATTGCTAGGCATGTAATCTTGTTGGATTCATGGATTTGTTTTGTTTTGGTTGGGTGTTCGGTGGTCACATTTTGTTTGTCTGTCCCTTCTTGCTTCGTGCTGGTTGATGTTTGCCGGTCGGTCCTGGAAAGAGGAAAAAGGGTAGGTTAATACGGGTTACTCCCACCAATGCCACGCTTTTTTCCCACTCAATACCACAGGCACATTTTAGTAGTAGTAGAGCTCTTTGTGATGGGCTCGTCCGCGGAAGTACTACCACCATGCCTATTTCTGCCGTGAAGCAGCATTGCTGTGTTTCAGTTTGAAGGGTGTGGGTGCCGGTGAAATTACTGGCACGTGAGGCTGAATATCTGTATGCCTCCAGTTGATGGACGCAGGGCAGTGCATCGTAGGGCGCGTTCCTGACGTGCGTGACCTACGAGGCATTGCTTTGTTATAGGCGATGGTTACCACTTAACATCAGGTGGGCCTAATAATAATGTGTCAAGACCTGTAAGTAGTTTTACCAATAAATGCTTATGACTTATGACTAAATGATATCTACTTATTTGAACTTATTTGATTAAAGGTACCAGGGGTGCAGAAATCTAAGAAGTTGCTTGCTAGAAATACTACGTTTACAAAAAATACTAAGTAAACGGGCCTTTCAGCCTGACAGCGTCAGGGGTAACTATAATCTCATGTTTCTATTTACGGGACGCTGTAGTGCCTAGGACAGAATTTGAGAAGGTTAGGTTAGCAGATGGAATAGGCTTGCCAACCCATACCATCCTTTCAACTTAGTCACCATAATCAACAAAAAAACTATAATAACAACTCTCGTAGTCTTAATAAATAATTGAATTCTTGTAGTCTTGTTGTGACTTGTTGTAAATGATTTTTTTAGTGTGATTGGAACGACGATGTGGTTGGATGAGGAAAATACAAACGCAAAACCGACTCATATTCCAATCGTGGTACAAATGATGCTAATCGAATTTTATTGGCATTTAGCAAGGCTATTCATATTGAGTATCGCCGTTAAAATCTACAACTGCACGTCGCTTTCACCAAAACAGAACCAATTGTTTTCACCGGAGCCCTTGGTAGAAAGTAAAGTCGCAATTTTCTCAAGTTTCACACCAATTTGCTGATATGCGCGACAAATCGCCGCGACACGACGCGGAATAGAACCTTGTATAGAGAAGTTTGTGGCTCAATTACTCCGTTCTAGCCAATGAATTTACATACTAGATTCTATTATGTACAGATTTCTCCTGTGATTCCTACCCGAAATCATTTAGCTCTAAGCCCCCATATAAATAAACAAAAACTAACTATCCTATAAAGTTAAAGTATGTGTATACTGCACCCACAAAAAAAAATTGGTCAGTTAGTAAAAGATATTGACCAATCGTAGAATTAGTAAGTTGAAGTGGCAATGGGCAGGTCATATAGCTCGAAATACCAACAACGGTTTAGGACTAAAAAGGTTCTCGAATGGCAACGTAAGGCGCCCACCCCCCAGATGGACCGACGACATTGTTAAAAACGCGGGAAGTCGGTGAATGGAAAGAGCTCAGAATCGTTCTTCCTAGATGTGTAGAGGAAGCCTATGTTCAGCAGTGGACTTCTTTAGGCTGATGTTGATGATGACTGACTAATCATGCGTGATCCATAACTTCTTCAAAACTCATCTAGGCGATCAGCTGCGACCTGTGATGGCGATCAGTTTCAGTATGGGTTAGCGCACACTGTCGCGAACTTTGACAGTGCGATATTTGACAGAAAACTGATCGCAGGCGATCTAGACGTGCGGAAGGCTTAATCTGCGATGGCGATCAGATTCAGTATGGGTTGGCACACACTGCCGCGAAATTTGACAGCGATACACTGATCGCCATCACAAGCGATCTAGATGTACGGAAGTCTCAAGACCGCACCTTATTGGACCTTTTTCAACAAAGCTAGACTATTTACCCACATTCTAGCTCAAAAGTGAAATAAGGCGTTTCCCATACAGACTTTCTACAACAACACGACAAGGGTCAAACTGACCCCGACTTTACATGCTATTGTAAACAGCCTGGGTGTATCCATACTAACTATCACATATTCATTGGCAGAATTACCTATTATTAACCTGTAGCTGACAAGAGTAAATGGCTTGGAAGTAGGATATGTAAAAGGGCCTTATTTTAATGTAATATTAAGAAACATGGCGGCATACAGAATTGGAGAGAAAGTACCTACTATCTACTAACTGAAAATTATTCGTCATTATATCTACTCGGAAAGTAACCCTCTGGGTTAGTCCTATACTAACCCCCGACTAAGAAAGATGGGTTAGAATAGGTTTGGGTTTTATTTTGAGGCCTTTTCTGGCTACTTATTTCTATATTTAAAAACAATCGGAAATATTTCTGGTTTGTGGAGGTTTTTTGTTGCCTTAAAAAAACAATTTTTTATTTAAGGCAACACACATACAGATAAACGACAGATAAATGAGACGATCCCTAATAACAATGATTGATGACCGTGTGAAAACAAACATGAGACCAATTTTGAGCAAACTTGACTTTCGCTTCGCAAATACCTAACTCATAATGAACATGACCACCCTAATGATATTTTTATTATACTTAGTGGTTTCTTATTGTTAAAATAAACCTAAAACCTCCAGTGGATGGGAATAGAAGTAGAGGTGGGCCAAAGAAAAGATAAGAAATTAGTGACTGATGAAATGACGGCTAATAGAGGAGAGGAGAGTGGAAAACTAAAATTTGTTTTGCCAACCCCATATGAAGTGGGATAAGGACAAGAAAATGATGAGGAATGATGATGAGGTTTTTATCGTCTAAAACACCACTTACTGTGAAAAATGTATGTAAAATGAGACGATCTGGGAATTAAAAAGCCAGAGACAGAGCCAGACAGTGAGTATGGTAAGCCTACTGAACAACAAAGTTCAATTTATTCGCCGGCTATCACCACCATGTCAAAAACAATTCACTCTTCATTAATGAATTTCACTTTTAATTATAGAAGAACGGATGTAATATATTATATCATGCCCTTTCTCTTACTAACTCATTGTCTCTTTGCCAAAACTCCGAAACATTGTTTTTCTATAACATGTATCTCATTATGTTTATCAAAACGATCTCTTTTAAAGCTATTCTTATTGCAAGTTAAAGAAAACTGTCCTAAGAGTAACAATATTATAGACATAGGTACTTGTATAGAATCGGCCCTAATTTATACTGGTCGTTTAGCACTCAACCGGCTTCTTCTTCTTATCGTGTTACTGGTTCTGTCGAACCAGTGTGATGAAAGGATTTTAAGTGTGCCTCTAATAGCCCCTTCCCACCGGTGTGTGATATCGCGCACGGAGGCGGATCAGCTCGCACGACACACCAACGGAAACGGTCTCGTGCGCCGAGGTGTGCGGTAGCACAGGACCCCTTTCTGTCTGCGTTACCGTGCGTCGTCGTCGGCTGTGCGTGATGATCTGCAGAACCACGCACCGTAGGAAGGCAGCATAAGAGGCTTTTTTGTGCATTTGACACATGTTTTTCGAACTGGTTTGGTTCCACGACCGGTCGTCACGATGTTTTCCTTTTCGGTTTGCGAGTACTGGCATAGTGCACATAAATTAACTCACACAGGCTAAATTGCCATCTCTATTTAATTTTGTTGACATGAAAGTGACATTGAAAAGAATAGTGTTCACCTTCATAACCTTCCATGAATGTCTTCTCTGAGTATCTACTTTTTTTATAACCTGCACTGTCCTACTGCTGGGCAAAGGTCTCCCCCAAAATCTTCCAACTATAATGATCTTTGGCAACTTCCCACCAATCCTTCTCCAGAACGTCTCGCCACGTCTACGTTGTTATACCGATTCAATTTGCTTGCCAGAGGTCACCACCCCTGTGTGCCTCTGTCGACAACCCGAGGGGTAAAATAGGTATTATTATAGATATTTTATTACAGACAGTTCATATCTGCCTTAATGCAGGAGTTCGTACTCTACGCACCGTCTATATTATCATTACTCTGGAATCTGATAAAATACTATTACTAAATAGCGTGTAACTTTATCATTAAGTAAAACTTACAACGAGTATGAATGGGAATTTAGTCAAACAAAGAATTTCAAGTTAAATCTTCATCTAATCTTCATTGTTTTCAAATGCATTAAGAAATTAAATAAGCCAACTTTCTAACATGTTAGTACAAAACTAGTTTTTTGCGTACTTAACGAAATAAGTTTGCATAAACATTTAAGGCGAAGACAACCGGTGTACTTCTTGTTCGTACGTTTTGACCTTTTGAAAGATAAAAAACTATGAACTTTTTATTGAAAATCCAGAGCAACTATTTGTGTAATCGAATTGCACACAGTTTAGCAATCAAATAATTTTGACCCTAGCAAGTTTTCTTACTTAAAAGTTTGCAAAACTGGTTTTCGTACTTAAGTAGGTATATGTACCTTAAAGTCTTCTTCTTCCAGCCCTTATGTCACTTTATGTGGGGTCGGTACAACATGTCTTCCTCCTCCATTCCCCTCTGTCAGCCGTCATCTCTGCATTCACTCCTCTCTTATACGTGTCATCTTTCACACAGTTCATCCATATTTTCTTTGGTCTACTTCTGCTCACATAATATCCATCCACCTCCATACTCATCACTCTCCCTAGTCACATGACTTTCATCCCTCCACATGACGTATACGTTCATATACGTACGACTAACACGTACATAATAATTTAAATTACTATGGAAAAAAATCGGTAAGTTGCTATTTAATTCCCACCACAAGCTCTGTCTAGCTCTGCCTCTGGCTCTGGTTTTGAGTCTGTGTGAGTGCTCACCCGTGTATTATACTGTGTGTGTGATGTTTCGACATAGGATTTATTTAATCAACACACACACAGACTCAAAACCCGAGCCAGAGACAGAGCTTGTGGTATGCCTACAGCTGTTATCAGGCTGTCAAAAAAATCTAGCTCATTAGTTGTGACTTAATAGTAGTATCAGAGCCAGACAGAGGTTGTGGTAGTAGTTATCAGGCTGTAAAAAAAATATCTATCTCATTTGATGTGACATATTCATTGTCTTAAAATCTAGACAATTTTAGATTATAATCTATCTATGTGATTACAAAGTTATTACAATACATTACCTACTTTTATTTCTAAATCGTGATAGCAAATTACTTGCAAAATACATTAGTTTTATTTATTTGTAGGCCAAGGTGATTGATGTTAGAAATAATCGAATTTGCAAATTGCTTTTTTAATTTCCGTATTGCCTATATTTTGTGGTCTAATTACTTTCTTAACACTACTGTGGCATGGGGTCGTTGAAACCAATCTTAATGTAGAAAGGAGTTTTCATGCTGTTTTGGTCTGTACTTCAGTATTTGTACTTATTGTGGAGTAGCAACTCTTTTGTTTTTCAAAATCCATGGCAGTGAGTGGGAAAAAGCTTTGCATTGGTGGGGAGTAACCCTTAAAAAATGCCAATATTATAATTGGTGTTATTAGTGATGATGTCGGAAGTAATCTAGATTTCATACTTGGTACTATGCTGTGGATAACAAACCGTGAGGCTGTTTCGTTTTTTTCCCCGACCCCGTCAATCCGAACTGCTAAATCGAAAAAACGAATGCTAAAATCCTAATATTTACGTATATCAATAATTAAAGCCTAACTTATTGTCTATATTGAATGTGTCGGTCAAAAAACGTATTTTAAACAATAACATTACATATTTCCAAACATCATGTTTATTCTATGAGCCGTGAACTTGACCTACACGTATCGAATGGGATATCGATTGTAACGTCGGCCCTCACAAGCCCTCATCAACCCTCACGGGCCCTCACGCACTACAATAGTGTAATTATCTCCAAGGAGGAAGGAACTGTTTATACAGATGTTCCAAATATGAAATAATATAGAACAATGTTGACATTGTTCAACTTTACCACAATAGCAGTAGAAAATGTTGACATCAAGTAAAAATTATGTCCAAATTGCTTTTATTACTTACCAAGTCTTGGCAAGTTAACGTTTATGTTGCCTTTACGCCTGCTGAAATTTTAAAATTGTATGATATTGTTATTAGCTTGGCTAAAGCATGCGTCAAGCTACTGTCAGTTCAACATAGTTCTTCTTCTTATTAATTATGGAATCTGCCCATTTTGGATCAATTTTGCCAGTGTCGAGTGAGGATATATTATACTTCTTTAGATAATGCATATGTCCAGCGTTAGACGTCTTCAGAATTATGATGATCATGGTAATGTAGACTAATTTATAATAGCCGTACCTACTCGTAACATACCCAGCTGTTGGAGATAAAAAAAGCACTTTAAAAAGAGCTTGAGGCACGGAAACATATATTCATAATATTACGAATGAAACATTACTTGGTAAATTATATATTTATTATGTACTCAAAAATAACCATAGCAATAAAACACTCCTAGTAATTTAACCCATATTTCTTAAACTTTCGCTTCATGCCAGAGGGCAATCGTTTGAAATAATACCTAGTTTGTTAAAACAATAAACTTTCAATCTTAAGCCATAAATGTTTGAAATCAATTAAGATGAACATTATGATAAGTGCCGCACTCAGTCATGTCTCAAACGATGTCAAATTGGAAATACTGAAGGTGCAACAATAAGAGGTAATAGGTACCTATACTTACTAGTAAAGTCAGTTATAGTACTCGTGACTTTATGAAGGGCTCGTCCGGGGAAGTACTACGTATTTCTGGCGCAAAACGGAACAAATCAAATAGTATTTATTCAATCCATCCATAATTTTGTTAGTAACAATGTAACTTAGAGACTATAAGTGTTAGTGAATTTACGAAGACTATTGATTGCAGAGAACAAACGGAACAGCTGTGTTTCGGACGGGTGTGGTGTGTGAAATTACAGGCGTAAGGCTATAGGCCTGAGTATTCATGTAGATTATCTTTTTGTAAAAAGGTTTTATTAAGAATATTTTTAATAAATAAATTTAAAATGAACATCCTGTGAGTAAAATAGATGCGCGGTAACACTTGCACAGTAAGACGAATCCTGTCTGCCGACCGTTGGACCCGACAAAAAGTGTGGTTTTGTAGCCAGGAATGCAACGATGACACGCCTAGATTATAATGAAAACGCATCGGAGATCGCGTCCTTTTTATAGATACTATAAAATGTAAAGAGAAAGAGAGAGATAGTAAATTGGATTTTAATAGCTCTAAAAACCGTTATTGTGCCTCTGGTGGTTTTTTAGACTCAAACGCATCGGAGATCGCGTCCTTTTTATAGATACTATAAAATGTAAAGAGAAAGAGAGAGATAGTAAATTGGATTTTAATAGCTCTAAAAACCGTTATTGTGCCTCTGGTGGTTTTTTAGACTCACTGGGTTGGAAACAGGTTAAAGTTCTATGGAGTTTTACATAAAAAAATTATGAAGTTTTCAAATTTTTAAAATTTGAAAACTTCATAATTTTTTTACGAGTTTGTTGAATTTATTCTACACAATTTATTGTAAACGTGTTATTACTTCTTTTGCAACAATTGAAAAACAAAGAAATACGTTTATTTTCTTGTACTAAGTTGTTATCGAATACAGTATGGTGAAGCCTCCGTAAATTATAATAAAAGAATAGAAAAGTGACCTAGTACAGTAAGGTGTCAAAAGAAGATTGGTTCTGGTACATTTCCGGTTTTAAAGCTCGAATATTTCTTAAACAAGCTCACTTTTGATCGAAGTTTTGAGCTTTATTTGACGATCGGCTTGACCCACTACTATTTGCAAACCGAAGTTGCCATTCCTTTGATAAATCCAGAGAAAAAGGGAACTTAATAACTGAAATTGCCAATCTTTTGACGCTGACTATTCCTACTACTTCTGCTTCTTCTTCTTCATTTAATGGCATCTGTCCATTTCGGATCAATTCCGACAGTGTCGAGTGAGTATAATTATGTTTAAAACATATAATCCTCACTCGACACTACTTGACACTTTTAATTACATAATATTATAAAATAGTATTTAATCAAACGACGCTTAAACGCGTTGTTTTCAAAGCCTATACAGCTCCGTTTACAACTCTTCAGTATTCAATAAATGAGATACCTGACGTACCTGACAGTTCACCTGCAATAGATAATAATTAATCTTGACAGATACAAATACCGATTTGTTTTTATAATTGGATGCAATGAGCATTGAGCCAGTCATGATCATAACTTGATAGCAATCGTGACATGATGCTTATGAGATCTTATGTCATGTCACAAACATCGCGTCTATTCATCAAAGTCAACATTTTCACTTTCGTTCAGATCTGTTTAGGTTGAATGGATCAATGGTCATCTCTGTGACTCGTTTTCTAATTGTAATCAGTCGGTCTGATGTTAAGAGGCTGACAACCGTCAAACAACTTGACGCATTAAACACCCTAAACTCAATTCAAACTCAATAATTTTTTTATTCATTACGATGCAAGAATCACTTTGAAACGTCTTATAGCTAGGTGAGTCTAGGTGCCAGTTCCACGCGACCAAGCGTAGAAGAACAGGCAACAAACTACGTATCGGTTCCTACTGTTTTTTTATATGATCCTTTTACAAATCAAAAATAGTCTAAAATAATAGCAGTGAAGTTCCAGTGTGGTGCCACTTCACTTAGTCAGACGTATGCAATGCAATAATACAAAAGCAAAAGTTTCAAAGACAGCACACGCTACGCTTCAAAGTTATACTTTAGTATCTACACAGCTTATATAAAAATAAGATACGAAATAGTAGGTACAGACATTGCAAATCGACATGTTAGCTTCCTATGGGTAGAGTGACCGGGACATTGGGCCACGCAGTTTTATCATTCCTATACCCCCTAAACCCCTCTTTCTTCTAAAATAAGAGAATGATAAAACTAAAAATATATATGATGTACATAACTATGTAAACTTCCAACGATATTTGGTTTGAACGAAATCTAGCTAGTAGTTATTTTTTAATACGTCATTAATCGTAAACCGCAATGTACCTTTCGACGAACTACTAGAACTTCTATATTATATTACTTACTGCTACGGAACCCTACATGGGCGAGTCCGACTCGCACTTGGCCGCTTTTTATATACTAGAAGAGCAACAGGAAAACAGTAATAAATAGATTAATTTTAACTTTATCGACAATTTTATAGTTCTGTATTTTTTATACGGTCCTGATCTGATGTTTTAAATTGGATCGTTAGGCTAAAAATAAACGAGACATAGAACATTATTATTTTATGTTAAGCCTGTCGCACATTTAAGTGTTCTGTTAACAGCGTTTTACTGATCGCCACCGCAGAACGCTTTTATGTGCGACAGGCTTTACATTCATTTCTATATCATAGAATCATAAAAGAGAAGCCAGTTCCAAAAATAATGAGTAATTAGTCCTTAATTTAAAAATAAATATCTAGGTGTCATTTTTGTGAAAATAGTTATAGATACTGATGTACACAATGTATACAGGGTGGAATTTTGTAATGCCACCTGGAGGGAAAGTACTCTTAATACTGCAGATAGAAAATTTTACTCAAAGGAAACATTCCTTTATTTTTGAATAGAAAGCTGCATTAGAAGATGTTCGAAAATTCTCTTCTCCCAAAAAAAAATTATCTTCTGAAAAAATTACACCCTATACTTTTATTGCATCAATCGTTAGGGTCAATTATAAGAATGAAATCTCTCTAACAAACATGATAAATTAAAAGAAAGAAAAACCTATTTTTTGTAAATAATTAAATTAATTTAAGATTTCCTGGTTTTTCTTTCATTTAATTTATCATGTTTGTTAGAGAGATTTCATTCTTATAATTGACCCTAACGATCGATGCATTAAAAGTACAGGGTATAATTTTTTCAGATTTTAGCCGGTTCGATTCCAGTGTGTGGGAGAAGAGAATTTTCGAAAATCTTTGAATGCAGTTTGCTTTCTATTCAAAAATAAAGGAATGTTTCCTTTGAGTAAAATTTTCTATCTGCAGTATTAAGAGTACTTTCCCTCCAGGTGGCATTACAAAATTCCACCCTGTATATATTTTTTTGTGCACAAATGTCATAAATACTATAACAAAGACTTTTGATTTCTTTCACCGTAAAAACGAAAGTGTGAGAATAATATTGACTGAGCATTTTACAAGGGCTTGTAGAAAAGTGTGATAATAACTACTATTTGTTGTCAAACTGATTTGAACGGAAATTTCTAATCATTATCATCACCATCAGCCTGAAGAAGTCTACTGTACTGCTGGACATAGGCCTCCCCTTACACGTTTCCAGCAAGAACAATTCTGCGCCCTTTCCATCCACCGACTTCCCGCGATCTTAACAATGTCGTTGGTCTACCTGGTGGGTGGGCGCCTTACGTTTCGTCTTCCGATTCGTGGTCGCCATTCGAAAACCTTTATTCCGCAACGGTCGTCCGTTCTTCGAGCTATGAGACCTGCCCATTGCCACTTCAACTTTTTAAATTTCAAATACGTAGTTGGAAATATACCATCAATGTTATGGTATTTGCTTAAATCCGATCTTTACTCTGCTTGAAATAAGTTTTATATTTCAGTGGAAAAATTCTGTGCGTGACTTTGTATTTACTGTTTACTTCACTGCGTCCGAAATTGTATTAACTATGAAAAGTAATGATAATTTATGAACGTCAAAAGCAAGCAATAGCTAATTTACTGTGGTGTGTACCTAAGAAGCTGGTAACCGCCAAACAAATTATCGCTCGCGCATATTAATCACTAAAACGTATTTATGGAAAACTATTTTTCGTTGAATAACTTTTTTAGATGTCAAACTTTTTGTTAGCAAACCCTGTTTGGATCATTATAAGATTTTTATTGAACGTAATAATTGTAGCATAATAAATTTGTTGATCGCAATTTTTCTTAAATACGTTCAGTAGTTTTAATTTAATTTATTTATTTGATCGCTTACATAAGATACGTTCAAAAACCAACATAAAACTCAGCCAGTGCATAAACTATAACTTTATTAGCTTTAATTTTGGTTCTAAACAGGCAACAAACTTAAAATACAGGGTTGCACCCCCTAAGACATTCTAAATTACGACAGTTTTACAACCCGCAACCCTATGCGATTTTAACACGCGATGGGTTTAAATAGGTTCTACTGGTTCTTTATTGTTACAAAAGCTTTGGTGACTGAGCGGTTTTTGCAGAAAATTTGTACAAAATTGCTGTTTGGAAGTAGACGCTGAACTCCAAAAAAACTACTCGCACACTTTTTTGAAATATATAGAAAAACACTGAATTCATTTATCAAAAATCCCGAACACATAATTAACGAAAAATATTTTTTATTCTAACACGTTTTCCTACATTAAAGTTTACTTATGTACGAAAACCAGGCAAACTTTTAAGTGGGACAACGTGCTAGGATCGTTTTTTGGCCAAGATAGTTGCCCGGGATTTTCCGGATGTATAAGTTCAGTAATAATATCTTTCAAATGAACAAAATATGCGAGTGAAAAGTACATCGATGGTTGTCTTCGCCTTAATTGGAGATACACTGCTGTGGATTTTATGAAACCTAAGGGATAAAGGTTGGTATGTACTTGATGACTCCCCGTGCACATATCACCAAACTAAGCAAAACTTATACCATGAGAACATTACACAACTGATAGAATAAAATAGCCGTTAAGAACCGCAAATCGGTTTAACATGTAAATTCTATTACAGAGTTAGAGTTCAATGGTTATTGTACTGCAAAAATAAAGGATAAAATCATATTGTTATATGGTAACGGACAAATAAAAACATTATTTGATGGGACCGCGAATTTCGTTAATCGTTAATGTTGAAAAATAAATAGACAAGGAACTCTACATTTTCAGTCTGGAAATTTAATATTGGATGAGCACAATTTGTTGTTTTCAATACTAGTAGGAATATACCTACCTGTAATGTTAAGTGGTGATGCGTTGACCGCACAGCGGGTGAGATTGCGGTCGAACGCAAGCCTATAAATTGGGCAATCCATACATCGACATATGTGTAAAGACGGCACATCTCTAACTGGCGTATTGGAACACAGCGGGTAAGCCAACTGGCGTACTCTCACTCACACGAAGCTAGGCACTCGATGTGACAACACGTGCTTTCGTCAGTAAAATCTTGAGTAAAACGAAAGCACATTCGAAGCAATCTAATGCTGCATACATTTGGCTTGGTTAGACGATCTTACCACGTAAAGCGCTGATAACTTATTAAAAATGAAAAAGACTTGTTCCGAATAGCTTCTCCAGTACGCAGTACGTAATACTCGATGATCCCATGAGAAGACAATTCACATCACATTCTCATGTAGTATCTCTTGGTCCTTAGTTGCTGCCAACCTCCTACATCATCATCATCATCATCATTATCAGCCTGAAGAAGTCCACTGCTGGACATAGGCCTCCCCTGCACATTTCCAAGAAGAACGATTCTGAGCCCTTTCCATCCATCGACTTCCCGCGATCTCAACAATGTCGTCGATCCATCTGGTGGGTGGGCGCCCTACGCTTCGTCTTCCGGTTCGTGGTTGCCAATCGAGAACCTTTATTCCCCAACGGTTGTCGGTTCTTCTCTCTTAGTACCTCTAGTAGTTCTTAGTACCTCCTACAGACCTACAGTTCTTGACAATGAATTGGTTGCTAATAGGAGTTTTTCCGAAATATTTAACACATCTCAATCCCACGGCATGCATTAGTCATGCGTGGATTCATACACACTTGGTATTCAGCTTGTAGCTTTGCTTGAATTGTTAATTTTATTCCAAGAGCTACGAGTACCTACGTAACAAGCGCTTGATGGTCATCAGCCGTGACTTGCTTAGAGGAAGCTAAGTTGTTTATAATCAGATCAGAATTTAAAGGTAAATTAGTCATAGTTATTTGTTATACAAAAGTGCGAAGTGGCTATTTAAAAGCGGGCTCGACCGCAGCGAGACTCAAAAATTTGAGAATCAAAAGAGCATGAGGTGAAAAATCTTTGTACTAGAGTGCAACAAGTAACTTTTCATCCAACCTCTGCGAGGAAATGACTAAATGCAAAAAAAATAATATACATACACCAATAGTGTCCGAGTCTGAGTTTTTAACAAACTTAAAAAAGGTTGTATGATAAATTCGGCACCATGGACGTAGCAGTAAATAGGTTTAATGATGATGTTCATAAGGTTAATACGAGTTCAGTGTTTTGATATATATTCAGATGTAATGTGCACGAGAGAAGTTGTTTGGCGGTCGTCATTCCCTTAAACTACATTCTTCCATTAGAGGTCTCTATTTCCGCAATTTCTATTATTTGTACAGCGCCAACGATCCAATGAGAACAGAACAGATGTGCAAATTTGCACGACACGGCCCAACAAAACAGAACCAACAACCCAGCCTCCACAACATGGCCTAACCACAGATTAACTAATAAAAGTACCGGGATCTCAGACACAATACTATTTAAGCCTAACGCACATCTAAGCGATCTGCGGTGGCGATCAGTGAAACGCTGACAAATAAAGCGATATTAGTCCCATCTTGTTCCCATAGAGCCAGTGTTGAAAAGCCAACCATAGAGGTTGGAACGCACTGGCTGACTGGCTTTCAACCTCCTTGCTTATTTTTAAAAAGGCATTGTTATGCCCTAAAGGGCCTATTATATTCAAGTTGTATTCATCATTTTTAACTTTAAGACCTCACCATATAACATAATAATTGCAATAAATAATATGAGTATGAGTGTGGTCTAGAAAGGTCCATACAATTTTAAGCAGGTAGGTACTAGGTACTTAGTTTAGTAGTATTGCAATAAGATGAAGCTGAGTAGAACTGTATCCTATTCAATCGATATTGCAGCAGACATGCGCATTGAGGGTGAGGCAAAATAGGTTAAATCCTTTTATCCAATATTAAAATCACTTTACATTTTATTGATCCACTCATATTGCCCGTACAAGGAATAGTCAAGGTATGATCACAACTTTTTATGTCAATGAAACCACCCACTGACAAGACTTTAAAAACCCCTTACGGTAAGTTCAAATAGGCAAATATAATTTCATTTCTTCTTCTTCTTAATGAATGGCATAATATGTCCTTTTCGGATCAATTTTGCCAGTGTTGAGTAGTTTAATGAGAATGATGATAATATATTACATAGAGAAAATACTTTTCCGTCAAGTCGTCAGTCGTCAATCACAGGTCGGCCCTACCCTAATTGGCATAGGAATAAAGATGGCCGTTTTTTCCCAAAACCATCTGAAACATTTCGATCAAATCAGAATATCACATAATACACTTTAATTCCAACTGCTAACACTTTGAGCTAAGACCTCAAGTAATGTTGGTTAAAATACCACCGAAATTACACAACCAGAACTCAAAATAACACCAGAAAAACAATTAAAATCAAAAAGCTATGTGACTTCCCGAAATGACAGAAAACGAATCCTACAATTTCATTTGATCCTTGTGATACCAGTGAATAAATATGTACCTATTTGACTTTGGCGTTGACTTTGTGCTGAATGTTGTCACGAAGCACAGTTACGAATTCTCAAAATACATTTTTTATGAATGTGTCATGCATTACCAACAACTTCTCAGAAATATGCTATCACGGCAAACCAGGTCTGACTAGTTCAAACACATTTTAAACAGGTTTCCAATAGATCAGGTAAATAAACAAGATTTCGTCAGATCACGTTTGTTTTGCAAACCACGTGCAATGATGTTGACTAGAATCTGCCCATGACTTTTATCTGAGAAGTGTACTTGCATAACAGTAGATTTTTGTAGCACAGTAGGTGGAAGTTTTTTGTTTGATCTTCAAATGTTTGTTTTACTGTTGTGAGTGGACTTCGTGTTTATAAACTAAATGGTCAAGTTTTCCGCATGTACCTATGCTAGACTGGTGGACAAAAACAACCCTGACCCAGCAAGAATGCTACGCGGCAGACCAAAACGAACACAGCAGGACGAACTTGACGGAATGAGCGCCATATTCTGGGAGTTTGATATATGGAAGGAATGGAAGAGGTCTTTTCTCAGCTGGCTAAGCAGGGGGTATTATTAATGCACCTATTTCCACATAGCACCTTCTAGCATCCTGAGCCGTTGCTGCGTTCCCGAGGAAATAAACGTCGATATCTACAAGTCATAAATTTATTTCCACTTTAAGTTAATCCTTGAGCAACAGAATCGATATTTTCAATGTCTTTCATTTTAAATCAATCAACTGGTTTCAAGGTCGGAGGTTCAAGTTAGGTTGGGATTGGTTCTGGTTCAAAAATGATCATTGACAGTCACAATTTTACTAACTTTATAGTTTGTCCCTGAGATATCGCGATATCCGTGATCTAGGTAGCTTATATCCAATATTATCGGAACTACGAAGTCGTTAAAACTATAGCAAATGCGAGCTCCCGTTCAATTGGTAGTAGTTTTAGTAGAAGTAGAGCTCTTTGTCATGGGCTCGTCCGGGGAAATACTACCACCATGCCTATTTCTACCGTGAAGCAGCATCAGCATCGCTGTGTTTCGGTTTGAAGGGTGTGGGTGCCGGTGAATTTACCGGCACGTGAAGTTGAACACCTGTATGCCTCAAGTTGATGGACACGGGGACGTGCATCGTAGGGCACGTTCCTAACGTGCGTGACCTACGAGGCAATGCTTTGTTATAGGCGTTGGTTACCACTTTACATCAGGTAGGCCATATGCTTGTTCCATTAGCTGGTTATATAAAAAACAATTTTTGAACCGTTTCATACTATTTATCCATATTATTGTACCCCCTTTTGAACCGCATAGGTCTTGGTTGATCTTATTATTAGAATCAAATCAATTACTTGTCTCTAAACTATGTCTACAATAAAAAGAAGGTTACCTAGAGTATCGTAGACGTAGTCGCAGTTGACTACGTTGTTTGAGTGTGCGTTCGCCCAGTAGGTTAATATGGTTGTATTTGTTTGTTGCGTTTTTTTTCTAATTGTGAAGTTATTAGTTATAAAAGTGTATTGATATAGAGAACCCAGTGGTAAGACAAACCTTACTTAGGCTTTAAACCACTGTTCACTGTTAATTGTAACTTTCTGTTTATTAAATAAATATTAAATAAATAAATAAATAAATATCACATTTCGCCAAACTCGTCTGTGTCAGTGAGTGAGTGCGTTTGAACAAAAACATCAGACACTTGATATTGTTGAAATAGTAACTTGATGCCGATGCGGTATGAAAAGAGTTTTTAGAGCGAGAAACTCAATGCATGAATTAAAAGCCAGTGCATGTTAGAGACATCACTAAGGCACTGTCTTTGCCTATCACAATTGCATTACCTTCTTCTTCTTATCATGTCACTGATTCTTTCGAACCAAGTGTGGTGAAAGGATTTTAAGTGCGCCTCAAAGAGGCTGCTTTCGTGCACTTACCTATTGCATTACCTAACGAAGAACTTCCACCGAGGAAGTAATTCACTGATATCAAATCAAATCAAAATAGCCTTTATTCAGATAAGTTTAAAGTTACATTTACAATATTATTATTAATCTAGACATCGACAACTTGATCTGTTTGCCCGATTTTGGCAAAGGCCTCCTCCATTTTTTTCCATTCTTCTCTATCCGTAGCGGTTCTCGTCCATGTATTTCCTGCTATTGACTTTACTGATGTAAATGTGTACTTATAAATTCACCGCCACCCAAACCACTTATATCGGAACACAGCAATGCAAGCTTCTGGTGGCCTCTGCTGGTAATACTTCCACGGAACCAATGAGCGAAATAGTTAGAACCATGTCACGGCAAACTTTAATGTCACAAATAAATTTGTAAAATTTCATGTTCACCTAAGATTTCAATAAAGATCTTAAAAAAGAGACAACGGGATTTCATTATTTTCAAATAAATTATAGTAAAAAGCAGCCAAGTGCGAGTCGGACTCGCCCATGAAGGGTTCCGTAGCACGACGAACTACAAGAACCTTTATATATGTTACTTGATGTAACATAATAAGGTTCCTGTAGTTCGTTGAAAGGTAAATTGCGGTTTACGGTTTATGACGTATAAAAAAAAACTACTGACTAGATCTCGTTCAAACCAAATATCGTTGAAAGTTTACATAGTAATGTACAACATGTATTTTTTTTAGTATTATCATTCTCTTACTTTAGAAGTTAGAGGGGGGGGGACCAACTTTTTTCCACTTTGGAAGTGTCTCTCGCGCAAACTATTCAGTTTAGAAAAAAACTATATAAGAAACCTCAACATCATTTTTGAAGACCTATTCATAGATACCCCACACGTATGGGTTCGATGAAGAAATTTTTTTTGAGTTTCCGTTTATGACGTATAAAAAAAAAACTACTGACTAGATCTCGTTCAAACCAAATATCGTTGAAAGTTTACATAGTAATGTACAATATATATTTTTTTTAGTATTATCATTCTCTTACTTTAGAAGTTAGAGGGGGGGGGACCAACTTTTTTCCACTTTGGAAGTGTCTCTCGCGCAAACTATTCAGTTTAGAAAAAAACTATATTAGAAACCTCAACATCATTTTTGAAGACCTATTCATAGATACACGTATGGGTTTGATGAAAAAAATTTTTTTGAGTTTCAGTTTAAAGTATGGGGACCCCCAAAATTTATAGTTTTTTTTCTATTTTTGTGTAAAAACCTTAATGCGGTTTACAGAATACTCACCAACTTTCATCAGTCTAGCTTTTATGGTTTCGGAGAAAAATGGCTGTGACACGGCCGGACAGACAGACAGACAGACAGACAGACATGACGAATCTATAAGGGTTCCGTTTTTGCCATTTGGCTACGGAACCCTAAAAACTGATCACTGTAGCAATTTAAAGCAGCCTCTACACATTTGCCCATGCTGGGCCAGGCTCCGCCAATGCACAATTGTAGACCACGATCACTTGGTGTTCACACACTGGCGCATGGCTCATTGCTGCCTGGCAAACCAATTGCGACGGACGTCGAAGTAATTACGGCTGCGGCTATTTACTTTGAACGATCAGATTTGATTCAAACTTTGCACACCTGTCAAAGGTCGATGACAATGCAATAATATGAAAAAAAAAATATATGAAAAAAAAATATATATTTTGATTGTTGTAAATATTTTATCAATAGTTTATTATATCTGAAGTTATTATAAAAGCACCCTACGCTTTTTTGTACAATAATATAAATTTTTCAATTGATTATTACAGTTTTATTTTTAACTTTTAAGTTCAATTAGTTATAAAAGCGTTTTTTTTTTTAGTTTTTAAACTATAATTTATTGTATACTGTTTACAAGTATTACAGAACGCAACACAAAAGTGTTCTATCCCGGTCAGCGGCCGGTGACGAACTGAACATTGGCCGATTGTGTAAACACCACAGGCCAGGCTACGCCACGATTCCTTTGAAGTGTGCCCAAAAAACCGACAACTCCCCGATTGCGCGCCATGCTTGCCGCCAACATACACCAATACCCCCTGTACACATTGGCGTTGGCCTGTAGTGGGCCAGCATGGACAAATGTGTAGAGACCCCTTTACACAAGTCAATACGAAGGATTCCCTTCTTTAAAAAAAATACTAGAAATTATTTTGACGACGCAAACCATCCTTGCCCACTTTTGATTGCTAGTCATCACCATAATTCTAGCTGCAAATTTAGTGGGAACTCGTATAAGGACGTATTTCTGTTATATGGCATTGAAGGCCAGAACCGCTTACTTATTTATAGTTATTTGCCGTTACAGCACACAGCAGAATTCCAATGAGCATTACAAATTCACGCAGTACGTGTTTGCTGCGTAAAACGAAACGCAGGGTAGCCATTTTGTTTTTCCCGTAGCAAAACTTGATAAAAATTGCTTGTCGTTTTATAGCCTCAAGGCTGAGACCCTTTTCATGTTTACATTGCTAAAGTATAACGGGGAGATGAGGTAACTGACCTAAAGGCGGTTGCTAAAATAACCAGTAAAATGATAGCAAGTATTAAATAAGCATTTTGTAAAGAGTTTTCTAGTTCCAATTCAAACAAAAAATTTGATACACATGTTCTACTGTGATCCTCAGACATGGAAGATGTCCCCTCAAATAACTTGGCACTTGTCTAGAACCTACTCAAGGTTCGGAGGGGCAGCAAGAGGCATGTCTATACATGCACATACATTTAAAAGAGTTTGGTATCCATACTTGAGAGGTTGAGTCTCAATTCTATAGATTCCTATTTTCGTTTTCGTTTCAACAAAATTCTATATTTAGGTATAGATTTGCATACAGATAGGTTGCATGACTACTGCTATAATTCTATCCTTTTCCTCAGGACATTCAAAACCACTAGACAAGGTGCTTCAATTAAGTGAACGAAACGATGTGGACGAAACGATGTGATCTACAATGCATAACCGTGAGCAAAACCGGTTCAAATCACAATAATCGAAGGTGTGAGACCAGGAAGCAGACTAACAATGAAACGATCACAATGAACGAGCACTTGATCCGATTTCTCTCAGCATCATACAGTTCCGTGATCTATCCGTCTTCTGAACATAAACTGTTGCTTTAATGACTGACTTAAAATCCTTTCACCACACTACTGGTTCGAAATAAATAGTGACACGATAAGAAGACTGACAAACAATCAAATTCATAGTATAATCGCCAGCACAGAACGCTACATTACTAAATAATTTTAAAAATGTTACCCTTTGTAACTCGTATGTTATCGATAAATTACGTGCTTGTTTAAAATTACCTTCACATTTTCGTCGTGATTCAAGTACGTTTTGATAGTTTTTGGCTGTAGGCATTATTAAAAATCAATTTTACTGCATTATTACACCCGTGAACCAACGGCCACCGTTTCCTGAAGAACCAAAGTTTCCGCCATCTCTTTGACTTTCTCGTCTCAAATTTAAAGCACCCACATACAGTTGCAATGAGAACCAGATCAATTGAGAATTGAGTCAATTGACCATTAAATTGTACCTCATCTAGACTTCGATTGGATACTCGATTACCTAACATACCATCTCGATGTTACCTCATCGGCGCCTGGGCAGGTGAAGGTCGAAGGCTCAGTTTACGAACGGTCCCGCATATGGCTGAGATTTCCAAGCCAGCGATTTACTATAGCGAATTTACTGATCAAGCGTAAGACGAACCAGTTTCCTGAGATGATCCAATTGTACTTAAATCGAAGATGGTCGCGAAGATTGTACGTTTAGAGACAGCAAATTTACCTGAAACAAAAACAAGATTTATGAGCATTGCAAAATGAGATGATCTGGGAATATAAGAGAGGTTTTATAATTTAGGTAGATAGGTAAGTGACAGTGAAAACCAAGCCGTAGTTTGTTGCCTGTTCTTTTAGGCTTGGTCGCGTTGATCTGGCTCCTAGACTCACCTAGCTTTAAGACGTTTCAAAGTGATCCTTGTGTTACTACTGAATAAATACATCTTTTTCATTTTTTTCAGTCAATTTTTTCATTATTATGTTATGTTTTACTATTATGTTTGTCAGTGTTCCGTTCTGTGTATGTTATGTTAAATAAATATATTTTCTTTCTTCTTTTTTTTCTTCTTTTTCTATCTTTGTCTTTGCTGACCTGACCAAGCTAAGAAGAACTGGCTAGAAACTTGACTTGACAGTTGGAATCAATGATCCCAGGAGCTATAGAATGACCGCAGAATGACCAAAGTGAATTATGGTGATCGATACCTCCAGGCGATGTGGACCCACAATAGCATTACTTCCGGCTTTCTAACTAGCAGACATTATAAAACTATATGGTCATTTATCATTGGCTTATTATCGCTAACGATCATTGAAATAAACGTTTTTGGAGGGTCGAACTACACTACACACTTTTTGTAATACAACGAGCTGATGGAACAAGCATATCACCCACTTGATTTTAAGCAATAACCATCTCCTATAACAAAGCATTGCCTAGCAGGTCACGTCAGGAGCGTGCCCTACGATACCCTGCCCAGCGTCCTTCAACTTCAGGCGTACAGATGTTGCTACACGTGCCAGTAATTTCACCGGCGCCCACATCTTGAAATCCAAAACACAGAAACGCTGTTTGGCTGCAGAAAGAGGTATGGTGGTAGTAATTCTCCAGACGAGCCCTTCACAAAAAGCTTTACACTGCTAAAACATACTACACTGCATAGTAGTGTCGATTCTGTAGTAGCGCTATCCCAAACTTGCTTAATTTGAAAGCTGCTTGCTTTATTTCGTATTTCAGAAACAATATATGGGTGGACTGGACAAACTGTAAGCAGTATAATGAAAGTGATATCCTAATTTGCAACAACTGCTTTCAGTTTTGAACAAATGCTTTCAGTTTTCAAGAAAACTGCCACCATTTTCTTCCACTAGTAAAAAGTAATCGTTTGAGTCAATAGACGGTGCTGAAGCACACCATGATATGTAGCTCAATGATGATGTATTTTATCGTTGTCTTTAAGCATATTGGTTGATAGGTCGTCAAAGCATCATTAATAATCACTTAATCTTGGCCGTGATAGCTTTGAAGGTCACTAAGAATAATAAAACTAATATTCTTGGGTTCCTTTTCAACGTGAACATTATTGATTATGTAAAGTTTATATAATGTATTGTTCTAACCTTTGCGAACCTATTGTATCATACCATTATGGTGCTTGAATGTAACCGTTTAAATTTTTGGGTAGGTACTTGGGTCTATTCTCTCATTGGTCTTGCACTCTCTTCTATCATTCATCATCTTGATGATCATTCCTTTCTTACTCAAGAGAAAAGATGGATGGACGGTGTGAAAGATGACATTCACACCGTCCATCCATCTTTTCTTTAGTCTATACCTCCGTCTATTACTATCATAATACATCAATATCTAGCATTCTTCTGTTAATAAGAATTTCAACGTGTGTCAAAATCATTTAAGAAATAAAAACATAGCCTCATTTACCTGTAATTCAATATCTATATGAAAGTGCTGATATTAAAATACTTAGTCACTTCCATTACCCCGTTTTGTTTCCTTATGAGTTTAATTATGATTACATTATGTAATTTGAAAATTTGCAATACCGATAATGAGTTTCCAATATCATTTAGGTATTGCAAAAAGGCGGAACTGAGAATTTAAGAAATGGAATCGACAAAACTTCTTAGGTACCAGACGTGCTATAAAAGTAATGACAGATCTACCAGACGTGAACGCAAAATAATAGACAAATATTAAGTGTCTGTACTGAAACTGTCTATCGATGAGTCAACATGGTAGTAAGGGAACGCATAAGAAGATGGGCAAAAGCCTTTCAGATCTTTGTAACTCAGAAGTTCTGAGTAGTGCACATAAACACTGCAGTCACTAAAATGCCTGCCAAGCGTGATGAATACAGCAAATTCGACAAAATGATATATGGGAGAGGTATATGTGTCCAGACGTGAGCTTATTAAGACTGGCTGATGATGTAATATGTGTGATGCAGAGCGTATAATTCTTCCAGGAAATAAGCTCTTGCAAAAAGTATTGTTCTTTGTATTAATAATTGATTTCCGAGTCAATCAATTTCATAGTAGCAAACATAACATTACACAATGGACTACCTTGAAGGGTTAATTCTGCTTGCGTATGTTGTAAGGATTCCGTTTATAAACACAGAGTAAGTTATCGCACGTGCATGCGAGTATGTACTTTAGTGAACTAGTTAACGAACGGTCAGGCATATATGTAGACCTGAAGGCCTACCACATGCTCCGTCTCTGATTCTGGTTTTGAGTTTGTATGAGTTCTCACCAGTGTATTATACTGTGTGTGTGACGTTACAACTTAGGATTAATTTTGACAGCACTCACACAGACTCATAACAGAACCAGAGATATAGCCAGACAGAGCTTGTGGTAGACCTACTGATCCTACAACACCTAGTATAGTTCCTTTAGGTCAAGTAATATCAGTAACTACAATACAGTTGCTACTGTACAAAATTCGATAATTGCATATTTCAAGTTTGTAAAGTCCAAAAATGTCTTAAACCAAACATCATAGTTTTCAACTTCTTTTAACCTCTGCCGACCATGGACTGGAAGACGATGCTTAGGATAAAAATGGTCCAGAAAGTAAAGAGCGCGTGAATTCGGTGGATAAAAGTTTCCAGAAATTTGTTCCTAGACATATAGGAGAAGGCTGTAGGTCTTGAACTGGACTGTTTTAGTCTGGTGATGAACCAGAAATGTTTATCTACTATCGCTAACTGTACCAGGCAAACGTAAGTGAGTAATCGTACTGTACACAGCCAATGTTATTCACATACCAAATACAGCAACAGCCATTGAACAGCAGTTACAGAGTTTAACTAACTCGCGATTTCATTGCACCCCGGGCACACACATAAGTGAAAGCACTATTATCATCCAGTTTATTTGCTGTACTGCTTAAGCCACACCCTGAAGCTATGGTTCTTAATAAGCAGCAACCGTCTGACGGACGTAATACGGCGGAAGCCGAGGGGAAGAGGACCTGGTCAAACCTGCGAAATGTAGGTATGTAGATAGATAAATGTGGACAGGCAAAGGCTAAGATGACTTGGATCATAGGACGAAGCTGCAAGAAAGAATTGCAGAAATCCCATTTCAAAGGGAGAGAGAGAGAGAAAAGAAAGAGGCTGAGCGCTAGAAAACCCAAAATCCGTAAGAGTGAAGATGACGGAAATCAAATAAAAATTAGATTGAATTGAAATGAAAGATGAAGAATGATTTTGAGTCCTATCCATCCACCGGAAATGGATAGGGCTAAATACATTCTTCCTGGAAATGTATAGGGAACCTTAATAATTATGAAATATAAAAATAAAGAAAGGTGTTTTAAAGCCTTTTCAGGGGCAACTCTTGTATTGCAAGCGTTTCTAGTATCATACAAACCTATGGAAGGCGTAATCACAAATAAACTCGTATGTTTGTTTGCAATTATAATCTTTTGACCCAAAGCGTGCAATTCTGGCACGCTTTTGTGTCTGAGTTGTGTTTGTTTCAAGAAGCCAGTCGGTTTGTTTATTGGTTACAGTCAACGCTTGATATTATCGGTGAACTGTACCTATGTCCTGAGGCTTTCCTCATAATCTGATGCAATCAAATTAATTTACTCGATACGCCTTTTCCGGATCAGTAATAAGTTAAATCAGCCGAGGGCTGCGGTTTCAGAATACCTTGAATATCAGCTATTACAAACGTATCTTGCTTGTAATTATCCTCAGCGGCCTGAAGAAGTCCACTTTTTTAACCGACTTCCAATCAAAAAGGAGGAGGTTCTCAATTCGGTTGTATTTTTTTTTTGTGTTTGTTTCCGCATAACTTCGTCATTTGTGAGCCGATTTGAAAAATTGTTTTTTTATCTGAAAGGTACTGCTTCCAGATTGGTCCCATTTTAATTTTATTAAAATCGGTATTGCCATTTTTTTTAAATAATTTTTTTAATGGTTGTAACTGCATGCCTCCGTCATTTATGGACCGATTTAGAAAATTATTTTTTTATTTGGAAGGTTATTCTTACGTCCAGATTGTCCCAAACAAATTTGATTAAAATCGGTTTAGCCGTTTGGCAATGAAGTCGGTTTCTCAAGTTTTTTAAACTTATAATTATCTTGCCTGTTCTTCTAAGCTAGTTTTCGCCAAGATTCGTAGATAAGCTTTTCTTGTGATTTGCGTGAAGAAATGATTTTGACAGAGCTCTGCCTTCTGCGCAGTAGGTCGTGGGTTCCATCTCCACCGATAACAAATATTTGTGTGATGAACACAGATGTTTGTTCTCTGTCTGGGTGTTATATTGTATTCTAAGTATGTATTTACAAACAAAAAGTGTATAAGTATAATATCAGCAATCTGTACCCGAAGTCCGAGTGCATTAAATTTACAACATTTCGTTACCAAATGTTGTTTTCGTTTCGCCTATTAGTCTCTGTCTATTGTATGGAGAAAATATGAGACAACAACTCTAACTACGTAACGTATTTTTGCTGTCTCATATTTTCTCCATGCAATAGAGAGAGACAAAAAGGCGAAACGAAAACAACATTTGGTAACGAAATGTGGTAGCAAAACTCCAACTTCGGGTTCTGATTCATATAGTATAAGCTCTGCATAATAGGGGACTAGATAGTGTTGTGTGGATTGTCCAAAATATTTATTTACATATTGATTATTTATATCAATCCTGATAACTGGTTTTAAGAATAGGACATCCTTACCCGAGCAGTGAAACATCACTAGTCGGGAAGAAATGATGGCGTCATAATGCATATGTAATTTATAAATAAACAGAGTTCTACTTGTATTCAAAGGATAGAGATGATTCTATCAATCCATATAACTCTTAATAGCCGTGGTTAAAGCTCCATTGCACCAATTGTTTGACACCACTAACCCATCACCTGTCACCCTCACTATTACGTTATACTAAAGGCCTGCGCACACTTAAGTCGCTGGCGATGGCGATCAATGAAACGCTGTCAAATATCGCTGTCAAATTTGACAGCGGTTCACTGATCACCATCGCCAGCGACCTAGGTGTGCGCAGGTCTTAAGCGGCGCAGGTAAAGTTCACTGCGTTCCCTATAGCTTACGAAATTGCACTTGATATTTGGAGCTGTGCTTAAGCGATTTATTGGGCCGATAGGTCTGTTTAGTTTCCATTTGTATAAATTAAATTACATTACAATAACGTAACAAGTACTTTACATTGTTATCTTGTAATCGTGAGGCTGTATTCTTAAAGTACCTTACAATGTTACAAAATTCTTCGTGATCGCGTTTCATCTTCACCTATGAGCAAACCAATTCGTTCAAAATCAAATCAAATGTTTTTTTTTATTTTGTATCACAATGAGAGTAGTATTATACAATAATGAACAATATAGAAGTAACAATGACATAAACTAATGATATAGCTTGAAGAAAACGTTAAAAAACACCTCCAGGGTAGGCAACAAAACGACAGCACCCTTTGTGTTGTTAGTGTCTATGGGCGACGGTAACCGCTTACATGGTAAGCGAAGCGGTCACCGTCGCCCATAGACACTATAGAGGTGGGCCGTAAGCTCGCTTGTCTATCTTTAACATAAAAAAACCATTCTTCATAAAACTTGTAGTGATCAGTATTTTTGAGATTAAGGCGACCAAATACGCCATTCACTACAAACAACTAAGTGTAGTAAAGCTATAACACTTTAATATACAGGATGTCGCATAACTGGTATGTTATTACCGAAGACTTTATTTTTGACACTCACGGGAACATAAAATGAATGAATCTGTCATTATCCGTCTCAGGGTTGGTTATACGGATTGATAATCGACCAATTAAACACTGACAGCAAACATTTGAGTAAAACGGTCGTTAGTGTATATTTTGGCTATTCTGTGAAACCAGCCCTTACTTCTACTGAAGCATTAGTTAATCTGCGAGTTAGTCCAGTTTTAACTTCAGTAGTAATGATAGCATTCATTCTGTTTCACATTTAACCAGCGATGTTTTTGGGCGTGAGTCGCGTAAGCGCCGTTTGCTCTTCAGAAAAGGCGGCGCGCGGGCGTTTCGCATGTGCGAAGGTTTCTATTCGGGCGCTGAGCGTGCGCTCGTGCATTAATAGCGATAAAATATATACTTGATGTGAATCACATAAGTTGTAAATTTAAGCTTCTAAGGAGCAAACAGCGCTTACTCGACAAGCACGCGTTTCCGCACCGACTAAAATTGCGCTCATGTGAACGTGCCTTAAATCTTAAGTATACAATCAAAAATAAATATGGTGCATTTCCTCTCTAGACTGTAATTTATTGCTAAATGTTCGCAACAAGTTATTTATTAAATTCCTAAACTGACAAAGTCTTGCTGGTTTACTGCTGTTTGTAAGGCAATGTAGCTTTTAATTGAATTGGTAATTCAAACGATAAAATTTTAAATCCGTTCACTATTTTACAAAATTATCTAGTTCTAGATGCTAGTTTCTATGGTACAGACTGCAACGAAACTTGTTTTACTTTTTGATTAATAAAAAAAAACTTTAAATCATTCCACCACACTTGGTTCAAAAGAACCATATTGACACGAGAAGAACAAGAATATTATTAAAAATCTTGAAAAATCTTTGCGTTGGCAACAAACTAACTGCCTACTTATAAAAACGTTATAGAAGAAAAATCATTTATTTATGTCATATCATTTCATTTTTATGAGTCTGTCTGGCTATGGCTCTGGCTCTGGTTTTGAGTCTGTGTGAGGGTTGACTAAATAAATCCTACGTCGGAACGTCTCACACACACACAGTATAAACACTGTTAATAATACATAATCCCTCATAAAGACTCAAAATCAGCGCCAGAGACAGAGCCAGACAGAGCTTGTGGTAGGCCCACTGTTAGGCAATATCATGACCAACCATTTCCAAAAATGTCTAAAAGTTGGAAACGGAGAAAGCCCAGCGTGTAGGCTGAACCCTTCATATTGCCAAACGACAGTACATATTATATAATACACATAAAATCCATTTATAGAAATCGTAATGCTTGATCACATGAGGAAATGGACATCTTTAAGCCTTCTATTAAACCCACGCTATGCCATAAAACCTAATAACTTACATAAGTATACATTTTTTTAGAATTATTACTGTAATAATCTATCATAAAGTTGGTAATCTTTCACTTGGGTATTTGCAAGTTTGCATTTGTTTGGTTTGAAAGGTGCCAGTGAAGTCAAATTAAATGTTGTTTATTTGATGCCACATATGACTGTAGCATTATTCAGGAATGAACAATATAAAAGTAACAATGATATAAAAACTGAGGACCACAATAAGATAGCGGAACGAACTTAACTCCCACCTTAGATCGTTGCCTGTCACTGGGGAAGGAAGAGAAAGGGTGGAAAGAGAGGCATTTGCCCTGCAGTGGGTCAAAAATGGCAAAATAATAACAATGACACCAAAATTGACCGCGACTCATATGATGCTTCTCCTTCATATCGTGTCACTGGTTCTTTAAACCAAGTGTGGTGAAAGGATTTCAAGTCTCCTTTTGTGCACTTAATATTTGGGCATACATTTCCTGGAAACATGATTCCGAGCCTTTAATGTCTACAGATTTCTGCAATCGATCAGTCACTTCACCATGATGATGATGAACCAAGAATCAAAGCTCCACCAGACTTGTTGTCTTGTCAATCACATAAAAACCTAACAATATCCACTCCACTTTCTACGTCATATAAGGTGGTAGGTCAGACATCCTTGGTCATGTCTGTACAACACTTTTCTTTCTAAGAATTCGTAACGTGAGTCATATTATTGAGAACTTTTAAGGTGTGGCCTGTGTAACTTTGACGAGTCTTAGTGAAAGATTAAAGCTTTTACCAGAAAATAAAACTTTTTAAAACAACAAAATAATATGATCGAGTGTTATTCATTAACACAAAAATATTATTTCTTGAAAACATTCCTTTAAATTCGTTTATCATTTCCTACATTACCCCATAATACCTAAGAGTCAAGAGATCGCGAAAACGTCTACCGTGGTCAAGGATTACAGTCGTGTGTTTGATCCTTTTATAAAAATAAAAAAAAAACAGCAAGCGTACTGCAATTTATGAAAAAAGCAGCCAAGTGCGAGTCGGACTCGCCCATGAAGGGTTCCGTAGCATCAATTAACATAATATAAAGGTTTTTGTAGTTCGTCGAAAGGTAAATTGCGGTTTACGATTTATGACGTATAAAAAAAAACTACTGACTAGATCTCGTTCAAACCAAATATCGTTGGAAGTTTGCATAGTAATGTACAACATATATTTTTTTTAGTTTTATCATTCTCTTATTTTAGAAGTTAGAGGGGGGGGGGACCAACTTTTTTCCACTTTGGAAGTGTCTCTCGCGCAAACTATTCAGTTTAGAAAAAAACGATATTAGAAACCTCAACATAATTTTTGAAGACCTATCCATAGATACCCCACAAGTGTGGGTTCGATGGAAAAAAAATTTTTGAGTTTCAGTTTCAAGTATGAGGACCCCCAAAATTTATAGTTTTTTTTCTATTTTTGTGTAAAAACCTTAATGCGGTTCATAAAATACATCTACTCACAAAGTTTCATAAGGCTAGCTCTTATGGTTTCGGAGAAAAATGGCTGTGACACGGCCGGACAGACAGACAGACAGACAGACAGACAGACAGACAGACAGACAGACATGACGAATCTATAAGGGTTCCGTTTTTGCCATTTGGCTACGGAACCCTAAAAACAGATTGCGAGAAATAAAGTTTTACTGATCGTTCGTTAGTGATAACATTAGTTCTCGCAATTCCGTTAAAGTCTGCGCACATCTAGGCAATGGCGATGGCGATCAGCTGAAATGCTGTCAAATATGACAGCGTTTCAGCTGATCGCCATTGCCGTCGCCTAGATGTGCGCAGGCCTTGGGGCGCCCATCGTTTATCGATTCCAAATCCGGCCGATAAAATTGATAACGATGATAAGTCATTTAGTCCAGTAGCCAGAAGAATATGCCCTTCGATAATTCTAAAGTTTTTTATTTTCTCTGGGTGGATAACTTTAGTGAATTCATTGCTATGTACAAAAATGCTAACAGTTTAGAGCTATGCAATAGGTATTACGAGTAAGTAGGTATTTCCTTTTATTTTATATTACAACAATAATATAAAATTTAAAATTAAATGATTTACTGTTTCTTTATTAATACCATCTAAACTATATATTCGTGGAAATGCTAACAGATAGGTACTGTGGAACAATGGAAAACTGAAAATGTCCCGTAACTCATTCAATCAAAAAAATAAGTTTTTCAAATAATTTCCTATACGTTTATAGGTATTGGTTACACCTTACAACAAAAGTTCTAATAACTGAGTAATATGCTGCAGGTACAGCATAGTTTATTATTACGAATATGTAGGCACAAAATTATAAATTTAAATTCAATATTTCGCATATCGCAAAGTAAAAATACAATTAATTGTGCAGCATATTACTCAGTTGTTAGAACTTTTGTTGTATGGTGTAACCAATACCTATCAGCGTATAGGAAATTATTTGAAAAACTAATTTTTTTTATTGAATGAGTTTCGGGACATTTTCAGTTTTTCATTGTTCCACAGTACCTATCTGTTAGCATTTCCACGAATATATAGTTTAGATGGTATTAATAAAGAAACAGCAAATCATTTAATTTTAAATTTTATATTATTGTTGTAATATGAAATAATAGGAAATACCTACTTAATACCTATTGCATAGCTCTAAACTGTTAGCATTTTTGTACATAGCAATGAATTCACTAAAGTTATCCACCCAGAGAAAATAAAAAACTTTAGAATTATCGAAGGTTATGTGGAAAAAATATTATATTTCTACTGGACTAATTATATGTTATAAGTCAGAATAAGCCTACGGAACGCCTATTTCTAAAGAAATTTTAAACATAATTCGTAATCCGTACTATGCGTGTGGCTACTACAGTAACATATTATATTTATGTCAAACGATTGATAATTTAGTGGGCAGCTTTATTTAAATACTTAAAGTAAAGCAGAAATAAGCGATCTGTAGCATGTTTTCAAATTTGTCGTAGTAGGTATTGCGTTGCGATGGACATTGATGACAAATACTCAAACAAAATATGTACATGAACTGATTTTATAGTTTTAAATCCTAGGCGTTAGTAAGTTGAATTGGCAATGGGCGGGCCGGGCCACATAGCTCGAAGAACCGACAACCGTTGGGGAATAAAGGTTCTCGAATGGCGACCACGAACCGGAAGACGAAGCGTAGGGCGCCCACCCACCAGATGGACCGACGACATTGTTAAGATCGCGGGAAGTCGATGGATGGAAAGGGCTCAGAATCGTTCTTCCTGGAAATGTGTAGGGGAGGCCTATGTCCAGCAGTGGACTTCTTCAGGCTGATAATGATGATGATGATGATCCTACTTCTTTGATGCGCACTTAAAATCCTTTCACCTCACTTGATTTAAAAAAAAAGAGAATCAGTGACACCTTAAGAAGAAGAAGAATATTGCAATGCTGCAACAATTTTCGCTACTCTAACTAGCGAGTGTATATATTATACAGTTTTTCCTACAACATTACGACAGGCATAGCCTATAAGCCAGATAAGAAATCAGGTTACCACTTACCCACTTAGCTATAAATTACTAGATCAAACGTAAACAAAGATAAGCAACCTGTGAATTATAGTTTATTGTTTGAAACATTTAATATTTTAGTTAAAGATCCGATCAAAATCGGTTCTGCAGTTTGGCTATGAAGTCGGTTTCTCAAGTTTTTTAAACTTTTATTATTATTAAAACTAAACAATGAATATACTATCGTAGACCTTTTACTCGTACTACTAATAATAATTACTATTACTAATTTAAAAATAAAAACTTTTTATTTCAGACCTTGATCCATGGGGGTTAGTAACACGACAAAATAACTAAGCTATATAGCTAACTATATTAGTAATAAACAAATAGGTATACACGCACACACAATTACTTAGACACTATAGGCGAGAGATGGCCCAAGCACAGCCAGAGTGTCTCATAAAACTAATCACAGTCAAAAACATAGATACATTTTTTGCTGTTTCCAAGCACAGCCAGCCAGTGTCTCATATTATTAATGTAATGACAGAGAAAAACATAGATATATATGTTATGCTATTTTGTGTATCACTTTTAAGTGTTTGAAGACCACTGTGACGACGTTTTCTCCCATCATCGCTAGAACAGTAATCAATAATCAAGTACTTGTTTACCTGTTCAGTAGATACATTATACTGTCAGTCAAATATTTGATAACTATAATTAAATATTAATGAATAGACAATGAATCCATCACAAAACGAAACGTATTCATTAACTTTCAATATAATAAAGCTTTCGTCACAGTGTAGATAGAACAGTAGACCAAATCTAATCCAACCAAAAACGAATTCAAATTCTAAATTGGCATTTGGCAAACAATAGAAGCGTCGGCGACCCACTTACGCCAATCTTCTTAATTCTTGATTGTATTGTATGAATAATGTTTAGATTGCCTTAATTCTTATCTATATTGAGATAATCTAGGTCGAACTTAAGGAATGCCATTCCATTTTTGAACAAATATGTAGGCAAATACTAAGGCATTTCATAGTCATCTTTTTTATTTGTATTCTATAAGTGAATTTTAGTAAACGAAGAGTTGTTTACTTTACAAAGTGTTGGAATTGGGTAAGATTTTTGCACATTGTACTTTTCCGTCATCAGTAATGAAATTATAATTACTTTCTTTTGATTTCACAAACCAAAGCCGGGGTAAAATCCGGACATAAAACTTGAAAGAAACTAAAGAAAACTCAAAAATTCATTTAAACTGATACAGCATTCCACTAGACAATTTTATAATTAAACAACATGTCAAGTATATCACCAAGTTAACCTACTTTGGCGTAACTTTTTACTGCATTCATGACAAGAAACCGCAACTTTTTTACGAACATTGCGTAAGTTTAAAATGTCTTTATTCTGTGACAAAAACTGATAAAAAAATTAAACCATTCTCATAATTCAATAATTTAACGTCTTTATGAAAATCGAAAGTTTCATACAGATCCAAACCTTTTTAAAACACAGAGGTTTGAAAGTTTGGATATCGAATTGATAAAATCATGTTCGGAGACAAAATTCAAGTCAAACCAACACTATTTTCATGTGATTAAGGTTCCAATTGCAATGAGAGTCGATAGTACAGTGTTGCCAAATAGAGTTTCCAGCTGTGAACAATGCCTTGCGAATTTTATTCAGATCACTTTCGCTCTCAAATACCGGTCGGAGATGGCCGCACCTGATTAGAGACGGCGTTAGAAGAGTTTTTATTGTGCCTATTAGAATGCCTGGCAACACTGATACCTGTTATAAATAAAAAAAATCTGGGTACATTATATTGAAATATATTTCCTAATTGTTTTATTTTAACTACTTAAGAGGCCGGCGGAGGGTGAATTTTCATACAAACGTAATACCAGAATTATTACTAGTTTAGGCAGATTTTCACTATATTATTGTAATAACTGTATTTGTATAGTATTTATCTAGGTTCCTGAACAGTTTTTATTTTAAATTACTTGCCTCAAAAGAAATAAACACCAATCGCATTTTACACATTTTTTTCATTGTAAAATGTGATTGGCGTTAATTTCATTTGAGGTAAGTAATTTAAAATAAAAACTGCCCAGGAACCTAGATAAATCGAATAAAATTACAATTATTACAATAATAAAGTGAAAATCTGCTTAAATTAGTAATCATTTTGGTATTACGTTTGTATGAAAATTTGCCCTCCGCGGGCCCCTTAAAAACAAAGTTATTTTGATTTAAAAGCTAGCACTAAACACGCTTTTGACGCTGTTTAAATAAATTATGAATTAATTATTCATTTGACAGTGTTTCTCTGATCGCCACCGCAGAAAGCTAAGATCTGCGTAAGGCTAAACGCATTCGGTTTATTACAAGCATCACGTAATAAAATTCAATCTGAACGTTTTCCAAGAAAGTAAATGGCAGAGCTTAATAAATTGCAAGAAACCGATGAATGTGAATTGTTTTCTCTATAAATCGGTTTGGTATTGAAATTCAAATAAAATGAGGAGCTACGAGGTACTAGCAGTTAGTATTACAGCATTATTATTGCTTCTCATTAAATACTAGCGGCCTGTCCCGGCTTCGCACGGGTGTACTTTTATTTTTTAAGCTCATAAATATAGCTTATGTTACTCAGGGTGAATGTAGCTTTCCAATAGTGAAAGAATTTTTAAAAATCGGCACAGTAGTTTTTGAGTTTATTCATTACAAACATACACACGCTTCTTCCTGCCCTTATCCCACTTTATGTGGGGTTGGCACAACATGTCTTCGTCGTCCATTCGTCCCTCTGTCAGCCGTCATCTCTGCATTCACTCCTCTCTTATCCATATCATCTATTCATCCATCTTTCCTTTGGACTACCTCTGCTCACATATCCATCCACATTCATACTCATCACTCTCTTAGTCACATGACATTCATCCTCATGACAATACATGTCCGTACCACGCCAGCCTGTTGCTCCTCAACTTTTCTGTCACCGTATATTAGTATTATTATTAGTTTGAGAGCGCTGGTGGCCTAGAGGTAGTGGTCCAGTCGTGTACCAATGTTTTCTGCCCAAAAATGTATGTACACTATGCCAGTGCTCTCAAACGGCGAAGGAAAGCATCGTGAGGAAACCGGCATATCGTAGAACCTAAAAAGTTCGAAAATGTGACAAGTGCACGAAAGGAGACTCTTTCATTCAAGAATCAGTGACACGATAAGAAGAAGAAGACTATTAGTATATTTATAGATGATGCAACCACAACAAATCAATCAACATCAGTGATAAGACTGATAAGTTGACAACAGATAAATTGTTGATAAGAGCTATCACATTACCGAAGATTATGTCTAACCAAAACATTACGCAAAGAAAGTCAGATAACACCAATTGATATAAAAAATCGATCAATTTTAGTAGATAAAAATGATTTTCTTTATTTATCATAGACCAGATGGCACCACTAGTTTAGTATTGGAATGCCGATGATACCTTTTACCAAGAATTCGCTACACATTTATAACGGGCTTTTTAAAACAATCCACTACCCATTGTGCTAACAGACTACGAACGGGTACCGTTCAGTACGATGACATCACAAAACATGCCCAAGATGTTCACTTGTCGATCACCTGTCCCACTTCTAAAGAAAGAAGCCATGAAAGAGATTTTTTGTCCCCTAAAGCTGAATAGGTCAGTTGGACGCATATTTTGAGTTACTATACTACGGCTTACTACGAAGATGGCGCTTACGATATATTTTTAAAGTCGAAAAGAAAATGAGTTTAAAGATTTTTTTAGACTAGCAGTGCTTAAATAATTGTAGGACTTATAATTTGGAGGTTTTCAAGAAGAGTGACTATACCGCGTCAAGCATTAGCCTATAAATTAAAAAAAAAACTAGCCATGAAATGTGTGAGAGGATGACTGAGCGTACATTTTCTCTCACCTATAAATTAACGTAGGTAAGCGAGAACAATGATAAAACACGCCGGTTAGTCAAACCTGTTAACGGAAAGAAAGTTGAACGAATCAATGTGAACTAAATAAAAAGTATACAACAAAAGAAGTTTCTAACAAAAATCCATACGCAAATCAAGGCCAATCTATCACATATGATCCAAAACCCGTACAATTTAGTCTACAATCGACAGCTGTTCGAAATTTGAACGGACCAAGCAAGCACGACCTCGGAAAAAACCGCCATTCATGCATGAGCAGGTTTAGGTTCTATTTATGGTCATGGTGGGGTTAAGTCGCCCGAGCGAGCTGAGACAATGGAAGTATTTTTACTTTTGTAGCTGTAGGTGTTTTTTATCGGTCTTTTCTGGTGTATTTTATTAAACTTAAATCACTAATAAAGCCAAATAATATAAGTTTAAATAAATTGAGAAACCGACTTCACGGCTAAACTGCTGAACCGATTTTGATGAAATTTCTATGGAACCAATCTGGAAGTAGTTAAAAAAACAAAACGGCTCATAAATGACGAAAGTATGTGATAATAAACATTAATCTCCTTTTCTTATTTGTAATTGGTTAAAAAAAACAACTAAGTAAAATGCGAAATAGAAAAGAAAGGATGTTAGAATAATTTAGTCGTCCAATTAAATAAAGAGATAAAAGATATGAAAGACAAATCAACTACAAGCGCTAACTAGTCACATTTAATTGGAATACCTGTGTCACGTAGTATAAACGACTCAAGTAATAAAACTAACGAAACAGCTTCAGCCTCCATAACTCAACTTAACGAGCTAAGAAAACCACAGCATTCTGGTAAGACCAGCCAATCAAAATCAAAGCAATCACGTCTAACAACCAATCGCAAAACACTATCAAGCTACTAATAGAAGTGTCGATCTCACACTGTTAATCAATAACGATATTAATAAACTTAAGTTTCCCTTATTTCCTTTACATTTTCCCAGACTTTCCCGTGATACCGGTCATGGTGCTGGTAAGATAGTTAAGAATGCCGTTAAGTAGGCTGCTGGAGGTATCCAATCGGTTGAAGATACTGCTATCTTAGTGAGTGAAGGTAAAAAGAAAGGTGAAGCTAATGAAGAGACATACTTCAAAGATGAAAATGGAATCATTGATAAGTTAGTTAGTTAAACCAATCAAGTTCCCTGTAATCTTTATGTTGATTTAAATTATGATAATGAGAAACGTTGAACCTTAGTTAGCTCATTTACATATCTTTACAACTCGCATAATATTATACACATAACATATCTTTAAACTTTTATAGGGATCAAACAAATTATTATTTCACACCAATCTTTCCTATGGTGAAGAGTAATAGGTAGCAAGGTAGGCATATTACGAGAAAAGTGTTAGATATGAATGTGGATGGTGGTTATACAAGAGGTAGACCAAATAAAAGATGGATAGACTATGTCAAAGATGGCATGAGCAAGTAAGAAGTGAAATGGTCAAAGGGGTGGAGAAAGAAAACCTGTTGTGCCAACCCCACTTAGTGTGGGATAAGGGTAGGAAGATGGTGATGATAATTCATCTATTAATACTCTCGTATATACGCATATGTGGACGTTTACTTCCTACGCTAAATCATCTACAATAGAAGCAAATGCCTATTTATCTCTTCAATTTATTCTGATCCACCATAACATCTTCTAACAGACAGACCTTAGACAACTCGAATCTCATTTACCCATCAATGTCCCAGTCGAGCACCTCATAAATCAGTGACAGATAAACAAAGCCCACGCTTCCGAGAACAGCGCCCATCATCCTGACAAACCTGTTCCACTGACCACACATGTTCAATTAGATCCTGGGAACAGCCCGACGCCACCAGCAAAGTGATGTAACTCAGATAGGATTACTTTTTACACAAACATTGTATAATTTTTGGCTAAAATCTATATCTATATTTATAAAAGAAAGTCGTGTTAGTTACACTATTTATAACTCAAGAACGGCTGAACCGATTTGGCTGAAAATTCGTGGGGAGGTAGCTTAGAACCAGCAGGAGACAGACATAGGATACTTTTTATTCCGAAAAGGTTACGGAAACAGGGCGCAGCAAAGCCGCGGGTGGTAGCTTGTATAAGTATAAGTCAGTATTAGATAGATAGGTTACAGTTTAATGTTCTGTATTTATCGACAGTGCTAGTGCCGAATATGTGACGATAACGTATTGTGTAGTAAAAAATAAAAGGGTGCGAAGCAGAATTATTAGGACCAGGAGAGTTTTGAAAGTTGTATGTAGTATGGTATTGAATAAGGCTGTTTATAATCACATACATCGACCATACTTAAGTTTGCCCTGTCTCTTGACCATTCGTGAGTATCAATATTAAGAGTGCATTGAAAACAAAACCTGGATCGATTAAATAACTGAACTCACATATTATGTACGCTAAAGCCTATTTTTCAATATCGTGTATTTTTACTAATACAACAACTAGATTCTCAATGAACGATATGAAATGAACGGGTACTGAATCCATATAAGGACGGCGCAAGGCATTGACGCTAATTAGAATTTTCACACGGCCACATTAACAGTACATACTGCAGCTTCAGTATGTCAATAGTAACAGTACTTAACTACACGTTAATAACGTAATAATACGTTATGCTATAGGAAGTGGTGAGTTTGATACCAATATACCCATAGTTATATGCCTATGATTCAGGGATGCATTTCTAGCGACACAAATCACTCAAGCGACCGCTGAATTCAATGTGATTTCTCAATTTTTGTGTGCAAAATTTGAAAATGGAACGCGGATTCAGCGATCTCTCAATCGAGCCGTATTGCTGGAATAAAATGCAAATTGACCAACTTACAAATTGTGTAAAAAGAAAAGCTTTGCGCACATCTAAGCGATCTGTGATGGCAGTGAAACGCTGTCAAATATGACAGCGATATTTGACAGCGTTTCACCGATGGATGTGCGCAGGCCTAAAGTGTTCGCGAGTTATAATTATCTTACAAATTACAGATAGTCAGTGTCGTTAATTAGTATTTTCACACGATTATCCAACGGGACGTTGTAAGGAATAACAGTACACGGTCATTATGTTATCACATTGTTGCATTTTGCAAGTTGCATATTCCAAGAACCAGACTTGTGAACATCTAGCGCGATGGCGATGGCGATGAGTGAAACGCTGTCAAATATGATTGCGATATTAGTCACAAACATAATTATAAAAATGTTTCTGTCTAAGACTTGCTATGTGTAATAAATTTCCTTTAGAAGTGACAGAAATTTCTATAAACGAATTTAAAAAACTTTTTGAAATGCCACCTGTTTTACCATTTTAATTGTTTGAGCTGTTCATTCTCTTATTTGCAAACGTAGCATATATTATGCAAAGGCCTTTACAGACGCACATTATAGGCTATGGCAATCAGCTGAAACGCTGTCAAATATGACAGCGATATTTGACAACCATTCAGCTGATGGTCATCACCTTTCCTTATATGTATATTAAATATATAACACAAATAAGATTTTATTAAAAAAAAAAAATACTAATTATGAAAAATTGACATACCAATGTTATATTTTTGTGCCGCAATGGTTCAATAAATAAATATCAAATATCAGCAACCAGTTAGTGAGAGTATGCACTACAGCCTTTCATATAAAATTAGTATGCTTGCATCATTCCCCCACAAATAAACTTCCGACAAAAACAACATTAATCCGTGAAAAAGCACATCAATTTCAAATGGTTGATAGCTAATTGTCAAACATGACACTGACGGTGTAGTCAATAAAAATCCCGTTAGAAGCACACACGCAATATTTGACAACTCCATCCCATCTCCGTTTAAGGCGAAGACCACCGTTGTAGTAATTTTCGTTCACACATTTTAATTCTTCTAAATATATAAGACTCTTACGTTACTACTGATAATCAACACACAGCCTAAAACCGTAAGTCCTAGAAGCATGAAACTTGGAGGGAATGTTCCTTTTATAGCACGGGGGTGCATTATGAAAGGAAATTGGAAATTTATTTCCCTTAGCGGAGAAAAAGAGGCAAAAAACTGTAAAGAAAAATAAACGGGGCGTAATGGCAACGGGGCGAGCGAAGCCGCAGGTGGCCGCTAGTAAGATATAAAATCACTGAACTTATTTATCGATAATCACGAACAACTAACTTGTGTCCAACTGTCCAATGCGATTGGAAATAGTTTTTAGCAAAAAAATAATTCTGAACCTACGAATTTTCATAAATAAAAGTTTACCTAATTGACACTTTTAAATTAACGCTATCGTTATGCCAAATTATATGGAAGAAATGGGTATTTATCGCGACTACCCAATTATTATTTCCCGACGTTTTTACCAGTTTCTTTTTTACCTAACTAGTATCCGTACTTAAGCAAACTTTTAAGTAGAAAAACGTGCTAGGATTAAAATGGTTTTTTTGTAAACTGAGTGCGATCAGATTGCACACAATATAGTTGCTCGCGATTTTCGATAATTAAAGTCAAAATGTGCGAACGAGAATTACATCGACTATGGTCTACACCTTAAGTAAAAACTGGCAAGTTGTTAAACTACTGACTCATGCTAGTGTGAAAACCGTTTGTAAATGTACAAATATGGCTAATTATGTAGAAATACGAGTTCAAGGTAGAAAAATCTGCTATGGGCATCAATGTGAGCATTGTGAACACTTAACATAAAATGTAAGTATATTACATATCATACCTTATCTAAACAGCACAATCAGGCTTCGTAGATTGCATTGGTTTATGCTACTTGCCTTTCGATTTCTCTATAAAGGCCTGCATACAGCTAGGCGATGGCAATCAGCTGAAACGCTGACAAATATTTGTCACTGTTTTAGCTGATCGCCATCACCATCGCTTAGATGTGCGCAAGGCTTAAGCCAATCCAGACAACTATTCATCATCATCATCAGCTTGAAGAAGTCCACTGCTGGACAGACCATACAAATTTCCAGGAAGAACGATTCCGAGCCCTTTCCATCCATCGACTTCCCGCGATCTTCCGCGTAAAACTGGCGACATCGGCTCCTATACAAACGGCGTATGATCGCATTTCTACTGTATTCTGTGGTTAGATGATTAGATAAAACACTTGCGACGGAACTAATTGCAGCGTTTGGTATTAACGGCGGGAAATTAATATTTAAATACAGGGATGCGTTCCTTGCTAATGAATATGAAAGTGCGCAAATTGCAAATTGCAATTCTCTAATACAGAGAATAATCTTAGTTTATAGGGCTCTTTGTGAATGGCACGTCCGGGGAAGTTGCTATCTAGTTGACTGGCCGCTCCGCTCAGTTGGTAGTAACACTGCATTCTGCGCCGTAGGTCGTGGGTTCGATCCCCACCGAGAACAAATATTTGTGTGGTGAACGTTGATGTTTGTTCTATTTTATTCTATGTATTAAAAAAAAGTGTATAAGTGTTATAATATGTAGGTATAAGTATTTTTTTAATTACTGAATTTTTGACTTTGCAGAATCTATAGGTACAAAAGATTCTTCTTCTTATCGTGTCGTTCTTTCAAACCAAAATGTGATGAAAACATTTTAAGTGCGCCTCACAGAGGCTTATTTCGAGCACTAAAATAATGTTATTTTTGCGTTTTGACAACGATATCTATAGGTACAATGTATAAAGCGTTATGCCTTGGCAATCAGTAAAACGCTGCTAAATATCGCTGTCAGCACCGGAAAAAATCTGAAAATTTGAATTTGTGGTCTCCAAATTTGATCCACATAACTATTAAAACGAAAACAGAGGGAAAGCCTACCTTGATAATGACCGTAACATCCAACAAAGCTGTCACAACATTACAATACTTTCCATCATTACCACTTTCATTCATTACAAGAACAACTTCGTCATTAGATTAAATTGTTATACCTTTTCATTTTGATTAATCTATGCGATTAAATCAATCTATAAACCCTTGGAGCCGTGAGTTCACTTTCATCTTTGTATGCCTCGACTGGGCGATCGCTCGCGACTAATGTTTCCTCACAAACAACATCAATCTGATGCTTCTGAAAATCAGCGCTGCAATGACTACCATGCACTTTTTTGCCGTCATTACATTTAAGGTGAACTTTACATAATTTTAAGTTGACGCAAAAGAGATTATTTCTATTTCTCTATTTCAATCAATCGTCGTCTGTTTTTCCTGATAATTGCCAAGGTCTGTTTGCATTTACTTTTTATTATAGACAGACCGCCAGCAGACCGCAGATAGATGAGGGTAGCCTAAAATCTAGAATTCTAGATGAATAGCAGTGGGTTAGGCCGGGCTGTAGATGATATTGATACTGTTTGAACACCGAACGTTATGAATTTAGAAACGCTTAAACCATTAGGTAATCGTAACATTTATTCAAATAAAGATCATAAAACTAATTTGAAAATTATAGTGAAAGCGAATTGTAAACCACAATCTAAGTTCTTATCGAAAGAAGAGTTATCTAAATAATTGTAATAGCCCTTTATTGCAGACATAATATAATGTTTGTTTATTATAACGCTTTTAATAGCTTCACCTGTATGTAAGTTTGTATGGTAACCGACCCCTTTGAGCACGATTTTGTCCTACTTTGAACGATCAGATTTGATTCAAACTTTGCACACCTGTCAAAAGTCGATGACAATGAAATAACATGAAAAAAAAATATGAAAAAAAAAAATACTAAAAAGTAAAGAAAAAATATAGTTTAAAAAACTAATAACTATTTTTAACTTTTTAGTTCAATTAGTTATAAAAGCGTTTTTTTTTAGTTTTTTTAAACTATAATTTATTTTACCAAAGAGGAAGAAAAACCAACCTCGATTGGGACTAGGCATGTCAGTGGGATGCATCTCCATAAATAGACGAACCAGTTTTTTTATAAAACTAGTGATAAAACAAGCATAAGGCCTACCTGATGTTAAGTGGTAACCATGGTCTATAAAGAAGCATTGCCTTGTGGTTATGCACGTCTGGAACGTGCCCTACGTCCATCAACTTGAGACATACAGATGTTCAGCCTTACGTACCAGTAATTTCACCGGCACCCACACCCTTCAAACCGAAACACAGCAATGCTGCTTCACGACATAAAAAAGGCATGGTGGTAGTACTTCCCCGGACAGAAGAATTTATTTTTTATTCGGTTTTTTTTATCTAAAAAAATCAAATACAAATAAATTCTTAAACCAGAATAAGATATTTAGTTAAGTAAGAGTCCATTGTCAACCACACCATTGTTCTTATTAGTTAGCTGCAGAAGTTCTTGATGGTAAAGATAAACGTAGGGTCATCGACTGTTAAGCCTTGAATGAAGGGAATGATATAACAGTAAGAACATACAATCTCACGCTCTTAAATAATACTATCATTGTAATACTGGTACAAAATATTCAGAGTAAACATGATGAAAATATAATAAAAAAACTATGACAATCCACACAACACTATCTAGTCCAAAATTAAGCAGAGCTTGTACTATGGGAACCAAGTAGCTGATATAATATTATGTATTTATAAGTATAGTTTTTTTTTGGTAAAACACCCGGACAGAGAACAAACATTTATGTTCAACACACAATTATTTTGTTCTCAGATTCGATCCCCAAATCAAACCCACGACCTACGGTACTGAATGCAGAGCTGAGAGGCCAGTCAACGTTATTCAATATTGCGCTTTCGGTCGTAAGATTGGGGTATCTAAACAGTTTTGATTTAGCAATTGGCTCAAACAATCCCTATAAATTCAGTAAATATACAATACACAGTAAAAGGAAACTTACAATCAATTAATTAGTCTTAATAGGTAACATAATTCTAAATAGTATTTTCCCTAAAACTTCTCCATATATGCTATTTTTAGTGACGATTCATGACTTGTTGTTTGAATCACAGCGGTTTTTGTGGGTATTCATTTACAATCAATTCAGTTGTTCCCTAACTGCTTGAACAGAGTGATTCGGTTTTAGTTGTGGTTGCACAGTTTAGTAAATAAAATAAAGATGAAAAACGCTAAAAAAAGGTTTTCTTGGGGAATCGGCATGGCGGAAACTTCCCGGTCTTCAAAAGGTTTAATGACGCTGAAACAGCCAGCAGCCATGAGTGATGACGGCGACATGGCTGCAAATTGGCGAGACTGGAAGACATCTTTCGATGATTACATGACCGCATCGGGTAAGCAACACGCAACGTCTCGGGAGAAGTGCGCGTTATTCCTACATATCATTGGAAAATATGGCAGAGAAGTATTGGACGGATTGGATTTAAGCAACGAAGCAGAAAATGATTACGAAAAATTGGTATCCAAATTCGCGCTCCACTTCGATCCCGCGTGCAATGTGAACTACCAGCGCCACGAATTCTTCAATACCTTCCAAAACGAAAACAGTTTTGATACGTTCCTTGAAGTGCTCATAAGAAAAAGCAAATTATGCATGTTTGGTCGCTTGCGGAGTGATCTAATTCTCACGCAGATCATCAGAGGTCTCCATAATTCAGACTTGAGAGAACAATTGTTGAAGAAATCTAACATGACTTTGGAGGAGGCAATGGCGTGGTGTCGAATGTCGGAGTTGCGAGACCACCACGATGAAGGTACTAGACAGCAGCCAAAAAATATCAGCCAGGAAATAAAGGAGTTGGGAGAACATCGGGTAGACAATAACAAGGAGCAGCAGGCAGAGCTTGAAAACCAGCAGGATGACGGTACCAGACAACAGCCAAGGAATGCCAGTCAGAAAGAGAAGGAGTTGAGAGAACGGCGGGTAGACGATAACAAAGAGCGAATGGCAGAGCTTAAAATCCAGCAGGATGATGGTACCAGACAGCAGCCAAGGAGTGCCAGCCAGAAAGTGAAGAAGTTAGGAGAACGGCGGGTAGAAGATAACAAGGACCAAATGCCAAAGCTTGAAAACCAGCAGGATGGCAGTACCAGACAGCAGCAAAAGAATGCCAGCCAGGAAGTGGAGGAATTGGAACAACAGCGGGTTAACGATAACAAAGAGTTAACTGCGAAGTTTGAAAACCAGCAGAATTACGGCCAAAGAAAGCAAAAGAATGCCAAAAAGGAAGCAAAAACTGACAAACAAGAGGTGAAAGCAAGCCCTAAGCCTCAACGACCAGCCCCCGGACATTTGAGCACTACAAGCATAGTATGTGATTATTGTGGATCTAAGCACAAAATTGGAGAGCCGTGCTTGGCATGGAACGCGATTTGTTATAACTGTGAGCGTTTAGGCCATTTTGCAAAAAATTGTCAAGCTCAAGCTCAACATACATTCATTTAGTTATCCATTGTTGTTTGAGTCAGCAGGTGTGACTCATTAAGTTTCTAAGTCAAGAAAATTAGGTAAATTTTTCTGTTTAATTCTCTTTTGTTAAAGTCTCTTGCTAAGTAAATTTACTAGATCATTGAGTAGTACGAGAGCAACTACTATAAGTATTAGCAACAAAAACATATAATTGACGTTCATTCCGTTAATGCAGTTTATTGAACAGCTACGTTAGCAGACAATAATAAACCTTCTGAGGCTGTTGTGAGTCATGAGATTGGAATATGCTTGCAGTGATATAAAAACATAAAGAAGCCTTGAATTTTAATGACGCTGACGATACATAATAATTGTACATGTCTTTCAATCATTTATTTTATTAATGACCGAGTGCCGAATTAAGTTACGCTCAAATTACAATCAAAATAGACTGACTACATTAGTGATAAAGTAATTAAATGAAATAACGGTACACGACACAAAGGAAAAGGATGCAATAATTTGGTTCTTTTTGTGAATGTTATTTAAAATTTGCAAACCAAAAGCTCCACGGTGGCAGGCATACACCGGAAGAGGGTGCGACTGTTGAACTTTAGTTTTAGCCAATCGCGTCGCATATATCATGCACTCGTGCCGATGACGCTGATGCAAGCGGACGTGCGTGACTCGAGCACAGGATATTGATAATTACATCGAATGTAGAGATAACCAACACGTAATACAACGGCCAAAAATGTTAAGATTGTAGAAGACTGATTATTTGAATAAGATTTGTGATGCTCTGTTTGCTTTAAAATAAACGGAAACGAGAATGTTAAGCGCTATAATATAAAGATTCACAAAAAGTCGAACCGCATTATAATTTCAAAGTCACAAAGTTAATTACATTAAAAAATACAGTAAAAAGCCCAGAAATGAGGGAAGTGGAGTATACTTTGTGGTCGAGGCATCCTCGTTACACAAGAAGCAATTAATATGAAAATATCTGGTCTCGCTCGGAGGAATATTACGTCGTGTTAGGTAACTTCAAATCACAGTTTGTCTCATTTAAGTAAATTGCACTTTAACAGCGATAGTAAACTAAATAAAGAACATCTAAATAAAATACTAAGCTACAATTCCAGTCCATTATTTTCCTACGACCATGCACAGAGTGAAGACTACACTCTGAATTTCTAATGCTATGGATGGCGTTTCGTAGAAGACATGCATTTATTACATTCCTAGTGAAGATTCCCTATAATTACTTGAAAGCGAACATGCTAGGGGCGTACGGGAATATAATATACAGCGAGGCGTGCCCCTCGTAGGGAATAAAAATTACTTAGCCATCGGGGCTTAGGGGAGTGTTATAGCATTGATAGATATTCAATTACCTATGTAATCGATTATTATTGATTCAGTTATTGCGACTAATCTACGAACTAATAATACTTGTATCTAAATGATAAATAACAGGTATCGAAACTTAAGCAGGTATAATACAAACCCATCAAACATTTGATACATACATTGAATATTCGAATACTATAATTCGAAATTCACGTTTAAAGTTACTGGTTTTGATTTAGATATTAGTATGTTAATGTCCGCATGCAGATATAATTATAAAAATTTGAATAATATATGATTAGAATCTAGCACAGCACAAATATTTTTGAGACGCATAAAACTTGATGGAAATTTAATATTTATAGATTTGTAAGAAAACGAACAGCTCCTTGAGCTGAAAGAGGTAACAAGATTAATAGCATTAAGCCAATAACAGGTATTCACGATCAGAAAACACAGAATGGTGTGAATACAACAAGCAAATTACAAATACAAGAATACAAATAAACAACAATATCAATTTTATGTTCAGAGTCATAGTAAGGTTCTGGCGAAGAGGCAGAACTAATTAAAATACATAGCAGAAGGAAACGCATTAATTTGAATGGTACGTCTTTGTCATCGTGCAGTCACTTGCAATAAGATTCATAATTCAATATTATTTTGTATCAGCCTCTTGTAGATCTGTGACTACAATATGTCACTATCAGCCAAACAATTTATGAGAGAACCTGGCGATGGTGATGATGACGCTGAAACGCTGTCAAACTTGACAGTAATATATTGCAGCATTTCAGCTGATCGCCATCGCCTAGATGCGCGCAGGCCTTGAATACTAAAGTACTTAAAAAATCCATGATATAACTATTTTAGTGATTCTTTACACATCAGGTATTGATACCAACAGTGTCAGACATAGTTCCTGAACTACACGAATTATATGATTTTTCAATCTTGTAGTTTCCAAGTAGCAAAAGTTAAACATTGAATAAGATTCAATAGAAAACAGTTGAAATTTATTATCCAGCACAAACGAAAAGCAGAGAACTAACAGGAAGATAACTCTGATTTAGTAGCAGCTAACTGCAAGCAGCACCTGTAGCTCCACTGAGTGATAAATGATCACTTTGTAATGAATTATTAGAATTGTTGGTATTATCGAGAATGCTGAGAATAATATACTGCAATGTTATTTTAGATTCCAATTCATTAGAAATTCTTATCGTACACACATTGTATATGTCTACAGACGATGTCAGACACTTTATACGTCAGGTAACACGAAATTAAAACTTACACACGTTGTTGCTCAAATGTAATATATTAATAGAATGCTGATAAAAAAACACAGAAGCCCATTCTGACTACCTAGTCAAGATAAAAACGTTTTATGTTCAAAGAACAAGAATTACGGAATTGACCTTGAATATGAACATAATTTATTGCGAAGGCTGTTTTATTGATAACTTTACAGTCAGCTTAGCATGTGTGCTTACGTAGGCGCGTTATCAAAGGCTTGTCCTAACAAAAGAAACCCAGAAAAGTTATCTTACTCAATCAACTTACCTAGGCGCCATTACAAGTAGGTTATTTTAATTCAAGTAACAGAAGCAGGAACTCTCAAACAAATAAATAAACACTAATCATGAATCAAAAGTTTAAAACCACTGAGATTTGGAGAACACGATAGTTTACAGAGTCGGATGGAGATCAAAGGCGATCGTGCGCGACCGTGCCTCTAACTAAAGAATACATAATGCAATGATGATACTGCTTACTCTGCAATCAACGTCAAACTTACTGAACCGTCACTCAGAATAAAACAAAAGTAATGTTTGATCGAGTGAAACACTATAACATAGCGCGTAGGAATGATGACCCATTCATAAACAATGTCTCTAAGGAACGTATAGATAAATTTAAGCTGGATCAATTCAAAACAGTAAAATGAATGGTATTCTTACTATCATTAAACAATAAATACATCATCAAATCAGAAATTGAAACTCACGATTCTCAATATTTCACTGTTGTCGTGACGGTAAGGTCACGCTGGGAGCGCAAATGGTTACCGATGTGACTGCTTAAGCTTAGAAATTCAATCTAAGCCTAGGTCAAACTCTCTAGGGCACTGTTTTAGACCATAAATATAAGGAGACAGCGCCATTCGCAGTGGTGAACATAAGCCGATTTGTACGTTTACGAAAAAGCATTTGAATATGCGCAATTTTGAATGGCCTAGACTAGACTTTACCTCAACTTTCTCCGTTTAATCATTACCAATAACAATTTCAGTATGATCATCCTTCTCAATGTTATTTTATTCGACTTGCTAAAAAGTGAACGGAATTTCTCAAGTTCCAGATTCGCACACAATGGCGGGCTACTTGTTCGCACTGATTTGCAATTAATAAAGTCGACCCACTATCGGCTTCTGACGAATCATTCTGCCATTTCTTTAATTAATTTTAAAATTTAAGTTTTTGCCGTGTCGAGTTCTACTATGATGAATTAGCGTGCCAGATTGTTAATAATGTTATTAATGTCACTTTCTTCTTTCTGATGTTCAATGTCAGTGATGAAATAAAGTTGGATATAATAAGTTAGGTTTCTTCTTGAAACGAACGGCTGGCGTCGGTCGGGAACCTCGCGCTACCTTTTACGGACTTGCAACGAGCTGTCATTGAATTAATTGTGTTCAAAGAATACGATACGTGTCACGTTGTCTTAATGACATTACACCTACTGCAAGATGACAGCATGATTTCATAAACCATCATAAACTTATCTTTAGCAAAGCAGATGCAATTTCATTAAATACAGTGATTGAACTTAGTAGATACCCGAGTAGTTAATGTCGCGATCGGTGTTATTCAATCTAATGGCGTGTGGTGAATGACTTACCATAAATCAAGCAGTGGACAGGGGGAAAGCACAGCGCATCAATACTCCGGTAGTCACATGAACTCGATCACAAAACCACTTTTTGTATCGCGTTCAGTGAAACGTATCACACAAGCCTCGAAGTTCTTGAACCACACGTCGATATTAGCACTTTTCACAAAATACATACGCACAACACTGAATGCACTGGCACCGCTGACTCCGTAGCACATAGAGCACACGTTCCTTCACAGTTACGAGTATCTGTTTGAACGCAAGAGCGTGAGGCAATAGCACGTCTTATTCGCAATGCGAAATTTGACGGTCGCAGAAATGTTCTCTGCTTAAAAGCGACGGTGTCACCGACTTTACCGGTCGGGACCGTTAAATTGTCGATTATAAATCGAGTCGCACACGCGAGTGAGCCGCGCGGATGGCGCTAGCAAACTGAGGCACCGCGCTGCGTGCGACCGTTCGCTCAGAACGGACTTCAAACTTTTACCCAACCGAATCGAAACACCCGCGCAGCCGACACGCCACCTTTATCAAAACAAACTTTCAACTTAGAAGGTTTTTCAAGTTGCAAATAAACTTGCAGGGTGCTTGCAGGCTACAAACATGGACATGACACCTGGGCAAGGCTCACGACAAATGACATTCATGCACGCAACGATTACGCGAAGAACGTCGACATAGGATATGGATCTTCTGCTGTGTTTGAGAAGACAACAATATTGTAAGAATAGCAGCTTAAAATATTCTAGAAATCTAGGATATAATAAACATAAAGTCACGTATCAAGAACCTGATGTTTCCAGTTATGTAAACGACAACTTAACCTGAATTCGTTCTAAAAGCGGATACGTTTACTATCAAAACGGAGATATAGCACTCCTAAATAGGCAACAGGAATTTGTGACTTGAATCTACCAATGTGATATTATCTTGTTTTATCTTATTTGATTTCATATCGGCCTTAAAGGAACTTCCTTATAAGCAATCAGAATGTTATTGAAAGTTAGTTAAACAAGTACAAATGAACGTTAGTCTGGTTGGGGTTTAGCTAAATGCGATCATGCTGCACTTAAAATAGCATTCAAGGCATGTTCAGGAATTTCAAAACGACAGATAGGTCCAAGGCAATTTACTACAGAGACAGCTGTTGTATTATAACTTTGTCATACATTTTCAGCAGCATTAACATCTTCATCATCAGCCTGAAGAAGTCCACTGCTGGATATACATTTCCCAAAAGTAAGATGGTATGCCTTCGCTACGATTTCCCAGCTTTCAAAGTTTCGGCTTTTAGCTGAGTATCAGATTGTACCAGATTATTTATTGTAATATCATTCGTTTTGTATATTTGCAGAGTTTTCACACAGCGTCATCTAGCCTTAATCTGACAAACCTTGAACCAGATTACTGATAGAAACCATATCCCTTTTTTTGTAAATATTGATCAAAAAACACCCACGCACCCGAACCAGTATCTGAATATCCGTGTCCCATCAATAACAATCATTGGTGTTCTATTATGTCGGCTTTACCACCCACAAATGAAAATGCATAAAGCTATGTAGCCAATTGGAGCTGTGAGACTACTGAGACTAGTCATAGTAACACGCATGACAGCATGTCACATGTTGAATGTGCTATCATGTAAAAGCTAGAAATAAACTCAAAAAGCACTTACTTAAGCATGTTACTGCAGCTTTTAATGCGTGCTGACCTGATATGCATAACAAAGTATCTATCTTGTACCAGTTTTGTAAATTATTTGCATCTTGGGTACGAAGGGAAACGACGCATGCGTGCAATGAATGTGCCAAGTTAGAAGCGAACTTCAAAGGTTAAAATGTAATATATTACAGGAATCATAATCTGGTCAAGTTGTTCATGTTTTAAAAGAAGGGGATTTTAAAACATTAAAATATTTAATTTTAATTCTCACAAACGGAGAACATGTTCTTAAAATGACTTTTTAAACAAGGATACAAGGAATAGATCCGATGTTTGGTTAAAAAATCCTAAACAAATAATCTTCTTAGACAAAATATATTGTCTTAGAAATAGGACTCTTTGAAAGATGCATTATTGACTCTCAAAAACAGATCTCCATTTAATAATACCAGCATTTCGCGTTACTTGTAAAGCTTCGCTAAAAAAGCTTTAACTAATTTACGTGTACATCCAATATTTAGTACATATTACAGCTTTGAGAACCATGCAAAAATATCCGCTAAATATATAAGCTTACACCACACCACCATATATGAACATAACATACCATCGGTCAGACAGAACTGCTTATATTTAGAATACGATATTTAAAACCCTGAGGCCTTTACCGCGACTGGATTCCAAGCCTTAACTATGGGAATCGTATGTTAAACCCTAGTTTTACCTGTTTCTTTATCAGTAATTTAAAGCAGTCCATGTTTAAAGACAGTTTCATTATCATCGTGTGGTTTGACGGCCGTTGAAACTAGCTTATTATTTTGTACCAACTGTAGCATGTTTTATTATATACCGAGCAATTTCGTAAAAGATTCCTGTCTAACTGGAAAGAACATCCGGAGTAAAAGATAATATCTTGTTTATTATCTCAAGAGACTGGTTCAGTTAGAGGTTTCGCGTTTTACAATAGACTTCCAAGAATAAGGGATGACAAGAATTAAATTTGAAAAACAAACAAAGATACAAAACTATTGATACAACGAGAACGATAAGCATTTATTTATGAAAGAGTAGAAAAAACTCTGTTGAAGCGTACTCTTAATACAGGCGGTCAGGAGGAATGTAAGATTCTATTCGATGAACGAGTAAAATGAACTCTGTTGAATGTAAAAAATAGATGGATTGAAAAAAAAAACATGAAATAAAAAATCTATAATTGTATTGGCTGACCAATCAAAAAATGAAGAAACCCGTAAAGAATTAAAGCTGTAATCAAGACCACCGGATAGGCAGTCTCTGATTAAACAACCATAGACAAGCCAAAGACAGATAGCAATTGACATGAGAACGTCGCTAATTACAGACTGACTCGCATCGATGATAGATAACATCTTCAAACTCTGGTAGATGTTCCAGATAAACGGTGACCGGTTAATTACGGCGGCTGTGTCAACATATTTTTATAGTCTCATATCTCTAAAGGACCAGAACCATAAAAAAAGGGCTTACAGGAGTTTCATTATTATACTATTTTTATACTTTATAACAATTTTCATACAAAAACGCTAAAAGCCAAGCTGTAAATTAAGACTTTGGTCATGAGAAACTGGCAATTCGCCTAGTTTTTCAATTCATTAAACACTGATTTGATTCGGCTAAACTATTAATTTCGTGATTGGTTGAAATGTTTGTTTTACTAAACTCTCTCGTTGTACTCACTCTTAGTGTGGTGACATCCCTTCACCACAAGAAGACACAAGAAGAAGATGACTTAACTCTCACAGGATAAAACCGGTATATGGCGGCCAGCATAATCAGCTTAGTAGATTCTTGAAAAATTACAAAGACGAGTCTTGAAACGATTACAGCCATATTGCAGTGTTTAGAACCTACGAACCGGCTGATCGAAGCCAGATGAGTGGTGCTGAGATTATTGCCTGCGAAGATACTGGGGCATGATACCATCAGACTCCAAGAGGATTGCAATTTGTTCAAGAATCATGTTGCTTACCGAGAATATATTTTGAGTAAGGTTAGATTTGCTATTTATTAAGTTTGGATGTTCTTAATGGTTCCTAAAAATATCGAAATCGAAAATTCCCTTCACTGGATACAGATCTCGGACTTTCGGACTTTGTCGAATTTTGCCGAACTAACGATTATTAATTTGTCAATCCTTTTTTTTGTTAAAAAGCTTCAAATTACCTAAGTTAATCAAGCAACAAGCTCCAACTTCTAGTTAGGTTTTCGGAGTAGTCTTACATCCGGTTAATAGATTAAAGTCGATTCCCATTTCCCATGCAGTTAGCTGAATAACAAAAGTGTTCTAACTGGGTTACGGAAGATACTTGCTGCAGTGTAATTTTACTGAATCTTCCAATACTGTAATTTGCCTCAGTCATCCAGGTTAGTTGCCGCGTTAATAACACGCTCGTCGGACTGTTACGTCTTAAGCCCCTGGTTTTCTTAGTAACAGCTACCGTTACATTACTGTTGTGTAATGAAGAATTGGAGACACGGAGACGTGGTCTCATAACAATGCGCATAGTTACAGCGGGTTATGGAGAAGACTAAGCTTAACATTTCTAAAACAATACGAACTTCTTGTCGTGACACCTTGTTCTTTCGAAACAGAGTGTGGTCAAAGGATTTTAAGTGCGCAAACAGGCTCCTTTGCGAACGTACTAAAGCCACCGGAGATAGCCTAGACTCCTAGACCAGAGGATTAGGAAGTAAAAGACAGCGGGCATATAGCTCGGAGAACCAATGGGCGTTGAGGTAGGAAGGTTCTTGAATAAAGCCCACGTACCGGATCAGTTTAAAATGAACCCAGTAGAGGGAAAGACTAACTAAAAGAAGCGAAGGGTGAGGAAGTTCGGTCGCTCCAGAAATGATCGAGGCTGATTTTCAATAGAAGATTGTAAAATAGCGTGATTGTATAACAGTTCATCATGAATTGTGTGAAAAGGATATCACTGGGGATCAAAAGGATATCAACATCAATTCTAAGAACTCGTTGGTGACTGACTCTAAAGTTCAGAATACATTGCGGCGAACTGCTTTGAACTACGATGATGGTGGCGATCAGTTTCAGCATGGGAGAGTACATGCGCACACACTGCCGCGAACTGTTAATGCTCGCAGCGTTAACTACCTTGAAACTGTGCTAGATCTTCACAAGCGCTATAACGGTGGCAATGATGAAGACAATGTGAATGAGGATGCAATTGTTCGCGGTGGTGTACGCGGGTGCTGCTCGCACATGGTTCGCGCGATCAGTTCGCAGCTGTTCGTTGTGGCCACACCTAGGACGGTCTGGTGAGACGCTCACCGCTACTTATAAACCAGAGCTTAAGCTAAATGCCGATTTAGCGATAGGTGGTGGTGATCTCTTCCTTGTGAAGAAACTTTTGAGTATTCTAGGTGTATAAAAGCTATTGTAATGTGAACTGCGGGTAGATTAATGATTTAATCTGTTAGATTTTTATCTTGCAGCGGCTTACAATTCTGTGAGTGTGACAAATGGTAGAATTCAATTCAATTTTACTTAACACACATTTTAGTAAAAATGGACAGTAAAATTGTTTCATAATCTATGTAGGTAACAAGTCTTTCTCAGTTATGAGTTATCCCTTCCATAGAACAAATACTTAGTTTAAGCTTAAGGCAAAGGTAAACAACGCCTGTTTTTTTTTTAACATCACAAAATAATGACAGTTACCAACTAATAAACAGACAGTGGTATCAATTCTGTTGTTTACAATCTGTCTAGCTAAACTAGCCTAAAATTTTCTAATTTAGTTAGGAAAATCTTTTAAGCTATTCTGTTATCGCATTTTACTAAATTTAAAAGATGTCTATGACACCTCTAAACTTGTTCTAAATTAAGTTCACAGATAACATAAACATTTGTCATTTCATGCATCTTGGCACTACTCGACGCTAGATGGCGCTCTGTTTACACTATTTTTACGGGTTTTTTGTATCTGTGGGTGCAAACAGCTAAACCTCAAATCATCGACATGTAAATAAATAAATTCAACAACTCAACTTTTCTCAAAAAGAAAAATTACAAAATGCAGCCTACTGACCGCCCCCGATCCCGAAAAAGAACAAATACTAGTCAAAAAGATTGGTTGGTGGAACGGCTTTTGTCTAATAAGTTGATGGCACAAGGTACGTACCATTTATGTTTTATTGGTTCTGAAATAGATACCTAGCTACACACTTCAGTGATTTGATTGTTGTATGTCCGGTTTTCAGGTAACCAAGCTGATAGAGCAATAAATGAATTTTAGGGGATGCTGGCGAGGGAGCTGAATGCTCTTGGCTGTAGCCGGACTGCTGAAGAGTGGCAGCATGTAAGTTATTTCATCTACCTACTAATATTAAAAAGAGGAAAGATTTGATTGTTTGTTTTCCGATAGTAAATCAGCAAGTGATATCCAACAAAACCCATAAACGAACTGTGGGGTTACCGCGGTAACCAAAAGTGCCCCTAGCGAATTCTTCGAATTCTTGGTTTCTCCATGCAAAACATGTTTAGTGTGCGTTGTAGACGCAGGGTCGAGCATGTTTGTAGATAGCCATAGCTCGGATTAAGTAGGTATGCTCAAAGAGCATGTAACAGTGTGTGTACTTGCCTATAGGCTATATTCTATTAAAAAAATATGAATCCTTGGGGTAAAAAAATATTGTGAGTTTGTGGAGTTGTAGTGTTTATCTCTGGATGTTCTGAACCGATTTTCAAAATTTTATGCAGTTTTTGTCCTTTTGTTGTCCTTCTAATTGAAACTAAAACAATATTTCTTTCCACAGATTTGGAGTATATGGGTGGCAAAAGTGAAGGGTAAGACCAGGAAGGTCGGTACCAGCTTCAATGGTACTGGAGGAGGCCCGGCAGGGGCAGACCTCACGGAGGAGGATAAGAAAATCCTCCAGTGGCTACTTGATATAAAAATATGGTCATGTTTTATCTGATTCCACACCGCTGTCTGTCATACTATATGTATAACGCATGTTGTTTGGTTATATTAGTTACTATGATTTAATATTAGATGTATGACCTATTTGTTTCCACCAGCCTAATGCTCCTGTATTGATTAAAAAAATATGAAAGTGAGAGTTTATTATTCTTTGTCGTATTATACGTGCTTCATGGAGGAAATCTATATCGTGCTCCTCTTCCTTGACTCCATCATATGTCTTCATCCCTATCTGCAATCACAGAATACATCTTAGTAGAGAAGGAATAGTAGGTAGGTAGGTAAAGCATAGTTTTATTTATAATTGATTCACCTGTTAATTCTTCCATAAACATAATTATATAGAGTGCAGCACGAGATAATAATTTTGGCTGCCTTTTCTGGTTAATAATGCAGACAGCGATGGCGATGCAGACATTTCTTCTTCAGCCGGCCGATTGTCCACTATGTTTCTTGCTCTTAAGTGGCAGGCGTTATAGTTACTTAGGTACAAACCATGGCGAGGCTTCTATATTTGCAGCCACTACAAGCTTCCAGCTTCCATGATTTTTTGTGATTTTTTGAGTTTGATTGCGTTTCGTCCACAAATTCACAACAACTATACAACACAACTTTAGTCAGCACCTTGTAACATGTCGCCTAAATTTAGATTGACGTTTCTAAAATTAAGCGCAAATTACCTAAAATATTGTACAACCGAATAGCAAAATGACGGATTTACGTGTTTTTTGACTAAATTGAGTAACTATCCTAATTATAGAGCTGTCACTCTAAATTTAAGTTTACGATGCTGCCAACAGAATAGGAATAACAATTTTACGAAATTTTAGCTCGAAATTAGCTAAATTTTAGGATTTCTAAACAACAGAATTGATACCAGTGTTTCAATGTCGCTCAAATTGTACAATAAATCAGTAAAATGTAATTATCGTAATAAATAACAGATACATAATTGAATAACCTTGACCTGCGCAGGCGCATAGTAATTTCAAGCCAGGCAGATTCATTCATTAGTTGTTGTGTGGGACTTACGATAGTACAATGGCAAGTCAAGTAGTTAGGAGGCATCTTTATAAAATTATTTATTATTACTATGAGCCTTCTATGTCCCAATACTCCCAATGCTGGGCACAGGCCTCCCCCAATCCCCTCAACACTGTGCATTTCTGTGCTGAAATGTTCCACTGTGGTCTATACTTGTTTAGCTCGTCTCGCCATCTCAATGACATTTACAAAGAATTTCGAACAACCATGGCGTAAATTCTTGCTGAATTGCATGACAAAAAGTGTCGAGAGGGCATACCCCGCAATACTCATCTGCTCTGTAATTGCTTAGCATTTTATTATGTAAAGCAGGTGTTTTCTGTGGCAGGTGGAAAGTATCTGTCATTATGATGGCATATGTCAGAACGGCGTGTGCACTTTTTAAATGCAATGAGTATTTTAGGAAAGGCTGCAGATGTGGTGCTGTATTCTACTTATAAATTTTTATAGGTTAGTTGGTCACCTAAAAAGTTGTCCTGTTCGATGAGAAGTTTTTTATTTTTTATGGATTCCATGGATATTTTAGTAAAGGGCAGATGATACTCATCATTGTGTCTATTTTGGGATGATCTGTAAAAAAAGCTGAATGCGTTTTAAATTAAATTAGTTGCATTGTCTGTGGTAGGAACAGCTATAACGGTAGTAACTGAATTCAAAATTAATAATAGCTTGATGAAAAGGTGAACTTGTTTCTTCTGCAAAGTACAATTAAAGTACTGGATATGCATCTGTAAATAATGTTGAGTTACCTAGGCATTTACGTTTTTCAATTGCAATAATTTATTCTAAATTAGTGTTTATTACGGGTTTTGTGTACTTTATGAAGATCATTTTTAGGGTATAAATTGTACAGTGATAATAAAAAATATACAACACCCTGTATATTTTTTTAAAGTTCATACAAATTGTTATGGCATATAAATGTTTAGTTAAAAAATATGCATAATCAACTCATTCAACACAGCATTCAATTTGAACTTCGGCGTGAATATCCTACAATCCCGCGTTTTTGTACCTCAACCGGTTTTAGCAAAAATTCTACAAGTCTGTGAGAATGTTTTGTCAATATGTTGATGTCGGCATGTTTTGTTCAGACTGGTGAGACCGCAGTCGAAGTCTGTCTAGTTGTATGTAATCTAGGTTTTATTGGAGCTGGCGTAGAGATGTGCTATCATTGTGTGCCTCTTTTGTTTTTTTCTTGACAGCTGTTAATTCAAACCTCAACGTCACTCGACCACAGATTCGACTCTCGACTGTAGAATGGTACCCCGGAGTGTAGCTCAAAATGTCTATGCAGTTGACCCCATTAATGTCAAATTTGTTCTAAGGCCTCGCTAAGTAGTCTGTTGTACTCTGTACCCAGTTATGTTTTTCATAAAATAGTAGGTAATGATGTTCGTATCAAGTAAATTACAGTTTTGTAATGATTATTTAGTAAGCGATGTTCTCAAATTCTCAATACAGCAATAACTGTAATATACGAGCATTCGAAATACGGTACGGCAGCTATTCTATCATCGTTCCAATACTAGCAAAGTTAAGCTTTTGACGCAACCATCAGTCAAAAGTCTACCTTGGAGCTTTTGACCTTCCTTTAGTAACACCTACCTGCTTACTTTTATATTGCGTTACCTAACGTACCTAGTATGTACCTACTGTCTTATTTCATTATATGAATCTTTATACGGTATCGGATTACGCAATTCCAGACATTCTACATGCTCATATCATTTTCCAACGTTCCAAATTTGAAACTACAACAAACAAATGAAATACGTTTGTGACATATCTCGGTAAATATTGGCCAATCGTGGAAATGTGTCGTAAACCGAAATGGAGTACAACTTTAGATCTTATCGTGTAATTCGGAAGGTTCAAGTTAAACTGGTTTAAATAACTTGAATTGAAGTAGACTTCGTTGGTATGGTAATAATTACTTAATTTTTTGTTTGTTGAATTCTGAGGGATCAAATAGGATTGAGAAGACTTCGTTTCACTCAGGAACTTTTAAAAGTACTGCCGTCATTCTTGTATTCTCGCGCTATTGAAGAATGAATCATTAATATCATTATCCAGATTTTCTGATAAACCTATATACGTACCTAGGTATTCCTCGATGGTCATGGTTTCCGTTTAGTTAGACTACCAGGGTTTTTTACCTGCGAAAGAAAGGTACATTATTTAAAAAATGCACAAGCTCAGCCTGTCTCGTCTTTTTACCGATTCGTGGTCGCTATTCACAGCGGTTTTTGGTTCCACTAGCTACGAGTATATTCCCATTACTTAACTGCTGGGTTCTGTCAGTGACTAAGCATTAATGTGACATTACACACGCACGTCATATTTAGGTCGTTTATAAAGGACACTTATGTAATAGAGTATGTTGTTGCTACAACTTCACATCACAATATCACAATAGCTGTTTAAAATCTATCTTGCTAAATGATTACCAGTTATGATAATCAAACTGGTGACAGTTTTGAAAGACATGCCCATGAATACAACAGAACTATCATGGTTATTAAAGGGATACTTATGATTTATGAATTTATTTTTATTTATTAAGTTGCACCAACTAATAGCGATTTTTAGTAATAGGACATCACTAGTCAGACCGAGGAACGAAGGACATCTCTAGTCGTGGGAGAGTAATGACGAATAATTAAAAGAAGGGGTTTTTCGGTATTATGGAGTGTTATCGAGTTCTAGCTGTATTCAATGGATAGTTTTCGTTTAACACAACAAAGTAAACACCGACAAGGGTCTAAAAACAATATCTGGTATGCTAAATGTCACCTCAATAGGAGCAAACGATATTCAAATACTTCTTTTAATCAAGATAATACCAGCACCAATTTATTGAACAATTTTTCTTTTATATTGTATTCTGTCGTCTACTGCTACATTTTCATACCTACTCATCTTTACTTATTCTGTGGAAACTTTTAATTGGCCTTCTGCGTACATGTAGCATTGCTACATGTTTAATTTTGTTATCTATTTAAATGTATACCTAGCTGTTAGTTTTCCAAAAACTTTGAAAAAAAAAATTATTGACCACAACAATAATAATAGTAAGTAAGTATGTATTTGGTTGTGTTTCCAATCGCGCGTCCAAATGTTGTATCGAAAACCAAATCCATTGGCTTGGTTTCCATACAATATGACGCCCTTAACCTCAAAGGAAAAATAATTAGATACGATGGTGAGAGAAGGCGCGAAAACTGGATGTCTTTGTGAGAGGCCCAGCATATTGCATATAGGCAAAAAAAGCAGCCAAGTGCGAGTCGGACTCGCCCATGAAGGGTTCCGTAGCACGACGAACTACAAGAACCTTTATATTATGTTACTTGCTGTATCATAATAAGGTTCTTGTAGTTAGTCGAAAGGTAAATTGCGGTTTACGGTTTATGACGTGTAAAAAAAAACTACTGACTAGATCTCGTTCAAACCAAATATCGCTGGAAGTTTGCATAGTAATGTACAACATATATTTTTTTTAGTATTATCATTCCCTTAATTAAGAAGTTAGAGGGGGGGGGACCAACTTTTTGCCACTTTGGAAGCGTCTCTCGCGCAAACTACTCAGTTTAGAAAAAAACTATATTAGAAACCTCATTATCATTTTTGAAGACCTATTCATAGATACCCCACACGTATGGGTTGGATGAAAAAAAAATTTTCGAGTTTCAGTTTCAAGTATGGGGACCCCCGAAATTTATAGTTTTATTTTTATTTTTATGTAAAAATCTTAATGCGGTTCACAGAATACATCTACTCGCCAAGTTCCATCAGTCTAGCTCTTACGGTTTCGGAGAAAAATGGCTGTGACATACGGACGGACAGACAGACAGACAGACAGACAGACAGACAGACAGACATGACGAATCTATAAGGGTTCCGTTTTTGCCATTTGGCTACGGAACCCTAAAAATTACGCCCTTGCCGTATCTAGTTTTTAGTCTATGTCTGTGGTTCAGAACTTAGATGTTTTTGACAGGTTTTGATCTCAATTGAACGCCGCCGCCGATCAATTGAAGGTCACTAGTTGTGACACTCCGACGTATGAATGGTTAACTTTGTTCTTGATGGTAGATTAAATATCTGATGAAATCGATGGTGAAGTGTATGTTGGGGTTAAGTAATAGTGTCATGTACTGGGCAGGTGATAAGTGTGATACTGATAACTGAATGAAATTAAAATGATAAAATATTTGGTCTTCTTATCATGTCACTAGCCTTATCGAACCAGTGCGGTGAAAGGATTTTAAGTTCACCTCAATGAGGCTTCTTTTATGCAATTAACACATAATTTTAGATTTTTTGGGTTCTACGACATTTCAGTTTCCTCACGATGTTTGCCTTCACCGTTTGAGGGTACTGGCATAGTGCATATACATTTCTGAACAGGAAAAGTTAGTCTCAGTGATGCACGACTGGATTTGAACCCAGAACCTTAGGATCAGTCAGCGAGGCCGCTACCACTAGACCACCAGTGTTCTGGCTTGCCCAGGTAATCAATGCCTGTAAAAAAGCATTGTCTCCCAGGGCACGCACGTCAGAAACGTGCCCTACGATGCACGGCTATGCGTCCATCAGCTTGAGGCATACAGATGTTAAGCCTCACGTGACAACTTCGCCGGCACTCCCTTCGAACCGAAACACAGCGATGCTGTTTGGTGGAAGAAATAGGCATAGTGATCAAAAGTGTGTTTATTCAGTTGGATTGCAAGAATCACTTTAAAACGTCTTAAAGCTAGGTGAGTCTGTGCCAGTTCCACGCGACCAAGCCTAGAAGAACAGGCAACAAACTACGGCTCAGTTCCTACCGTTTTGTAGGGTTCCGTAGCCAAATGGCAAAAACGGAACCCTTATAGATTCGTCATGTCTGTCTGTGTCTGTCTGTCCGTCCGTGTCACAGCCGTTTTTCTCCGAAACCGTAAGAGCTAGACTGATGAAACTTGGCGAGTAGATGTATTCTGTGAACCGCATTAATATTTTTACATAAAAATAGAAAAAAAAACTATAAATTTTGGGGGTCCCCATAGGTACTTGAAACTGAAACTCAAAAAAAAATTTTTCATCGAACCCATACGTGTAGGTAGGTATCTATGAATAGGTCTTCAAAAATGATCTTGAGGCTTCTAATATAGTTTTTTCTAAACTGAATAGTTTGCGCGAGAGACACTTCCAAAGTGGAAAAAAGTTGGTCCCCCCAACTTCTAAAATGAGAGAATGATAAAACTAAAAAAAATATATGTTGTACATTACTATGCAAACTTTCAACGATATTTGGTTTGAACGAGATCTAGCCCTTAGTTTTTTTTTTATACGTCATAAATCGTAAACCTCAATTTACCTTTCAAAGAACTACAATAACCTTTATATTATGTTACTTGATGCTACGGAACCCTTCATGGGCGAGTCCGACTCGCACTTGGCTGCTTTTTTTATATGGTTGGTGGTATGGATGGTAGGGTGGGTGGATAATCGATGTACAATGGGACTACATGATAATGATGCTGACTAAAAAGGTTAGAACAAAAATAAATGTGAAACTATTACGTTATTGACAATGACTAATTTCTTACTATGATCACGTAACTGCGACACAAGAAATTGGTTCCAAAAATGGTTCCACTCATTCCCACAGATTAAAGATACTGATATATGTTCCTCATATTAGGTACGCTTTTTAATGCGCCGACAAAATACACGATAAATGAATTCGGGTCACCATCAAAATTTATTTTTAACCGACTTCCAATCAAAAAGGAGGAGGTTCTCAATTCGGTTGTATTTTTTTTTTTTTTATTTTTTTTTTTATTTTTTTTTTTAATGTTTGTTACCGCATAACTTCGTCATTTGTGAGCCGATTTGAAAAATTATTTTTTTATCTGAAAGGTACTGCTTCCAGATTGGTCCCATTTTAATTTTATTAAAATCGGTGTTGCCATTTTTTTTTAAATAATTTTTTTAATGTTTGTAACTGCATGCCTCCGTCATTTATGAACCGATTTAGAAAATTATTTTTTTATTTGGAAGGTTATGCTTACGTCCAGATTGTCCCAAACAAATTTGATTAAAATTGGTTTAGCCGTTTGACAGTGAAGTCGGTTTCTCAAGTTTTTTAAACTTATAATTATTTTGCAAAACTTCGGCGGGCTTGAGCAATTTTTGTGGTGGGAATAAACCAATGAACTCATGACACTGTCACGTAACCGACACCTCTTCGGCAAAGATCGTCAAAAATTGGGAGGGAGGGGTCGAGGATTGGTTGAGAGGGGTGGTCAAGATTTTCTTTTTACATCTTGCTTCACCGACAAACCAAAAAATAGCAACGCTAATACTTGCATGCTTATGTTCGCGAGCTTTCTAACTGAAAATGGTCCACAATGTTAATTATTCCCCACAAAGCATCAATGCATGCAAATGCCTTCATCTTGCACAATTTCCATACAAACTCGATAAGCGACCCGTTTTCTTTATTGTTCTCTATAAATTCTGGGCCCATAACCATTTCCCCATATTCTCTATGGGCGTTTTAGCTGCTGGATTTTACTTGAGAAATATGGGCCTTTTTATTACTGTATCATTATACAATTTCGTGAAAACTTCTGAATTTTCACCATATAAGGAAGAGGCTGTAGCATTTCATTTATTTTGGCAGAATAGTTTTTCGTATCAGTCGAAAGCTAATGTTGTTGTTGAAACGTTGCAAGGGCGACCTCTGGCAACGAATAGAAACACTAAAAATGGCTAGGCAGATGGCTGGCGAAGAGCGCCATCTGTTAAGTAGTAGCCGCAAAATACAGGATTTGACAGATGTCAACACTTTTGTGGGTAGCGATGTTCGTATCGAACGGTGTCTACTAGTGACATCTGTTACGAAGTAGTCGCATGTCGATAGGGTCGGAGAAGGAGAGAAATAGGGTTTAGCTTGTGTTGGAAAAGGACAACGTTTTCACCATCAGCAAGATGCAGGGGCCTCCATTGGCGAGTAGTGTAACTAACTAAGAAATAAACGGTATTGGCGGGTGAATAGAAATAATGTGGTTGGGTCGATGTGTGAAGCGAGCTCGCAATTACAGGCATTAAAAATGCTGGCCGGAGAGACGTAAATGCCGTGGATTATTGGAGCAAGTGTTCTGGAATATTCTGGGCGGAAGTTTGTGGCTCGAGGTGCGGGGTATGTGGTAGCAAAGGTGATAAAAGGCGCGTGCGGAGCCGCCGGGGGCATTCCACGGAAAAGACGCCGAGCCTAGCAGAATCGCCGGTACGTACAAAAGCTGCACCATGGCACCGTTGGGTTTGTGGAGGAGTCCTCGCTAACCAGATTTGGGTATTACAGACGAAGCTGCGCCAACCAATACCATCACCGCGTGCCCAGAGACGAGCCCCAGCACACGAAGCCAGCATTCTCGCTGCCAATACGAGCCGACTGCAAGCTGGGCGAGCGCCCATTTCTGGTACGTAGGGGATCTGAGAAGCATCACACAGCATGGGGCATACAGGGGAGGATCAGTTGTATTTTTAGGGACGCAGCATCCTGCGGGCTGTGTCCGCACGTTGCCAAGATTAACCTGTTGTCTTGTATTTTTCAGTTTGCTGACACCGTCTGCGTGGCGCCTTCCTTTTTTCGCCTGTGCGGGGGCGCGAGACACGCGGCGGGGGCAGTCGGCGACTGCACGGCAGGGCACGTGGCGGCAGGGCACGTGGGTGACGTCGCACGTGGACGATAAGCACCCGTCGGCGATTCTGAGGTGGGCCAGTGCCAATTTATTTTAATGCGGAAGGAGTAGGCGCGTCAGGACAGTTCTCCGTGGAGTCCTGGTCTGTTGTTTGTTGCCAATAATTGTTTGTTGTCAAAAATTGTTTGCTGCCGTAGAGAGTGCTATTTTTGTTGTCAATAGGTAGGGTTTCGTTGACGTGGTCATTGCTATTGTCTTTGTCGTGCGTTTTACTATCTTACCACCCTGTCTGTCAGGGTACTGTTGCTAGGGTTATTTTAGAGGCGGACGCCAGGGGGTAGGTGTTAGGGAACGCTCCGGGGTGACTCACAAGGTAGTTTTCTGTGGGTTTTATTTAATTGGGTCATCCGGGGACTAGTGATTGGTAAATTCAAATATTCACACCTCCGACACACTAAGCAGTAACCTCTCCCTGAATAAGTTTATGCTCGCTTGAGAGTGATGGTCTGGATAAAGTTTGAACATATGGTCACTAAACATCCCGTGTAAATAATATAAGCATTATTGATTTTTATGTAAGAATAGGAATGATTCCACGAGGACATTGAACCTCTCATGTATCCATGATAGCCATTACTTACATTTTATGTAAAGGAATATATTGTTGTCCCGTGAGGTCAGTAAACCTCTCATATGTATAAGGTGTCCCTTTAAATTTCTTTGTTCAATCCCATGTCAGAGAACGTAGCATTCAATGTAATTGTAACTTGTTGATTAGTAGTAGGTTCATTTGTAAGAAAGATAGTCTGGCATGTGGATAACTTCTATTCTGGTTAATAGCTGAGCATATAAATTGGTAGTTAAGTAGCTATTTGAGCTCACTTTAAGGTTATGTAAATGAAGGATCACTCTAGGATTATATAGTATATAAGATAGCATAGCTGTGCAGTTTCAATTTTTCATTCCTAAGCTAATGAACATGTCATGTAAGAGGTATGTGTTGTTTAAATAAAACTCTGTAACTGATTTCTAACATTTATTTTATTTTAGTATAAAAATCTTTTGTGCGGTAGGAACATCGAACCCCAACTGAGCTAGTCAGGGCCAACGCAGCCGAAATAGTCGGTCTGCCTGTCTGCACCCAGTTTTCCACCGTTACAAAATGGCGCCCAACTTCTAGTTTTAATTTTTTTGAAAATTTGTTTTTTTGAAATCTTTTTGAATTTTTTTGAAAAAATTTTTTTTTTGTGAAATTTTTTTTTGCGTTTAGTGACCACTGTAGGTAGGCGTTATTGAGATAATTTTAGAGCAACTGACAAGGCAACAGACAACAGTCCAGCTAATTTTAAGTTATTTTTAGGTTCTTTGTGTATCATATGTACGACCTTCCTTCGGTCGTGTCTTGCGCGAGGAGTCTGCTTTATGCGGATGATCTTAAACTCTTCTTAGAGATTAGGTCTGAAGCAGATTGTGCGGCTCTTCAGAGCGATGTCGATGCAGTGTACGAGTGGAGTGTTATCAACAAAATGGATTTTAATGCAAGTAAATGTTACGCAATGACCTTCGGTCGTATGTGGCACCCAATTAACTTCGCATACACTATCGGCAATTCCCCTATAACTAGATCGAGCACTATGAAGGACTTGGGAGTCACATTCGATCGAAAGCTCACCTTCCATGACCACATGGTCACTCTGGCCAAGGAATCGTTTAGACGCCTGGGGTTTGTCCTCAGGAACGCCCGAGATTTTCGCAGTGACCATGTAATCTGTTTACTCTTTGGGGCACTAGTTCGGAGCAAACTTGAAGCCAGTGCTTGCGTTTGGAACCCGCATGAGAGCACTTACGCTCTTATGCTTGAAAAGGTCCAAAAAGCTTTCTTGCGGTTTCTATACAAGCGCCGCTATGGGTACTACCCGTATCTGTACCCAACCAAATTTCTTCTGGGTTGCCTGGGGTACAACTCGCTTGAGGTTCGGAGAGCCAACGAGCAAATTACTATGGCCTGCAAAGTGTTTCGTAGCAAAATTGAAGCACCGGACCTGAGTGATGAGCTGTGCCGTTTTTATGTTCCGAACAATTATTGCCGAGGGCGGAAGCACAAGTTGTTTTCGGAGCCGCTATGTCGTACTGTGGCCCGGGCCTCGTCACCAATTCCGCGCATTCTCGCCGCACTCAATGCTCTCCTTGATACGAGTCCTGGGTGTGATCTGTTTGAGGATGGCTGGATGAAAATAATGTCTGAATGTTTGAGATTCTGTGAGCGTGATGTATAGCTGTGTGTGAATTTCCAATTTATAGTGTAGTATATTATTGTCCTGACATTTTGTTTTATATTTATACTATTGACATTGTATTTTTAAATTTGACCAAAACTGTTTACTTATTTTTTATTTATTTTCATTTTTCTTATTCTTCTTTAATTATTGTAATTGGTGTTAACCGTTATAATTAAAGTAAACAATAAATACAAAATACAATACAAATCATGTGTGTATTTTCTTAGGGTGTATAGTTTTATTGTATGTGCTTTTCTACCGATGTATACTCTCACCTGTGTATTTTTCTGCCGGTGTATATTTTTGTAAGAGTGTATTCCTGTCCTGATGTAAAAATTTTTTTTTTTTGGCACTTCCTTTCGTGTTAGGGAGATAGTCTTGCAAAGTGCTACTGTGGTTATGTTTTTTGTATGCTGCGATCAGCATAGTGTTTATTTTGAAAGTATATTGCAAGACTAATATTTGTTAAAGTTTTGCAACGGATTAGGAACCATAATACACTTCTGTGGTGAGCGACCAGCTGTTGAAACTTATAACAGTTTAATTTTATTTACGAGTCCTCTCGTACACGCACACACACACACACACACTGGGGCATTTTCGAAACTTTTTACGGGAAATCATTAGATTAGTTTTTTGGTGGTGCGAGTGCACGGCAGCAGCGCCTAATGGACCTCTTATTTGACAACGGTTTTGCCAGTGACATTTTGGAGGGCCTAGTGTATGTTTATGTAGACGATATCATAATAGTCAGTTCCGATTTGAAGGCACATTTGGTATTGCTCGAGAGGGTTCTAGAAAAGTTGAAGTTCGCGAACCTAACCGTCAACTACGAAAAGTGTCAGTTTTTTAGGAAGTCTTTGCAGTATTTGGGGTATATTGTAGATGAGCATGGTTTACGGACGGACCCAGAAAAGGTCCGTGCCATTTTGGATTTTCCCATTCCAAATTCTGCAAAAGAGGTGAAGATGTTTTTAGGAACGGCTTCATGGTATCGAAGGTTTATTAGAGATTTTGCGTCAATAGCCGCGCCGTTGAATGCGTTGACATCAACCTCCAAGAAGGCTCCGCCGTTCAAGTGGAATGAAGAAGCAGAGAGGGCATTTACCAAGCTGAAGGAAGCTTTGGTATCATCACCAGTGTTGGCGTGTCCCGATTTTGACAGGCCGTTTTTCGTGCATTGTGACGCTTCATCATTCGGCATAGGAGGCATGTTGACACAGAAGCTCGATGACGCAGAACACCCTATAGCGTACGTCAGCCGATCGCTTTCGAAGGCGGAACGCAACTATAGTGCTACGGAGCGAGAAGCGTTAGCTGTAATTTTTGCAGTAGAGAAGTTTCAGGCGTATTTGGGTTCTAGGCATTTCACAGTAATAACGGATCAAATGGTTCATGCGGCTCGAAAATCCTACAGGTAGACTGGTCCGCTGGGGCTGCAGGCTGTCACAGTTCGATTTTCACATAGAACACAGGAAAGGCTCAGACAACGTGGTTCCGGATGCTCTCTCGAGGTTGCTCAGGGTAGATGCCATAGGAGACACAGCGGGAACGGCACCAGATCCATGGTATGATAATATCCTACAGAATGTACAGAACAGCCCGAGTCACTACCCAGCGTACCGGATAGAAGGAGACAAGCTGTACCGATTTTCGAAGGCCAAATACTCTTTGATGGAGGAATTCGAGTGGAAGGAGGTCCTTTCACTCGACAGAAGAAGAGAAATCATCAGGGAAAACCACGAACCTCCAACAGCAGCGCATTTAGGGGTGTTCAAGACACACAGAAGGATATGTTTACGTTATTACTGACCAGGAATGTTTAAGGACATCAAGGAGTATGTAGAGGGATGTGACACATGCGCGGCATACAAATCCAGTAACCGCGCAGTTCCAGGTCTAATGGGCAAACCTAAGGTTTGTCACCGTCCGTTTCAGGTTTTGTCGGTAGATTTGGTAGGTCCTTTACCTAGGTCTAAGTCAGGTTTTGTATATATTTTTGTAGTCACTTGTTGTTTCTCAAAGTACACTTTGCTATTCCCACTTCGTAGAGCCACAAGCGCACTGGTGTCGAACGCTTTGGAAAACGGTGTTTTTTTAATTCACGGGGTCCCGGAAACCGTGATTGCGGATAATGGAACGCAATTCACGGGGACCGAATTCCGTACACTTTTGAAAAAGTACAGAATCCCAAAAACGCATTATACACCACGCTACACGCCACAGGTGAATTTGGTGGAACGCTATAACAAGACGGTCATGACGGCCGTGGCGGCGTATGTGAAAGACGACCACAGGTCCTGGGATCAGAACATCCATAAGATCCAATTCGCCATTAATAGCGCCGTGAACGAAACCACCAAATTCTCACCATTTTTTCTGGTTCATGCCAGAGAACCGATTGTGGATGGATCACACTACACGGCTACAGAAGAGGAATATCAACCTGGAATGCCAAGGGAAGAGTTTGCAGGAGAATTAGGTCTCCTGGCAGACATTTTTGCCACAGTGCGGCAGAACATACTCAAGGCACACCAGGCGAACACGAGAACGTACAATCTCAGGAGAAGAGAAGCGACAGTGAAAGTAGGGGACATCGTCTGGAAAAGAACCCATCCGCTCAGCGACGCGGCAAAGTTCAAGATGGCGAAGTTATGTCCTAAGTACGAGAAATGCAGGGTGAAAGTGGTACTGTCACCACTGGTCTTCGAGTTAGAGGACATGGACGGGAAGATTTTAGGGTCTTGGCACATGAAAGACCTAAAGGTCTAGGGTTTCACAACACCACAGTAGGTGTTGTGAACTGTAGGTAGATATTTGGTTTGGTTTTATTTTATAAGGCAGTAGGAATAAATGAATACTCATTTTTCCTGGAAAATTTGGTTTTTTTTTGAAAATGTTCTTTTTATGTCTAAAGGGCAGACGGGTGAAAGGACCATGTAGGACCAGGCGTGAGACGGAGTTAGCTTCCTTGCAGGGAGGAGCAGAATGGATGAGCAGCAGCGTATCCACCACAAAGGGTAGGGTACGTACGGGCGAGAGGACGCGTACCCACGGTTCCACGTAGGGTATCGCTAGGCGTAAATGGTCAATAGTGTGAATGGTGGCAACGAGAGGTATGTAGAATAAAGATGTGCACGATGAAAGATGAAGCATGCAAGATTGATGGATGTATGGCGATAAGAAAGGGGAGGCAAGAAGAACAGGTATCGACGTCGCCGCAGATGGGTCCACTCCGATAGCCGGTCTCCCGCGACAATGACGTGCAAGTGTGTTTGTATTTTACGGTTCAAGGACGAACCGATTGTTTCAGCTGCACAAGTGACGACTTGAGAAGACCGCTAGTTTTATGAGGCCACGCCATCGTAGAAGGGATCTCCGGGCGTGGAGGGAATGTACAAGGATTGTATAAAGTTTTTTACAGGAGAATTTGTTTTAGGCTAGTTTAGTAGATAAGGAATTGTACGATTTTTTTTTACAGTGATAAGGAGTTTGGTTTGTTCTTATATTTTATTTTGTTCGTCAAGTTTATTTTGAGTAGTAATATGTGTATATGGTTATAGTTAGATATAAAGCTTTTCATTTCAGTACCAGCGCTGAGGGCAGCGCAGTTTCACTAAGTGTAGTGAAACTTTTAACGGCCGGGGGGGTATTGTAGCATTTCATTTATTTTGGCAGAATAGTTTTTCGTATCAGTCGAAAGCTAATGGAGAGCTATTTAAATTTACGCGCCAAGACGCAAGTCGGTGAGTGAGTTGTTGAAACGTTGCAAGGGCGACCTCTGGCAACGAATAGAAACACTAAAAATGGCTAGGCAGATGGCTGGCGAAGAGCGCCATCTGTTAAGTAGTAGCCGCAAAATACAGGATTTGACAGATGTCAACACTTTTGTGGGTAGCGATGTTCGTATCGAACGGTGTCTACTAGTGACATCTGTTACGAAGTAGTCGCATGTCGATAGGGTCGGAGAAGGAGAGAAATAGGGTTTAGCTTGTGTTGGAAAAGGACAACGTTTTCACCATCAGCAAGACGCAGGGGCCTCCATTGGCGAGTAGTGTAACTAACTAAGAAATAAACGATATTGGCGGGTGAATAGAAATAATGTGGTTGGGTCGATGTGTGAAGCGAGCTCGCAATTACAGGCATTAAAAATGCTGGCCGGAGAGACGTAAATGCCGTGGATTATTGGAGCAAGTGTTCTGGAATATTCTGGGCGGAAGTTTGTGGCTCGAGGTGCGGGGTATGTGGTAGCAAAGGTGATAAAAGGCGCGTGCGGAGCCGCCGGGGGCATTCCACGGAAAAGACGCCGAGCCTAGCAGAATCGCCGGTACGTACAAAAGCTGCACCGTGGCACCGTTGGGTTTGTGGAGGAGTCCTCGCTAACCAGATTTGGGTATTACAGACGAAGCTGCGCCAACCAATACCATCACCGCGTGCCCAGAGACGAGCCCCAGCACACGAAGCCAGCATTCTCGCTGCCGATACGAGCCGACTGCAAGCTGGGCGAGCGCCCATTTCTGGTACGTAGGGGATCTGAGAAGCATCACACAGCATGGGGCATACAGGGGAGGATCAGTTGTATTTTTAGGGACGCAGCATCCTGCGGGCTGTGTCCGCACGTTGCCAAGATTAACCTGTTGTCTTGTATTTTTCAGTTTGCTGACACCGTCTGCGTGGCGCCTTCCTTTTTTCGCCTGTGCGGGGGCGCGAGACACGCGGCGGGGGCAGTCGGCGACTGCACGGCAGGGCACGTGGCGGCAGGGCACGTGGGTGACGTCGCACGTGGACGATAAGCACCCGTCGGCGATTCTGAGGTGGGCCAGTGCCAATTTATTTTAATGCGGAAGGAGTAGGCGCGTCAGGACAGTTCTCCGTGGAGTCCTGGTCTGTTGTTTGTTGCCAATAATTGTTTGTTGTCAAAAATTGTTTGCTGCCGTAGAGAGTGCTATTTTTGTTGTCAATAGGTAGGGTTTCGTTGACGTGGTCATTGCTATTGTCTTTGTCGTGCGTTTTACTATCTTACCACCCTGTCTGTCAGGGTACTGTTGATAGGGTTATTTTAGAGGCGGACGCCAGGGGGTAGGTGTTAGGGAACGCTCCGGGGTGACTCACAAGGTAGTTTTCTGTGGGTTTTATTTAATTGGGTCATCCGGGGACTAGTGATTGGTAAATTCAAATATTCACACCTCCGACACACTAAGCAGTAACCTCTCCCTGAATAAGTTTATGCTCGCTTGAGAGTGATGGTCTGGATAAAGTTTGAACATATGGTCACTAAACATCCCGTGTAAATAATATAAGCATTATTGATTTTTATGTAAGAATAGGAATGATTCCACGAGGACATTGAACCTCTCATGTATCCATGATAGCCATTACTTACATTTTATGTAAAGGAATATATTGTTGTCCCGTGAGGTCAGTAAACCTCTCATATGTATAAGGTGTCCCTTTAAATTTCTTTGTTCAATCCCATGTCAGAGAACGTAGCATTCAATGTAATTGTAACTTGTTGATTAGTAGTAGGTTCATTTGTAAGAACGATAGTCTGGCATGTGGATAACCTCTATTCTGGTTAATAGCTGAGCATATAAATTGGTAGTTAAGTAGCTATTTGAGCTCACTTTAAGGTTATGTAAATGAAGGATCACTCTAGGATTATATAGTATATAAGATAGCATAGCTGTGCAGTTTCAATTTTTCATTCCTAAGCTAATGAACATGGCATGTAAGAGGTATGTGTTGTTTAAATAAAACTCTGTAACTGATTTCTAACATTTATTTTATTTTAGTATAAAAATCTTTTGTGCGGTAGGAACATCGAACCCCAACTGAGCTAGTCAGGGCCAACGCAGCCGAAATAGTCGGTCTGCCTGTCTGCACCCAGTTTTCCACCGTTACAAGGCATAAGTAAATTGATAGTCAAAATATGAACTGAATTGTTTGTATCTAAAGTGAAATGATTTTTTCAATGAAATCACAGAAACGAAAGTTGGAAAGTACAGAACGAATCGCGATAATCATACAAAAATATTGGAATAGGTAAAAAAAACTTATTAGGGATGTACATCCGAAATTAGTTTTTTTCATTAGTTTTTTTAGATTTTCAGCGTGAATTTGGCACGACGTCTCCACACTTCTTAGTGAATAAGGAGACACAATCCGGTTAAAACAATGCTTGTTATCGGTAGCCATCGTATCCAGCCCTAGGCTCTCTATACGCCAGTTTGCAACTAGCCCGCTTTCGAGAACTACAGAATTATCTCAAATCGAAGAAGATTGATGGTCTGTACTCTATGGTCTATGAACAGTCAATCATAAAGGCCCGACCACATTACTTATCATCTTATTATAATGGTACGGAAGTGAACAGATTATATCTGAAATTCTTGATGACAAAGCAGCAATTAAATAATTGTTCTAAATAAGAAAATAGGAATTCATAATCCCCTCAATTACACTAAATGAGAGAAAACAAGAGAAAAGAATGATGGCTTTTTTTTTATGCCTGATGGAAGTAATAACCGTCGCGTCGTGTGTCTATGGAGACACACCTGCAACACCAGAGGTGGTGCTGATGCGCTGCCGGCCTTTGCCGTATTGTATGAGGGATGACATGGGTAAGAAAGGAATGACTGCTGAAATGACGGCTAATAGAGGAGAGTGGAGAACGAAAACCTGTTGTGCCCCACTTGAAGTGGGATAAGGGCAAGAAAATGAATGACATACTAAATGAGAGAGACAGTCGCCATCTCAACAACACAGAAGTCTGCTTTAATGGAAATCCGGTTTAAATCTATTTGTGGATACTGTCTAGATCTCCAGGACATGACAGTCTAGAAAAATCTTGTGCCGTGCGTTGGTGACATATGACTTGAAAACTCCTTGCTCCTTGTTGGGTTTCCAACCTCCTTGCTGAGTTAGATTCAGATTGTACGAATAGCAAAGATAGACTTTAAACTCCTTGCGTTTCTTACGACTTTGGATAATAGTGGCCAAGAAAAAAAAGACGGTAATGCGGCTGCTCCTCATGGAACAATGATGACATTCTCTCGTCTTTTATTACGTCTCCTTTGTAATGTTTAACAACAAACACACCACGTATAATGTACCTACGAGTACCTATATTTTAGGAAAAAATAACTTCACACTAAGTTATAAAAGTCTTTGAAAGTTTTTACGATCATGTGCAGGTAAATAAAACTAGGTAGCATTTCCAAAAGCTTTACTTTCTTTCAACAGTATTTGAATACCTTTCTCATAGGCACAACATAAAAGTTACATGCACAAGCAACTTTTCTTTGTTCTGTGACTGTCCTCATCTTTTTCCTCTGTTTTTATGCTGACTGAACTAGACATTTTTAATACTATACATATAGATAAATATTACACACATATTATTGGGCTACGCGATCGCTTTTCAGACGTCTAACAATAGAAATTCATTTTGTAACTCTATACTACCACCTTTATACGACTTTCTTAGTTTAGGAACTCGGTGGTTATGGTTTTTTACCATCGCCTACAACAAATCATTGCCTCGTAGGTCACGCACGTCAGGAACGTGTCCTACGATGCACTGCCCTGCTTCCATCAACTTGAGGCATGCAGATGTTCAGCCTCACGTGCCAGTAATTTCCACGGCACTCCACCCTTCAAACCGAAACACAGCAATGCTGATTTACGTCCGAAATAGGCATTGTGGTAGTACTTCCCCGGACGAGCCCTTCACGAAAAGCTCTACTAAAAAGTATAGATGTAGGCTTCGTTATGTGGCTATGGGAACAGCAACAGTGGGTCAAACGATACTACAGCCCACATATTTTTTTTATGGCTATCGTCGACTATAAAAAATCGATGCATATGGCCCACTTATTAGGAAGTGGTTATGGTAACTTATGCTTGCAACAAAAATCATAGTAGATGAAAAGACGTTGCACGATGACTGACGAACATCATTGTTTTTACACTAATAGCTGATGGAAAAAGCATATGGCCTACCGATAATAAATGAACCTGTATAGATAGTGCAATCCACGAAGGCGCGCCCCACTATTCCTCATAACCGTTTATAGTATAATGTGTGCAAGCTTCCGTCAATGTTTGAGTGTTATCGGTACACACTAATTACCTATGAGTGCACACGCACACTACAATGAATAGACTACGGTTCGCGACTGCCGCTCGGAGCAAACTCCCCGCACCCCGCGAGGGGCGCGTCTTCGTGAATTGCACTATCTATAACAAAATATTGCCTCGCAGGTCACGTTAGGAATATGACAGAATGAAAATTCATGATAAATACTTCCTGCGTAGATTTGTCAAAGGAGGTTTTAATGCTCGTGTTCATTATCCAAGTTTTGATACAAAATTTGGAACCGAGCGCAGTGTTGTAGTAGGCAACAAATATTGTACATCGGCTAATTTCGGCTTCATAGAGCGTAGTGTGCGTCAGAAAGAGATAGCGCTCTACGAAAGCAGAAAAGCTGATGTGCAATATTTATTGCCTAAAACCGTACATACGAAGGTGGCAATAAGAGGCCTAAGCATTACCTGTGCTTAGGCCTCTTATTATGAAAACATACGCAAAAACAACAATTGATGACCTATAGACCAATTTCATCAATTTAGCCAAAGATATTTATGAATTAAAAGATCATTGTGTAAACGTGTTTCCTTTACAAGGATTATTTCACATTGGTCTCCAAAATTGAAAAAAATATGTGTAAAACTATAATAAAGAGCTTCACGAATGGCAAGGTGACCTAGAGAAATATCGTTTGAATACTCCAATTACATCATCAGCCTGAGTATAGATAGTGCAATTCACGAAGACGCGCCCCTCGCGGGGTGCGGGGAGTTTGCTCCGAGCGGCAGTCGCGAACCGTAGTCTATTCATTGTAGTGTGCGTGTGCACTCATAGGTAATTAGTGTGTACCGATAACACTCAAACATTGACGGAAGCTTGCACACATATACTATAAACGGTTAGGAGGAATAGTGGGGCGCGCCTTCGTGGATTGCACTATCTATATAGGTACTGCTGGACATAGGCCTCGCGGGGCAAAATTATGATTGGCGGTGCTTTAGGCAATGCACAAGCAGAATTCTTCTTCTTCTTCTTCTTAATGAATGGAACCTGTCCATTTCGGATCAATTTTGCCAGTGTCGAGTAATAAATAATGAGGATATACATATATTACATAGATAAAATACTTTTCCGTCAAGTCGAGTCAGTCATTCCGTCAAGTAGGCCCTACCTACTTGGCTTTGAAAACAAAATGATGTTCGTTTGTTTTCAAAACCATCAGAAACATTTTCGATCATATCAGAATATCATATAATACACTTCCATTCCAACAGCTAACACTTTGAGCTAGGACCTCAAGTAATGTTGGTTAAAATACCACCGAAATTACACAACAGAACTCAAAATAACACTAGCAAAACAATTAAAATGGAAAAGCTATGTGACTTCCCAAAATAACAGAAAACGAATCCAAGCAGTTCATCTGCCTGCAAGTTTCTTGTCATCTGTTACAGTGACATAAGTACACATAAGTGAGTGATCCATACATATTGTAGGTGCTCCATTGGCGGTTTACCTTTAGCTCGCAGGCTCGTCGGTTTTAGCTCGCCAATGGATCGCCCACTTAATGGATCACCCACTTTTGATCATCTTCAGAGAAAAAAAAAACACTAGAACTCCGCGAGTACTGACTGAAGTGAAAGCCTCAGAATAAAGAGGTGTCTTCTTCTTCTCTTAATTAGATGGCATCTGTCCATTCGGGCAATTTTCCAAATGTCAAGTGAGGATATAATTCTTTATTATTCTTAGATAAATAAAATAGTTTTTAGTCAACTCAGTCAATAGACTTTTAATTCCTCTTCCTTGCAAAAGACAAGTCGTCCGTTAACGGTGACGTGGCAGTGTCTCGAGTTAGATAGATAGATAGATAGATAGATTAACACTTTATTGTACAGAAAGAAATACATATAGAAACTATTACAAAAATATTCAGTACAATGGGCGGCCTTATCGCTAAGAGCGATCTCTTCCAGACAACCTTTGGATGGAAAGGATAGATAAAAATCGGATAGACGGCGGTGCACAAAAAGTTTTTAAATACTATATTCAAAAGAGAAATACAATAATAGTAATAACCAATTAATTCCTAAAATCAACTTGTTAAAATAATAATAATAATACTGTGAATACATATAAATACATGCTACTTAAATAAATATACAACACATACAATACGATAGATACCTAAATATTAGCAGACAAGGATAGGTAATGATCATTAACCTTTGTTTTAAAAATGTTGAGCGATTTGTTGTGATGTTGAGTTAATTGTTTTTTTTCCCACCTCAAAAAATTTATAAAGTAGTTTTCACTTTAAAAACAATAATAATAATTGAATTAACTAAAACATTGTTATGGTAATAAATCGAGTAGCTGACGTTTCGGACAAATTTTGCTGGGACACATTGTCCCAAATGACACTTTTGATTTTAATGCTATGTTTCCATGCGTGCCGTGCAGCCCGGCAGGCTGCCTGGCGAGCTGCGCGGCATGCAACCAGTGTTACCAGGTACACGGTAATTACCGTAGATGCACGGTATTTTTGGCTTAAACACGGTATACGGTAATGTTTCACTACCGTGTCATTTTCTACGGTATTTTTAATTATGAATTACCTCGACAGTCAATATGTAAATAATTACGAAGTAGGTATTCCCCGATCATCAAAATACGTTTAAATGTAAAAGTATGCCCTTTGCCCTGCCCACTAGTTAAACAATTAGTGTATATGAAAATTGCTTGTATAATAAATGAATGAATGAATCGCTTTCTCGCAACTCTCACCGTACTCTTTTTTCTTCGATAGTTTTGTTGGTGTTTGATTGACATTTGGCAAGTGCGCAGTGCATTATTCAATGAAACAATACTTTTAATTTCGTTCGACACAACGTACCTACACAAAAATGGGTAGTCATAGTGACACTGATAGCTTTTTTCCCCCAAGCATTGTGGATTTTTTTCTTGTCCTTATGGAATTTATGCTCGGGGTTCCATAATAATTCTTGTTCCTGGTAATGTTCCAGGAACGTCAAAATTGTCTCGTTAGACCAATCGACCTTGTTGTAATTATTACGACCAATATAGAAGAGTACTCGGTGATTACGACTTTGTAACCTAACTAAACATGAAGACATTTGTCAAACAATAATTGACTCGTTGTCTTAGCAACAGTCACAGAGGTTTTATTCTAACTGATGCAACCTCAACAGTAATCTCCGATCGTAGCGACTTTTTTTAGCAACGTCCACTCGTCACGAAAGCGCGAAAGAGACTGACTGCCCACCAGTGTTGCCACGTACCAAAGCAAAATATCTGGGGACAGACAGACAGTCAGACGGACAGACAGTGAAGTCTTAGTAACTATATTAACTATACTAATAGTATTATCAAAAGTGGATCTAAATGAATATTTTTTGCCTTTATTATGTTTAAAGATGTTCATCTTATCATAGACTAAATCAGATTCCAAAAATCTGTATAAAAGTAGGGTAAAATCTGTAATCTGTAATACTACCCTAAATTCTGTATAAATACAGATAAATCTGTATAATTGGCAACACCAATTTGGCCCGCGCGCGCTCGGGCGTACCGTTTCCACGCGCGTGAATGTGAATGTGCACGTTGAATGTCGAGTTGAACGCACGCGTGGAAACGTGGCATAATATTATTTTTACTGACGTTTGGGACACCATACAAAATAACTGCATTGTACAGTCAGGTAAAAAAACAGGTTTTTACCGAGACGCGGCGGTGTCGGTGGCGGCATAGCAAGGTGACGAAATAGATTTATTTATTTATTTATTTATTTGTTTGTTTGTTTGTTTGTTTGTTTGTTTGTTTGTTTGTTTGTTTGTTTGTTTGTTTGTTTGTTTGTTTGTTTGTTTGTTTGTTTGTTTGTTTGTTTATTTATTTATTTATTTTTTATTTTTATTTTTAAGAATTTTTTATAATGTTCAAAAGTTTTATCATTTTTTTATTTAGTTGATTTTTATTTCGTTGATTTTAATAGATAACATTTGTGCTCAATGTTGTGTAAAATACTGTGATTATTGTAGATTAAGAATTTTTTATAATGCTTTTAAGATTTATCACTTTTCAGTGATAATACGCCTTGCTGATGTTGAAAACAAACAATAAGTAATAATTTTAGGTCTGTTTTAGCTATTGATTATTTGTAATTTTTAAACATACTCGTTACTGTCTTAGAATAATTAAAAAACATCTTTGATATATTTTTATGTGATCATACACAAGATATAGGTTTATGCCAAATATACGCTATGTGAATGAGACTTGTTGTTTTTTTTAACTTATAAGTACTTCACCACACGCTCACAAAGCAATTTGATTAGCTTTATCACATTACATTATATTTTGCTTAAACATATTTTACCTGACTGTACTCAAAAGTATTAATAATTTGATGGTGTCCGAAACGTCAGTAAAAATAATATTAAAATCAAAAGTGTCATTTGGGACACTTTGTCCCAGCGAAATTTGTCCGAAACGTCAGCTACTCAATAAATCTATCAATTTTCATCCTATCTATTTTTTAACATACCCCATAATAACAATCGGTTTTGTAGTCCCGTTACCTCGCCACTGAAGCTGTTGAAGGATCGGCCACACCACGGCGAACAGCTGCCAACTGCTATGGCTTGATCGAGGAACACTCTGCCTGCACATTGGTCGTCATTGCCACCGTTATGGTGCTTGTGGAACTAGGTCTAGCGCCATTTTAAGGAAGTTTTCTTGGGTTTCTGTCTTTTCTAGCTACCTATCTAGTATAGTGCTACGAATTAAGTACATCTCCTACTAGGTATTGTATTATAGCTCCTATGTAACTGACGTTTGGCAAATAAAATTTCATTTCATTTCATTGGTAGTTCGCTCCGGGCAATGACAGTTCGCGTGCAGTGTATGTGCGGATGTATTCAAAGCCTTATGTTTAAACTGATCTCTATCGCCATCGCTGTTTGCAAGTTTTGCTGCTTAAAGCTTATCTATAAATCTTTCTCCAGCCATAACATTGTACCCTTCCAATCATAACCAAGTGATTAAAATAACGTCTTTCAGAAGTGCTCATAAAATATTATGGCTCGTGTGATGGTAAAATTAATCCTTCATTTCCAGGTGGGATTTTGAATATGTACACCAACTGAATATATTTTAAAGTGTTTTAAAATAGAAACTAGAATAAGCTAGTATTTTTTTGTTGTTTTAAATCATTATCAATACCTACTCCTGTGCACTGATTAATTCAGCTCAGGATAGGTATGATTATTCTGAAATAAAATCTGAAACTTTTATTCTGAAAAAAAAAATCAGCAGACCCAACAGCCGGTAAAAAGTGGAACTCTATAACGGCGTCAGTATTTCCGGAACGTATCAAATTGGGAATTTTCAAGACAAGAGTGAACAGGTGGATTATGGCTAAGATGCTCCATCTTAGGCTGCATCCTCACATTCCATCAGGTGTGATGGCCGCCAAATGCTTAGCTATCTATAAAAAAGCTACACGTATGAGTTTGATGAAAAAAAAAATTGAGTTCCAGTTTCAAGTATTAAATAATAAAGTTCAAATAATCAAGTAATAAATTTGGGACCCCCCAAATTTTTTGTTTTTTTCTACTTTTTTCTAGTGTAAAAATCTTAATGCGGTTCACAGAATAACATCTACTCGCCAAGTTTCATCAGTCTAGCTCTTATAGTTTCGGAGAAAAATGGCTGTGACATACGGACGGACGGACAGGCAGACAGACAGACATGACGAATCTGTAAGGGTTCCGTTTTTGCCATTTGGCTACGGAACCCTAAAAAGACATCACAGTCTCTTAGAAAACCTAAAGATTGTAGAAGTATAAAACACATGTCAATTTCCTAAGGCCATCAAAGAGTGGTACAAACAAAGTGAAGAGTTTTGTAGCAGTAAATCTTTACACCATAACTCTAAAATAATGTGAGTTCCATGTAAAAAATCAGGTTAACGTGTCCAAATAGAAGGTGTCCGAATTTTCACAGGAAGCCATAAAGAATACAGTAACTGTCCATAAAGGGAAACCGAAATAGAACCAATTAGAAGAATGCGGAAGATATAAAACAGAGCAAGACGTTTTCGTGTCTAACACTGGCACCGTAGCGAAGATTACTTAATATTACGACCATAGAGAATTAGATTATGAATTGAATTATCTATGGTCGTTATTGTAAGCTGTTAAAAATATAAGACTGGGTCTATTTAAAATAGTACAAGCCTACAAGCCTATTTTTCTATCCGCTCTCTCTTCTACATAATTCTTCTGCTTCTTGTTTTGTCTCTAGTTCTTTGGAATAAGTGTAGTGAATGGATTTATGCGCGCCTTTACCCGAGAGGGGTCCTATAAAAAAATAATGTAAAAGAGAATAAATACACTATTAAATATGTATTTTATAAATGAATAGATAAATTATTAATAATTAGATACAAATTTAAAATGTGAGACTACATTTTTAGAAAAGCATGAAAACCACATAACTAGAATCATGTGAATATTGCAAAATTTGAATAAATAGGTATTTTTATTTTATTTTATAATAACGTAAATCTTAGATTTTTTTTTAATAGTGTGGGAGTTTCGGTTGACCGGTATCTAAAAGTATCATCAGAATGACCACAAACTGAAATGAGTGAATCCACAGTCCATAAAATAAAACTAGAGATATAAAACCACGTTAATGATGATGATGCTATAAAATTCATTCACAGTCCAATACAAACCACCAAATCTCCATCTTAAAAGCTTTACTGACAGGATGCCGTCCGAAAATAAATTCCAAGTCGTAAAAATTATATCATATTGCATAAAATATCGGATACTACGAACGGTTACTATTCGTCGTAATAAATGTTTCCGAATCCAAATGGATGTTGAAATGAAATACGATCCATAAATACTAGTTTGTTGGATAATAGATCTTATACCAATCATAACATAGTATTTACTAATGAGCCCTAATCGCGCATCCGAAACATAAGTTTGACGATTGACGCCCTTACGAAAAATTCTGCGATTGCTTGCTGGCTCGAATGAACTATCTATCACGCGTATTCAATAGAAGCGAGCAGCGATTTAGCATCGAAAACAGTAGAAAAACTATTTGGATATTTATTTTAGAGCTGAAGGCTTGATACACTTATACTACTGAATTGTTTTATCAAAGATCAATGACTCTGGAAACTTCACTCGAGTCACTCACTACACTACAAGCTTAAAGTTTTAAACTAAACATTTGTAATACCAAAGGGCAGGCCAAAAACTCGTAGAGCAATATTAATAGAGAAAGATTAGTCTCAAAATTAGTGGGTCTGACCTATATCGAGTTAAAATCCGAATATATTTTCAACCTTTATAAACTGACAGAAATTAAACTTTCTACAATTTGTTAAAAATAAAATGCCACTGGCCCGTGAAAGATGGATGCCAGCGAAATGCATTAACAAAAATATCTTTGAAACATAATCAATCATTGGGCAAGATTTAAAAGAACTTTTCTGTTCATCATCGCCAATTAGCTGTGGCGTCTGTCTAAACCCAACAGTTAAATAAAATAAAAAGTTGTAAAAAAACAAATCCGCTTTTCCGGGTTCAAATTAAAAGTAGCATAAACAACAGGGTTTCACAATTTCGAAACTAACTAACGCTATATTATAAGTTTGCAACGTTTTGGAGTAATATAAACTCTGTTTGAAATTTTCGCTAATTATAGATAGATAGATAACTCTTTATTGTTCACCACAAAAAGATACAGTACAGGACATAAAAAAATAAAAATTAGTAATTATGAACTTTATCTAGTTTTTTTATGATAACTGTTTGGTATACAAAATACAGCTCAAGTTACACACAGACAAAGAAAAATAACGCTTACTACAAGGACATAAGAGCGAGCAGTGTATAGTTTGATGGGTCTCCTTGTGAACCCCTTTTCGTGTGTTCATTTGGGCTCGTACTTAGAAGTTAGTAAAGTTAAAACATTGCTCAAAGTGAGGAATTGCCACTGTTTGTCATTACCCATTGGTAAGAGATGGCAATAGTTTTAACACTGATTTATCTTTTGTCAGATTTTTATAAAGCCGCTGTCGCCATTGTGAGCACCGGCCTGCCCTGCTATTCCGGCAACACGGCTCGATTGAGTGATCGCTGAATCCGCGATCCAATTTCAAATTTTTATAACGCTTTTATTAGTTTCACCTGTATGTACCTATGTATGTATGTATGTATGTAACCGACCTCTTTGAGCTCGATTTTGTCCTACTTTGAATGATCAGATTTGATTCAAACTTTGCACACCTGTCAAAGGTCGATGACAATGCAATAATATGAAAAAAAAAAATTAAAAAAAAATGAAAATAAATGAAAAAAAAAAAAAAACTAAAAAGTGAAAAATAAATTATAGTTTAAAAAACTAAAAAAAACGCTTTTATAACTAATTGAACTAAAAAGTTAAAAATAAAACTGAAATAATCAATTGAAAATTTTATATTATTGATACAAAAAAAGCGTGAAAACAGACTAAAATTTGAAATCGTTCTTATTTTACTATTCGTTCATCAAGGTTGTCATAAGAATTGGAATCTTCGTAAACAACACATTAGCCATTAAAAACAAAACGAGGTTTCAATCACCATCACTTCTTTTTCAGTGCTTTTTCTTCCGACTGTGAGTATAAACGTCATTAACGTGGATGTTGGTTTATCTAATAGCATGTTCTTGATTGCACCTATTGCATCACAGTAATTTAAATGCTTCGAGTTTTATAAGATCTCCGTTATTACGGTTTTTGAACTCATTTAAATTACTTAATACCATGATACGACATGAAATAACTTATAACACCTTAATATGTTACTTTATTATCAAATCAAATCAAATCAAAGTGTATTTATTCAGTAGGATTGCAAGAATCACGTCTTAAAGCTAGGTAAGTCCAGGTGCCAGTTCCACGCGACAGTATCTGTGCTAGGGTGGAGCGAAAATTAAAAAAACGTTTGTGAGTGTTCTAATAGTGAAAAGTTGGTGCCATTTTGACTCAAAATAAACCATGCAAAATATTATTGGTTTTCATTTACGGTAACAGCCTCCGCAAGGTCATTGAACTTTTGAAAAAAGTTGGTTCCTAGACTCCATTTTAACGACATGAAAATGTATGAAATTTGAATAAACAAGCCTAGTTTAGTCCTTGAAATGATTAAAAGTACAGTTTATTTTCGATACAAAACAAAAATAACGCGTTTACTTCACATAAATGAACTTTCTCTGAGGCACTTTTTTCTTAATCTTGACGGGGGTACTTTGGATCCTAAATCTTACACTAGAACATTGGGGAAAGCACTTGAGAGTTGTAAACCTGCTGTGAGAGGAAAATGCCTTCCAGAAATGGCTCAAGATTTGAGTACAGATCAACAGTACTTGCACAAAAGTGTCTCAGTGGTACTTTCCAGGTGATTTCCCAGAAAATCTGGCAAACAAAAATCTCCAGGCAAAATATCTCATGCCCGTTGGCTCACACGTGCCAACCGGATACTATGTTTGTATGTTACAACAGAAACACCATCGGAAAACTTGACAACTTTGGCTACTTTTGTTGTAAAAGCTTACGACCATCATGATTCTATATTAAAAATAAACCTTCATGCAAAGATGGCGCGCGACATCTTTTACATATTATAAAGGCCTACAGGTACTTGCCAGTGGATCTAAAGAAGGTTATCGATCCTGTCATTCAACGCAACAGCTATTTTGCACATTCCGAGAGCATTCTCCCTGCAATGATAGCGAATAACAGGAGGCATATTCGGAACTAGCAGCCCGGAGCATATTAAAGGCACGCAGGATGCCTCAACCTTCAACAACGGGGATGTTTCAAGTACCGTCTTTAAATTTCGATGCCTTAACATGTATTGATTTAATAAATTGGTAAGAGATATTAACTGAACCACTTATTAAGAAAAAAATCCCGACCAAGAAATTCTGTCCATCGTTGAATCAGGTGGTGAGGGTGAAGTATTGTTTATAAGGCTTCCATGCCAAACTCAAGCTGTTTTACCGAGCTGTAAAAGTGACAACAGAAGCTGCCACTTCTCAATGCTCAAGAAAGTCAAGATTAAGGTGCGATAAAGGCTAAATTAGCATCACGTAACTTAATACCTAAATTTGAGACAAAAAAGATTTCCGTGCTTGTTAATAGTTTATCTTTTTAAATGTTTTAATAAATTATTGCACTGGTTTAGTTTAAAAATAATAAAGATATATTTAAATACTACTACTGTGTACCATTTATCACCTATTTAACGTTAAATGAAGCTGAATATTTGGCCATAACTGTACTAGACTTTTTCCATTAAATTTATTTTTTTGTGGTCAATGCGGAGGCAGAAGATAATCATCAATCTGATTGAAAAGTTGTATGTATTTTAACTATAATATAACGCACCAATCCCCCCCCATTACATCTGAAAATCTCAAAAAAAATAAAATCTCATACATCCGCGCTCCACCCTAATCTGTGCTCAAGATATTTCATCTGTCATGTCATAAATTTCAAAGTATTTGGCGCGCTGTCAGGCCATTCAAGAGGAAGAGAGAGAGAGAGAGAGATAAGAGCAATGTTGGGGATAATCAAAAATCTAGATAAATATTATACTCTTTTTATATTTCTAACCTAAACCTAATTCGTGGCAAAACAGTTTTGACAAGATTTTATTCTGAAAGGAAGTCCTTGTATCTTAAGGGATAAAAGAAAAGTCAACAGTTATTTTGGTAAGAGCGGATTTGGTAAAGGAAACGAACGGATTAGACTCAACTTCAAATACAGTCAAAACAAATGCTTGACATTCCGATGCAAAGGAATCGAAAATAGAAGAGGTGACGATAGGGTGTTCACTGGTGTAAAAGAAACAGCAACGTGCTTTAGCAAACGTATGATTTTATCAAGAAAATGTAATAAAAAGCACAAAAAAGAACATAAAATATTTCTACAAAGAAGCTTTTCCGACGTCCTCTAATTCAAACTAAGAATTTAGAGAATTCAGAAGCCCGCATAATGGTAGATATGGTTATCACACTTGGTTTGAAAGAATCAGTGATACGATAAGAAGAAGAATGGTATTTTTTAGGAAATTTAGGCTTCCGGAGGGAGACGATTCGCATATATCTTTGTTTAAAATAATATAGGTAGCGTCCTCTACATAACTGAATCTAATTATCTTGCTCTGTTAGCAAATTACATTTAATTTTTTGACAAACGTAGATAGGCGTTACTAAAACAGAGAAACAAAACTACATAAACACTTTTAAAAATAAAATAAAATATAGGGAACAAAAAATAAACCAATAACAAGTTAATGTTGGGAATTAAAAAGGGAAATTAAAAGTGTTCCATTCGTGACGAGAATAGAGAAATGACACGTCTAACCTTACCACTTAAAATCATAATTTAATACTGACATAAAATTATAAATAGAAACATAACTTCCTTACTACTATTATGATGGAATAATTATAATAGATGCGCCAAGAAATTTCATTAAAATGTTGCACGACCATAGCTGGTTATGTAAAGGGGGGGGGGGGGTGGTTAAAGTAAACTAGGGGGGTGTACGCAAGAAACTAAGTTGTCGTTGATGGTACGGTTCGCAAGTGGTTGGACTGGCCTCTCAGCTCAGTCGGAAGTAGCTTTGCCTTATGCGCCGTAGGCCGTGGGTTCGATCCCCACCGAGAACAAATATTTGTGTGTTGAACACAGATGTTTGTTTTCTGCCTTTTCTTTTTAATCTTGCCCAATGATAATAGAATAAAGACATACAACCTTTTTGTTTTGGATTCATACAAAAAATCTGTTTCCCATTGTCAATTCCATGATTCATGTGAAATGGTTTTAATCGGAATTCTAGGTATTGATTATAATATTATTTCAACCATATCCAAACCTCGTAAAATTTTGCTACTAAGTAAACTTAACCCTTTACGAATGACGTGTCATTTTGTAACGCTAACCAAATCCAAACGAATGTCATAAACCAGACCCTCAAACTCAAATAGACCTATCTAGACGATACTTACACAATATCTTTCTCATCTTTAATCTCTTCTCTCTAAATTCCTACGGAAAAAACTGTTAACGAAAAACTATTTCGGTGACCAATTTCATTCGAAGATACCCTACGATTACATACATACATTATAGAACTAAGCATCATCATTCATCATCATCAAAAAGTACAATGCGACATGAAAGGGATTTCTCCAGGCAACCTTAATTTTCGTACTTCAGTATTTAAGGGTTAAGCTAAAACTTCATTGATTATTTGGCTTATTAATTAACGTAGCTGCTTTGTTGTTTGACTCATGTTGACAAAAAAAAATCAAGATATCTTAATATAAATTTATTGGTATGTAAACGACATAAATCACACCTCGGTAAAGTCCAAGGACCGTTTAAGGATTAGGGAAGAAATAATAAAAAAAAGGCAAACCAAAATATAATTTTCCGAAAATGTTTGTTTCTCGACTTTATACCAAAGTGTATGCATGGTATTATTGGTATCAACAGTGTGTTTATTAAGAAGTTATCAACAGTGTGTTTACACGAGAAGATTAAACTTCTTTAATGATATCTTTTTGTTCGTATCTAGGCAGAATTCGTGTGAACGGCAGCACTGCAGACGCCATCATTCGTCATTCAACTGACTAAAGGAAAACGAAGTAAGTTTTCTGTACTTTTAATATTTTATTAAGGTATCCACATGCACAGCAAAAACAAACAATTGATTTTTCAGTGAAATTCTATGTGATCGTCAAGACTCTACTTGTATTAGCTACTAGCCATGCCAGGCCTAGTGGACAAAGATGGCCAAACCCAAAGGATGACCCTCTTGTTTTCATTGCGAACCCTGTCGAAGCCAATATGCCTGGCCATTGGATGCCGTTAAGCATCATCAAAATAGTCCTGGAGGGTTCCACGACGCCACGACTAATTCCGTCAACAAGACCAATCAAGTATCTGAACGCTTTAGAGACAGAGACTACAACGCCAGTACCCACTAAACCACCATCGCCAGCACCCACTAAACCACCATCGCAAGCACCCACTAAACCACCAACGCCAGCACCTACTGACCCACTTACGCTAGCACCCACAAAACCACCAACGCCAACATCTACGGACCCACCAACGCAAGCACCCTCTGACCCACCCCTCACTGATCCACCACCCACTCATCCACCACCCACTGATCCACCACCCACTGATACACCCCCCACTGAGCCACCATCTACTGACCCACCTCCCACTGACCCACCACCAACTGACCCACCACCCACTGACCCACCACCAACTGATCCACCACCAACTGACCCACCACCAACTGACCCACCACCCACTGAGCCACCACCCACCGACCCGCTACCGACTGACCCACCACCCACTGAGCCATCCCCCACTGATCCACCTCCCACTGAACCACCCCCCACTGAACCACCCCACACTGAACCGCCCCCCACTGAACCACCACCCACTGAACCACCCCCCACTGAACCACCACCCACTGAACCACCACCCAATAAACCACCAAAACCAGCTGGCCCTAAAAGAAATAAACATCCGAAAGATAATCATGAAAATACTGCATAGTACTGTCTTATGCTTTTGTTAGTCTTAGGGTTATAAACAATATTGTGTATCACGAAAGTACTGAATTTATATTTTCACATGTTTACAGTTATGTTAGCTGAATAATTCCGGTAACTCCTATTTGTTATATTAGACTGTGACGTCATAGAATTTTTAAAACACTAATAACAAGGTTAGGTGAGTGGAGTTGATGAAGGCAATCAATCATTGAAGAGTTATATGGCGGCAAGGTTGTAAATAAAATTAGTAGATTCTGTAGGTTTTATAAGGGATGTAGGTTTTATATAAAAAGATATTTTCTACAGCATACCTAACCTAAACGATCTTCTTATCTCGCAAAATACCAGAAACGAGATAAAACGCAAAATACTATTTCGTAATAACTATTTGAATTTACAGTCAGTGAAAGTGTAGATAGATATCCAGGACCTGTAGCTAGCTGGTCAACGCCGTCGACGAATTGCGTGGGTTCATCGAAAGTGGACATTCCATTACTTTTGTATTATGCCCTGGACTTTGCATTAAGTATATTACGTCATGAGGAAGAATGAAAGGAGCGAGTGACTGAGATAGTGAAAAGCAATAGGGTAGCGTGGTACAGGCATGTCATGAGGGATTCAAATCATGTGACGAGAGTGACGAGTATGAATGTGGATGGATATGTTCGAATATGTATATAGGTCAAAGAAAAGATATATGAACTATATGAAGAATGTAATGCTGCCTTCCTACGGTGCGTGGTTCTGCAGACCATCACGCACAGCCGACGACGACGCACGGCAACGCACACAGAAAGGGCTCCTGTGCTACCGCGCACTTCGGCGCAAGAGAGCGTTCCCATGGTGTGTCGTGCGAGCTGATCCGCCTCCGTGCGCGATATCACACACCGGTGGGAAGGGGCTATAAGAAAGGCGTGAATACAGAGATGACAGCTGGCAGAGGGGAATGGAAGAGGAAGACATATTGTGCCGTCCGCACATTAAGCGGGATAAGAGCACCTGGGCGATTGTATAAATCAGTGGCAATCAAAATTTTTATACTAACAAATAAATGAAACTAACAATTTGTCATAATTTTTCGACCACTATCTAACTGTTGCCATACTAGTTTTACAAAATGAAGTTCCTTTTCGCTGTCTCGTGTTTATTACGTCAACATTCAATCTTGTTGCAATCGTTCCTTCTCAAAGATAAGTTTTGTTTCAATTCGTTTTTATCAAATATTGTCAAAACTGACAGATGCAACTAGGTTTTAATTGCATCAAAATACACGCAATCATCCCTCAGGAAAACCTTGAGGAAAGATGAATAGTACATTGTTACCTGAGTGTTGAAAGTCACGTTTTTTGAGTCCCGAGACGGGTTTGGCGCCAGAGCGTTAGCGAGGGCGCCAATGGAGCTTGAGGGACTCAAAAGACTTTCACCCGAGGTAAACACTGTGCTTTTCATTACGAATACAAGGAAAGTAAAAATAAAACATAAAAGAAAAATTAGTGAAAATAAAGATTGAATTGCCGCCTTCCCGGTTTTTTTTTTCTTTTTCTCTGGCGGGGCTTCGGCTTCGGCTCGCCAGCATTATTCAGCCATTTTTTTCATTTTCATAATTTAAATCTATGTTATTTTTAATAAATAGTTGAAGCTATACACTAATCAAGTAATTTAGAAGATATATTATTTATTTAATACTATCTTTATGTTATTTAAATTTAAATATTACATTGCGCTCTAATTAGACTTTTTAAACTTCTTACCGTTGTAATGGGTTTCCAACCTACTTGCTGAATAAAAAGTTGGAATTTGGTTGAACAACCTCCTTGCAGTTAGAAAGACTTTAGAAAGTTGGAACATGGTTGAATAAAATAGAAGTTGTTTTTTTTTTATAATTTGACAGCTGGCAGTAGAAAGCGATTCTCCCTAGGGCTGAAAGTTTTACTTTCAATTAGGCCCCTCAGGCAACTTCAGACCTACTTTCAGAGTATGAGTAATGAAAAGTAAATTATAGCCGCAAATGAGTCACTAGCCAGAGTCAACCGAATTTGGAACATTCCAAAAGCTTTTCTATACATTTGATTGGGATTCGCGCTGCTTCTTCGAAGTTCTTATGACTGCATAGGGCAGAGTAACGCGTTATTCTAACTACAAATGTAAAATGCCAACTGCCAATATTAGTTAGCATTTGAAACAAACAATAAATCACTTCCGTCTGCTACCGTTTCCAGTGTAATTTACTGCGAACGCGGCCTAAGCTTTGCCATGTTGTCAATATTGCAACGAAAGCTACATCAGTTACCCGTGTTATTTGCACAAATCTCAATAAGGCTGCAACCACACTGTGTTTGCGGTATACTACCAAAAAACTAATCAGCTAATACCACTACTAGCCCGTCGTAGTAAGGCAATGGAGTGGAAGGTCACAAAACTAACATCAGGGAGGGCATCAGTAGGCCTACCACAAGCACTGTCTGGTTTTGAGTCTGTGTGAGTGCTCACCAGCGTAATATAGCTATTACTGTGACGTTTCGACGTAGGATTTATTTAGTCAACACTCACAGACTCTAAACCGGAGCCAGAGACAGAGCCAGACAGAGCTTGTGGTAGGCCTGCTGGTTGTTCTAGTGTGTGTGTGACGTTTCGACGTAGGATTTATTTAGTCAACACTCACACAGACTCAAAACCAGAGCCAGAGTCAGACAGAGCTTGTGGTAGGCCTGCTGGTTGTTCTATCATTTGTATTATAAAAAAACATGGTATATTAGAGGGAATTAGTGTTCATTCGGATTGTTGACCAAATTATTTGCAACACAAATTAAATGTTCTGTTAATGCTATGTTAATGTTACTGAACTTTCAGCAAATATTTATTTACTTTTATAGGGTTGTGTACCGTAGGCAGTGTAGGCACCCCTAGGTAACCTAAGGTAGGTGTAGTAACCGACAACCGTTGAAGAAAAAAGGTTCTCGAAAATAAAGTTGGAGAATAAAGGTTCTCGTTTCTCGTAGGGCGCCCACCCACCAGATGGACCGACGACATTGTTAAGATCGCGGGAAGCCGGTGGAGGGAAATGGCTCAGATTATTTTTCATTTCCAGGAAATGTGTGCCTCCCGGCAGTGGACTTCTTCAGGCTGATGATGATGATGATGATGACAGGGTACTGTAAACTTTGCCTTAGATATTTTAGCATTTCCCCGTCTGTCTAAGGCACGTTCGGAAGCTAACTTATTACGGCATTAGTAATCGATGATGACATAAAATATTCGAATAGGAAGTCGATTTTGACATGACAACTCGAAGGTCCATTTGAGTTGACTAATCTCGAATTGATATGAGTAGAAATTTAATAATAACTTTCGACTAAAGAAATTATCAGTCTTATTGACCGATAGTTAATTGACTGGTCTCTCAGCTCAGTTGGTAGTAGCTCTGCCTCCTGCGCCGTAGATCGTGGGTTCGATCCCACCGAGAATAAATATTTGTGTGGTGAACACAGATGTTTGTTCTCTGTCTAGGTGTGCTATTGTATTCTAAGTATATTTTTACAAAAATATATATCATAAGTATTATATCAGCTGTCTAGCTCCCATAGTATTAGCTCTGCTAAATTTGGGGCTAGATAGTGTAGTGTCGATTGTCCACAATTATTTATTTGGGCCCAAAAGGTAGTTTCAATTTTATTCATCATTATCATTAGCCTAACTAAAATGGCGACCAAGCATAAACTAGTTTTGAGTAAACCATTATCGAATTTGTCGCCAATCAGGGGGGCCATTCTAGACCAGTGACTTTTTTGTCACGTTAGATATATATCACAAGAACTGTCAAATTTAAATAGACATGACATTTTCAATAGATATCGTATTCCAGCAATATCACTATAGACATTTATCGAGCGAAGGCCGTTAGATATGTGTCGAGTGGTGAGTAGTAGTCGACATTGACATCTCTAATATACTTTGGGTGACTTTGGGCTTTTTTTTTCTTTCGGTCCTTGGAGCAGACTAGAGTACCAAGACCATACCACCTAGTCTTACTTTTTGATAAAAAGTCAATGATGTTTACTTGTTTGTAGGGTATACAAGTTGGGAGCGAGAACGCGAATAATGCTTTCTCATAAACCTACACTATGTGAGGAGTGATTGAATTTAGCTCGTACTTAGTAATTATTCAATGGCGCAGTTAGAAGAGCAGTCAATCAGACAGTCAACGTCTATACTTGTATCCGGGGTTCAAGCTTCGAGAGAAATATTCTTTTTGCATGGAATGGCCATCTAGTTGTTAACCTTTGAATTAAAAATTCAAGTCATCGGAGTCCTTCTCTTGAGTATAATGATCCTGACAATAACATATCCTAATAATGATCCTGACAATGACACATCTACAACACTTCATAGACAACTGACCATAGATTACAAACAACAAAGTTTACAGTTTTATGGTACATAACGTTCCGTGTGTTTCCGGAATTAATTATTGTAACTAACATTTTGTGCGAAAAGTCAATTGATTACTATCTAATGAAAATGAATCTACTATAAACAACAACAAGAACGCATTATAAACGCCGTTTAATAGGAAATGTGTTTATTTGAAGACAGTAATAAAGTTAGTGCTATCGAACTATTCTATCGATAGAAACGGAACGTAGATAAACATGAACAACAACGGGATAGTCTGTGGAAGTTTTAGGAATGAACCTTCTTTCTGACATCTCTAATGTAAAAGTCTAACGTAAAAGTCTAACGGTGGCTAGAATACGCATTTTATCGCGGTTCGATATTATCTTCGACAAATTTGGTGATATGACACTGCTTTCGCGACATTTCAAATCTCTATTTCGAGCGTAAATCTCTAAAAGTCTAGAATTGAGCTCCTGATCGCCACGCACCAATAGACACTCTCAAGCCACATTTAACCCTAAACCTGTCTGAAATGTGGCCTAATCTAGGCTATCACAGACTAAATTTAGTGCTAGCAAGATCAATTTAGCTATAGTTAGACGTAGGACGTATTCGGATTGCGTGAGTATGAACTGCTTAAGCCAAATTTTCGGCTTTTACAGTTTAATTTTTCTCTTTTCGCCAGAGATGTGACGTCATCTCTTCCAATACCAAAAAGAGGGGTGTTATAAGTTTAAGGCATAGTAAGGTACAGGTATCTACAAAAGTGCACATAAGCGTTTCTAGGTTTAGAAAACTGGACATAAAAAGCTTTAAACTGAAGTTACTGTAAATAGAGAGAAAGTATAAACTGAAATCCGAAACTGCATTTACCGCTGACGATCCCCGTAATAATTACTAGCGAGTAGTTGTACCCTATTTCTGTAGATTGGATTTGTAAGTTATGGGCAGACGTTTCAATTAGAGTTTCATCCTCTTAGATGATTCTATCAACGATTAATAGGATTCGTGTCTATAGCAAAGCAGTTAACTATAAATTGAAATATTTAAAGGAAAATAGACGTGAAAAGTGGTACAAAACTGTTGACAATGTTCACAATTTTATGCCAGTGCTTTAGAGGGTAATTAATAATTAATCTGTGGTTTAGGTCACCTACGACATTTCTACGTCAGTACGCCTGTCAAACTGCATGCGTTTGTAACTAAATCCGCCAAGGCACAAATACTTTTTGAGGCTTGTGAATCATTATAAAAAAAAGAAATTGTAGAATGAGCTACCACCAGAAGTCTTCCCCTCAGCTATAACATAAATAGGTTTCAGAAAAATGAATAAAGTTCCTTCAGGGTAGGCAGCGCAACGACAGCCTTGGTGTTGTTGGTGTCTATGGGTGACGGTGACCGCTTACCATCAGGTGGGCCGCAGACCCATTGGTCTATAATTTGCATAAAAAGAGCCTATTACAGAGAAACAGCAACAGCTTTATAACTCCCAAGTATAGGTTACAAGGTAGATGCTCCCTCAGATCATACATCATCTTCGACATACAGATATAAAAACAAGTTCGACCAGATATTAGGTAAAAAGGGGGACAGGAAACCACAGGCGTTGATGCGGACAAAAAGTAGATTACCTAACAGATCACTGACCATGGGATTAGAAACTGTTATTGAACTTGACCATGACTTTTAAAGAAAACCTGTTCAAATAAGAAGAAACACAGAGGCTCGCGACAATATCCCTAGGCACGGTAAGCATTCCTTCAACACCTACTTACTATAAGGACGAGTGCAAATTATACGTGTACTTAATTGTTATGAGACATTTTTTTTCGTGACAATTTAGCGTGAGGATTTAGCCACTTTTTGATTTGCTAGCAGCTGAATTTATTAATTAACGTGGTTTTGTAATTTTTTATAGTGTCTCTAACAGTTACTTTTAAACAAAGATTATTAAAAACGCACTAAAAACTACCCCAAGAAGATTGTGTGTGGGTCCATTTTAGATTATTTATATAGCGTCAGGGGCAACTGTATTTGCTCAAGCCTTACTTAAATAAATAAATAATTTATATAGCGTCAGGGGCAACTGTATTTGCTCAAGCCTTACTTAAATAAATAAATAATGCTGGACAATTCACACTACATTATCTAGCCCCTAACTAAGCAAAGATATTTTTTATTTTATATAGAAAACGACCAGAAGAACACCCGGAACAAATACCTGCCGTCGCAGGTGGACATTTGCCCACCGTATCACATAGGTGGTCTTGCGGGACGCTATAGTGCCTGAGACAGAATTTTTAGATGGAGCAGGATTGCCCAGCATCTATATCATCCTGACAGCTTATTCGACCTAATCCACAGGAAAGACACGTTCAATACATGCGGAGCACATATTTTTTCCGAAGAAAAAAACCCATAGGTGCCCTCGGATTTGAACCCACAACCTTAGGATCGGAAGGCGGGGTTATTACCACTCGACCACTAGTGCTCACATGTGGAGCAATTGTAATCACGTGCTGCCTGCAAGATATTTATTCCCTAGCCCAGTTACAATACTTAAAATCAGTGTCAACGACATTAACAGAACAATACCCGCCTCCAGCTGACACGATTATCATCCATGCATACATACATAATACATACAAACAGTTGCAGTTCACTGCAGCCTTGCCCACGCGCATGACATATACATATATGTCTGCATTAGCACTGATCTATTAGATCTACGGCACAGATAAACCATCATCTTTTCTATGTTTGCATGTGCTCCTGACTACCCCTTTTGGACCGCATAATTTTTTTTTTGTTTAAATTTGCATAAATAGGCATGTGTTAAAGCTGGTAATTCTGTTATCATCTCTATATAATTAAATGAAAATTACAGTGAGTGAGGCTTCTGTAAGCTCAAAATATAATATGCAATAGGATTTTCAAAAAAAAGGAAATTTTAAAGGTTAAAATAAAAGGGTCATTATAATCTCTCTATTCCTACTAGAGCTGCCAGAAATACACACATGCCCTAAGACAACTCTAACAAAGATCTCTCTGACTAAGAAATCTCCTTGTAATGCAAAGAGATAACAAACTTGTCAAGGAATTGAAACGGGCTTCCAACCTCCTTGCTTCAAAGTTTAAGCATTATGTAAACGTCAATAAAGTTTTAATTTTTTGTCATTTTTACCATCATTCATTAAACAGATAAAACCCATGGAACTAGGTCTGGGATGATAAAACTTCAATAAATAAAATAGTAACAATATAAGTGGTCATTTTAAACTAATTTCAATGTGTCGGCTCTATTATTCTCATCACTGACATCCAACATCCAAGTATAAAAGTTACACCATAAACAATAAAAGCACCTACGTACCAGAAGCCATTCACACTTTTCAAAAAGTGGGCATCACTTATCTTAACAAACAGTTTCCAAATAGCGACCACGAACCGGAAGATGAACAAACGACACACAAAACAAACAATACAAAGAATAGTAAAGATCGCGGGAAGTCGGATGGCGTAAGCTAAAAATTTATCTTTTCCGGACACTTATAACTTGGATGTTTTTAAGAGTAGAGTGAACAGGTATCTTCTAGGTAAGCGTGCTACACCGTCGACCGCATCATCACTTAACAGCAGGTGAGATTGAGGTCAAACGCAAACCTATACTATGTAAAAAAAAAAAAAAATTGTTTTAAAAAAATAAAAACAAAACCTAAATGTGTATTTATTCAGTAGTGTTTCAAGGATCACTTTGAAACTTCATAAAGCTAGGTGAGTCTAGGTGCCAGTTCCACGCGACCAAGCCTAGAAGAACAGGCAACAAACTAAGGCTTGGTTCCCCACGTTTTTTTAAATGATTTTTTTACAAATCAAAAATAATAATATCAGTTCATAAACATAAGCAAAAGTTACAAAGACAGCGCACGCGCTTCAAAGTAAAAATGAAGTATCAACTCAGCATATAAAATAAGATACGTTACGAAAATAGTAGGTAAGTATTCAAATTGACAAGTTAATTGAATTCCTCGCTTGCAAAAATTTGATAATGTATCATCTTAGCCCGGTATCACCCTGGGTATAAGCCTCTTTCATTATCTACCAGCCCCCTCTGTCCTGTACCTAACCTACGTCTCTTTTAAAATTAAACGAGCCGGTATGACCGAGCTTAGCTCGGTATTTTTATTTACTAATTTTCATGAAAATCTCCGGAAATTTTGTCTCGAGTGTTTACGTATAAGCTCAATAGATGACGTTCTCCGTGAAACTAACTCGCAAAGAATTTAATACTCTCTACGAGAGCTAACTCGTGGTTTTGACTACTCGGCAAGAGATGGCGCTAAAATTTTTAATTATTTAAAATATCTTTTTTGCTTAGTCTTTTCTGAAAATGAATCCTAGCTAGATCGATTTATCGCCTCCAAATCCCTCTGTATACTTAATTTCATGAAAATCGTTGGCTCAATTTCCGAGATCCTAAATATATCTTATACCTTTAAACGAGAAAATCTTGTATATATATATATTTAGGATCTCGGAAAATGCGCCAACGATTTTCATGAAATTAAGTATACAGAGGGTTTCGGGGGCGATAAATCGATCTAGCTAGGTTTCATTTTCAGGAAAGACTCGGGTTAAAAGTTATTTTAATATTTAAAAAAATTAGCGCCATCTCTTGCCGAGTAGTCGAAATCACGAATTAGTGTCACGGAGAACGCCATCTATTGAGCTTATACGTAAACACTCGAGACAAAAGTACCGGAGATTTTCATGAAAATTAGTAAATAAAAATACCGAGCAAAGCCTGAAATAAAAAGTTTTTATTTATTATTAAAGCTCGGTCATACCGGCTCGTATATACAGGGTGTCCCATAAGCCAACGTCCAGCCGAAAACGGGTGATGCGCCAAGTCATGGCAGTTATCAGAAAAATATAAAAAAAAATATTTGTTATGTAACTTTTGAGTTATAAGTATTAAAAAAAAAACAAAAAAACTGACAACCTGTGATGATCTTTTAAGTCCTGTGACTACAAATATTAACTTTTCATGAAACTTTTTTCTGCAACGTAAGCATGAATAACCCTTCTGTAAATTACAATTCAAAATTAAGCCATAACTGCCTCAGTTTTCAATGAAATCGTGGAGTTTTGGCCAACGTTTCATTTCAGATAATTACATCACCCAACTTTACCCATCTGTACCGCAAAAAAAAATTACTACACTATCATGGCATGTAACTTTAAAAATTGGCTTTACTTGCATTGTCAAAATGATATTTACTTGTACCTGAGAATTGTGAGTCACTTAAAAACACAGCGTAGGCATTTTAAGTCCATCATTTAAAGGGTACAAACATTTTATCTATTGAAATAAAATTGATTGGAAATCCGGTTTAGTTGAAAAAACATTTTTTGTTTCCAAAACTAAGGAGTACTCTAGCAAGTACTATACCATTTTGGAATCCTGGATAAATGCGCCAATTTTTAAAGTTACATGCCATGATAATGTAGTACATTTTTTTTGCGGTACAGACGGTTAAAGTTGGGTGATGTAATTATCTGAAATGAAACGTTGGCCAAAACTCCACGATTTCATTGAAAACTGAGGTAGTTATGGCTTAATTTTGAATTGTAATTTACAGAAGGGTTATTCATGCTTACGTTGCAGAAAAAAGTTTTATGAAAAGTTAATATTTGTAGTCACAGGACTTAAAAGATCATCACAGGGTGTCAGTTTTTCCTGTTTTTATAACGCTTTTATTAGCTTCACCTGTATGTATGTTATGTATGTATGTAAAATACCTCTTTGAGCTCGATTTTGTCCTACTTTGAACGATCAGATTTGATTCAAACTTTGCACACCTGTCAAAGGTCGATGACAATGCAAAAATATGAAAAAAAAAAAAAAAAAAAGTAAAAAAAAATTATAGTTTAAAAAACTAAAAAAAAAACGCTTTTATAACTAATTGAACTAAAAAGTTAAAAATAAAACTAATAATCAATTGAAAAATTTATATTATTGTACAAAAAGCGTGGGGTGCTTGATTTTGATTGTTGTAAATATTTTATCAATATAATATCTGAAGTTATTATAAATAGCACCCCACGCTTTTTGTACAATAATATAAATTTTTCAATTGATTATTAGTTTTATTTTTAACTTTTTAGTTCAATTAGTTATAAAAGCGTTTTTTTTTTAGTTTTTTAAACTATAATTTATTTTAAATACTCATAACTCGAAAGTTAGTCAGCAAATATTTTTTTTTATATTTTTCTAATAACTGTCATGACTTGGCGCATCACCCGTTTTCGGCTGGACGTTGACTTATGGGACACCCTGTATATATATATATACAAGATTTTCTCGTTTAAAGGTATAAGATTTGAAGACTTGGAAATTATTTATGCTCACATTCTAGAATGTTATTTAGCTGCTAGTCATTTTATATGTATAGTGGAGGCCTATGTGCAACAGTAGGCTTTTTCTGTCTATGTTGAAGTCAGGTAACATAACAGAGAGCGCAGGAAGCTATAAACGGAATGAATGAAATCGTTAGAAAAGCTGTTTCTTTGTAGCACTTATTGAAACAAGTACCTACTCACTAGGTTTCTTTAGAAAAGGCATAGCCTTATACTGTGGTAAAGGTCCGAACTGAATAGGCCTATTATTTGTTTGATTGTTTGAAAAATACTAGCTTCTTACTAAATGATTTAGTAGGTACATATAGATTTCAATTCTTGGTATTGTATAAATAAAGAAAGAACTACGCACTAAAAACCTATACTCACAACAAAAACAATACATGCTTAGCGTAAAATGATCGTACTACATACTGTTTGTAGTAATGATTTTTAACAGACTTGCACGTACACTTATTCCGACAACTAAGTTCAAGTTATTTTGTTTTTCTTTTCAACTATAGAACTCTTATTACGTCAGTCTTATGCAGTCATTCCTCCGCATACAAATCCTACTTAAAAGAGTTTCTTAAGATAAACAGTTTCAGCTCTACTTATAAACGCAATTTAAATTTAAACATTGCTTAAAGTTAGCCCTGTCACTTTTTGTCATTACCTAGTGGTAAGAAATGGCAATAGTTTAAGCACTGTTTATCTTTTGTCATATTTTTATAAGTAAGGCCATTTGTAGGTAAGCCTTCGTGCAGCAGTGTGGTCTATTAGTGATTTCATTAAAAAAAAATGTCAATACAAAATGAAAATGAATTGCGTAAATAAAAAAAATCGGTCAAACTCGTGCTCATTCTAATTTGAAAATAGCACTATTTAATTAAAAACACTCACGTACAAGAACCACTTTATACATATTTGTCTAAGCCAAGCTAATCCGTAGGTGCATGTCTTTATTTGGACCGGGGGCATTGACCCCTCACTATTTAGAGCCACAAGGTCTCAGAGATACACGTAATGGGTTTTAGATTGTGTAAAACTAAGACATTGGTGGTTTTTATGCGAGTTTTATTGAAAACTGCAAATATTTTTCATCGGTTCGTTTGCGAAAAGCAAAAAAGAAGTAATCGACTAGCGTGGTATGTATGTATAATGTTAAGAAGAGAGAAGAATGTTATGTGACGAAAAAAGTGTTAAGCATGAATTTAAATGGATATAAAGGTAGGCCTTAGTAAAGATGGATGTATGGGAGATTATCAACCGCGATATTTGACAGCGTTTCAGCTGATTGCCATCGCCTAGATATGCGCCGGCCTTAATAACGTAGCTGTCTATTTCATAAAGGCCTGCTCACATCTAGGCGATGGCGATCAGCTGAAACGCTGTCATAATTGACAGCGACCAATCGCCATCGCAGATCGCTTAGATGTGCTTAATTCTTAAGGACTGAAACAACGGATAGCTACAATTAGGCGTTGTCAAATAAGTTAGTCTTGCTATGATAACGATAACGCAACAACCTAGCCTAGGCAACAACAGAGTTGACATCATTGTTTATCAAAACAAGACGATAATTTTCTACAATACGAAAGCAGTAAGTAATTCACAGTCCGTAAAGGCTATGATGCGTAAAATGAGTCATTCCACGGAGTGTCTGCCACGACCGGACTGAGACCCAGTGAACCGTAGGGAAAGATGCCTTCACTAGAAGTAACAAACAAAATTGGAGGTGGTAATAGCTTGTAACGTGCGCTGCGCGTGTCAAATAAGCGACGCTGCACACAAGTGCTTTTAGATTTTAGCCGTATGATCAAAGCGCTCGTAGATTGATTGGTGCCTTCTATGAAACTGATCGAATAAGCAACTTTTGGGACGGTGACCGTGACCAAGTGGCATTTTTAATGAAGCTTTAGGTCACACTTTTAGCCGCCCTCCCGTTGAGCTATGACGGAAGTCTTAGAAATTACGGCTAGCATCATCATGAAAGAGAAATCCACCATCAATCATATTTCCAAGAAAAATTATTACCATCTCCATGATTTTGTACTCACTTCCCACGATAGGCAGTTCAACATTTTATCAATAATACATATAATTGGCAACCATAATTCAAACTTACCACGTCCCAATAGTTTCTGTACTCCAACTACACGTACTTCATAGTTGATACTACTTCAGGTACTGTCTACGCTACGGTTCACTGATGATAAGGATTGATACATGACAGGAGAAAGTGCGAGCTGGTGTAAGTTGTAGGTAACATTGTTCAAATGATGCAATAGATTTGAAGGTATGACTATGAGATCGGATATCCTGTATGTTGTGGTAGCTTTTACTTGCAGCTTTGATTGATAGACGTCTTACAAGTGCTTGTAACCAGTAAGAGATAAGGAAGTCACTAATATTAAAAAATCTGCCTATCGGAGCGTAAATTGGTTCTTCTCATGCTCCCCGTTTGAACTTGTAAATCTAATATACGTCGAGCAAGTTCACCTACATCTCAATGCCTCAAGCTTTTATGAAAAAAAAAATGTGATCAATCCACACAACAAAAGGCTCTAGCCCTTAGAATACAATATAACACCCAGACAGAGAACAAGCGTTCATGTTCACGACACAAATATTTAATCTCGATGGGGATCGAACCTACGGCACAGACGGCAGGGTTAATACCAAGCGAGCCATAAAGCCTGCCAAATTATGATGACTTAACACTTTTTTGTAATGCATACCTATAAGCTCTCCATCATTCCAAGTAGATGCTGCCAGTTTACCTGAAATAAAAATATAATTACTTATAGGTCATACATACAGGTTTAAACATGTTTTTGTTTAATGGCTAAATACTTCATTTCGTACTGCGTAAACTACGTTATTTTGCAGAGTTATACTACCTCATACATAATTTAGAGTCATAAAATAAAACGAAAATAAAACCAGATTTTAAATAGGTACTGGACGCGTGGGCTCAGATGGAGACGAGTCATTATGTAGGTAATAGGTGTGTTCCATAAATCCTCCTTGAAAGGGATAATTTACCCATAAATCAAGGCATCCGTCATCAACACTGCATCCATCAATGGGTTTCCTTCCGCCCATCTAGCCAAAAGCAGCGACAAAAAGCTCCCGGAGGAAGTACTTATTGAAGAATGCTTAGAAGTGCCGGTGTACTCTTAAAAGGATTTAGACATTAAGGACAAAGGCGTGGAGTGAGCTATGAAAAGCTAAGCGTCCATTAGATTGCCGTCAGCGAGCTTCTCTGGTTGTCTATCTGATTCCAAATTACTTATTATTATGTATACACACATCAACTATGTCTGAAATGCCTTTCTGGTTGTCTATCTGATTCCAAATTACTTATTATTATATATACACACATCAACTATGTCTGAAATGAATAAAAATTGAATTGAAAACACGCTTTTGGGGGCTTCAAATTGCCAGCGATCAAGCTCCTCAATCTGAATAAAACTTAAAAATCAATACTGCCTTCCCAGCTCAGTTGGTAGTAGCTCTGCCTTCTGCGCTGGAGGGCGTGGGTTCGATCCCCACCGAGAACAAATATTTGTGTGGTGAACACAGATGTTTGTTCTCTGTCTGGGTGTTATATTGTATTCTATGTATGTATTTACAAAAAAAAAAGTATTTAAGTATTATATCAGCTATCTGGTTACCATAGTACAAGCTCTGCTTAGTTTGGGGCTAGATAGTGTTGTGTGGATTGTCCGCATTTTTCAATAGGTATAGATAGGTATATGTACAGAACCTCGTTTTTAAAGTCGGTTAAAAACGGGAAATTGTATAGAAGTGACTTAGGCTTTATAGAATGACACTTAGTCCGATTCGGGCCTCGGAACCATCTTGATTGCCTCACTCAGACATAATTTTCCATATCATTACCGTCACTTCACATTCATTACCGGGACGCGATTTCTGAAGAATCAGCCATAAGACCCTATGCATAAAATGTCCATCTTTCACAACTTCACAAGTCATTCCAGTTTCATAGCAGCGATGACCGAAGAGCTGGCGTCTTGCCAGACTCTAGTTTATTTCTGAACCTCTCCTTTTAGGCGTTTTATTAATTTGCCACTAAGTTATTTGTTCGGAACTAATTCTGAGAATAAACTCACAAAGCATTATTTGTATGTTTTCTTTGTGCTAAATGGTACCTACAGCTAGTAAAGGTTCTTGATTGTTGATCACAAACCGGAAGAATAACAACATTGAGAAGTCTACGGGAAGTCGGTGGATAAAGAGGCGTCCTAGGCGTCTGAAGGCTTCGTCTTCCGGTGCATGGTCGCCATTTGGTACCCTTTATTCCCCGATGGTTGTCAGTCGTCTGACTTTGAATGGACAGCAAGGGAACATAAGGACCACTTTGAAACCTTTGCGAGCTATGTGCCATTTCCACGCGACCAAGCCACCTTGAATATTATACATGTTTTTTTTTAATTCTCTCGCGGTTATTAAAACTTGTTAATTTGAGAGGTCTACAGTGTGCAACATTTACCGATATCCATGAGAACGTCTCCAATTACGCATCAATGCATAACAGTACCTATTGCGCAAGTGCATTTGTCACATTACCTGTAGGCCTACCACAAACTCTGTCTGGCTCTGGTTTTGAGTCTGTGTGAGTATTGACTAAATAAATCCTACGTCAAAGCGTCTCATGCTGGCCATACACCATACTTCCTATCGTCCAATCGGCATGACGCTACCGATTGGATCAGTTATAACTGACCGTGTGTGGGAGTGGATTGGCATTATTTGGCATGACAGTTATAATTGACGGAACAATCGAATTTCGATTCTTTTGGCTTGATCATGGCGATTGGATCATGCCGATTGGACCGTGTATGCGATCGTCACTTCACGTTAGAAGTTTCGTGTATGTTTCTTCATTCATTCGTAAATAATTACAATAATCTTTAGGCGTAGTCCTCAATTCTTGTAATAAATTTGTATGAGTAAACTGTTTTCTTTTCATTAACCACTTTTTGCACCACTCTGCTAGATCTTTTCTTTTTTTTTGTTTCATTTTTACGAGTAAAACGCCCAAAACGGCTAAAACATCGTCGTCTGTCACCGGTGACGCCATGGCTTCAACTGAACGTTGCTGCCGATTGGACAATTCAAACGTTGTGTGTGTGGTCTCTATGGACAAACTGCAGATTGGATCAAGCTGCAGCGTCATGCCGATTGGACGATAGGAAGTATGGTGTATGGCCAGCATCACACAAAGTATAACACACAAGTGAGCACTCACACAGACTCAATACCAGAGCCAGACAGTGCTTGTGGTAAGTCTACTGTTCAATATCAACCACAGAGCAACGAAAGCATCGCTGATAGAAACTTAAGAGGTGGCCATCTTATGGTCAGCAACTGTATCTTCTTCCTTCCCTTATCTCACGTTATGTGTTGTCGGCATAACATGTTATTTTCTTCCATTCCCCTCTGTCAACCGTCATCTCTGTATTCGCTCCCTTCTTATCCATGTCATCTTTGTAATGTTGATGTTATTTCCTTCTACTTAACATTTGCTATGCAGGAATTCCCTGATTATGTGTATGAGTGATAATAGTTGTCACTTAACTGTGTGTTTAAGTACTTTTTAATTTTGTGCAATAAAGAATTTTCTGTCTATCTATCTTTCAAACAATTCATTCATCAATTCTATGGCCTGCATATACCATGCCATACCACCAGCTCTTACTGCCAATAACTGTTTCTCTACCTTACCTAATTAATATGTAGAAAATGACACGTCCTTATCTATTATCTACCTACCTACAGATAAACTCGTTAAACTGGGCCTTTTACATAATATATAAAGTTTTTTTATGAGTTTTATGCTCTATTTCGTTATCGGCTCGAAATCCCCGAGATTTGAACTACTTTGATACCATAATGATCTTTGCGCCTCTATCAAAAGCGAGCCATCTTATTTCCAAGGGTTAACTATTTTAAGCGTTCTCTTTTTAAAGTTACAGCTCACTTCAATTAGTTTTTTTTTTGTTTTTCATCAAGGGGCCGGCGGAGGGCGAGTTTTCATACAAACGTAATACCAAAATGATTACGAATTTAAGCAGATTTTCACTATATTTTTGTAATAATTGTATTTGTATAGTATTTATCTAGGTTCCTGAACAGTTTTTATTTTAAATTACTTACCTCAAATGAAATTAACGCCAATCACATTTTGCAATGAAAAAAATGTGTAAAATGCGATTTGTGTTTATTTCATTTGAGGTAAGTAATTGAAAATCAAAATTATTCAGGAACCTTGATAAATACTATACGAATACAGTTATTACAATAATTTATAGTGAAAATCTGCCTAAACTAGTAATAATTTTGGTATTACGTTTGTATGAAAATTCACCCTCCGCCGGCCCCTTAAGTATCTATTTGTCTTCCGTTTCTACAGCAGGTTTTGTACGGAATAGACGCTTTTTCGCAATGCAGAAAACAAAAGAAAAAAAATCGGTTGTCTGTAAAGTCGGTTTACTGACGATAGTTGAACGTGATAACGTCATAAGAAAATACTCGCGGACTCGCGGACTCTCGGACTCTCGGACTCTCGGACTCGGACTCGGACTCGGACTCGGACTCGGACTCGGACTCGGACTCGGACTCGGACTCGGACTCGGACTCGGACTCGGACTCGGACTCGAACTCTCGGACCCGGACCCGGCACCCGACCGAACCCTTACCTTTACCCTCATTTACCCTTACCCTCATTTACCCTTACCCATAACTCGACCCGGGCTCGGGCTCAGGTAAATGGAACGACGAAACGACGAAACGACGTAACGACGCATGAGGGCGCTTGTACACGCTAAGAAAAAACGCCGGGCCTACCCAAGAATTCGTGTCGTAACAAGAAAATTACTGTGTACACGGCTCGCAGCGGTGCACGAAAAAAATCTTATCTGCGCAAGACAAGAATTTTGTCTTTTCCACACACGAAAACGCAACAACGTTCGCCGCGTCGTGTCTTGCGCAGATAAGATTTTTTTCGTGCACCGCTGCGAGCAGTGTACACAGTTATTTTCTAGTTACGACAAGAATTCTTGGGTAGACCCGGCATTTTTTCTTAGCGTGTACAAGCGCCCTGAGTCATGTTTTTTCGTGCGTGCAGCCGGCTCCATCGATTTATAACACGTTATCACGTCAAAAAAAACCGAGTTACAATTAGCACGTGATTGAGAAAACCATTTTGATGCAATATCGTTGCATCTACTCTATCCAATGCATACCACATAATGTCCATCATGCTCTACGCAAGTTATTTTAGCACTTAGCATAAAGTTGTCAGTTACAGCAGGTTACAGCCCACTTCCGCTATCGACTCACAATCGGCGCGTGATTGGGAAAGCCATTAAATATTTTATCATCACTAACGAGTGGTGTCATTTCGAAGTGGTGTAGGATTCCATCATTATTTCAGCCGTTTGCACAAAGTGCTGGGTATAGATATATGCTTTATTATACATCTCTTTCCCTTGCGTGCCTCATCCACAGTATTCGCAGCATTCTCAACAATGTCGTTTGACACAACGAGCGGGTGGTCTGCCTCTAGGTCTTCTAGTCTCTGGAGGCTAGAAGACCTAGAGGCAGAACTTCGTCGGAACTTCGTATGTCTATGGAAGCCCAGGCTTTCATAGACTACTATTATGAAATACGAAGTTGATTTAGATAAAACTTCAACTATGATCGTTAATAGGATCGAAGCAAGTGGAAATCCGTGATCTCTGCCTTGCTTACCTCTATGATAAAGATATGAACCAGATGGTGGGTAAATGTTTGTCCGAATTGATACTTGAGCAAAAGTGGCGAGCGTAGCGAAACCAGCGTAAAAGCAGAAGTCGAGAACCAAGACTTGATTTAACCAGAGTGTAGTGCTAAATCTTTAAATGCTAAACCACGCACCGCGGGGGCGTTTTAAAGGGTACCTAGGTTTTAAAGGGTCACACGGTAAGCAAAGCTCACTTCAAATTGTGTTGCATCGGTGTTCATAATTAAAGCCTGCAACTGACTTAACAGGTGTTTAACCCACATCACAGTAATCGACCAATTGAACTGTCCTACTCAACTCCCATTAAATCATAGACCACTCCATGAAATCATAGACTTGGGTTTAGTAGAGTAGTATGCAGGAGAGCATGGTATACTCGGGCCGATTCTTTTGTTGCAATTTACCAGCTCTAAATTATAACTGTGTTTTGTGTTCAGTGTTGATTGGATAAAATTATTATGATTCGAGCCAGCAGTGTGGTACAGTCTTGTTTTTCGAATTAGATCCGATTTCACGAATTCATCATCATCAGCCTGAAGAAGTCCACTGCTGGACATAGGCCTCCCCTACACATTTCAAGCTCTTTCCATCCACCGGCTTTCCGCGATCTTAACAATGTCGTCGGTCCATCTGGTGGGTGCGCCCCACGTTTCGTCTTGAGGTTCGTGGTCACCATTCGAGTCCTTTATTCCCCAACGGATTACTAATAGATAATTCAAATACTTGATAGCTATTTGTCTCAATTCTCCTAGCAAAATTTTAGGTAAACTGGTGCTCTGTCAAATATTTGATTGGAAGATTAGTAATCCGTGTAACGGCCCTTAGTCTACAGTAGAATGATTTTCCCAGCGAGATACGGTATTTTGTTATACTCTTCGCTAAAGCAAGGGAAGTGTACAACATTCTATCTCCGAGGAGTAGAATTATAGGCTGGATGGTGGTGGTCTCGTATAATTAGCAGGTCTGGATTAGCGTGCGGTGGTTACCGTTGCAATCTCATTAGTGCGCGCTGCTCGACTGCAGTTTCCACTCATAAACACGGAAACTGATACAATGTATACCTAGTTATTAACGTTTTTTCCGCTAGCCTTTATCGTTCCACTGCTGGGGAAAGGCCTTCAAGGATTTCCATTTCTCCCACCCAACGCTTTCTCGGCTGACCACAAGGTCGCCGGTCTTCAGGAATCTATGGTGTGCTGATGGTCACCTACATATTAGGCATATCCGGTTTACGTACCCTGAAATGCTTTCAAAAGAAACCCTTGATTAGACAGTGTGATACTGGATCGGAGTTACGACGCGGATCTCTTACAAAAGAATCAGCAGGGATTAGCATCTTCGTAGTTCTTTAACCCCAAAAGTGACTTCAGCAAACCCCATCCAATATGGAGGTCTATGTCCTGTAGTAGACTTATTCAGGCTGATTTTGACGTAGCCACGAAACTAGCCCGACTACAAGCGCCTAGACAACGCAACTTCCTGTCACGTTCTCCGCGTTGACCGTCGTGATGACGGTAGCCGTATTTGTAAGACCACTGTACCGTTGCTGCCCTGCTGCCCAGAGGCAGGTCGGGATCGAACCTTTCGATCAGCAATTGGCCACGCACTTCACATTGACCCCAGTCACAGATTATTTACCAGCATCTACGTATCAGCCATCACTGAACCAGCTGTCCTCTAAGGATGTTTCGAACTGAATTAAGCTGTAACAACTGGTCTGGTATACGTGAATATTCAAAATTTTCTAAATATAAAGTTCGTAAACTGTACCATTATTAAGACTGGTTTCTAACCGGGTTTCAAGCGAACCGAACTTTAGACGGAAGATATTAACGCGAAGCGATGTAAATTCTGCTATAACTGATGCAGATGAAACTTGAAATAGATATAGATAATATAAATAGATGAGTAGCATATAAATTACTTTTATCACAGTACTGAGTACAAAGCTGCCGGAGGAAGCTTGCATCTAATATACCCTGGAAAGCCTTAAGCACATCTAGATCGCCTGCGATGGTAATCAGCTCAGAACAATCTGAAGTAATCAGTGTATCGCTGTCAATTATCGCACTGTCAAAGTTCAAGGCAGTGTGTGCGGGTGTATTCAAAGCCCTATGCAGAAACTAATCGCCATCGGAGAATACAATAGAGTTACAAGGTAAAGTGATGTATTATGACGTTTACTGTACAAATTGTGAGAAATTGACACCTGAGGATACGGAGAGGAAATTGTCGAAAAGCGATCCATCTACACCACAGCAGCAATTTGCTAGTGGGCCCTCCCTTTTCATGCTTCACCAGTTCAAGATCATCAGGTGGAAGAAGGCTACTGGATACACCTAACTCTTCCCACAAAATCCGTCCAACAAAATACTACTCACTTGCCTTTGTTTTTGATAAGTTAAAAGTAGAGACTAATAGGTTTGACTGCGATCAAAATGAGAGGTGTTTTAAGTTTGAGGGTTTGTTTGTCTCTTGCCTCGAAGCAACGATTTATGTGCGGTTTTCTATGTTCGAAAGTTGATAAATATAAGATGGTTCTTAGCCATGTTCAGTAGAAATATAAATCCATGGAGCCTATTCCATGTTCTGAAGAAATTCTTCACCTCAGTCGTGTTATTAACTCTTATTATTATTAATTATATTAAAACTATTATACGGGTATTTCTCGCGTACTTATATTACCAACAAGTAACAACGGTAGCACTCATGCATGTCAATGCTCCAGTCTACCCGCGACCACGGTTATTGCAACATAGCCGAAACGTCAGGAAAATAAATAAAATAAGGTATACGCGATAAATACGTATACCCCTGTAACAGTTTTAGCATGGGTTATGATCGCAAAAGTTTAAAAAGTGCTATTATTAACTTTTTGTAAAATTTATTTTATATCGGAAAGTGCCCTTAATCGTTTATCGGTTATGTGACCGCCGACATTAAAATACCTTTGATCGACACCTAGATACATCTAATAATATTATTTAAATAGGTTAACACCTCATCTGACCACATTCAGAAAACCACATTATTAAAGATACTAACATAATCTTTACGATTCTGACCGACTGTGAGAGGCTAGAGAGAACCGGCCATGTGCTAGGCGGACTGGTGGAGCTGTGGTTCCGCACCACACAATAAATAATCTTCAATCAATTCCTTGGATTTTCTTTTATCGCATACCATATGCGTGTTGTAGTCAGTGAAATTTCAGAGATACCAGCCCCTTTACATTACTTAGACCATCCTTTGGCTAAAATCTCACCTGATGGTAAGCAACGATGTAGCCGACAACGGAGCAGGATGGTCGAGACACCAGCTATTCACTCGTGCCTTGAAGAAGCCCAGATGGTAGTGGTCAGGAAAAACAGTTGACAGCAATGAGTTCTTTCTATGCGACGATAACGGCGCCTAGTAGCACTTTGGTGCTTGGTAAGCTGGTTTTTACAACTGAGCTGCTGGTGGGCCCTTCTAGCTCCCTTTGAGTACGGAACCCAAAACTATGACTGACCCGGATGGAAGAAAATGGAATGGGGTTTTTGATTGTTATGCAAAGTTGACCCATGTTGCCGCCTGCTGTGATAAATGCTTATTCTCAGCCAGTCAATTGACCGACTGACCTGTAAAGTATGTTTACTAATAAATGCATTATTCCGAAGCTTCGTTTATCGTTTTACTGAGTAGACTAGACACACAGGTACCAATGCCGGTTGCTCTTATGCCAGTAGGTACAACTGTCTGTGGCGTTACGTTGGCTATATCGCAACTGCGACTTGCCCGACAGTCTGCACAGGCGTTATTCCCGATTAATAGCCACGACAAATAGTCGCGTCCGATATTGTCTCCAACTCACAATATCCCGAGGCAGTCGGTCAGTGTGAAATCTCGCAAATCGGTCACGTTGCGACCACAGGCATGCATCGCAAATGATGGATTTGCGCCGCTTTCGTTCAGATAAGGCTTTTGTCTAACGCCATACGTCAATATCATCAAGCGGTAGAATAACATAGACCGAGGAATATAATGAACACCAGGAACCAACACAACAAAAAAAAACCTCTTTATGTCAAACAATGTGACATGGCGTTGATTCAATAAGAGACCTAGGCTTAATGATGGACTCCAGGCTGGACTTCAATGCCCATATCTCAGCCATATGCAAGCGAGCCTCCAAGACACTGGGTTTTGTAATGACAGTCACGTGGGATTTTTCAGACACGCGGGTCGCGCTTATGCTCTACAAAGCGTATATTCGCAGTCGCTTAGAGTTTGGTGCTGTTGTCTGGGATCCCCACGAGGACAAATACACGGTGCTTCTTGAGAGAGTGCAGCGAAAGTTTGCTCGATATGCCTATAAAAGGCAATACGGGTATTACCCATACCTGTTTCCTTCTGTGTTTGTGTCCGGTATGGTTGGGTTGAACACACTGCAGTTAAGGCGGGGATTATTACTGATGACACACTATTATATGATGTTGTGCGGAAAGGTGGATAATCCGTTGACACTGCAGCAGATGGGGCTTGCAGTGCCACGGCGGCACATGCTTGGCATGCAAGGCGCGGAAGGCCCGCGACGCCGCCGTGCACTATTCTCTCCACCGCCCGGGGTGCGGACGGTTGCCGGAGCTAACGCTCCTACTGCGAGGGCGCTTGCTACACTCAACGAATTTATTCTGCAGACAGATGCAGACTTATTTTTTGATAGTGCCTCTAAGTTATATTATTTGATGACATTATTTCTAAATATAATTTATCGAACTTGATTTTGACTCTGTTGACATACTTAATTCTTATCATCTTTTTGACATGTTACATTTTTTTTTTTTTTAATTTATACTGGGAAATTATATTATTAGCGGATTCCTTCTCTCCACGAGCGGTTCGAGCGATCGACTATAAAAGGCAGCGGCGCGAGGCGCTCTGACTCATTCTGCGCGTAGCGTTTGGTGGTGACGGACGGTTGTAGAGGCTCGTTATGTACTTAGGCATATAATATGATAGGTGTTATTTTCATAGTCGATTCATAGAGGTTTAACGTGTTGGTTAAGTTCTATTGTCAGTAGTTGATTAGTTGGTAATGAAATAACAAATAAATGTGGTTAGGTTCAGTGGTTGATATTTTTAAAAAAGTTGTTTCCTTTCTGTTTCGTAAGATCAGAAAGGTGGGATCACCTATGTGCGCTTGATCGTTTTGCTATCCTAAAGTCTAATAAACACGTGGTAAATAATGGTGTCTTTTCATCAGAAATTTTTATTGGCGGGTAAGTAAGTGAAATAGTAATGGAACGTGCTAGTCGATCTAGGAATCGTGATATATCTCGTAGATCACGACGCCATAGGGACAAGTTCCGTGAAGATTAATGTATTGGTTACATCTCGGGTTAGTGACCGTTCGGTTATTCGTCAAGAACGGTCATCTAGACGTCGTGAATGCATGCTCAGCCCACCGACTTGCTCACGTAGGCATCGTAGCAGATCGCGTGGCTGATCGCGTAGCCGATCACCTAGCTGATTGCGTGACCGATCGCGTCTCCGATATCATGACGGATCGCGTGACCGATCGCATAGCCGATCGCATGACCAATCGCGTCTCTGATATCATGACGGAACGCGTGATCAATCGCGTCTCCGATCTTGTGACCGATCGCGTGACGGTCGTACCTCGCGTGATGAGATTTTTATTAAAATTCTAACGAGATTAGATAAAATCGAGGGTACGGTTCCACCGTCGTTGTTGTCCACCGATATTCCATCACAACCTGAAATCGAACGCCAAGCGTTGACATCGCTTCCTCAGCCTCTGTTGGCATCAACTTTGTTTAGCCAACAAACAGGATTTAGGAAGGGGTTTTCACAAACATCAAAGGTTGAGAGCGAAACAGCCAAACTAGTGAGGGTACTTTCGAAATGAATTTACAACATTTTTACATAATCTTCTTTCGATCAGAGTGTTCATGACTTCGACGCAATACAATTGGTGTGCAGAGGTCGATCGCAGTCGGTTGATAAACAAATGGGACGAGAGAGAATGTCTTGGTCGGATAGGTGGTTATTTACGTGGTGACGCGAAAACTTGGTTGAGTGAGTGGGTGACGAATGATAGAACATGGAGCAACTTCAAGGTAGAATTTCACGCGCTGCGTCTGTGTGAGATTGATGTTCCTACCATTTTGTATGAAGTGATGAGCAAGAGTTCCAGTCAGTTTTCCGGCGTATGCTGAGTATGCTCGCAAGTCACTCTTGTGCCTTAACGTCGTAACGGGTCTTTCGGATGAACTGAGGTCAGCAATTGGAGTGCGAGGTATTACTGACCCGCAGTATAAGGCAGCCGCAACAAATGCTAAGTTGTTGCCAAAAGATTTGGTGGAGTTCTAGTCTTTATTTATACGCTAAGCCTAAGTAAGATACGCGTCAATCTCATGGTTTAAATCGTACACAGGACCAACGCTTGCAGAAGCATGGTCAATCGAAGACATCTGATAAGAAGGTTACGTGTTTCCATTGTGGTAAAGAGGGTAGTTCACTTTTTTCGTTTGCTTTGTGGATTTATCTGATTAGGGTGCACTGGTGCACCGCTTTTGTATTTTGTTACAGCGTACGTAAAGTGACAAGGTCGAGCCGCTCCAGGTCTCGACACAGGCGACCGTCTGGATCACGGAGGACGCGTTCGCTGAACGGGGACAGGAGGTCCCGTATCCAGCGCTTCCGTAGTCACTCACGGAGTCAACCGTTGCATCGGCGGCGCTCCCGTGACCAGCGTTCCCGTAGCCGATCGCTTGCGCGATCGCCTCATCGACGCTCCCGTGACCAGCGTTCCCGTTACCGATCGCATGCACGATTGCATGATCGATCGCGTGCGCGATCGCAAGCGCGATCACCTCACCGACGCTCTGGTAGCCAGCAGCGCCGTAGCCACTCTCATGAGTGTTCTCCACACCGACGCTCGCACGGCCGTCGGTCGGACACTCCAGGGCGATGCGTCCACGAGCTACCCCCACGTGATGACCACATCAGGCGCTCCCGTTCGTCTGACCAAGCAGGCCGTGGGCATAGCTGTGCTGAGGTACAAGGTAACCGGTGTGTGAAGAGCGTCCGCACGCCTTCCATGCCGCCAGCACCATGGAGTAACTGTGAGTCTTTAGACACTGTTTTATCGCGCTTAAAAGAGTTAGAGAAGCGTTCTCTTGTCTTGTCTCGTTGTCTTTTTGAGTCCTTAGATTTTAAGTCGTGTATGCAAGATTTAGGCGTTGAACTCCATAACATAACGCCGGACATGCACCATGCCAATGGACAAGTAGAACGGTACGTTAGGACTGCCTTAAACATGCTCCAAATCGAGCCTTATAGAAAACGCAAGTGAGCTGACCGGTTATAGCAACTCTAGCTAATTCTCAACCTCACCTAGCAAAAATCCATGCAGACTTCCGCGTTGAATTTGTTGTTCTAATTTGCGATCCTGGTACAAGATGTTGCTCTCGGTGCTAGCTCTACAAATTGCGAAGCTAGGAGACAAATTATAAGGCACAGGACGGTCGAGCGGTTGTCTTAGAATCAAGCATCAATGATGCTCGTGTTAACCGGTAGGGACGTACGTCCCCCACGTGTGTTTCAGAAGGCGATCTTCAATCCCCGGCTGCCGGCTGGGCTGTGCACGGACGCCAGTTCTGTTGGACTTTGTGTCGTGCTAATGGAGGAGCATGCTGGCGGGCCGGTGGACGCAGTGCGCGCACTGGCGCTGGCGCTGGCGCTGGCGGTGCCACTGGTGGTGGTGCGGCTGGTGGAGGCGCTGGACGCGCAAAGGGGCTGGCGACGCTGGAGAAGCGCGCTGGCGATGCGCGCGCTGGCGCTGGCGGTGCCACTGGTGGTGGTGCGGCTGGCGGAGGCGCTGGACGCGCAGAGGAGCGCGGCGGCGCAGGAGCTGCGGCGCACGCTGTGGCAGCGGCTGGCGACGCTGGAGAAGCGCGCTGGCGATGCACGCGCTGGCGCTGGCGGTGCCACTGGTGGTGGTGCGGCTGGCGGAGGCGCTGGACGCGCAGAGGAGCGCGGTGGCGCAGGAGCTGCGGCGCACGCTGTGGCAGCGACTGGCGACGCGCAGAGGAGCGCGCTGGCGATGCGCGCGCTGGCGCTGGCGGTGCCACTGGTGGTGGTGCGGCTGGTGGAGGCGCTGGACGCGCAGAGGGGTGCTGCGGCGCAGGAGCTGCTGGCGTCCAAGCTGCTGGCGTCTGAGCTGCTGGCATCCGAGCTGCTGGCGTTCGAGCGGCGGGCGTCCGAGCTGCGTGGCGAGTGACATCAAGCGAACTTTGGGCCTCTGATGTGTCAGGGCAGTAGGCCGCTTTTGGTCTCTGCCTGTGACTTTCCGGCGTCAAGCGAACTTTGGGCCTCTGATGCGTCAGGGCAGTAGGCCGCTTTTGGTCTCTGCCTGTGACTTTCCGGCGTTAAGCGAACTTTGGGCCTCTGACGCGTCAGGGTACCAGACCCCATGGTCTGTACCTGTGACACACTTTAAGCAGTGTATAGCGAGTAATGGAGTCCGGAATCCTATAATCGAGATACAATGTATGGTTGTTTGTGAAGTACTTTTGTTTCTCATGTTACTCATGTTGCCCATGTTGCTCATGTTACTCATGTGGCTGATGTTACTCATGATGCTCATGTTACTCATGTGGCTGATGTTGCTGATGTTGTAGATGTTACTGAAGTGACTGATTTTAATGATGTTACTGATGTGACTGATGCTACTGATGCGACTGATGTGCCTGATGTGACTGATGTGACTGATGTGACTGATGCTACTGATGTGACTGATGTGACCGATGTAACTGATGTGACTGATGTGACAGACGTGACTGTTGCTACTGATGTGACTGATGTGACTAATGTTGAGTCTTTATTTCTTGAAGCCTGAAGCTATCCAAAGGTTGTTTTGAACTAATAAATCACTTGAAAGTACTGTAGCTTGTGGACGCTTGAGTGCACGCTTGCGCCCATGACATAAGGAGCTTATTTTATTCAGTTTAGCTGTAAATGCTTACTGCTTTTAAAATTGTTGTTACTTTGTTAAAAGAAATGATCTTTTAATATTTGACTAGCTTCAGACTATGTTGCGCTTATTTTCAAGTCACTTCAAATCTATTTTTGTTGTGTGTTACAGAGAGTGATCAATCTGATGATGATCAGCCTGTAAGGGTTAACCTCCTACGGTTGATACTGCAGGCGAGGACGCCTTGCTGTCAGGAGAGGCCGTATTAGCGGATTCCTTCTCTCCACGAGCGGTTCGAGCGATCGACTATAAAAGGCAGCGGCGCGAGGCGCTCTGACTCATTCTGCGCGTAGCGTTTGGTGGTGACGGACGGTTGTAGAGGCTCGTTATGTACTTAGGCATATAATATGATAGGTGTTATTTTCATAGTCGATTCATAGAGGTTTAACGTGTTGGTTAAGTTCTATTGTCAGTAGTTGATTAGTTGGTAATGAAATAACAAATAAATGTGGTTAGGTTCAGTGGTTGATATTTTTAAAAAAGTTGTTTCCTTTCTGTTTCGTAAGAATATATTATTATTATTTTTTGTAATCTTGACATTTTGCATTTTGTATTATATTGTAATTGTATTGTATTGTTTAGACTGACTTATATTTATTGTATTGTGTAATTTACGTTTGGGCGCTTTGGCGCTAGCTGTTAGCCCAAAATGCATTTGTCTAAATAAATAAATAAATCTTGAAACTAAATAAATAAATGACAGTAACTTTTTTGATGGTTGACAAAAGTTGGATCTCAGAGCAGCAAACACAAAGCACTCTTTGCTTACGCAAAGAGTTGGATGAACAGTGTGGAAGATTAGGCATAATATGCAGCGGCGTCTTTACCTATTGTGCAGGGTGTGCGAGGCACACGGGCGCAGCGTTCCAGCTGCGCCCGTCAACGGTCCAAGAATAAAACAGAAGCCTTAAAATCAAAAGTAGAGCGTTCATGTGTTCTATGTGAATTTCATAAGTGCTATCAATTCGTTGCGGTCTACAAAATCACACTACAATCTCATTGACACCGTAAAAATACGATTGTTCGACACGTAACTCTATTAACCGCCGTAAGCGTAACCTTTTGGAACTTTGTAAGTAGGTAAGTAGTAGAATAAAATATTTTGAACTTAGCCTAACAAGAGATAAATAAAAAAAAAATACGGGTTGCACTCCGGGAGTGCCGGCAGAAGTGAAAACTTGATTATTAACGTAGGAACCCTAAAAGTTGTTTATTTTATCAAGTTCCTCAATGTAGTAAAACCCCAATCAAAGTCCTAAGGAACCCTAAAAATTTTAGCATTATCAAGCTCCTAAGTGTAGTTGAAATTCCAATCAAAGTGCTAAGGAACCCTAAAATTGTTTACATAATCAAGGTCCTAAGTGTAGTTGAAAGTCCAATTAAAGGCCTAAGGAACCCTAAAAGTTGTTTATTTTATCAAGTTCCTCAATGTAGTAAAACCCCAATCAAAGTCCTAAGGAACCCTAAAAATTTTAGCATTATCAAGCTCCTAAGTGTAGTTGAAATTCCAATCAAAGTCCTAAGGAACCCTAAAAATGTTAACATTATCAAGCTCCTAAGTGTAGTTGAAACTCCAATCAAAGTCCTAAGGAACCCTAAAAGTTGACCACTTAATCAAATTCCTCAATGTAGTAAAACCCCAATCAAAGTCCTAAGGAACCCTAAAAATTTTAACATTATCAAGCTTCTAAGTGTAGTTGAAACTCCAATCAAAGTCCTAAGGAACCCTAAAAGTCGACCATTTAATCAAATTCCTCAATATAGTATAACCCCAATCAAAACCCTATACGGAACCCTAAATTTTACGTAAAGCCAAATCCTCAACGGGTCGGAACCGCTAGAAGGGACCTTGTCGCGCGACCTACAAGTAGGTCCTAAATGAAGTAAAATGGCAGACATAGGAGGAGGGGGTTCTGGGGGGCTAAGGGGGGTCACAGCACGGCTCGCTTCGCTCGCCGCGCTGTTCCCCGTGGTCGCGTGGCGGCTCGCTTCGCTCGCCGCGACGCTCCCCCCGGGTTCAGGAAGAGGGGGTTCTGGGGGGCTTAGGGGGGTAACAGCACGGCTCGCTTCACTCGCCACGCTGTTCCCCGTGATCGCGTGGCGGCTCGCTTCGCTCGCCGCGACGCTCCCCCCGGGTTTCGGAGGAGGGGGTTCTGGGGGGCTTAGAGGGGGTCACAGCACGGCTCGCTTCGCTCGCCGCGCTGTTCCCCGTGGTCACGTGGCGGCTCGCTTCGCTCGCCGCGACGCTCCCCCCGGGTTCAGGAGGAGGGGGTTCTGGGGGGCTTGGGGGGAGTCACAGCACGGCTCGCTTCGCTCGCCGCGCTGTTCCCATGGTCGCATGGCGGCTCGCTTCGCTCGCCGCAATGCTCCACTCGAAAAATAAATACAGTAGATCTATAAAATCTTGTACCAATGACCACTACTACCTGCCGCGGGCGGCCGCTAGTTCATAAAATCTATAATAGGTATGTACCTATACCTACTACAGTCACGAAAAACGCCTTGGTATGCTTGCTACTAACTATTATCTATTCTGTGACGTTACCGTGTCATAGTAACTACTAGCGTATCTGTAGCGTCTTACGCTTTTTTTCGATTTTTATTATGAACTCTACGTTGTAGTCTTAGGGTACATTTCTGCAAAAAATCCGTCCTACGCTTTTTCGATAAGGTCACGTGATCCTGACGCCCTGACGCGAGTTTAAGTTTTTATACCCATTACAGAAAGTGCTCCAACGCCGCTAAAGAAGTTTTCACTTCAAAAACTTCAACGGGTTTCGTCTAAAAACCAGCAATGTTTTCTTTCTCTGGATGGTCAGCACAGCAGCATCGAGTTGAGACGGGATCTGTTTGTCGCGCCTGGCTCATGGGAAGTCCTCTACACAGTTTTTTCTGTATTTGTTTATTTTTAGTTACTTACTTTTTATTGTTTTAATAGAACTCAAAATTTTCCTCGTTTGTGTGAGCGACAAATAGATATATTTCTTTCTTTCTAAAGCTGGGCATTTCATCCTAGCATCTTACGAGACGTTTCAGTGTCTGGGACATGTTTTTAGATGGAGTAGGCTTGCGTATATGATTGACATTTCTACGTAGGTGTCCATTTTAACCCACATAACATACGAAGACGTCTACAATGACATCAGTAACGGGAAGCAGAGACCAGCAGATGGTCATAGCATAGGCCTACTGATTTTGTGCGATTCAACAAAACTTCGTTTTGGTGTCTAATAAACAGCGGCTGGTATCATGACGGTAATAGTAAAGCGTTGGAATGAAACATACGTAATACTTACTTAAGTAAAGTACTATGGCAAAGAATGTCATGTGACTAGGAGAGTGATGAGTATGGATGGGTATGTGAGAAGAGGTAGACCAAAGAAAACATGGGTGAAATATGTGAAAGATGACACGGATAAGAGAGAAGTGAATGCAGAAATGACGGCTGACAGAGGGGAATGGAGGAGGAAGACACGTTGTGCCGACCCCACATAAAGAAGTATAAGGACAGGAAGAAGAGCCACTTAGTTTGCCAGGATGTTTCAAAGTGACCTTCATTTTTTTATAACACCATTCGGCGAATTATAATTTCAGTCTACGTCCAAAAATATAAAAATATGTCCATTTCTTTTTTATAAAAGAAATGGACATATTTTTATCTGACGTACAAAAGATAGAAAAAATTGCCTTTACTTAGATACGTCTTTTCAATATAAAATACGGACACCGTTTTTTTCAAAACCAAAACATAGAAATTAGGGCATTATGTATTCAGCCCAACAGTTACTCATTTCTTATGTTAATGAGTAGGAAGGTACTTCATGTGAACCTAAATATTTGGTTTGAAATCTTTAAATTAAACAAATCTTACAACCAGATTTATTACGTTTCTATAAACAGTTACAACAAACTGTAAAATGCATTTTTACTCGGAAGATTCACACTTTTCTTTGATTCATTTGTTGTCGTGTTTTAGATTGCAGGTAAATTTATTTTGGTAGTAAATAATTAGACAGGTATTGATTTATTATTTCTAAACCAATGTCTTAATTTTGGTAACTTTATTACCACAGATAAGATAAGTAATAGTTTTTTTTTATTTTGAGTGGAATCGAAAACATAATCGGAGCTTTACGTCTCCATCTTCGTCATTTTTTTTTCGGCGTCACATTGCTTTATTTCTTTGCCATTTGTAGGTATTAAAATATAAATGTGACAAGTCAAAGGCTCATACTATTTTACACCCTCGGTAGGTGAAGGGTTATGTCAAACTTTTACGAAACAAAAACCTCAAGGTATCCTGCAAGACCTTAGGGCTACTGCGGGCTCCCTGACGCTTGTGTCACTGCTACGGAATCAAATAATATTCTTATCGTGTCACTAGTTCTTCCTAATCAATGTGGTGAAAGGATTTTGCGTGTACTTTCTGCGAAGTCACGACGACGGCCGGTGTTGACTCCTCACCATAGTGTACAAAAGGTCTAGAACGCACTTAGCTTGACACAATTGATACCAATGCACTGACTTACGGCCAGTTTCATGTAAAAAACGAGCCGTAACGGCACAACACATCGCGGTCTGTCGCTAGTGCGTTGTAGGCCTAAGACTTTTGACTTTGACTCGACGGATGCTAGCTCAATCAAGGTCTCATTAGCCACTAAGTAACCGACTTTCTAAGTGCCCAGCTCTTTATTATCATAGCACATTTGCAATGTGGGTAAAGATTTCACAATACAAAGAGAAATCAAGAATGGACGAGCAAAAGTTAAGGCACAGCTTGAGGTTAAACGAGCTATTGAAAACAATGCAAATGTTGATGCGATATAAGTATGACAGTAGATCAGTGTGCTTAGATTAAATGATGTCTATGGTGGTAATAGACAATAGAGTATACGGTAGTTGGATATGAAGTTGCCTGTTCTTATAGAACGCTAGTAGTAGACCTCTTTGAGTAACAGTTCTTCCGGGAAAGTATAACTATTGTTTTATTTAGTTTTTTTTATATAACTAACTGATGGAACAATCATATGGCGCACCTAATGTTAAATGGTAACCATAGTCTATAAAAAAGCATTGCCTCGTAAGTCATCCACGTCAGGAACGTACCCTACGATGCACTGCCCTGCGTCCATCAGCTTGAGGCATTACAGTTATTCAGCCTCACGTGCAAGTAATTTCACCGGCACCCACACCCTTCAAACTGAAACACAGCAATGCTGCTTCACGGCAGAAATAGGTATGGTGGGTGATGGTACTTCCCCGGACGAGCCCTTCACAAAGAACTCTATTACTTACTACCCAAATGCCAAATTTTGTGATGCTCACAATTTCGCATTACTTTGATCCGATTTGAAGGGTAAATTAAAAGTAGAAGGGGATATAAGTAAAGGGATGCAGTGTAATTACAGGCACATAATGTCTTTAGAGCCTCACAAACTTTTTAACACTAATATAGTGCTTCAAAATTAGGTTAAAGGTGGAAAAACCTTGTGAAACAAGAAACAGTGTTTGCACACAGTACTATATCGTTTGTTTTGCACTGGCACTGTTAGAAAGAATACTCACTGAAACAGAACAACTGTTTAAACATAAGTTCGCAATTTAGAAAGGAAACAGTCGAAATTCTAAGCGCTGTGTTGAATTGATTCTAAAAGGGTTAGTGACCGCAATAAACAAAATATGGCGAGTAATTTAAATACATATTGGAAGGTTAAAGTATGTCACATACCGACCTAATCTAGCCATCTTTGTTAAAATATTTGCCACTAACTAAAACAGATGGGTAAAACGGTGGCACTGTAGTCGAGAACGCCTCAACTTCTGTCAAAGAACCATAGAAAATTTACGTCTGTCGCGTCTCAACAATATTTCAGACTCCGTTTTCAAGAACCCAAAGCTCTCCATCTACGTCTGAGAGAAAAGTATTTCCGTTCCTACTTGTAGACTTTTCAAAAACGTACACAGAAATATTGAAATCTGACGTATAACGTCACACAGTGTACGCTATTATAGCGTTACCCTGGGTTCGTCGAACCCTGTGCAACTTGCCCTTAAAAAAGTTAAAAAAGTCGGAAGATTAGATTATTACAAAACAAATTTCAACAATTTTACCCAAAACAATAAGTGGCTTACCATACCACTCGACCACACACCGAATCCCATTGTCCAACCAAAACATTATCATTAGGAAGCGTGGGGACAAGCCCTCGAGATCCTGCCACAGATAACAAATATAGGGGCACAGATTAAATAATTGCTGGAAGGTGTGTCCGTAGTTAGTCTATTAGATGTTATCGTACTGTGTTGCAGTGGACAATATCGTTTGGTGTATCGTACTTTGAGTGTTTCTTTTTAACTCTTTATTCGATCGTTCCTACGAGTAGGTAGTTGGGTAGGTATTTAATCTACAGAGCGTTTACCATTGCCATGTTTACCGATTAATGTAATTTTCTAGGATCTAGCAATTTCAGAAGAAATAAATAATCTAGCTAAATTGTTAGATTCATCCTTAGAAATCGCAAAAAAAAAAAATAGTTTTCTGTTTTAGATGATGTTTTGGAACAAATCGGACTTTCTCAAGCTATTTTGACCACATTACATCTGACCATAGTTTGGGCAGTTTGGGCCTGTGCTAGTCTAATGAAGGAGTGATCCACAATAAAACAGACGAAAACTCTAAAATGCATTGAATTCCAAGGCATTACATTCCTACAATTTTTTTCTCAAGTCACGAATTGGATGAGAACCAGTAATAAGATTTTTTTAGGGTTCCCTACTCAACAGGTAAATAATCCTACTAAAAACATGACCCTCAAGTCACCTCCCCTCTTTACTAAACCTACGTTGTCCCTAGTAAAAAAAATGTGGGGGAACTGAATCGTTTTAACCATACGTGTCTCAGCTATTACACAATATACATCACACATAACATAACTATCGTTATGGTACAGAACTCTTAGCTCTCAGGTCCGACTCGCACTTAGCCGGTTTTTTACTCGAAGCTCATAATGACACGTACTGATTGGATTACCTGCTTTAAAAGCTTTTGGACTTTTTCTAAGAAGTTTAATTTTGTTTCTGTATTTTTTTCATATCTATTTTTAACCCTTTAGTAATTTAATACTATTACGATTGCAGTAGAACAGGTAGATGTTTCTTTTTGTATTGATTGTATTACGCTTGAATAGGTCATCCTTCTGAGAATTCTATTGTAGATAGGTAATCATAAATTATGCATTCAAATCAGATTTTATTCGATTACGCGCGCCACGTTAGCCCTGTATATGGTCATGTCATTAATTACCTACCAATTTAACAAAAACAAGTAATTTTTTATACCCTTAAGGCTCGAACACACCTAGTTCGCTGGCGGTAGCGATCAGTGAAACGCTGTCAAATATCGCTGTCAGATTTGAGATTAGACAGCGATATTTGACAGCGTTTCACTGATCGCTACCGCCAGCGAACTAGGTGTGCGCAGGCCTTTACGTACTCCTTTAAAGCCTTGCGCAAATCTAAGGCCCGTATTCCGAAACAGGGCCTCAAGCACAGATGTTTGACACTTTTCAATGGAGAACTGTCATCAAATCTATGCTTGAGGCTCGACTCAGACTCAAGCGCTGTTTCGGAATACGGGCCTTAGTGTTCTGCGGTGGCTATCAGAGAAAAGCTGTCAAATATCGCTGTCATACTTAGATGTGTTGAAAGAAAACGGGGAAGAGGAAGGCCAGAAAATAAGTTACATGAGCCAAATAAAAGAAAAAGTTGCTGTCATGTCGTAAAAAGAAGTCAAGGAGGCCGCATTTCAAATAAAAGTGGAATTGGAGAAAACTTCATCAAAACCCAAACGACAAGCGCTAAGCTCTAAAATTTGAGAAGAAGAAGACTTAGAAGGCTTTATTCTTTACAACATGATGGGGACAAAAAGACCCAATAAAGTCGGGAGGGTTAATTTAAAATTCGATGTCAATTTTTTTTCTATCTATCATAAACATTTCAAGAACATAAAACGGATACGAATGTCCACACAGTTTAATGATCGTTCAGCGTGGTATAATAGCAGGTTGTCGTAGTGGGCCCCCTATGTTGTTGATTCAAAATTAAGTCGTTATTGATCATTAGTTTGTAGGAACGCCTACTGGCTAACTTTTGAAGGAGAGTTTAACGATCATAACACATATTGAAACTATAACACGGGTATTTATCGCGTATATTACCTTATTTTAATTATTTTTCCGACGTTCAACCCGACACGACAAGACGGCTATTGCAACATAGCCGAAACGTAATGAGTACATTATCGCCTTAAGGCCTGCGCACACCTAGTTCGCTGCCAGTAGCGATCAGTGAAACGCTGTCAAATATCGCTGTCAGATCTGAGATTTGACAGCGATATTTGACAGCGTTTCACTGATCGCTACTGCCAGCGAACTAGGTGTGTTCGAGCCTTTACGCTATGAATCCGTGATAGGTTCAACCAATGAGGTAAGAAGTTTAGCAAGGAGTTTTTATGTCTATGGACTTAACCTATACGATAGATTGTCTTCAGGACTTTTACAGACGTTGTCTATCACAAAGACCTTTACTAGAGATCCTATGATTATAATCGTAGGCACACCTGTGATGCAAGAAGTGATAGCGTGCATTACTGCCGATTCCCAAGATATATTCAATGCTAACGATCATTCCACTTTCGCCATGACCAGCCACTTGCTTTCTTCTGTCAATCTCTATGGTCGCTTTTAATTGGTACAAATCTGGGAGCCTAGTTTAGTTACCTAACTCGGTTATTGAGTACCTTCCTAACTATTCTTACCTGCCTTACTTCAAGATTTGAAGGTGCAAATCGTGTGTGAATTGAATGTATTTTTAAAATATACTTATTTAAAATAAGGAGGTTTTATTTTCGACGGATTTTTTATTTAAAACTAGCGCCCGCCTGCAGCTTCGCTCGCCCCGTTGCCGTAATTTATTCACCTTTTAAACCTTCTCTGGTATTCCACAAATAATTCAAGACCAAAATTAGCCAAATCGGTCCAGCCGTTCTCGAGTTTTAGCAAGACTAACGAACGAGTTTAGGTTAGTTATGAATATATGAGTAACCGTGTTATGAATAAATGAACTTTATGAACTTATCACACTAAAAATATCTAATCAAACCCACAGAACTCCATGGTGGTCCGTATGTTGGCCAACTTGTCAATTATGGTGCTATTTTCGTTCAACAATACAAACAATTAGTCCGCCCAGATGTATCTACAGCCATTATTTTAATACAAGCATACTTTTTGTGAACGATTGACTCCCGCAGTGCAAGCAACAGCTTGATAACGCATCAATACTCCGTAATGGGATTCAACAAATATGTGTTTTGCCTTTCGTTACACTGGTTTTTTGACTCGGCATTTTGGCTAGACAAGGCCTACAGTACAGCAGCAAGAGTGCAGCAAAAGATAGCAGTTGCAGCAAAATAAGTAATGAGTCGTTAGATTAATTCTTTTCCGATATAGCAGCCGTATTATTATTTTGAGTGGGTTTGGATAAAGAAAGAGAAAGAAAGAAAACTTATTTATTTGACCCACAAACACGTTTTACAGATTAGTAGGTATAGGTAACAGTACGAAGAAAAAAAAAAAAACAACTAAAAACATAAAAATATAAAAATAAACATAAATTTGCTTGGACAGGTAGTAAGTAGTTAGGTAGCTACACTAATACCTATCCAAGCTGTGTTGTGTGGGGCAAAGGGGTCCCGTCTCAGCTTAATGCTGCATAAAACCCAAGTGGGTAATGTGCGGCGCTGGTTTTCAGACGAGGCCAGGGTTCGACACTACGAACAACGGTAAACTACAAATAATACATTAAAGATAAGTTAACTACAATAGGTACATTTGTGATTTCCTAAGTGTAGTAAACACTATAAAATCAATAGAAAAAAAGAAATATATAATGCATTATACATACTTAGCTAAATTAGACATTAGACAACTTAAAATTATTTACGCAGAGACGCAGAGGTTAAACATGGTGGAAATGAAATAAACAAACTAATAACTACAAAACGAAAATCAAAAAGATGTTCTTATATATAATCTTTATATCTATTCATTCAAAAGAATAAAGTCGTGTTAGTTACACTATTTATAACTCAAAAACGGCTGAACCGATTTGGCCGAAAATTGGTGATAACAGGTTCTATTTTCAAATAATACTCATCGAATGGCTTTTAACTGTCAAAGTCTTATTTTGAAAAAAAGAACCGTTATCGCACGTCACTCAACAACACTTGTCCAGTGAGGTGACCTAGCCTTCTCTCCAACCACCCTCCAGTCTTTATTAATTTACCTATGTTTATCGGGAGGTACCTAAAGCCACAACTATTTTCACAGCATCTATTTCCAAATGCAAGATTCAGTATTCAAAGCACTTGCCGATAGCCCATTTCCCAAGGCATCTCGAGTTTGCATACCGTTTCATTTTGATGTCGTCGCCGCGATCCAACATCAGTCACGATTCCAGCTTTCTATGTTCCTATCCTAAAGTTATGGTTTACTAAACAGCGCCGCCGTTTTCTATCTCTATACCGTATGTAGTTTAGGTTCATTCATTCATTTCATTCGAAATACCTAGCATAAACAGTCAGGTCGCTGTCAGGTATAGAGATATGGAGCAAGGACTTGACAGAAGGAAAACAAAATCTTTCTTGTATTCTACTGTAGTCGTGATGTCACGAAACATGTTTATTTTTTTCAAAAAGCGGCATTGATTTAGCGATAGCCGAATTTTAGGCCATATCAAAGACGGGTCTATATAGTTTATGGTTGTCACTGATTGTGGAAAACGTTTTTATCCCGCCCTTTTGACCATAATAACCCCTTAAGTTATAAAGTTTCTAGTTTTATTTAAAAAAAAAAATTGCATGTCCCCAACATTACTACCTATTGTACCTAATTTTGCATGGATTCCCTTGTTTTCTGATGTGTTTACATTCATAATGGATATCGTAGATGACGTCCTTACTTAGGCTTTAAAGTCTATAAACCACTGTTAATTGTACCTAACTTTCTGTATAATAAATAAATAAAATAAAAAATAAATTAAACTTAAAAAAAAGCTAACCAATATTCTACCTTTTAAGCATCTAATAGATTACCTTCTAGGTATATATTTCGTTCGTTCAGTTCAGTCTTCCGGTGTAGGAAATTTTACTTTTTACTCACTAAAACTACTTATTCATGAAGTCTCAAGCGCATGTATAGCTTGACAAAAAAACAAAATAAGCGCTTTGTCGCAAGATATCATTTCAAATAAGGCTCTTTCAAACAACACTTATAAAATAGGTTGATCTTGTTTGTATTCCTAATATGGACATCCTATTACGGCGCGGACCCAGCCCAGTCCAAACTAGGTGATATGAGAAAGACCACTCGCGTTGCTTTCATAATCTGCGACCGTTTTTGACGAAGGTAATATAGCGGTGAAGGAGACAGCGACAATAGGCAATTTAACTCGTATGAAAGCTTCAAACCAAATGCGATATTAGGTAGGTATTAAAACATAATCTGTCATTGTTTTATTATTTATGCATATTCAAATAATGCGTAATTTGAGCATTATTATTTACTTTTTCTTTTTTGGACTGGCCTCTCAGCTCAGTTGGCAGTAGCTCTGCCTTTTGCGTCGTAGGTCATGGGTCGAACCCATGACCTAACCCCACAGAGAATAAATATTTGTGTGGTGAACACATAGTTATAACCCCTAAGGTAGGGAAGTAAGTTTTTTGTTATGTTCGTGATGTAAACAAAGTAAATGAATTTACTATGTCTAATTGAATAGTTTATGGTAGGAAACACCTTAAAAAGGTCAATGATTCCGGAACCACCCCCGAAACAACCCCTAAAGATTATAATCCCTTAAAATATTACGAGTTACAAACATGCAATAGCCCAATGGGCTACTTCACATTATGAACTCATTACTATACATTCATAAATAAATAATTTAATTAATTACCTACTAAAATGTAGGGTAAAAATAAAGTCAAAAACCTAGACAATAATTACAATTTAATTAGGTAGGTACTAATTATTATAAAAACTTTTGCTGCAAAAATCTGAGTTTAACAACTGTCAAATATTTGATTAAAAGCGAATAGTCATCCGTAAAACCGGTCCTTAGTAATACTTGGTAGGTATCTAATATTAATCTAGCTGTACAAACCTACCCAGTTTCAGAAAACCAATATTATTTCGTGATTTTTTTCAAAAAGTTTTGCAGTTGAAAATAAATTGAAAGACTCATACCTATAAACTCATTAAAAAAATACAAATTTAATGCTTTGTTTGGGGCTAGATAGTGATGTGTGGATTGTCCACACCACAGTACTTATTTTATTTAAATCTAATTTAGTTATTCAGTACGTCCATTGATTAAATTCTAATAAACCTGTTCAACAGCGACAAGGTTGAGTTAATGAACATAATGTAGAATCTTGCGCAAGCACAAGATTATCGGATGAAACGTCATTATACAATTCAATTAGGTGGGTCTATCATAGCGCCGGGCAATAAGATGTACGGTACAATAAAATGATCACCATCATCAACCTGAAAGAGTCCACAACGATTTTGAGCGCTCTTCATTCACATGTCACAGCCAAGAGACAATATCCTAGTTCCATGGTCAAGATTGTCTAGCATAAGCATTGGATCATAGACTTAGGACTTTGCTGAATGGGTTTTAAACCTCCTTGTGTTGGAACTATTGACGCGATAGAAAAATAAGGGCTTTTCTTCTGTACAAAGCAGCATCTTAGTGGCCAGCATGACATCGCGTGTACCTTTGTGGGCAGTGGGCAATGAGCGTGGCGTGAGTCAACACTTCTAATCGATAGCGGCTGATGATCCCTTTGTTTGTACAATCTTTGTTGCAATTAGCCGTTTTTGTTCGAGTATACTTGATGTTGTAGCGTTTATTGTTTGCTGTAAGTACCAAAGCAACAATACATTCGTGTAGGTTCACGTTGGAGTAGCTATTAGGGATGTTTTAATGAATGTTCACTTGAAAGTTTAGCTGCGTTGTTTGTTGTCATTTAGCATGTGACCAAATTAACTAATTGATAACAACGATAATAATTTATCTGTACCTTAATTTCGCCAATGTTATTCAAGTTTCCGTAGTGTAGCGGTTATCACGTGTGCTTCACACGCACAAGGCCCCCGGTTCGATTCCGGGCGGAAACAGTTGCTTTTTGCACACAAATTCGAATTTTTAGTGCAAGAAAGCGGTTGAATTATACATGTTTCGATGAATTTCTATGCAAGAAACTGGGGAACGGGTAAACCAAATCTTGATAATAACACGGAAGAACGTTGACAATGTGAGGTACAAAACAAGAGCTGGAAAAGGCGAGTAATTAATAGAAAGTGGTACAGAAACTAGTACGGTACGGGATCGGATAATTTCTAAATTGACCATTACCGCCGCTAAGGTCTTTGACCCGTGATATTGAGTGCTGATAGTACACCATCTCGGTAGGAAGTGACCTGGATTTGAACGTAGGTTAAACATGCCCTTATCAGATACTACCTGGGAGTTTTTATGGTAATCTATCTTTTTACGATAATTTTATGGAGTTTATTAGAATAGGTATTACCAAGCTAGATAGATAAAATCTAAAGTTACAGGTTAAGAAAGTTGACTTTCGTAAAGCAGGTTATAGTGAGCAAATGTTTCTGAATGGGGCTACGTAAACTGACTTGCAGTTCAATATCTGCTTGTAGCTTCGTAATTCAAGACGCTGCACAATTTGGGCAAATATTACATTTACCTATAGCTTTCTTCCTACCTACACCTCTTCTCAGCGTTTTAGCAGGTGGTATTATACCTGTAAAATCATAATCTTATGATTCCTGGAGCGGAGCTATATCTCGCGCCGAAAAACCAATAGCACACACATCGGGTAAGTTGGTGGTTGAAATGTATGGGAAAAACAATCTTCCCAATACTATTATTTCAAATAACCATCATTCTTAGGTCTCCGAACACAAGAACCTATGTCTATAGCCTGAACCTGGTAATCTCACTCGAACAGATTAGCAATTAGTTTGCGTGCGCAAGCGCATCTTTACGACGCAGACGCAGAAGCTTTTCAGTCTTCTTCCGCTTTCGTAACCTCACGTGTTACATCAAAACAAATGACACGCACCCTTTTCTGGGAAACCTTACGTACGATTTGAAATGATAGGTAAAGCTAGGTAGGTCTATGAATCATCTGATACTCGTTTAAGTGCTAAAAACGCGATAACATCACCTACCTATGTATTTGAAGCCAATCTATTTGATCAGCGTTCGCTTACCCATCATCATCTGAACAGGTCCACTGCTATATTATAGGCCTCTCGTATACATTTCCAGGAAAAGCGATTTGGATTGGACCCTATCCATCCACTGGCTTTAATTTAATGCTCGGGACACACGAGGCTAGTTTTTCAAGCCAAGATACCAAGATAATGATCGTAAGCTAGCAGTTCTAGCATAATGTAACCAGAATTAGCTTCATTTTTCAAATTGCAGTTCTGCTACTATTACTATCATGCTATCCAGGCTCAACAAACTAGCGTCTCGTGTACCTATCCCGAGCATTACATTGTCGTCGGTCTTTCGGGTGGGTGAGCTTCCTATTTTTCGTCTTCCTGTTCGTGGTTCGCCTTTCGAGAACCTTTATAGCCCGATGGTTGTTGTTTACCTACCCAAATGCTAGCTAGAAGCATCTTTACTAACACCTTCATATTTTAATAGCTGTGAGTTAGGCTTATATATAGGTACACAATCGGATTATCGATCGTCGAACTCGGCACGTGTTCCGATGCAATACTACACCAAATTAATGTTGACCTTAATCTTTAAGACCATGGGGTAAAATGTCAGCTTACATAGTTCAAAGAATTTGATTCCCATTCACGACAATGCAGTCACACGAAATCACATTGTTTGTAAAACATGCTGAATGCCGTCTTCTATTGGGCAATACGGCTGATAGGTCTTGGATCTGAATGAAGTTACATCAGTCATTGACACATGACACACAAGCAGCTCATTTCAAACCTACCCAGAGCTACTGGCCGTATGGTACCTTTAGAAACCAACTTGATTACTTTAACAACATTATTGTGTACACACAACAAAGATTGTGTATCTAATACCTATATACCTACCTACTACTGTCTATAAACCTCAGCCTACCTCCACGTTGCTTTACCCTATACAGGGTCCACGTGCTACTGACTTACAACTAAGAACTAGTATGTACTTAGACTAAACCATGTGTATGCAATAAATATATTGAGTATTGAAACTTCCCACTGATTCAACACAGACACAATTTGTTTTCGTAGGAGTCACACTCGGAAGACTATTAACCGTTGTCCTTCACAGCAAAACAATTTAAAATCAAATAAAAACAACACAATTTATTTTACAATTATTGGTACATTATAGCATTAAATTTATGCAAGGGTTATTATATTATATTTAGTATTTCATTATTCTTCAGATTTATCTTGAAAATAGGAGTGGAACAGCTGGATCAGGATAGGTGATTGGAATGAGGATTCTGAAACTGGAATAAGGAAATTAATTAACTTAGGTAGGTGAAGTGAAGGTAAGTGCTACAGCCGGCTTACCCCCAAGATTTGTGGGGTTCACGGAGCATAGACAAATCCTGATTCCAACAAATGGGCTGCAAGACTTGAAAAAAGATTTGAAGCTGATTGATAGATAGAAAACTCTTTATGGTACACCATGATTACAAAATGATTGATTTTTTAGCCCGATTGGTTGGAATTTGTAGTCCATGCTTAGTGAACTTCACCAAACTTGAGGGTAAGGCTGCTGGCTAGGCAGGGTAGGCTTAGGTAGGGAAGGTTTTGTAAGTTTCAAAAATAGAACCCATCACAAAAAACAAATGACAGGTGTATTAAATTTTTCTAAAAAAAAGTTAATTGCTAACACTGATCTGGGTAAAAATTTAGAGATTTGCTACGGGAAAACACGGGAGGGGTGGGGGGGGGGGAGGAGGGGGGGGGGTCCCCCTGCCCCCTGGTACCACCGGCATTACTTGCTGATGCACCATTCCTGAGAAAAACCGATTAATGTAACCTAACCTCAAAACACTTTACAGTCACTTGAAAGGCGTAGTAAAGTTAAAATTTAGGTTGGCTTTAGTATTGTTAGAGAGGAAGAGGGACGGGGGAGGGGTCCTCTCTGCACTGCCATGCACCATTCTTGAAATTAAGTAGGTATGAAAAAAAAAAAAAAAAAACCTAACAACCTACTGTTACTTTTGTGACTTAAATCGGGGTGCCCCGAGTTTGAATCTGCAATGGCTCAGCCAGAACACTCGCGAGGAGCCCTGAGCGTCGCTTCACCCGCTCAACCTTCGCTCCACTTAGGAGGTCGCCGGCTCGCTTCGCTCGCCACCTCCCCCCTTCGCTCCACTCGGCATCGCGGGCTAGCTCAACTCAGGACCTCCTCGCGAGCGTCTGGCTTCACGATTTGTATATACACTCTAGGGGTAGGGACCTCAAGACTACGTGGAGTCGGGGTGCTCTGTGTCGGTTTTGTCACACATTTCCAACCTAACTGACTCAAGTCGAGGTGCTCTGTGTAGAAAAACCACGAAACACGGAACACGGGAGCACATTCACGCAACTCGAAGAGAAACGGAATGCACAGAACAAACGAATGACACTGACACTTTTTTTTTTTACGTTCCGTTTTGCCATTGCTGTTCGTCATTTTGCACCATAGACTATTATGTGGAACAGATTTGGTTGTCAATCAGCCATTTTAACGTTCCGTTTTCGCTATAAAACTGTTTTAATGTTAGAAAATTATTTCACGAATTTCTCGAAAAATATGCAATTCCAAGTAATATTAATGATAGCGTTATAATCAGGGACCCAAACCAATTCAACATTGACCCTTTTTCCCCTCCTCCGCGCGTAGCAAATCGCTAAAGCCAACCCCTGATCTGTCTGTGGTAGGTACTTTACAACATTTTGGTAAAAGGGTGGGAAAGATAGAAGTAGATAGTTGAGATTAGCCCACTCTCAAGGTGTTACCAAATACTATGGCAAACAACATGACGCATAGATAAATCGATAAAACAAAGCGAATGCATTTGCGTGCAACAAACAGCTAGCGTAGAATTTACACTAGGTTCTCGACAAACACTCGCAAATCTTCAATAATAGGTACCGTAAGTTGTTATAACGGCACCAGAGATTTATGGCTAATTAGGTACGACAATTGTATGGCTACGTTTATACTTTATTATGGTTTGCTACAAGCATAAATTGCACAAGTATTTTGAAAAAGTAAACAACCTACCGGCAGCAGTCCGCAGCAGGTGGTTTTAGCGAAATCCGCTCCTTGTGGGGTCACAAACAGAAAACACAACACGAAATCAATACACAAGTCAAACAGGTTTCACAAACACGATAAATAATATTTCATAGAACATTCGCAGGAACACACGAAACGAAAATCACATTACAATTTAACTTTAAAAAAACTTTTCTCTTTGTAAACTTTGTAAAGTTCGTTTGAATCGTTTGATTGAGCTTGCTTGAGCCAGCCAGCCGCCAGGCTTGAGCCAAAGATAATCTAGAAGCTTGAGCTATGAATACATAGACGAAGGAAGAATAATATTCTTCCTCTTCTTTCATATATTATATCGGCGCTCTTATATTTACGCAATATTCACCACGGCATGTTTATCAAAACTTTTTTTTAATTTTAATTTGAGCTTTCTGGGTTAAAGTTTTCTGTAATATTCCACTATCTTTCTTCATCTTCTTTCTTTATTCTTAATCTGTAAGCTTATTTAAGTTAAATCTTACTGCATTCATATAACACCGATTTTTGATTAGAGCTTTCATCATTTTTTAATAATAAGTTGATGATACACACTAGCAAACATTTAGCAAACATTTTTTTTAAGGAAGTCAAATCTTCTCCTGCCTTGGCTTTTACCGAATGCAACTAGAATGTAAAAAAAAAAGCGGTGTTTCTCACGACATGGAATAAAGGATAGTTAGTATGGGATAAGGTTCGGGATAGGGTGATGATGATGTTAGATTTCGTGAATCTAAGATATTTCCGAATTACAGATACGCTAGTAGTTACTATGACACGGGGTGCTTGCTACTAACTATTATCTATTCTGTGACGGTTCACAGAATAGATATTACAGATACGCTAGTAGTTACTATGACATGGGGTGCTTGCTACTAACTATTATCTATTCTGTGACGGTTCACAGAATAGATAATAGTTAGTAGCAAGCATCCCAAGGCGTTTTTCGTGACTGTAGATTTTATGAACTAGCGGTCGCCCGCGGCAGGCTTTGCCCGCGTAGTAGGCCATTGCTAACATCCATCCTGTGGAATGTTTGTTTTATTTACCTACATGATTTTGTAGATCTACTGCATTTAGTTAGGTATTATGAGTAAGGTGGGCACTGATGCAAACGAGCTTACCTGATGGTGGATTCAGAAGCTGAATACCTATGTTTAAAATGATTACCAGCTCTTAGGTAGGTAGGAGTTCTGTGTGTAAAATGGGACTTCTCAGCAAATAGATAGATAGACTTGTCTACCTACATAGAGGTACCTTTTCATCATCATCATCATCATAAGGCCTACCTTATTTAGGTACCTACCTATTATGAATAAGGTAGACAAGGCACTGATGCCAACGAGCTGCGGCAAATTCATCATCCACACTTGATGTGCGGGCTGGTTTCCGCAAGGCCTCTAGTGGGCCCTTATTGCGTGGCGCTTGACACGAACGAGTTGCTCGAACTTTTGTAGGTTCTACAACACCCCGGTTTCCTCACGATGTTTTACTGGCATAGTGCACATACATTTTTCTACAGAAAAACTCATTGGTACACGACTGGATTTGAACCCACGACTAAGGATCGGAATGCGGGTCCGCTACCACTAGACCACCAGTGCTCTCTGCCAACGAGCTTACCTGATGGTGGATTCAGAGGAGCGTGTAATCATAATACTTAATCATATGTATGTATAGGTAGGCGTTCTGTGTGATAATGGGACTTCTCAGCAAATAGGTAGGTATGTACTTATAGGTACTTAGGTAGGTAACATTGTCATCATCATTATTATACAGATTTGTATTTTGTAACAAATAAACTCAAAAACTACTGGACTGATAAATTTCTTTCGCCTCTTTAATGCTGAATTATCCCCGAGTAGCATAGTTACATTATATCTAGTTTGAGCAAATGAAACCTACAGGAAATAAGTCTCTTTCACCAATAACTCTGCATCTGTAGTTTAGTAACTACTGAGTAGTTCGACAGTTGGTACAAATAAAATGAAATGAAATATATTTATTTGCAAGAAGTATGGTACAATTATAAGATCATAGGGTATGTAAAAAAGTGGCTCACATACTTCATCGGCGACCAATATACAAAATTCAAACAAAAAGTAGAAAATATAAGTTAAATTAAAATAAATCAGTGTGAGAATAATAACAATAATCAATTCAGAATAATAATTCTTAAAGAAAATATAAAATAATTTAAATGAAATCTTTAACGCTATAAAAACATTTATACAACATTGTAGATTATCTTTAGTAGGTAGTTACTCCATCACACACATATAGCAAGTTTCTTCATTCACAATCTGACCTATCACACTTTTGGCAGGGTTATAAACACACATCACACACCCACTAAAGTCGGGTCTACCACCTGCTAGCGCTAAGTTTGACACACATCTTCAGCCCACTGAAGATGAAAGCCCACGAGGTGGTCTGGCATGCGGCAGAGGTGTCCAGCCCTGAAGAATTAAATGTTCTTCTCATTATTGATGACTGCCCAGTTGTAACTATGCGTAGGAGTTGACTATGAGCGGTTGGTTCCCAACGCTGCTGGAGGTATTGGAGTCGTCTGTGCTGTAGGAAATGGTAAATACTCTTCAGATGATAATAATAAGACAGATGATTAATTACCGATGCTGTTGCAGCCATCGCATTTCTGTCATATTTAATATTCCGGTGGATTTTATTTCGTAAATATTAGCTCGTATCTCGAAATAGCCTAGCAAGAAATATAGAACAGTAGCAAGCAGAAGCAAGCATGACATTGACCTCTTGATATTTGACAGTTTGAGATGTCAGTTTTGACAGTTTAAATATAAGATTTACGCACACAAATGTAGATATACATACGTATACGCACACATACACCATAGAAATCTGCTTCTTCTTTTTTCGTGAAAATAAGATCGGCCATATTATATGAATATGAGTGAGAGAGCGCCTTCCTTCATTCGTTTCGTTCATTACTCATTCTTTTTGTTTTATTGTACCATGGAGGAAGAATTCTTTTACAGGTATGGTAATCTTATAACAAATGCAAGGTCAAAAATTTCGGCAAATTTTCATCGGCAAAAATCATCCGCACTTGATGTGCGGGCTGATTTTTCCGCAAGTAGGCCGCTGGCAGGCCCTTTTTGCGTGACACGTGTTGCTCGAACTTTTTTAGGTTCTACGACACGCCGCCGCGCCGCCGGCGCCGGTTTCCTCACTATGTTTTCCTTCACCGTTTTGAGACTACTGGCATAGTGCACATACATTTTTCGACAGAAAAACTCATTGTACACGACTGGATTTGAACCCACGACCTTCGAATCGGAAGGCGGGGCCGCTACCACTCACTGGACCATCACTGCTATAAAAAGCCCTTCAAAGTCTAAATAAAACAGAGCACGAGCACGTTGTAATCTTAGGAGACTTTAATTTAAACAAACTAAACTGGTCGCGATCTGATAATCAATCGCACTGCACTTCCATTGGGACCAACTCGGAAGTTAATGCATGCTACCTGGAGTTCACTGGATTGAGCAGCCTTAATCAGTATAACCACGTGTTGAATGGTGACGAGAGAACTCTTGATTTAGTCTTAAGTAATAAAAAAGTGACAAATCTTAAACAAAATGATACACCCTTGACTAGAGTAGACAAGCCTCACCCAGCAATTGACTTCTCAATCCCGTACTCGGTTAAAACTAAGTGTTTATCAGATAACAGCTTATCAAGACCAAATTTCTTCAGAGCAGATTATGATACGGTATTACAGGTTCTTCAGTCTATCGATTGGGTCGAAACTTTTGATAATTGCAATGATAATGTAGATATTCCTCGACCCACGAGTTTTACACGACTCTCCACAAAATAATCAAAGAACATGTTCCAATGAAAAAAGTTAGATCGAAAGACTACCCAATATGGTATTCAAAAGAGCTTATACGCATGATGAAAGAAAAATATAAATTACACCTTAAAATTAAAAAATACAACAACCCATTACACGTGGAATGGTTTTTGAAGATGCGTGACGAGTGTTTTGTCCTACAAAAAATATGTTATCACAAATATATTGAGACAATTGAAAGTGCCGTGACAAAAAACCCTAAACACTTTTGGTCATTTATAAAGGGAAAGAGAAAGGGTGGGGGTACCTACCCAGCACAAATGCAATACAAAGAAAAAATGGCATCTAGGGGTGACGAAATCTGTGACTTATTCGCGGAGAATTTTTCTGCAATTTACTTAACCAACTCTACTGCTTGTACTTCCTCATCTATTTCAACCAACAGTGCAACTGCTCTTGTTTCTACATGCCTATCCTCAGTCAATATCACTTCTACTGACATTGAAAATACCCTGAAACATTTAGATGACAAGAAAGGCGCCGGTAGTGATGGTATACCTCCAATTTTCATAAAAAGATGCGCAACGGCTTTGTCAGCACCGCTACACCTTATCTTTAATGCATCCCTCAGGAAAGGTATTTTTCCTGATACTTGGAAAGAGGCTAAAATTGTCCCAATTTTTAAATCTGGTGACAAAAACGACGTAGCTAACTATCGGCCAATTTCAATTTTATCAGTACTTGGCAAAGTCTTTGAAAAATTAGTCACAGAGCATATGACTTGGCACTTAAAGCAACACATCACTGGCTCTCAGCATGGGTTTATGAAGTCACGTTCGACTACCACAAACTTATTATGCTACTCTTCAGAGCTCTCTAAATCCTTAGACAACAAAATTCCGGTTGACGCAATATATACTGATTTCAGTAAAGCATTCGACAGAATTGACCACGGTCTACTTATTCAGAAGCTATCTAATCTTGGAGTATCTGGTTCTTTTCTTTCATGGATATCTTCTTACCTGTACAACAGACGTGCCATTGTAACCGTAAGTGGCTATCAGTCACAACCTTTCATCACTACCTCTGGCGTCCCTCAGGGTTCCCATCTAGGACCAATCTTGTTTAACGCATTTATCAATGACATAACATCATGTTTCAAAAGTTCAAAAGTTTTTTTGTATGCCGATGACATGAAAATAATTAAGCCGATTCGCACACTCTTTGACACATTTGCACTGCAAGATGACTTGAACAGGTTATCTGCCTGGTCCGTTAAAAATCTGATGCCGCTTAATGTGTCCAAATGTTATCACATCCACTTTAGCCGTAATAAAAACTCAGTTTCTACGAAGTACTCCTTAAATCAATTAGAGCTTGCATCACTAGACCAAATCCGTGATTTAGGTGTTATTTTTGACTCGCATCTTAAATTTGACAAACATATATTAGCCACCACTACTAAGAGCTTTAAAACATTGGGTTTCGTTATAAGAAACAGCAAAGAATTTAAACGCTCATCTACTAAAATAAAATTATTTCAGACGCTGGTAAGACCCATCTTAGAATACGGATGCCTTGTTTGGAATCCCAATTACGAAATTTATTCGAAGCGAATCGAAAGCGTGCAAAGACGTTTTCTTTATCATGTATCCTACGGAGATAACTTAGCCAAGAAAATGACAAGTTACAATAGCAGACTTTCGCACTACCACATGAACCCCCTATCTTACCGTAGAACTTTCTTGGATCTCGTATTTTTGCATAAGTTATTTAACGGAGCTATTGATTGCGCAGAGCTGACCGAAATGTTGCAGATTCATGCCCCTTCTCGTCTGCCAAGAAAAACTGCATATAACCTTTTTACCACTCAGTATGCTCGAACTAATCTGGGTAAACACGCATCGATGCCGAGGCTCTGTAGTCGTTACAATGCTCTATCAAAGAGTGATGATATTGATCTCACTGACCCCCTTCTTAAATTCAAAAGGCTTACCCGAAAATGTCTTTTGCCTCAAACACAGTAGAGTTTTCTTTTTTTCCTGTTTTTACCCCCTAATTCTTTCTTAAAAGCTTTTAACTAGGTGCCTGTGCTTACCGAATGTTATTTAGTGTTATACTATAGTATTATATTTTAATGTAAAACATGATCTCAATTTAAGTTCGTTGTAAGTATTTCGTATTTTCATTTGTTTATTTTGTGTTTAACTTTGTTACTATTTTATTTTTGTATTTTCTATAGGTATTTATTACATACCTACTACACTAATTATTTTGCTTTGTCTAGTTGTATATTTTGCGCGCGCTGTGGCGTCCTGTAATTAGAGAGACACAACGCACTGATTACTATACATTTAAGATTGTTCATTTATACTATGTGATTTCTCTGTTGGATGCCCTAAATAAATAAAATAAAATAAAAAATAAAATAAAAAAAAATGCAAGGTCAATGCAACTGCAAGGAAGCTACTGAAATCACAACAAAACACAGCATAGTTTCTTTTAACTGTGCCGTTTCATTCAGCACAGCACTGCTTCCAGTTTTCACACTTACTTAGATAACTGCATGCATTCAGTTTAATTTCGTCCAACTACATTAGCTGCTGGTTTTGTTTGTGTCTATTTACAATACAACCAAACAAAATTAAATCATTTTTATAAATTAGGGTAGCCTTAACCTAGTTTCCAGTTCCAGTATCGATTATGAAACTACATATCTTATACCTTTATACGAGAAAATCTTGTATACATATATATATTATATATTTAGGATCTCGGAAACTGCACCAACGATTTTTCACGAAATTTAGTACACAGGGGTTTTCGGGGGCAATAAATTGATCTAGCTAGGATTCATTTTCAGAAAATGATTATTTCTTTCCGAATTCAATAATTAAACATAAACTGAATATGTGACTGCTCCTGCCATCTATTGACGATTGTGAGCAACTAACTGCAAGCATGTCCAGCAGATGGCGTTTCATCAGTCAGTAAGAATAAACCAGTAAAGATGATAATATGACTCTTATGATTTCTTAAAAATACAATTTAACGAAAAAAATACCGAGCGAAGCTCGGTTACCAACTGCTAGTTTCTAAAATAATGTGAAAAACGACTCATTCACTCATTGCGCGCGCAAGCCTGCGCGCGACTGTTGCATAAACTTTTATCGCCTTTTAGAAGATTAGCAAACCATGTATCTTATACATGATTATGGAAATCGATTGTGAACATCTATCTTAATTTCTAGTCCATTGTTTTAAATTTTTTTGCCATCAATCCTGCGCTCACTCTATTTAGAGGTGCCTGCTTATTTTACTTTATGGCGGTGGTGGAAGGATGTTGAACATGTTTCTTTTTGTCATCATCAGCCTGCACACAATAATTGCGTAGGCCCCTACAGCTGTAGGCAATAAATATTGCACATCGGCTTTTCTGCTTTCGTAGAGCGCTATATCTTTCTGACGCACACTACGCTCTATGAAGCCGAAATTAGGGCCGAAACAAATGCAATATTTGTTGCCTACTATACCTACCAACACAATAAAAACCCAACAAATAAAACAAAATAAAAACGCCTTACAACTTTAATAACTACAGCTACAATACAGACTATGTACAAATTGATCAACCGAGTTGCGTTTTGGGTGCGGCAAACGTGCGTTTTCTAGACTGCTTCTTGCGCGCGACTTGAATCTGCTGCAGTTGCATATTTACTTCCGCCCAAATCTTAGTCTGGTCTTCGGCTGGTATCGTTTTTCTGGAAATAAATAAAGTTTTGTTATGATTTTTGTCTTATATTAAAATGATAATACCTAAACCTCACAAAACTAAGCTCATGATGTTTTACAGCCCGAAGATAATTATATATTACGTATCCCGAAGTTTCTAGGACTGGGATTTGAACCCGCGACCCTCCCCTTGATACGTTAGCATTACGCAAGCGCTTAACAACTGCCCCATTGGAGCTCCCATTGATGCGAAATCAACGAAGTTTTTGGGATCACATTAAAAAAAATAGATATTCTTTTTGCACCAAGCACCATAAAAACGATTATAATAAAACGTCTTCTGTAGTTAGGTTGGCACATTAATAGCTAGCTATACATATTGTGAACAATTCACACAACACCACCTAGCCCCAAACTAAGCAGAGCTTGTACGATGGGAACCAGAGAGCTGATAATAATACTTATGTCATTTTTTTTGTTGTAAATACATACTTAGAATACAATACAACATCCAGACAGAGAACAAACATCTGCATTCTCCACACAAATATTTGTTCTCGGAGATCAAACCCACGACCTACGTCGCAGAAGGCATCGAAGACATCGGCAAGTTCGACAAGTTTATCATGCGCACTTGAAGTGCGGGCAGGTTTTTCCGCAAGTAGGCCGCTGGCAGGCTCTTTTTGCGTGACCCTTGACACGTGTTGCTCGAGCTTTTTTAGGTTCTACAACACGCCGGTTTCCTCAATATGTTTTCCTTCACCGTTTTGAGAGTACTGGCATAGTGCACATACATTTTTCGATAGAAAAACTCATTGGTACACGAGTGGATTTGAATCCACGACCTTCGGATCGGAAGGCGGGGCCACTACCACTAGACCACCAGTGCTTTGGCAGATAGACATTGACAAACCTATACTGCTTCATAAGGTCGTATTTCTCCCATGGATTGGCTCGAAGCTCGCGCCGCACTCGGTCCTTCTGCTTTAGGTATTCCTCGATGTTTGAGACACCCTTCAACTCTTGCCGCTCCCATCTCTCCAGCCAGGGTCTGGGTTTCAGTTTAACCTGCAATTATAATAAAAATATTTTACTAATAATAATAAAAAAAACTAAAATCGCTTATTTAATCAATGTGCCCACCATGACTTCTGGTGCCGAGACATGGACGCCCACGCAGGAGGCTCTGTATAGAATGAAAGTTGTACAGAGAGCCATGGAGCGTGCCCTGCTCGGCATCAAACTTAAAGATCGAGGTCTGAACTCCGAACTCCGAAATCCAAAGGCGAACAAAGGTCCAAGACATCGGAGATTGGATTACGGAGCTCAAATGGAGTTGGGCATTTCAACAGTTACCTGAACTGGGTTGACTGGTACTGGTGCGCCTTCCGGTGGACTCTCAGGGTCCATGTCGAAAGGAAAAGTACTGAACTCGGGCAATGCATCCCTCAAGTAGAACAACTTGTCATCAAGCCGCTTCTCCAATCTTAGTACTTGCATTATTTGGATGGTCGGGTCGTATAATTCGTATCTGACCTGAAAAGTTCAGGAGTTATAACACTCTAATTGGTTCAAATCCTAAAAATCATGGGTTTAAATCAATATGCCAGTACTCTTAAAACGGTAAAGGAAAAAACCGTAAGGAAACCGGCGTGTTGTAGAACCTAAAAATTTCGAACAACACGTGTCAAGCGTCACGCAAAAAGGACCCGCCAGTGGCCTACTTGCGGAAACCAGTCTGCACATCAAGTGCGGATGATGAATTTGCCGACACTCATTGTTCAGTTGGTAGTAGCTCTGCCTTCTGCACACAAAAATTTGTTCACAATGGGGAATTGAGAACAAATTTTTGAGAATTGAGAAAAAATAAATGTGTGTCAAACACAGATGTTTGTTCTCTATCCAAGTGTTATATTGTATTCTAAATTCCAAAAATTCCAACTCTAAACAGTGAAGGAAGACATTATGAGGAAACCAGAACACTGTAGCAACTAAGAAGTTCGGAAAACATGCATAAAGTGCATGAGAGGAGCCTCATTGAGGTGCACTTAAATCACCACAGTAGTTTGCAAGTTGAACCGGAAAGAAGAAGAAGAATTACCTCAACACCCTGATGATCCACCACATTCCTCAGTGTGAACTCAGCCCGCAGACCACATCCCTTTCTCTCAATACAGATGCCGACAAATCTGTTGGACTTGCCTTGGGAATGTGGGTCGGCTATGGTCACTGCCAGTATTGAACCTGTTAAATAATAATTTCCCAGTTTTGATAAGGCTATGAAGAAAAGCGAAGACATTTTATTAAGTAATTTTGCAGGTTGTCATGTATTTTTTCTTCCGTTCTCCTAGTTAACCCTAGGACAGATCCTTGGGTTTTAAGCAAGATTCTCTCTTTTAAGCTTAAAGATATAGCTAGTCTGTAATTGGCACAGATTTTAAAGAATAATTTTAGATCAAAGTGATTTATAAAAAAAGTTTACAATGTGCTGTTGGCATTGCCTAATAAATAAATAATAAATTGTGACTTATTATTTATCACAGAGTCTTTCTATGACTAATTGGTCATTATTAATTATATCAGTAGGGGATCTGTATGCAACCTTTAAAAACAGTTCTCATGATTACATACCAACATAGAATTCTGGAATATCAATCTGCTTCCTTCTCTTTAGCATATCGATCCTCTCCAGCTTTTCGCGAAGGCTGTTCCTCCACTTAGGGTTTGGGTCTGGTAGAAACTCGGGAAATGTGTGTCTGTACTCCAGAATAGGATTGGATGGCCTAGGTCGGCGTCTCAAGATCTTTACTGGCTCTGGTGGATCCTCTACAGGTATCTCCGCCTTTTTGGGTACGGTGGATAAAATTCGGTGATCTGTAAGAGTATAAAAACTTAGCTATTCTTTCCGCTGAAGGTTGGCTCATTAGAGCTTATACGCCAGAAAATATTTTTCTAACCTCTGCGCATAAACCATTTTGTAGCGGCCAATAAATCACTGGATGTTTTTCGGATTGTTAAAGCCATTTTCTCAATTTACTTAGCACGATGGTTTCAAGTTCAATTTAAAAATAATAGAAAAGCATCAACTCCCATTCCTCAAGACCTCAATTTTAAATAATTTACAATGAATGATTTACAAATTTTACATTTACAGTTTACATCTAGACAGTTTTATTTTTATTTCTACTTGCGCTGGAGACCAAGTCATTTTGCAAAGTCTCTTTCGTTTTGTACGTCAACGTCACCTATCACCCACATTCAACATTCAACGTCACGCACGTCAACCGAACCGAATGAAAAACAAAACAAGACAACAGAAATCGATTGAAAAATTGCTTTTCGTGTAATATTTTCAGGATCTATTTAAATATTACATGTCCTCCATTATGCAGAAATGTAACGACGATAACATTCCATTAGCCGATGACGATCCTCAGGTGATTATAAACGACGAGGACATCAATCGCTTGGACCATGGTCGATCGATGGATTCCTTACCCAGCTCTTACACTGGATCTTCTAGCCCTGGGCTCAATGGACCTGCTAGTTTCGAGCCAGACTCTGGTATTGACGAGCAGGAGGAAAAGGCTCGCTTGATTTCACAAGTACTGGAACTTCAGAACACATTGGATGGTAATGATCTCGACACTCCCTACGTATAGTTGTGTATCTGCAAAACACAAATTTTACAGGAGAGCGTTTTTAAGATTTGAAAATGGTAAAATGCCTATAACTGGAGCCCTTTTTGAGATATTTCTGTGAAAATTGTTGAGATGCTCTTACTGTAGATCTAGTTTAAGATGGATTTTTTTTTTATTTAAATCTATACTGGTTTAGATTTTATTACACTTACATATTTTTACGTCGTGCATAAAATGCTGTATGTGGCACATACACACTTTTTCGTGGGAACTTAGAAGAATGACAATATCGTAACTGCCTGTTACACGGTTATACTTAGGAGATCTATTTGACTAATTCTGTTTAACTGGTGTTTACATGTTTAAACGTTGGAAATCGTATAATTTAATAATATGCTTCTACATACTTATTCTGTTTTGGCAATTGATTAAGCCTGGTTGACCAGTACTTATTACAGGTCACCAGGCCCTAATTGCTGAATACTCACTTGCTTACGAAGCTAAGCCTATTTTAGGTAGGTAGGTAATTTTTAGTAGTAAAATGTAAAACTGTATTCGTGATTTGGGGTTTTCCCACTTATCTTATTATTTTTTTGTTAATATTGGTCGTTCTTATATTATTATCTTAAATAAAACAAAAAATACAAGAGCTCAAAATACCATTTATTAGGGAAGTAGGTGCTCACCTAAACACAAAAAACCTGTTTTATTTCAAAAATAAGAAAAACATAACCAACTAAGTAGTCTTTACTAGTAGTAGTATCGTATGGTAAAATCTCTTCTAGTGGGTGCTTCACACGTGAAACGTCGTTTTGGGATTTTGTCACAAACACCATTATAATTCCTGAATCATTATCAGCCTGAAGAAGTCCACTGCTGAACCTAGGCCTCCCCCACACATTTCCAGGAAGTACGACTCTGAGCCCTTTCCTTCCATCGACTTCCCACGATCTTAACAATGTCGTCAGTCCATCCGGTTCGTGGTCGCCATTCGAGAACCTTTATTCCCCAACGGTTGTCGGTTCTTCAAGCTATATGGCCTGCCCATTGCCACTTCAGCTTACTAATTCTAAGTGACCTTGGTTCTTCTTCGGATATCCTCATTTCTGATTCTATCACGTAGTGAAACTCCCAGCATATTTGAGTTTGAGCTGGTGTACGAGGCCAATATTTAGTGACCACGTCTCAGTTCCATTAGTCATCACTGGCAACACGCACTGATTATAGACTTTTACCTTGAGGCTCTGCGGTATCTGCGACGAGAAGATGTGGCGCAATTTCCCGTCACAATATCTATTGATAAAATCCCAATGGCGAACAAGTTCTCCCAATGAGCCACAAACTGCAGGTCTCTTTCAAAGTCATTCATTTTTTGTTAGCGAAAAATAAGAGAGAGATGCGGCCTGCTTGTGGAGACAAATCCACAAGTAAGTAAGTAAGTAGGCCGCATCTCTCTCTTTTTCCTTAAGCTGCTCAGAATTATTCCCTGACATACTTGGAGAGCCAATTGGCAATAGCGTCAGAGTGGAGGCTGGTGACGCAGGGCAGCCTAATAACTGTTCATATGGTAAGCCAACTGGTAATGTCGCTGGAGTGGGTACTGTTAACTCTGCGCAACCTAGGTGGTCATCTGGAGAGACAACTGGCAAGGCGACTCCATGCAGCCTAATTGGTCTATCTGTTGAGCTATAAGGTGTGCGTAATTGGGAGAGTCACACAATGATAATGGCATATTAATGCTTGAGGAAGACTGTAGCAGTAGGGGAGATTCAGGCATGTTTGCTGCCAAAGCAAGGTCATAGAAGCTATATTCCGGCAAATCAGGTTCAGGATGTTTTTCTGAGTTTTCTGGGTCAGGTTTACAAAAGCGTGGCGACGACGAGCTAAAGGCAATGTCATTATTCCCTGTGTCATTGCTGGAGCCTCCACCACTGGCTTGCAAGGTAAATTGTAAGATATGGGAAGCTGGGACATGCAATTGAAAAGATGCAGGACTATCATCGTTAGTGTTCGTAGAATCCAAGGGGGAAATGCGCGGTGCAAGAAAAAAAAGGTTCTTCATCGCTGTCAGATATTATCTCACCTATTCGGCTTAGGTCATCCTCAATAAAATTTTCTGAGAATGGCACTGGAGATGCAACTTAAAAACAACAACAGCGGGGAAGATTAAAAATTTTATGAAAAGCGACTTATATTTCATGGGATAAAGAGCACCTTGCACTTTTGAAGTGCATTTCTGTTCATAACTCTGAAGATCCTTTTCAGTTCCTCAACATTTTAATGGGGCCACCATTGGAATTACCTTCTTTCCGACAAAAAAAGAATCAAGAAAATCGGTTCACAAAAAAACGAAGTTATCCGAAGTTGTTAATTGAGAAATCCTCCTTTTTGCAATTGGATAAAAATAATAGTTTTTGATTAAAATAACATGAAAACACAAACACAGAACTATGTAAGTGCATGGGTTACTATAACTTTAATTCAATAACTCTCCGATGTAAAGCTATGTAAAAGTCAGTTACCGAATTTTGATATAACAACTTTTCAAAGTATAAATATGTAAGTGCCTAGATACACCTTATAATCATAGTGAATCCCGATGTATAAATATGTAAGTGCGTAGTTACACATTTGTACGTAGGGTATCAAAAATTCGCTATCCGAGGAAGAACTGTGTAACGGGCAGTTACCGCCACCAGCACGTCATTCCCCCCGCGTCAAAGTTTGTATGTGGAAGATACAGCATTATATGGCGGGAAAATAATGAAGTTGGACAGTTATACGATTAAGAAAAACGTACTTAGAGTAGACTTTTTATTTTTTTTGTAATTTATAATGATAGACTGGCATGTGTAGATGCCAAAAATGCATCAAACGTATAAGTGTGTATCTGGCAGTTAGACGAAGATACGTAGGGAGTGTCGATCTCATCTTTAAATTCTTTGTTGATGTGTTTTGTTATAATATTGTGTTTTATAAGAAAGGATTTTGCGTTAATTTGACCCCAATATTACTGATTTTTTGATCAGTATTTTATTCTATAATGCTTCCGATATTATAGAATAAAATACTGATCATAGTATCCTCCATCATGTAAGAAGATAAATGAATGGAAGGTCAATTATTTAGATCTGATTTCGCATTTTCTAGTTATTCTAGTAGCCTTCAAATATTAGTTTTAAAGTTCATATTTATTTTCAGATCTGTCACAAAGAGTTGACTCGGTGAAAGAAGAAAATCTGAAACTTCGATCTGAAAACCAAGTTCTAGGACAGTATATTGAGAATCTCATGTCGGCCTCTTCTGTGTTTCAGTCCACGGCTTCTCCTAATATACACAAGAAATAAAAAATATTAGCGCACCAAAACTTAAACTTTATTATGCAACATCATTTGAAAACTTCATCTAGAGTTTTTATGCACTCTTAGCACTTATATACAGCTTGTATGGCTTGCAAAATAAAAATATTATGATATTCTTATACACAAAGCATTAACAATGTGTTAAATTTGAAAAAATTGTGTTGCTATTTATATTTTACAGTTTTTTTTTATATTGTAAAGATCAAGATTGTCATTTGTAATTATTATAAATCAAAAAAATTTAAGCTTTAATTTTACATGAATCAATGGTAACGGAAAGTTTATTTTGTTTATTGATCAAGAAAGTTTCTGCAAATTCCTGACGATTGACTGGTATCACTATTTTTTATTAGAATATTAATTTTATTTTAATTATAACAAATATGTTAATCTGCTCACTTGTGCATAAAATGAATGTACATTCCAAATATCTTTTATCATAAGTCGAATTGAAGTTAAACGCAAAGCTCTCTCACATTTCAAAGTATTTATACTTAATAAGTTATTATATTTTAAATAAATTGTTTTAGAAAAACTTGTTTTATGTATTTAGTCTCCCTCCATCAATTTTACCTGCCCTCTTAGCAGCACTGGTAAATGTAGGTACTTAGAAGCTAGGTCCCTAACGTAATTAGTAATTACCCTATAATAATAATCGAATATTGAAACTGTCTAATGTCTAATCTATGTAGATACCTACTTATTATTAGTCACGCTATAAAAACTGTCTGTCGATGTGTCTCGTTTGGCGCACGTGGGCTGGGTTGTTCGGCTCATGCAAAATGCATGCAACCTGGGATGCTAGACGCGTGAAAACAGCATGGACGCAGCGTGACGCACGGTGCTGTCCAACGTATAGCATGGCGACCGGCTCGTGTAGCGTGCGTGAATTCACAGCTGACTCTGTCGTTTTCCTCTTACTTCGTGGTCGCTCTGTCGTCGTCACTTATTCTGTTACTACATGCTCCGAATAATATACCTATTAAACTGCATTCATAAATATTTTTATATAATTACATGGTTGAACTGAGAATCGAACCCGTTACACGAGAAAAATAATCACCCTGTAGCTTTATCATACCAATCGAAAGGCTTCATCAAGGAATATAATAAGTACTCCTGAAACGAGAGGGCTTCATCATAAGGATTATTTTTAGCTAATTAACATAGTATCAGAAATAAAAGGAAGACCATGAAGGCGAGAAAAGACAGACAGACAGACAGCCGGACAAAATAATTTTAGGCCAATCTCGAAACTGAACTGAAACGCTTAATCTGTTCTCTCGGTAAATTATTCGTTCGTAGGCAGTTATAATAACGAAACGAAACGTATGGCGACCACCCACCAGATGAACTGACGAGACGACCACACGGGAAGTTGATGGATGGAAAGGGCTCAGAATCGTTCTTCCTGGAAATGTGTAGGGGAGGCCTATGCCCAGCAGAGCAGTAGACTTCTTCAGGCTGATGATGAGGTAGGAGGAGGTATATATAATTATCGTGCCATCATCCTTCTCTATCTGGATTTCACTGGGGAACCATGATAGATATCCTACACCCCCATGAGCGGTTACTTAGAGTGTACTAGGTCCTTATTATAATTACTAATATCATAAACGCGAAAGTTTGTAGGTATGGATGAATGGATGTTTGTTACTCTTTCACGTCAAAACTATGGATTTTAATTAAACTTACATTATTATAGTTTATACATCAGAACAACAGATACTTATGCTACAATTTGTATACCTACTTATATTACGAGTATAACGGAGAACGGATGTAAGCAACGGGAACGGGGCATAACGGGAACGAGGCATCACGGGAACAGGGCGAGCGAAGCCGCGGGTAGCCGCTAGTATAGTACAAGAATAAGAATAAAATCAATTGTTAGTATTTTTAGTTGCTTAACTTACTTGCCTACAAGCATATTTCGGAGTGGAGAGTTCGCAGTACCACCGATGAGTCAGTTAACGGCTGGCTAACGGCATGGACGAAGTTAACGGCTTGCCTTCAAGCTTCATGCCGACAGTCACGCGTCAGTCTCTGTCTCTGCCTCAAGAAAATCATTCATTCGTTCAAAAGTAAAGTACCAGTCGCGTATTGACAGCTGAGCTGGACGAGTGCTTATTTTTGTTGTGAATCCTAAATAAAAAGTGTTTTTCTAAAATGCCGAAAAAACTAAAAGCAGTGGTAAAATCTCTCTTCGGACACGAAATCCGCAAAGATGTGAACTTGGATAAATTGAAGTCATTGAAATTGGAGGATGCTTGGCCATTTATCAGAGAAGAAATCGAGATTGAAATTGGTGCCAGCCAATTTGTCTGCATCCCTCATCTTACAGAGGCCGATTTGTATAATTGTACGTCTCTTTTCGTACCCAATGTGAAAGAAACTAATGGCAAAATGTTCACGCCACTCGGCGTGCTCAGAGAGAATATTAACAGAGAGAAGTCCAATCCGGAATACGTGAAATGGTTGGACGCTGGCGAGTTCCAAGACAAAGATTTTAAGTTTCCTCATGAGAGTGTAAAGGTGAGTGTAATATTATGTTTTTTTGTGCCTAGGCTATACTACAGTGCCTAGGCAATTTTAATTTCGCAATAATTACGCCATACCTTCCACTAAGCCCTAAGCTTTGTTCTGACCTTGACCTGACATGACTGAAAAACATGGTTTACAGTACTTCCCTGAATGATAAACGCATGCTACTCAAAATAGATGTAAGTAATAATTTAATCACCATTTTACATCTTGATGATTATGTTTATATTTGATAATATTTACAGTAGATATTTTTTTTAAGATCTATAGAATAGTAATAAAATATTTTTTGGGCAAACCCACTGTGTCAGTGAATAACTAAGCAATAAAAAATATTTTATAGTATACATGTTTTATTCATGAATTCTGACTGTTTATAAAGCTAGCGTGTTTTCTCTCATAATTTAATTCACTTAACTATTTTGTCCAAAGGAAATAAAACAGTAATGTAGTAATTTAAATCAACAATGCAAATTTTTGTTTCATTGTTAGAGGTCATGATGGAAATGGTGATCAGTATTTTATATTCATACCAAAATGTATATATCAGTTGTGGGCTTTAGCCCATACACATTTTGGTATGAATATACTGGATTTGGTACTGGATTTAAATCAGTCATGCAATAATGAGTTATTTTGTCAAAAAATATATGTGCACTATGCCAGTACTCTTAAACGGCGAAGGAAAACAGTATGAGGAAATGAGCATCACTGTTATTATTGTCTTACTTAAAATCCATTGAGTGAACTTTAAGCCAATTGTCACTGGTCGACCCAGTCAGAATTTTTTTGGTATTGTAATTCAACTGAAGTTCATTTCTGCGTTACTCAATTCAAAATACGAAGTTCCATCAAGTTCCATTCATTCACTAGGTTCACTAGAAATATTGGTGGTGGTGGTGTTGGTTACAATACAAAAGTGACAGTTAAAGTCTAGGCTAGGTTTTAAATGTCAAAAATGAAGCTGATGTTGATCACGAGTTGACTTGGAATAAGGTTGCATGTCATAGAATAGAACCTAAAAAAAGTTGAAGGTTGAAGGTAAGTACCTACTTGAATCTGTCACCCGTGAATGCATAATTACTTTATTCATACCTTAAGTAGGTATTAATACATCTACCAGTACCTACTAATGCATATTAATTATGTATTACATTAATTGTTATTCACAGTACAGTACAAAGCCATTTTACTTTAAGAGCTCTTGTCTGTATTTGATAAATCATTTTGAAAATACCGTCTAACACATTTTTTTGGGTTTCATGTTGTAGTAAAATTACGAATAGGTATCTAGTTAGGTAGAGTCTGTGCTTAATTACCTTTTTTGTTTAGTGGGCAATACAAATAGCTCGTCTGTTGCGGTTTGATCCTATCACAACTAGTGTACTATTCTTTTATTTAATTTTTATGATGCAAAATGCTGACAGAAAGAAAGGGATGAGTTGCCATATAAAAATCGAAACGATAGTTCACAATTTGGCCACGACGGCTCTCTTTCTGAACAGACTCTAGGTAATTTATTTTATGCTTATGCATTGCCTAGATAAATTAAAAACAAACTTTGTTAACTAACGAATTGATTCAGACATGACTTGGCGGAATTCCATTGTTAATAAGGAATATCCTCATTTTTCTTTAATGGAGGATACAGTTTGAAGTGCAGTAGGTACTCTGGCATACTGATACACTGATATTGAAACAGTAATGCACTGATAGAGATAAGCTAACTGATACACTGATATTGAAACAGTAATGCACTGATAGAGATAAGCTAGACGGGAGCGGCATTGGAGAATTTTATCTATGTAGAATCAGTTAAAAGTAAACACTTAGTAACATGTACCTACTTGCTCCCTTCTTGGTGACTTCATTTGTAAGATCTCATAGTCTCGAAGGCCAAAGCTGAAGCACCCTCATGCCCTTATTTACGGGACGCTATAGTGCCTAGGACAGGATTTTGACGTGACAACGTCTTATAATTCGATGGAGCCGGCTGCACGCATTAAAAAACATGACTCATGCGGTGTTACCTCGCTGAGGCGTTCCATTTAAGGCTTGAAGTGCAAGCGAGAGCACGGAAAGAGCGACAAAGAGGCACAATCGGCCTCCGCGTTCGGGAGCGTTCGACATCTGTCTTTCTCCTACTTGAGTGAGCGACACGTTCAACTATCATCAGTAAACCGACTTTACAGACAACCGATTTTTTTAAATGGAGTTGGCTTGCACAGCACTTATACCATCCTGACAGCTAAGTCGACCTATTCCACAGAAAAGACATGGCCAATTCGTTTGGAGCTTACTAATGATCGGGTTTCCTCGCTATGTTTTCTTTCACCTCTTTTGAGCAAGTTTTGCGCACATTTTTTCGAAGAGTAAAATCCATGGGTGCACGACCGGATTTATTATTATTTATTTGTTTTCGGTCAACATGGATTTGAACCGGTTGCTAGGTTGCTACCAATACACGCTTGCTAGCCCTAAGGTATTAGGTAGGTACTTTATCCCACCGCATTGCTTGCCGCATGGCATGTTGCGTTCGTCCGTTTGTAAACCGATCGAACTATTTATAGCCGATTCCAGCTTCAAATTGATAAATCAATCACTTTGATTCAAAACATACAGCCCTGTATCGCATTTATCCAGAGAAGTTAAACCATTTGAAATGTTAAAAACAAACAGCTTGTTGATGTGTATTTATAATATATAAATAAAATTACATATTGTGAACAATCTACTCAAAACACAAATCAATCTAGTCCCAAATTAAGCGGAGCTTGTACTATGGGAACCAGATAGCTGATTATAATACTCATATACTTTTTTGTTAATAAATAATTAGAATACAATATAAGTCCAGCAGCCAGACAGAGAACAAACATCTGTGTTTACTACACAATTATTTGCTCTCGGCGGGGAAGAGGCCAGTCCAGCGAATGTATTCCAAAAGTTATGAACCGAGTGGGATTCAAAACCCCCCGTATCAAGGAACGGTCATAGACCATATCATAACGGTGCATAAGTACTTGAATGGATGTGTACTGTCGATGAAATGGGTGTCTTTATCCATGGCGGAAGGCCCTGAAGACTTGTATTATAGGCTATATAAATAAAGCATTTATTTTTCTTTTACAGAGTAGGTAGTGATACAATATATGGTGAAGATTTATTAGGAAAGTAATTAGTTGGGATGTGTCTACCCACTTTGCAAGAGACTGGAGCTTGAGATAGGCTTATATAGCTTAAAATACAAGTCTCCAGGGCCCTCCGCCATGGATAAAGACACCCATTTCCTCGACAGTACACAGCCATTCAAGTACTTATGCATCGTTACAAAATGATAGAAGAAAACGAAATATCTAAACTAACTAGGTACTAAAAACACGGTTAAGGAGACCTTACTTTTGGGTGTGTGTGTATGAGTATGTGTGTATATGTGATAGTGTGATATGAGTTGGAAGTGTGGATGAGTTTTTACTGTGTTATGATGTGTTTTATATAAGTAAGAATAAGTAAAGTTTGAGTGGGTGGTGTGAATTTGGGTGAGTGGTGGAATGTGAGTGAGTGCAGTGGGTTCTCGCATATTATGTCTAGAAAGTCCTACTTAGTAGGAATCATCATATTTTCAGTCTCGTCGTAAGTCAGGGATTTGAGATAATTAGATACTAAAATTTTGCATTTACGTTTGGGAGCGGGATAAATTGTTATTTAGTTTATTGTAAATGAAGTGTCCAAGAAAGCAGAAGAAGTGACGAGCCAGACTGGTGCGAAAGCCAACAGACAGGCAGACGGTACCTTTTCTACGCTTTTCATGGACTTTTTTGGGGTCATAGACCAATTGAGAGTGTTTTTTGAGGGTTATATGTAGCAAGAAGGATTGTCTAACAGTAAGAAGATCCCATTTTTTGTATAGGTCCATACAAAAAATGGGACCATATAAGCCTATCTCAAGCTCCAGTCACTTGCAAAGTGGGTAGACACGTCCAACTAATAACTTTTCCTAATAAATCTTCACCATAGTTATTATATTGTGTTCACTACCTACTCTGTTAAAGAAAAATAAATGCTTTTATTATTATTATATTATATCAGAATTTAACTCTTTTGAAGTATGCTGAATTAGATTTCGAAAGTATTTTATCTTATGTACTTTTTATAAATCAAAATTGCCATTTTCAGATCACACTCCAAGACGAGGCGATCAAGAACAAAGTCAGAGTCATCATGGTATCCTTCAACAAGAATATTGTGCCTAAAAGCAAGGATCTAGTCAACAACATATATTTGGATGTTGAGAATAACAAAGGTTTGTATTAACCTGATTCTGTTCGTCCTGGAAATGTATAGGGGAGGCCTGTGGACTTCACAGGCTGATCATAATTTATTCGCAGGAATGTAGGTGCAATAGTTATTAATAAAAATGTGAATATTTGAGACCAATTACATTCAATCTACGCCTCATCAATGCGTGCAAAATAATTCAAACAAGGAAAAAATAATCACATGCTTAAAATAATCAAGATTAATTGCTATGATAATATAGTCATGAAACAAAGCACTTTTTAAATTAATGATCGTTATGAAACGTCGGAAATAAAGGTAATCGCGACAAAGACCCGTTTCTTCCATAAAATTATGTCATAAAACATGTCAACAAATAAATAAATTTAATATTATGTATCAAATTTTATAATTCAAAGATTCTTCACAACTTCATCTAATCATGGTGCTTCAAATGTTGCTTCACTACCTTATTGAATCAAAAATAGGGTTTGTAGAAGAAATAAGGAGAGTTGAATGGAGAGGTCTCCAAATCTTGAAAAACAAAGCCTATGTCTAGCAAGTAGGTTTTATTCAGACCTAATTCTGACCTTTATAAAAACTAAAATCTTTCCAGATTTAAAAGGCAAGAAGTCTGTCTACATGATCACAAACGTCCTTATAGCCAAGACGATAGAGTTCAGAGTCACGCGAGGCACATCATCCAGAATCTTCCATCTCGGTAACGCATCGCCGCTGGTCTTCGGGTTAGAGGAGTTCCTGATTGGAGATGATGGGAAACTCATGGCTAAGGTAAAATCAGTCTTGTGGCCTAGAAAATAGAGTTACGTTGATAACATTTTTTACGCCTCGCCAAAAGTCTTTTATCACTGTCATTTTCATGCCAACAAATAGAGATAGCAATAGACTTGGCGACCTGCTAAGTTGAATGATCGAGAGACTCGTATCGATCATTCAGATTAACGAAGAATATGAGCTAAGAATTTGGCAGAGAATGAAGACAAGATTTTCCATAATTCTGCGACAAGATTTTCCATAAAAGATATATTTACCTTGCATATCGTAAATTGTGGAAAACTTATTAAAATAGCAGTATATTTGCTACTCCTTAGCGATAAGGAAACATACCGTATATTTGCTGGCTACTTTCAAACTTCCCCTGATTATACTCTTTCCGTATCCTATCCATTCTTGTTACTCCACACATCCATCTCAATTCTCAACATTCGCATTGCTGCCGCGTACCTTTTCATCCGTCCCTTTCAACGTATAACAAATGTAATTACTGAGTGACTGTGAAACGGTTCTAATTATTACGTGAATGTGACGGGACGGGAAAAGTGTTAATGATGTTAGCATAGCATAACGATACATGTTCAGTTAGCACTACTGTTTTATTGTTCCTGTTTTGTGCGTATTTTGTTTAGACTTCGCCATACCACTACGCTCTAAGTCTAAAGTTCCTGACGTAGGGGAAAATCCTCAAGGCTTAACTGGGCCGGCCACGTTTGCCGCACGCCTAATAGGATATAGGCCAAATCTTTCACATTGTGGAGGCCTGAGATAGCGAAGCGGCCTCGCGGTGAACCACGCAGGCGATGTTGAGACGAGCTGGACGCCTTTAAGAGGAACTGATGGCTAGTGGCATATCTTGGAAAATCGCGGGACTGGGGGTAGACCTTTGCCCAACAATGGGATACTTAATTCAGGCTAATAATAGATATATGTACGTAAAGTTCTATATTCTGGGTAAAACCATAACGCCATTCAAATTTCTTTAAACTGCTGTTGACGACTTCCGTTGCGTAACAGCTGAAATGCAAGGGGTTTAATTTCGGGAAATTAAGAATTGCAGTATTGACAAACGACTAGTAATAATGTGGGGTTAAGGTTATGCATGTCAGTCTATTAAGCAGTCTGCGAGCTAGGCTAAAAGAAAGAAAAACATTTATTTTGGTCACACACAGCACAAACAGAATGACAATAAAATTTTAAAATAAAATAAAATGAAAGTAGGTAAAGAACAAACATAAAAGAATAAACAGAAAGAACACAAATAATTCTGATTCCCCAAAGTATTATTACTTAGAGAAAGTATTATTAAACACGCTATAAAAACGTGTATTGCACGTTTTATGTTTCGCAGAACATTTTCCAGCTAAAATAATATTTACTCCGGCCTTGTGTGATTCAAACTTTCCAGGTAATTGCATTTACGCAAAATTGCTATTTATAGGATCAAGTAAATTTTCTACCCGAATGCGCACCATTTAGTTTTTACTTAGAAACCATGAATCACCAGTGTTGGCCTGTAGTGAAAAGTTCATAGACATTATGTTCTTTCAGTTTTTTTCTATACAACTAGCTGATGGAACAAGTATATCACCCATCTGATGTTAAGTTTTAAGGGGGTACGATTTCCATACAAACTTAATTTACACAACTATGGGCGAATAAAGTATTAATGTACACTGAAATAGCTGTAATAGGCTTTTACAGTGGTCCTTATTACCGGCCAGTTATATAAAGTTGGAGTGTCAGCCGTTGGTCGTGGCAGTCGGGGCTTCAGAAAAAGAATGACGAAAAAAATTACTTTTTTGTTTTTTTTATTATTATTTCTGTTATCCTACAGTTTTCTCCAACTTTATATAACTGGCCGGCAATAAAGACCACTAAAATTCTATTACAGCTATTTCATTGTACATCTATACTTTGTTTGCCCATAGTTGTGTAAATTCAGTTTGTATCGACCATAGCATATAACAAAGTATTGTCTCACAGGAACGTGCCTTACAATGTACTGCCCTGCGTCCATCAACTTGAGGCATAATTAGATGTTTAGCTTAATCACAAGCTCTTTAATAAGAACGTGAGGCAAATCAGAGTCTTTACAAAGATAGTAATTTAATCATAGACAAAGCAAAGGCCATTATCGACAAAGGGATATCGACCCTTCTGGGATCAATTGTCGTAAAAGCCAACTCATTCTGGGATCAAATGTCGTAACAGCCAACATTGCCAGCATCGAGTTACGACATTTGATCCCGGAATGAGTTGGCTTTTACGACATTTGATCCTAGAAGGGTCAATATTTGAAAATATAGCATGACATGCACAACCACCGAATACGTGATCGGTATATGACGATTATGACGTAATTTATCGATTTATAGCAACTATAATGTGATGTACCACGTCTTGCCCAAACAATAGTCTATTGTTCGGTACCGTTACGTGTTATTAATAAAACTAAGCTATCTTATCTCGTATAGATAAAATATATCTACTGCGATTTAAACCGTTCCAATGTCTTTCAGATTTTTATCGTATTTTCGATTTTATGTCATAAAATCCACAGCTTTTCACGGCCAATATCTAACTAGGTATCTATAACTTTTAACCACAGACAATAAAATAAGAATAGTTTATTGCATTCTGTGCTCGAATTGGTTCTACTGAAATCAATAAGCTAAAAATACTAACAAAATATCTTCCTTGATATCGATTGGCATCATTATTACTTTGGCAAGGTTTTTATTAAATGTGACTATTCCTAGACAGTATAAATTGTTGGATTTATAGCAGTGCCAAGCACTCTTATAAACACCTTTTTTTCGGAAAGGTATACCCAGAATCTTAGATTCGAGAGTTTATGTGACGAATATGAGTAATCTTATGGATTGTAAAATTTGTAAACGAAACAAAACACGAGCTCTGTTTAGATTCCTTTCTACAGCCATGAAGATAGATAGATAACACTTTAACAACAGAGCACTAGATTTAATGGCACAATGGCTGACCTAATCGCTGACAGCGATGTCTTCTAGGCAACCTAAGTGGATCTTGAAGGAGTACTTGGTTTTAAGATCATACGAACTTATTTTTTGAATTGAATTTTACTAGATTCTAAAACGAGTTTTACAAAACAAAAACTCGAGATGTAAAAACCGATGATCGTAAAAACGTGACTTTTCGCAAGAAAATTAGTTACTCCTTGTTTATATGGGAAAATACATAGTTTAAATTCGCATTATTAATTGTAGTAATTCAAAAAATGTGTGTCGTTGGATAGGAACGCCACGCCATCACAACGTGATTAACTTTATAAAGTCTTCTCATAATTTACTAAATATCTCAAATTTAATTAAATTGTGAAAGCGTTTCAAACGCGCCTTGCCAAATCTCAGATAGAGCCAAATAAAAGTGAAGGTCGCTGTCATGACGTAAGAGATCAATCAGACAGGTTTAGAAAAAGCCAGATTGCCGAAAACCCTGGCGGCCTTTGCCCCGAGAAATTCTAGGTGCCCCCGACTCTCTGGAGGAGCGCCAGCACGATTGAAACCCGCTCACTTCCTATTTAAAAAGCAAAATGAAAAACGCTGTGACTTGAAAGTCCATATTCAAAAATATTGTTTGAGTCAAGTCAAGATACTGATAGAGACGAGGTTCAAGCACTCTCAAACTAGATTTTTTGACAGCTCCCCATAGAAAAATGTCTAAAACCTATGCTTGAGGCTCGACTCAGACTCAAGCACTGTTTCTGAATACGTGCCTTAGCTTCCAGAGTTGAAGCTAGGGTAAATAATCGTAGCTCCAGCTAGAAGCCCTTACCCGCTGCTGAACACGATTCGATTGTTTGAAGCCCTAAAAAAGAGAAGCGTCTGTGAATCTCTAACATTGGCTCATCAGCACAGATAAGATTAAAAGAGGGGGCTTGTTTACCAACTTTTCAAACTGAATATAATGGGTAGGTAACCCATGGAAAAAAAAAGATAATACGTTTATTTGAAGGACATACATACACATGACACTCATTATCTAGAATTTCTAGAATGAACCTATCGAAGGAGACCTACTAGATGCTAAAGCTCGCATGCAGAAACAATTGTTTCAGTTCGACTCAGACTCAACTATTAATCATCAAAGAGTCTGAGTCGAACCTATACCATAGATTTTTTAACAATTCTCCATTAAAAAGTCTCAAAAATCTATTCTTGAGGCTCAACTCAAACTCAACCATTGTTTCAACATACGGCCATAAGAGTATTATAGTAGGCAAAAAATATTGCACATCGGCTAATTTCGGCTTCATAGAGCGTAGTGTGCGTTAGAAAGAGATAGCGCTCTACGAAAGCAGAAAAGCTGATGTGCAATATTTATTACCCACAACCGTAGCTGTGACTACCCACAGACATCCTGTAGGGAAAGTATCATATTATAATCTCATGTCTTTGAACTTGATCACACTTGGCAACGCTCCTAAAGTTTCAAGGAAAAATTCCAATATAGTTCGATGCTGTAAGGGTATACCTTATAGTCTTGCCAAGAAGAAAATAAAACTTTCCAATTAAGGTGGTTCGATTCCGATACAAACTGAATTTACACAACTATGGGCAAACAAAGTATAAATGTACACTGAAATAGCTGTAATAGAATTTTACAGTGGTCTTTATTGCCGGCCAGTTATATAAAGTTGGAGAAAACTGTAGAATAACAGAAATATTAATAAAAAACCAAAAAAGTAATTTTTTCGTCATTCTTTCTAACGGGTACTCGGCATTGAATACGTGAATGAGCTTAAAACATATGTCTCAAAATAGTCGTAAGAGTCTGTTAGTTCTTTTTCTGAAGCCCCGACTGCCACGACCAACGGTATGTCTCAAAATAGTCGTAAGAGTCTGTTAGTTCTTTTTCTGAAGCCCCGACTGCCACGACCAACGGCTGAAACTCCAACTTTATATAACTGGCCGGTAATAAGGACCACTGTAAAAGCCTATTACAGCTATTTCAGTGTACATTAATACTTTATTCGCCCATAGTTGTGTAAATTAAGTTTGTATGGAAATCGTACCCCCTTAAGATTTAGAATGTCTTACCATCTCAGAGTAGTAGAGGTCTTTGTGAAGGGCTCGATCGGGGAAGTTTTACAACATGCCTATTTCTGCTGTGAACCTGCATCGCTGTGATTCGGTTTGAAGGGTGTGGGTAGCGGTGAAATTACTGGCACGTGAGGCTGAACATCTGTATGCCTCAAGTTGATGGACACACTGCAGTGAATCGTAGGGCACTTTCCTAACGTGCGTGACCTTCGAGGCAATGCTTTTTTATAGGTGATGGTTACCACTTATCATCAGGTCATATGGTTGTTCCATCTGCTAGTATAAAAAAACCTACAACAACCTCTATACTGAGAGGTAGAGGGTAATTCAATTCATTTATGAATACCTATATAAAAATGTTCTAAGACTAAAATCCGTCCTTAGCCGCGCAAAAGTCGAATTACCATGTTTAAAAACATAGAAGATACGAAAGAACACTACCGGTAGAAATCTGCAGACAAATAACTAATACCTACTTATATCAGATTTGTAAAATAATAAGTTTGCCTTTTGTATTAGTTTTGGTTGGACCCAGTGACGTACAAACGTCTAGAACTTCATTTGTTATTTTTATAAAATCTAAGTTCATTGTTCTCTTTTTCTTAATTGTGGTAACAGAAAACAAAATTAAATGTAGTTTACGTGGCTTATTCATCACTGACATAGTTTTAATCAAAATTAAGATCTTCACATGGACACAGTAATGACGGTCCATAACAAAAATATGTAAATAGTAGATTCACTTCCAAGAAAGTTTCGTTAAGTACATGAAAAAAAAAATGTTGCAAAAAGATCAGGTTCCACCGAGATTTGAACTCGGATCGCTGGATTCAAAGTCCAGAGTGCTAACCATTACACCATGGAACCTTGAATGTTAGCTACGAAATTTGGCAACTGCACATTCCGTAAAAAAAATGCTGAAGACTTTGTTTGAGTCGTAAAGAAGTAGTTTGACTGCTGTTTTTCTATGACGCAGTACTGGGTTCAATGATTGCTAAACACGCATGCTTGATATTGTATCGCTAGAATGTTTTTATGCGTAGGTATGTAGATTATACAGGTGTGTCGCTGACATCACATATTATTTTGGTCATGACCCAATGTGCTGTCTAAAGAGATTAATAATTCTAATATTGATGGTTCTTTAGACATAAGAGAATATTATAGCAAATCATCCATCCATCCATACTTAAAAACTTTCGCGTTTTTAACCGACTTCCAATCAAAAAGGAGGAGGTTCTCAATTCGGTTTTTTTTTTTTTTTTTTTTTTTATGTTTGTTACCGCATAACTTCGTCATTTGTGAGCCGATTTGAAAAAATATTTTTTTATCTGAAAGGTACTGCTTCCAGATTGGTCCCATTTTAATTTTATTAAAATCGGTGTTGCCATTTTTTTTTAAATAATTTTTTTAATGTTTGTAACTGCATGCCTCCGTCATTTATGAACCGATTTAGAAAATTATTTTTTTATTTGGAAGGTTATTTTTATGTCCAGATTGTCCCAAACGAATTTCATTAAAATCGGTTTAGCCGTTCGGCAATGAAGTCGGTTTCTCAAGTTTTTTAAACTTATAATTATTAGACATTATTATTATTAGTATAGGATGTGAGCTCTCGGGAGTATTTTCTGGGACACTCATATCAGTAACCAAATTAGGAATTTAGAGGTTAACCTGGTGTCACGGATGACTAATTGACCAATCAAATATTTGACAGCAGTTTGACTCAATTTTTTCAGCAAATATTAAACTACTGTCAAATATTTGATCAGTCGGTTGACTAATAGATAGATAGATAGGTAGATAACTCTTTATTGATTACTATGACACATATAGGAATACAGTATTGTGCTTAAAAATAAAAATTCACAATAAAACAATGGGCGGCCTTATCGCTAACAGCGATCTCTACCAGGCAACCTTGGGATGGACAGAATCGAACATAAACAAGAGAGGGGGAGTTTGATTTGATGAGATTAAATAAATATTACAAGTATTTTCAAAAATATTACCTACTTAAACGTACTTACAATATATAAATATACATTACACAAATGAAAATATTATATAAATACAAACATTCATATATATATTTATATATACAAAGAACAAAGATAGACTATAACATCTTTTGACATCTGAATAAACAAATTTTTAATTTAATTTAATTTATAAACTAGTTAGGTACTAATCGACTGATCAAGTATTTACACCCTCAGGCTATTAATAATCTTACCTCTTTAGTCTGTGGTTTTAAATCTTGTGGCCATTTTTCATGTCACATTATTGCTTTGTTTATGACGCAATATTTTTTTTATTTTCCAGGAACCGGTCAAGATAAAATCCAAGTCTCTGCTTTGGCAGAAGGTGGGTTCATCCGATCATCTCTACATACCGAATAAAGACACTGCATCTGTGGCTTAGAGGTTGCAACCGAAGACGCGGGATTAACTATAGCTTTGTAGTCCATGAATAGATGGACAAATGCACCTATACAGGGTGTAATAAGACCACTCCTGATAGCTTCAAGGTGCCCTGAAGGTTTTAAAGAGAAAGGTTATTCATCAATATGAAATTACTCTTTCGAAGGAACCAACATTGTGAACGCGGCAAAAATATCTGTTCCAAAAAAAACCCTACAGACCACAGTGACACTTACAAAAGTTATTCATACTAATGGGTACTTTACCCCCCCCCCCCCAATTTTCGGGAGTGGTTTACACCCTGCATACTAATTTAAGATTATTTACGTACATGTCGTATGGGAAGTATAAGAATTGGTAAAGGGCCACTTTAAATAAGGGTCGGTGGTGAAATGGGATTAAAGTAAAATTATAAATTAAGGTCGGTGTATCGATAGCACAGAATAGAAAAGAGGAATAAGCAATCTGTGTTTTAAGTTCGATAGCTTTGTTTAAGAAGAAACAATGCACTTGAATTTCGTAGAGAGTTATACGTCTTACACCTTTTTCCTTCACGCAATGTGTGTGGTTTAATTATTGTACACCTTTTCTATTATATTGGCTTACTTACAAAATGTTTTGGGAGTAGGTATGTAGGCTTAATTAATAAATAATTAGGTACTTTTACCTATTTAAATTTTACTAGGATAGTCTGGTACTATACCTACGGTAGACAAATATTTAGAAACTTTCATGCTGAGACGTAGTTTCACAGAAAAAATATTTATATATTTCTGTGGGTAGTTTAATATTCGTGTTTTAGAAATAAAGCGGTTATTTTGGTACTCATTAATGTTTGTGTGCCCCATGCACTGCGCTATGGTCTCATTTCCACGTAGGTAATTTTACGCTTTTTTGGTGTCAAATTAGTTGGCACTTAAATTATTCAACAATCAAGGATAGTTACATTTTAGTATTGTTTTGTGGTTTAAAATATAGTTCCGATCGTAGTAAGTATTGTAGATTATAAAAAGATCATTTTAAGTTCGCAAACATGAAATAGATGTTTAACTAAATTGAGCCTGTGTTAGATTTGAGAGGTTATAATTTCTTTCTTAATTTGTATTTGTACTTAATTTTCTAAATATTTCTGTTAGTAAGTACTATATTTTTTTATCTAACCTTGACTTATAGTTTAACATCACAAACGATTTGTAATAGTATACTTAGAAAAATATTATTAAGTAACAATTAGATTGATGATACTTACACATTTTAAAATAACTGCTTCATGGTAAGCTGTGGGTAGTATTGAAACTGGACTTACTTGATAGCCTAAAGTGGATAATAGCCTAAGTAATCTGTACATAATGTAGTAGGCAACAAATATGGCACATCGGCTAATTTCGGCTTCATAGAGCGTAGTGTGTCAGAAAGAGGTAGCACTCTACGAAAGCAGAAAAGCTGATTTGCAATATTTATTGCCTACAACCGTACTTTCAATAAATCGTTTGGCATAGCCATGACCTAGATTTAGGTTTAGATCAATCTTAGCAAAATTTTTCAGTATTAGAAAATGTATAATCAATTAATCACATATTAAAACTTTAACCTATCCATTTTGGTGTTCTGGAACATTCCAAAAATCACTAAATCAGTAAAGTTCTAAAGTATTTGTAACCAATTTTCTGTGATTTTCATTATATTATACCAGTTTTAGGTTCAAAACTTATTTATAATCCATTTTCATTCATTTCGATTTTAAATGTGATGTAATTTATTTGTATTTTTTGTGTATGACATCATTGTATCACTTTTAATTATTTAATCTTAATAAAGTGGTGTGTAAAATGCTTGTTTTATTTCTTAGCTTCCTCTTGCCATTGATAGATAAAAAAACTGTTTTATTTAGCCATCATTTAATTTGGGTTTTATGCTTAAACCTAGTCACTTATCTATTACATCAAAATATCTTACATAATATACTCACAAATCTCAAATATACCTTTACCATCATATCATATAACATCCAACAACCAAACATTACTCATTTAAGCTATGTAAAAAAGGAATTAATATTTCTTTATAGTCTTCCTGATAAGTGCCATTCGTTGGCGATGTGCCTCAGTCATGGCGGATCGCTTGTATGGTCTAACCTCTTCACTCCCAAATCCTGGTATCCACATGTTCCATAATCTTTCTGTGAAAACAAATACTTCTATCTTTAAAAGGTAGAATAATAAATCATGGCTCTTTTTCTCTTGAAAGTCATTGTTACAGAAGCCAAAGAATTTTGGCATTGCTTTCTTCAAACATTCAGATTTCTTTTTAGAGCTGGGAAAAAACTGATGATGCTATAGAAAGCAAGGGACCTTGAGTTGAGATGATTGGACCGGGTTTGACCTAAAGGGATAAACTAATAAAACAATAACTACTAATAAAAGATTGAGTATTTAGGTTTGCCTCGAACAATTTTGACTACCTACCAACTGCTTTATCCACAAGAACAATATTTCCTTCTGTTATGAGAACTTACCTAAATGTAATTGTATATCCTTTAGCTCTACAGTTGCAGCGCGTCTATGCTTAGCCAATCCACAGGCATTGATAAGTGAGGTGTCAATAAAGTCATCGGCCAGGATTAGAAGAATATCTTCAACTTCTTCATCAAGTTGGACTGTTGGATCCACTTCTCTGACTAGCTCCTGAAGGCGAGGTCTACTTAGAATCTGCAAGAATTACCATATCAACTAACGATTTCGTTTTGCTTAACTTTCAGAAACTTGTAGCAAATAAAATATTTATGTTTTGTATAGAGGAAAGCGTACAAACCGTCGAGTCTCCGCTTGGATTATTGTTGTTCTTATTTGATGCATTCTGGTTGTTTTGTGTTGGTGAGTTCTGAATAGACCCTTGTGTTCCAGGGTTGTTCACGAATTGGATGTTTCCTTGGTTGATGGCTGGCATGTTGCCACCAGTGTTCATCTTCATCGAAAGTTCTGGGGGATTAAATAGTGGCACCCTAAAATAAAATAGGGTCTACCAATAACAATTTTCTTCACTTTATTTAGTCAATTTTATTTCGATTCAATACAAAAAACTATGAAAAACAAAGGCTGACGAGACGACCGAATTTTGTTTTTTGACTTAGCATAGCATGTTGGTTTGGTTGTCAAAGAAGACATAAAAACTTGGTGTTGCTACACGGGAATAATAGCGATTGAACAAATTCGGAAAATAGTCGATTTTAGTAATCAAGTTCTAGACTAGTTTCCGAATTGGAGCTTTCAATTGTTTGGCTCGTTTTTAATTTGTGTGCAATTGATATAAAATTAATTAGGCTTTCTATATACAATTTCGTCTCTTCCGTTCTATTCCGCGGCGGAGTAAATTGAGCCTCACTCTCACTCTTACCTTCTCTTCTTCCTAACCTACTGGATTTAAGGTCCAGAGCCCAGCTACAGACCATCTATATTGCTACACTATGGAAGGTATCAATAAAACAACAGTTAAAATTAAGCTTATTTTAATCAACCATATCTTCATCTATCAAAGACGACATATCAGAGATATCATCATCCTCAGCAAAGTTGTGGTAGTGTACATTATCTTTGCTCATATCATTCATAAACTCGTTTATCGCTTCCCGCAAATCCCATCGTTGTAGTCGAAGACGTCTGTAATACAAAAAGAAACATAATACAAATATTCGCCAGGATGTTATGCAGATACCTTTTTAGGGTTCCGTAGCCAAATGGCAAAAACGGAACCCATAAAGATTCGTCATGTCTGTCTGTCTGTCTGTCCGGCCGTGTCACAGCCATTTTTCTCCGAAACCATAAAAGCTAGACTGATGAAACTTGGTGAGTAGATGTATTCTGTGAACCGCATTAAGGTTTTTACACAAAAATAGAAAAAAAACTATAAATTTTGGGGGTCCCCGTACTTGAAACTGAAACTCAACAATTTTTTTTTCATCGAACCCATACGTGTGGGGTATCTATGGATAGGTCTTCAAAAATGATATTGAGGTTTCTAATATCGTTTTTTTCTAAACTAAATAGTTTGCACGAAAGACACTTCCAAAGTGGAAAAAAGTTGGTCCCCCCCCCTCTAACTTCTAAAATAAGAGAATGATAAAACTAAAAAAAATATATGTTGTACATTACTATGCAAACTTCCAACGATATTTGGTTTGAACGAGATCTAGTCAGTAGTTTTTTTTTTATACGTCATAAATCGTAAACCGCAATTTACCTTTCGACGAACTACAAAAACCTTTATATTATGTTAATTGATGCTACGGAAGTTACGGAACCCTTCATGGGCGAGTCCGACTCGCACTTGGCTGCTTTTTTTTTTAATAATGATATGATAAAGGGTTGAGATCTCTTCTTTTAAGTTGTAAAACCTGTATTAGAAGAGATCCCCTCTTTTCTGTGGCTCAACATTGCTTTGTTATTTAGTTTAAGGTAACTTAACACATAAATAGGTAAGGGTAATGACTTTTCATAATATTTAACAAAAGTAGCTATTGTTTTGAACTATTTTGCCCGACACTCGTAAGTTGCATAGCACTCGACAACTGGTTAATTCAACGGAAAGGCCAGAGGATAAAAGTAGGATGAAACTTACAATTCTGCTTCTTCTTTCTTCAATTGAGTCAAGTAGGTAAATATTTTGACAATCGTCTCTGCCTCCTCCCGTTCTGGATCAATCAGCGTCAACAACAGACGGCTATTTATAGGTTTCTGAAAAAACAAATATGTTACATGTAAATACAGAAGTTGAATCGACGAGAGATGTCACGTTGCTTATTCATATTTTTTGATCTTGTGATTAGGATCCGATGGCGGCGGCAGCCCCGTACCAAGGGGAAGCTCGCGGGTTCAAATCCCGCTCGGCTCTTAACTTTTACATACATACATACATACAATCACGCCTCATTCCCATGGGGGTAGGCAGAGATCACGGATTTCCACTTGCTACAATCCTGACACACCTCTTTCGCTTCGTTCACTCGCATAACATTCTTCATACATGCTCGTCGGTTTAGGGTACTCCTCACCTGGCCTTTCTCATGCGCCTAGATCTTCCCCTTCCAGCAGTTCCATTCACACTCGCCTGATGCAATTGTTTCGTTAATCTCTTTTCGTCTATTCTCTCTACATGCCCAAAACCTAAGCATACCTTTCTCTTAAATTTTGAGACATTATAAAAATATCTACCTTAAAGCTGTTGATACTCTGTTCATGTGTTGCGTTGGTGATATGCATCATCTCATTTGCTATCACATAGGTCCATGTGGTGCCGAGCTTGTGATTCCGGAAGGCGAACGTGCGCCGGAAATGGAACAGTACTTGGTTCATCGTGTCTTGCTCTTTGAAGACTCCCGTGACTACTAGGACTAGCATTTGTCTCTGGAACAATACGTTAACATTTTGACATTTCACACAGAGAGTCCTTAAAACTGCGCACTCTAGTTAGCATGGTGGTCTTGTAGTAATTGTCTTAGCAAATGGCGAAAGAAGACCCAATTAGGAGAACCAGGCCTAAAATATTTACATATTTATTTATTTTATTTAATGCTTAAAGCTCGTGCCAAAGGGCCCAACTGCTAGCAGCATTTCATACATAATACAGCATAATATTCCATTTAACCACACTCGAGTGATAATCTGACCCTGCCGATAAATTAAATCATTTACAATAGATGCAAAAGTCTGGTTTTTTATAGTTTTATTCCGACCTCGGAAGTATCGCGCGGTTTTTAACCGACTTCCAATCAAAAAGGAGGAGGTTCTCAATTCGGTTGTATTTTTTTTTTTTTTAATGTTTGTTACCGCATAACTTCGTCACTTGTGAGCCAATTTGAAAAAATATTTTTTTATCTGAAAGGTACTGCTTCCAGATTGGTCCCATTTTAATTTTATTAAAATCAGTGGTGCCATTTTTTTTTAAATATTTTTTTTAATGTTTTTAACTGGCCCGCCGGCTCTCTCCATGGCCATATCTCTATGTTCGTTGCTATTGAAGGTGACTTTAATTTTTTTGTTGGGCATGACTCTGGTATTAGCGGGGGCAAAGTTGGTATCCTTGAAGTTGATAGTCTTTTGCCAGGCCTGAATAGTGTCAGTTACGTTGGTGGTATCGGCCTTAGAGGAGACAATGAGTGCAGGCTTAAAGGCTGTGGTAGCGGGTTGCTTTGTGGGAAGCGGTCTATCAGAATCTAACCTTCTTACTAGAGTGTCCATCGTGTCCCGCAACTTAGAGACGTCTCGTGCAGTAGAGAAAAGCTCGGCAATCTCAGCCTCCTGCTTCCTTCTGGATTCCTCCAATGACTCGCGCAGCTTACCAACCTCGGATGCAATAGAGTTGTCCGATGAAACCGATGGTCTCAGCCAGTGTTTGATTGTTCGGGAGAGAGAAGGCTCCGCAGTTGTCCTGGAGCTTACAGCTATGTTTAATACACTCTTCCCTTATCTGCCCCAGAGTATCAATGATAGCATCCTTGTTGACCTTGGTGAGGCTTTTGCCTTCACGGATCTTCATGATTGCGAAGTTGGTGAGCTTTTGTACTCTGCTGGCTAAGTTGTTTGCCTCGGCCTCCTCCTGGCAGTCCTGTGAAGGGAGAGGGCTTGGCTCACTGTCATCATAACGCAAGCGGAGCGGCTGCATGGTTGATTGAGATCCGCAGCTAGATCCGGGGCTATGGAGAAGTCTTGCGGCGGGTTCCGCCTCCCCGGTGTTGCTGAGCGCGGGACTGTTGTTGGTGAGATCCGTTGTTTGTGGTCTAGACATTTGGTGGTCAGGGGGTCCATTCTCGTCCTTCCCCTCCATCATCTATGCGTTGGGAGGGGGAGTTCTGATCATTCTTCAGCTTAGAGGAGGTTGAGAAAAAAGGGGGGACAGAGTTGGAGCGCAAGTAGCAGAAAAGGCAAGCTGGCAAAATCGGCAAATGCTTGCGAAGAAAGATTATGATTACCTTGCCGAGAAGGCAAGGAGCTGCAAGCGGGGAAAGATCTTGCTGTTAACGCAACCACTTGCTTTTATTGCAACCACCGGTGGCCAATGTTGCAAGGCAGACTTGCTGTTATTGCAACCTCTTGCTGAGACGGCAAGCAAGTTGCGAAAGTGGAGAAGACACTTGCCGTTATTGCAACCACTTGCTGAGACGGCAAGCAAGTTGCGTTTTTAACTCCGTCATTTATGAAGCGATTTAGAAAATTATTTTTTTATTTGGAAGGTTATTCTTACGTCCAGATTGTCCCAAACAAATTTGATTAAAATCGGTTTAGCCGTTTGACAATTGATTGATTTGATTGATTGATTTGATTTGATTGATTGATTTGATTGATTGATTTGATTGATTGATTTGATTGATTGATTTGATTGATTGATTTGATTGATTGATTTGATTGATTTGATTGATTGTTTTGATTTGATTGATTGATTTGATTGATTGATTTGATTGATTGATTGATTTGATTGATTGATTTGATTGATTTGATTGATTGATTTGATTGATTGATTGATAGGAGATAGGTGATATAGCACTGTGTATGGTCCATAAATTAAATCGAACCACACAGCAAAATGACCAGAAGACTTCCAGCTGCTAAAGATACTTACATCATGATGCAACACATCCACCGTGAAAGTGGAAGGGTCGTGGAAAGTCGCCGGCAGTCGCTCTCCAAACACAAACTTCAGTTGTTCAATGCCGGTGTACACCCGGTTCATATTGCCAGCTGATCGCCTCTGGTTCAGAATGTTACGGGATTGGGATGCGTAGGCGGATAGCTCGATATCTTCAGATGCTGTTTATAAAGGAAAGAAAACAATGGTAGATTGGTTATACAGCGTCGTATGGATTTCTACGATGGCTAAATATTGATTGATTAAAAAAAATTTGTTGACATTTTAATTTATATTTTTAACTATTTTTACTATTGACAGTGTATCTTATACCATTAAACGAGAAAATCTTGTATAAATATAATATTTAGGATATCGGAAACTGCGCCAACGATTTTCATGAAATTATGTATACAGAGGGTTTCGGGGGCGATAAATCGATCTAGCTTGGATTCATTTTCAGAAAATGAGTCTGTTCGTTAAAAAAAATCTAAAAACATAAACTGAATATGTGACTGCCCCTGCCATCTATTGACGATTGTGAGCAACTTACTGCAATCATGTCCAGCAGATGGCGTTGTTCAGTAAGAATAAACCAGTAAAGATAATAACATGACTCATAAGATTTCTAAAAAAATACAAATTAACGAAAAAAACTCCGAGCGAAACTCGGTTACCAACTAGTTTACCTAAATTTGACCAAAACTGTTTGCTCACACTTTATTTATTTTCATTTTTCTGTCTGTCTATTATGTCTTTAATTATTGTAATTTGTGTTAAACGTTATAATTAAAGTAAAAACAATAAATACAAATACAAATAAAATGTGGCTGGACATGTGAGCAGAGGTAGACCAAAGAAAAAATGAATGAACTGTGTGAAAGATGACATAAATAAGACAGGAGTAGAATGCAGAGATGACGGCTGACAGAGAGGGAATGGAGGAGGAAGACATGTTGTGCCAACCCCTCCTAAAGTGGTATAAGGGCAAGAAGAAGAAGAATTCCAACTTAAATCGATAAAAACGATGAACATGCTCGGTGATGCAATGCAATAATTTGTTATAATAAATAAATATTATAGACAACTCAGGCAGGCCGCACACCAGGCATACACTTGTATCTCGATAATTGTGGCGCCACATTTGAAACGCGACACATTTAACTCCCCCATATATCTGTAAGTGAGCACGCACACTGAGGAAACATTTGTAGCGGGCGCACTTTGTGGCGAGACGTTGTCCGCGCTACACGAATTCAAGGTCGAACACGTTCGTTATTTGTGGCGCCACATCAAGAAATCGTCGTCGTCAGACGATGATGTCGACATTCTTAAAGCGGTGCCACGCTACAACTGTGCTTTCGATGTGCGCATATACAATACATTTGTAGCAAGCTGAATTGTAGCGCATTGATTGTGGCGACGTAAATGTTCGATGCATGTAGCATGTGGCGTTGGTGTGCGGCCTGCCTTACACAACACTATCTAGCCCCAAACTAAACTGAGCTACTATGGGAATCAGATAGCTGATATAATACTTGTATATATATTTTTTGTAAATATATAGTTAGAAAGAATACAATATAACACCTAAACAGAGAACAAATATCTGCGTTCACCACACAAATATTTGTTCTCGGTGGGGATCGAACCCACGACCTATGGCGCAGAAGGCAGAACTACTCAACTGAGCTGAGAGCCAATTGTTAGTTACATTTATTTACCGGAAAATCCTGTAGTTATAGTCAGCGTTGATTTGTCGTTATAAAATCCTATTATCGCTGGCCGGTTCGGCGTATCATAGTGAGAGAAATATATTGTTAAGAACTTTTCCACTAGCATCTTCGTCGGCCTATCCGGGGTTATTAGAAAGTTGCGAACGAATGGAAAATGTAAGCCTGTCTCGTTTATTCTTACGCCATCCTGAAAAAAAAACAAGTACCTTACATTATTCTAAGTACCTACATTAGGTACATATTTACACCTAAGAGAAAAAATGTTTGGACATCTTCTACGACATGGTAGCTAAATAAATATAAGTTTAAAAAACTAGAGAAACTGACTTCATTGCCAAACGGCTAAAGAATAACCTTCCAAATAAAAAAATAATTTTCTTAATCGTTTCATAAATGACGGAGGCATGCAGTTACAAACATAAAAAAAATATTTAAGGCAACACCGATTTTAATAAAATTAAAATGGGACCCATCTGGAAGCAGTACCTTTCAGATAAAAAGTTGGAAGTCGGTTAAAAAGAACATAATTGAAGGAAATGGGGAAAAGGTAGGCTAAGAATATTTTACGTGAGCCAGATAAAATCGCTGTCATGTCGTATAAGGAAGTCAAGGAGGTCGCATTTATATGACTCCATTGAAGAAAACTGCATCAAAACTCCGACAAGAGGTACCTAAGCTCTTAAATATAAGAACAAGGTACTCTCATATCCAGACTCACCAGTTCAGATAATCTTGGAAACTTCATAGTGATTTGTTTAACGTACGCGGCAGGTTCTATTTCGTCACACAGTGGATTGCCTTCCACCCACAGCTTCTCGATTTTGCTCGTCACGCGAAATAGGTCAGATATTGTCACGATCTGAGAAAATAACATATTTTAACAAAGAAAAACTTTATAATTACGACAAAGAACTACAAGAGCCACGGATCTACTGATAGCGTAATTAATTAATTAGGCGATTGCGTAATTAATTCGGTTTCAATCAAATGTTTGATACTATAGGTCTACCAGAATCTCATGGCAAATGGAGAAATAAAAATTTGTTAAAAATGCTGGGGAAATTGGATCAAACAATCTTGATACTATTTAATTTTTATTTATGTCTTTAAATGATTATTTTTTTCTCTCCAATAAGGAGCTACAAAATATAGATAGAGTCTGTTCAGAAAGAGAACCGTCGTGGGATTGGAGGGCGCTGCTGTGCTTAATCACCTTTTTTGTTTAGTGTGCAATACAATAGCGCGTCTGTTGCGTTTTGATTCTATCACAACTAGTGTACAATTCCTTTATTTAATTTTTATGATGCATAATGCTGACAAAAAGAAAGGGATGAGCTGCCATATAAAAATCAAAACGTTAGTTCTCAATTTGGCCACGACGACGGTTCTCTTTCTGAACAGACTCTACAAATATTAAACTTAAAATAATTATTTTAAAATTGATGTAGATTTCTAACTTACTTTGTTATTACTTAAGTTGATAGATGTAAGGTCTCCTTTTATAAAGAAATTAAGTATTTCAATTGGTGGTTGCCTGAAAAATATAAGAAATATGAGTATGTATATTCATCTTTTATTTATTATTTAAGCTGTTTTTACCTATATTTCTGGTGACATTAAAATTGTGTAATTTTTGCGTCATATCTGCAATGGTATAGACTATGTTGGATAAATAATTAATATAAATAAGTACTTATGAAAAACTTATTGGTGCATGACTGGATTTGAACCCATGATCTTAGGATCGGAAGGTGGACCGCTACCACAAGACCACCAGCAACTGTTTTTTTTATATTTTGTGCGAAACTGGGACAGGCCACTAATATTATAAATTTTTCGTAAATACATACTTACTAAGAATACTATGTTCACCACAGAAATATTTGTTCTCTGTGGGGATCGAACCCACGCCCTCCAGCGCAGAAAGCAGAGTTACTACCAACTGAGCTGTAAAGGCAGACAATATTAATAATGATAATGCATATTATATAAAATAATAGTATCTTTACGTCAGGTTGTTGTTGCTAAGATTTAGAGATTTTGTATCTCTTCCCATCCGCAGCATCAATATCTTGAAATAGCCCAGCATTGATATTTTATAGAATGCAATTTTTTTATCTGTAAATTCTGAAACAACATTTAATTTTGTGTAAATTTCATACTGAACCATTTCGACCCAAACTGATTAAGTAGTAGGCAACAAATATTGCACATTGGCTATTTTCAACTTCATCGAGCGTAGTGTGCGTCAGAAAGAGATAGCGTTCTACGAAAGCAGAATCTCCTTTAAAATCTAACAAAGCACATTCCAATGAGAATGTGCTTCTTTTGTGTACTGCAAACATCAGAAATGTGTGGGTGTGTTCAGTCCCATTATCATCATCATCATCAACCTGAAGCAGTCCATTGCTTGACATGGGCTTCCTTATACATTTTCTGAAAGAATGAATCTGAGCCCACTCCATCCACCGACTTCCCGCGATCTTAACAATGACGTCAGTCCATGGGGTGGGTGGGAGCACTGGTGGTCTAGTAGTAGCGGCCCCACCTTCCGATCCAAAGGTCGTGGGTTCAAATCCAGTTGTGTACCAATGAGTTTTTCCGTCGAAAAATGTATGTAGACTATGCCAGTACTCTCAAAACGGTGAAGGAAAACATCGTGAGGAAACCGGCGTGTCGTAGAACCTACAAAAGTTCGAGCAACACGTGTCAAGGGTCACGCAAAAAGGGCCCGCTAGCGGCCTACTTGCGGAAAAACCAGCCCACACATCAAGTGCGGATGATAAAAATTTGCCATGGGATAAATATACCTTGATCATTGCAGAAGTCGGACAGATCCAGCTCACATTTATCACTGAATCGTTTGCTGACCACACTGGATACAATATCATCAATAGTCAGTGTACTATCAAATAGATCCATCGAGGACTTGTCATTGAAAAGCACATCTATGTTGAACATGTTCTGTTGGTACGGTATCATGAAGTCATATCTCACTATCTTGTTTATAAATGACAGACTGCTCGTGTAGAATGATGTTAAACCATGTTGCGATGTTCCAGCTATCGGAATGAATTGTGAGGTGAAATATTCACTACAAGTGTTGTACAGATCTACAGTCACATAAGGCCAGCTGTGAACCTGTAAAATAATATAGTTTTCAGCGAGAGTGCATGGACTTGCCGGAAACAAATAGTGAGCATATTACATACTTTCGAAAGATTTTCAAAGCTTTGCACTCCCGAATAATTTTATTAATAATTTTATTAATAATAATTTTTTAATTACATACCATAACTTTATGGAAACAGTGGTTAGCGCCTTCATCTTCACTTGCAAGGCAATGCTCAAGAAACTCAACAAAGGAAGGGCCACAACTCGATCTGTTGAGCAGAAACTTTTTATATTTGTCCAGAGGGTTTTTCTTTGCGTTCATCATAGTTTCATTTGATTTTAAAATCAAAATGCTTTAGCTAGAATGCCCACAAACAACCAAAACTGCAAAACAATCACACCAAAACAAACTAGTGATGTAAACTATGTAAAGTGTGCTTTGCTTTGTTTGAGAAAACATCAATAACAAATCGATTAAACGAAAATCGACTAAATTTTTGAAGGTGCTGCCATGTCAAAAATTTATTTATTGATGTTCAGACACACATCACTCAGACAGACTGCGTTCAGCATCGGTCAAGCCAGCAAATCAATCAAATCATCACATCAGTCAACTCTACTTCAGTTCAGTTCAGTTTTATATTGATCGGATCGGAAACGGATTTTCTTCTTGCACGCACGCAAGTTTCATATTCCTATCCTAGTCACAGACCAATAAATTCATAGTTTAATAATAGGAAACATGAAGAAGACCGCAATTTTAACCCTGTGCAAAATTCTTATATTTGTGATTGTGCTCATGAGCGTAATTTCACATGTTGTGATTGCTGAATCTGCACCGAAAAAGTTGCAAATTGGTGTAAAGAAACGCCCCGCAGAATGTCCTATCAAGAGCAAAAAAGGCGATCTTCTTCACATGCACTATACGGTAATCAACTAACTTTGTAATTGTGTAACTGTGTTTGTGTTGGTCACATAATGTGCAGTGCAGGTTCATTTTTATTCCATCGAAAAACTGGAAGTACTAGAAGCCTAGCAAGACTCAGGTTCTCTTACTCTCAGTCTAAATAAAACTAATTATTGTTTTTCATATCCAGGGAACCCTAGATGATGGCACTGAATTTGACAGTTCAATCCCTCGAGGAAACCCACTCACATTCACTTTGGGTTCCGGCCAAGTTATCAAAGGCTGGGATCAAGGACTCTTGAACATGTGCGAGGGAGAGCAAAGGAAACTGGTCATTCCTCCAGAACTGGCGTATGGTGAAGCTGGTGCACCACCAAAGATTCCCAAATCTGCCACTCTAACATTCCATGTTGATTTAGTAAAGATTGAGAGGAAAGATGAATTGTAGTATTCTTAATTTATGCTATGTACCTTTTTTCATTGTGATCAAGCTGTCCTGCATCGCAGGCTCTGGCTGTAATAAAATTGAAACAAACAAAATGACATACTTATTTAAAATTTGGTTACCCCTACTCTAGGTCTAGGTACAGCAAGGCTATTCAAAGAACTTCTGAGATAATGTAAGAGAGTGGAGTTATATTTTTTCTACTCCTTACTAGCTTAGAGTTATCCTAAGATTCCACTGAAAATAGCATTTTAATTAGGTTTTTTATCGCACAGCATAAAGTCGTATTTATACCGCGTAGCCCAACAAGTAAGAAACCTTTTCTGCAGCAAGAGATCAAGATGTTTCCAACCCAAGTTGGTAAATGTAAATGTCTTTCTTTCTCTCTAAAGTTCCGTGTCAAACCTTGGAGGAAGAATTAAGGCAGCCACTCACAATCACTCACGTCAAGTCAAGTCGTACGTCACGTCAATCAAGTCGTTCATCCGTCATTCTTTCATTCATTGATTTGTTTATTTCTTGCTTGCTTGCTGATTTGGCCAATTTCTGAATGAAATCAATATAATATAGTCTTTTCTGATCTGACTGATGCTGAAACCTTCAGAAAACGCAGAAGGTTTGCAAAAATGGTGAAGATTATATTCCTGCATCCTGATTTGGGTATCGGTGGAGCGGAGCGCCTCGTTCTGGATGCCGCATTGGCCTTCAGGAAGAGAGGCCACGAAGTTTCATTTTACACGAATCACCACGACCCAACGCATTGCTTCGCTGAAACCAGAAATGGAACGTTTCCTGTTACGGTGATCGGCGATTGGATACCACGATCCATTTTCTGGAGATTTAAAGCGGCCTGTGCTTACGTCCGCATGGTCTATGCAGCAGTGTACATGGCTTGGTACGTTATTCCCGAAGAAGAGCCAACACTCATCTTCACTGACCTCATATCCCTTTGCATTCCATTTTTGAAGCTAGCTAGAGGACCTTTCCGTGTTGTGTTTTACTGCCATCATCCAGACAAGCTGCTGACATCAGAAGGTGGTATTCTGAAGAAGTTGTACAGATATCCATTGAACTGGTTAGAGGAGTTGACAACAGCCAGGGCTGATAAAGTCTTGGTGAATAGTAAGTACACTGCAAGGGTTTACCAAGATGCATTTCAAGGAATAAAGGACATTCCTGATATTTGCTACCCATCAATCAACACCGAGTTTTTCAAGGCGACAGTGCCAAAACCTTTGAAGGAAATAGTTCCAGTTGGCACAGATAAGTTCATTTTCCTATCCATTAACAGATACGAGAGGAAGAAGAACCTCAAGTTGGCATTGAGATCCTTGGAGCATCTGAAGCATATTGTAAGTGAAGACGATTGGAACAGAGTTCATTTGATCATGGCTGGAGGGTTTGATCCCATCAACTTGGAAAATATGGAGCATTACATGGAGCTTATTGATTTGGCAGCTGAGTTGGACATTGAAGACAAAGTCACGTTTATGAAGTCACCTAAAGATGTAGAAAAGGTTTCACTGCTATTTAACTGTAAAGCATTGTTATACACTCCATCGAACGAACATTTTGGTATAGTGCCATTAGAAGCTATGTATTATCGTAAGCCTGTCATCGCTGTGAACAGTGGAGGGCCAACTGAGACCATTGTGAATGAAGTAACAGGTTTCCTATGCGAACCAAAAAGTCAATCATTTGCTGAAGCAATGAGTAAGTTGATGACTAACCCAGACCTATGTGACAGACTTGGTGATGCTGGCTTGAAGAGATTTGAAACTAAATTCTCTTTTGATGCTTTTACAGAACAGCTGGAAGGTATTTTAAGCCGTGAGAGGCAGATTGTTTTAGAAAACCGGGCTATTGAGCAAGAGAGGAAACATAAATAACATAATGCCAACACTCCAACAATGTTTGATCTTGTTTGAGTGTAACAAAACCAAAGAAATGCATTTTGAATGTGATATGCTGGGAAATTTATGATACTAGTAGGGCCTGCTTGGAAAATCATCCAACCGCAGTATATAGAGGCTAATTTTAAGATTTTTATAATGTCCCAAAAGTTAAGAGCCGAGCGGGTTCAAATCCCGCTCGGCTCTTAACTTTTGGGACATTATAAAAATCTTTGTGATTTCCTTAAGTGTAGTAAACACTATAAAATTAATAAAAAAAAAATAATTTTAAGATATTGCTAAAATGCTATTCCATGTGCAGTTTTGCCATTTTTCAATTTGCTGCTTAATCAATTAGTGTTGTAACATTTTATGTTGTTGATTTATAGGTTTTAATGCGCCATCAGCAAGTCTTAACTTCCTGCTTATTGATAAACATAGGTATTAGAGAAAAAAAAAATAGTAGCACTCCAGGAATGCCGTCCCCGACTTTTGGCGAAGTTTGTCGATCTTTACCGAAATTATGTAGGTTACGGGTACGGTTTTTCCCCGACCTCGAAAGAAGTTTTTACTTCAAAAATATTTGTCTGATTCTGATGCCCAATGATAGTTGATAATAATGAAGGATTTTGGAGAATTGAAATGCTCACAAAGAAAGTATTGGCTGTAAATTGAGGACTGGGGTTTGTTAGATATTAGTCTAGGTAATAGTTACTGGCTGGCCATTTGGCACAGTGACATTTTGAATAACAGAAGAGATGGGGTAGTGGCCACAATAAAAAGTTGCATAGTTGTTTATGAGCCCTACCCACAAGCCTCCGATATTTAGATTATTTACCTCTAAGTTGTCTTTTATCGGAGACTCGTAGCCTTGTCATATAATAAATTGCAAGACATTTTGTAGATATGACTTATCTTCTTCAGTTTCATTTATACTGCAGCTTGGTTTTAACCATTCTAGCAGAAATTCAAATAAAAATCTATTTTTATCTGTAATACTTACTTAATATTTAAAGCATGTTTTATATTATAATAGCTTTGGTGTATCTAAAATTGCAAGAAACTTGGACTAGATAAAAAAAATATGATATAATAATTTCGATGCAAGATACTATAAAGTAGCTTATTTTTTTGTGATTTAATATATATTTATACGTGTAAATAAATGTATGTGATGCGCAAAAATATTTTCATTAACTTTTAACTAACATCAATGTGATCAAAAGGGCACAGAATTGTATTCTAAGAAATATATCCACTGCACCATGGTTCTTAGAGATCAATGAGCTGCACAACGAACTGAACACTAACACCGTCGGCGACGAATTAAAACAACTCAAAGAAAGAGACACGTAAGCGGAACGAATTGTTCAAACTGATCGAGTAAAACTGAGACTACGGGTACTGCTAAAATTCAGAATACTCTTCTTCTCGCTCTTATCCCACGCTAAGTGTGAGCTTGGAACAACAGGTTTTCTTCCACTCACCTCTATCATTCGTCATCTAAGGCCTGCGCACACCTAATTCGCTGGCGGTAGCGATCAGTGAAACGCTGTCAAATCTCAAATCTGACAGCGATATTTGACAGCGTTTCACTGATCGCTACCGCCAGCGAACTAGGTGTGCACATGCCTTTAGTGCTCACTTCTTGCTCAAGTCATCTTTGACACAGCATAGTCCGAAGACTGATCACAGATAAAATTAGTTTTTTTTAAATACTGATCCGTAAATATATAAACAAAACAATTAAATAACAAGAATATAAAACAATTTATTTATAAATATACATAAATGTAGAGAGGTACATACATAGTACAATCTTTTATCGTGTTTTACACTTGCTTACAAATTACTCTAATAAAACGGCGATATTCATTTATTTCTATGAAGTGAATCAATTGTTATACCCATTATTCTATAATAGTTTTATCCATGGTATAGACTTTTTCTACAGTCTCTTCTGGCAAGGGTTCCATTAGTTCAATCTGTAGATCGTATTGTTGATCCAGCCCAAGATAGCAATCGCTCATAATGTATACAGTGTAGATAATGCGACCTGAAATTTTATAAATAATAATCATTAAAATTTACACAAGACTACTACTAAACACTTGTGTAAACTTAACACTTAGTAAAGTGTTTAGTTTACACAAGTGTTTAGAAGTAGGGTTGGCCTTGGATTTCAAATAGGTTCAACAAGGAGAAGAGAGTTATAAGTACTTGAGACGATATAAAGTCAAAGAGGAAAAATGTATGGACATCTTCTACGACATGACAGCTACATCAAAAACATCATTGAAGGAAAGCTTGAAGGAAAACGGGGAAGAGGAAGGCCAAGAATAAGATACATGAAAATGAGCCAGATAAAAGAAAAAGTCGCTGTCATGTCGTATAAGGAAGTCAAGGAGGCCGCATTCGAAAGACTTAATTGGAGAAAACTGCATCAAAACCCCGACAAGAGCTAAGCTCTTAAATTTAAGAAGAGAAGAAGAATATAGCTCTTAATACCTGTGTAAGAAGGTGTGTGGAACGTGATTTGCGCATTGCCTCTAGGTGAGACTCGCTTCAAGGCATGGAGTTCCCCATTGTCGATGGTTCCTAGGGTTATGAACCATCCTTCGTTCTTCCCGCGCGGGAAACGCGGACAGAGCACGTTGTTTGGGTTCCCGCCGCGGCGATTTGTGTTTATATGGAGAGTGTATTCCTGTTGAAGCATAATTCATTAGTGCACGACTTGTTAGGTCACGTTTTATCGCCGTCTTAAGGTTGTTCGATTCCGATACAAACTGAATTTACACAACTATGGGCAAACAAAGTATAAATGTACACTGAAATAGCTGTAATAGAATTTTACAGTGGTCTTTATTGCCGGCCAGTTATATAAAGTTGGAGAAAACTGTAGGATAACAGAAATATTAATAAAAAACCAAAAAAGTAATTTTTTCGTCATCCTTTCTAACGGGTACTCGGCATTGAATAAGTGAATGAGCTTAAAACTTATGTCTCAAAATAGTCGTAGAAGTCTGTTAGTTTTTTTTCTGAAGCCCCGACTGCCACGACCAACGGCTTACACTCCAACTTTATATAATTGGCCGGTAATAAGGACCACTGTAAAAGCCTATTACAGCTATTTCAGTGTACATTAATACTTTATTCGCCCATAGTTGTGTAAATTAAGTTTGTATGGAAATCGTACCCCCTTAAACTCCGTTTTTAACTTCAATATGTCTTTATTCAGTTGTATTAGAAGTATCACTTTGAAACGTCTTGAAGTTAGATGAGTCTAGATGCCAGTTCCACACGACCAAGCCACTTAGATCAAGTTTAATGTTTTCCATCGCGCCATTTAGACTCATACAAAAGGATCATACTCGATCATTTATCTGGTTTAAGTGTTGCTTAGTTTGGGGCTATATGACACTATCATAAGAAGTCTGAATATTTCAGGTTCATAAATATATTTCGGAACATGAATTGTAGGACGCCCCCCGTCTGATAGACCGACGATAATGTAAAAATTGGGGTAAGTAAATAGAATAGGCATGACGACTAATTTTCAAAATCTCTTCTATCTATCTCTCCCTTCTTTCATATTCAGAAGTATCTATTATGTCTAAAATATATCATATTTCTGAAGAAAATTAAGGTTTTTGTGCAATAAAAGTACATTTAAATTTAAATTTTCAAATTCACGCCATAACGCTCGCTGGTGTCATGGCGTCTGTTATTACGTCACGGCACTATTAATCAACAGTAAACATTGGTGCTTTTGTACTAAATCGGAATGACGATTATAGCTTGGAGGAATTAGAAATGGAGATGTCAAAACAGGGCTTTCCCCTCTGCCGGTCATCTACCGATCTCGATCATATCCTTTTAATAAAACTGTTTCACTCGTAACCGCAGCCATTGTGTGTCGCATGGGCAACAATCATTGAGGAAAAAATATTGGCGTTAGTTGTCTATGGCTCAACTATAGATTTTGACAGTTCTTTTTGTTTTGTCTTCTTCTTTCCTTTACATTAGAAAGAGATAGGTATAGCAACCAACTTTTCCTACCTATCTACCTACACCACCGACGCCATTACAGTTTTGTTTTGATTGAGAAAAGTTTTGCGTTGATTCGATTCCGTAACTTTTCTCTCATAATTTAACTGTGACCGTGTTTGTATCAGAAAACTGCAATTATGTTTAATAAGTGCTGTGTTGTGGGATGTAACAGTAGACGCCAGGACGTGCCTCTACATAGATTCCCAAAAACTGAGATAGGACTCCTTAGGTGGTTAGAGTGCATTGGATGTGAAAGTTTACGCAGTTTAGGCAATATTCAACTTCGTAAGCAGTACGTCTGCCGAAACCACTTTGAAAGAAGGTTTCACACATCGGCACGCTTGAGATCTCGTCTTCGAGTGGATGCCGTCCCAACATTGTTTACTGAGAGTGAGATTGCAAGTGGAACTCCTCAAACAGCCCAAACTCACACCGGTAAGCCGTGGTTATCTTACATAAATAAGAAAGAAAGAAAGAATACTTTGTCCCACATATACAAAATAGTGGAAAGATAGGTAAATACATAAGATAACTAAAAAGAATAGAAAGTAATAGATGTATATCTATTACTAACAAAATTTATTACGTAGGCTGCATTTGCATAGACAGGTAGTTGCACTGGTATGGTACCCATCCAAGCTGTGTTGTGTGGGGCAAAAAGGTCCTATTTGTTATGTGCATCAGCTGGTTTTAAGATGAACCTGGGTTTACCTATCTCCAGATTTATGAACTTTTTCTAACCTATCACCTACCTAACCTACTACAATTTTATATTTCAGGTGAGGTGAGAAACTCTGACCATATCTATGGACTGAAACGGAAGCTAGAAGATCATACCTATTGTAAAACTGATGAGAAACGCTCACGGACTAATGATGGTAAGTTGCAGGAACTGGCCGGATAGACCTTTTACCTAGGTGTACTGTAGGCCTAAGATGACCGTCTCGTCTCGTGGCGGTCATCTTAGGCCTACTGGTTTGAAAAAAGTAGTGACATATAATAAAGATTATTTAACTATTTAATAGGAAAGCTTAATTAACTGCAAGGCTAGAAAAAGTTTGCGCATGTACCCGAAATATTATATTGCATTTCCTAAGACAATTTTTGAGCAGTTGACTTTCATAACATAAAATGATGTTAAATATTTTTCTTCTCAGGTAATGATGATACATCTCCCCTCCCTCGGCAAAATTTGCAACCAACTGTAGAACGTCCAGGTAAAATAAAATCAAGATTTTTAATAATATTATCAGTTAAAAGTTAAGAAATCAGGCAGTGTGTTTTTTAATATTTTGGACATTCTACAAAATACATCTCATCTAACAATCTCATTGGATAATAGGTATTACAGTGACAATATTATGTACCTACATTACATGCAATATGTAGTAATTCTTTCTATACTTTGTTTCCAGAAATTAATGTCATACCATTATCTGCTAGCTCTGCCAAAGATCAAACTGAAAACTCGTTGATAAACGGTAAGGATTTTTTTAATTTCTTCATCTGTAGCTACTTAGTTTTTAATGAAGAATTTAAGATTAGCAGTATTGCACATTCTACCTATGTTTTATTAGTTTTTACATCCGTAATTTTACTATTTATTATAGCGTTTATGTCATCATAATTTGACTATTTATAACATAATAATTATTTGACAGATGGTACTCCTCGAAGATTTTCAAGAAGGAAGCGAGTAATTAATAAATTAAAAGCCTTGACCCCAAATTGTACTAAACTATACAGACTGTATAATAAGTCAAGAAAACAATTGGATTTTAGTCATAGAGCTAGAAGGGCTTGCAAATTTACCAAAGAAAGCAGTTTTGATAAATTAACAGAAAAAATGAATCCATTAGCTAAGAAATTTATGTGGATGCAAGTAAGACAGTGCACTAAAAGCACTAAAGGAAGGAGATTTTCAAATGAAGAAAAATTAATTGCACTTGCTATAATGAAACAAAGTCCAAAATGCTACAGATTTCTTGCAAAACTGTTTATATTACCTTCAAAAAACACGCTGAATAAAATGATCAGCAAACTGAACATTGGAGCGGGCATTAATACTCAAATCTTTGAAGCCTTGAAAAAAGAGGTAAGTGGTTAGGATAATGGTGTTTAACCCTGATGCAAAACAACATCATCGTTGTTGTTGTTTTTTACAACTCCCTGAATAAATGGTCTATGTAGGTACAGGTTCTAGACAAGGGTTTTTAATTTTTTGTACAATTAACTTGTTTTTTAATTTATCTAACTGAAATTTCAAAATATTTATAATTTTTGCAGGTCAGTAATTGGAAAGAAAACAAAAAATACTGTTCCATCCTCTTTGATGAAGTGTCCCTTGAGGCAGGGTTAACTTACAATAAACATAAAGATATGATTGATGGTTTTGTAGACCTCACTGAAAAAAATAATGATTTTGCCGACCACGCCCTTGTTTTTATGATAAGGGGGGCTGTAGAGAAGTGGCAGCAACCAATTGCCTTTTATTTCTGTAAGGGTGCAACAGCAGGAGTACAGCTGAAAGCTATCCTGAAAAATGTAATTACTGCAGTAAGCAATGCTGGACTGTTGCCAATAGCTCTGGTCTCAGATCAAGGCACAGCCTTTCAGTCTGCTCTAAAGTCCCTCCAGGAAGATACAAGGATGAACAATTTACGTGACGGAGCAGAAACAGGTAAATACTTTGTAGGTTATGTACCTACTATAAAAAAGAACATGGCCAGGCTGATATTGAAAATGTGCTCCTTTCAACTGAAATTCTTTTTATGCTCATTCAAAAACTATAAAATGCTTACCAATATTGCTAGACCCTAAAAAATCTAATTTATTTTGTATTTGGTTTTCAGATGGTACTATTGAAGTTAATGGCCAAACTATGAGTGTGATATTTGACCCACCACACCTTATCAAAGGGTTAAGAAATAACTTTTTAACCAAAAATATTATATATGATAATAAAATTTCGAAGTGGAATGACATAGTGGAAGTGTACAAGACGGACTGTGGACATGCACAAATGAGATTATTGCATAAGTTAAACGATGAGCACGTGATTCCAGAAAAAATTAAGAAGATGAAGGTGTGTGTCTCCTATATTATGGAGTTTTCCAAAGATACATTTTCTATGCAGAGACACTTAGTAAATGCTTGTTTTTGTTCCTTAGAGATTCACTTTCATCAATATATCGAGAGCACTGGTGGTCTAGTGGTAGTGGCCTCGCCTTCCGATCCTAAGGTCGTGGGTTCAAATCCAGTTGTGTACCAATGAGTTTTTCTCCCCAAAAATTCAAGTACACTATGCCAGTGCTCTCAAACGGTGAAGGAAAACATCGTGAGGAAACCGGCATATCGTAGAACCTAAAAAGTTCGAAAATATGTGTCAAGTGCACGAAAGGAGCCTCTTTGAGGCGCACTTAAAATCCTTTCACCACACTTGGTTCGAAAGAATCAGTGACACGATAAGAAGAAGAAGATCAATATATTTATTTATGTCTACTAATTCTTGATAGATTATACAATGTGAACTGTAGGCACACCACATTGATTGTTTAAATCTACTTATGGTTCATTTACTTAAATTTGGTTTCAGGTTAAGAATTGTGCTCGGGTGTTTAGCAAAACAATGGCTGCTACCTTATCATACTCTGCTCAATTCGGTAAGTAATTTGTAATATTACAATTTGCATGTGAATATTCCCTAAAATATAATATGCCCCAGCTGGACAGCACAGAGTAAAACATTAAGTTTTAAAATAATGGATAAATATAAAACAAATTTATTTTCCTGTGAAATAAGTACATGTATGTATGTAGTTTATGTAGTACTTGCGTAAGTGCTTTACTTGTATATGTTAATTTATGTTTTTGTTTCAGCTCAATATCGTGATGGCTCTACTGTAAGCCCTACATTAAAAAATACTTCTGAAATCGTTTCATTGTTTGACGATTTGTTCGATTCCGTTAATGGAGCAAGCATATACTACAAAAATAAAGGAAAACCACTGCGTCAAGCAGTAACAGAGTCATCTCCACACCACGCATTTTGGGATGCTGCCATTTTAAAATTAAATAAAATTAGGTTTAGAGATAGCAATAGCAGAGAAACAACTGTACCTTCCTTAAAAAATTGGATAGCAACGCTAAAAAGCTATAAAAGAGTGTGGCAATTTTTCAAAACAAAAAATATTAAAATTATGCGCCCGCGTTTTTTTAACTCGGACCCCGTAGAAAACTTTTTTGGGCAAGTGCGGGCGTATAATTTTAGAAATAACGATCCCGATTGTCACACTTTTTTATGCACGTTTAGATCGCTGCTTATAACAAGATTCATCAAATTTCACTCTGATGGTTATAACTGTGAAGAGGATTCAGGAGAACAATTGCTAAAACTGCAAAACTTGTTTGCCACAAGCACAACTATAGATGAACTGAACATGCAGTTGAGTTCACCTGAATCCTCTAACTATCAGAGATTTAGGCCAGAAATAATTCAAAGCTCCGCAAGTCAGGAGAGACTTAGAGTCCATTCAAGTGCATACACAACAGGGTGGGTCATGCGGAAAATATTAAGTAAAATTAAATGTAGCATTTGCGAAGAGCATTTAACATCGCCAGAAATTAAGTCGATACATAGTTGGATATCATTTAGAGAATTTAAATCAATAAAAGAAAAAAAATTGACCTACCCTTCGGAGTATGCCGTGAGACTTTTTAGAGATATCACTGAGGAAGCAAATATCATCCTAGAAACACATCCTCAGCAAAAAGACTTGCTAAAAAACATCAAAAGTGATATCAAGTCAAAGAGGTCTATGTTTTATTTCCTGACTTGCGAGAGTCATAAAGATTTGGTAACTGAATGCTTTCTGGAGTACACTTTAAGATTGGTAATATTTAATTGGTGCAGCATTATTAATAAAATTTTAAAAGGTACAGATGTTTCTCGATTGTCCAATAATATCACAGATTTGCCTGCAATGCAACTAAAGGCATACAAAAAATATAAAACAAAACTAAAGAATAAGAGAATCAATAAATAAATGATTTCTTTGATTCTAGATCTTTTATTATAAATAGCTAAAATAAAAACCCATATAATTTCCTAATAGGGAATGGTAGAGAAGAAGCCAAAAGCGAGCCTGCTTGCATTTTGGCAAAAACACCTGTATCCATCCTCGAGAATAATAGTGCTTAGTGTGATAATCTGTAGTAAACAACCAAATTCATTCATTATCTTTAGTTGCATCGTTCAATTTCTACGGCGAGTATATTTGTTCGCGAGATGTTCGTCTGATGCTAATCCTAGTAGTCTGTGGTGTGTCGTTTCATGTCGCGAAGTGGAGCTCCGTGAAAATGGTGAATTGCATGGTAGTTTCTTGTAAAAGACGATCAGAGACATCAAACTTCCGGGAACATGGTATTTCCTACCACAAGTGAGTATTATTTTGTCAATTGTGTTTGTAATTTTGTAGAATTTTAGTTCAAAAGAAATACCGGTTGCGACAGATTAGCGACAGTATTACGACAAAGATTACACCTTGGTAGAAGGCATAGTGTTGGGAAAAGTTGAATGAAATTGATGAATGAATGAATGATAAAATAAACGTTAAATTATTATCACATAATGTGTTGTCCAATTACATATTTAGTGCTTTTTAACCCCCGACGTAAAAACGACGGGATGTTATGAGTTTGCGGTGTCTGTCTGTCTCATCGTAGTTCCCGAACGAATCAACCGATTTTAATTTAGTTTTTTGTTTGTTTGAAAGGTGAATAGTCGGGAGTGTTCTTAGATATTTTTGATGAAAATCGGTCCAAGATGGCTGCCGCCACGAAATATCGGATTAAATTTATTCACAAATCCCACAATATGGGTATCCTAGGTACCAGTCATCAAACCCTCTACTCATCAATAAATAAAATAGGACATGACATCATACTCAAAAATAAAGTCGTGGGCGTAGTGAAAACATTTTTTTGCCTATTTTATATTTCTTTTACGTCCTGTGCAGGTTTCCAAAAAACCCTGTTGCTTGAAGAGTGGACAACATTTTTTGGCCAAAAAACAACTTGGCATGCAACAAGAACGAGTGTGATTTGCTCGGAACATTTTGCAGAAAGTTCTCAAACTCGGGCAAACAAACATCTGCGTTCACCACACAAATATTTGTTCTCGGTGGGAATCGAACCAACGCCTCCAGCGCAGAAGGCAGAACTACAAACTTCGCTGTGATGTGAAGGCTGACGATGTAATGTGATTTCACTTTATACATTTTTTTCAATTATTCAGTAAAAGACTTAACTTATGTGTACTATGCTATAACATGTTAAGAACTATTGATTCAAACTTATAACCATTAATAAAACATAACAACTAAATTCAGCTCTTTTATTTTCTGACTGTTACAAAATGTGAAACCTGTTGTGCATAACTTATTTAAATTACCTGTACCTAAAAACCCATTTCATTCATTATTTTATTCATCGTTCAATTTACCGGTCTTACTGAATGCCCATCACTAGAGATTATCCTAATGTGAGTCTTGACATTGCATAACTACGTTATATTTTTTATCTGTGTGCAAATTTTAAGATCGTGTGCGGGATTGTCAATGTGTGTGTTTACATGAATAGGATTTTGCTATGCGCGTGTGCCATGCGTGTTTACCTCGTCCCCCGTCAATTTTGGCAGAAAATATTGTTCGTGGATTTAAACGTTGACGCCTCCATTTCTAATTCCTCCAAGCGGTTATAGCCGTGACGTAACACGCTCTGACCGGCGTTTAAACGCCGTGCTGCAGCTGCGCAGTTGCGGTGCCGGTATAATGTGCTATAAACATTATACCGGCACCGCAACTGCGCAGCTGCAGCACGGCGTCGCCTCGAATTTAGACTACGGCTAGCAGCCAGCGCGCTAACTACGCGTTGTGCGCAAGGTGCAAGCTCGCAGTCCGCGCGCCGGCCGCGACGTGTAAGCTCACAGTCCGCGCGGTGGCCGCGAGGTGCAAGCTTGCTGTCACCGCGAACTCAATATTATTATATGGCATTTATGATTGAACAGTCGCCTCGCTTTCGCTGCCGACTCGGAGTCGGCGCGTAATAAGCATGCCGTCGGCGCGCTGTGCGCACAAGGTCCGCTCGCTTGCAGCACGCGGGCTGCGAGTCGAGTTGTGTGGTAGCGGCAAGCGCGCTGACTACCCGCCGTTGGCTTTTTCATATTGACATTATGAAATATATTATACTACACACGATTTAATGCTCTAAATTGAATGACAAGTTAATTGCTGGTTTGGAGCGGTGCTGTTGCGGTGCCGGTATAATGTGCTATAACCTTAAGCCATCATGGCGGATTGTTGTATTTTGTAGATTTATTTTAACAAATAAATTATTAATCTCGACATTAATAAGAGAATAAATACATTTTTCAAAATCTTTGAATCCTTTTTCATTAGATCAGATAAATATTTTGGCGATACTTGATTACTGTCTTCATGCCTATTGTGACAATCCACACAACACTATCTAGCCCTAGTGAACTTCTTCAGGTTTACCTGTTCAGCATGCAATGGCATCCATTGATCTCGCTTTTGTGGCTGTGAAACTTTCTTGTCTTGCTCGTGGTCGCAGTCAAACCATAGCCCGCGTATTTGCAGCTTTATGTCCAACGTCGGTAGGTCCATTACTGCCTGCAATAGATTATCAACTGTTTTAGAGGCTGTCACAAACTTTTATTTACACAATTTGCTGATGGAACTAGCATATGGCCAAGTAACCATCGCTTACAACAAAGCATTGCTTCGTAGGTCACCCAAAGTAAGAACGTGCCCTACTGAAAAACGCATTGGTATACGGTTGGATCAATCGTACCAACCGTACCGTGCGTGTTGGACCTTAGGACCACCAGTGCAGAGTGCTTTAATGGTAGTAAGCTCGCCTTCCGATCCTAAGGCTGAGATTCATAGACCGCACTTTGCTTTACAGCAAAGTAGTCTTCGCAAAGTAAGCTTTGTTTATCGAAGTTTCCTATCAATATTTTGAATAAAGAAGAGCTTGCTTGACAGAACTATGAAATATAATTTTGGTTGAAAGTTGAACTTTCCATCAAAGTAAAGTCAAAGTTCGGTCTATGAATCTCGGCCTAAGATCGCGGCTTTGAATCCAGTCGTGTACACATGGATTTTTCTGTTCGAAAAATATTAAGTACATACACAATGCTAGTACTCTCAAACGGCGAAGGGAAACATCGTGAGGAAACCCGCGGCCTAGTCAGCTCCGCACGTATTAACCATGTCTTTTCTGTGGATTAGGCCGACTGAGCTGTCAGGATGGTAATGGTGCTGGGCAAGCCTATTCCATCTAAAATACTGTCCCGGGAACTATAGCGTCCTGTAAGTAAATCTTCTTCTTCTTATCGTGTCACTGATTCTTTTGAACCAAGTGTGGTGAAAGGATTATAAGTGCGCCTGAAAAAGGCTCCTTTCGTAAGTAAATTAAGTAAATACACTTTTGATTTGATTTGAGTAAAGGCATGAGTAAACACCAGTTGCCCCTGACGCTATATAAATCATGTAAAATAGAAGGCCAAAGGCCTGTTTACTAATTTTAAACCTAGGATCGGATGGCGGGGCAGCTACCCTAGGCCCTAGGCTTAAGTAACTTACCCTATGTATCTGTTCAATCTGTCCTTCCTCAAACTCCCTCCTCATAAACTTCGCCATAGTCTCATAGCCTCTACACGCCACTTTGACTCCATTAAGCAGGCCGCATGGCTTTCTTGTCTCCTTCTCCATTTGAGAGAATATATAAAGGTGGTGAGACTCGATGTGGGGTAGAGTGGTCAAGGGTGAGTCGGCCGGCCAGCGTGCCTGGATTATGGCCTGCATCAGGGTTTGGCAGGACAGGCACACAGAGAGCCAACCGTTTTCAGCTGATGTGTCTATCATTGCCTGTGGAGTGAAAATGTTTTAAATAGAAAGATAGATAGACAACACTTTATCGTACACCAGAAGAATAGGACATTACGCATAGCAAAAATACTAAAACTATAGCGAAATACAATTGGCGGTCTTATCGCTATTAGCGGTCCAGACAAACTTTGGATGGACAGGATTTGATTGAATAACGAGAAGGCGGTGCCAAAAGGGCTTCTAAACTACATGTTATTATGAGAAATAAGACAACTTATTTAAACTCATAATACGAAGACCTGCCTGGGCAAGCGTACTAACCAGACGTGTTATCAAATTTACTTTAAAAATTCAAAGTTGTATCAAACCCAATCTCATACATCATATCAATAGCGTAAGTGCTAAATTCAATTGAACTCAATCTTGTGAATTACGACATTGCGATCGTAAGCGGTGCTAAAGGAGCCCTCTTCACCCCCTCGGGTAACAAGAACTGCCTGTAATTTTCGTCTCGCTCTTCACCCGCCGAGCCACTTCTGTAACCAGTGCGTGAGTAACAATAACACAGATAATCATGAGTCGTCGTAACTCACCTGCTAGAAGCGACTCACCAAAAATAGGTCCGAGAACTTACTCAGAATATTCTGACCAGGTCGCTTACCGTAATAAGAGGAAGACGCCACATGACGATGAAAATATTTTGAGCATCAAGGATGAAGTCAGCGAAATAAAAAACCAAATGTCGCAAATGATGGCCCTATTAGCGACTTTTGGCAGTAACCAAAGAGAATTAATGGAAAAAATATCCTCAGATGTGATTTTTATGAAAGAACAAATTAACGACATAAAATCTATCACAAACAATATAATTACTGAACAAAACGATGTGAAAAAGAAGGTTAAAGAACTGGAATCAGAAATAAAAACACTGAAAATGACGCCGGCGGTGGCTTCGACATCTTCACAGACCCAGGCTACAGAAGCTATAGTAGGAGAAATAAATGAAAGAGAAAGAAGAAGCAAAAACTGGCCTCTAGCTCAGTTGGTAGTAGCTCTGCCTTCTGCGCCGTAGGTCGTGGGTTCGATCCCCACCGGGAACAAATATTTGTGTGGTGAACATAAATGTTTGTTCTCTGTCTGGGTGTTATATTGTATTCTAAGTATGTATTTACAAAAAAAAAAAAAAAAAAAAAGTATTCAAGTATTATATCAGCTATCCGGTTCCCATATTACAAGCTCTGCTTAGTTTGAGGCTGAGTAGTGTTGTGTGAATTGTCCACAATATTTATTTATAAAAAAAAAAAAAAAAAAAAAAAAAAAACATTATTGTAGCAGGCATACCCGAACCAGCATCAACTCAGGATGAAGAAAAAAATGAAATCGACAAAAAAGTAGTCATGAATGTACTACAAAAAATCTACACAAATATCCCTGAACCAGAATGGTTCATGCGCATGGGGAAATTTAACCCTACCAAAAACCGTTGTATCAAAATTACTTTCAAATCACAGGAGACATGCAAAAACATATTACAAAACAGAAACAAGGTTGTTGGTGATGACATTAAAATATACTCCGATCAAACACCACAGCAGCGAGAGTTCCTCAGAAAACTAGCGGAAGAGCTCAAATATAGATCTGATCATGGTGAGCTGAACTTAGCCATCAAATACGTTAAGGGCACGCCAAAAATTATAAACTCGCAGCCAGAAACCTGAGTGATGTCCTAACAATAGTCATATAATCATATTAACATAAAAAAATACTAAGATCCCATGTTACAAAAAAAAAAAAAAAAAATGTTTAAATTCTAATTAATATCTACAAACCAATTTCAAAAACTAGAAAAACGAAAACACTATCTTAAACGAATAAAACTATAATTTACACTCTTGTCACATCCAGTCTCGCTTAATCTACGTAACTTGCATGTTGACAGCATTATCTTTGTTCTCCTACCTTCAACGAGCATTGAGCAGGGTATGCAAGTACATTTTTGTAGGTACCTAGAAAAAATGTAACTTACGCATTGAAATTATTTACGTGTTTTGTTATTTTTAATATTAGGAATGTATGTATACGCTACCCATAAATTTGTTAGTTTTAAACTATGTACTCAGTAAGTGAATTTTGTAAATTCTTATGAGTAATAAAGATTCTTAAACCAAACCAAACCAAAATACTGTAGACATTCCACATAACCCTATCTAGTCCCAAAGTAAGCAGAGCGAGTACTATGGGAACCAGATAGTTGATATAATACCCACATTTTTTTTTGTAAATACGTACTAAGAATACAACATAACACCCAGACAGAGAACAAACATCTGTGTTCCCCACACAAATATTTGTTCTCCGTGGGGATCGAACCCACGGCCTACGGTGTAGAAGGCAGAGCTACTACCAACTGAGCTGAGAGGCCAGTCTAACTCTTTTACTACTTATAATAAACTCACCTGTAGTATCCTAATGGTTTGATCAAGCACCGACTTGGTATCAGTCAAGTAGTCGGTATTTGGCAAGGGTAAGCGTGACATGTGCGCTTGGAGTAACAGGAACGCTTTGACGTTTGAAGAGTCCAGTGATAAGGAGTCTACTGGTAATCGACACAGCTGAGATAGTTCCCTGGAAATAAAAATAAACATGGAAGTTAGTAAGTTTGTTGGGGGAGAGCTATTTAAATAAAAATAAACATAGAAGTTAGTAACTTTGTTGGGGGAGAGCTATTTAAATAAAAATAATCATAAAAATTGGTAACTTTGTTGGCGTAGGGCTATTTAAATAAAAATAAACATAGAATTTATAACTCTGTTAGGTTAAAGCTATTGAAATAAAAATAGAAGTTAGTAACTTTGTTGGTGTAGGGTTATTTTATTTGGCGTCGCATCTTGTTTTGCATTTGCCATATACATTTTTTTTTAATTTAAAACAAAAAATTAGGGAAAACAGTATTTAATAAAGTACGCGGATCTTCGGTCTGGGACAGGATCAGTAGGGTTAACAATAAAAAATTAACAATAAACAAGGAAAGGAAAAATATTATACAAATAAAGGGTTAAATGTACAACACAATTACATTATAATATATGTACAAGGATACACGGAAGAATGGAGAACAATGATAAATTGTAGGAAGAGAAATTCAACAGGAAACGAGATCTTCAATAAGTTTTCTATGGTTATTTTGAGGACAAGCTAAGAGTAGAGCTATCACCTACAAAGTTACTAACTTATAGGTTTATATTTATTTGATCAAATAAAATAAACATAAAAGTTAGTAACTTTGTTGATCAAATAAAAATAAACCTAAAAGTTAGTAACTTTGTTGGTGAACAGCTATTCAAATACGACATAAGATTCATAATCCCTTATCTTACCCATTAAGAACGTCCTCGTTATGCCTCACAGGCAACGTAGCATACTCCTCGCTGTCGGACAAAACTCGCAACAACTCGTCCACCGTCATATTGCTTTGTAGATGTACGCTAAAGTGCGCCATTGTCTTGTGCGACAGATAGTAGTATGAAGCTATCCGGCCCATCCATGTTGTGTGGATTGTACGTTCGTCCTGAAAATATTTTATTTATTATTATATAAAAAACTAGCAACCCGTCCCGGCTTCGCACGGGATAGACAATATTGTTGTACATTATTTTGATCTATCGCTAATAGTTTCAGCAGCGCATTCGACGAAAGACATTTTAAGACTCATTTTTCTACACCTTCGGTTACATTGTTCAAATTTTACCAAGGATCCCTAATTTTTTTCAAAATGAAATGTAGCCTATGTCAAATTGGAAGAATGTAGCATTCTATTGGTGAAAAAATTTTTCATTAAATCGGCCCAGTACTTTTTGAGCCTATTCATTACAAACATACAAAAATAGGTACAAATCTTTCCTCTTTATAATATTAGCATAGATTAAAATTTGCATGCCAAAATTTGAAGACCGAAGACCGGGCTCAGTAACGCATCTTGGGAGAGACCTACGTCCAGTAGAGGCCTGATATACGTTGATGATGATGATAATTTAATGAAATATGTGAAACTGACTACTTTGCGAACTCCTAACCATATTTCAAGCAAATAACCATTTCAAAATTACTGAATAAATCATAATTACGACCAATCTGAAAGAATTACTATTCAGATAAAATGATATTTTTCAAATCGGCTCACAAATGACGAAATTATGTGATAGCAACAGGAACCATATAATAATAAGTTTAAATAAAACTGTAATAATCAATTGAAAAATTTATATTATTGTACAAAAAAGCGTGGGGTGCTTTTTATAATAACTTCAGATATAATAAACTATTGATAAAATATTTACAACAATCAAAATCAAGCCCCCCCACGCTTTTTGTACAATAATATAAATTTTTCAATTGATTATTACAGTTTTATTTTTAACTTTTTAGTTCAATTAGTTATAAAAGCGTTTTTTTTTAGTTTTTTAAAGTATAATTTTTTTTTTACATTTTAGTTTTTTTTTTTTTTTTAATATTATTGCATTGTCATCGACTTTTGACAGATGTGCAAAGTTTGAATCAAATCTGATCGTTCAAAGTAGGACAAAATCGAGCTCAAAGAGGACGGTTACATACATACAGATGAAGCTAATAAAAGCGTTATAAAAATTAGAGAAACCGACTTCATTGCCAAACGGCTAAACCGATTTTAATGAAATTAGTTTGGGACTATCTGGACGTAAGAATAACCTTCCAAATAAAAAAAAAATTTCTAAATCGGTTTATAAATGACGGAGGCATGCAGTTACAAACATTAAAAAAATATTTAAAAAAAAACGGCAACACCGATTTTAATAAAATTAAAATGGGACCAATCTGGAAGAAGAATACCTTTAAGATAAAAAAATATTTTTTCAAATCGGCTCACAAATGACGAAGTTATGTATATTAAAATCATGCAAGGATGTTCAAGGTAGTCAGAGCCACGTCCCGTCAACTCACCTCTTCAATCTCAATACAATTAGCGTTGACTAACTCGTCCAGAGATGTTTGCACCAGATTCGACAAGTAATAGTTAACGTCTTGTGCCTCGATGCTTTCCAGATTGTAGTAAGTGGGGTTCTTGAGCAGTCGCCTGAAGAAGTATGTCCATGTCATGTAGTCTAGAATGTCTTGTTTTGTTTGGACTGTGCCTGGAATAAAAAAAAAAACAGAAGTGATAACTTGAACGTTTACCACCGGCAAAGGCAAATTTATCATGCGCACTTGATGTGCGGGCAGGTTTTTCTGCAAGTAGGCCGCTGGCGGGCCCTTTTTGCGTGACCCTTGACACCTGTTGCTCGAACTTTTTTAGGTTCTACGACACGCCGTTTTCCTCACGATGTTTTCCTTACCGTTTTGAGAGTACTGGCATAGTGCACATAAATTTTACGACAAAAAAACTCATTGGTTTTGGACTGGATTTGAACCGACGACCTTCCGATCGGAAGGCGGGACCGCTACCACTAGACCACCAGTGCTCTCCAACATTTACCCCCCTCCGAATTTTAAGAATAAGAATTGTTTATTGTAAACAGTATAAAGAGATCTAACGTACATAAGTCAATTCTGTTCCAACAGTCTACCCATTTCGGGCGTACAATATTGGTATTTTCAATTAATTAAAATAATCTAAATTAGCAACAACAGTTATTACAAGAGGTTACAAAAAGTATAGATACTTATCTTATAGTAGATTAATTTAATACCTTAGTGACAAGAATGGCATTTACCTAAAAAAGAGGTACTTTGATACCTATGTTTTTTTACTTCTAGCTACTAACTATAACTATTATTAGCGATAAGGCCGTCTATTGTTTTACTGTGCCATTTATTTTCTACTTTATTTGTCAATTGAAACTTTTGACATAATGTTAGTATTTTTTTTCTTATCATGTTGCTAGTTCTCTCAAACCAGTGTGATGAAAGGATTGAGTAATTACCAGCGACAACTTCCGCGTTCAAATGGTCAGGTAGCACGCCCAGCAGACTGGATTCGACCGGGAAGGGTTCGTAGAGAAACTTCTTGTAGAAATTCTTCTTTTGGTCGTGAACCAGAACCACGGCGACGCCTTCATTGTCGTACTGAAAACAAAACCAAAATCTTGACCTTAGTGTCAGTTGTACCATTGATGGTACAAGTGACACGACTTTGTATCTCAAGTACCATTAGAGAAAAGTAAAGATATTCCACGTAAGTAATTGTCGTACTGAAAACAAAACTAAATTTAAAATCTTGACCTTAGTGTCAGTTGTACCATTGATGGTACAAGTGACACAACTTTGTATCTCAAGTACCATTAAGGAAAAGTAAAGATATTCCACGTAATTAAAATAAATAAAAGTTTCATTGGAATGCATAAATAAAGCCCACCTTACTTGAATTACTGTGTAGCATTTTTGTTTTTTTGCTTCCAAACAAAACCCCCAATCTGAATTACAACTTATCAATTTAATTAGTTTACCTCTACACATTATCATAATTTATTTGCTAGTATGAAACCTCCGTTTTTTAAATAAATAAAAATATATATAAACTTTTTATATACATGGGGTCTGCCCTACTCCTATGGGTAAAAGGCGTGATTTTATGCCAGTCTCCTGTTCTGTGCGTCTCTTATCCGTCCAGTAGGCCTAACACAAGCTCTGACTCAAAACCATAGCCAGAGATAGAGCCAGACAGAGCTTGTGGTAAGCCTGCTGTTCTGTGTGTTCCATGCGACTTTTATTTATTTCAGCGAAACTTATTGCTACAAAAAGAAACAAATTCTGCTACGCAAAATCGAACTTATTACACTAAAAATAGAGTTGATAATCCCTTACCTGCGGTCGTCCAGCTCTGCCCATCATCTGTAGCACATCTGTTATGGGCATATCGACGTATCGCTTCTGCTTTCCGTCGAAGTATTCCGTTCCTTTGACGACTACCAGATGAGCGGGGAAGTTAACCCCCCAAGCTAATGTTGCTGTGCAGATTAGAACCTTAGGATGGACAAGATAAGTGTGAAATTTCATTATTACGATCTCGTAATGTAAACGCGCTTACCTACTGTCATCATCATCAGCCTGAAGAAGTCCACTGTCGGGCATAGGCCTCCCCTACACATTTACAGGAAGAACGATTCTGAGCCTTTCCATTCACCGACTTCCCGCGATCTAAACAATGTTATCGATCCATCTGGCGGATGGGCGCCCTACGTTTCATCTTACGGTTCGTGGTTGCCATTCGAGAACCTTTATTCCTCAGCGGTTGTCGGTTCGTCGAGCTATTATGACCTGCCTATTGCTATTTCAACCAATTCTACAAGAAGTACTATTAAATCAGTTACATGTTCCCCTAGTACCAGCTCTGCTTAGTTTGGGACTAGATAGTGTTGTGTGGATATTCCAATAAAATATTTACAAAACAAAAGATCTCATAGAAGTGACAGCTCGAGATTTTTTTATAATGTCTAACTAAAATATGACCAATAATTTTTTTGTTTGGCACATACCCAAATTTAAGACTGGAAAACTAACCTGTATCTTCTGATTAATAAACAGTTCCTCCACAGTAGTTCTGTCTCGCTCATGCAATCCGGCGTGGTGGATGCCGATGCCGAACGCAAGCGTCAGTTTCAGGTTCGATTCCCGGATATTGGAGAGGATTTGCTCCATTTCAGACTCTTTCATGCGAAGCCACTGTTTCGGATTGTTTTCGGCGGCTAGGTAGGCAATTAGATCTAATGCAGTCAGTCTGAAAATAACGTAATTTTAAAGGAATTCAGAATTTAAATAAAGAAAAAACATACAACATATTTTGTTATTGGGATATGGTTTAATTATCGTGAGGATATTTTGTCGCTATTATTTCGCTTGAATGACAGGACGCTGTTTAACTAAAACGTTCCAATCCTTATGATGGTTCATATGGATTGGAATGTTTTAGTTAAACAGCGTCCACAGTGGTAACAAGCTTACAGTTTACACTATTGTTTTAAGGTTTTTTATGTATCCTTCTATCATTTATAACAAAATGGAGTGTGTGATTGATAATCCTTAAAATAAGGAAACGATCTAAATCATATTAAAAAAAAAATACCTCAATAAAGTACAGTCATAAAGACCTTATTGAGTGAAATATCCAAACATCTAAGCTTTTATAATATCAAAAGGATTACTCATTTAACTGGCGCAGTCAGTAGGATCACTACGGCTGCACCAATCAGAAAATAGTATGTAAGTGTTATAATATCTTTTAGCTTTTATAATATCAGAGATCTTCTTAAACTGGCGCAGTCAGTAGGATCACTACGGCTGCGCCAATCAGAAGATCAAATCTTAGTGTTATAGTACTTTCTATAATATTGGAACGATCACTTCTTTAATAATTGGCGCAGTCAGTAGGATCACTACGGCTGCGCCAATCCGAAAATTATAGGAGTTCTTTGCTCTTTAATTTTAAGTGACAATTAGACACATACCTTGTTTGTCGCCTACTAGATACGAATACAAGTGCAGGCGCGTTCGGCGAATGCGTCCGTATGGCGGCGAACGTAGGCTTGTTCATAGACATCATTCGCGGGCAGTAGTGTCTGCCGGGATGGCCGGATATATGCACCTATTAAAATAAATTTATTTATTTACCAAAAAAAACATAACCCTAACCAAAACAACACTATAAATATAGTTGTACGAGTTCAAAAATAAACTAGCATAGTTAAATAGATTATATACCTAGACAAGGTAAGTAAATATGTACTATCGGCAAAATTTCTGCCCTATTAATTTGTATAAAAAATTTGCTTGCAAGCGTTTTAGCTAGCTGACTCCGCCTATTTCTTTGTTCACTAATTTTGACCAATGAGAGACGTACGTAAACATCTGTTTCACTTAGTAAAAGCCATCTGTTTTATGACATTTACACTTCCAAAGACTGGTTAAAAGCTGATCACAGTCAAATCACAGCGGGATATCGGTAACTAGCGTCATAGAAAATGGACCCTTAAGGTGGTAAGGCAGAGCTTTTGCTGATGGTGCGTCACGCACACACGTCACCGATGAATAAGTAGTATGAAATCACGAGTTGTCAGCCCTAGCGTTACAAGTGCGAAATAGAGTTACGTGTTGGAAAGAGAGACGCGATTTAGGTTATCACCGAGGCTAGCCAGGTATCGCTGTGCGAGCGGAATTGTTCTTTACTATGTCGTACCAAGGTTTTTTTTTATTTAAACGGCTAAGCGAAACGAGCGTTCTGTAGGTACTACTCTTATTTCTTCTATACATAAATGGACAAAAAAACACGCCTCATTCCCATGGGGGTAGGCAGAGATCACGGATTTCCACTTGCTACGATCCTGGCGCACCTCTTCCGCTTCACTCACTCGCATAACATTCTACCACACACAGAGACACACAGATACAGATGTTATTCTATTTTTATTAATTCTTCTATGTAATAAATAAATTAAAATCAATGTTATTACCTCCAAAGGCACCGGTCGGACTGAAGGCCTGAAGTTATAGAGTCCCACTTCACCGATATTCAACCAGTTGGCGAGATCTTTCGCGTTTGCGAGAGCAGTCGACAGACCTATGATGCGTAGGCGTCTTGATGTATGCGATTCGATGAAATTCGTTCTAGAAAAAGTTTTTATTTTTATAATGTTATAGTGACGCAAAGAGGGCAACGGACCACCTGATGATAAGCTGCTACCGTCGCTTATTGACACCAGCAAAACTTTAAAATCTAATATTTTTGACCGGCCTCTCAGCTCAGTTGGTAGTAGCTCTGCCTTCTGCGACGTAGGTAATAAATATCTGCGGCATAAATATATGTGTGGTGAACATAGATGTTTGTTCTCTGTCTGGGTGGTATATTGTGTTCTATAGTATGTATTTACAAAAAAAATATGAATTTAAGTATTATATCGGTCATCGGGTTCTCATAGTACGAGCTCTGCTTAATTTGGGGCTAGATAGTGTTGTATGGATTGTCCACAATATTTATTATTTTTATTTATATTTATGTGGGAAGCTCATTTTAAATGTATGATTTTGGTATTATTATGGTGCCGTTATAAAAACACCTCTACCGTAATGTACATAAAGATTGTTTCACCTTGACACAATAACCTCAAGAACCGGGCCTCTGTCTTCTCCCAGCAAATGTATTTCATCTATGACGATCAAAGCGACATCTCGTACGTAGTTCCTAGTTTGCCACGATCGACTAATGCCTTCCCATTTTTACGCTGCCATTATAGAAACACTTCTACCGTAGTGTACATAAAGATTGGTTTACCTTGACACAATAACCTCAAGAACCGGACCTCTGTCTTCTCCCAGCAAATGTATTTCATCTATGACGATCAAAGCGACATCTCGTACGTAGTTCCTCGTCTGCCACGATCGACTGATGCCGTCCCATTTTTCAGGCGTTGTTACTATGATGTGCGAATTTTTGATTGCTCGTATATCCGGAGAGACGTCACCTGTAATAGATTTACTGTTAATACCACAAAATACAGAAAATAGTTAAATCGATAGTAGAAAAGCTCTTTGTGTGTGGCTCGTCCGGGGAAATACTACCACCATGCCTATTTCTATTGTGAAGCAGCATCGCTGTTTCGGTTTGAAGGGTGTGTGCTAGTGAAATAACTGGCACGTGAGGATGAATATCTGTATGCCTCAAGTTGATGGATGCAGGGCCCGTTCCTGACCTACGAGGTTATGCTTTGATAAAGGCGATAGCCAGTAGCCACCATCCAACAATAGTTGGTCCATATGCTTAGCTAAAAAAACAAAATAAAAAAACAAAATGTAATTGGTTTGACTACTAATACCGCGTGCCGAATTTAATTTGATGCGTCGGTAAAAATGTATAGGTAGAGATGTAATGTAATTGCCTTCTTTATGATCCCATAGGCTTTGACTGAAGGTTCTAGTATGCGTGGCACGCTCAAACACTAGTACTGCATATCTATACTGCGAAGCAAGGAGTTTCCTTAGTTTATGGCAGGAGCATCCTACCTAAACGTAATTTCCGGACCGATATTTGGGAACTTCATGTCCGAATTTAATGAAATTCTGCATTTTTTTTAATACATTAGCTGAAGGAAACCATATGGTCCACTTAATGTTAAGTGGTTTTAAGCATCACCTATAACAAAGCATTGCTTTATAGGGCACGCACGTCAGGTACGTGCCCTACGATGCACTACCCTGCGTCCATCAACTCAAGTTACAGATGTTCAGCTTCACGTGCCAGTAATTTCACCGGCACCCACACCCTTCAAACCAAAACCCAGCAATGCTGCGTCACGACAGAAATAGGCATGGTGGTAGTACTTCCCCGGACGAGCCGTTCACAAAGAGCTCTACTACTACTAACGCATTTATACGTTTGCTATAGATAGTGCAATCCACGAAAGCGCGCCCCACTATTCCTCCTAACCGTTTATAGTATATGTGTGCAAGCTTCCGTCAATGTTTGAGTGTTATTGGTACACACTAATTACCTATGAGTGCACACGCACACTACAATGAATAGACTACGGTTCGCGACTGCCGCTCGGAGCAAACTCCCCGCACCCCGCGAGGGGCGCGTCTTCGTGAATTGCACTATCTATAATTATCAATCACTTACCAGTCAATTCCACAACTCTTTTGCCAAGCTTCTCTTCCATTCTTATCTTCCAGTCCTTTATCCTCTCCTTGACGAGGGCTTTCAATGGCGCTATGTAAACTACCTGCAAATAACAAAATATAAATAGGATCTAAAAACTACTTAGATATCTTGGTACCTAGAACATTGGGTTTTTTGTTTTCTGTCATTTCGGGAAGTCACATAGCTTTATCATTTTAATTGTTTTCTAGCGTTATTTTGAGTTCTGTTGAGTAATTTTGGTGGTATTTTAACATTACCTGAGGTCTTGGCTCAAAGTGTGAGCAATTGGAATAAAAGTGTTTTATATGATATCCTGATTTAAACGAAAATGTTTTATTATGGTTTTGAAGAAAACCCACCATTTTCTCCAAAGCTAATAACGGCCGACTTGTCTATTGATTTGACTAAAAACAAGACATTAATTCTTCTTCTTCCTGCCCTTATTCCACTTTACGTGGTGTCGGCACAACAGTGGGGTGATCACGTAACTTTGTTGCAATCAAATGCTTGTTGCAATCCTCAGTTTTTACATGATTGTAAGCTTCGATTGCAATAAAAACGAATACAAACAAAGCCTTGTGTCTGACAAGCAAGGATTGCAATTCATATTCGTTTTATAATGCAACCGAAGCTCAAAAACATGTAAAAACTGACGATTGAAACAAGGATTTGATTGCAACAGAAGATACGTGATCACCCCGCAGGTCTTCCTTCTCCGCATTCTCCTCTGTCAGCCGTCATCTCTGCATTCACTCCTCTCTTATCAATGTCATCTTTCACACAGTTCATCAATATTTTCTTCCAACCAACCTACCCATTAATTAAGAAAAAGAAGAAGATAATTGCTCAGTCAACATAGTGACTGGCCTCTCAGCTCAGTTGGTAGCAAATAAATAATAAATAAATAAATAAATTCTCTTCTGGAAGTATTATATCAGCTATCTGTTTCCCATAGTACAAGCTCTGCTTAGTCTGTGGCTAGATAGTGTTGTGTGGATTGTCTATAATATTTATTTATAGTTTCCTTTTCCTACCTTGCAGCCAGGATATTGATTGAACACTCTGAACATAGCCACTTCGGCTACGATAGTCTTGCCCGATCCAGTCGGCGCGCCAAGCAACACATTGTGATCCGTGTGATACAGGCAGTGGAATATCTGAGTTTGTATCGGGTTGAAGTGACTGAAGTTGTATAGCATCTCGAATGAGGGGTTGTTTAGTGCTGTCACGGGCAGGGGTTGGAGTTCTAGCAAATCTGAAAATAGAATAACAGTTATTATTTCAATTATTTCTATGGAATAAAATGCTAATCTCTCTTAAATTTAAGAGCTTAGCTCTTGTCGGGGTTTTGATGCAGGTTTCTCCAATTAATAGGTCTTAGAGCGAGTAAAGGAGAAGAGAGTTATACTTGAGACGATACAAAATCGAAGAGGAAAAATGTTTGGACATCTTCTACGACATGCATGACAGCTACATAAAGAACATCATTGAAGGAAATGTTGAAGGAAAATGGGGAAGAGGAAGGCCAAGAAAAAGTTACAGGAGCCAGATAAAAGAAAAAGTCGGTGTCATCTAAATATATAAAACTCTTACGTTACTGACTGACTGACTGACTGACAACCAACGCTCAGCCTAAACCGTAAGTCCTAGAAGCATGAAACTTGGAGGGTATGTTTCTTTTATAGCATAAGGGTGCACTAAGAAAGGAAATTGGAAAATGATTTCCCTAAGCGGAGAAAAAGAGGAAAAACTTTTAAAAGAAAAATCAACGGGGCGTAACGGCCAAGGGGCCGGGCGTGCGAAGCCGCGGGCGTCCGCTAGTGTCGTATAAGGAAGTCAAGGAGGCCGCATTCGAAAGACCTTAATTGGAAAAAACTGCATCAAAACCCCGACAAGAGCTAAGCTCTTTTTAAGAAGAAGAAGAAGAAGATGAATTTTTATAATTATTTAGCTTCGTATTTACCTGTATGAGGAGGATGTGTTTCCGGTAGAATTAAATGTTGGAATGTCAATGGTAGGACGCTCTCTGAGCCAAGCCATCTGTAAACAATATTATATTATCATTTCACTGATCAGAGCACACCAGTACTCTCATACCTAGTGGTAGTGGCCCCGCCTTCCGATCCCAAGGCTGTGGGTTCAAATCCAGTCGTATACAAATGAGTTTTTCTATATGAAAAAAATATGTGCACTATGCCATTACTTTCAAACGGTGAAGGAAAACATCGTGAGGAAACCAGCATGACGAAAAATCTCAAAAGTTCGAAAACATTGTGTCATAAGGGACCTTTTTGAGGCGCACTCAAAATTCTTTGACCACACTACTTAGTTACGTAACTGACGTTTGACAAAACAAATAATCATTTCATAATTAAATGGAAAATAATATTCAGAAAATATACTTTCCAATGGGGTATTTTTTTTTATGCAAATGAAAGACAAACGGGCTTACGGCTCACCTGATGGTAAGTGGTCACCGTCGCCTATGGGTACCAACAACACCAGGGGTGCTGTCGTTGCGTTGCCTACCCTGAAGGAACTTGTTTACAATTTTCTTGAACCTATAATATATAGTTGGTATTGGTTCGAAGGAACGAGTGACACACGAGAAGAAAGAAATGTACCTTTCTGAAGTAGCTCTGATGTAGTACTGTGGCGGTAATGGTTCGGAGATTGGTATAGTTATTATCAGTTCTTGTGGCTCATTCGTTATCACCTGAAACACATGCAGGCCCATAGTCATAGCAATTAAGTGGCTGACTACTGTCGATAACCTACCTCGACATTTTGAAAGATACAAAATCACTAAACTTAATCAATAATCACAAGTTTGATGGTTGTCAGCGCCGAGTTTGTGAGTATGCCGTTTGGTCTCAGAACTGCACCCTAAATTCAATAGATAGACATGTCATGTCATAGAAAGCAAAAAGTTCGGAAACATTGTGTCGAGTGCACAAAAGAAGCCTCTTTTCAAATCTATTCATTACACAGGAATTTTAATTTTGTATGTCGGTCTCCGGCTATTTTTACATGATGATCGAATTGTACCATACTTCTTGCATATAAAATATTTCATTTTATTTCATTTCATTTCAGGTTTGAACTGGTTACTAACTGAGCCGTGACGCCTGTCAAAGATGTTGAAGAAGAATAGACAATGAACTTTCTAGAAATATGTGCGTTATTCGCTTACCTGCTTCTTAGTGATGAGGAAGTACTCGTGATAGTACATAATATCCGTGTCTGGATCTTCGACCCATATCCAGAATGCTTCAGGAGCTTTGCCGTGGTATTTGTCGTTCCATCTGAAATTTGGAAATTATTAAGTAGTGTTAAGTTTTGAAATTTTAGTTTTAGGTATTGAACCTAAGCATACACGGACTGCTGGAGCAGTCAGTACGGACAGCTCGAGCAGTCAGTGTATGCGCAGCGACTGCTTGACTGCACGACCGCCCGAAGCAGTTGCAATTGCTTGACAGGCGCTGATCCTCCGTCGTGGGCACGATGGGCATGCCCACAACCATAACACGTGACCTGTAACGTCACACTTTTACGGTCTATTTAGATCGATAGGCTTATAATATTATATCCAAGTCCGTAATAAAAAAACATGACAATGTGCTGTGCAAAGAAACACACAATTACTTTAGTAGTTTTCGAGAGGGAGCAAACTAATACTTTACAGGTTTATTAACTTAGTACTAGCGATTGCCCCACAGCTTTACCCGTGTGAAACTACGATACACTGTATAAAATCCTGGTCAGGCCGTCACATATTTATTTATAAACATTTATTTCGTGGGAATGCACTGTATCGATCATGCACAAGCAAGCTCATACGCTGGCTCACATTTGCCCGTTTTTTAGGTGGCTGTGACTTCAACTTTTTTTGAGGACTGGAGCCGCGCCTGCTGCTCGAGCGGTTACGTGTATGTATTTGCGTAGAAGACCGTAGTTTACCATGCAGTCGCAGGTTGAAGCAGTCCATCCTGACTGCTTTAAGCTGTCCGTGTATGGCCGCCTAACTTGTCAAGTAATAAAGTTTCGTGTGTAGTGTTATATTTGCTCGTGGTTTTGTGCGAAACAGCCGGGCGATTGTGTAATTCTGTTGCAATCAAAAGTTTGATACAAACAAGGAATAGCGACTATAGCTCATAGCTTGTTGCCATCATTTTACGACCACTAATTTTTGCCAGTCTCCTGTTCTGTGCGTCTCTTATCCATGTGTCCACTGAGACATTTACATTATACTTACTTGAAATTTGGCGTTATAGTCAGTCGTATCCTTAGAACAGTTCTAGTGATAGGATGAAGACTCGCTTCCATCTCTAGCAGCGGGAATTCTTCAGCGCATTTCTTGAGGTGACGACCATTTTTTGGATTACGGAGTAGATCGCCTGAAAGAAAACAAACAGGGTCTTATTAACAATCCTGGCGTAGCGTTGGACAAGTTAATCCGTGTTTTGTCTCTTGCATTGACATGCAATTGTCAACTCGAGCAAATGTGACAAAACACGATTTAACTACTCCAGCGTTGCGCCAGGATTATTAATAACACCCCCAGAGTTTAGTTAATTTGCTTCAGCGCTGCTATTCCTGCAACGCTTTCTGTTCCTACATGTATACAGGGTGTTTTTTTGAGAATGGCGGTGATGGCCAATTCTGAAACCACGAGAGTTGGGGACAAGTCGTGAAAGGAGTCACGCACTCGATTTATAAATAAACAATAACACCATATTTTTTTTTTTGAAAAAGATAGTATAGTTCTCTCTTAGTTTCGTACTTTTTTTTTATCCTTTGGCCACGATCTCACCTGATGGTAAGTGACGATGTAGCAGGACAGTCTAGAAGACACCTATTTACTCTAGCCTTAAAGAGACCCAGATTGTATTTTCAGGAAAAACAGACTTGGCCATCACCACCGGGGACAGGATTTTTCAAGACCCCTTTTCTATCCAATGGAGCGAGAATTGTCAAAAATAGTTTCTTAAGCTACGAGTTTTATTACTGCAGTCCCATGTTGACTGCCTTTTTAATTTAGTATGGGGCAGACAGAGGCAAATCAAATAGTATTTATTTCAGACGTAGTCCAAAACTTTGTTAGTTTAAATCCGCCATCTTTATTGAGAATCTTTGGAACTACCCTCAATAAATAAAATTTAATACTAATCTTACCGAGCTCTTTCCAATCCATATCCCTAATCTGGTCTGGTTTCAGCATCGGATACTCGATATGCTGCAAAGTTTCTATTCCGAAGCAGTTGAATTGTCGCATGTCGCTGTAGAAGTCCCACTGCTGGCTTTCAAACATTTTCGCCATTTTCAGGTACATTCCAGCCATGTAAGCGTTGTTTTTGCGAAGTGTGATCTCGAATAGAGCTCGCACTATGCGGACTGCATTCTAAAAACAGTTGATAAATAAATATCTCAGACAATCCCCTTCTAGAGGTCTTTCTCCTCAGCTATAACATGAATAGGTTCAAGATAAATGTAAAAGTTTCTTCAGGGTAGGCAACGCAACGACAGCACCCTTGGTGTTGTTGGTGTCTATGGGCGACGGTGATCACTTACCATCAGGTGGGCTGTAAGCCCGTTTAAATACAAAAACATTATTACAATTTAGCCCCAAATTAAGCAGAACTTGTCCTATGGGAACCAGATAGCTGATATTACTCATAAAATTTAATCGTAAATTCATACACCTGCGTTTCCAATTCAAATATTTGTTCTTGGTGGGGATCGAACCCACGACCTATGGCGCAGAAGGCAGAGCTACTACCAACTCAGCTGAGACGCCAGTCTGTCTAAAGTCCAAATCTGCCTTAATACTAATTACCTGGCTGATATAATTGAGATCCGACTGTAGAGATGAAGCAGTGATTCTCCCCCTGGACAGGTATGTCTGCAGTAGGATATTGATCTTCCAATGGATGTCTTCCGGGGGGTCCTCTATATGGAGTTCGCAGTAGTCGTTCTTTAGAGCCCATAGGTCTGACAGCTCTTCTTTACGGACCTGCGTGACAGAATTATTATGTGGTATAATGAATGATTTATTATATTACTAGCTGTGCCCGCGACTTCGCCCGCGTGGAATAGTGTCTATGGGTAGCATTTTTAATTTGCAGCGGAAAAAAAACAGTAGATACATATTCGCGTGCACGTGACACAGTCGTCTGCCCTCTTACTAACTTACTTCCCCCCCACATTCCCCTTTGAACTCCCCCCGCACTCCCCTCTACCCCCTCCGCCCACATCCCCCCTAACATTCTCCCCCACTCCCCCCAGACTCCCCGCCACAATCCCCCTGTACTCCTCCCTTGCACGCCACCAAAATCCTCCCGGAATCCACTCCACACTCCCTCATCGCACTCCCCTTCAAACTCCCCCCGCATCCCTCCCCACACCTCCCGCTTCTCCCCCGCACTCCCCTCCATACTCCCCCCTGTACTCCCCTTCACACTCCCATGTCCTTCCTCAGGCTCTACACTATTTGTGTACCAAATTTCATTTCAATCGGTTCAGTAATTTTGGCGTGAAAGCCGGACAGACAGACAGACAGACAGAGTTACAAACGCATTTATAATATTAATAAGGATTAAGGCATCATCATCAGCTTGAAGAAGTCCATTGCTGGACATAGGCCTCCCCTACACATTTCCAGGAAGAACGATTCTGAGCTGAAAACTGATTTCCAAATTTATTTTAAAGTATCTCTCTTACATTTTTTTATTGATTTTATAATGTTTACTATACTTATGGAATCACAAAGATTTTTATGATGTCCCAAAAGTTAAGAGCCGAGCGGGATTCAAACCCGCGACCGCAGTGGTCAGCGCAGCCCCGTACCAAGGGGTTACATTATTTATTTATTATAAACTAGTGGGCGCGCGGTTCCCGAAACACCCTGTTCCCGTTGCTTTTTCGGGATAAAAAGTATCATATGTCCTTCTCCCGGTTCTAAGCTACCTCCCCACTAATTTTCTGCCAAATCGGTTCCGCCGTTCTTGAGTTATAAATAGGGTAACTAACACGACTTTCTTTTATAAATAAAGATTTATTTTACTTTCAGCTGCTCCCTTACATTGTTAAGTGTGGCTTCACCGTCGTATTACATTCTAAGCTGCATAGACTTCCCTGTGACGATCCGACTCACGCTTGTCCAATTAATTTACCTTCAGCTGCTGGAAGTCTGAGCATCTAGTCAGCATCTCCAAAACGTATCCCTGCGTCATAGACTTGCGGACCATAGTGTTGAATACTTCCATTGTCTCGTATGTTATGTAGTAGTGGCTCGCTGTTCGGCCAAGATCTGGGGGAAAAAAATTTTTTTTGAACATTCCACACAACGCTATCTAGCCCCAAACTAAGCAGAACTTGTACTATGGGAATATTTTTTTGTAAATACATACTTATAATACAATATAACACCCAGACAGAGAAGAAACATCTATGAAATTGTGTTTCTCTGTTTTTAGGGCCCCTATTACTAACATTCGGACTATCACTCCACTGTCCGGCCGTCTGTCTGTCTGTTTGTCTATCTATCTGACAGCAGGCTATGTCTCATGAACCGTGATGGTTAGACAGTTGATGTAATTCTGCTAAACAAAAACAAATGCTAAAAAAAGAATTAAATAAACATTCTCATTTCTCACATAGCGCAATCTAGGTCCAAGCTAATCAAAACTTGTACTGTAGGAACGATAAATGATTGAATGTTTATTCTTTCTTTTATAAATTGCCTAGTTCCTTATGTGGTTCCTACTATCAATACTATCATACCTACCAGTAACATTGAGATCTCCAGTGCGTTCGTTGTACCGTATCATCTGCGTTTTATCGAGCTGCATAGCCGCAGCGGTAATGAATTCCCTTCGTTTTGTCTCCAACATCGGCTCTTCTTGAACGTCGTTGTAAGTTAGACCATACACCTGGAAACAGATTCAAATTAGAAAGATGTGAATTTACCTCTGACCCTTGAAATATTGCCCAATATTCTAAAACATATCTTTCAGGATATAGAGTTCTTTTTTGTAGTATTTAATTATTTATTTATTGGAAAACCAACAGCTTATAATAATAATAATATTTTAAAAATAATATTAGCTGACTTGACTGGCCTCTTAGCGCAGTTGGTAGTAGCTCTGCCTTCTGCGCTGGAGGCCGTGGGTTCGATCCCCACCGAGAACAAATATTTGTGTATCACAGATGTTTGTTATCTATCTGGGTTTGATAGTCTTCCTAAGCATGTATTTACAAAAAAATATATATTTGTTGTTGTTTTTTTTCGAATGGACTTAATGCTGGTGATCGTCTGACGATTCTTACAGCGCTACATAGTGTTGTGTGGATTGTCTACAATATTTATTTATTTATAATATACCTGTGGATTGATCCTCATCCTGACAAATAGGTAGGTGTAACTGAGCCATTCTACTGCTTCGTCTATGTTCGTCACTGTGCCCAGTGCAACCTGTGAATAAATTACACGTCTCTATTACAAAAAACAATGAAAAATACGGTTGAAATATAATTATTTCTCTTAAGAACAGATAAAAAACTAACTTATAAGTAGAAGTAGTATGCCTTTCAGCGTCTTAAATATAAAGTGTATACAAGTGCTGAAAACAAATATGATCTATTAAAATTAATAGCAAGGTGATCGACGAGCGAATAAAACCGCGGTCAAATCTGATTCGTAAAAAAAGGTTTTTTAAATCGGCTCATAAAAAAAAAATGAAATAAGAACCCGTTCCTTATTTGAAGTATAAGATAATGCACATAAATTTTGGGACAGAAAAACTCATTAGTGCACGACGGGATATGAACGCACGACCTTAGGATCCACTAGGCTGCTAATGCTCTCACCTAAAGCACCTAAGAAATTTCTCATCATCATTATCATCCACAGCTTGACTTTACCCACTGCTGGGTATAGGCCTCTCTCTGTATGTGCCACTGTTGTCAGTCATGCGCTGATTTCATTCGGGTCTTGCCAGCGATTGAATTGAACACAAAACAACCTTGTCTAAGAAATGTCTAGTCTAAAAGCTTACATAGATTTATTTATTTACTACATAAGCACACATAAACCAGTAAAAAACAAGGACACTAAAAGAAGAAAGATACAAACAATACATCAATACTGGAGAAGTGCGTCGTGTTTCTGTGTGCTACAGCAGCAAAAGGGCCTTGACTCAGAATAATGCCTAGCTTTTGTGAGGAAGCTATGCGCTGGTATTCTGTCAAGACCGTAAGCCAATAGACCTTGTGAGACACAAGAATAAATTGTTGTAGGTAGGTATAATGTATGTGTGAGTGTTTGTGTAGGTATTCATGAGGACACCAGCCTCTTGAGAGTCCGGGCAACAGGAACTACTACCTAAGAGTACCTCAGCTTACCTCAGCATTCAAGTTATCAGCCAGTAAATTAATAAAGTTGCTTTCAATCGGGAACTGGTTGGTCATGGACTTGAGGTAATGCGTCAGTTTATCATGAACCGTGATGATAATCCCCGTTCCTGAGGTATCGAACTGCGGCCGACCGGCGCGACCGAAGATTTGGAGCACGTCGAGAATTGATAGGTCGACGAAAGTGCCGTGGGCTTGGTCGTAGATTTCTGTACCCTGTGAAGAAGAAATAATTGTTATAGATCAATATTTAAAATTGGTAAAAAATATATCTAAGTATTATATCAGCTATCTGGTTCTCATAGTACAAGCTCTGCTTAGTTTGGGGCTCGATAGTGTTGTGTGGAATGTCCAAAATATTTATTTATGCGATATACTTACTCTTATAATAACTCCGTGTGCAGGAAGGTTGACGCCCCAAGCCAATGTAGAAGTACAAACCAGCACCTTTATAAATCCTTCGGAGAAATATTTCTCAACCATGTTTCTGCAAAAAAAGTTTTTTTTTTTAAGTTAATCAAATATTTATATTTTATTAAGCTTTCGAGAGAATAAGTTTGTATGAGTTATAGCCTGATTCTGGTGTTGAGACTTTTAGGCTACCTTAACCGTTTTAATGCCAGTCACTTTTTAACGGCTCACTAAAAGTCTCTTGTCATTTTGGGAAGTCATACAGCTTTTTCATTTTAATTTTTTTTTTTGTGTTTGAGTCTATGAACGAAAAAGTTTCCGATGGTTTTGAAGAAAACCCACCATTTTCTTCAAAGGCAATGACGGGCAACACGTCTTTCTTTTTTATGTAACTAGCTGTTGGAACAAGCATATGGCCCACCTGATGTTAAGTGGTAACCATCGCCTATACAAAAGCATAGACTCTATTGACTGACTTGGCAAAAAATTTTTTTTTGATAGTACAAGCTCTGGTTAGTTTGGGGCTAGATAATGTTGTGCCGATTGTCCGTATTATATTTATACGAGCCGGTATGACCGAGCTTCGCTCGGGATTTTATTTTTTTGTAAATCGTATTATTAAAAAAAATTGTATTTTTATTTGCCAATAGATGTCCGGAAGAGTCATAATCTTTAGTGGCTTATTTTTACTTAGCAACGCCATCTGCTCGAATAGCTTGCAGTTAGTTGCTCACAATCGCCAATAGATGGCAGGAACAGTCATATATTTAGTTTATGTTAGATTATTGCAAAAACCCATTTTTCGTCATTTTCTGAAAATAAATTCTAGCTAGATCGATTTATCGTCCCCGAAAACCCCTGTATACTAAATTTCATGAAAATCGTTGATGCCATTTCCGAGATCCTGAATATATATATATATACAAGATTTTCTCGTTTAAAGGTATAAGATTTTTATTTATAGTAGATATTATTTTATTCTATTCTTGTGGCGGCATGGATAAATTTTTTAATTAACATGCTGTTTTGGACTGTACTTCAGTATTTGTACTTCTTGTGAAGTAGCGACTCATTTGTTTTTCAAACTCTGTGGGAAATTGGGGGCATTGGTGGGAGGTCACCCATATTTTTGTCGCTTCATGCATCATGTTAAACTTAGAAGCTACCACAGTATTACAGAAGATATTATTCTAGAAAATAAATAAACAAGGAATTGGCCAAGGTTGGTTCTTGCTCCCACTTACCGATCACTTCTCAGCATACCAGCATGATGACAAGCGAATCCACTGGAAAACAATTCCACTAGCTGTTTATTAGGACTGCTGCCTATCGATTTCCGAGCTTTGAGGAAGGCTCCAGAATCTTCAGGTTCGAAATGTTTCAAATGCCCTTTCTTCTGTGCTAGTTCTTTGAGTACGGTCGCGGTTTGATGGGTCGCATTACGGGCGTGGACGAATACCATTACTTGGTGACCCTTTTGGACCATGTCAACGGCTTTGTCGTAGCATATCTCGTTCATTTGTTGGATCTGGAAAATTAATATAGATGATTGCTTGCTGTAAACTAATTTGGTGGCCTTTCAGCTCAGTTAGTAGCTCTGCCTTCTGCGCCGTAGGTCATGGGTTCGATCCCCACGGAGAACAAATATTTGTGTGGTGGGCACAAATGTTTGTTCTCTGTCTGGGTGCTATATTGTATTCTTAGTAAGTATTTCCAACAAATTAAAATTTTAAGTTTTATAATTATTCTTGCACAAGCACTGCTTGGTTTGGGGCTAGATAGTGTTGTGCAAGAAATAATCCCTATTTCCCTTAGTCGACCAAGCGTGAACGGTCTAATTGGATAAAAATTGGTGGGGCGGTAGTTTAGAACCAGGAGACGGACATGGGATCCTTTTTATCCCGAAAAAGTAACGGGAACGGAGCGAGCGAAGCCGCGGGCAGCCACTAGTATTTTCCTGCTTTCAGGCGCTGCGCAAACGGAGTAATTTTTTTGGACACAGGACACCGTAGTTGCTAAATTCGTTAATTTTGTACTATAGTTGCTAAATAATTAATTTTCTTACCTGTCTAAGATGGGCGCCTCCACCGCTGCCAGTATCTTTGATGCCAATAAACTGCTGCTCCAATGGCACTGGCCGGAACCGTGAGTCAAAGAAGAATAGTCCCACATTTGGGTTCACTCGGAGAAACCTGTGTCGGGAAAGACAAATTTTATTTGGCAATGCTCTTGTGTAGGCGTAATGTATGCATATTTCTCCAGGTATTTCTTTTGAGGGCAACCTCTTTGACCTTTTTATACGACATGACGGCGATCTTCACTTTTATTTGGCTCATGTAGCTTAGCCTTGGTCTTCCTCTTCCTCTCTTTCCTTCTACATTTCTTTCGATGATATTTCTGATACGGCTGTCATGTCGTACAAGATGAGCAATCATCTTTCCTCTTCTGTTCTCAACAAATTTTATGCGGGCCATACAGTGGCGATGCTCCAGACTTATAATTAAATCAAACTTTTCTTCGTTAGATTTTTGTTAGCTAGTGGTGCAATAAAGAATTTTATATCTATCGATCAATAAAACATCTTAGCTCCCCAGTTATAAGGTCCAAACTCACCTAGCAACATCGATATAGTTAGGCAGCGTGGCTGATAGACCCACAATTCGAATCATGTTCTGCGAAGACTCGATCTGTCGTAGGGTACGCGCTACGATTGCTTCTACTATAGGTCCTCTGTCACCGTGGAGTAAGTGTACCTCGTCTATTATTATTAGTTTTACTATTGATGCTAGTTCAGTGTCGGCTGAAACGAAAATGTATGTGAGACTATCAACAGTACCCGAAGTCGAATTTTGCTACCACATTTAGTTACCAAATGTTGTTTTCGTTTCGCCTATTTGTCTCTCTCTATTGTATGGAGAAAATATGAGACGGCAAAAATACGTTACGTAGTTAGAGTTGTTGTCACATCTTTTCTCCATACAATAGAAAGAGACAAATAGGCGAAACGAAAAAAAGGTAACGAAATGTTGTAAATGCACTGGGACTTCGGGCTCAGATAGTCTGACTCGAGTATAACTCAGAATAAGGGCTTATTCTGAGTTATACTCGATCAGTTTGAACAATTTTGCCTTTTGAGATAGATACGTAGGCGAAAAGAATTGCTCAAACTGATCGAGGAAAACTTAAGGATTTTTTTTTTTATTCTACTAGCTGATAGAACAAGCTTATGGCCCATCTGATCTTAAGCGGTAACCATCGCCTATAGCCAAGCATTGATATTGGATACTGCTCACTGCAAAAAAGCTGCACAGCTGGGCGATTGTGTAATTCTGTTGCAATCAAAAGTGTTTGATACTAACAACTAAATTATACTAAATATTGTATTCTATGTATTTACAACAAATAAAATGTATATAAGTATTATCAGCTATCTGGTTCCTATTCTATTGGGGCTAGATACTATTGTGTGGGTTGTCCAAAATATTTATTTAGTGCAATTTTAGTTAAATCTGGAAAAATATGAGTAAATAACTTACTTGCCCCTTTCCTAGTAACAACATCCCACTTCTCAGGCGTAGTGACAATCATTTGCGTCTGTTGTATTTCAGTTTTGGTCAGCTTCATGTCTCCCGTCAGTTCCCTGACCAGGATACCGAGACCTTTGAGCCGCCGTCCGAAACTGGCCGTCATTTCCGAGGCAAGGGCTTTCATTGGCGCTATGTAGATTATCTGGAACATAAATTCTTTTGTTGAATAAACTTCTTCCCTAAAAAGTTCAAAAAATAATTTTCTCTTTTATTGAAGGCTAGCGGCCTGTCCCGGCTTCGCACATGTGGATATTTATTTTTAAAACACCTATACAACTATGTAACTCAGGGTGAATATAGCTTTCCAATGGCGAAAGAATTTTTGAAATCGGCACAGCAGTTTTGAGGTTATTCATTACAAATATACACACAAAAATACAAATCTTTCCTCTATAATTATAATATTAGTATAGATAGTCGTTTCAAGGTGATCCCTGTGATGCAACAGAACTACTATTATTATGGTTACCAACTAGCAGTTGGTAACCGAGCTTCGCTCGGTTTTTTTTTCGTTAATTTGTATTTTTAAGAAATCATAAGAGTCATATTATTATCTTTATTGGTTTATTCTTACTGAACAACGCCAACTGCTGGATATGCTTGCAGTTAGTTGCTCACAATCATAGATGGCAGAAGCAGTCACATATTTTTTACAGTAGCATCAGAATTATTTAAGCAATATGGTATTGAGGCTATGATTCACCTTGAATTTGTTCTTCATAATCACATTATTCTCAATATGTTGTTTGATCTGATGCACCACAGTCAACAGTGCAATATTAGTTTTTCCCGCGCCGGTGGGCGCGCAAATCAGGAGGTTTTCATTAGTATTGTACGCCGTTTGGAATACTACTGATTGTATTCTGTTCAACTCTTTTATGTTTTCGAAAGCCATTTGTCCGATCTGAAACAAAAAAATTGAAAACTTTACATAAATAGACCAACGGCAAAAAAAAATGTAATTCATATGGGAAAAATAAGAAAAAAAATGAATTGAATTTAAAAAAAATTTTTTCAAATGTTTAGATTTTGGCTCATGAGCATGACTGAGTTATGAGATTGAAGCTTGTCGATATTTGCCGAAGAGGTGTCGGTTACGTGACAGGTCGCGAGTTCATTGGTATTTCCCCACCTTAAAAAAAGATAGAAAATACCATATCACACACTTATAGCTCAAAAGTATAATCACCTCATCTAAATCCGATATAGGAACTTTTTTATTCCCAACTTCTAAAGGTGCTGGTTCATTCTTAGGCAATATCACTTCTTCATATTCCTTTGTGTCCTTTCTCGTGACGTTTTCCGGTAGGATTAGTTTTAGACCCGATACGAAACCTGGAAAGGGCCTTAACACATCAGTAACAAACAGTTCAGAATTCTTTAGTTTTCAGTTCTCTAAAAATAGCATACAAAATATTTCGAGCCTTCGTCTCATAAAACTAGATTTGTTATCATTTCATGATTGTCATAGATTTTGAAATTCTGAAGAAACTTAGCTTTTTAGCAATAAAGTTAAAAATACTATACCAGCTGCATTTTTAGCGTTCATATTGGAGTCGTACACATGAGGGTATTGTACTTTGGTTTGAAAATATGATATTTTCTGTAACACTGGGTCAATATTGTTCTGTGAACGCGTAGTGGAAAATGGTACAACTGGTTTTGATAGCTCCGCCAGCCTGAAAAATACATTAAATAATAAGGACATTATAAGTTTTAAGAGGTCCCAAAGTGTGGGAAAACATTCCCAAAACACGAAGAGAAAATAATGCTTTTATTTTTATTTAACTTGCTTAGAGAAAATCGCTGTTATGTCGTATAAGGAAGTCAAGGAGGCCGCATTCGAGAGACAAACTGCATCAAAACCCCGACAAGAGCTAAGCTCTTAAATTTAAGAAGAAGCTTAGGAACAAGCATATCACTCTCTTGATGTTAAGTGGTAACGACCACTTTTATCAAGGCATTGCATCACAGGTCACTGATATCAGGAACATGTCCTACGACGCAATACCACGCGTCCATCAACTTGAGACGTACAGATATTCAGCCTCACGTGCCAGTAATTTCACCGGCACCCACACCCTTCCAACTAAAACCCAGCAATGCTGCTTCACGGCAGAAATAGGCATGGTGGTAGTATTTCCCCGGACGAGCCCTTCACAAAGAGCTCTTTTACATACTATAAAGCTTACCTTTTTGCTCTCAATTGCGCGATGTTAATTTCAGGTTCATTATCGTCATCATCGGTCCTCCTTGCATTCTTGTTGCTTTTCTTCTCTTCCTTTCTCGCTAGTTTCGCGAGCATTCTCTCTCCCTCTGACGCCACTGACACTTGGCAGAGGTACTGGGGCATTTTGTTTTCGGGAAGAATTGCTGATGCAACTGGAAAAGTAATGAGAATAAGGTTATCTATTTTTTCGACAAACCAAAAATGTCCCTAAGCTTTTGACTGTTGTAAAAAACCAATCATCAAGTCATTTAGGCTAGGGTAAACTTTTCTCTCTCTCTAGCTAAAGTGGGTGATTCATTGGCGAGCTAAAACCGACATGCCTGCGAGCCAAAGGTATAAACCGCCAATGGAGCACCTACAAAACCACGGTCTTTAAGGTGCACCATAGGCGGTTAACACCTTTGGCTCGCAAGCTTGTCGGTTTTAACTCGTCAATGGATCACCCAGTTTAGCTGTCATACTATAGACTTACTTTCAGAAATAGACGGCCCTACAGCTGGCGGGGGCGCCTTCAAACTGTTAGTAATATCTTGTCGATGCTGAAACATCTCCTGGATAAACTCAAACTTGTCAAACCCGAGCAGTTCAAACATGTCGTTCTGTAGATCGTCGTTGGAGCGCGGAGAGTTTAGGAATGTGATGATTGACTGGAGGATGTCAGCGCTGGATATGCCTGAGGTTATGTAGAGCTCATTCACTTTTGTTTCTAGCCAGGTTTTTCCATACTGAAACGAAAATTTATTAATATTACAACAGCAGATTGCATTTGATGCTTGATTTGTTGTCATTTCTGTCTATCCCAAGGTTGCCTGGTGAAGATCACTGTTACCATTAAGGCTGCCCATTGTTTTACTGAGAATATTTATTTCTAAGCTAAATACTGTATTTCTATTTGTTTTGGTAATCAATAAAGAGTTATTTGTTATTGTCTAAATTCCATGTTGTTATTGTTTGTTTACTTTAGCAATCTTTCATTTTTGCCAGCCGCGCAAACACAACTGAGCGCAGTGAGAATAGTTGAGGGTATAATAGTAGCAGAAAAGAGAGCAACTTGCAAAACTATCATTGAAGTGAGGCGAGGTTAATTCCCTTACCAAAGGATACTTTATGGGTAATAGCCCCCAAAACGTCTTGAAGATGAATCTGGAAGGAAATATTTCAAAAACAAGTAGGCTTACTTTGGACTCCTGAGCCGGTTTAGCAGCAGCCTCGGTGTATTTCATAGAGAAATCCTTCACAAATGCGGAGGCAGTTGCTTGTGTAACCCGTAGGTTAGCCAGCGGTTTCATTGATGGCTTGTATGGGATGTAGTGACATTGGATGTGTTCTCCCCATAACTTTACATTCTCCTTATTTTCACTTGTTTCTGTTCTGATGTACTCTTTAGCATCTTCTGTTAGTTCATTCGAGATATTTGTAACAATCTGTAAAATAAATCAATGTTGGTGTATTACACCAACACACAGCGCCATATAGCTCTAAACTAAGTACAGATTGTACCATGGGAGCTGGATAACTAACAGAGTACTAATGTGTTTTGTATATAAATCCTATGTGCTCCTAGACACTGAACAAACATCAGAAAATCTATTTAGTTACTTCAATTGGCCTCTTATGCCGTTTAGACTCGAAGATGGTTCATTGAACTTCAAACACTTTAAATGTAATGCAGAAAATGTCAGCCTTATGCACAAAAAGTTCCTGGGGCCTTCAAAGGTTTTTTCCAGTACCAATATTATTAAAACAATAAGCCTGCAAGAGCCAAGGCGATGCGGCAGACCAAGAACAAAATGGTGAGACAACCTCGACAAGTATAGACCACAGTGGAACATCTCAGCACAGGACTGCATAGTGTGTAGAGAATTGGGGGAGGTCTTTGCCTAGCGTTGGTCGCCCTTTTTTTCTTTTTTATGCCATAGCTGGCAGACGAGCAGACGGGCCACCTGATGGAAAGTAGTCACCGTCACCCATAGACACCTGCAACACCAGAGGTGGTGCTGATGCCCTTCTATTTTTTTTCCTTCTTCTTATTTTTTTGATCTTGCCCTGCCGCAAGATGGGCATACGATGTGGTTAACATCGCAGGCAAGACCTGGATGAGATTGGCACAAGACCGGCAACAGTGGCACATACAGAGAGAGACCTATACCCAGCAGTGGGTGAAGTCGGGCTGTGGATGATGATGATGATGAACAATAAGAAACTCACTTCACAAATCTTATTCACGGTAGAAGTTTGCACCGTTCCAAACAGCTGTCTCAACTGTGTCAAGTGCTTCAACATCACAATATCCTGATCAATAAACATCCGCAGGCACAGTACAGCTGCATCTTCAATAACTTCATCAGACTGTTCCCCGGTAAGATCTTTGCAGGATATTTTGAGCTCTTTGAGGAGATCCAGGATATCAGACACGTTGGATTCATGCTGTTTTATGTAGTTTTTTATGTCGGTGAATGATTTGTACCTAGAATGAAGACAATAAAACATATTTCCCATAGTGTAAGGCAAAAAAGAGTTATAGTAAGTGCCATTATATTAAGCTTGTAGGTACTTTTTTCGTTATTAAGCTTGTGTTTTAAGTGAAATATTTACAAATAATAATTGAAATAAAAGTAATCTTAAAATTATTACACAATGTGACTACATTTATTTCTTTATCTCATGTATTCATAAAGGAAATAGTTGGAATGAATTTGGAACCTTATATACTGAAGGCACTCCTGTAATTTATGCTACCTTTGATGAGAGACCAGCCTGACAGATTTGTACAATAGGGGAATCCCCCTAAATCAACAAAAACACACTATGATAAATGGTTTCCGCGTGGTTAGGTCTGAATGTTAGATTGCACATAGACTGGAAACAGAAATTGAGCACAAAGCCGCGTTTTACACTCCAACCCTGTTTGGAACCTTTTAAAAGAAAGGCACAAGTATTTACTTTTGCAAGTTGCGAGCTCTCAAAGACCGTTTGGTAGGATCAGCTGGATTGGGCTTCAAACAGCGCGGTTTATCCAGCTGAGTGTGCGCTCGTAAAGCTCTTGTTATACGGGGAAGTTCTACGGTGGCTGCCATTGTATTCACCTCCTGAAATTTACGAAGTAGATAAACACATTACTTTTATACCACGAAGTTGTTTCAGTTCTAGAGAGATACAGCTAAGGTTTCAGATTAGGAAAGAAAGTCTATGAGGGCTAGTTTCGGTATGAAAGCCCACCGCACCGGGGTTTTATTATGGTTTTCTAGGGAAGGATACAAAGTTATTTGATGTTATCCAGATGGAAGTAAAAATATTGAGAAATGTATATGAAATAATAACGAACGGATACAAATATTATATGCACTTACCAAACGGAGCAATACGATTTTGGTCGACCAAAATTATTTAATTTACATCGTGCAATTAACTTCAGGTATAAACAATTATATTTCAAAATCAAAAGCACGAACACAAATCGCGAATTTTGAGTGCGGTTTTTTTGCAAAGACTGTCTAAAATGTCAAAGTCAAAATTTGACATGACAACCAGGTTCAATTTTTGACTTTTCAATACGGCAAGAATGACAGAATAGGACACGTCTTGGAAGAAGAATCGGATTGGTTGAGACTTGTGTTTTATTTTCTAGGTCGATACCTAGATGGCGTTCAAATCGAATTAAATTGTCTAAGAATCCGAATTTTCGTTTCATCCCTGATAGTTGCCTGCTGCGGTGTGCGGTGCTCTGTTCCATTCCATCCAAAGGGTCTCTTTTATTACTTACTGTTCTACGCGTATACTGTGCTCAGTACTGATCAGTATACTTATACAAAGTTATGGATACTACAACTGTATGTATGTTGTATGTACCGATTTGTGATTTCAATTTATTTATTCACTTATATTACGTGATAATAATTGTATACTTACTCATAATCATTATTTGTGCTCCAAGTCGACTGCGATGACCCCCTCGTTTCAGGAGTAATAAGTAATAATAAGCCTCCGGAAAAGGGACTGACGTAGCAATGCGTAGACGAGCGACGTAGCTCTTCGTAGCTGAGCGTAGTGGGTTGCTTCTACGAGTGCTACGTCGTAGGCGTGTGGCATAACGCGAATGATAAGATACCTACCCCCTTGGGACGCCAAGGAATAAGTGTAGGCAAATAGTTTACTGTTTAACTAGGCATCTAGTAGGTAAGTACTTACGGTACGAAGTTGAGGTAATCAGTAGGTAAGCCCCTATTATTTACCTGCTCGTTTTATCAAACTAGAGGTAAGGAGTTAGGAAATAAAATTAAATACAAATAACTTGATAATAAATTTGCTTTATTTCAGTGAAGCAATTATTACAATAATACATAGGTTTATGCGTTATTATATTCAATGATTGGTTATAACATTATTCTCAGTGATTACAATGAAAACTCTTTTCTAATATCCTAAATGATATTTATATGGTACTTTTATACCTCTAATGTTAATGAACTAGGTAATTAAATAGAGCTGGATATCAACCGCTACAGGACTAGATTAATGACATGACGAATGAAGGAGCGATCACCTGCTCTTTTACAGTCTGTGCCTATCTAAGGAAGTAAGATATATATAGCAAAGGTTTTGCTCAGTAGTCCGTTCCACAAGCGGTTGATACCCATTATGAAATAACTGCACACAATAGTAATATTTAATTTTAAAATAAAGACTAGACGTAATTTCAAAATTACCAGCATCTAAAAGACTAACCCAAACTGGATACAGATCTAGGTAATATTAACATTCAATTTTTCCACTTTATAACACTCAACCAGCATCTCAGCAGCTAGGTTTATATAAGTAGGTCATAGTAGGTTCTACTTTCCTAGCAAGAAGGTTTATTCTTCATGACAAACACCAAATTGCTGTTTTTTTTAATGTACGCATGTCTAAACTAAAAAACTAGTAATATATTAGTAGAGTTTACGCTTTCTATAGTAGTCTAGTAAATATATGCGCCCGTAACTTTTTTGTTATCATTACCAATATGAGTATTGAGATTATTATTAGCTGTCAGGATGGTACAGGTGCTGGGCAAGCCTATTTCATCTAAAATCCTGTCCCAGGAACTATAGCGTCTCGTAAGTAGGGGCATGGCTATCACCAGTTGGCCCAGACGTTATAAATCATCTACAATATGCATCTATTGTAGCCTGAGTAAAGCCTGTTTACTTTTTACTTATTAGGTACCTATATTGTTTAATACACATTTACGAATTTTACTGTTAATAAATAAATTCATGTGTTTTAAAATATTGAAAAATATTTAAGTTTGTACGAGAATCCATGACGAATAAACCCTCTTTGCCAAACTCCTTACATGGAGCCCAACATTAGTAGTAGGTACGTTTCGTTGTATGACTAGATACCTAACTATCGCTCCATTAGCCTATTTGCTTACAATACCTCTAAAGATGGTGTTATCTGGTATCTTGATAAACCTACATTCTCTTACCTAGATTAAAAAAAAAACAATTTTACAAGGTCTGGTCTCTGACAAAAAAACCTAGAGGATAACCTCGTCGTAAATAAATGAAAAACTCTAACATAAAAATGCCCAAACCTTAAAACCTAAATTCCTAAATAGCTCGTACGAACAGAAAAGCAGTTGATGAATACGTACGATTCACTAACCTAAACTTAAGTTATACATGTATTAAGTACTGGTGTATTTGGTTTTTATTACCTCACAGTGAAAGGTTACAGGTCAGTTATTGAAACAAAGATGAATTAAAAATTATGATGAATTAAAGGTTAGGTATGCTTATAAATTTGTACAAAAAAAAACTAATGAAGTAAGTAATCTAAGACAAAGTTCTAATAGTTGAAAAGGAACGTTAATAAATAGGTACGCCAATCGTGTACCTTAGAAGCGGTAGAATAGTAGAGTGAGACCGTAGACTTAAAAATAAATAAGTAGAATCTAACATACATATTTAAATATGGAAAAACTAGTTAGTAGTTAGTAGAGTAGTAGTTAACAAGCCTGAGGTGTGTAAATATGGAGGATCTAGAGAAAAAATAATGAGAAAGTTTAAAAAGTTTTACCCCATCTTTTACTGTTGAACCAGCACAATACACACAGTAGTCATATTTTAAGGGGTAATAACATGAATACCAGAATTATGTTTGTCTCAACAACTGACTAAAATAATTACTTATGCTTATCAAATCTATCCAGTACATTAGCATGTTTGAAGATTTTTTAAGTATGTTCCCGTTTCGTGAAATCGCAGCAATCATACTAAAGATAGTCTTAATTCCCGAACATGCTAATAAACTTGACGATTTATCTTAAATCTATGTATACCTATTCCTACTTTCCCTAGACTTTCAACAATAACGTGCTTCTAATACGAAAACAGATCAGCCAACATGTGATTCTAAACCACATACCAGAGATCTGTTTTTTCAACATTTACACAATTAGATAAAATATTTCGCTTTTGATTTAAATGATTAACCATCCCATAATCTGTAAATAGCATTCCTTATAACTAGCACTATTTGAAACATCTAGAATAACCTATGGTGAAACTTTACAATTTCTAACTACATACAAAGCGGGTTTACATACGGATAAATACACACACAGTAACAGATGTTCAGATATATACTTACATAAGGTTATACATTTCGAAAACACTGGCCAGTAGAGATATTTTTCGTAAAAATGTAGGATAGCACAAACTTTATCTAGTTTATTCCGTAATAAAGAAACAACAATTTTATTTGGTATAAATTTTCGTTTCACATAAATCACGGTTTAGGTCATAGGTTAAAATATAATATTTGATAGAGCTACATAGAATAAACGAAATAATATTATTATCTGAACGTTTAAATTGTCTCAAAACACGCACGGCGTAACAAGGATAGTGATATATTTTTCTATAACGATATGGTGATCTTTTGAACATAAATAAATATCAGTCTAAAAACTTCATCGGATTTAGAAGAGCATGTTACAAATGCAGGTGTAATCGTTCATAAAATATTTAAAACCTCGTATCCGAATGAAAACATCTAAGTACACAAAATAGGAGAATCCATTAGTAGTAAAGATAGGTTGATTTAGGAAATTTGGTCCTTTTTAAAAAAAAAGCAACAACAACTTGCCGGTGTACAGTTTTTTCAAAAAAGATATTGCAAAAGCCTTATCTAAATGTTAGCAAACAGGTAACTGTGATATTTTTTAACAAAATAAGATCATCTAAAAATACGCTATACTTCACGGAGCCGTGATGGATATACTTTTAAATGAAACTGTCCTAAGACGTGTGATTTCAAAGTCTAGTGTACAACAACGGTTACATTTTGATAAGAATATATTATTTGGTTTAAAAACATCAAATATATTAATTTCATATTTTTCGTAGGACATTTAGGTAAGTTATAACAACACTAAGTTCTAAAGAAAAACGTGTTATAAACAATTATTTACGTAGATGTTATTATTAGTTTGCTGAAGCCTTTCTTTGATGTTTCTTTCTGGAAATAAAAAAGATAAACATTAAATGATAGATAGATTTGCATAGTAATGTTAATACATATTAGAAGGATAAGTTATTATTCAAATGTACCTTGACTTCAATTCATTTCCTTTCCAGATGTTTACAGACCTACAAAATGATAGAGAATTAGTGTGCAATCCATGTGGTAGCATAAGTAGAGAGCAATAAGACAAACGAGTGCTTAAAAACTATTGTGGGCAAGGGTGATAATTAAACCAATTTATAGGTTGTTATTGTATGCTCAGCATTTATCATTAAATTTGTTGTCTCCACTGATATTATAGAAAACTATTCTAAGCATAGGTGCATTTTACCAATTGTCGAATAATGTATAATATTGGCAAATGAGACTTATATTTTAGAACAAAAACCTATTCATAATATTATGTAATTTATTATGTCCCTCATTAGATTTGATCTAAATGTATATCAGTTTAATTGAACTACAGACTAATATAATTTAACCAGAAGCTTCCCAATTCATATTCTTTTATAGTTTTCTCAAACCTATAGTTGTGGTTAATTATATTAGGGCTAAAGGGAGAAGCATCATTCTCAGATTCATCATTCACATAAAAGCAGTTGGAGGAATACATAAGAAGTAAATAATGTACGGGGTTAATATTGTTATAGACAAAGCAGCCCCAGAAACAATAACAGCAGTAGTTTGCGAAGCTGTTATACATGTGATTCATATAAGTGACTTCCATATCAATCACGTCATATCGAATGATAATGTGTGTGAAAAACAAAAAAATAATTGGTGATGAATATAATATAATATTAAATGCTGCTAAAACAAGGAAATAGCATATAAAAGTCACTTATATAAGCACCATCTCATAACGAAATATGAAAGTACTCCTTAGGGGGTTAAAAGAAGATAATATTTGCTTACAATACCTCTAAAGATGGTGTTATCTGGTATCTTGATAAACCTACATTCTCTTACCTAGATTAAAAAAAAAACAATTTTACAAGGTCTGGTCTCTGACAAAAAAACCTAGAGGATAACCTCGTCGTAAATAAATGAAAAACTCTAACATAAAAATGCCCAAACCTTAAAACCTAAATTCCTAAATAGCTCGTACGAACAGAAAAGCAGTTGATGAATACGTACGATTCACTAACCTAAACTTAAGTTATACATGTATTAAGTACTGGTGTATTTGGTTTTTATTACCTCACAGTGAAAGGTTACAGGTCAGTTATTGAAACAAAGATGAATTAAAAATTATGATGAATTAAAGGTTAGGTATGCTTATAAATTTGTACAAAAAAAAACTAATGAAGTAAGTAATCTAAGACAAAGTTCTAATAGTTGAAAAGGAACGTTAATAAATAGGTACGCCAATCGTGTACCTTAGAAGCGGTAGAATAGTAGAGTGAGACCGTAGACTTAAAAATAAATAAGTAGAATCTAACATACATATTTAAATATGGAAAAACTAGTTAGTAGTTAGTAGAGTAGTAGTTAACAAGCCTGAGGTGTGTAAAAATGCAGAATCTAGAGAAAAAATAATGAGAAAGTTTAAAAAGTTTTACCCCATCTTTTACTGTTGAACCAGCACAATACACACAGTAGTCATATTTTAAGGGGTAATAACATGAATACCAGAATTATGTTTGTCTCAACAACTGACTAAAATAATTACTTATGCTTATCAAATCTATCCAGTACACTATTCTAAAAACTATTCTAAGCATAGGTGCATTTTACCAATTGTCGAATAATGTATAATATTGGCAAATGAGACTTATATTTTAGAACAAAAACCTATTCATAATATTATGTAATTTATTATGTCCCTCATTAGATTTGATCTAAATGTATATCAGTTTAATTGAACTACAGACTAATATAATTTAACCAGAAGCTTCCCAATTCATATTCTTTTATAGTTTTCTCAAACCTATAGTTGTGGTTAATTATATTAGGGCTAAAGGGAGAAGCATCATTCTCAGATTCATCATTCACATAAAAGCAGTTGGAGGAATACATAAGAAGTAAATAATGTACGGGGTTAATATTGTTATAGACAAAGCAGCCCCAGAAACAATAACAGCAGTAGTTTGCGAAGCTGTTATACATGTGATTCATATAAGTGACTTCCATATCAATCACGTCATATCGAATGATAATGTGTGTGAAAAACAAAAAAATAATTGGTGATGAATATAATATAATATTAAATGCTGCTAAAACAAGGAAATAGCATATAAAAGTCACTTATATAAGCACCATCTCATAACGAAATATGAAAGTACTCCTTAGGGGGTTAAAAGAAGATAATAGCATAAAATATCCTAAAGTGGTAAGAACTGTGACAGATAAACAGACATAAGCCGACACCACCAACATTGAGGAAGTGTTTCCACTTACCAACACAGACAATAAGTAATAATAAAAACAACATACTATTAGATAACGTAACAAGTTGCTTGTTTTACCAAAACTTGTTCACGCATAGTTGGCTGAAAATGTGAAATATTATTATAGTTTGAAGAATGGATGTGTCATGTAAACGATCAATGTGAAGTTAGTACTCACCGATGATCAGAGCCAAGATGATGATGCCAATGACAGCTGCAATAATCATCATCTAGAAACAGAAAAGTATCAGGATTTTATTGAGTTTACATACTTTCTTCTAGATGGTTAAGGATTTTTCATTAAAAACCATAGGTAAAACCGAGTTTCCAGTCAAGCAGAGCTAAAAACCATCAAATAACATTAAAGTACCTTGAGATTCTGCAGCCAGAATTTGCTTTTCAGCTTTCCGGCCTGCTGCTCAAACTGAGAAGCGCCTTGCTGTAGTGCATCTGAAATAGAAAAAAACAAAATAAAAATTTTCACCAGAATATTAAATAATACGGTCTCATTGACAGCATAGTGCCAGTATAGTCAAGCGACGCTTTGATCAGTCTCCTAGACAACATTTTAAAGACCCGCAAAGCCTCGGTTCGTCATGGACGTTTTAGTTCCATTGCTAGAGAAAGAAAACCTCGTGATTCTATTAGTAAACAAAGATGCTTAAAGCATTATTGAAAATTGACAGTTCCTAGTTTAAACTAATGATTTGGTTAGAAGTTTGTTATTACCTGCTCTGTCATCGAGCTCAGAGAGCTTCTGATCTCTCTCCAGCACCTTCTCTACATTGGTCTTCATGATGTCAACAACCTGAAATATTAAGTTACAAAACAATCTATTATTATGTTGTAGATAACTTTTTTAGCTGCGAAATATTTAGTTTATCAAAATTACGTTTATCATCATATTATTTTTCATTAAATTACTCTTACAAGTTAATTAGTACTTTATTAACTTGTAAGTATACAAGCACTTTATTATTTTGGCCTCCCGTATATTTAATTAAAATAAAGAGTACCCACATATTCTCAAGACATAATAATGCTTTATTGAAAAGGAATAAGCTACCATTTGGCGGAAAATATATTATGAGGCGTTCCCTGAATGATGTCAATAACTTCATGTCTATAGCTACTTAACTATTGTGCAGTGTTTCTAGTCATAGTTATTTGCACCAGACACTGCATTTATGTATAATGCAAAACAATTCTGAGTGAGACATCAAAGTTAGTTTTTATTAGCATTGTACATTTTAAGAAAAAGTTTACATATTTCATCAGCTATCAAATTTAAGGTTGCTTAGCCCTGTTAGGATTAGGGCTAGCAATAAGGTTTCTTATCGTGGACATCTTTGATCAGCTCATCATCATGGTCGCCAGTTGTATGTTGTTGTATGAAGTGCTCCCAGGTTATTGTGAGTCACATACCTCATCGACTTGCGCCTGGGTCTGTTGCAGACGACGTTGGGCCGCGACCTGCTGGGGCGTCTTTGGCCCTCCAACAGGCATCTCTCCATCACCACCTGGCGCCAAACCTCCTTCGCTTGCCCTGTGAATGTAAAAATGAACCTTAAAGTTGATCTCAACAATGTCAGCTTCATCTATAAGCCTAGGTTTAATCGTTACGTTTCCTTAAACTCCTTGGTTTTCTTTCACTGTTTGCCGTTCTTTGAATGTACCGTCTAATGTATATCCGTCTATATTATAGATGTAAGTAGATACATGTTATTGACCGCTAACTTTCATTGGTGCTTTGGTGAATAGCTTAATTCGGTGGTCGTAAAAGCAAGTTCTTATTTGTACCTAATCCAAGATGAAAGTATTTGTACTTAGAACAAGTAGATAAGATTAAGCTTGTTAAGTATACATCGTTGAAATTACTTTCAAACATCAAAAGTTGAAGACAGAACCCGTGGTGTTCGGAAAACATTATCTTCACGGTTCAAGATAATGTTATATTCTTAGACATGATATTATAAACTTTTCACAGGCATAATATTTTGTTATACAGCTACTTTACACTTTAGTACATAGAAGAAATGTGAAAACTTTGTCTTTTCTAGGTATCTTTACGTAAGATTGTATTGTGTTGTGATATCTCTCCTATGGGATCAATCCCGGTAAAGAGTCATTTTAAGCTATTTTGAAAGTCATAAGAAATAGAGGATAAATGCGAAAACTTAATGGGCATAATTATATCTTGAATGCGGTCACATCAACTAATAAAAAATCACATAAAGTTGCAGATTTTCTCGAAAGGGACAGTAAGTACTTACAGAAAAAGGAAATGGATGTGATAGATCTCGTTAAAAATATGGTAGAAATATCGTTGGAGAAGAGATAAATGTATCGTTAGAAGAGTAAATGTATCGTTAGAGGTGATATGGTTAATGTGGACAAAGATAGATAGATTTCTGACCCACTTCGTTTGATTTATGTCAGAGTGTGGGCAGCTAGGCATCCGTCATGGTTGATTGCGTTCTAACGTGCAACAGCAATGTATAGCGTAAAAGATAATTAATCTAGTCAAACGAGAGATTCCAAGCTCTAAATTCCCAAGTATTAACAAAACCTCCTTGAAAAATGTATATCAAACAGCATGAGTAGAATAGATTAGATACTAACCTAAACAATTACTTAGTTTTTTTTAGTGATAGCCGTATTTTCTCATCAGTTTTACACGAAAAATATAAATTCATAATTTGCTGTAAATTATAATTCTAAGATACACTATAAAAACTTTAAAAGCTGTGGATTTTGTTAATAAAATGCAACAATATAGATAAACAAATCAATACAAATAGTTAATAAGCTACATATAAACCTTGTAAATTATAAGATGACTCAACGTACTAGCCTGTAGCGGTTAAAAACTACAAAATGCAAGAAATGTTTTCGCGGAGTTTTACTTTTAAGACTGGAAACTGGAAGTGCGTAGGCAGATCAAAATTAAAATGAAATAGGTACTCAACTTTGTTTGATCCCTGGTATTTCATTATATTATAACAATGGTAGAGTTCCATGAAAGCAATCTGCTTAATTATATTTAATTATGCACGCGAACAAGAGACTGGAAATTATACGTAAGTATATTATATTTTCAACCAACTTATAGAAATTTTATTTTAATTTACATTTCGATGAAATTATTAATCACCTACTTTTAGCTGTAGAATTATAGCATTATTCTTCTCTTTATTCAGCTTTCTTCGCTTTATTCAGAAGGTATTAATTTAGCATAAGCCCTCCATTCAGTTTTTACCTTTTCTATACTTGTGAGAGTGTATAGTCCATCCTACACCTTTCAGTTTAGAAAGTTACAGAAAAGAGCACTTACCTATTTACATAGCCGTCAATCGTTTTGAGCTTACATTTTTGTTCTCCACGCACGGACTTTTAAACTCAATAAAATGACCCTTTTATTTCCCTGACTCTTGGGAGACTAGTTTATAAACTTCCTAAACTAAATCAACCAACCGTTGGAGGTGCTAACGTGAAAAAGAATTCATATCTCATCATCACCAATTTGACACGCTTAGTGGTATCAGCACATCAGGTTTTCTCTGATTATCATTATTCGTCATCTAGATGCTCACTCCTCTGTAACTTATGTCATTAGTCTCATAGTTAATCCTTATTTTTTTTTCTCATCATCGCATCGGTATGTTTTATCATTCTTCCGTAGCCGTAGTTTGTTGCCTGTTCTTCTAGGCTTGGTCGCGTGGATCTGGCACCTAGACTCACCTATTAGCTTTAAGACGTTTGAAAGTGATCCTTGCGATCCTACTGAATAAATACACTTTTGATTTTGATTTCTTCACTGACCAGCTCAATAGATTTCCTTCTTCCACTTTCTCCTATCATTCGTCATCTCGGCTCATTTCGTTCTTACTCATGTCATGTCAGAGCCCCTCCATCATCTCCTTGATCTATTCAATTCCTCTACTAAAACTATCCACATCCATATCATCAAAAACTTGTTTTTTGTATTCTGACGTTGAAATTAAAATTACATTAGCGATACAAATACACGTGGCGAATTTTCCAAAATATGTACTTCTATCCCACAGTACAAGCGTTGCTTAGTTTGGGGTTTTTGTTGTGAGTACAATGACCCTAATATTTATTATTGTTTCTTTTGCTTTACTTAATTTTTTTTTCTTCGAATCAAACGTTATGAATCTAATCTTTTGCAATTGGGTCAAATAAAAAACGTTCTTTTTTTATTTCGATAAAAAGATTGCAAAACTCCCAGGTCACTAGAGCAGTTTACTCTAAATTAGTTTCACGTTCATTTCGAACATCGATTACACCCATATTTGTTTAGGTACCTACGTGTTGTGTTCGTGGCTTGAAACTTTAATGGGCTGCCTGGGCTGCCGTGCCGCGCATGTACTGAATTTGTTATATGTTTATAGACATTGGCACCTTTCCCAAAGCCTGGGCCCAGAAACTACCAGCCTTACGTAATCAAGTGAAATTGTAGGTATCTTACTAAATACAAGTTATTTTGACTTAGATTCATTCAGAGCTTTTATTTTTACACCCACTTTCAATATATTAATGAGATAGCTTTTGAGCAGTTACCTCTTGTTATAGCAATTGCCTGACAGACATGTGCCTGACAGACATGACCTGACAGACATGTGCCTTAAGGAGGGTCAGTCCCATGAATGCCCTGCCTATACAAATGTTTTACTATCGCATTGTGTTTATTACTCTGAGCCATACAAGTGCCTGTACCACACTAGCACTCAAACATTTCAAGCCTGAATATGTAGATTATTTAATTATTATTTAATAATTATTTAATCATCTACTATACCTTGTTTGTATTTAAGGTTCTTGTTTGTTTTTTCTCTTGCGTTCATTCAATAAACTTTTTTCATTTCATTTCATTTCATAGATTAAAGTGAACATCACTGCTTGCCGGCAATATCTCATCGTAAGGCATGTGTGATTCGCTTTTAAGTCTTTCCTCACATAATGTGGCTTCAAGGCTTTGTCAACTAGCCGGCTTTGTCAACTACTTGATATCAATGATTATATCAACGTAACTATCAAGCTATAGGGACACGACTGGATTTGAACCCACGATCGGAAGGCCACTACCACTAGCCCACCAACGCTCTTTAAAGAAACTAACTGATCAGCTAGATGTGTGCCGAAATGACAGATGCTCATGCTAGACTTATAAGTGATTTCTAGCGTCCTCTGTCATTCATCTGTAATTCTCATTCATTTTATTTCGCTTCTCAGTGCGCTAAGGACTGTAGAAAGACAACTTGGCGCCCCATGTCGGTCAATCTTGATATAAATGCCTCTTCATTTGAAGTTATTGTCTCTCTGACGCATGTCAGGCTACTGTGGTGGTTGAAATGAGTAATGAGCTTCGAGGGATGAGGTCATGCTTCGTCATTGTGAGAAGGCAAGTGGGTACTCAGAATGTCTATATAGAAATAAGATTGCGGGAAGTCGGTAGATGGAAAAGGAAAGAAAGAAATAAAGAAAACATATTTGCTATTATTGACATGGCTCAATTGTTCTTCCTGGAAATGTATAGAGGATGTCTATATCCAGCAGTGGAACTCTTCAGGTTGATGATAATGATCTAAATTCGCAAGCCAATAATACTGCCGCTGTTATTCTTCTGATATGATTCTGATAGACAAAATGGATCAACTATATAACTTGTCTGAAGAAGTGGGTAGGTACTTCTGACTACTGAGCTTTGTAGGACAAACGGCTTTGAGCATTCTTCGTCTATCAAATTACAATTCAACTCCACTCAATTACGTGTCTACTTCCCCTCGCCCGTACTAAGGGTTGCCAGAGGGCTTAAATCCTGGAGGGTTTATTCTCCAGAATTTTAACTACTAAGGGTAACTGCCTGAAGGTATGTTTACTATGCATGGGGACCAATGGAAACACAATTTATCATGAATTGATGAACCATTTTCAATAGCCTGTACGCACAAAATGAAAATCCCTACAGAGAAACTCATGAACGTAAAACAAACAACCCCTAAGTTAGGGAGGCATACGAATCGATATCAATATGAAAGTTAGTTCTGACTCAGTGCAAAAACTAAGGGTTATTTTGATAGTCTTCCGATAAAGAGATAAACTATAGGTACTTAGTTTGTACGATGTATAGTACCTATTACCTAGTGGCTATTTCTGGTGTCGAGTTTGAAACCCGAAGGCCTCTACTACGACTTAAGTATAAAACAAACGGAATAAGATACATACAAGCAAATAGATAACTCAGACTTAAAAAACAAGATAACCCTTGAATTTACCCAAACAAAACTGATGCTCTTTAAAAACATTTAAAACCTTCATGCCTATTTCAAAAATCGAATAAACGCAAAAGTTTTGTATCGGCATTAATAAGGAGTTTTCATATCTTAAAACTTACATTTTTACGTTTCCTTGCTCCGCTTTTTCAACGATGAGACCTCACAGAGGTATCGATTTCCTCGGGTCTACGACCGGTACCTAATTCATTCACTGATATCTGAAATCGCTTCAAAGACGCGTAACCCACTGACAAACAATAACTGAGCTCTATGAATGAGGGGTAAAACTCCAAAAAGGTTATTAAAGTTAGCAATTCAGTCGCAATTGCAAGCCTTTATTCACTTGAACACACGATTTTCAGCCGGAGACAGCAAGTATGTGCTGTTGAATGGAATTTCAGAATTATGGACAGAAGTGGAAAACGTTCCACGACTGAGTTTCCCGATTTGTATGGAAGAGGGCGCGTCAGTAAGCCATAATAGGCGCGTATTGTCTAAAAATATCACCGAAACTTTCAACCCTAAAATCAACCTTAAGCCCAATGCATTGAAGTTGAAATTCATTCTTGCTTCAAAGCTAGGGGTCTATCAATGTTGTTGTAGCAGATAAGGATGTGTGCGTAAAGGTATTGGCGCATGCGTAGCTACACTCAAGTTGAACGCTAACAAAAATCAATTTTATTCGTGTGGGAGTTACGTAATGGCGGAGACATGCTAGGCGACTGTATTTGCCCTAATTGTAGATAATCTTGTTTGAATACTGCTATCTTAACGACGTATCATACTTTTACTCAACTGTATACTGGCTTTAGGACAGAACACAGAAAAAATGGACATGATAACTGTAGGCGTATCGAAAATCTTCTAAAAACCCTTCAAATGATCGATTTATAAAATTAGATGACATTCTCTTCTTAATTCATCTTGATGTAATAACTTGATGTACCTAATTTGAATGCCTTCATTTTTGAACTTAACTTTCATTTTATATTTTTTTGTTTTCAGCTTCTCAGCTGAAAAAGGTTTACTACGATTATGTAGAGTTTTTTCATAACAAGAAAAACATGGTTCAAGCTACGATCTCATGCCAAAGGGTGCAGGGTCCGTATAGTACACCTATAGAGACCTATTTAAAGAAAACTATGAAGTTTTCTAAAGTAGTTAATATCTGTTGCATATGTATGGTAATAAAATCGTTGCCAGAAACGAAAGCATTGTAAATAGAACTCGGTCAGGTGATCTTCATAGCTCACCCAGTTGGCAGCGAGCCCACTAATCGGACCCATGCTTTTTATTTGGGATGGCATTCCCCAAACCTGAAATCTAAGAGCTTGTTGAACAAAGGGGTTCTTCAAAAAGGCCGTTTTAAAAGTTTTAAAGGGTCTTGCGCTTGTGATACCTCGGTATTGCAGTCCATAGGCTACGGTAACCGCTACCTATCAGGTGGGATGTATGCTTGTTTGTCAACTTCGTTGCATAAAAAACAAATGCCCGATTTTTCGCATTTTAGCGAAAATATAAAATGGTAGAATTACCTACTTCAAGTAGACGCAAAAATTGGTACCCAAACTGCCTCATTTACCTCATCATCGTCCTGAAGAAGTCCACTGGTCATAGTACCTACTCTTCTTTTTAAGTTATTTATTGGGAGATTTTTGAGAGAAATGCTTCTACTTCACGTTGTTTTTATTTGCACCTACTGATTCCGGACTGGGAAGATTTGTTCATTTTGTTTCTCTTATTTAAAGCCGTTTCTTGTACCTATCATACTCTTGTTTGTCTCTGTCTTGTCTATGTGCGGAATTTTTTTTTGTATTTTAGTTTTAACGCCCGATATTAAATTTGGACAGAGATAACATAGTCAGGCATATAATATCAAAAGAGATTTTCCATAAAACTTCTCTGAATATTCTTTTGCCAAAACTTTTACCCTATCATTTGTGGATAACTATGATGGGTAACGTTACGTTAAAGGCGCGGGCCCACCACGGCGCATGCTGTGCACGGTTATGTGACGTTTTTTGACTGCGTGTATTAATTTGTTTGACGTGGGTCTACGTTTCCAATGCTGTACACGAATATGAACCCACGGCTGTAGCGTGGCCCACTACGGCGCACGGAGAGGCTACGCACGTGCCTCAGTTTTGCTTGAATACGTTGCTAACGTAGCTCAAAGCCATGCACGCTGTACACGCGGTACATGCAAGCGTGCGTAGCGTGCGTGCGTTGAGCTGTGTAACCTCCTATTCGAGCAAGTCACGCATGTATCAATTGACGTCAATTTATGCGTAGCCTCTCCGTGGGTTGCAGTGGACACAACCACAAACATATTTTTACAAAGCGAAGCTACGTGAGTAGTCTCATCGGTGCTTTAAGCCCGTGCGTAGACAGGTGAGTCTACTAGTTATGCTAATTCAATCTGCTTAAATAGGTAGACTATGACTCACAAGCATAACTGTAGCATAATATAGTAAATAATAAATACCTCGCACTAACCTTTTCTCTAAACTGATCAAGAAACAAGTTACGAGCCGGAAACTGTAACACCGAACCGGAAGCTAACTAGTGCAGTGGTGTGTCAATGTCAGCGCGAGGTGAGCGGGTTCGAATCCCAGCGCGTGATGCAATGAACTTGATCTATGGTGGTTTAATGCATTTTAGAATTTATGTACCTACTTGTTTGTATTTGTGTTTTAAAACAGCCGCACCCAGACATTTATCAACCTAATGGGTTGTAGTACCTTCCTACTTTGGTATGTATAAATCAAATAAATAAATATTGTGGACAAACACAACACTATCTAGTCCCAAATTAAGCAGAGCTTGAGACTATGGGAACCTTATAGCTTGTATAATACTTACATACTTTTTTTGTAAATACATACTCAGGGTACAATATAAACCCAGACAGAACCAAAATCTGCGTTGACCATGCAAATATTTGTTCTCAGCGGGGATCGAACCCATGACCTACGGCGCAGAAGGTAGAGCTACTACCAACTGAGCTGAGAGGCCTGTCAAGAAATAAAACTTTTAAGTGTGTTATTTTTGCGTATTTTTCAGTTTAACTAGCGCGCCACTTTTTTCTTATCGCGAACTGCCAACTGCATTCTCACAAAATATGGAGAACTTACGTCATTTGATACTGAAATAACACCTACCTTATGACATCAAAAAGTCATATAGAAAAACTACTGTATATTTTTGTGAATAAGTATATTTATTTATTTTCAGTTGCCATATTTAACCCTCTGCCAGTGTTTCCCCATTTTGTCTGGGTAAGTACTTAGCTCATAAATATGTAAATAAATGCAAGCTTATTTATGTAGTCTATGGTTTTATTTGATATTGACTAGAACAGGGAAGAGGATTCAGAAACAGTGCTTCAGTCTGAGTCGAGCCTCAAGCACACTCAAGCATACATTTTTTGACAGTTCTCTATTGAAAAATGTCAAAAAACTATGCTAGAGGCTCTATTCAGACTCAAGCATCGTTTCCTCCCTTCTTTCCTATTCCTTAGGCTCAAAATCGTTCTTCTTAGATTTTATTGTATACAAATATGGTTGCGCTATATTGTGATATAGCGCAACCATATTTGTATATACAATTTGTACCCAGCAGTGAATTTCTTCAGTCGCTGTCGATTAATGACTTCATTTTCTTCAAACATATAAAAGTTCTTGAGAACGTAAATGGGGGGATCTCTATGATTTATTATTAAATTTTTTATTGTCTTTCCTGTGGATTAGGCCGACTAAGCTGACAGAATGGTATAGGTGCTGGGCACGCCTACTCCATCTAAAAATGATGTCCCAGGTAGTGTCTTGCAGTACACTATAGTGTCCTGCAAGTAAAGGCATTAGTAAAAATAATTGCCCGGGACGCTTTATAAATCATCTAGAATAGATGCAAAGGCCTAAGGCTTTTAAGGATAAATATTTTTCAGCCTCTCAGCTCCTGTATACAAGCAGACCTCTGCAACCACACTTGGGTACCAGAGTGTGGTTTGGAGAACATAACAAAGGCCCAGTATCGCTTATTTATCGACTCGTGCGATCTCCTCGAATTCAATTGTGATAAGGATCGTAGTAAGTGTGCCCGCTATGCTATGCCCTGTTCACTCTTCTTCTTTCACTCAGGGATACTGGCAAGGTTAAGTAAAATAGTTTTTTCATCCCACCATCTCGGAAAGTGTATTTTTACTGTTCAATATCTGACTGGAAAAGCCGTTTTTATCCGCTAGAGGATAAAGTAAATTTGAATTTAGAATATCGTGTTCAATAAGTTTGTGAATACACAACCTATTTACTTCTACCTCCATGGTGCCGAACTTATCATACAACCTTTTTTATTTTGTTAAAAACTCGCACTCGTAACCTTCTTGGTGTATTTGTGAATTCAAAACACCATTAAACCTATTTACTTCTACCTGCATGGTGCCGAATTTATCATACAACCTTTTTAAATTTGTTAATAACTCATACTCGGAACCTTCTTGGTGTGTTACTTTTAGTCGCGCCATGTTCTTTTTTGCATTAGTTATTTCCTCGCTGAGGTGGGATGAAAAGTTACGTGTTGCACTCTAGTGCAAAGATTTTTCACCTTGTGCTCTTTTGATTCATTCGCCAACGCTTAGGATTCTAACTTTTAAACCACTCGCTACGCTCGTGGTTAAACTTTAGAATCCTGCGCTTTCTCAGTCATCAAAATTGAGCACGCGGTTAAAAAGCAACTTTGCACTCTTGTATAACAAATAACTATTATTCAAGTCAGCCGTCATTTGTTTTGGCGGTTTTCTTCAAAATGTACGAGCAGGTAAAATTTTCCATCAAATCAGCTGGGCGATTAATGCTGTAATTCTGCTGCAACCAAAAGTTTGATGCTAACAAATAACACGAACAAGGATAAACGATCACGACGCAAACAGTAGATTTCTATCAGTTTCTATTTTAAGGCTCTTTAGAATTAGGTGAGTTAGTATTAGTATCTAACTATTTTTTCTATATAACATAGGACATTTGATCTCTTTTGTTATTTATTTCTAGATTTTATTATTTTGTTTTATGTAGGTCTCCTAATAAGTAAATTTTATATATTTTTATGTGTACATAGCTCTAAGTAACGTATTGGATATGTCTGTAATGTTACCTAAGATTTTTTGCAATAAACTAAACTAAACTAAACTAAACGAATGTGTTGTTGCCATTATTTTTTGACCACTTGTTGTTATACTAGTTTTACAAAGCAAAGTTCCTATTCGCTAAACATTCCGTCTTGTTGTCATCGTTCATTGTCAAAGAAAATTTTTATTTCAATTCGTTTTTTATTTGTTTAAAACTTTTTTGCAGGTTATGAAATAGCTAACTATTCAGATTGCTTCAGTGCTGTGTGTGTGCCGGGCTTCGTCCCTCCCAAAACATATTACAGAATGGGCAACTACAAATTTGAACTCGAAGGTCGGAGGATGATATATGCTCCAACAGTGCCACCGAAGAAAACGTTCGACCATGTTTCAGCAATGCCGCCACGGCCGAAGACAACGTTCAACCCCCTAGTTCTACCCGCACGCATGCTGAAGGGAAAAAGAAGATACACACCAGAAGTAAAACGGAGACTGATGCAAACTAAGAGGTTGCAGAAACACACACGAACGACTAAAAAAATGGCGGTGAAGAAAACCACGGAATTAACTAAGACCACAGAACAATTAGAAACTTACATCATTAAAGAGATACCAATTGTCAGGAATGGAAAGAAAATGATGAAAGTCGTGAAAGGTATCAGGAAAGTGACTAAGCAATCGGATTCTGATTTTATTGAATAAAAATCTTATACCTTGTATATATAATTATATATATTATTAGGATCTCGGAAACTGAGCCAACGATTTTCATGAAATTAAGTATACAGGGGTTTTTGGGGACGATAAAACGATCTAGCTAGGATTCATTTTTAGAAAATGTCCCCTTAATCGTAAAGTAAATAATCAACTTTATCATAAAATCATAACTCCTAGCGCCATCTGTTGATTAAGTCATGAGTTAGTAGGACAGAGAACGCCATCTATTGACGAGTAGTGGAGTTTATTATTATGTCGGTAAGATTGAAAAATATTAATATTTAATCAGTATGTAAGTAATTCGTATTTAAATATAATTCACAACAACAGTTTACCAAAAAAAATACCGAGCGAAGCTAGGGCACCAACTGCTAGTAAACTAAATACATGCCATTTGTTTTCCATAGAATGCACGTAGGTAAGTTTGTATACCCAATGACCTGGTGACCAGCTAGCGATGCTACCCTAAAGCTTCTTTAAGGCTAAAACAATAGCCTCACCGCCAAATTTGGTGAAGTAACTCCTGATTTCAACCAATTAGCTTCGAATCTTTTTTCCAGACTTCAGCTGACTGTTTGGAATGAGGATTGTCTATCCTCAGTGAACTTTACCAATTTAGTCGGTAAGCGGGCAGGATCAAAAATGTATTCGCCTGCCAATAAACAGAAGCGCTCAAAAGTTAGTGCCACTAGCCATGCAAATGGTAAGAACATAGTCGATCGGTCAATCAAGCTACGTCTTGCTACTTAATATATTGATGACCAATCTCTGTTTGAACAAGATTGTAGTAGTGAGTTCCTAGGTAGACATTTCTGAATAAAATGGTTATATTGAATAGAAAATAAATAAAATAATGAATGGTTATATTACATTTAAACATGAACCACGATTTTATTGTGGTGGTAATAGAAAAATAACTATTTTGCGTATTTTGTATGTGGTAAGTTTTTATAGGTATCATAATGCTGGTCTTTTTCTGGTGAATACCATTAAAAAAATTGGTGAGAATTTTTTATTTGATATCCTGTATAGCGAACTAACAGTAAACGAGAATAAAACGCAAGCACACTTAAATCCATTTCCTCGGTTGTCAGAAGGTATACAAAGGAACAACACGTGCTAGCATGAAAATAAAAATGGTATCAACATAATAAAATGCTTTGGTTTGAAATCATAAAAAAGTTATGTTATTCTTGATATTGGGTATGTTAGTAATACATTTTCTCAATAACCTATGTATAATAATAACTTACTACTTCATCGTAATTGATAAAATAATTATTTTCAGCTTTTCTGATTTTGAGAACCACTTTGTCACACTACATTCTGGTATTTTTCAAACGTTTATTTACCCATCAGTTTGATTTGACTATTAACGTGATCTACACAAAAAAGTTGTAAAGGACGAGCTCAAAGGATAAGTTTTTCATCATTTTCAGCCACCTAGTTCCTGCCTGCTATCAAAATTTTGCAATCACACATGGACACCAGAATGTGGTCAAGAAACTTTGCAAAACGACACACGAATGTTTCTGGATTTGTGTGATATGCATGAGTATAATTGCGGTAAGAAAAAAGGTTCGTACATTACTAAGAAATATTTTTTTTTTTAGAAAATTAACAATACTGATGTATGTATATATTGTAATCTTATATATATAAATCTTTCGTGTCACAATTTGGAACGCGATAAACTCCGAAACTACGGAACGGATTTCGATAAAATTTTGCAACTGCCTAAAATATGGTCGGACTTAAAATATAGGATAGTTTATATTCAATATTTGGGTGTTATTAATTTATAAGGGGCAAAAGTTTCGAAATCTATGTCTATCCCTTTCTATCACGTAGGGACTTATATATGTCTATCCCTTTCTATCGCTTAGGGATTTTTCTGAAAATTCTCGACTTTGACGAGGAAAGAACGCTCTAGAATGTCTTTGAGGTTCTGGAATGATCTAATTTAATTCGAAGACTGAAATTATTCGGCTAGCATCCGGAATGCATCCAAACGTTAGTAATCCAGAATTATCTAGAATACTCAAATATACCCATGCAAACGGTTCTGAATTCTAGATTTGGACAAAATTTTCTAGAAAATAGTGCTCCCTGAACGTTATAGAATGTTCTTTCATCATCATCATCAATTGATATCAGTCCACTGCTGGACGTAGGTTCACCTTGAGTAACATAGGCTATATTTATGTGTTTAAAAAATAAATGTCCACCCGTGCGAAGCCGGGACAGGCAGCTAGTTACGCTATAAATATTTCAGATTACAAAGAGGTTGACATATAATTTAAGTTTAAAAAACTTGAGAAACCGACTTCATTGTCAAACGGCTAAACCGATTTTAATCAAATTTGTTTGGGACAATCTGGACGTAAGAATAACCTTCCAAATAAAAAAATAATTTTCTAAATCGGTTCATAAATAAATGACGGAGGCATGCAGTTACAAACATTAAAAAAATTATTTAAAAAAAAATGGCAACACCGATTTTAATAAAATTAAAATGGGACCAATCTGGAAGCAGTACCTTTCAGATAAAAAAATAATTTTTCAAATCGGCTCACAAATGACGAAGTTATGCGGTAACAAACATTAAAAAAAAAAATAAAAAAAAAAATAAAAAAAAAAATAAAAAAAAAAAACATACAACCGAATTGAGAACCTCCTCCTTTTAGATTGGAAGTCGGTTAAAAAGAATGTCCTAAAGATGATGCAATTACAACTGATAAAGAAATAAGCAAACATCCGGTTGAGAAAACTACTGTGGACACCGAAAAAACTTCCGAAGCAGCCATAGAAAACCCCAAGAGTGCAAGTGTAACAACGAGTACCACAGAAATAGTATCAACCATAATAACTTCTCCAACTTTAAAAAGTACTACAATCACATCAAGCAAAACAGCCAAAGACCCTTCAAAATGTACTTGTTCAACTCAATCGAGTGCAACGCAATCTACAGTAGTTACACCTTTGACTACAGATAGCACTGTTTCAAGTTCTTCAAGCACACATACGTCTGCTAACGTAACAACAACCATTTCTGTTGAATCATCGTATTCTGAATGTACCAGAGACGCCAAACCAATCAATGTTACAGAACCTATAAAGAGTACTGATACAACAGTTATAACAGAAAGTACCGAAAAAATTGTTACAAAACAAAGTATTGAAGAAACCGTTACGTCCGAAAGTATTGAAGAAACGGTAACTACAGCCAGCATAACAGAAAATACGGAACCAACGAACAAAGATACAGATGACGAAATAGATACTACAACAGATAATACTGTAAACACTGAAGTAACTGAAATCGAAACCATAATAGGAGATGAAATTGAAACAGAAGTAGTTGAAACTAGCCCTCCTATCCCAAGTCATCTATCTATAGCTACCTGCTCTTCATACCCTAAAGATTGTGATAGACCTCATACGTGGGAAACCACACCCTATGGAGAGAAGAGAGACTTCTTCCAAATACTAAGAGAGAGGTTCGGAAATAAAGTGAAGATACTTAGAGCAACTACACACTGGCCCAGACGAGTACTGGTTAAAAACCAAGGCTATGCGTTTTATAATGGAAGACACAGAGACATTAATTTTAAATGAAGATAATAATATGATGTTTGAACTTCTTGTAACAATAGTGGATTGTTTTATACAAGGAGCTAAAATGACCCATTATATTCGAGGTAGTTTTACTCCCGAGCTTTACCGTGGGAGTAAATAGAAACCGAGTTTTATTGGGTTTTAGCGCCGTGTTTTAACGCATTCAATTTTTCACTACGATTGCGAGAAAATAAAATAATCCAATGCAATTGCAATTTCGGATAGTTGAGAAAATATCGAAAGATTCGAAAGAATCCAATGACTTTTTTTTTATTTCTTTTGTAGTCGCAACGCATTGCCTGCATTCTACCCACAGAGTACTCTTCATTCTACCAGAGAGATCGCCGGATTTAGTTCCATTTTCAAAAATTAAATGTTCTTTTTTATGAGACAGTAATAAGTCGAGTCTTTAATCATGATTATTCTACTTAGGACTAAAGGCCTGCGCACACCTAGGCCGCTGGCGGCCGCGATCAATGAAACGCTGTCAAATATCGCTGTCAAATTTGACAGCGTTTCACTGATCGCCGACGCCAGCGGCCTAGGTGTGCGCAGGCCTTATAGACTTTTTAGTTTTTGTAGGCTCATTTTCATTTGACAGACCAAAATTAAAAAAAAAACTTTCCCCTAAGTCGTAGAGGAAGACAAGCTATTTTTCTTCGCTCTAATACGCCACAGTGACGATTTTTTTTAAGCAAAAGGCGTGAAAATATTTTTTTACAATATCTTGTTGCTAAAGACATTTTGGTTGGTTTTCTTTGATTTGATTGAATGGTTGGTTTGGACTTAAATTTTTCTAGTCTGATAAGCATTACCTCCTAGCAAGTGTTTTCCAAAAGTTAATCAGTGTGTATGTACAACTGCCATCACCTACCACCAGGTAACAACAAACAGAGACAGGGCGAACTTCAATCAGTGTGTTACACTTATGTAAGGCTTGTATTGTAAGTAAGAGAAGAAACATTTATCAACGATCTACAGATTTTTTTTTTGATAAGGTTCTTTGACAATAGAATCATTGCAAAGATTGTAGACTGATATCATACTCGTTTTAAATATGTACAAGTTACGTGTGAACTAATGTGCCTTGGATTTGGCTCTGAAGGTCAATGTTGGACACTATGATATCTTTATAATAGATCATTGTTCTTCTTAGAAGATTCTAGATCTAGACTAGATATCACTGTACTGTTTTTCAAAGAATATTTTAAAAAATAAGCGTTCTTTTTTATTCAAAACATGATTAAACATGCCCGTACGGCATGTCATGAGGAGGGATGAAAGTCATGTGACTAGGAGAGTGATTAGTATGGATGTGGATGGATTTTGAGCCGAGGTAGACCACGGAAAACATGGATGAACTGTGTGAAAGATGATATGGATAAAAGAGGAGTGAATGCAGATATGACGGCTATCAGAAGGGGATGGAGGAGGAAGGCATGTTGTGCCGACTTAGAGTGGGATAAAGGCAGGAAGAAGAAAAATAAGAATATTAATTTTAACTTTTTATAACGATGTTAGTTACCAAACCAAATTGGGATAGATAATCTTTGTCTATGGGTCACGTTGGTATCATCATACATTGTTGTGTAGTTAGAACTAACTAAAACACGAATGTCAAGGTGTGTTGTGCTTGAGATCCAAACGATAGCAAGACGCTTTGTAGATGATGCAATCCTATCTAAAGTACTGTACCCGAAGTCGGAGTTTTGCTACCACATTTCGTCTGCCAAATGTTGTTTTTGTGTGAGAACGTGTCTCTCTCTTTTGTATGGAAAATTTATGAGACAACAACTCGTTTCGATCGATTCTACGTAGCGTATTTTTGCTGTCTCGTCTTTTCTCCATACAATAAAGAGACACAAATAGGCGAAACGAAAACATTTCGCAGACGAAATGTCTTAAATGAAGTTGGACTTGCCATTCTGTTGTATATTCTGCGTCGGCGTTGGTTGGAAATCACACTTAAAAATTGTATGTCAGTTCGCATTAGCAATCAGCCCTTTGCAATTTTCTGCATTTTGTAATGGTAAATTGAGGTTTACTCAAGTGCGCTCCGTTTTGACGGGATGAGCGTACGATTTACTACTTTGCATTTTAAACATGTTTATTGAGCAGTTGCTGCTTTATTATTTTAAAGACTTAGGCATATATGATATCGATATTTGACTGCGTTTCACTGATCTTCACCTCAGAACGCTTAGATGTACTCAAAACTTACGCTTTTTTACTTTTTGTTTTAGTCCATACGAGTATTCCTATTGTATTTTTGGACAGTTCGTAAAAGCTTTGCGTCTTTGCGTACATTTCTAAGCGATTTGCAATGGTGATCAGTGAAACGCTGTCAAATTATGACAGCGTTTAACTGATTGCCGTCGCCATCGTCCACATGTGCGCAGGCCTTAAATGTGCTGTCATTCGATAACAAAATGTATTCGAAATTCAAATTTTATATAATCAGTTGTTTTACAAGCATCGCTTGGAAACGTCTCAAACCTAGGTGAGTCTAGGTGCCAGTTCCACACGACGATTATTAGATATTCAATACAATTCATTTTGCAAAAGATAAAAAGGGCAACAAGTTATGATATTTTTAATGTTACCTAAACTACTAAATAAAAAAGTTGTAGCCACAAAAATTGTTTCGAATTTAAAAAAAATCAGCATTCTTGGCAACAAGTTTTAATAAAGTGGTCTTGACTCCCACTTAAAGTTCAACTTGAAATGTCTTTGAAGTTGTTTAATCTTGTACTAACTAGGTTTAGGACACGCAAATGGCCATCAACAAACATTTTGCTCAAATGCCTAAAGCTTTACCTAACATGGGTAAATATAAATACTAATTATTAAGTATGAGGTAACCTTTTAAGCCTTGCGCATATTATCTAAGCGCTCTGCGGTAGCGATCAGTGAAACATTGTCGAATATGACAGCGATATTTGACAGCGTTTCACTGATTCACTACCGCAGATAGCTTTGATGTGCGAAAGGTTTTAGAATCAGGTTTTGTGAGACTTTATTTTGCTACTAAAATGCAAGACGTGTAGGTCCCCGTACTTATATTAAAAAAAATACAAATACAAAATCTTTATTTCAAACAATATTACATGACAGTAACTTAGTGTAGTACCACTGTTTCCTGCGTTAGTTTACACTGTGTTGCAGAAAAACAGGTAGTAGCTGACCTAAAATTATATTGCGATTGCAGTCAAAAGCAAGCCGTTTAAACATGTACAAAAAATAGGGAAAAAGAAGACGAGCATTTTTTTTATTGTTTATGGCCAGATGGAAAATACTTGTTTTAAAATGAGTTTTAGACTAGACAATTTGTTCTATAACTTTGAGTTATGCTGACAATATAATCATTAATTTGCATTATCTTTGTGATTCATCATTACGTGGACTGCCAATGCCAGACTAATTTATTGATTGAACGATTCAAATATATACAATTTAAGTTAAATTTAATTGTTTTCATAAATTACATATTCATTTTTAAGTTTAAGCGGTGTTCACCATAATCAAATACTTTATTTAGGGTTATTACCCTATAAGCCCGAAAAGGAGTATTTCGTTATAGGTACTTTATGAAAACAATTAAACACAATAATGAACATAATCTGATAATAAAACACCTGTATAGTTATTATATGGTATTATGCTATCGATATTCGCCCCATGGTACAAGCTTAGCTTACTTTGGGGCTTGATAGTGCTGTGTGGTGTGTGGGATGTCCACCAATATAAAAAAAATTATATGAGGTATGGCTTACTGGCTATATACTTATGTAGCTGCAACACTAAACTTTATTCCCCGATTTTCTTATTATTGGTAGAAATTGCGTCCTTAGGGAAACAATTTTAGAGACGTATCTATTATTCTTCACTACACTAATATAATTCTTCACCACGTAACGTATAACCTTGAACCAGATTCCAAGCAACGAGCATGCACTTTATCACATGACTGTTACGTCGTAAGAAGGTAAATAATAAAGCAATTAGGTAGGCTGCGGTATGCAAGGACAGCTAATGAAATATGTCGAAGACTTATTCATACTGGTTGCTTGCAACTCTGTCATTATTTTTAAAAAAGTTGATGAAACTAGATGGCCCATTTGATGTAGCAGCAACAAAACATTGCCTCGCAGGTCACGTATGTTAGAAACGTGCCTTATGATGATGCACGGTGTCCACTTGTACACTCTTGACTTGAAAATTCCAATTTGTAATGTTCCGGAAATGTAGACGATGGTAAAGAGACTCTTTTGTCTTCTTGAAAGAAGTTATGAACCTAACATTAATTTATTTCTAAACAAGAGACGAGGTTGTCAAAGGAGAGGCAGGTAATTCAAGTAATCATCTACCTCAGAGCAAATTGGTGGTAATTCGTTTGGAAATACAATCGTTAAGAGGGCATCACACAGGCGACTCTCCATACAAACGTAGTCCCCTATTTCCTCCCTGGATAATGCCTCTAGCAGGGATTCCCAAAGTGGTCGATATCGACCCCTTGGGGTCGATATTGGTTTCCTAGGGGTCGATATAAACGAAAACTGATTTTGGGGGTCGACGAGGTCTAAAAATCGACCCCCTATTAAATTACCACACGTTCTTATTTAAAACTTTAGGTAGGTAGGTACTATATTGTTTATGTTGTGTTACGTGTACTAAGAATAATTAATATTTTTGTAGGAAATAGCATTGTTGTAGTACCTAATCTAAAGTATCAAGTTCGTACAAGATGAAAAACTAGGCAAGTCAGTGTGGACAAGTTTGTGCAAGATGAATGAGTTCGAGCGTACATCTTTCAGGCGCGTTTTGACTTGCTCTCTATTTGACGCATACGTGATTTAACACGAACGAATTCATGATCAAGTTGCAAATCCAAACATGTTCCTGATATTTTACTATTTAACGAGCTTGCACTTAGGTTGAAAGTTCATTTGCGTTTTGAAATTCGTTGGAGCTTGAACGATAATAACTCATATAAGTACTCATTTATTTCAAGAGATCACAAAGTTATAAAATAGCTAAATTAAGTGAAGTAAAGTGGCTGAAACAGAATTTACGAATCACTTAACCAAGTGCAAAGTTTTCCAATTTGTACCTTAGCACCTAGGTATTTTGTATCAATAGAAAGAAAACTAAAGATAGGCCCCTTATTTATAATAGTCTGCTAACTTAAAGCATTGCTAATTCTCACTCTGTCTTCTTCTATTGACCTAATTCAGAATGAAAAATAATTAAGTTTAAAAAACTAGAGAAACCGACTTCATTGCCAAACGGCTAAACCGATTTTAATGAAATTCGTTTGGGACAATCTGGACGTAAGAATAACCTTCCAAATAAATAAAAAAATTCTAAATTGGTTCATAAATGACGGAGGCATGCAAACATTAAAAAAATTATTTAAAAAAAAAATGGCAACACCGATTTTAATAAAATTAAAATGAGACCAATCTGGAAGCAGTGCCTTTCAGATAAAAAAAATTTCTAAATCTGTTCATCAATTACGGAGGCATGCAATTACAAACATTAAAAAAAATATTACAAAAAAAAAATGGCAACACCGTTTTAATAAAATTAAAATGAAACCAATCTGGAAGCAGTGCCTTTCAGATAAAAAAATAATTTTCTAAATCGGTTCATAAATGACGGAGGCATGCAGTTACAAACATTAAAAAAAATATTTTAAAAAAAATGGCAACACCGATTTTAATAAAATTAAAATGGGACCAATCTGGCTACCTTTCAGATAAAAAAATATTTTTTCAAATTGGCTTACAAATGACGAAGTTATGCGGTAACAAACATTAAAAGAAAAAAAAAATTACAACCAAATTGAGAACCTCCTCCTTTTTGATTGGAAGTCGGTTAATAACACTGTAGAAGCTGTTTTAAGTTAGCGGATCATTATGAATAAGGGGGTTGATCTTAAAAGTAGGTAATTTGGCCATGGGGGTCTGAGGTAACGTTTCATTTTGGAAAAGGGGTCACTTGTCCAAAATAGTTTGGGAACCCCTGCTCTAGAGTAACTATTTTGTCTCATAAAATCCAGATCTGCTACATACGCGCTCGTATGTTTTCCTTTTTTTCAGAAACTTATTGATAACGAAAATATGACCCTCATAATTATGATTTATATGAAATACTAGCGGACGCCCGCGGCTTCGCTCGCCCCTTTGCCGTTACGCCCCGTTGAAATTTCTTTTAAAAGTTTTTCCTCTTTTTCTCCGCTTAGAGAAATCATTTTCCAATTTCCTTTCTTAGTGCACCTTCATGCTATAAAAGAAACATACCCTCCAAGTTTCATGCTTCTAGGACTTACGGTTTAGGCTGAGCGTTGATTGTCAGTCAGTAACGTAAGAGTTTTATATATTTAGATGAATTGGAGGTGATATTTTCTTTATCAATAAGTTTCTGAAAAAAAGGAAAACATACGAGCACGTAGGTATATAGCAGATCTGGATTTTATGAGAAAAAATGGTTACTCTAGACTAGAGGCATTATCCAGGGAGGAAATAGGGGACTACGTTTGTATGGAGAGTCGCCTGTATGATTCCCTCTTATAGCATTAGTATTTACAATCGACAAGTCACTACAAACAAAGCGAATGGAGGCTCAAGCGGCTGGTAGTGCTTGGGCAAACGGCCAACACTTGGCACATGCCGGCAATTTAGGTCAAACAATAAAATAACATAAGAGCACTAGAGTTTCTTTTTGGGTTATGCTTTTGAAGATGAAAAGAACATTTCTGCTAAACCTTGCATCTAAGCGTTATGCGGTGACGATCAGTGAAACGTTGTCAAATATCCCTGTCATATTTGATAGTGTTTCGTGGTTCAACGCTTAGCAGATGTGCACAAGGCATGAACATAGGCCGCGCTCACTTTGGATCCGTTTTTGTACGAATGGAATTCGTACGAACACGTACGAACATTCCCGACCTTCTGAGTACCATGAAAGCGCTCACACTGCGCGTACGTACTCGTACGCTTGGAGGAATTAGAAATGGAGGCGTCAACGTTTAAATCCACGAACAATATTTTCTGCCAAAATTGACGGGGGACGAGGTAAACACGCATGGCACACGCGCATAGCAAAATCCTATTCATGTAAACACACACATTGACAATCCCGCACACGATCTTAAAATTTGCACACAGATAAAAAATATAACGTAGTTACGCAGTGTCAAGACTCACATTAGGATAATCTCTAGTGATGGGCATTCAGTAAGACCGGTAAATAGAACGATGAATAAAATAATGAATGAAATGGGTTTTTAGGTAAAGGTAATTTAAATAAGTTATGCACAACAGGTTTCACATTTTGTAACAGTCAGAAAATAAAAGAACTGACTTTAGTTGTTATGTTTTATTAATGGTTATAAGTTTGAATCAATAGTTCTTAACATGTTATAGCATAGTACACATAAGTTTAGTCTTTTACTGAATAATTGAAAAAAATATATAAAGTGAAATCACATTACATCGTCAGCCTTCACATCACAGCGAAGTTTGTAGTTCTGCCTTCTGCGCCGGAGGCGTTGGTTCGATTCCCACCGAGAACAAATATTTGTGTGGTGAACGCAGATGTTTGTTTGCCCGAGTTTGAGAACTTTCTGCAAAATGTTCCGAGCAAATCACACTCGTTCTTGTTGCATGCCAAGTTGTTTTTTGGCCAAAAAATGTTGTCCACTCTTCAAAAAACTTAAAAAACACCAAATACGTAATTAGACAACACATTATGTGATAATAATTTAACGTTTATTTTATCATTCATTCATTCATCAATTTCATTCAACTTTTCCCAACACTATGCCTTCTACCAAGGTTTATTCTTTGACAATGGTGTCGTAATACTGTCGCTAATCTGTCGCAACCGGTATTTCTTTTGAACTTAAATTCTACAAAATTACAAACACAATTGACAAAATAATACTCCCTTGTGGTAGGAAATACCATGTTCCCGGAAGTTTGATGTCTCTGATCGTCTTTTACAAGAAACTACCATGCAATTCACCATTTTCACGGAGCTCCACTTCGCGACATGAAACGACACACAATGGCTGCGGTTGCGAGTAAAACAGTTTTATTTAAAGGATATGATCGAGATCGTTATATGATCGGCAGAGGGGAAAGCCCTGCCTTGACATCTCCATTTCTAATTCCTCCAAGACTCGTACGTATACGTACGACTAACTCGCGCGCAGTGTGAGCGCTTTCATAGTACTCAGAAGGTCGGGAATGTTCGTACGTGTTCGTACGTTTTCGTACGAAAACGGATCCAAAGTGAGCGCGGCCTTAGGATTAGTTTTCTTTCAGGGCGTACAGTTAGATGTCATATTTCATTTTAGTATTTTATCAATAAAAATCTACAGCGGATGGAAAAGATGACGCAGATGATAACTATTTATCTGTTTTTCTTGGCTTGTTGATACCTATTTGTTTTTATTTATGGACCGGTTTTAGGACCTAATATGTTTCCAATTATTTTTGGCGAATTTATTAAGCCTGATTATTTACAGCTAACGTCTGCCCTCACAATAAAGTATTCATTCACCGTTTATTATTATTAATTAAAAAAAAATGGTGATCTCCTGCACTACACTACCTAGCCTCAAATAAGCAAAGCTTTTTCCAAGCTGTGAACTTTTTTTGCTCTGTCTGCCCCATACTTAATTAGAGGGACTGTCGACATCGCGACACACGGGTCTGCTGTAATGAAAACCCGGCATAAGATTTCTAACATCAGCGTATGATTGCTGTTTCTGCAATCCAATTAAAAGACAAAAGGTTTGATCAAGCTTTCAGAAACGCGGTTAGACGGTTGCCATAACTATTTGACACGAAAGTGACAATGACAAGTCACTTTTAGCGAGCCTTTAAAAAGTTAAAAAGTGCTAGGGCTTCTAATGTATGCGAGGGTTAACAACTAGCCCATGGAACAAACACATGGCACACCTGATGTAACCATTGCCGGTAACCATCATCATCAGGTCAGGGTTAGCAGGATTAGGTAAACAAACATCATCGGTAACCATCGCCTATAACAAAGCATTGCGTCACGCACGTCAGAAACGTGCCTTACGATGCACTTCCCTGCGTCATCAACTTGAGGCATGAGTTCAGCCTCACGCGCCTGTAATTTCATCGGCACCACACACCCTTCAAACCGAAACATAAAAATGCTTCTTCACGGCAGTAATAGGCATGGTGGTAGTAGGTACTTCCCCGGACGAACCCTTCACAAAGAGCTCTACACTACTCCTCAATCCTTATGAGTCCTAATTAGTGATTGGATACGGGTATATGCGATAGGCACTTATTTGGCGGATGTTTGTGCGAAATGAGCTTGTTGGTAGCTGTACAATAAAAGCAGGTTATTGCTCGTTTCTGAGCGGAAGCCGAGACGGAAACGAAGCCGCGCAAGGTGAACCGTTTGCCTGATTGACTTCCACTTTGATTTTTATCACGAAGCTATTAGCAAAAATGTTATAGTGTCCCAAAAACCAAAAGTCGAGTCAGCGATAACTGACTGTGTATTGCAAATCCATGGGTTCAAACCTGAAAATTATAAAATCTAAAATTTGCATTAAGTAGTTTTTTACATTAGCACTTCAAACCTCCTTGCAAGGAAGAAGAAGAATGGTTTTAATAAACTAATTTAAAAAAAAGCAGCCAAGTGCGAGTCGGACTCGCCCATGAAGGGTTCCGTAGCATCAAGTAACATAATATAAAGGTTCTTGTAGTTCGTCGAAAGGTAAATTGCGGTTTACGATTTATGACGTATAAAAAAAAAACTACTGACTAGATCTCGTTCAAACCAAATATCGTTGAAAGTTTGCATAGTAATGTACAACATATATTTTTTTTAGTTTTATCTTTATCTTATTTTAGAAGTTAGAGGGGGGGGGACCAACTTTTTTCCACTTTGGAAGTGTCTCTCGCGCAAACTATTTAGTGTAGAAAAAAACTATATTAGAAACCTCAACATCATTTTAAAAGACCTATTCATAGATACCCCACACGTATGGGTTCAATGAAAAAATATTTTTTGAGTTTCAGTTTCAAGTATGGGGACCACCAAAATTTATAGTTTTTTTTTTTATTAAAATCTTAATGCGGTTCACAGAATACATCTACTCACCAAGTTTCATCAGTCTAACTCTTACGGTTTCGTAGAAAAATGGCTGTGACATACGGACGGACAGACAGACAGACAGACAGACAGACAGACATGACGAATCTATAAGGGTTCCGTTTTTGCCATTTGGCTACGGAACCCTAAAAATAGGTTGACCAAAATCCGAGCTAAAACCCCTTGTGACACAATCAACTGAGATTAGGTCGTCGCTTGCTAATCTAGACCTGTAATTGGATTGAACTTTGCAGGTTCTATTGAATACATTTTATTTATGTCCTCGATTCTATTAATTCTATATCCATGTATAAACTCCGTTGAGAGGGATTATACTTGATTCAACAGCGGAAATTAGAAGGAATATTTCTTAGAAATAAAATATTTTCAAAGGGGAAAAAAAGTACTATGAAAAGACGTAAATATACCTAGAAAAGAAAAACAGTGGCTCTTTGGTTTAAGTGGTTTGAGATCAGTTTTATTTGGACTTTACCCAGAATTATAAGATTTTCCTCAACCAACAAAAGGTCGGATTATTTTTTAGGTTTAGAAAAGGTATGCTCACGACGCCACTGCACAAGTTATTAATTCTTAATTATAGATTTTGATTGCTAGTGAGTTAAGAACCTTTAATGCTACCAGGTATCTAGGTATAGCTATAAAAAAAAGGTAGCTATATGTTGCTGTTAATTAAGTTTTAGACTGGCAGCAGCGGCGGCGTCCAATATTATTATTGTGTAAAAAGGTTTTTTATTACGTTCTTTCTACACCTTTGGGTTGATTTTTTTAGAGATGAGTTTTTTTAAAGGTGAGCTCGTGTTAAATCTATGTTTGGGCGTGGCTTTATCTTACGAAGGATATTATTTTGATTATTTTAGATTCTAGATCTTAGGGGATATTCTTCATGACTGTGGATACGGAATGTTTTATTTCTTTAATTATCATGGTTTTTAACACTATTTTTATGAAACAACGGGATTTTACTACTGTGTTACTGTGTTAGTCCAACTGTGATCATGATGCATGCAACTGTGCCGAAATATCGGAAGTCAACTCAACAAAATTTAATCATGGTAAATATCCCGTTGTTTCATAAAAATAATGTTTTATTTTTTATAATATGAATCTTCGGTTTAGATAAATCGATGGTAATAATTATGTTAGTAGTCGATAACCACATATATCGTAGTATTACATTCTATTTGCAGATGGGTCAATGCTTAGTCCATCAACTAGCTATATAGAAAAATTTATATAGTATAACTAGCAGCCCGTCCCGGCTTCGCACGGGGTAGACAATATTGTTGTACATTATTTTGTTCTATCGCTAATAGTTTCGGACTCATTTTTCTACACCTTCGGTTACATTGTTCAAATTTTACCAAGGATCCCTAATTTTTTTCAAAATGAAATGTAGCCTATGTCAAATTGGAAGAATGTAGCATTCTATTGGTGAAATATTTTTTTAAATCGGCCCAGTACTTTTTGAGCCTATTCATTACAAACATACAAACATACAAAAATAGGTACAAATCTTTCTAATATTAGTATAGATATATTCTCCCTCATTCATAATGCCAGCTACTTTTTTAAAGTCTCCTGTCACTGTCACTTTCATTCAACACGTAGAGATGGTAAGTTAGCGTTAAATGACTGCTATAGGAATGAGTGAATAATGAATGAGAGCGATTATGTTTAATTCATTTTAAGTAAAAATTATGTTAAAAACTGCAAATAATCCATATTCATCACTCTGAGGTGATAGTTTCCAGAAGCTTTTAGTCGCGATTTGACGATTATGCCAAATTAATAGTTACAATTAGTAACAAGACCAACTCTACTTCCTACCAGGCATTCCCATTCAAAGATCAGAGCACTGGTCCCGGAAGAGCAGAAGGTTACATACCTTCACTATAAAGTGCTGTGCTTATGACCGCGCGCCAGTTTCTATACACCCGTGCTACGAGATACTGTAGTTATTGTAAGTGTGCATTTTATATTGGAGCCTCGTATTTATTATACAACATTCCTGTCACGTGGTATTCATTGAATAAAACAGTTCAATAACATATTCAGTGTCAAGAGATGACACGTGTGAAAACACCACGACATTCAAATTCAAATTCAAAAAAATCTTTATTCAGTTGTTATGACAAGGATCACTTTGAAACGTCTGTAGAGTCTAGGTACCAGTTCCACGCGACCAAGCCTAGAAGATGCAGCAAATTACGGTGACAATTTGACTGTCTCGTAGTGAATAGGAGGCTTTATTTCATGTGTTCGTTTGATGTGAATAGTGAAGATAAAAGTTTGTGAACATAGTGGTTTTTAAGTGTGTAATTGTGTAGAGCATTGTTTGATTGAGTACTTCCGTTTGGTTTTTGAGTATTTCTTTTCCTGATAAGGTGCTTATTACCAAGTTAAAATTACCTCAGCATTTTCATTTTTTTTAACATTGAATTTAAACCTCTGACCGTTTTAATTCAAAGTTTCGAAACTTCACATAAGTGTGAGTAGGTGGTTGTAATATTTAATCATCTGCACATAAAATTTTACGCAGCAGCGTCCCATAAATAGGGGCAAGAGAGAATAGTTGCCTCTGACACTGTATAATATAAATCAAAGCCTGTAGGGCTACCACAAGCTCTGTCTGGCTATAGTTTTGAGTATGTGTGAGTGCTCACCAGTGTATTATACTGTGCTGTGTGTGTGACGTTTCGACGTCACGTTAAATTTAATGGAGCATTCTCTATCTCTGTCCGTTTTTTTGTAAATATCTATAACGAGATTTGACAAAAAGTTTCTAAATTTCAATAAAAACGGTTAATATTACCTACTCAACAAGTAAGAACAATCTAGATCCAATAATGATGGACAGACAGTTACTTTTCGGAGCTACGTCATTGACTCCTTTATTACTTGTAGCGACAATCACGAGACTAGATGGAATAGTGTCGCTGAACTACGTACCTACGTCGACGCATATCGATTGACATCACCAGCTGACGTACACGAGGTCTTGGGCCATGCTATTACATTAACTTAGCGATGAGCTAAGCGATCAAAGGTCGGCGCGTGAATTTTGTAATAATTTAATCTAAACGCAACTTTAGAAGTATTCCCTTCCCTATTTCAAATTACTTGAGCAATGCACTTTGCGATGAAGTATCTTTTTGGTGTCATCACTAAATAAAATAGTATTTTACTATGACGTTCAGTGCATTATAAAAGTTTAGACATTACCGTTGTCTCAATTCAGAGCAGTTCTTTACAATTCAACCAAATTATTGTCTCGAATTATTTTATAAAAAAAAACGCAGTATGTGCGATTGAAAATGGTAACTATAGTGTGTCTAATAGTGTTATAATAGTGTAAATGCAAACTTTGGCAATCAGTTCACTGAATTTAGCCCCATAGTATAAGCGTAAGTCTTATTTTTTCAAAAGCTTTGTGCAGACCGATAGAAAATTGACGCTGCACGCTTACGAAGGTCTGGAGTGTAGCTCGCTTCGCTCTCCACTCTGGTGAAGGCAAAGAAGCCTTAAATTTATTGCCTGAGTGAATAGCAGCCGTCGGAGTAAGTACTCCATCTAATAGCAAGATTACCTATCGATCGACGCACCAGCGTAGTTTCTTAATCATTCATGCAGTTGAACTCTGGATTGCATCATAAAAAGATATTTGTAAAAGTTATGAGAAAACTTTGAGTTTTCGATATTTATAGCTAGCTTTTTCGGTAGCGGTCGTTATAAAAGCTAGCTTGTCGATGAAGCTGCTTGGTGACCGGCTAGCTGTTTCCAGGCGAAAGATAGAAAGAACTGAAATAAGAGAATCTTTTGTGCCGCGAAATATGTTTAGGCTAGGTATACAAATTATGGACATTAATGAAAAAGTGTGGACCGAGATGACGAAAGATTGAGAAATTGTTTTTTTTTTATCAGATTAGAATTATTAATTTATTTACCTTTAATTTATATTCTTAATGTAAGCATCTTTTATTCTATAACTTTGATTCTCTTGTTTTAAATACTATTATTGTTAAATACTATTACTATTTAAATACTATAATGTTATTGTCGTTGATAATTAAAATGTCGTTTGCTCCTTTATTTGAGGTGACATTTAGCATACTAGATATTGTTTTAGACCCTAAGATACTGTTGGTGTTCACTTTGTTGGTGCAACTTAATAAATAAAATAAAATAAAGATAGGAAAGAGTCTGAAGAAAAGAACCTATTTGGCCAACCCTAAGCGTTAGCTGACTACCCACGCTAATTGAGCGTGGGATGAGGGTAGTAAGATGATCATGGTACTTACGATTACGATCAAATATACCTACTCTGTGACTACCAGACTGACACACGACGCGACCTAAGCATCCCACGGGCACCATTTAGGTTATGGAACCCTAAAAAAGACAGCCTCAAGGCCTGCGCACACCTAGGCCGCTGGCGTCGGCGAACAGTGAAACGCTGTCAAATTTGACAGCGATATTTGACAGCGTTTCACTGATCGCTACCGCCAGCGAACTAGGTGTGCGCAGGCCTTAAGTGAATCCACAAAGTATTTTATTGCCAAGAACTAACTCACCTTTTCATTCCAGATCAAAGGTCAAGCTAAAATACCAATGGACTTTTTTTGGTTTTAATACTTTCAAAAATAATGCCTAAAAGTAAATACATAGAAGATTAAGGCCCGTATAAAGAAACAGTGATAAGAATAGATTTTAGTCAGTTTTCAATGGAGAACTGTCAAAAAATCTGTGATTCTAGACACTAACTAACTCACTTATTGCCTTGCTTTGACAGGCCTCTCAGCTCAGTTGGTATAGTAGCTCTGCCCGTAGGTCGTGGGTTCGATCCCCACCGAGAACAAATATTTGTGTGGTTAACGTAGATGTTTGTTCTCTGTCTGGGTGTTATATCTTTTGTATTCTATTTAAGTATTTACAAAAAAAGTATTTAAGTAAGTATTATATCAGCTATCTGGTTCCTATAGTACAAGCTCTGCTTAGTTTGGGGCTAGATAGTGTTGTGTAGGTCTCTCCCATGACGTGCCACTGAGCCCGTCTTCGGCTCTTCTCCTCCAGTGCTTACCAGCTAAATTTCGCAGATCGTCGCCCCACCTTGACTAATACGTCCAGCAGTGGACTAATATAGGTTGATGATGATGAGTATTGTGAGGATTGTCTAAAATATTTATTTGTTCCAGATCAAAATGCGTTTCCTCGTCCTCACCGCCCTGTTCGCTGCAGCCCAGGCCAGGCCCAGCCTGATCTACCAGGACCCGTTCGCACCTATCGGCATTCAGTACGCCAATGTGGCCCATGCGGTCCACCCACATCATGCTGTGGAGCTGAACGCTGCCAGCGAGGCACTGCTGCCTAGAGAACTGCTCAAGTCAAGGTAAGTCGCTCTTTCTGATCTCGATGATACCTTTAGAACCCTCAACTCTCAGACCTAATCAATGCAAAGGAAGATAATAATTGGATAAAGATTTAAAACTATTTTTTATCAAACTATCATCAAGTAAAATTCCTAAAAAAAAGTAGCATCATAATGAAACATTGGAGGAGGAAAGCGCGCGATCGCCAATCATGGAAAAGTTTGGGGGAGGCCTATGCTGGAAAGCAAAACAACCTTACTACCAATGTCAAATAGATTACTATAGTGCTAGGATTGTTAATAAAGGCTATCTAAATTTACATTTAATGAGTGACAATGGCAACTCATTTTAAAATTCTGAAGCTGTAGGTTCCCAGTTTCCACATTATCGTTTAACACCGATACAAAGCTATTAAAATACAGCTTAGGATCTAAGAATAATTATATTTTAAAATAGGTCAAATCTGTTAGAAGTAGGTATGCTAATTGCTAGCGCGATGCCTATAATGGACAATATCGATTTCCATAATTATCTTCATTCATGTACTACCTACATTCAATCGTGTTTTATTGTATCACTTGCTTGGGTTGGCTGGTAGAAAACGAGTTTCTTATTTTTGTGCATTAATAATTAATAAATAATTATAACTTTTTATTTTATTAAAATCGGGCATTTCATTTAAAAGATATTACGAATTTAAAAGTATTGAAGTGAATATCTATTTAAGTTGCGACCAGTTGACCCAACCCGTTGTGTGACAAATGTAGCAACACTTTTGTAACATCGATGTTTGTTACCAAGTAAATCTTTAATCTCTTAAATCTCACTTGAGACTCTCCTCCGTGTTTTTGTCAGTTCAAAATAAAATCACCTTTTTCTCTATTTCAGGGACTTCTACGACAACCCATCTATTGCCGATGGTCTTGCCAAGGAGTCTTGGTTCACAAACAAGGAGATGCAAGTAGTTGAAAGAGAGGCTGAAAAGATCCCCAGAGAGAACATTTACAAGATCGTCAAAAACGCAGGGTTTTTGGATCGTCATTAGTTAAAAAAAATATAATTGTTTAGGGATATTCAACATTTTGTTGATTTTTACAAAAACTAAAAATAATTTCTTCAGGACTAGATATGGCTAGAATATTTATTTTGTTTTGTTTATTAATAATGATAAAATTCAACTGTTTGAAAAATCTGAAAATCTGTTCCAAATGGAATATCCCTAGATAATGTTGATGTGTCTATAAGTAGGAATCGCCTTTGTAAATATTAGATGATAGATTGTTAAATTTCATAATTAAGAATATTAAATTGATTTGCGAACGAATTTTTAGTTTATTAAGGTAGAATACAATATTAGAGAAAATATTTTCATAAAATATTAGTTTTAAGTTACTAATAAGTTTGTTAAGTTGTTAGTAAGTAATGTTTTTTTGTAAGTGTTAATTTTATATCACGTCGTCACCTTTACCTAATAAGATTTTAAATTAAATTCTGTGCTATTTCAATGTAAATATATTAAGCTAAGTCTAACCTTAAAGCATGTTAGTTTTTTAAGGTATTTGGCATTTTAGAAGCCATATAAGTGTTTTAAGTTAAGTTTATATATTAAACCGGTTTAGTATCTACATAAAACTAAGAAAAGAAAATGAGCCTGTGATATCAAACAATAAGTACTGTGTAAGTTATTGTTTGTCTAATTTATTTAAATAAAAAACTTTATGATAACTTTGTTTTAAACTAAGTTGCTCAGTATGTCACAGTCTGACCCAAAAGCCGGTTTTTTGAAGCTTCTTCCCCTTTTACAAGTCACCCAACATTCATGTTGTGGTTTTTGGACGAAATCTGCAAAATTACATTAAGTATCTACATACATACACATATGTATGAATATATGGAATATATGGAGAGTGAATGAAGCGAAAGAGGTGTGTCAGGATCGTAGCAAGTGGAAATCCGTGATCTCTGCCTACCCCCATGGGACATACATAAAATCACGCCTTATTCCCATGGGGGTAGGCAGAGATCACGGATTTCCACTTGCTACGATCCTGACACACCTCTTTCGCTTCATTCACTCTCATTACATTAAGTATCTTTAGTATAATAATTTATTCACAACGAAAATTACAAATAATTCAAGTATTTTAGTAAGAAAACAGGCTTTTTGCATCGAAAGAAGATGATTTACACAGCATCAGGGGTTTCCAGGGGTTCACTCCCTTCACAATTTTCCAGTGTTTTTACGTAGCAGTACCTTACTTACCTTTTTTACTGTCACAGTTAAATTCATGCATGTCACAGGTATCGATAAAGGTCCTCATCTCGCCACAAGAGTCTATACCGCAGATCGGCACTTGGTCGTGACGACAGATATCTGCTATGTTGCATTCTTCTGTTAGCTGAAACAAGTATAATAAAGCCAGGGTAACTTGGCAGATTTGAAGTTAGCCGTTTTGCTATTTTTGCGGCAAACATTGGCCATTTTCCCACAAACAGCTCACTTCAGACCTGTCAACTTACGCTGGCCAAACTATACGTGCCGGATCTTAATCTCTTTGAAGTTAGCTGCGTGCGTATGTAGTTTCTTCCTAAATTTGAGTCGAACAACCGTTTGACATTTCGCCGCACGACAAATTATAAAAAAGAAAAAAAAGTCGACAAATAAAAGAGCAGCATGCAATAAAAGTTTCGTATCTCGATATAATCTTATCTTATCTTATACCTTTAAACGAGAAAATCTTGTATTAATATATATATATATATATTTAGGATCTCGGAAACTGCACCAACGATTTTCACGAAATTTAGTATACAGGGGTTTTCGGGGGCGATAAATCGATCTAGCTAGGATTCATTTTAAGAAAATGATTATTTCTTTCCGAGTTCAATAATTAAACATAAACTGAATATGTGACTGCTCCTGCCATCTATTGACGATTGTGAGCAACTAACTGCAAGCATGTCCAGCAGATGGCGTTGTTCAGTATGAATAAACCAATAAAGATAATAATATGACTCTTATGATTTCTTAAAAATACAAAATAACGAAAAAATTTCCGAGCGAAGCTCGTTTACCAACTGCTAGTTCAATCTAATACTTAGAAGTTACACGTGGAATAGGGATTCCACGTGTACCTTCAGGGTACATCTAACCTTAGTACTAATTATTCTGTAACCTAACCTAGATAATAAAGCCCTAGAATAGGTACCTTGGCACTATCCACGTGGGCGTGGGCGGGCTTCAGAAACCCAACAGCGCAGAACAAAATTGTGTACGAATACTTGAACATTATTCCAACATTCGCCTACATTTTACAACTTTCATACCTATTTTGATAGGTTTCGGTAAAACGATAAGAGTTTTGAAACAGATTTTCATGTTTCATAATACTAATTGGGTGGTGGTCTACTAAAATGAAAGGCAATTGTAGCATAAAAAATATTTGCAATATAATTTTAATCACCGCTAACTCGATGATTCGATTTTTAAATTGAATGCTTTCGTTTTACATTGCAAAAATTTTTGGTGCTCTTTCTCTTTCTTTTCCGTAGCCAAATGGCAAAAATGGAACCCTTATAGATTCGTCATGTCTGTCTGACCGTCCGTGTCACAGCCATTTTACTCCGAAACCGTAAGGCCGGGTTCCCACTATGCCGGACCGGCAGATCTGCCGGAAACCGGACACCGGACGGAGTGTTCACATTACACCGGATCCCACAAGAAAATCGGACAAGCACCTCAGTTGAATTTGGACCTGTGCCCACAATGGACGACGAAATTGTTTTGTTGTGGTGGTGGTAGTACAGAAGGCAAAATAAAACAAGAAAGTATTGGGTACATCCTATTTTACGGGAAAGATTTTCACTTGGGACATTTCAAACATTGATCGGTGAACTTAGAAGTGACGGATCAAAGTCGTGCTGGATGCTACACGTTTACTTTACTCAGAAAATGCGAGCCGAATGAAGTGCGGGGAGCACGGGCGGGGCGGGGAACACGGACCGGAACTGGTTCACATTACTCCGGTCCGGTGATTTTGCCGGCATTTTGTAGTGACAAAACGCTAGGTAAAAATGCCGGGCTCGGCAAAAATGCCGGACCCGGGATAATGTGAATAGCTTCATATAAATTGTACAGCCACTAGCCCTTCCGGTCCGGCGTAGTGTGAACCCTCCCTAAGGCAGGGTTCCCACTACGCCACCGAGATCTGCCGCCGAGATCTGCCGCGCCGGTAAATCTGCCGGAAGGGCTAGTGGCTCACGGATCAATGTTTCAAATGTCCCAAGTGAAAATCTTTCCCGTAAAATAGGATGTACCCAATACTTTCTTGTTTTATTTTGCCTTCTGTACTACCACCACCACAACACAACAATTTCGTCGTCCATTGTGGGCACAGGTCCAAATTCAACTGAGGTGCTTGTCCGATTTTCTTGTGGGATCCGGTGTAATGTGAACACTCTGTCCGGTGTCCGGTTTACGGCAGATCTGCCGGTCCGGCATAGTGGGAACCCGGCCTAAGAGCTAGACTGATGAAACTTGGCGAGTAGATGTATTCTGTGAACCGCATTAAGATTTTTACACAAAAATAGAAGAAAACTATAAATTTTAGGGGTCCCCATACTTGAAACTGAAACTAAAAAAAAAATTTTCATTGAACCCATACGTGTGGGGTATCTATGAATAGGTCTTCAAAAATGATGTTGAGGTTTCTAATATCTTTTTTTCTAAACTGAATAGTTTGCGCGAGAGACACTTCCAAATTGGAAAAAAGTTGGTCCCCTCTAACTTCTAAAATCAGAGAATGATAAAACTAAAAAAAATATAAATGTTTTTGTATTTTTTTTGTGAGTGGTGTGGTGCTCTACGTGGAATTTTTAATACTTCCGTTGTGTAGCATAAAATATTTATTTCAGAATATACCACTTTAGGGCTTTCGGATGTACTTGTCTGGAAGTTTATGAAAATATTAGAATAACATTTTTATAGCTTACAATTATTATTGATTACAATTTACTTGAGAGAAATACTCCTTTGTAACATGAACGTCATATTTCCTCAGAACCAGCCATAACATATCATAGGTCCCAACTTCCTCGAACAACAGGTATTTAAAATAAAATAAAACAGTACATGTTTACTAAATCCTATTAGGTTTATTGTTGATGTTGCAGTCCGTTCGGTACTCCGGCTTCTTGAAGGAGCGTCCTCGCTTGCACGTCACCCAGCACTCATGGATTGGACGCTGCTTGAAATCTGTACCAGAAATCATCATTACCATCACCATCATCATCCTCAGACTGTAGAAGCCTACTGCTGGACTAAGGCCTCACCTTTTACAGTTCTAGGAAGAACGGTTCTGAGCCCTCAAAACCCACCAACTTCCAGCGATCGGGTCCATCGGGTCTGTGGGCGTTTTGTCGAAATATTTGCATAACATTACCAAAACAAGATTTTGAAATAAGATAGAGATCTAGATTTTCGGCACTTTTCAATGGAGAGCTGTCAAAAAATCTATGCTTGAGGCTCGACTCAGACTCAAGCACTGTTTCTGAATACGGGCCTTATACTTTTAAGTGAGCAATAGTCCGCACTGTAACTTACTGATGGTAATCCCTAGAATGCCAGACTCCCTCTTTCGATACTCAATACCTATATTGAAGAGCTGGCGCTTAGATTGACCTACTTTTAAGACGTATATAAGTGGGCCTTGCGATTCAATTGTGGTTTTAATAGAATAGAAGGCTTCCTTCCTTTCGAGGCAAAAGTGGTAATCTACAGTGAAGCTTTTGACTTGTGTTGTTTTCCTCACTTGGTTGCGGCGACTCCATATTATAAATCGGGATAAGAGTAAGAAGAAGAACCTGATCATGTTTTGTTAGTGTTATTTTGAGGTTTGGTGTTTTTGGTACCTAGTATTCTAACCTACATTACCTACTTGGTGTCTCAGCAAAATGTGAGCAGTTGGAATAAAAGTATACCTACTGTTAGCCGGTTTTGGAAATAGGACATCACTAAGCGACCGGGCAACGAGACACATCACTAGTCGGGGGAGATATAAAAAGATGGCGGCGGAATGCGTATTAGGTGACTTGTTTCATGTTATAAAGTTATACATGTATCTTGATCAGTCGTTTTAGAGAAAGGCCAGGTTAGGAGTACCTACCCTAAGCCGACGAGAATGTGTGAAGAATATTATGAGAGTGAATGAAGCGAAAGAGGTGTGTCAGGATCGTAGCAAGTGGAAATCCGTGATCTCTGCCTACCCCCATGGGAATAAGGCGTGATTTTATGTATGTATGTATGTATGTATAAAGTTATACAGAATTCTAACTGTATTCAATGGGTAATAAGTGTTTGCCTTATTAGATTATTACTACCTTTACGTTAGGCAAAAGTAGGTACTAACCTTTTTTGCTATCGCAGTTAAACTCATGCATATCACAGGTGTCGATAAACGTCCTCATTTCCCCGCAGGAATCGATCCCGCACATTGGAACCTTGTCATGCACACACAGGTCTGCTATCTTGCATTCTTCTTCGTTCTAAAACATTGGTTAAATCCATGATAGAGATACAACTGTAAAACCTATTTTGTTAATATAATTGGAGTGAATTATTGGGTCAAAGATCGTCGCAATGCAACCAGGATCTTGGAGAAGCTTCCCATTAGCACAGATTTGAACTATACAGGGTTATTCATTATTAGCTGCAAATATTCAGGAATTAGGTTCAACAAATAAAATAAAAAGTATTTATGAAATGATTTTTTAAAGTTTTGTTATGAAAATCCCGAGAAAATCGATAAAGAATATCCTTTGGAATCATTGGCGCTTGACCTATTTTGACCTTTGAACCGCGCCCGCGCGCCGGAGGGACACTCTACGTTCAGTCACCGCCTGGGTGGGTCATCGTCTTGTTCTCCATGGCAATCATTATGTAATAGCCGTAAAGAAATTAATAAAAATAAAATTTTGATACAAAATCTTAAATCCGTTTAGAAATTAAATTGAATCGGCCAAACAAATATTCACGACCTAAAAATTAGGCACTGTCAGTTTGTGTAGTTAATAATGAATAACCCTGTATATCTATATTATTTGCAAGGGCCTGCAGATACTTCAACAATGTAGCTCAAAATAGTGTTAAGATTGAAGTTATCTCTTCCAATAGCTTCAATAAACTTCACCTATCTAAGTTCGCCAATTTTTTTTGTGTATATTTTAATGTACCTACGTATAAGTATAATATAATGTTAATAACAAACAATGGGAAGTAAAATCTTACAAACATTTGTTAAGTTTTTTAAAGTCATGTAGTGAATCAATATTTGCAGACCGACAATTTTTTGATAACCGACGCGAGGTGCTTTAACTTGGTCGGGCTATATTTTGGTAAAGTAAGCAATAAGGTATTAAAAGCAAAGTTAAGCATAGGCCTCATCGACGGATGAGTTGGAATTGATAAAGTTTAAGCCGAATTAATATTCCGCTTGGATCAACTCACCTTGATAGTCTCGCTATGACAATGAACTAAAGATAAGTAGGACAGTACAGCTGAAAAATAAATAAATCATGAATTTAAATAAAATAGAAATTAAATAGAAAGTCTCAGGATTCTTATTCTTAATACTTGTAGTATGAAGATAGCTGGAGTAATAATTATAATATTTTTAAATAAAATTCACGTTATTATTTACCCAATTTTATTAACATAGTGCCTCCACATAGTAAACTATATTCTTATCAACGAATTAAAACAGAAATATAAATGTTTGTTCACCTATAACCAAGGCAACTACTTGAAAAGCAATTTAAACTTAGGTATCGATCGGAAAAAATTGACTGCGTATATTCTAGACTACTAACAACAACACAATGGAGGATACCTTATTATAGATAGTTAAATCAAACAAAACCTTTTCAAATTACAATAATTATAATAGATAGTGAAAAAACCATAGCCAAGCAACCATAGACAATGCGTGATGATATTAATGTAATTATTTCAAATTTGGACCAGAATAATAACGGTTCATTATTTGAAATACATTTATAAGTTGTCAGAAATATTATTTTCGTGAATTTTCGACAGTTGTTTCTTAGGCAAGCGCCTAGATTTTTGGAGATTTCCAGACTTTGTATAAATATACCGTACCTTGCAAAAAAATCTTTGAAAGTAGGTACCAACGTATATTTATAAATTAACAAAGTATTGTGATAGAAAATTAATACTTTAATAACAACGACAAGGCGTGTAAAATGCCAATTTAACACGAGTTGCTTATCGACGCCCCTAACTCAATCAGAGCCCCGTCTAAGAATATAAATCACATTTGAAAGTGTGGGTTCGGATTGGATGTAGTCATCTTGATCCTTTGGGTAAAGTCAATGTGACAGCGCCTTTATTGGTCACGTCAGCCGCAGAGCAAAAGTTTGCGGAAGGCCTGATTGCTAATATATTTATTATCTAGCTATATATTGTAAATGTTTGTTTTTCCAATTAAACATTCCAAAGCAACATTTGAGACAGGAGAAGTCAGGTACCTAATAAAAGGTTTTTTATTTACAACAGAATATACATTATCTTCAAACTCTATTATTATAAAACATGAAATGATTAAAATAAAAAGTAACATTTTATAAGAAACTAGAAATTTTAATAATGAACTCTGTTTTCCACCTATAGGTATTACAGGTAGAAAACAGAGGTCAGATCACCGACCGCAGGCAATGTGCCCAAAAAGCTGGCAACGTTATAGATAGACCAGTCTAAAAATGCACGCAACTCCACCACGTTTTTTTGACGTTGGCTCACAATAACGTACTTCAAAATAATCTTTGTGATGTTGGTAATAAAGAACAATTTACTTTGACTGACTGAAGTAGTAGGACGTGCAGTTTAAGATTGGACGATCTCTACCTCTTTGAATAGCTAAGCTAATTCTTTGCCCTAGGTAAGCGTAAAAAAGGTGAGCGCCAGCCTCAACACCACCTCAACACCAGTCTCAACCACCACCTAATAAAATAAACTACTGTAATAGCTACTTAGGTACCTAACTGGGAAAACGAAAAATTACTAAGAAAAAAAGAAAACGTTCAAGTATCACGACAGTAAATCCCAGTTCCCAATTACCGTCACTATAAGTGCACAGCCTTCTATCCCTCCACTCTTACCCGCTCCACTCATCATGAGACTGCCTATCGGTAAATGGTTGCCAACTATTTCTGTAATATTTTATGAAAAGTTATTTTTGCTTCGGCTAATGATGGTGGTTTCAAGAACTCTCTCAAAGCCACGAAGTAGAAGTGTTAGCAACGAGATACGATAGTAGATAGAGTGATAGATTTAAATATATTTAGTCTGTAAAGAGACACAGAAATTTTGCAGTTTGTTACTTCTTAAATTCTTCCATCTCACTGGCACATTTCAGCATTTTTAAAGATGTAAATACATGAACAACCACTAATATGGGCGAGTTTCCAGGATTGCTAAATAAACAAATTATTTGCTTAGCAACTGTTCGCGATTACGCTATGGTTTAGTTAAAATTGGACAGTTCTCGATACCTATTTCTTTTACACCAATCGATACTGCCCGACGTCACGTGACTACTTAACTACGAGCTGCGATAGGTTAAAATAATGTTCCTTTCCCTCCATCCATGAAATTTGTAATGGCCGATTAATATATACGCTTTGTCATTTTGAACGCACACGCATCTTTTTATTGAAATCATCTAAAATTCGCATAGAAACCCAGTAATTAGGCAGCCACTCTAATATTCACGTACTAGTCACGCCAATCACGTACATGTGGTCCTTCTACGCCAAATAACAAGATCTAGCATCTATGGAATATTGACGACGACGTGGCCGCAGCCAATACTGGAAATACTTGGAAATACGCACTGGACGATTCACAATCTGGACCAAAGACTGCTTGGAGGCTAAGCGCACATTGGAATTGAAGTTGGATTGGCATTTCATCGATCTACATACGCAATCTGGTGGGACCAACCATCCTTTCTTTTCCTATCTCCTCCCTGTTCTCTTTGTGACCTGTGTCGAAATTGATTTCAGTGTTTATCGCGAAGGAGTGTTACGTGGAAGTTAAATACGCGCAAGACCAAAGCTGGTGACGTTGCTATCACTGCTTTCCTACCATTCTTCCAAATCGTAAGTACTCCTGTGTTCAATGACCACCAAAATGTCTACCGATCTACCAAAGTCTCCCCTTACGTTAAATATTGATAATGCTATTCGTCATGATAAGTCTCCATCTCGCGATAGATCTCCTGCTATCTGCAGTAACAATTCTGATTTAACTCGCGAGCTGGTTAGAAAACGCGGACACGTAAAGGGCAGATTAACTAAGTTCACTAACTTTGTACAGTCGCTTGAAAATAATGAGAATCTTTCTGTTTCTTCCTCTCGTGATCATATAAACTTAAAGCTTAGAATAAAAGGAGCTGCTAGTTTGTTTGACGAGTTCCATGATATTCAAACCAAGATCGAAGAGAATGTTTGCGACAGCGAGATACCTAATCAATTAGATTATCGAGAATCATTTGAGAATTCGTACTATAATACCTTGGCTTTAGCGGAGTCTATGCTATCTAGTGATGAGGTTACTGACAGTTCTAATGGGTCATGCAGCGGAAAACCGCAATCCGTCAAGTTGCCTGTTATTACCATGCCCACCTTTGATGGATCGTATGAGCACTGGCTTGAGTTTAGGGACACCTTCTTATCGTTAGTGCATAACTCTAAGCAGATAAGTAGTATTCAAAAGTTTCATTACCTAAAGTCATCGTTAAAAGGTAGTGCTACGTTGGTTATAGACTCACTAGAATTCTCATCAGATAACTATACCGTTGCTTGGGAGTTATTACTCAATAGGTATAATAATAGTCGACTTTTGGTACACAATCATGTAAAGGCTTTGTTTACTATCAATCCACTGTCCAAGGAATCACCTGCTTGCATTAGGAAGCTTATCGACACAATACTTAAGAATTTACGCGCACTAAAAATCCTAGGCGAATCAACAGATAGCTGGGATACACTAATTAACTACATTATTGTGTCTAAGTTAGATAAGACAACTGAGCGTGAATGGGAAACCTTTAAATGCACTTTATTAGCTAGCGATCATAGTTCGAAACGCATCATTAATATGAGTGATTTAATTGGATTCTTAAAGGACAGGGCTGACATGCTAGAAACACTGCAGCTTTCACACGCAAAGGGACAATCTTCACAGTCCGAGAACAAAAAACATAATTCATATTCACATAATACGTCACACTGCAATGTTTCTACAATGGTGCTTCATATCTAAATCATTTTGTAATCAAATAAACGCGCCATTATTACAGTCCACTCATGAAGTTCGAGGTGTAGGTGATTCAGTGCTGCAATGTTCGGAAACTTGTAGCATTGAAATAAAGTCGCATGTCGATAATACATTCACGACTCGCATCGATTGTTTTGTATTATCTCAAATAACGTCTACGATGCCGGCCTTATGTCCATTAAACGCGCAGTTCTGTATTCCAGACAACATAAGGTTGGCAGATCCGCAGTTTCTAGATTCTAGACAAGTAGATATTCTTATAGGTGCTGATAGGTTTTGGGATCTTTTAGGTGAAGGCAAAATTAGATTACCCACGGGCCCTTACCTACAGAACACTAAGCTAGGGTGGATTATATCCGGCCCCATTGTTACTCAACCGCGCAGTAGTAACAAAATTACACGCATTAATTGTAATTTCAGCAGTACGTTAGATACGCAACTACGTATGTTTTGGGAGGTGGAAGAGCTTTCTAGCACTAAGGATACGCAGACTCAGAAAGAACAAGCCTGTGAGGAACATTTCCTTCGCACTACTACACGCGATAGTGAGGGCAGGTTTTGTGTACGCATTCCTTTAAAAGAGTCACCTAGTGCTTTAGGCGATTCATACAATCAAGCTGAGCGCCGTTTCCTCGCAATAGAAAAACGTCTACAGCGCTCACCTGATTATAAATTATTATACGCAAACTTTATTAAAGAATACGAAGCTTTAGGTCATATGAGTCCGGTAAGTTCTTTTGAGAGTCCGTGCTATTTCATGCCACATCACGGCGTTTACCGGGAACATAGCACCACGACAAAGCTGCGCGTCGTTTTCGATGCTAGTGCTTCGTCTTCTTCTGGAAAATCGCTAAACGATCTACAAATGGTTGGCCCTGCGATACAGGGTGATCTAATTTCTATTCTTTTACGCTTTAGACAACATAAATTCGTGGTATGTGCAGACGTTACCAAAATGTTTAGAAATTGCTGGGTAGATAAGGATCAACGCAATCTGCAAATGATTTTATGGCGCGATGACTCATCGAAACCCTTAGGTATTTACCAACTTAACACGATCACGTATGGTACTGCTTCGGTACCTTATCTTGCTGTAAGGTGTTTGAAGCAGTTAGGGGTTGAATCGCCGTCTCCTGATGTCCAAAGGGTTGTTAAGAATGATTTTTACGTTGACGATTTGTTAACGGGAAATGATGATAAATCGATCTTACTGAAGCTATGTTCGGACATCAGAGACACGCTAATGTTAGGTTGTTTTCCACTTCAAAAATGGATGTACAATTTTCGATGCGATGATGATGATGATGATTTGTCGAGCCAGTCAAAAGAAATTAAATTCAATGAAAATTCTAGTTCTAAGACGCTAGGTATAGGTTGGAATAATTCAAGCGATGAATTTTATTTCAATACGCAATTTCAAAACGATGATAAGCCCATCACTAAAAGGTCTATTTTGTCAAACATTTCTCAAATATTTGACCCGCTTGGCTTGCTAAGCCCAACAATAATTATCGCTAAGGTTTTGTTGCAGCAATTATGGCTTTTAAAAATAGATTGGGATGACACAGTTCCATGCAGTGTCGCGCGAACATGGAACCGGTTTGTTGTTTCGTTGCAGAGGCTCCCTACTATTCGCATTCCTCGCCACGCTATAGGTACCGACCCTAGTTATGTTCAACTGCATGTTTTTAGCGATGCCTCGCAGACTGCGTACGGCGCCTGCGTTTATGTTCGCACAGTAAACCAGGATCAAACGGTATCAGTACGATTGCTTACATCCAAAGCCAAGGTCGCGCCGCTAAAGCCTATGAGTATCCCGCGGCTTGAGCTGAGCGGTGCTTTGCTTGGAGCAAAACTTCTTGATAAAGTACGCAGTTCGCTAACTTGTAAGTTTAATGATGTGGTTTTTTGGACCGACTCAACTATTGTTTTAGGATGGTTACACATGGCACCAAATAAACTAAAAACATTCGTCCAAAATAGAACATCGGAGATTCACGACTTGACGAAAGATGTTTTTTGGCGCCATGTAAGTGGTAAGGAGAATCCCGCTGATCTCGCTTCACGCGGCTTGAGCTTGGAAGAACTTTCTTCTTCTACGCTATGGTGGGAGGGTCCGGAGTTGTTACGAAGTCCTAGTTACACGCTAATCGATCACGGGGTCATGGACACGTCGTGTGAGGATCTTCCTGAGCTTAGGCCAGCCATATCTTCTTTTGTAACCCATGACTCATCTGACCTGTCGCTATTTCGATTTGATAGCTGAGTGATTTCGATTCGAGATGAGTAGCTTTTATGTTACGATTCATACACAATATTCGCAATAAAGTAGGTAGGCGTACAGGCGCGCTTACTGTAGATGAGCTAGATGAGTCTGAAAAAACCTTGGTCCGGTGGTCTCAAATGGAAAGTTATCCAACTGAATATAAATTATTAGGTAATTGCGCTAGTATTAAAGGTAAAGGTAACCTAACGAAATTAAGTTTATTTTTAGATAAGGATAAAATCATTAGAGTAGGTGGACGCTTAGGAAACTCCGATGAGTTTAGCTATAACAAAATGCATCCTGTTTTAGTATCCGCTAAACACTATTTTACAGTTCTGTTGTTTCGTCACGAGCACTTGCAGCTTCTCCACGCTGGAGCCCAGGCATTACTTTGCCACTTACGCGAAAAGTGGTGGCCTTTAGGTGGTAGGAACCTAGCTAAGCGTATCGTTAACGCTTGTGTTATCTGTACGCGCATGAAAGGTAAGATACTCACGCCTTATATGGGTAACTTACCAAAGGAAAGGATAACACCAAGTTTTCCATTCAATAAATGCGGAGTGGATTACTGCGGGCCGGTTCTCATACTCAACCGCAAAGGCAGGGGCGCTAAAACTTCTAAAGCATACATTTGCTTATTTGTGTGTTTTGTAACGCGTGCTATTCACTTGGAGCTTGTCAGTGACCTCACTACTGATGCATATTTGTTAGCGTTAAAACGATTCATATCTCGCCGTGGTAAACCAGTAGAAATATTTTCAGATAACGGTCGTAACTTTGTAGGGTTAATGAACGACTTTTCAAACTTTTTACGCAAATGTAGCCCTGATATTATTGAATACGCAACTAATCAACAAATTAAATTTACATTTATCCCCCCCTATTCTCCGCATTTTGGTGGTCTGTGGGAGGCAGGAGTGAAATCGTGCAAGCATCACTTGCGACGAGTGGTAGGAAACGCGCATCTTACTTTCGAAGAGTTCGACACAGTCTTGTCGCAAATAGAAGCTGTGCTGAACTCCCGACCGCTTTCTCCTCTTTCTCCAGATCCCAATGACCTTTCCCCCTTGACACCCGCTCATTTTTTGGTTGGTCGACCGCTGACTGCACCTGCCTGTGACGACCTCAGCGACATCCCTGCGCATCGGCTGAACCGCTATCAGAGGGTGGAGCAAATACGCCAACATTTTTGGACCCGCTGGGCCAAAGAATATGTGTCTGAGTTGCAGGTGCGGACTAAATGGACCAATAAGACAGACGAGCTGAAGATCAACTCGCTTGTGTTGATCAAGGACAATAACTTGCCACCGCTTAAATGGCACATGGGTCGAGTGATTGCCACCATTCCGGGCAAAGACGGCGTTTCAAGAGTGGCGGACATACAAACAGCTACGGGCGTTGTTCGACGTAGCTACGCAAAGATCTGCCCTCTGCTTCAAGATACCTACGCATGAGGAGCCCTATTTACGCAACTCCAGGGACATTGAAACCTGCTGCTTTCAAGGCCGGCGGCATGTTCGCGATTACGCTATGGTTTAGTTAAAATTGGACAGTACTCGATACCTATTTCTTTTACACCAATCGATACTGCCCGACGTCACGTGACTACTTAACTACGAGCTGCGATAGGTTAAAATAATGTTCCTTTCCCTCCATCCATGAAATTTGTAATGGCCGATTAATATATACGCTTTGTCATTTTGAACGCACACGCATCTTTTTATTGAAATCATCTAAAATTCGCATAGAAACCCAGTAATTAGGCAGCCACTCTAATATTCACGTACTAGTCACGCCAATCACGTACAGCAACAAATTAAATATTTTGGCTGTCGTTTATCTAGACTTCAAGCAATATTTCACAGTTGACACTGTCAAAGAGTTGATTGATCGGTTAGCAATCCGTGAAACTGAAACGAAATTAATCAAGTATACCTACTAAATTAATACTTATTTCTGATGTTTATCTAGCCTCAGCTCTAGCGACTGGCCTCTAGCTCAGTTGGTAGTAGCTCTGCCTTCTGCGCCGTAGGTCGTGGGTTCGATCCCCACCGAGAACAAATATTGGTGTGGTGTACATAAATGTTTGTTCTCTGTCTGGGTGTTATATTGTATTCTAAGTATGTATTTACAAAAAAAAAAAAAAGAATTCAAGTATTATATCAGCTATCTGGTTCCCATATTACAAGCTCTGCTTAGTTTGGGGCTGGGTAGTGTTGTGTGAATTGTCCAGAATATTTATTTATTTATTTATTTATGTTTTCAGTTGTAGCTGTTCTAGCACTTCTCCCATCTTGCATATTGGCTTTAGATGATAACAATGTATACGCTGATCCCATGCAGACTTCTTTGGTAAGAAAACTTACTCATCATACAAATAATTATTTCTAGAGCATCTTTTCTAAACCCTTCTGAAAAAAGCATATCAACCAAGCCTTCAGTTTTTTAGATTTATAACAAAAGTAATCAACAAAGCACATTACATTTCATATTCTTGGACAATATGCTTTTGTCGCGTTTTTCATTAAATATGTAGCTAGTGTGTAAAAGATTTAGAAATAGATGATGCTAAGCTGCACTAGCTTACAAGTAAAGTAATTAAAAAAAATGAGTGATATTTCAATTTTATCAGAGCATACAAAGACGAAATACCGCAAGCAATGAAATATTGCAATCTATACACAACAAATTGCAGCAGCACACAGAAACACTTGAAAAATTGATGACAATCGTCAAGCGAAATAAAGAACTAACTAAAAATATCAAAGAACAATTGAATGAAAAACTAGAAGTGCCAGAAACTCCCACCAAAATCACTGTTCATCGCTCCAACCGTCGTAATAACGATAAAAATTACGAGATTCCTATTGTAAAATTTGGAAAAGATATTGTAAGATATGGAAATCTGTTAAAAACTGTGATAATGAGCGATGTTACTAAAAATGCAGAAACAACTGTAGATGACATTAAAAAAACAGTGATTGAAACTAATTAAACAGCAACATAGCTGATTACCTATATTTTTTATTATCGATTGCAGTAGCTACAATACAGACAGTTTATAAGCTTTCTAAAACAGGCTACAATACAAATAATAATCTAATAACTAGCAATTGATCAATAAATGGATTATCAACTAGAACATTTAATATTATTATCCACTACAAAAGCTATAAAGAAATTGTGTTTTGTACTACTAAATAAATATGTCTTGGAACTTAAAAGTTGTTTTATTTCCATATTCCCATTTTTCCAGGATTCACCACATCAGTTCTATGATAACGCTTTAAAACATGAAGAGGATGTAATACAATCTGATAATATAAAACAAAATCACACGGAATCAAGAATTTATAATGTTGTTCAAAATACCGAAGCTGATGAAAAATACTTTGATCATAGATATGCGAGTCATGAAGAGTTTAAGAGTGATAACAATGATCTAAGCCAATGGTGTGACGTTGCTGCCCATTGCAAGCAATCTTCTGACTCCATCTGTGGTTTTGATGACCTATTTGGCTTGGCTAGGTTTAACAATATCTGTCACATGGTTCAAGCCAACTGCTACTGGAACTTCAGTAAGTATTTTAGAGTTAGGTTTTTCAATTCTGTTATCATTGTTTTGACAATTGTTATTCTTAACCTAATTTTGAGTGATATTCGTATTTTATTTTATTTTATACATGTCTTTTTATAGCACACATTTTCTTTTTCAGATTTTACGTTAGCGCCTTGTTCATGAGTCTGACTGAGTTCTGAATCTGCTATGAACCTCTGATTTCTATTTTTATCAAAGTGAATTACGCAAGTTTGAATGTTGTTTTTTATTTTACTTTCCAACTCCAGTACCTAACTCTTTTGCGTTTGGGCATATTCCTTCATCTTCTTTGACGTGTCTGAAAACTAAAAAAAACCTAATATATTATTTTTTTAGTTTCAATGCCCTAACAAAATTTAAGCTTTTGACTGACCTCACATCTTAGTGATTTGATACCTAATAATTTATATTCAGCGGTTTAGGTCGTCACAGATATCAATAAAAATTGGGGGCTTATTGGAGCATTGGATTTGGTTCGTAACCTGAAACAGCGTTATCGTCGTCATCATCCAGTAAAGCAAATCCACTGCTGGACATAAATCCCTCCCCATATTTGGAAGCGTTTGTCATAGTCACCACGCTTGGATGCATAATGATGCGTAGGATTGCTAACCATAGTGTCGTATTAAAGTTCTCAGGAGATTCTGCTGAACTGCTTCCACTTTCCATCAGTTGGCTCTTACGACATTTGAATATAAGAGCCCTGTCAATTATGTAGGGACTACAACTGCCTTGGCCGTACATGCTACTCTTCATACCACAGCTCAAACTTTTTGTATGCTAAGGGATAGACAAACGGGCTTACCGTCCATCTGATGGTAAGCGGTCACCGTTGCCCATACAACTGACGTGGGCTGACTTTGCGTTGCCTACCCTGGAGGAGCTTAAACTAGGGCACAAAAACGTACCCATGTTGTATTCACAGGAGTACTCGTAAAGGTCGCAGAGGTCCAGGAAGGTCCGAGCCTCGTTCACAGACTTGCCGCAAATGATTACGGTGTCGTGAAAGCACGCGTACGCATGCTCACATAACTTCTTCAGCTCTGACTGGAAATAAGTATAAAAGATTAGCGTTTTGCGCGTTTAGGTATAAGTGCAGTGTAGGGCGCCCTATGGTAAGGTAGGGCGACGATCGAGCGAAATGTAGCTGGCAAGCACTGGAGGAGAAGATCCGAAAACCATGCTCAGTGGCGCGTCTTGGGAGAGACCTACGTCCAGTAGTGAACTGATATAGGTTGATGATGATGATAAAAGATCAAGAAGAAGATAGAAACTGGTGGGACTGATACTGGTTTGTGTAGCAGTGTCAAAACTACCAACGCTTCTGTAAACACGATTGTATCAAACTGATGAACCCATTTTGAATCCCATCCGAGTATAAGCATTGTTAAAAATGTTGGGAGTATGGATTTTTACACCCTGGACACTGTACAGAAGGCTGCAGTCGCCACATTCGAAAGACTTGATTGGAGAAAACTGCATCAAAACCGCGACAAGATCTAAGCTCATTTTAAGAGGAAGAAGACGATAATGTCCAACAAATCTATTGAAAGTTATTTCGAGCACGATAAGGGATTTAATATTTTGGATTTTGACAGTGAGATATCACTTACCAAATGTGTCTTGTCCCCAGAAATATGGCATTTTACAGATGATAGAATAAAGGCTACCACTATTATAAGCTTACAAGTATTTCCTTGCTTCATGTTGAGCTTGAATCAGAGGTAAACGATTAATGACTAGATCTCTGGTTCCTAGTGTTTAGTCTTCCAGTAGGCCTATCACAAGTTCTGTCTGGCTCTGTCTCTGGTTTTGAGTTTGTGTGAGTGCTCAGCAGTTTATTATACTGTGTGTGTGATGTTTTGACGTAGGATTTATTTAGTCAACACTCACACTGACTCAAAACTAGAGCCAGAGCCAGAGCCAGACACACCCATACAGCTAGGCCTATCAGCACCGCTCAATTCAACTGACATTTGGTTATGCTTAGAGTTGATTCAAGTTAGAAGTTAATTTTACTCAGTGCAAGTAGCCACAGCTCCAAGAATCTAGGTTTTCGAGTACAATGGTCTTTTGTATGTTATTCGGTGAAATGTGGTTTGTGTTCCTAACAATATGCTCGCGCTGAAACTGGATCTCATCACAATGGCTTCGCAATAGCTAAATATCCCGGGAACATATTACAGTAAATCTACACTGTATTATGTACACTGAGAAAAATGTAAAGCTGAAAGTTTCGTAACGAAGGTGGATTTATTCGTAATGAAGGCGAAAAAACGACCGACCGTGCTTGAGCGAAAAACGCCTTCCTAGGTTGGAGGCGTTTTACGCCTTAAGCGTGAGGCGCAACAAATAAGCAGAAATATACTCTCTAATGTGTGTTTTAGACGTATTTTTTACAGATTAGCCTTAAATAAAAAACTATTAACGTGGTAAGTCAGATAGTATCGACGAACTGACGATGGGATTTAACTTCTGGTAAGGCGATATGAACGGTAAAGAAGGTGCTCGGATCCCACACGTAAAATTTTCCTAGAGTAATATCCGACGTATCATTGTGCCCCAATTAACTTCTGGTAAGGCGTTTTACGCCTTTTCTTACTGCGGTTTAATTTGTTCACAAAGTGTTTTGAATGTTTTTAAATCGTAATTCGCTTCTAGTAAGGCGTTTTAAGTCTTTACTGACTGTAGTTTAATCTGTTCATTAAGTGTTTTCAACGTTTACTAGGTCGTAATCGACTTTTTGTAAGGCGTCGTACGTCTTACCTTACTGTAGTTTAAGCTGTTTACTAAGTCATAATCGACTTCTAGTAAGACGTCGTACGTCTTACCTTACTGTAGTTTAACCTGTTCATTAATCGATATTGATGTTTTTTTAAGTCGTTATTCACTTTTAGTAAGGTGTTTTACGTCTTTACTTACTATGGGTTTAACCTAACCATTAAGCGTTTCCAACGTTTACTTAGTCGTATTTGCCTTCTAGAAGTTGTTTTAGAATGTTTCATACGATTAAGCAAGCCGTATCGTACGGTAATTTTTACTTTCTTTACGACCAGAAACGTTTTATGAAGACCGGAAAAAAGCCTTTCAACGGCTGGTAACGCTGTTCTCTAAGGGCATGATTGACTTGCTTTACTATCATTTAGTTCATATTAAGGGCATTGGGCCGCTCAAAGTTCACTCTAAGGTAACCTTATCCTTCACATGAACTTCATGATAGTAGATCAGCCAAACATGCCTTCACTGAACAGCGTAGCCTGCTGCTCTCAGAAAGCTGTTCTCCCAGTCTTTGTAAGCTTCTGAAATTAATAGAACAAAAATTTATAAAGCATCTCAATAATAACTGATTACAGGTTACCAAAATATGTACTAGATAAACTAGTATTTTCTCAACCCAACAGTTTAACCTCAACCTAGCCTAATAAATAAGTCGATAGCTTTTGCATCTTATAGAAATAATAGTGGTATTGCAATAAAACCATTCAATAAAAATCTATAAATCTATATTAGAAAATCAATTTAGATAGGTATTTAACTATTTAAATACTTAAAACAAGATAAAATCGTCTTGGAGAATGCCCTTTTCATTGTAAAGCTTTTGTAGGTGCGCATTTGCTGTTATTGCCCACAGGTTAGCTTCTCTCATGGCATTGCTCCTTCCTCGGCAACCGTTATTGCAAGTGAAGCCTTCTCAACCGGATCACTTTCAACTGAAATAAAATAATGTATTTTTTAGGAAAAAGTTATCGCAAACCACAAAGTAGAGCATTCTATAATGGTAATTAGTACAATTATTATGGTTATCTAACCAAACTACGACCTGTCTGTTATTGACGAAAGTATCGTCAATAATAGACAGGTCTATTAAAGGACAGGTCAGCCTGGCATTGCAGGTTCTAAGTCAGAGAGATCGTTTGAATCACTGATAGCAAATGACAAGTACTTACAGCTATAATCCTTTTTAAATGGTTCTCCAATACCGCGTGCCCATGATTGAAATCACTCCATTGAAGTTTGGTGTTTGGATTTACTTCTAGCCCAGAGTCCAATAACAAATGGGCCAATTATTTTCTTTGTTTGGAATCCAGGAAGCCAGGAAGCCATACACACATACACCTTATCTGAAATAAAGAAACCATTAATTTTCCTAAGTTTAAAAACTTCTTTGTACCAATATACAAAATTAAATGCAAAAGTTCAAAACTAAAAACATATTTTTATAAAAAAAATTTCGTTCGTGTTTCCAACACAACCAGAATCTAGGGCGTAGGTACCTAAACTTATCAAATACAAAACATGATTAGGTTCAAAAACATTAGGGAATAACTGAGTTTGATACAGGTACTCTACTTACCTCGAAATGACGTATCAATCAGGTGTGTGCCCCATTTTGTTAATATGTGTGGGATTCTGGTCTGCCACGTTCGAAGCACGAAGATGTTTGTCTGGTTGGCTGCTGCTGATAGGTCTGTCTTGGACCTGGGTACACTGACACAGCCAGCAGCGTTCAGAAAATGAGGGAAAATAAAAAAAACCCACTAAATTAAACTTTGAATGACTCAGAACGAAACCAAACACTCCATCTAAACTCAAACCAAACTGACGAATGAAACAAGTCGGCACGTACGTGCTCGTGGCCTCGTGGGCAGTGCTGCCAACTCGACTACTGCAGATTATGCTAGTGGTGGGTGTTAAAATAACAAAATTATAACAAATAAATATTCAAGACAATCTACTCAACACTATCTAGCCCCAAACTAAGCAGAGCTTGTACTATGGGAACCAGATAGCTGATATAATACTTACACACATTTTTTGTAAATACATCTCAGAATACAATATAACGCCCCAACAGAGAAAAAACAACTGTGTTCACCACAAATATTTGTTCTCGGTGGGGATCGAACTCACGACCTACGGCGCAGAAGGCAGAGATCCTACCAACTGAGCTGAGAGGCCAATCAAAAATATGCTATACGTAATCTTTAAGCCAAAACTGTACTGCATTACTAACTGCCTGTGTCATATGTGTGTCGATTGGCCTATGCTCCAAGCATAGTTCGTGTAGTTAGCACACAGCACAGAGCAAAAGTAGGTATTGAATCTCGTTCGTCAGGGTTCCAACCAAAAAGCGAGTAAACTCAGGGAATGATTCTAAATGGGTGTACACGTGTCACGGATATTTGATTCGTTTGATTTTTTTTTATGTTTGTTACCACATTACACGTAAACTAATTCGAAAAATTATATCTTAACTTTACTTTCAGATTAGTGCCATAGAAATTTCATCATAATCGGTTCGGCAGTTTTGACGTTGGGTTTTCAAGTTTATATACTCTCTCTCATACAGTCATACGAACCAAGGTTATTTGCCTTAGTAGCTGGCAGCATTATTGAGATTTTCGTTGTACCTACGATAAGTGCCTTACAAAGGTGTATCTCTCAGTAACTAAAGAGCTTTTTTAAACTTAGCCCACCAACTGATTGAAAGTCGTTAAAATAATAAAACTGAGTAAAATATACTTTCCTTCCACCAAATTAAATACAAATATTTGCGGACATTCCGCACAACACAATCTAGCCCTAAACTAAGCAAAGCTTGGTAATATGAGAAACAGGTAGCTGAGACCTATATTACCTAAATAGGTATCAATTTTTTGTAGACACTGGTTTAGGTTCTTCGCTTGATCTAAGTAGATACCTTCCTACAGGAGTACAGGGCTTATATGTAGAAGCGAGGGATCTGCCTTTGAATAGCAACAAGGAGTCATAGAGCGTAGCAAACTTTTTTCAATGGAACAGCTATTAATGGTTATGGTTTATTAAACAGCGCTATGATTCAATAGGAACCTCCCTAATAAAACACAATGAAACACTTAAGTGGGTAGAGTACCTACTTAAGTATTTAGGTAGGTAATGTACAAATCTGCCTACCTATCTATTACCTAGGATCGTACTTATGTAGGTTTTAGACGTTTGTTTAAATAGTCGAACATTGCCATATCTACGGTTTCATTCACAGAGAGATATGTAAGTCACCAGATGACGTTATTTCACCATTTGATCAGTCATAACTTGAGCATTATTGAGCCTTTATTAGAGGCAAATAATGCTAAATTTACGGTTATATTAGCCAAATATGTATGCCGTTATTAGGCTTTTTTAAAGTTTGACTATATAATATCTCAAGTACCATCCGCCTTATCTTAAGGTGAATATTGCTATATCTACGGTTTCATTTACTGAATATGAAAGTCATTAAATGAAGTTGTTTCACCGTTTGGTTAGTCTTAACTCGATCGTATTTCGCCTTAAGATACGGTAAATATTGCCAAATTTACGGTTAAATTGGCCAAATATGTATGGCGTTATTAGACTTTTTAAACGTTTGATTAAATAGTAACTAAAGTATCATCCGCCCTACCATAAGGTGATTGTTGTCTTATCTACGGTTTAATTAACCGAATAAGTAAATCGTTTTATGATGTTATTCACCGTTTGATTAGTCGTAACTTGATCGTATTTCGCCTGATGATAACACTAATATCACCAAATTTACGGTTATATTGACCAAGTATGTAAGTCGTTATATGACGTAATGTTACCGTTTAACCAGTCGATATCTTGAGCATGTATTGCCTTAAGAAAAGGTGAATATTGCCATATTTACGTTTATATGTGCCGTATATGTATGCCGTTATAAAACTTAATGTTACCATTTGATTCGTCGAAACCTGAGCATATTTGGCCTTATAAAAGGGCAAATGTGGCCACATTATACCTCTAAGTTGCCGAATTCATACGTCGCTGAAAGACTTTAAGTTTACGTTCAAATTTTTGTGACTAAAGTATATTCTGCCTTATTGTAAGGTGAATATTGTCATGCTTAAGATTATTTATGCCGCTTTCGAAAGTTTGTTTATGACTTAGGTTTAAGTTTGTTTAGTTTTTATTAAAGCATATATCGCCTTAATTTAAGTTAAATTTTGCCTTAATTACGGTGATATTCAACACATATTCAACGTCGTAAATTTAAAGCGTTTTTAATAGTCCATTACTGCTGTATTAACAGTGTTAAGTTGGATTCCAAGACTACCTTACGGTAAGTCATTTGAGACGGTTCGTGTTTATCATAAGAGACGTACCAGTTTATCGCAAAATCAAAATCGCCTCGCGTCATTACAATTCAGCCGTCAAAGGTGGAATTCATCTTAGGCCAGAAATCCATTTTTCTCAGTGTATTACTCGTAGAATGTTTGTCAATAAAAATTATTTTTTTCGTAGTAGTAGAGCTTTTTGTGAGGAGTTTGTCTGCAAAGTATTACCACCATGCTTATTTCGGCCTTGAAGCAGCATTGCTGTGTTTCGGATTAAAGAGTGAGGGTGCCGGTGAAACTACAGGCACGTGAGGCTGAAAATGCCTCTTGTATGACTCAATGGGCAGTGCATCGTGGGCACATTCTTGACATGCGTGATCTACAAAGCAATGCTTTGTTATAGGCGAAGTTTACCATTTAATAGGTGCTCCACAAGCTTTTTCCATTAGCTAGTTGTATAAAAAAGTAAGTAAAAAGTAATAGATATTACCTATACTCAACCTACGTAATGTAATGTAGATCGTACCTGCTTTGTTATCGAAATTGAAAGATTGGGCTTTTGTCATGGGTCGTCATGTTTGCCTTCGCTGGACTAAAGGCCTGCGCACACCTAGTTCGCTGGCGATGGCGATCAGTGAAACGCTGTCAAATATCGCTGTCAAATTTGACAGCGTTTCACTGATCGCCATCGCCAGCCAACTAGGTGTGCGCAGGCCTTAAAACAAGAAAATAACATCTTGTTGACAAAATAATAAGTAATCTTTTTTTTCTTTGAAATTTTTAGTAATGTACAAATAAACTAGTCTTAGACGTTTGAATAAATATTTGACGATGCCTTTATCTATTATGTATACCGACGGATAGTTATTTCATTAGTTACCTACTCATTATAAAAAAACGACGCTTATGGATGCTTCCGTCTGGCACTGATTTGGATCAGTTGAGCTATCTCTAGATCGTTTGTAATGTTTCTTGTGTATTTTGTAAATATTTGTTTCTATGTGTAAATAACAGAGTAATTTAAATAATAATAGTCAGGATAAAATGTTTATTAAACAGAACAATAAAGTTAAATGATCTAGATTACAAAGTAAATACAGGGCTAAAACACAAATTAACTATTCGTCATAATAATTGCTGGTGGGTCGACGTGACGCTGTCAGAAGGGACTTATCCTCAGGACACGCGGTTTGCTTGTAGTCTGAAATGAAGGATTATAAGCTTTAATTTAGATCTTTAGGCCTACCACAAGCTCTGTCTGTCTCTGGCTCTGGTTTTGAGTTTGTGTGAGTGTTGACTAAATAAATTCCACGCCGAAACGTCAAACACTGAGTACAATACACATGTGAGCACGCACACAAACCCAAAACCTGTCTGACTCTGTCTCTGGTTCTGGTTTTGAGACTGTGTGAGTGTTGATTAAATAAATCCTACGTCGAAACGTCATACACAGGTGATCACTCATACAGACTCAAAACCAGAGCCAGAGACATAGCCAGACAGAGCTTATGGTTGGCCCAGTAAACATTAATCTGTCTTTATCCCTAATTATAATTACTCGCATCATCATTCCCTTTGATTATTGTAAATAATTGAGAAGAGCAATATTATTCGCCGGAAATTGGTTGTTACTCAATAACCTTGTGGGCCTCGCAAGAAGTAGGTTTGGTATGTTATACCTACACGGATTTTAATTATGGAAACACAAAAAAGCACCCCTAGCCGAAATATTAATGAAACATTGAAAAGTGTCAGAAACAAGGCTTGAGTCTGAGTCTAGACTCAGACTTTAGCCGGTTCTAGAACTAGAGTTACTCCCTTTTTATGAAAAATATAGTATTGTAAGCTCTTTTAAACGAAAGAACGCTATGCGAGGTGGTTCTTTAATTATTGTAAGCAATCAATTGAAATGCAAAGAGCGTAAAGACATTGCAAATCTCAGTATCGAGAGGACTGTTGAGCTGTCGTGTGTGGAGCTGGAGCGGCACATAGTTGTGAGCGTTTACCGTCCCCCGGACGCGGATTTCACCTTGTATGAATCCACTATGGAAGATGTACTGCGTAAAATCTTTAACTGTAATAAAACCGTAATAATCTGTGGAGATTTTAATGTAGATATCCCAGTTCACCCTCTTTCTGAGAGGCTGCTAAATTTGTTTAAATGTTTTGACCTACACTGCTTGTTTCAAGATCCAACAAGGGTGACACTAACAACAGCCACCTGTCTTGACAATATTTTTAGCAGTCATGAGCCAGTAAGTAAATCAGTAGTTAGGCATTTTAGTTCAGATCACTACGGTCATAGCGCTAAATTTGCTTATAAAATTTTAGATAAACACGAGATTTTCACCCACCGGCCTATCACAGAGAGCCGTATTAAAAAGTTTCAAACCAATATTGAACTGAAAGTGTCCCTCATGCCTTGTCTGACTGACCCGAATGATCTTTTCTCCAACTTATCAAATTTAATTAATGATGAACATAAGGATACGTTTAAACTTAAAACATGTAAAGCTAGTGTTAGTGTCGCGTTCGCTGACTGGGCCACCCCAGGTATTTACAAAAGTAGGAATACATTATATGAGCTGTATGCTGCTAGGGAATCAATGCTCAATGACCCAGCATTTATTCTACATATTAAAAACTACTCTAAAGCATTTAAAAGAGCTTGTCACGCAGCAAAATCATTGCATATCAAAAGAAAAATTGAAAAATCCACAAATAAAATTAAAGCTACCTGGAAAATAGTCAATAATGAGACTGGCAAATCAAAACTCCGTAATAAAAAAATTCATTTGAAAGTAAACAATAATCTTTTGACAACAAACATTGAAGTAGCCAACGCGTTTGATAGTTTCTTTTCCAGTATCCCTAAAGTAGTGACATCGTCTTTAAATTCCTCGGCCTCTGGTGCGATGGCATTGTTAGAGTCTAGTGTTAAAAAATGTAATAATATCTTTAGTTTTAAATACATTAATGCTGACAAAATCGTGAAGACATTTAAATCGTTAAACATTAAAAATACTGAAGATTTATGGGGAATGTCTACAAAACTACTCAGTACTATTATAACTGATATTGCACCGTGTCTAGCGTATATTTTTAATAGATGTGTTGATGAGGGTGTTTTTCCTGATTTAATGAAACCTAGTAAACTCATTCCCCTGTTCAAATCTGGAAATGCAAATGACCCTGCTAACTATAGACCTATCTCAGTATTGCCTACGCTAAGTAAAATATTTGAGAAAGTTATTCTTACTCAGTTGTTATCACATTTTAACCTAAATGGGATACTTCATAGCCACCAGTTTGGATTTACGAAAGGTCGATCAACGACTGATGCTGGTATTCTACTCTTAAAGCACATATATGATGCCTGGGAAAACTCACAAGACGCGATTGGGGTATTCTGCGATCTTTCCAAAGCTTTTGACTGTGTAAATCATGCTACATTAATATCTAAACTTAAACATTACGGCATTCTAAATCGCTCCATTGACCTAATACAATCGTACTTGACTGATAGAGTCCTTAAAGTTGATGTGAGCGGTGAGAGATCTTCTGGGTCAGTTATTGACATGGGGGTGCCACAAGGTTCGATATTAGGTCCTTTCTTGTTTCTAGTGTACGTAAATGACCTCCCTTTTTTTGTTAAAAAACTATGTGAAATAGTACTATTTGCTGACGATACCTCATTAATTTTTAAAGTTGATAGATTGAAGGCTAATTACGATGACGTTAACGCATCTCTGTCGCAAATACTTAACTGGTTTAACGTTAATAATCTTTTACTTAATGCTAAGAAAACCAAGTGTATTAAGTTTACCTTACCAAATGTAACTCTCCGGCCAACTAATATTATACTTAATGGAGAGTCACTTAACCTTGTAGATTCTACTATCTTCTTAGGACTTAATCTTGACAAAAAATTGCAGTGGGGACCGCAAATCAAAGCACTTGCTGCCAGACTAAGTTCGGCTGCATATGCAGTTCGGACTATAAGATGGCTCACTGATGAAGCTACAGCTAGGCTAGTTTACTTCAGCTACTTCCATAGTGTTATGTCTTACGGTATCCTTCTCTGGGGGAAAGCAACTGATATTCAAACTATATTCGTTTTACAAAAAAGGGCCATACGTGCCATCTATAAAATGAAATCACGAGACTCATTGAGGGAGCGATTTAAGGAAATTAATATCCTCACAGTAATTTCACAATATATATATGAAAACTTACTGTACACTCACAAACACATCTGTAGCTTTCAGAAAAATTGTGATTCACATAATATTAACACTAGAAATAAAAATAAACTTTATATTCCCAAATTTCGTTTACAGAAGGTAAATGGGTCTTTTATGGGGAACACTGTACGCTTCTACAATAAACTTCCGGAAAATGCAACTAAGCTTCCAATTCGGAAGTTTAAAGCCTATATTAAGAGTAATTTGATAAAGAAAGCGTACTATACTCTAGATAGCTATATGAATGATAAAACTGCGTGGCCCGATGTCCCGGTCACTCTACCCATAGGAAGCTAGCATGTCAATTTGCAATGTCTGTACCTACTATTTTAATATCTTATTTTTATATCTGTGTAGATACTTTATTATAACTTTGAAGCGTAGCGTGTGCTGTCTTTGAAACTTTTGCTTTTGTATAATTACATTGCATACGTCTGACTAAGTGAAGTGGCACCACACTGGAACTTCACTGCTATTATTTTAGACTATTTTTGATTTGTAAAAGGATCATATAAAAAAACGGTAGGAACCGAGACGTAGTTTGTTGCCTGTTCTTCTACGCTTGGTCGCGTGGAACTGGCACCTAGACTCACCTAGCTTTAAGACGTTTCAAAGTGATTCTTGTATCGTATTGAATAAACGCTTATTGAATCTTGAATCTTGAATCTTGTTCGATTCCCGGGTGTGGGAGAAGAAAATTTTCGAAAATCTTTGAAGGCAGTTTGCTTTCTATTTAAAAATAAAATAATGTTTCCTTTGAGTAAAATTTTGTATCTGCAGCAAAATTCCACCCTGTATATAAATTATTGGTCACAATTTTCAATAAAAAGCGTAAAAATACTAACTTCGTCTCCTAATGCAGTTGAAGTCGAACATATCACAAAGGTCCCTGAACCCCATGATGTCTCCGGCATGGCTGATGCCACAGATCGGGACGCGGTCGTGGTTGCATACCTTAGCCATGCTGCACCATTTTGGACCCATCTGTAAAACCAATTCTGGCGTCAGTATTTCCAGAACTCTATCATTTAGGATTTTAGAGTGATGTACATACGAGCTCACGCAACGTACATTCACTGCGAACTCAATAATTAATTTAGTTTAGCTTGCATTGCCTTAGTTTGTAATTTATTACAATAAACTCCAGTGTTCAATCATTACTCGACGGGTTCGGTTGTTTTACTCTCTTCGGAGTCACCGCTCCTCAGCTAGCTAGCAACTACCCTTAGCAATCTAACCCCAGCTCAGATTACTGTTTGGGTTCAGCCCAGACAAGTAAAGAAGTGGATTATGGCTAAGCATGCTCCATCTTAGGCACTTGACACATGTTTGAAATTTTTTTTTAGGTGCTACGACATACTTGTTTCCTCACGATGTTTTCCTTCTTCGTTTGAGAGTATTATATAGCATAGTGCGCATACATTTTTCTACAGAAAAACTAATAAGGGGAACGTATGAATTAACATTTACAATAGAAGAAAAGCTTGTAGGTGTGATTAGTGGAACCCTTCTTAATTATGAGCAATGTCGGCGACCTCCTTGACCTCCTAATACGACATGACGGCGATCGCTTTTGTATGGCTCATGTAGCTTATCCTTAGTCTTCCCTTCCTCTCGTTCCTTCTACTTTTCCTTAGATTATGTTTCTGATAAAGCTGTCATGTCGTACAAGATGGCCAGTGGAACTAGGTAACTGATATATTTACATCATAAGACCTAGATTGAGAGCAAACCTAGTTTGCAATGTAAACCTAGCTTGTATGCCGATGCCAGCGTCTCGGGGATGCTTCCGTTTGGTATTGATTGGACCCGGTTCAACTATTTATAGATCGTTTGCACGGTTTGCAATCACTTCAGTTTCAGGTCATTTCAGGTATATTTTGAGCAGTTAGCAGCGTTTTATAAGCAGTATGCGTTTTTAGAACCCCATTTTCGTATTACTTATACATATAAGATAGATAGATAGATCAACTTTTTATTGTTTACAAAGAAATAAACATAGAAACTATTCAAATCAAAATAAAATCAAAATAATTGGGGAAACCTAAAAATTTCGAAAATATGTTTCAATTGCACGAAAGGATTCGAGGCGCACTAAAAATCTTTTCACCACACTTAACCAAGTGTGGTGAAAAGATTTTTAGTGCGCCTCGAATCCTGACCGATTCCGGTGCATCCGAAAGAATCAGTGACTCGTTAAGAAGAAGAAGAAAAATTCCAAGTTTTCACCACCAAACAAACCGAATGTACTCGTATCGAAATTGAAAAAGAAGATTTGATTACATTACTTTTTTTACCTTCCGCCCCATAGCGATGTCTTCGTTGTCTCTCTCTCTCGGAGGTCCGTGGGTGCTCACTGATACAATGCAAACCACCAACATTACTGAAAATTTCAACAGCTTTAACGTTTTTATGTAGGTACCTAATACATCAAAAAAATGGATAACTTACAGGGCTATTTTCTAAACATTAGCATTGTAGCTTGGCAGTTGTTGTAATGAAATATGAGTCGTTTCTTATTGAATAAACAAAGGACTGTTATCGCTGAAATCGTCTTTTTATTTTTGTCTTTTCTATCTTCTGGCCTAAACATAATAGCCGAATAGAAACCACAGGAGAAATAGCAGCACTAAAATGATTCGTGAGTCGTTTGACTGGCCGAGTTTTCAAGTGAAACGCTGTTTATATTTGACAGTGTTTCACTTATCGCCATCACAGATCGCTTAGATGTGCGCAGACCTTTCCAACATTATGTCCAGTGAAACGACTGGTCACGAATCATTTTAGTGCTGCTATTTCTTCTGTGGTTTCTATTGGGTCTCTACCCATTCCGCAAAGAGCTCTACTAAAATGAACAGGCATTCAATTAAATTAACAAGGCTCTTTAAAACGTCTAAAATCTAGGCACCATCAGTTCCACTCGACCAAGCCTAAAAAAACAGGCACGAGAACCTTAATTATTCTTAATTGACTGCCTTCACAGCTCAGTAGGTAGTAGCTCTGCCTTCTGCGCTGGCGAGCGTGGGTTCGATCCCCACCGAGAACAAATATTTGTGTGGTGAACGCAGATGTTTGTTCTCTGTCTGGGTGTTATATTGTATTCTATGTATGTATTTACAAAAAAAAAGTATTTAAGTAATATATCAGCTATCTGGTTCCCATAATACAAGCTCTGCTTAGTTTGGGGCTAGATAGTGCTGTGTGGATTGTCCGCATTATTATTATTTATTTCTTTATTTTATTTAATTATTCTCACCTGTAATAATTTTGATAGACATCGTGTTCTGTCGACTATTTCGCCAGAAATGAAGGTCTGTCCGCGTTACGAAGCTCGTTTACAATCTAGATGTATTCTCTATTGTCTATGGCTATGTAAACATCCCCTTAACTACGGGAATAGAAGGGCATAGTTTTGTAAACACTTCACAGCGGTGGAACGTGGCTACATTTTTGTTTGGAAACTGCTGCAAATTCTATAGGAACAAAAAAGTATTATGTGAAAACAAGTGTTTTCTTCTCATACTCATATTATTTATTGTATTTGTATTTATTTATTGCTTTCATGTACATTAGGTCATAAAAATAATGAAAATGATTGATCCCCACCAACCGAATGGACCGACGACATTGTTAAGATCGCGGGAAGTCGGTAGATGCAGGAAAGAGCTCAGACTCATTCTTCCTGGAAATGTATAGGGGAGGCCTATGTCCAGCAGTGGACTTCTTCGGGCTGAAGATGAATCTTTTGAACAATAGAAACCAAAAACTTTCCATGCCAACTCCAAAATCGACTAAAATAACAAACTCCTTAGGGTCAGTTCACACCGAGACGCGACGCGGCGCGACGCTGCGCGCACATTTTTCATAGAGCGACTCAGAATATACTTTATTCACTACACGAAAAGATACACATTACATTGTGAGAATTCAGATTACGTTGCACCACGCAGCACTGCGCCTCGAGGCTTTTGAGTATCGTCGCGTCGCGTCGCGTCTCGGTGTGAATTGACCCTTAACCTAATATACATTATTTGTTGAGAACAGTAAATAGAACCGAAAATCATGTGGGAGTAAATATATTTTAGCGAAATAGATAGTGACCGAGCAAATTAAATACTATTTAGATTATGGCTTAAAGGTTACATTGTTGGCTCACAGATCAATGTTTTGATAGTCTTTTGGTATTTTCTATAGTGTTACTTAATGACTGTAACATTATGGTGTTACTATAGTAATTACTAGTGGTTTTTCACGTTTCAACAGTCACATACTCGTACCTGATTTATATTCGCAATTGAACTCCAAAATATCACATTTGTCTAAAAACCACCGAACTTCTTTAGTGTTGGAGTCCAATCCGCACATTCGTTTCTTTGAGTGTGTACACACGTAGGCGTCCAAACATGTTGTCTGAAAATTAATTTCTTACGAATCAAGAACATTCTAATAAACAACAGTCTAATAAGAACATTCTCGAAAACTCTCCGTTGTTTCTATGGAATAAAAAGCGACCAGTGAAACGCTGTCATATTTGACAGCTTTTCACTGATCGCTTTCGCTATCGCGCTAGATGTGCGCAGGCCTTTATTCCGGCTTTTGTTCGCCATTCGAAAATCTATTTCTGACTGACCATGCCCTGCCTTCTGCGCCGTAGGACGTAGGTTCGATCCCCACTAAGAATAAATGTATGTTAACACAGATTCTTGTTCTCTGGGTGTTAATTATTGTTTTCTAAGTACTTAGTACAAAAAAATATATAAATAGTATATCAGCTATCTGGTTCCCATAGTACAAGCTCTGCTTTAATCGGGGCTAGATTGTGTTGTTTGGATTGTCCACTATATTTATTTATTTTCCAGTGATTTCAGATTCTACATGAAGTTATTAAAATTATAGAAATTAGTACGCATTACTGTATTTTTTTGAGTCTTTCAAGTCGTCCTAAAAACAAACTTACAAAATAGTTATAAATTGCTCACCTTCTTGCTCTCAGAAGTAACAAGATAAATAATAAATCCTAAAAGAAGTACTCTGAAGCACATTTCTAGTCCATTCGAGAACAATCGGCCTATTTCAGTCGTTATCCGAACCCTTTGGGCTTCAGTTTCAACACAGATTTCGTGTGGGCTGATAAAATCGATGTTGATAGAAGCTGGGACGTGGGCTGTGTTCACATAGAAGTTTTTTCAATATTGATGTTCTTGGTAACAATATTATTCCTAGAAAATAGATGAAACATAGAAATGAAAAATGCGGTGTGAAAGAAGACGTAGCGATGAGAGTAGAAAAGGTGTGCTGAGATGGTGTAGGCATGTAGCGAGAAAATTTATCTCTCTTTTAAGCTTGCCAAAAACAAGGAATGACATAATTTCTACTACTTTGCTAATAAATGAATAGAGCCCAGATAAATGAATAAGTTCATAAAATTGTATTTATTTACAACAGAATATACATGATTTACTAAAACAGTTATTATAAAACATAAAATACCTACTTATAATAAAAAGTTACATTTTATAAAAAATTAGAAAATTTTATAGTTAACACTGTTTTCCACTTGTAGGTATTACAGGTAGAAAACAGAGTTCAGATAAAATAAAATAAACTTGACTTTTCCAAAAAGTTCAGATTCTATCGAGCCCCAAACTAAGCAGAGTTTGTGCTATGGGAACTATAGCTGATATAATACTTAAATATATATATTTTTGTAAATACATACTTAGAATACAGTATAACACCCAGACAAAGAAAAAACATCTGCGTTTACCACACAAAGATTTGTTCTCGTGGGGATTGAACCCAACGACCCATGTCTACTTTTTTTCAATCAACTTAGGTTTACTTAGGATTAAGCCAGAATAAAATTCTTTTATGGAAATAATACATTTTTATGGAAATTAAGAACATAAAAGTAAAGAAATGTCGTCAGAGGATTCCAGAAAAAAATTACAAGGTTAGCTACCGTCGCTCGGCTTACAAAAACTAAATGCGAGCCAAAATACATGCTCTTAATTAAAGTTAATCGTGGTCGTAACATTTCGCTGTGCCAAGTTATATTTTGTATGATTTTTTAGCATTGTTCGTTTTATGGTTGATTTTTCCATCAACGGAATAACGGGTCAAGTAAAAAATGACAGTCCTTGTTTATGCAAGCCTAAAAAAAATACTTGGTATTAAGGCCTGCGCACACCTAGGTCGCTGGCGATGGCAGGCATTTAATACTTGAATAAAATGAATGAAAATAAATAAAAAACTGTGTAGAAGTTTTATAATACAGGGTTAAATTTACTCTAGCATAATACCTAAAGGTAATTTGATCTAACCTTTATGTTCCAATTTCAATGCAAGAACAAATAAAAATCACATGTTTTATTTGCACTGCTTTATTTTGAAACATTTCCGTCATGTATATTGTTATATCGTTTTGTGAGTAGAAAGTTTTTATTTCCACGTTACGACCTACTATTTAATTTATCCGTGCTAGTACCAGCATAGGAATATCACCATTTAAGCTTGAAAAAATTAAGATAAACCACTGTCAAATATTTAACTGGTCGATTAGCAATCCGTGACACCGGCCCTATAGGCAATCAGCAATCAACGTGCCAAGCATTCCTCCAAAATAAGAGATTTATGCCCAGCAGTGGTCTTATCCAGGCTGATGATGATAATGATGAACTAATATTAACCAATGAGGCTACATATGAATAAGATCTATATATATAAATCTTTCCTGTCACAATTTGGAACGCGATAAACTCCGAAACCACTGAACGGATTTCGATAAAATTTTGCAACTGCCTATAATATGGTCTAACTTAAAAGATAGGATAGGTTATATTCAATATTTAGGTGTTATTAATTTATAAGGGGCAAAAGTTTCAAAATCTATGTCTATCCTTTTCTAACACGTAGGGACTTCTCTATGTCTATCCTATTCTATCACTTATGGATTTTTCTGAATATTCTTGGCTTTGACGAGAACAGAATGCACATAGACGCTCTAGAATGTTATTTATGGTTCTCGAATAATCTGAAATAATCAAATTTAAAGTCGGTTAGCATCCGGAATGCTCCCACCCAAACGTTAGTAATCCAGAATTATCTAGAATATACTCAAATATACCCATGCAAACGGTTCTGAATTCTAGATTTGGACAAAATGTTCTAGAAAATAGTGCTCCTAAACGTTATAGAATGTTCTTTCATCATCATCATCAATTGATATCAGTCTACTGCTGGACGTAGGTTCACCTTGAGTAACATATAGGCTATATTTATGTGTTTAAAAAATAAATGTCCACCCGGGCGAATCCGGGACAGGCAGCTAGTATTCTATATGTAGAGCAATTTTCTGTATTTTCAGATGCACTCATTTATTCTTGTAGCTTTGTTCAATTGGAGGTAGCTGACGGAAGTATGAATAAAGTAAGTTCCTAACTGTGGGGTGTAGGGGGTGATTGCGTATCTTTTGTTGCAATCAAAACCTAGTTGCGTCTTTCAACTTTTACATGATTTTGAACTTCGATTGCATTTAAAAAACAGATTGAAACCAAACCCATCTTTGGCAAGTAACGATTGCGTCAAGATGCAATGTTGACGCAATAAACATGTCATAGCGAACAGGAACTTCACGTTGTAAAACTAGAATAAAAATAAAAGCAGCCAAGTGTGAGTCGGACTCGCCCATGAAGGGTTCCGTAGCATCAATTAACATAATATAAAGGTTTTTGTAGTTCGTCGAAAGGTAAATTGCGGTTTACGATTTATGACGTATAAAAAAAAAACTACTGACTAGATCTCGTTCAAACCAAATATCGTTGAAAGTTTGCATAGTAATGTACAACATATATTTTTTTTGGATTTATCATTCTCTTATTTTAGAAGTTAGAGGGGGGGGGACCAACTTTTTTCCACTTTGGAAGTGTCTCTCGCGCAAACTATTCAGTTTAGAAAAAAACGATATTACAAACCTCAACATCATTTTTGAAGACCTATTCATAGATACCCCACACGTATGGGTTCGATGAAAAAAATTTTTTTGAGTTTCAGTTTAAAGTATGGGGATCCCCAAAATGTATAGTTTTTTTTCTATTTTTGTGTAAAAATCTTAATGCGGTTCACCGAGTACATCTACTCGCCAAGTTTCATCAGTGTAGCTCTTATGGTTTCGGAGAAAAATGGCTGTGACACGGTCGGACAGACAGACAGACAGACATGACGAATCTATAAGGGTTCCGTTTTTGCCATTTGGCTACGGAACCCTAAAAACGATATTAGAAACCTCAACATCATTTTTAAAGACCTATCCATAGATACCCCACACGTATGGGTTCAATGAAAAAAAAATTTTTGAGTTTCAGTTTCAAGTACGGGGACCCCCAAAATTTATAGTTTTTTTTCTATTTTTATGTAAAAACCTTAATGCGGTTCACAGAATACATCTACTCACCAGTTTCATCAGTCTAGCTTTTATGGTTTCGGAGAAAAATGGCTGTGACACGGTCGGACAGACAGAAAGACAGACAGACAGACAGACAGACATGACGAATCTATAAGGGTTCCGTTTTTGCCATTTGGCTACGGAACCCTAACTAGAGTAGAGTAGAATAACGGTTGAAAAATGATAGCACAAGATGCGTGATCAACATTATACCCACTAAGAATAAACGTCTAGCGGTACGTGCCTGAAAATCTCTGAATAAAATTTAAATTCATTTTTTAAAGAATTTAACTATAAATAAACCTTCTTTTACGTGAAACTTTTCCCTTAGTTCACAATCAAATATACACAATTATTTTTAGCAATGCTACAAAGCTAAAACATGTATTCACAATAACCGTGAAAAATGTGGAACCAACAGCACTGGAACCGCGCGAAGATTTCTGGACTTGTGCGACATCTTCGAGTATAACTGCTTGAAAGGAACAGGTGATAGTTAATGTCTATTATGTTTATATTGACTGTTAAAGACGGAAAAGAACCAAAGATTTTTAATAAATTAGAAAAGTATTTTTTTTTTAAATAAAGGAATTCTCTTCTTCCTGCCCTTATTCCATTCTATGTGAGGGCACAAAACGTTCTCCTCTTCCATTCTCCTCTATCGGCCGTCATCTCTATATTCACTTCTTTCTTAACCATATCATCTTTCACTCTGTTCATTCGTCATTTCTTTGGCCTACATCTACCAAAATATCCATCTACATTCATACTCATCACTCTCCTAGTCACTTAACTAGGAAATAAAGGACTTATAAACTATTTTAAATATGACGATAAATACATAAATACACTAACAAAATCCTAAATTTACAGATTTCATAAAAGTTCATATAAATAAATGCAGCAACCTGAAATCACTTTACAACAACAAAAAAACACATCTATCCTGGGGTGATAGATCAGATGATGTTTTTGCTAACAATTTTAACTCGGACCCAGAGGCTTCCAGTGGATCTGACCGAGTTTGGGCAAACAACTTTGATTCACAAGACTCAGATAATGGAAATTACGGTGGAGGTGGTGGTAGCGATGATGGGATGGATGGAGGAAATGGGGGAAATGGCGGTGGCAATGGAGATGAGGAACATCAATATGAACCCAACGTGTTGACATAGATCAATAATAATATTCAGACAAAGCATAATAACAACGCCAAAAAGTAAGCTTTTAATAATAAAAATGAAGTTTACAACTTTTTGTTTTTATTAATAACTCTATTTTTTCAAAAGCATAACTTTAGAGGATTAATATATTGAAATACGAAGAAACAATCTCACAAAAATGTTTAAATTGTCACTATACCTAGGCATAACTTCGAAGCATTTAAATCGGGGTCAAAACAAGAAAACTAATACATAATTACAGAGGAGAAAATAATTCACAGGCAGCAAATGCAGGCCTGTTGCCTGTCATCAATCAATACTGGTGCTGGCGAGCAAAGAATTGTCTCAAGACAAATGTCAAAGTCTGCGCGAGAGACAGGCGTATAAGAAAGAAAAGAAGTTCTTTCAAGATGAGTGCAGTGTTTTTGAGCATAATTGCCACAACTTACAGGGTAAGTTCATCACATTAATTTAAGATGATAGTCATATTTTTCATATTATTTTAATCCAAATTGTATTATAATGTCCATGCGTCCATTAATAGTAGGTTTACCTATTTTAGGACTAGATGGCGCTCATAAAAGTGTCACCGTCCTAAAACGCGCTAACGTTGTGTTTTGAGATTTGGTCGATGGATTTGATGAATAGAATGAGTATGAAATTGGTTCATTTGAACAACTTGCTATTTTTAACCGACTTCCAATAAAAAAGAGGAGGTTCTCAATTTGGTTTGGTTGTTGTTTTTTTTTTTTTTATGATTGTTACCGCATAACTTCTTCATTTGTGAGCCGATTTGAAAAAATATTTTTTTATCTGAAAGGTACTGCTTCCAGATTGGTCCCATTTTAATTTTATTAAAATCGGTGTTGCCATTTTTTTTAAAATATTTTTTTAAATGTTTGTAACTGCATGCCTCCCGTCATTTATAAACCGATTTAGAAAATTATTTTTTTATTTGGAAGGTTATTCTTACGTCCAGATTGTCCCAAGCAAATTTGATTAAAATCGGTTTAGCCGTTTGACAATGAAGTCGGTTTCTCAAGTTTTTTAAACTTATAATTATTGAGAAATGTATTTTGTGAACAAAATACATTGGAGTGCAGAATTTCAGCCTAAATTAAAATTTGTAAAATAACTACAATTGTATTTAATTAACCAATAAATAAGAACGTAAATATCCATAACAGGTTTCTATTATCTAATTTAGTAATAGAATATGCCTTCAATACAATTAACAAGTTGTTTTAGGGTTCCGTAGCTAAATGCCAAAAACGGAACCCTTATAGATTCGTCATGTCTGTCTGTCTGTCGGTCTGTCTGTCTGTCCGTCCGTATGTCATAGCCATTTTTCTCCGAAACTGTAAGAGCTAGACTGATGAAACTTGGCGAGTAGATGTACTCGGTGAACCGCATTAAGATTTTTATACAAAAATAGAAAATAATCAATAAATTTTGGGGGTCCCCCAAAAAAAGTTTTTTTAATTTCAGTTCCAAGTATGGGGACCCGCAAAATTTATTGTTTTTTTTCTGTTTGGGAGAAAACCTTAATGCGGTTTACAGAATACATCTACTTACCAAGTTTCATCAGTGTAGCTTTTATAGTTTCGGAGAAAAGTGGCTGTCACATACGGACGGACAGACTGACAGACAGACATGACGAATCTCATGTCTGTCTGTCAGTCTGTCCGTCCGTATGTGACAGCCACTTATTATTTGGCTACGGAACCCTAAAAACATGCTGTACCGACCCCATCTTGTACAATGATTCTGAAAATTAGGTACTAGAACTGAATTTGAAGGTTCCGAAGTCCATGGACCAGTTTAATTACTCTGGGTTTTCTCAAAGGAACTAATTAAATAAATTATATTTTCAGATTTCATGGTCACGCATAGTGATGTGTGTTTAGAGAAGCAATCTTCTTCTTCCTATCGTGTCACTGCTTCTTTCGAAGCGAAGAAGCAATAATAAAAGCAGAAGAAGCCTGTAATTTTCTACTTTCACTAATATGCCATGGACATCTAGACAGAAAAAAAGTCGCAAATAGTGACCGAAAAAAAGTCGCAATCAGTGAACGAATGTATAATACAACCAGCTGATAGAACTACCATGGCCCGCTTGATGTTTAGTGGTAGCCACTGCCTAAGCATTGCCTCGGTCACGCACGTCAGGAACGTGCCCTACGATGCACTGCTCTGCGTCTATCAATTTGAGGCATACACCAGGAACCTGCAGAGTATATACGGGTTCAGAAAAAAAACTCAAGTTATATTTATTAGACTGGCAAAAAAAGCAGGAAACTCTTTTACACGATACAAGCGCTATATAATTACGTATTTTTTATATAATTTTTTTTTCTCTTACAGTTGGATTTTTATGATGTTTTTTGTTTTTACTGTTAACTTGCTATTAGGTCTTATGTGAGTTATGTGGTGCATTATGTTTGTTTTTAGTTGTAGAATGCCTTTTAAATTTTCCTTTTTTATTGTATTTACTTTTTGATTATTATGTGTATTTTATAGTAAGTATTTAGTTTTCACGTCCGCTTATGGTAGGTTTTTTAAATAGGACCTAGCGGAAGACCAGCGTAGGTTGTTGCCAGCCTGCATCATGCTGAGCTATGGTCCCATTTGCAGCACTTTTTGTAAATAATATTTCTACCTACGACTTTCTTTTAATTTTGTTTTATTTTGTTTGATTTATTTTGTTGTTGCTAGTTATAGTTTGTAGGTGTGTATTTATTATGTTATGCTTAGGTAGTTATTAATATGAATGTTTTCACTGTATTTTTATTATTGATGTGTTGCAAATAAATTCATTTTCATTTTCATTTTTTCATTTTATTCATTTTTCATACAGATATTCAGCCTCACGTGCCAGTAACTCCACCGGCACCCACACCCTTCAAACCGAAACAGCAATTCTGCTTCACGGCAGAAAAAGGCACCCTATGTGGTACAAAAACTTAGACGTTACTGATCGTAATTATTCCCGTTAGGATTGGGCTTGAATTATGTGCAATAGTATGATCAAGTCACCTAAGAGCCAAATTGATTGTGTTTGCAAGAGTACTTTAATTATTACTAGCGGGCCGTGGCTTCGATCGCCCGTTCCCGTTACTTTTTCAAGATAAAAAGTAGCTTATGTGCTATTCCAGACTATAATCTATCTCTGTACCAAATTTCATCCAGATCCGTTCAGCAGTTCTGGCGTTATTGAGTAACAAACATCCATCCATCCATCAATAATTGTATTATTGCATAGAATGACACATTTATTTACACAAAGAAACTTTTAAACAAATATTTACAAAATGCATAAAATATAAGAAACAGCTGAGCTATCTCTAGATCGTTTGTAACGGTTTGTATAGAATTGTATAATAATTTTAATATAATAATAATATGGTGGGATATTAGTGGGATTATATTAATTATTTTAATTTTAAGCTGTAATTTGCTCAGCTCAGTTGATAGTAGCTCTGCCTTCTGCGCCGTAGGTCGTGGGTTCGATCCCCACCGAGAACAAATATTTGTGTGGTGAACACGGATGTTTGTTCTCTGTCTGGGTGTTATATTGTATTCTAAGTATGCATTTACAATAAAAATAAAATAAATATAAGTAGTATATCAGCTATCTGGCTCCCATAACACAAGCTCTGCTTAATTCAGGCTAGATAGTGTTGTGTGGATTGTCCAAAATCTAAATATTTATTTTAATTATCTTTCTGCTGTGTTTTACTCTTATTCATACGATGCAATGGTATTTTATGTGGCAGTCCGCAATCACAAAAACTGGCTAAGTTTACTATTGGCTATTATTTCTTTGATGGAAAACTGCAACTGGCCAAAGATCTTATCAACATTCTCCGCTGAAATTTCAGTAGCCCTGGGTAATATAACTAAAATTGCAAGAAGTTTTAAACAAGTTAAGTTGACCAATGTATAGAAAAATCTGCTTTAGTTGGGTTTAGAAATGATTGTAAAAATATTGTTTGGTGTGTGTAAGTGTTTTCTTTTTAAAGCTATGTATATTCTGATTTACAAATTGCTCAACGCCTCGTTACCAGTACTTTCTTTAAGTTAAAGATAGATAGACAAGTTGTAATAAATTCAATGTTCGTTTCTAGTTTTATTGCACTTATTTGATCCTATTCATTGTAAGAACCGCAAAGAAGAGGTAAGTTATTTAAATTTAATAAAGTTTGTTTAACTTAAACATACTAAAATTTAAATTATTTCAAATTAAATTAAAGTGTTTCCTGAAAATGTGTAGGGGGGCGTATGTCCAGTAATGGACTTTACAGAGACTCACCTAGTTTTAAGATTTTCAAAGTGATCCTTTTGATAATTTGACTTGGACTTGGTATGGCCTGCGCACACCTAGTTCGCTGGCGGTAGCGATCAGTGAAACGCTGTCAAATATCGCTGTCAAATTTGAAAGCGTTTCACTGATCGGATCGCCAACGCCAGCGGCCTAGGTGTGCGCAGGCCTTTAGATCACGTGAACAAATAGGTACCAACAAATAGGTAAATAGGACCAGTGTAACATTTTTATTTTTCAGAAAATTCCACTATCTATAGAGCGCTTTGCACAGTTTGATTGCGCTACTGATGAGTGTCTGGAACAACTACAAGAAGTAAGTATGTAACTAAAAAAAAAAGGAAGTCCTTTTAGAGTAGGCAACGCAACGACAGCACCTTTGGTGTTGTTGGTGTCTATGGGCGACGGTGACCACTTACCATCAGGTGGGCCGTAAGCCCGTTTGTCTATCATCTACATAAAAAAAGTTTTTAAAGGTGTTTCTTCTTATACCTCTAGTTTACTGCTTCTAACCCTAACTAGGTATTCAGGGTATTATTTAGTAAGTAAGTTGTTTGTTGCAAAAAACGTAATAATTTTTGCGACTCGCTCCGCTCGCCGAGTTGATTATTTTCCATTGCATCCCTCATTTTGTCCGAGTAATATTTAACAAAACTCGGCGAGGCCTTTCATTGAAATCGCCCCTCTTTTAAGAACTTACCTAATAATATAAGTTAGTAAAACATGAGAAACCGTCTTCATGGCCAAACTATTAAACCCAAGTTTGATGAAATTCTAAGGGGCCAATTTGGAAGTATTACTTTTCAGATAAAAAAAAAGAATTAACTTAATTGGTTCATAAATGACGGAGTATGCAGTAACAAACATTAATAAAAATATTTAAAACAAAACGGCGAAACCGATTTTGTTTAAATTTCTATGGGAACAATCTGGAAATATTACTTTATAGATTAAAACATATTTATTTAAAATAGCCTTCGGCATTTTGGCATTTCGGCAATTTCGGCGAACATGACAAAATTATGCGTTAATAAGCATTAAAAAAATCCTCTCCTTTTTAGGGTTCCGTAGCCAAATGGCAAAAACGGAACCCTTATAGATTCGTCATGTCTGTCTGTCTGTCTGTCTGTCCGGCCGTGTCACAGCCATTTTTCTCCGAAACCATAAAAGCTAGACTGATGAAACTTGATGAGTATTCTGTAAACCGCATTAAGGTTTTTACACAAAAATAGAAAAAAAACTATAAATTTTGGGGGTCCCCATACTTGAAACTGAAACTCAAAATTTTTTTTTTCATCGAACCCATACGTGTGGGGTATCTATGGATAGGTCTTCAAAAATGATATTGAGGTTTCTAATATATTTTTTTTCTAAACTGAATAGTTTGCGCGAGAGACACTTACAAAGTGGAAAAAAGTTGGTCCCCCCCTCTAATTTCTAAAATAAGAGAATGATAAAACTAAAAAAAATGTATGTTGTACATTACTATGCAAACTTCCAACGATATTTGGTTTGAACGAGATCTAGTCAGTAGTTTTTTTTTTATACGTCATAAATCGTAAACCGCAATTTACCTTTCGACGAACTACAAAAACCTTTATATTATGTTATTTGATGCTACGGAACCCTTCATGGGCGAGTCCGACTCGCACTTGGCTGCTTTTTTTATTTCAAGTCGGTTAAGAGTAAGACTTTTATTTTACAGAAAAAGTCGTTATTCCTTGAGCGATTCGCTCAGTTCCACTGCTACAAGCATCGTTCATGCACCCCCGGTGGAGAAAAAGCCTGCGGTCATGACCCCCAGGCGGGCGTCCTGGCTTATTTCAAAGATAAATGCGAATTGCACTTGGAGAATTGTAACAGAGGTGGCGGTAAGCCTACACAAATTAGATAGATTATATATACATATCTTATTGACTGGCCTCTCAGCTCATCATGCAGTTGGTAGTAGCTCTGCCTTCTATGATTCTGCTCTGCGAAGCCGAAATTAGCCGATGTGCAATATTTATTGTCTGCCATATGTAGTAGCAGGCAATAAATATTACTTATCGGTATTTTGGCTTTTGGTCTTTGGTGTTTGATAGTGGCCCTCATCAAATAGTAGATAATTATTTAAAAAAAACAATAGGTTTATTAAATATCTATACAGCGCATAATGTAGTTCAATAATAAAAGTATTTTTAGATTATGTACTTGGTTAACGCTGTCTTATTTTGTAGTTTTTTCCAGTTATCGAATTAATTTGATTTTTGTTTCAGTGTACACCTCTGTCAAAGTAGCCGTGTGTGATAATAAGTACAATTACACAGTGGGCAACATCGATGAATTGCAATTTGATAAAATTATTAAAATTCCATCACTGCCCGGGATAACTAATATAACTAGCAACCCCATCGATCAAGATGCCGTAGGAAGTATTAGTCCAGACTTCATGAGTAGCACCATACCTGCCGGGGCTGCCGGACTTTATGACAACTTACTCCCAATGCTAAAAGGCCTTCCTAATTCACATGGCACTTACAGACTTAGTGGGGTCGGTAAAAACAGAAATGCGTAAATAAAATTAATAATTGTTTGTTTTGTGAGGTTTCAATAAAATTCTTATACTTGTTACCAAAACTGTTTCTGACATTATCTTGACTATTATTTTAATTAATAAGTGTCGTTATAAAACAATTAAATTCAAGACATAAGCTATTTGTTAGCTATTAACGCCATCTAGAGGATAACGTTCGTATTAACTTGAAAGCAACGTTGGCAGTTGTCATGAAGGCATGAAGGTTAGAAATAAACTGAACCCTTTTTCGCATTTTAAGTTACCATTGTGATCGCTAGATGGAGCTACTAGTAGCGAATATCGATTTGGTGCAAACGTAGACTTGCGTCTCCTAGGGGTACGAATAATTTGGATTTTTAATTTATTTTTAATTTGGATAGTAGTACCTACCTACTACACTAATGATAGCATTTAGGAGCATGCAGAAATCTTTTATACTAATGAATGACAATCGCAATAATAGTATCACGGCGAATTATAATAAATATTTTTATTTACCTATCAATTTAATTTAATAAATAAGAGGGCTTGGAGGAAAAGAGTTCAGTGTAGGTAAGTACATACTTAACTTTACTGTACTTTCAACAAGTTGTAGGATACCTATATGATGACAAATGAAAGTAAAACTAACCTATATGATAACAAAATATACAGATGAAGTAAATTAAATTGTTATGGTTTCAGAGACGAGAGATTAGATAGTAAACTTATGCACGTTTGACATTTCTCACGGTCTTTTGTTCTGAGGCAAAATTTCTGTAAAAACAGGTAGGTAGTCTTACCGGTCAAGCCTGCAGCCTGGCTTATGACCTGGTTTGGAAAAAACAGTCAAAGGTTTATAGTTTTAATTTAGGACAACAAATAATGACACTCACATATTACAATATCGGGCGTAAATAATATAGCTGGCAAGCACTGTAGGAGAAAAGCCGAAGACCGGGCTCGGTGGCACGTCTTGGGAGAGACCTACGTCCAACAGTGGATTGATATAGGTTGATGCATTAGCCATTACGTTCGTGATTTTGTCATATTGGTTAATTAAATTTGGACTTTTGTATGTATGCTTTGGTGTCTAATGGAATCTGTTTTATTTTGTTTGAAATGAGATAAACATTTATTTTGTAAATACATTATGTACTTAGAATACATGTTCTTATGCATGACCTTTTGTGAAAAAATATTCAAGTTCATAAGCATGTCCTCTTGTGAATTAATATTTTTATGCTACGAATAACGGTGTTGTGTGATTTTTGAGACCGTTTTCCTTACTTATAAATAAAAAGACGTGTGGCACTCGGAGACTGACGCGGTAAAGCTATTGCATAGCATTTTTTATCAACTTAATAAGCTTTCAAAATAAAATACTAATAATTGAACTATGCATGTAGGCTTTGTCAAAAAATTAAAGTATCACCGCTGTGCCGGTTGGAGTGGGGGGTGTTAGGTTTTTTTCGTTACGGAATTTCTGGATTCGGTGCCCACGCTCAAGGCCCGCGATAGAAGCTATGCAATAGCTTAATAAATCAGTTGTTAGATAAATAATGTAAATCTTTAACCTTTGCTATAGTACCTAGTTTTTACTTTATACTATGTGTCAAGCAGTGATAAGGTTAATTGTAAGCCATGTTTGCATTAAACTTTTGCAAGGGTGGGAGTTAGTGTGTGGGTTTGTCCGTGACCTTTTAGCTTCTAAACTTATACAGAATGCTCTGATTTAAGCAAAGTTTTTTTAAGATGAACTCGGTAACCCTTCAACTCGATGATAATTATTGCCTTTAATTTTTATTTAGAGTCCGCGCCACGACTGAAGTCTTACGACATAAGCGTGCTGTGGAAATGTTGCTACAGCAAATAGATGTATTTGATAAAGTCTCATAGAATCGTTGTTTTTTTTGCTGCTACATTTTCCTTCAAATCTATGATTGCTCCAATTATGCTCTAAATATTGGAGTTTTTTAGAATTCGCAATTTCCGTATGAGGTTGATGGACGCAGGGCAGTAGTATCGTAGGGCACGTTCCTGACGTGCGTGACCTACGAGGCAATGCTTTGTTTGGCGATGGCTACCACTTAACATCAATTGGGCCATATTATGCTTGTTCCATCAGCTTGTTACATTAAAAAAATGAGGAAGCCCATGAACTAACTTTATTTATTTATTTTATGTGGCCAGACTGGGTAAGGCCTGGCTGGTATGCCAATATTTCGTGACGAATTTGTGACGCATATTGGTATAGGTTTCAGAATTTGTGACGGTCTGGTTCTTGAGTTATTGGCCAAAACATGTAGGTAGACCACCGTTCAGTAATCAGGACTGTGTAGCCACTTGTTTTCTTGAATAACTTTGTATATGCATCATATGTATCAAATATTTTTATGTGTTAAAATTTTCTCTGTCACTAAATATTGGCAAGCAAATGAGCCTCCTAGACTCTTTAGTTAAGAAGATAAATAAAATATTTTTGGGTTTTCGAGGTTATATTTAACCTCAAAAACCGATTATGTAAAAAAAAATTAGAAGAGATAGGAGCCTAGTTGCTATGTCAATAGATAAATAAGGATTTGTGACGCATTTTGATGTGGTTTTCATAATCTGTGACGGTCTATTTCTTTATTTACATACAAAAATCGTAGCATGTACTAGAATAAGATTCTGATGTGACAGCCGCGCCGCGTCTATCGGACTTCAGTGGTGGCGCGGACTCTATCTACTTAATTTATTTTAATTTTTATCGGTAACAAAAACGCTGTTTCAAATTCAGTAAAGGCGACTGGCACGTGCGTCAACAATTAGAATTAGAAAGGGTAAAAGAGTTCTTATTTCAAATTCAGGGTGGACACCCCGGTCGTGTAGGCCGGCGCACACGTGGCAAATGACATGAAAATCGTGCGTGCGTATAAATATGTAGAGTTGGGATTATCGATACTAATGGTATCGATATCGATGATTATGAGTATAAGTCCAATTGTTGTGACATTATTCACCAATAAGAAAACATGTTTACTTTCTTTTCTTTTTTTTTGATGAGGCGCACACCTCTTGCACAGCAGGAAGTAGCGGGTTGGTAAAATACGAATATAATGTGTAGATTTGGGTTTTCCGTGATCGTTATGTATTAACAGAAGAATTAAGAAAGGAATTTTGCAGAATAGTCTAGGCAAATTGATAATGATATTAACTTTTGGTGTACCCCGGACTGAGGTCTCGCGATAAATGTAATATTTAAAATGATATATTCATATTCATGTGTAATAAAGGTCTTAGGGGGTAATAACGTCCAGAACATGAGCCCATATTTAACGTTTGTGTAACTCGCATAGATACTATAATATTAACCTTTTCAGAAGTAATTTATTTTATTTTAATGGTTATCAGAAAAATATTATCGATAACTTTTACCCCCACTAAAACAAAGCTATAGAATCGTGCATTACCCTGTCGATTGTTTTCAATATCGAGTCAATTCGATTTACACGAATAAAGGAATCGTTGCTTTGACGGTAATCTATTTAGTATTCCGTATTAACAGTAATATGGTGGCGAGGACTGCATATGAGCGGCGATATTATAATAATTAACACGTTTTGCGACATGTTGCGACTGGTGCTTTTGCATACAGTTGCAAAAATGAGCTCAAGCTTTTTTGCTAAGCATGAAGGTAAAGAGGTTAAGTTTGCAATGAGCTAGGTAGGTACTGGCCAAGTCTAGTGAAGGATACAGATTTTATAAAAAAAGGGAAAGTTTTTTAAGTGGCAAAAAAGATAGACAGACCCCTTGAAAAAGCCAAAATGTAAAACCCCTTGAAATAGCCAATATCAAAACGTTGATAAGAGAGCGACTTGCGTTGCTACGATCAGAGTTGTAGGGTCTGGGTGTCGTATCTCGCTGCGATGTATGAAAAACATTTCTAAATCTCAGAGTGGTGAATGCAATGCGATGTGACATTAGAATACGTGCTCGTTAGACGTAATCCAATTGCCATAGAGAACCACTCAACATCCGATGTACCATTAGCGTTTGCCATTAAATTTTCATCCAAAAATCTCTCAAAATAAAGTGATAATCACCATAATTGCTCTTTCCATCCGCCAACTTCACGCGATCTTAACAATGTAGTCGGTCCATGTGGTTGGTGGGCGCCCTACTTTTCGTCTTCCAGTTCGTGGTCACCATTCGAGAACCTTTAATCCCCAACGGTTCTCGGTTCTTCGAGCTATACGACCTAATCAGGTCTTAAGCAGGTATTTTTTTTAAACATATAGTACCTACTTACGAATACCTCCTTACAAACACTTTAGTTTTGCATCTAGGAAATAGATTGCATAATGCTATTTATTGCGAAACCATTGTCGATTAATCTACAAGCATCGTATGGAATCCGCGTTGATATTTTCCTTTTTAAACGGAATCCAGGATGTATGTTAGCATGAATATTTATTAGATTATCGTCCGTTTTGCAGTAAACCGCATTTTAATGGATTTTTATCAACTCTTTGGATGCACGTCCGTTTAAATGTATTTTATGTCTTTTTGAATGCACATTTTTGGATTTGAATAGACTTTATGCGGTATGCAGATAACACTATCTATATCTATACTATAATTATACTATAATATTATACACAGGAAAGATTTGTATTTTTGTGTATGTTTGTAATGAATCCAAAAGAACTGTGCCGATTTCAAAAATTCTTTCACCATTGGAAAGCCTGATTCACCCTGAGCAACACAAGTTCTTTTTATGTGTTTAAAAAATAAATGATCACCCGTGCGAAGCCGGGACAGGTCGCTAGTTATAATTAAATCACGTCTCTGAGAATTTAATTAAAATCCGGATTTTAATAATGAAGATTCTTTGAAAATTACATTTGTCTGGCTCAGTTGGTAGTAGCTCTGCCGTCTGTGTATTCTATGTATTTATTTACAAAACCAAAGTATTTAAGTATATTTTTAATATCAGCTATCTGGTTTGCATATAGTACCCAGTTCAGCTTAATTTGGGGCTAGATAGTGTTGTTTGGATTGTCCAAAATATTTATTTTATTATTTAGGTAGAGTTTTAAAAATTACATATTATTTTGGCAAATTTGCCTTTAAAATTTGTATAATGTATAACTTCTTATTGAAAAACACATTCAAATACATTTTGATCTAAAAAAGTTACAACGCGATACTTGTGGTTTTAAAATGCTTACTTTAGCTTAGCATAAATCTTTTTTCCGCTTCACTGACATTGATTAGTTACCACAGGTGACTCAGCTGACACCATAAAATCTTGGGAAACGCTTAGGAAATCTGCAATCGTCCCCATCCAATAAATATATCAAACACTTACGTGCGAGCCGATAATTTCACATTTTTATGCTCTCTGTCTACTTTTTTATTCTATACAACTGCTGTTTAATTTAGTACTTTTTTGACTTTCGGTGTCCAAAATTGTGTAAGGCACTGACCGGTAACGTTATTTTTCTAAAATACAATTCTGGCCAAAAAAATCTATCACCTTTGCAAGGGATTTTTTAGGCGACGACGTTTGTAGGTTAGAAATTATTTTGAATTTCGAACAAATTCAAATATAGAATTTTGTTTTTAGGATTGCAGCAAAAAGTTGATTATAATTTGTAAGACCTCTTTGTTGGTCTATTCCCTATTGTAACAGTAACTGTCATCTTTTAATTTGTGTGTGTGTGTACATAGTATCACACTCTTTTGGTTTTTTTCGTTTATGTAAAGGCCTGCGCACACCTAGTTCGCTGGCGGTAGCGATCAGTGAAACGCTGTCAAATATCACTGTCAAATTTGACAGCGTTTCACTGATTGCCGACGCCAGCGGCCTAAGTGTGCGCAGGCCTTAAAGGCTTGCGCATATCTAGGCGATGGCGATCAGCTGAAACGCTGTCATATTTGACAGCGTATCAGTTGAACGCCATTGCGGAAGCGATCTGCAGATGTACGCAAGGCTAAGACCAATGAAAATAAAGTTTATACAAGGTGTAAAACCTAGAATAGTTTTTTGCTCGTTGATCTGTCAGTCAGTACTAACCATTCAAAAAATATATAATTTTGATCTGTCTTCGTTTGAATAATCTCGTTCGTTTGATTTTTAGTTAAATTTGAGATTGCAAACTCTTAAATATCAAACAATAGAGATCTTCTCAGAGGCTCAATTCCCGAATGTGACAGTTGGGTGAATTACTTTTTTCGTCATATTATTATGTTATTACGAGTATTGCCTCAATGCGTTTGTTTGTATTTAACATGCAACTTACCGTTTAAATAAATTAGCGCAGGATCGACCTTTCTCACGGGCTATGTGATCGGGAAGAGTGCATAATATATTGATTTGCTTGCCTCTAACGAGGAGCTAATGCCAATTGCGACTTGCATTGCAATGTTATGCGATAATGAGCCAGCTTTGTTTTTGTTGTTTCATCCTACTAATATTATAAACGCGAAAGCTTGTAAATATTGATGGATGGATAGATGTTTGTTATTCTTTCACATAAAAACTACTGAATGGATTTTAATGAAACTCAACAATAATATAACTTATACATCAGATTAATACATAATCTACAATTTATTAAGATATTGTAACGGAGAACAGATGTAAGTAACGGGAACGGGGCGAGTGAAGCCGCGGGCGGCGCTACATCTCGGAAAGAGTATTTTGCTCTTCGATACCTATGCAGCCGTTTTTATGCACTAGACTAGAGGATAAAGTAAATTGAAATAAGAACATCATGTGCACTAAGTTTGTTTATTGAAAACATCATTAATAGTACATTGTTACCTGAGTGTTGAAAGTCATGTTTTTTGAGTCCCGAGACGGGTTTGGCGCCAGAGCGTAGCGAGGGCGCCAATGGAGCTTGAGGGACTTAAAAGACTTTCACCCGAGGTAAACACTGTGCTTTTCATTACGAATACAAGGAAAGTAAAAATAAAAACATGAAAGAAAAATTAGTGAAAATGAAGATTGAATTGCCGCCTTCCCGGTTTTTTTTTCTTTTTCTCTGGCGGGCCTTCGGCTACGGCTCGCCAGCATTATTCAGCCATTATTTTCATTTTCATAATTAAAAAAATGGTAAATTGTTTGCTCAAATCTATGTTATTTTAAATAAATAGTTGAAGCTATACATTAATTAAGTAATTTAGAAGATATATTATTTATTTAATACTATCTTTGTGTTATTAAAATTTAAATTTTACATTGCGCTCTAATTAGACTTTTTAAACTTCTTACCGTTGTAATGGGTTTCCAACCTACTTGCTGAATAAAAAGTTGGAATTTGGTTCAACAACCTTCTTGCAGTTAGAAAGACTTTAGAAAGTTGGAACATGGTTGAATAAAATAGAACTTGTTTTTTTTAATAATTTGACAGCTGTCAGTAGAAAGCGATTCTCCCTAGGGCTGAAAGTATTACTTTCAATTGGGCCCCTCAGGCAACTTCAGACCTACTTTCAGAGTATGAGTAATGAAAACCTATTTACTTCTACCGCCATGGTGCGCAATTTATTATTTTTCTCTCACATACGGAATATAAATTTTAACAATTTTGGATGGAGGTATTTAAACCGGCTTTTTACAGAAAGAGAGGTCCCTCCTAAAGTTGAGCGGTTACTTTTACCCAAACAGTACTTACTATTTACAGTACTTACTATTACCTTACAGGGCACGTCCACAGAGGGCACGTTTATTATAAGTGTATCTTTGTTTACGTTTATAAAATAGCAAAATATACTAGAGTATGGAAATATAATCGCTAGAGTGGAACAATAGAAATCACCTCATTAAATTACTATCTAAACAGAAATCTATTTAATGGTTAATATTAGCAACACCGTCCATATTTACGCTAACTAATTATGTATTCTTATACTGAACACTGAACATCACCCACATCTTCATGATCAAAACATCAATATGAAACGTTACATATTTTGAAGAGACCGGTCAAACTCGCCTTGCGCAGTTCAAGGCGATCTCCGATGGCGATAGCGATCTGTTTCAGCATTAGGGGTTTGCTTACATCCGCACACACTGCCACGAATTATGACAGTGTGATATTTGACAGCGATACACAATATGTGCGCCAGGCTTAATAATAAAAATACTCTACCAAAATTAAAACCCAGGATGTAGTTATTTTAATAAATAGGATAATATTCACAAAGGTTAATGACCATTACCTATCCCTGTCTGCTAATATTTAGGTATCTATCTTATTGTATGTGTCTTATTGTATATTTATTTAAGTAGCATGTATTTATATGTATTCACAGTATTATTATTATTATTTTAACAAGTTGATTTTAGGAATTAATTGGTTATTACTATTATTGTATTTCTCTTTTGAATATAGTATTTAAAAACTTTTTGTGCACCGCCGTCTATCCGATTTTTATCTATCCTTTCCATCCAAAGGTTGTCTGGAAGAGATCGCTCTTAGAGATAAGGCCGCCCATTGTACTGAATATTTTTGTAATAGTTTCTATATGTATTTCTTTGTGTACAATAAAGTGTTAATCTATCTATCTATCTAATATTCTTTCTAATTTTCAAAATATCACTGTAAGAGGGGAGGACATAAATTTAGACTTAAATAATATAGGACTTCAATATTAATTTAGGTTATTTAGACATAAATTAACCCCCTACCGAACTCCCCTCCCTCTTTTCCATGTCATAAGTTTAAGGCCCTAATGCCTTATTGTGTGTGTCTGTTTGTAGCTCCGACACCAATTTAAAGTAACTGAGAAAAAATACATCCCTTCTCCTTCTCATCGTGTCACTGGTTTTTTCAAAGCGTGGCACATGTTTTCAACATTTTTAGGTTCTACACACTCAACCAATACATCCCTTAAAATATAAAAATAAAAAATCCGATACAAAAAAAAGGTAAGTTAAAAATATTATTTTCTCAGTTGCTCAATAGTAGTTTGTTCAGTTCTCTTGGTGACCACAAATCATGTGCCTATGCATTTCAGGGTACGATAGGATAGGTCACGTACCTAGCCATCCATAATGCATCGTACTCCGGTACTAAGGCAGGTGTACATCACTAAAATAACAATTGATTGAAACTCTACTAGAGCTTTACGTCGCTAAGGAGTAGACTAGCCGCGATATTCGTTCTTTTCCATGACTTTATCACATTCAACACAAAATTTTATTGATGCGACATTGAAAACCCCACATTTTCTTAAAAAGTACCGCAGTAGTTAGTGGAAATATTTCTAGACCCTTCTAGAATATCTTTTAACAATAATACACAGAAAAACTAGTAGGCCCAGTAGTGGATTTGGCAATGCGCTCATCGAATCGAATCGGCGAACAGTGAAACGCTGTCAAACATGACAGCAATATTTGACAGCGTTTCACTGATCGCTACCGCAAAAAACTTTGGTAGATGTATGCAAGCAAGGCTGTATTACACTGTGCCATCTGAAGTCTTCAAATGGAAATAGTTTTTCGAAATAGGCCGTATTCAGAAACAGTGCTTGAGTGGGATTCGAGCCATAAGAATAGATTATTAACATTTTTTAAATGGAGAACTGTCAAAGAGTCTGCATGAGGCTCGACTCAGACTCAAGCATTGTACCTGAATACGGGCCTGAATGCTGCTAAAGGTCTGACGATTCTCAGAAATCCCCATATCTTGATAGGATTTCAAGGTTTACTTCGTCTCAACGGCTTCAGACTTGCACCCCACAAAATCAGGCTTAGCTTTGCTCTGATTGACAGCCGAAGCGCCACCAGCATAACGAGACCTCCCTCCCCCCTCCGTGCTCTTTTCTCCCACACCCTGCAAGAACCGCTGCGTACCACCTCGGAGCTTTTCGTAGAATGGACTGCTAGTGTAACATCTATTAGGACGTCGATACGTTGTTTCGTAATGTAAATGACTGCTTTTAGAGTTGTTGGAAAAATCACATATAACCGGAAATATCTGTGATAAATTCATCAATAATTTAAGTTTAAAAAACTTGAGAAACCGACTTCATTGTCAAACGGCTAAACCGATTTTAATCAAATTTGTTTGGGACAATCTGGACGTAAGAATAACCTTCCAAATAAAAAAATAATTTTCTAAATCGGTTCATAAATGACGGAGGCATGCAGTTACAAACATTAAAAAAATTATTAAAAAAAAAATGGCAACACCGATTTTAATAAAATTAAAATGGGACCAATCTGGAAGCAGTACCTTTCAGATAAAAAATAATATTTCAAATCGGCTCACAAATGACGAAGTTATGCGGTAACAAACATTAAAAAAAAAAAAAAAAAAAAAAAACATACAACCGAATTGAGAACCTCCTCCTTTTTGATTGGAAGTCGGTTAAAAATAGCCGGAAGGCATGCCTATAAAATGAATAAAAAACTTATCATGGGAAGGAAAAAAAAAATAATTGACTTAAAACAACAAGATAAAACACAGAATTCGACACGTTTTTTTTATTTGATTCAATTTTTTTGACAAGGAGAAAACTTCATAGATTTTTAGTAATTCGTAGAAAAAGTATTTATGAAAAAAAAAATGTGCTGCATACATTTTACAGATTTCGGTCTCAAGAGCTTTCACGAAATTTAAAAATAAATTGGCGGTAACCTTTCATTCGTCGATAACATTTAGTAAACTCACGAGGAATACTTTCAAATGTATAAAAATAATTTAAGTTTAAAAAACTTGAGAAACCGACTTCATTGTCAAACGGCTAAACCGATTTTAATCAAATTTGTTTGGGACAATCTGGACGTAAGAATAACCTTCCAAATAAAAAAACAATTTTCTAAATCGGTTCATAAATGACGGAGGCATGCAGTTACAAACATTTAAAAAATTATTTAAAAAAAAATGGCAACACTGATTTTAATAAAATTAAAATGGGATCAATCTGAAAGCAGTACCTTTCAGATAAAAAAATAATTTTTCAAATCGGCTCACAAATGACGAAGTTATGCGGTAACAAACATTAAAAAAAAAAATAAAAAAAAAAAAAAAACATACAACCGAATTGAGAACCTCCTCCTTTTTGATTGGAAGTCGGTTAAAAAGAACCGGAAAAGACATCCCTAGCAATTACACATTTAAATATGATTCGTGAAACTTATGCAATTGTATTTGTGGCTAATGTGTGCCATTAAAGACATTCACAAGTTAATTTAATTTTAAATTTGTATGCATGTCCGTATGTTGTATTCGTTTGCATCTGTTGATCCTTATTAGTACCGGTGCAATGGTGCAGTGCCACACACTTCGAACCCGCAGCCTTATTGTCTAACTTGAAATAATTTCTGTGATTATTAATTGATCTTCTTATTTAAGAGCAACGCTCTTGTCGGCGTAATGTATGCATTTTTCTCCATGTATTTCTTTTGAGGGCAACCTCCTTGACCTCCTTATACGACATGACGGCGATCTTTGCTTTTATTGGGCTCATGTAGCTTATCCCTGGACTTCCTCTTCCTCTCTTTCCTTCCACCTTTCCTTTGATGATATTTCTGATAAAGCTGTCATGTCGTACAAGATGGCCAATCACCTTTCCTATTAATTGATAATGAAGATTAATTATCAGTGAACTTTAAGCCGATTGTGACTGGTCGACCCAGTCAGTTTTTTTTTAATTCTCTAAGTATTCAACTGAATTTCATTTCAGCGTTACGCAATTCCAAAACACGAAGTTTCATCAAATTCCATTCATTCTCTCAGCTGAGTTGAAGGCTACCTTCTGCGCCGTAGGTCGTGGGTCCCCATCGAGAACAAATATTTGTGTGGTGAACACAGAGATGTTTGTTATCTGTCTGGGTGTTATAATCTATTCTAAGTACGTATTTACAGAAAAAAATTATATAAGTTCAGCTATTTGGTTCCCATCGTACAAGATCTGCTTAGTTTGGGGCTGTATGGGTTGTCCCGAATATTTATCATTTATTTATTTTTATGATAGCTCGTACGAATATAAAATGAGCATACGGGACAGGAAAGTGTGCAGCACTGTACCGGTGTGATACTGTTATGTAATGAAACTTACATCGTAATGTGTCATTTACATGTTTTTGTAATGATTTAATTCAATGAGATGCAAATAATGACGTCACAGAAGCTGGGTTTATCTTAGATCATTGAACCTTACCTAGGTCCATAATTCAATCTAATCTAATCTATCTATCTATCTACCACAAGCTCCGTCTGGCTCTGTCTCTGGCTCTGATTTTGAGTCTGTGTGAGTTCTGACCTGTTCTGACCTGGTCTGACCTGTTCTGTGATATTATACTGTGTGTGTGATGTTTCGACGTTAGGAATTTAGTCAGTACTCACACAGACTCAAAACCAAAGCCAGAGAGGTAGTGAACACAATAATGTTTTTGTCATTGCTCATACTCGGAAAGTAGGTCTGAGGTTGCCTGAGGCGCCTAATTGAAAGTAATACTTTCAGCCCTAGGGAGAATCGCTTTCTACTGACAGATGTCCATTTATAAAAAAAAACAAGTTCTATTTTCACATTTTTATTCAACCATGTTCCAACTTTCTAAACAGCAAAGAGGTTATTGAACAAAATTCCAACTTTTTATTCAGCAAGTAGGTTGGAAACCCATTACAACGGTAAGAAGTTTAAAAAGTCGAATTTTTTATTTTTACTTTCCTTGTATTCGTAATGAAAAGCACAGTATTTACCTCGGGTGAAAGACTTATTTAAGTCTTTAGAGCTCCATTGGCGCACTCGCTACGCTCGGGCGCTAAACCCGTCTCGGGACTTAAATACGTGACTTTCAATCCTCGGGAAACAGTGTACTAATATATAGTCTATACGAGGTTTAGGGCTATTCGACGAAATATCACGGGACGAGACACAGAAGTGAAGAATGGAGTAGTTTATTATTTTACGCGGGTACTTCCACATCATGCCCTACCATACCAAGCCCCACAATAGGCTTAGGGTGGGAGCACTACAGTATGGAGGATCGTTAAAATAAAAGTCATTAAATATTTAAATTCAATGTATTGCGCTTCAACTTAATTTGTAAAATGCATTAAAATTACAAACATTTACATACATAATTTTAATATTAAATAATTACAGAAAAGTATTTACAAAAATTAAAACTATTCCTTTGGATTGCAATGCACTTAATATTTGGACGGAATTGTTCCACATATCTTATTTAAGTAAAGTTTAAGTTACACTTATTAAATTTATAATAAAATACTGTAAATTCTCAAAATTGAGCTTCAAAGCTTATAATTTAAGTAAAAGCTTATAAACAACGTATAAATGCATACAAATAGGAAGAAAAATTCACAACACTTTAGTTTTTACTTTCTAAAAGACATAATACACTGGTGAGCACTCACACAGACTTAAAACAAGAGCCAGAGACAGAGCCAGACAGAGCTTGCGGTAGGCCTACTGTAGATTAGGTATAATAGTAGTAATAGTTTGCCGTAAATAAAGAACAACATGAAAGTTAAATACAGTTATTTCAAGGTACAATTTACACTCTTATCGTCTTTTGATTGTAAAAATCTGTTTGTATGGAAGCTTAAAATCTTATAAATCTGTAAACTGTCTTAAACTACCATTGATAATTTATGATGACAAACAGGCCTAATAACTATAACTATGTAACTAAAATATAGACCTTAAATATATCACTAACAGCTGATTTTTCCCTCCTAGAGTAACGGTATCCGTCACATAAAAATACTTCCTTCTCTGTGGGATACAAAATAGATGGCGCTGATTATTTTTTTCAATGTAAAAAGACTACAACTTCAGCATTTGAACCAGGGTTTCTTGTCATACATTTGAGGGTTGGAGTCGAGGGATAGCATTTCTCTAGAACTGGGAAAGTTAGCCCTAAATTAAGTAGTACTAAGTAACCATAGCTCGATCGGCGGGTGGTATAGGCACCATGTAGGCGAACCGTTGGGTGTAGTCAGGGACCTTGAGGGTGGTGTCTGACCAGGGGGGGCTTGGGTTCCAACGGTCTATGCCGTCTGTCTCCTCTGGGGTCAGACGCATGCGTTTTGCACTGGGGTATTCGAGACCTGTGGACAACCAAATGCACCATGTTATCTCACTGGAATAAACTAAATGAATCTAAGGCCTGTATTCAGAAACAGTAAATGAGTCTGAGTAGAGCCCAAATCACAGATTTTTGACACTTTTCAATGGAGAACTGGCATAAAATCTATGCTTGAAGCTCGACTTAGACTCAAGCATTTTCTGAATAAGGACCTATGAATCTAATCGAACAGTTCAGACATTCAGACTTTACGAGGTGTTTATACATTTTAATTGTAAAAATATTTGGTAGTCGTTGGATGGAGGAGGTTTGAAATCGATCATTCTGGAAGTTGTTTTTTATATTTAATTTTATAGCCCGATTCAAACTGTCGCCAGCAAACAGCATATATTTTAGGTTCAATGGTAATCATTGAAGGAAAGGTTGAAGGGAAATGGGGAAGAGGAAGGCTGAGAATTAGTTACATGAGCCAGATAAAAAAAAAAGTCGCTGTCATGTCGTATAAGGAAGTCAAGGAGGCCGCATTCGAAAGACTTAATTGGAGAAAACTGCATCAAAACCCCGACAAGAGCTAACCTCTTAAATTTATGAAGAAGAGGTAAGAGGTTCTAAATGAACTGAATAGTGAGACTTACTTTCAACAGCTGTGCTGGTGCATGGCTCTTGGACATGGTAGTTGACCCTCGGATACTGCTCGTAGTACTCTCTCTTGTGAGGGTACATATACATGCTGTTCAGTGCCACTTCCGGGGGAGCTTCGTAGTGGTGGGGGGATCTGAGGAGAGATAAACAAGATTATTATAATGTTTTTGTTTACATCAAGAGTTATAAAAGCTGACGTTTTGAATCCGAAATGTTTTAGTTTGTTTGATGGTGATTTCAGTTGCAAATAATTTTCAGATATTTCTAGGTATGATCCGGCAAAGGGTGGTACCAAAAACACTTTGGCTTACTAGTAGAAACTGACTGCAGAAGCTCAAAACAAATACTTTTCCGTATACCTACACCTTTCCTGATTATAACAGGCAAAAGACCTAGGGGCCGAAGCCCCAAGCGCTGGTCGAACCAGATATCTGAGTGGCTAGAAATGCCAATGCATCAGGCACTCCATCAGACCGTTCCAAATGGAGAGACTTTGTCCAGGAATTAGGGAATAGTCACAATCCTCAACGATGAGGGACCGACTATGGAGGAGGAAACATTTCCAAATCATAAACTAACCCACTGTCGGGCAAACGTGCTCTCCGAATGCTTTTAGAATTTGTTTCTGTGCCTCCTCTTATCATATTTTACGACAAAGATTATTAAGCCTTGCGTTAACGCGATGGCGATCAGTGAAACGCTGTCAAATTTGACAGCAATATTTGACAGCGATCAGTGAAATATCGCCATCACGCTAGATGTGCGCAGGCCTTAACACACAAAAAAACTGTACCAACTTACTCGAGCTTATACCCCTTTTGAGCAACCTATTTCGTATTTGGTTAACACAGCTAATACGAGAATTGTGTAAAGTTACAGCAATTTAAATCTTATTGCGAAGCAGTAAAGATATGTTCAATTCCAAGTTAATGTGGTTTGTATAACTTTACAATAAATATGGTAATGAAAGGTGTCAAATTACGGACAGACGGACATACAGTGTGATGATTTTCTTGTTAGGGTTCCTCTGATCTGACTGGAACTACACTGCTATTTTTATTATTGATTTGTAAAAGGAAAAAAACGAAATAAAAAAAAACGGTAGAAAGCAAGTCGTAGTTTGCAGCCTGTTCTTCGAGGCTTGATCCCGTGGAACTGGCACCTAGACTCATCTAGCTATAAGACGTTTCAAAGTGATCCTTTTTGAATTAGAATTCCTTACAAATGTGAAAGAAATAGTAAAATACAACTCTTCCTTTCAAATTCCGACTACGCATACATTTATGGTGTTATAAATCCATGCAGCTCTACGCATATTGAATAATTCAAACAAAATGGTGCAAGAGATAAAGTATTTTTTCTACGGAACTCACACTGCGCAAGTCCAACTCACACTTACCAATAGCTATTTATATTTAAGTTTGAGACGTGACGTATACAAATCGTTGCATTTGACCTTGTCGCATGTTTGGTTTTTGAAACCAATTTAGTGAGATAATTGTGTAAATTGTATGGAAATGTGGATGCATGTGTTTTGATTGGGGCTTTTGTTTTCTGACTTTATTTTGCGTAGGTATGTTAAAATATTGTTAGCATGAGTTGAATACAATGCTTATGAAAAATATTATCTTCTTCTTCTTCCTGCCATTATCCCACTTTATGTGGGGTCGGCACAACATATTCTATTTTTCTATTCTCCTCTATCCGCCGCCATCTCTTTATTCCCTTTTTTCTTATCCATGTCATCTTTCACACTGTTCATCATTATTTTCTTTATAAGAAAAATATTATGAATATAATTATTAATCATGTAGGCCACTGTATGTGTTATGCAAATTGCCAAGGAGTGGAACTTATTACCGTTGTCAATATGTCCAGAACAATACAAACTTGAAATTTTCAAGTTATGAGTGAAAAAGTGGATTTATTTATATTAAAAAAAAAAATCAGTTGTCTGTAAAGTCGGTTTACTGACGATAGTTGAACGTGATAACGTCATAAGAAAATACTGATGGAATGGTTGCATTTTTCAAAAGAAAATTTTAGTTTTACTGAATTGAATTGAATGTGAATGAAACTTAATAATACTGAATGAAACTGAATGAAACTGAATGGAACTGAATGAAACTGAATGAAAATCCGGACCCGGACCCGGACCCGGACCCGGACCCAGACTGAACCCTTACCCTTACCCTCATTTACCCTTACCCATTACCCGACCCGGGCTCGGGCTCAGGTAAATGGAACGACGAAACGACGTAACGACGCATGAGTCATGTTTTTTCGTGCGTGCAGCCGGCTCCATCGATTTATAAGACGTTATCACGTCAAAAAAAAAAACATTTTTGACTTTGACTATCACTCACCTTTCTTCACTAATAGTAGACCCAGGCGAATGCGTAGAATAGTCCACAGGTCCCCGATCAGTATAGACCCTTTCACAGCCATATTCGTCCTTCTGCATGTACGGAGACACGTGGTAACCAGTGTAATCAACCTCCTGGTTCTCCACATAGTACTCCTGGTACGGGTCCTGGTAACACTGGTCGCGGCGGAAGAACTTCTGACAGCGGGGGTCTATCATGCCGCAAGGCTGGTTCTGGTAGCCGTAGTATTGGTAGAGCCAGGAGTTGGCGAGCATTATTTGAGCTTCTTCTTCACTGTGAGTGGAGAATTATAGGTATTAATAAATAAAATAAATAAATATGGCGAACAATCACACAACACTATCCAGCCCCAAATTAAGCAGAGCTTGTGCTATGGGACCCAGGGGCCTTATTGTCTAAGTCAGCTCGTAATCGATATCTTCATTTTTGACATTTGAAACCTAGCCTAGAATTCAACTGTCACTTTCGTATTACTATCTGACATAAGCAACACCACCACCACCGAAATTCAAACCTAGTGAATGAATGGAACTTGATGGAAATTCGTATTTTGCAGTTGTCTAACGCTGAAACGAACTTCACCTTAGACAATACCAAAAAAATTCTGACTGGGTCGACCAGTGACAATCGGCTTAATATTCACTGATGGATTTCAAGTTAGACAATAAGGCTGGATAGTGTTGTGTGGATTTTGAACAATATTTATTTAAGTATATTATTATTCATCATTCGTCATCACAGTATTAGTAGTATTCATTCTTGTCTTCCACTTCAAAAGCTACTTACCTCAAAACTTGGTTAGTGGCTACAATGAACTGTCTCGGCGTGTCAGTCGCATCCTTGACTTGCAAGACCACGTGGATCCAGATGAACTGGCCACTCCGCTGCTGGAACCTCATCAGGAGAATACAGCACTTGTCCTGTTCTGATTGTGTTACTGTAAGGAAATACCATTTGGTGTAAGCATTTATTTTCTGAAAAGAATTTACGTATGTAAATTTACGTAAATTCTTACATTGTGTAAATATATTTTACCTATAAACGGGAAATCTTGTATATAATATATATATGTGTATGATTTGTATAAATATATATAATATTTAAATGATTTGTATTTGATTTGTATTATAGATGTTTGTTTTCTGTCTGTATAAATAAGTAAATTTATATTGTATTCCAAGCATGTATTTTACAAAATAAATATTTAAGTGTTATATCAGCCATCTGGTTCCCATAGTGCAAGCTCAGCTTAATTCCGGCTAAAATCAGCTTCTTCTTATAGTGTCACTGATTTTTTCGAACCAAGTGTGGTGAAAGGATTTTAAGTGCCCCTCAAAGAGGAATTAGTGCTGGAACAAAATTACCAAATACTTACTTAATCTATGTTTGCTCTGCGCTTCCCGCAAGCTATCCCAGTGTATTAGCTGATACCAGGAAACGTCTGCCAGCTCAGCCTTCTTCCAACCTAGGTACCATTCACCGCTGTAACATAAAAAATGGACTATAAAGTAATTTGACACCCACTGGTGCATTGTTTTTAGAGATATTTTTATCATCGTTAATTAAGAAACTTAGCTTTAACACAATTATAGGAAAGTACGATACATTTAGAATTAAACAGATTTTTATTTCTGTAAAATTACTATTAAAATACGTCATCTCTTGATTATGCTAACACCGGTGACACCGGGAATAATTTTTAATTTTTTTTTTGAAGCGTTCTACTTCTAAAACTTTGAATATGGCTGAACGTACTCGTAGCTTAACCTAGTTGATCGTAGGGGAAACTACGCCACAAGTAGTGACATATAAATTGAATTGAATGCATAGATATCCTAAGGAAAGCAAGAAACCCAGATAAATAATTTATAGACTAGACTACGCATGCATAAAATATTATCTGCTAAAGATTTGAGATAAATGCGGGGAAGTTAAATCGACTGTGGCTCGGGAGTGAGAGACTCTGGCTGGGGAGTGGGAAGCTACCAACATGGGTTACAAGTAGTGAGCGAGAAGGCGAATAATGATTTTCTGGGATTGTTCTAAAAATTATCTCCTATTAAGCGCAGCCAGGTAATGTTTTGACTTAAGGCCTGCGCACACCTAGTTCGCTGGCGGTAGAGATCAGTGAAACGCTGTCAAATATTGCTGTCAAATTTGACAGCGTTTCTCTGATTGCCGACGCCAGCGGTCTAGGTGTGAGCAGGCCTTTAAGGTCATCTAATATCAAGTTAGGATTCAAACGCCGATAAATAAGTCATTTATCATTTAAAAAAAAATCTGCGCCCAAAAAGTGATCGATAGTTCCGACTCACTACAAGTATCTCCTTCACGGCGCAGTCAGTCATCGTTAATATCGAGCCTAGGAACCCGGATTCAAACCCAAAACATTTGGTATTTTGGAACTGAAGAAAACAACGCGATCTATTAGCGTTATAAATATATTTGACCATCTACTTTGTAACCCATGAACTAACAATTTTTGATCCATTCTTTTTTTGACTGGAGTTCTTCTCTTGAGTATGTTCTATGAGTAAAATACGCAGTCAATTTTGTCTATCTATGGATAGCGTTTAAAAATAATCTATTGTCATGGTTATAACACTATTTTCTTACTAACTATGGGTTAACCTGTGCGTGATTTTACCAAACAATGCATCATTTAATCGGCCATCAAATTGACAGAGCCGCGTCTATTTTGACATTATAAGATAAGGAAGATAATCCTTTGTTAAGGTCTGCGCACATCTAGAAGATGGCGATCAGTGCAACGCTGTCAAATATCGCTGTCATATTTGACGTTTCACTGATCGCCATCGCAGATCGCTTAGATGTGCTACGATGTATCTTTGTGTATTATAAAGTGTGATCTATCTATATAACTATGCATGGTGAAACTAGACCTCTTAAAGTAATCGGTAATAATATATTCAGGCCCCTGACGTTTAAAATAGTTATTATATGATTTCCATAGCACACAGCACAAGCTTTGCTCAGTTTGGGGCTAGATAGTGCTATTAAAAAAAAACTACAATACATTATTTCTTAAATGATTAGTCATGCTGGACTTATCAATTAATCTTAGTCTAAAGATTAATTAAAACACCGTTATCGGATGATTTCTAAATTTAAATTTAGTTATTACAGCATGACATGTACCAATTAGTAAGCCAGCTATAAGAATGACCAAAGCCTGCTATAGAAAAACGGGTATTTATCGCAATTACCTTTATTATTTCCTGACGTTTCGACCGTGTTACAATAGCCGTGGTTGCTCTAATCGTGACTTTTCTAATTCTGAAGACCAAGTGAGGGTAATTGCAACTGCGACTGCCTCCGCTTCTCGACAGTAACTCCAATAAACTCCAGTCTTTGTCCAGTCTGCCCGCGACCACGGCTGTTGTAACACGGTCGAAACGTCGGGAAATAATAAAGTTAATCGCGATAAATACCCGTTTCTTTTATACTATTTTATCATTTTGTATTTGTTTTTTTTTATGTAACTGCTGATGGAACAAGCATATGGCCCACCTGATGTTAGGTGGTAACCATCGCCTATAACAAAGCAATGCCTCGTAGGTCACGCACATCAGCAACGTGCCCTACGATGCACTGTCCTGCGTCCATCAACTGGAGGCATACAGATATTCAGCCTCACGTGCCAGTAATTACACCGGCACCCACACCCTTCAAACCGAAACACAGCAATGCTGCTTCACGGCAGAAATAGGCATGGTGGTAGTACTTCCCCGGACGAGCCACACACAAAGAGCTCTACTACTACTACAAAGAGCTCTACTTCTTGAATCATACGCAAATATTAGAAAGCTAGGTGACTTTAGGTGTCAGTTCCAATCGACCGAGCCTAGAAGAAGCAACAAACTTACAGCCCACCTCTGGTGTTGCAGGTGTATATGGGCGACGGTGACTGCTTTCCATCAGGCGGCTCGTCTGCTCGTCTGCCAGCTATGGCATAAAAAAATAAAAAGCTTGGTTCCTTAGTATAGGGTACTTACTTAGCGTCAATATGCAATATCTTCATATCCATAGCGTGTACTGTGGTGAAGACATTAGTGGCCCCGTGCACTACACACTCGCGTGTCTCCGGCATGGCGAGAGGCGTGCACTGCGCTAGGAATACCGGCTCGTTGCGGCTGCAGAGGGGTAGGTAGGACACGTAGTGCCCTCTTACAAGAACTACCTAAATAAAATAAATAAATAAATATTGTGGACAATTCACACAACACTACCCAGCCCCAAACTAAGCAGAACTTGTAATATGGGAACCGGATAGCTGATATAAGCTGATATAACTTGAATACATTTTTTTTTGTAAATACATACTTAGAATACAATATAACCCAGACAGAGAACAAACATTTATGTTAAGCACAGAAATATTTGTTCTCGGTGGGGATCGAACCCACGACCTACGGCGCAGAAGGCAGAGCTACTACCAACTGAGCTAGAGGCCAGTCACCAACTGAGGTAAAGGCCAGTCAAACCTGGAAGTGTTGAGCTTATTAAACTTCGGCAACTATAAAATGTTGTTATACAAATGAGTTTCTGCACGCAAGCAAGAAGAGGGAAAGCTTATGGCCCACCTGCGACCACCTCTAACAAAACATTCTTCTTCTTGTAGTGTCACTGTTTTGAAAGAACCAGTGTGGTGAAAGAATTTCCAGTGCGCCATAAAGAGGCTCCTTTCATGCACTCGACACCATGTTTTCGAACTTTTTAGATTCTACGACATGCCGGTTTCCTCACGATGTTTTCCTTCACACAATTTCTTTGACAGAACATTATAATTTATAATTTACTTTTAGCCTTCGAAAGGTAAGGTTCCGTAGGTAGGTAGGAAGTAGGAAGGCTAAGAATATAGGTAAGTCTTTGGGGGAGGTTTTTTTCCCAGCAGTGGTGGTAGATTCAAGAAAAACGTTAAAAACACCTCCAGGGTAGGCATCGCAACGACAGCACCCTTGGTGTTGTTGGTGTCTATGGGCGACGGTGACCGCTTACCATCAAGTGGGCCGTAAGCTCGTTTGTCTGTATTTTACATAAAAAAAAGTGGAACAATATAGGCTAGTAAAATAAACTTACTTTTTGGTCTCCAAATCTCATCTGCCGCCTAGCGTTTCTGGAAACGTTCATCCTGCAGAAGAAATGCCTATTCTTTGGTATGTTTTCAGTCTCCCCGTTCCCTCCTCGATTCAACTCCATCTGAACCGTCTGGTGGTCTTGTCTATCTATTATATCGTAAACGCTGTCTCCGTGGATCAGTAAATCTTCCTACAAATGAAATCTTCATTATATAAATAAATAATGTACGCATGTATCTCGATCAGATCGCAGACGTATTAGAGAAAGGCCAGGTTAGGAGTACCCTAAACCGACGAGCATGTATGAAGAATGTTATGAGAGTGAATGAAGCGAAAGAGGTGTGTCAGGACTCAGGATCGTAGCAAGTGGAAATCCGTGATTTCTGCCTACCCCCATAGGCGTGATTATATGTATGTATAAATAAATAAAATTAAATATTCTGGATAACCCATACAGCGATATCTAGCCCCAAATTAAGAAGAACTTGTACTATGGGTACCATTTTTTTTTCATTTTAATTTGGGGCTAGATAGTGTTGTGTGGATTGTCCATAATATATATTAATTAATTTCAAATTAAACTTGAAAAACATTGTATACAAACATCATCAATATGTATAGGTTTTCTTCTGTGTAAAACGTACCATAGAATGTCCTAAGTATTCGGCAGCGTTTTCCGAAATATACAATAGTTTTCCATTTTGTGTCATCATCATCATAAAACCATTCATAGCCTGAAAACAATGTAAATGTCAGTATACATTTTTATGGTTTCACTGCTGCAGTAATATATGAAGTATCTTTTGAAAGCTGTCTATGTATACGAAAGAAAATAAAATGATTTGTGTGTTTTTGTTTAAGTAGCGCACATTTTTGACATGATTAATAATTATGAACTTTAACTGAAGTATAATTTACAATTACGATTTTAAATTATATATTTATGTTAACTCTCTTTTAAAAGTCCTCTGTATCTCTACTGGTAATGACGATCAGTGAAACGCTGTCAAATATCGCTGTCAAATTTGACAGTGTTTCACTGATCGCCGACGCCAGCGACCTATTAGGTGTGCACAGGCTTTAAACGTCCCTTTTCTAACACACTGACCACATGTTCTAGAATTAAAAACAATCAGGTTGACCCTTTATCTATTTTTTTTTTCTTAAATTTATGAACTGCGTAAAGTTTAAATCTGTTTTATCAAAACACATACTTTTAAAATTTAATTTTAGTAGGAAGAAAAGTTGTCTAATCTATACATCGATTGATATTTACCGTATTAATTTAAATGGCAAAAGTTTTGATCTATTTTATCCTAATAAGTATTTATAATTAGCAGTGAAATTGTCAAATAATGGTTCATAGCTTGCCGCTACAGGTGTCTAGTACTTGAAAAATGTAGTCACCTTTGAAAATCCGATATTGGGTGTGGGGCTCGCTTGTTCTTGATACTGATAGCTGAAGTCGTGACTCTTAAACACTAAAACAGAAAGAAAGACGGAGTTATGGGTGAAGTTATAGCAACAAGAGATAAGATAGCGAACTAAATGCATTTTAAACGTCTTAATACGCGTTTTCGTGACAGAATAGTTGACAAAATGTTGCCGAGGCTTTTTGGAAATATGAGAGCAAGATGATATGGATAAGGGATGGACGTGATGGGTTTGACAAAGATTTGGAGCATGAGAAACACGACTGAAAACACGGAAATGAAGATGGGTGAAAGACGCGCAGTATATAAGTACACGTGCATGTAAACGTGAGATTTTGAAGTGGATTACAGTTAGTTATGTGAAGTATTGACGTCTTTGTCTAACAAGTTACATGGACAGTTTGAGTGAAGCTTGAGTGTATTACATAAAAGCTCTGTTTTGACGGAATTTAAACCTTTTGAAAGGCCGATTAAAATTACATAAGATGAAAAACATGTTTTATGACATAAACAAAGCTCTTTCTAGAAATGATACTCTAGGTTAAAACAATGCTTAAACTTCCATTGGATTTCAATATGTTTAACATTTTGCAATTTAGCAGCATAATAAAAAAATAATATTTGTATGTTTATTCCTTTTCTTTTTGCTCTTCTTGGTATTTAACTATCCTTGTCATTTTTACAAATACTTATAAGATTTGAACGCTGGTAATATACGCACCAAATTATCATCTTTGTTACAAGACCGGAAAACTAAAATGTAGAGCGATGTTTTATGTTCTGCTGCATCCTAGTATCATTTCAGTGTCAAGATTTGCACATGACATACCTTTTTTATTGTAGTATTACTCGTAAGTACTGTACTAAAACTCCACAGTGTATAGCTGCACAGAAACCTGAAATACTTTGGCCATATTGCTCCAGAAATACCGATTGCATCGAGAGATTGATTATAACAGGAAAAATAGAAGGCAAAAAACCTAGAGGCCGAAGCCCTAAGCGTTAGTTGGACCAGATATCTGAGCGGCTGGAAATGCCGATGCATCAGACGCTCCATCAGGCCACCAACCACTCCTGGAGAGATATTGTCCACAAAATGGGAAAGAGTCACGATCCTCAACAATGAGGGACCGACTATGGAGGAGGAGTGTACTTCGTTAATATTTTATTGTAGTACTTGCTTGTGTAATAGTGGTGCTAGTGCCAGAAAGATTGAAGTCTAGCGTGGTATGCCATAAGGAGGGCTGAAATTCATGTGACCAGGAGAGCGATGAGTATAAATGTGGATAAATGTGTTGGTAAAGACAATACCTATGGATAAATTGTGTAAAAGATGGCATGGCCAAAAAGGGGTGAATACAACGATGACGGCTGTCAAAGGGGAATGGATGAAGATAACAGTTATGCCGACTAAACATAAGGGCAAAAAGATGATGATTAAAATTGTTAGAAGTAGTTCATCTTCCTCTACCTGGTGGACGGTGGGTGAGGTAGAAGGTCGCGCAGGTTCAAGATTTTTTCGTTGATGAGGTCTATGCTGGGAGCAAGTTATGTCACACGAGGACGGTAGAACTAACCTTGTTGAAAGTAGTTCATCTTCCTCACATAGACGCAGACGAGAGCCATGAGCTGCAGCTGTGACAGCCTCTGCCTGGTGGACGGTGGGAGAGGCAGAAGGTCGCGCAGGTTCGAGATCTCTGCATTGATGAGGTCTCGGCGCATCTTGCTGGCGCCCTTCGTTGACTTTGTTGGCTCGAATCTGTTAGATATTGATACTATATTTTTATGTGAAGTAAGGGACTGATATATCCATACTAATATTATAAATGCGTATGTAACTCTGTCTGTGTGGCTTTCACGCCAAAACTACTGAACCATTGAAATGAAATTTGGTACACAGATAGTTGAGGACCTGGGGAAGGACATAGGCTACTTTTTATTGCGAAAAAAGGGTTGTAAAGGGTTGAAAATAGGGGTTGAAAGTTGTATGGAAGTATCGTCATTTTTAGAGCTAGAAACTTAAAACTTATTTTTTAGTCTGTTGATTTGATATAAAAAAATATGACATTCAAAGTTTGTGCTGGGGGGGTAGAGGGAGGGGAGTACAGGGGGGAGTGTGGAGGGGAGTACAGGGGGGAGTGTGGCGGGGAGTACAAGGGGGAGTGTGGAGGGGAGGTGCGGGGGGAGTGTGGAGGGGAGTACAGAGACAAGTACAGGGGGTAGTTGGAGGGGAGGTGCGGGGGGAGTGTGGAGGGGAGTACAAGGGGAGTGTGGAGGGGAGTACAGAGGGGAGTACAGGGGGGAGTTGGAGGGGAGGTGCGGGGGGAGTGTGGAGGGGAGTACAGGGGAAGTGTGGAGAGGAGGTGCGGGGGGAGTGTGGAGGGGAGTACAGGGGGGAGTGTGGAGGGGTGGTGCGGGGGGAGTGTGGAGGGAAGGTGCGGGAGGAGTGTGGAGGGGAGTACAGGGGAGAGTGTGGAGGGGAGGAGCGAGGGGGGATGCGGGGGGAGTACAGGAGGAGTGTGGAGGGGAGGTGCGGGGGGAGTGTGGAGGGGAGTACAGGGGGATTGTGGAGGGGAGTCTGGGGGGAGTGCGGGGGGAATGTGGGGGGGTGTTGAGGAGAGTGGGGGGAGTGTGGGGGGAGTTCGGAGAGGAATGCGGGGGGGATGAAAGTGTGGCGTAGTACGACGCCATATGTCTAAGTTTAGTAAGAGGGCAGACGACTGTGTCACGTGCACGCGAATATGACGTTGTTATTTAATTACTGTTTTCTTCCTAACTAACGTGTTAACGTAAAACGGCGTATTGGTAACCACTGTCAAAAGAAGTTGCGGTCATCCCCAAATGCGTTTCCTTAGGGCACGCTTATTAACTGTGGCAAACCCTCGAAAGTAGTGGTAATTATTACTCAAAATATATGGTGGCTAAACTTAGCAGTAAACGGTTCAAAGAAAACACTTTTTCCCCACAAAATCTTGAAAATTTTCCAGTTAAAGTTGCGCGAACCATCAACTAATTAAACGTTCATTGACTCAACCCTATCAGGGTCTCTACAGGGAAAACTATTAAGTATTCGCTCCCACAAACTTCCCCATTTCTAAGCGTTTAAGCGAATGTCTTCTAGGATCTAAAACAATGTGCGGATGCAGTGTTCCGGACAGGTGCGGCGGCTTTGTGGAATTAACATAGCCGATCTCTGTTTTAACGCCGCGGCAAATGATGCGCTTTAGTGGAAAGTGGCCGGATATCGCCCATTACAATAGCAATTATTTATTGATTTCTTTTAAACAATCTGAAAAAAAAAATGGATTTCACTGTGCCAAATTTTTACTCATCAATCTACTACAGCTTTGCCTAACAGGATCGATGATTGAAATTTACCTAGCATATTTTATATTTTGACAAAATATTTAATTATTTTGCATTAAAAAAAAATACTGAATTGAATTATAAAACATCTAGGTTTCGGAAGGGATCAAACTTCACAGTTCGAGTCATGTTCGACTATAAGCAGTATTCAAATAATTTGAAATTGAAACAGTACTTAACTTTTTTCTTTTTGTGAACTAAGTCAACAAAGGAGTTTCCGAACTCTTTGGTTTACCTACTTGTGACAAGTTCACGAACTCTTTTGTTTTAATTAAGTATTGGTGAAACTTTTTGCGTTTCAAAACCGAAAACAAAGTAATGGGTGAAAAACTTTCCTACGTTTTAAAAACCTACCTGCAAACATATTACCAATATTTTTAAGGGGCTTTGTACGTTCAAAAGCTCCACTTTCCCCAATCAATAACTCCAAAACAAACAATCACTCAATACGATTCAATCAAATTAATAACAAAGTACCCATCATCGTCGTTCCCACAATAAAGACTAACGATCGTAAAAAATCTAATCAGTCAAACGAAAAAAAAGGCTTTAAGGGACTGCCCGGGAGATGAAAGGGCCGACGGCGGCACGGGTGCGCAGGCGCATGTTAACATACAGATGGACACGCATGTTATCATTCAAACAGGACGGAAAGACACTTCCTTCAGTTTTTTTGCTGTTTATTGAGTGTTTGTTTACAGTTGGAGAATGGAGATAAAACAGTTTAGATTTAATTAGACATCTTGTAATCAATCGAACATGATAAAATAATACTTTTTAGCTTTTTTATTACTTCGCTCAAAATTATGATTATGAAAAGCTAGATGTTTTATCAATTTACAACCTTGATAGATACATACCTTCTTTATAAAAATCTGACAATATGAAAAATGCGCTTCTTCCTCTTCTTATCGTGTCACTGGTTTTTCAAATCAAGTGTTGTGAAAGGATTTTAAGTGCTAAACAATTGCTAATGTCTATTAATGTCAATTTAAAATAATTTAAAAGTACGTTTATAAATATAGGATTAAGATCAATATTCCTTTTGAGAAACGTACGTTTATGTAATTATGAGTATGTACTAGAATCTAGTAACTAGATGATTGCAAATTACTTTTATATCACTTTGTGGTCTGAAGGGTCTACGAAACTAATTGTCATCAAATCTTTTGATCTATTTTTTAGTAGAAATCAAATCAAGAATGCGGTAGGATAGCGGCCACAAAACCGACATTCCGTACATATCTACTAGGCGAGGCCATTTCACGGTAAATCCTACGTTCAAAGCGTTAAAATTCTTCCGTAATACGTTAGGTTACATTAGGAGTTTGATGAACGTTGAAGTTTTGCTGTGTGTGTTTGTGTTGAAGTTTGTGTGTGTTACGCTTTTGAAACTGTCATCATGTCATCATGTCATCATTTTATTGCTTATTTTATCAAAGTTATATGAACATGACATTTGTGAATCATTGAACCTAGCTTTTAATTTCGTTTATTGTATTGGTGTATCTGGAAAATAATTGTGTTTTACTTTCTATTTAATAATTTATTTTAATTTTTCAGCGTCTTGAGGACGCCTCCGTCTGGCACTGATTTGGATTAGTTGAGCTATCTCTAGATCGTTAGTAAGCCGGCAGATAGCTTATTTTTTTATATAAAAATAATGATTATATTGATGAGCCTTTAACCATCATGTTATGAACGGGGCCGTTAAATCAATTAATTTTTATATTGACTGAATGAAAAGTAGAGAGATTTTAGTTAGGGAATTAATTTGACAGTTAATTAACTAAGCAGCAAGTTTGAGATATCATTATTATTTAATGTTATTTTTGGACCTTTAAATTGTCATTTATTAAAGTAAGTCAGTTAGTAAGTAATTAATAATAACTAATATAAACGAGAGACATTAGTTGCTATGAGAGCATGGCTCTTTATTTCAAATTTCTGAAATTATTTTGCATTCTAATGCAATAATATTGGTCAATAGTTCTAACTTGTAATTTAATTGGCTTTTCAGCTCAATTGATAGTAGCTCTCCTTTCTGCACCGTAGGTCATGAGTTCGATTCCCATTCCCACGGAGAACATAATTCAATATTTGTGTGGTGAATACAGATGTTTGTTCTTTTTCTGGCACTGGCACTAAGACACACCTAGCTTTAAGACGTTTCAAAGTGATCCTTGTGATTTCATTGCATATAGAAATATTTTATTTTTATTCCATTATGTAAAAAAAAGAACATAAGTATCATATCAGCTATCTAGTTTCCATAGTTAAAACTCTGTTTATTTTTGGGGCTAGATAGTTGTGTGTGGGTTGTATACAATATACAAATATTTTTAACTTTTGGCCTGTTTCCTTCTCTCTATGTAAAACAGATTCAATATTCAGCAAACAAGTTTCCATAGCGTTTCATACTACAGTCATCAAAATATCTATAATGTATACTTCTATACTAATATTTATTATAAAGAGGAAAGATTTGTATTTTTGTGTGTGTGTTTGTAATGAATAAAACTGTCCCGATTTCGAAAATTCTTTCACCAATGGAAAGCTACATTCGCCTTGAGTGACATAGGCTATATTTATGTGTTAAAAATAAATTTCCACCCGTGCGAAGCCATGAAGGGCTGCTAGTAGGTTATAAAATAGCCAAAGGGGAGAATAAGTAAGTAATACATTTTTATCTTTTTGTCAAAGAATACCAAATTGGTTGAGAATATAATACGTAGCAAAATCGTGTCGGTCCATTTAGACATATAATAAGAAAATCAAACAAACGATGTTACTATTTCTGAACCATGAAATATCTACGTAGCACGGACGTAGCACTACGAACACAATTACCTTACAAGGTTTACTACGAAAATATAGTACTAAAATAGGTAAAAGACACTTCTTGTTGAAGGAACATAGTCGATAATTGACTGTTTGTTTTTGAAGATATTACGCATTTTTATTGCTATCTACATTGAAACAGTTAGCATGTTTGCAACCGCATATATGTTATACTAGCGGCCGCCCGCGGATTCGCTCGCCCCGTTGCCGTTACGTCCCGTTGATTTTTCTATTAAGTTTTTTTTCTCCGCTTATTTTATAATTTCCTTTCTTAGTGCACCCCTATGATATAAAAGAAACATACTCTCCAAGTTTCATGCTTAAAGGACTTACGGTTTAGGCCGGGTGTTGATTGTCAGTCAGTCAGTAACGTAAGAGTTTTATTTATTTCGATTATTTTAGATGGTACAAGACACTAATTGAACATAAACGACCTTTTCAGATGCCTTCAAGCTATAAACTTTTATTGGGTAATTAATAACCCACTTTAAAATGTTCTTCGATTAAAAAAACTTATTTTTGTAAATTACGATTTATTCAAATCGTAAAAAAGAATAGTATTCTACAAGCCAGGTTTATTTTCAGACAACTTTGCACAAAAGCTATAACTTGCTTTGTTATAGGCAATGGTTACCACTTAACATCAGGTGGGCCATATGCTTGTTCCATAAGCTTTATGATTTTGTACACTTACTACCAACAAATTATGTTCATAGATTAAATGACTTGTAAATATTTTGACACGAGCAAATCTGAGCATAAATGATCATCACCGCAGAACGCTTAGATGTGCATAATTGAGAAGTAACGATTGAAATGGTAAACCTTTTTTTATGTTTTTTCATGAAGTCAGTGTTATTTTTGTTAAAAGTTGTTTTAATCGTATTTTGACGGCTAAATATCAGGTAGGAAGTTAAGATAGTAAAAAGTTCTCTGATATCATACAAATGGATCAGTTGAGCTATCTTTAGATCGTTTATAATAGTCTGCAGATGGCTTAATCTTTCTTGTGTATTTTGCTCACTTTTTAAATACTTGTATTTATTGTAAGTTTATTTGTGTAAATAAATGTTAATCGTACAAATCTACCTATGTACCAGACAAGGATACAATATAAAAACTAGGCGTAAAAATACTAGGCGTAACAAAACAAAGTACAATGCCTTATCACTGAAAGGGATCACTTCCAGGCAACCGTTGTATGGCAAGTAGTTGGGTAGTGAAGCTTAAAAAGCTTGGCAAAGGAGTTTTATTTTATACAATGTTCTATTTACTGTGACAAATGGGATCTGACAGATGAATTGACGAATCAAATATTTGACTGTTCTTATTTTGCAAGCAAATTGGGGTTAAACAACTGTTAAATATTTAATTGGTCAGTTAACAATCCGTGCAACTGGCTCTTAGTCGTTGCTTGACTATGATCGAAATTGTAACGTAGAAAGAAAAACAAGCTTTTTATGTCAGATTCTAATAAGATAATTTTAAATTGACCTCACCTCAAAAACATTTTGAACTAAAATAATAAAATAAAGCACTAAACTGCAGCACAAATAATCAGTCCATTACAAGATAGCTAAACAAACACGACCACACAGTTCGACCGATCAAGTTCTAATGATAACTCAATAAAAGAAACAACCCTTCACACTAAACTTCACAAAATTAATGTCATATCGTAACCATAAAAATAACGATAAAACGCACGTGCCGCACATACTCAACGCCCATGCAACCTCACACTACGCAACCTCAAAATCATTATAAAAAAAACTAAACGTCAAAGTCTATGACAACGCGTCAATTTATGCGTGAGCTTTTTATTAGAATGAGATTAGACCCGATCCTGAAGACCCGATACTTCCGTGCGCGGCCGCATCGGGACACCGACTATAAAAAGCCACTAAGCCTCTCTTTCCCGCGAGCCTTTATTTTCTTTTTGTTTGAAAAAACATGCGCCCGCGCCTTAACGAATCCCTTACCTGAACTGCTCCAATTGTATAAAAAGTTTACAAAAAAACTGTCATTTTAAAACTGGAACTATCGTTTAGTTTGAGATTAAAAACTGAAAAACTATTTTATTTCGAGCGTAATGAGGTGCGAGGGAAAGAGACGGTTATATTAAACGTTTTTCCGTGCAGCCTTCGAAGGTTTTGCGTGAAAGAAACGGAAAGAGGCTGCACTGGCCGCGTTCAGAGTAATGAGTTCGAGGGAGATGTCAGTACCGCTGTAATTATGAGTTGTTCGCGTAAACGAGACAAAAGTATGATGATCGTTTGAAAGACAGTTATTGATATTGTCGTAATAAGCGACTATTTGCGCTGAGTGGTGTGTTTTGGTTGGGCCTGCGTTTGCGCATGTAACGCAACTCTAGTTAGATTTTAATGATGAGGAATTGAGTTGAGATTTGCTTTGCCATGGTGTGAGTAGGTACCCGAGTTAATGCAATTACAGACTTGACGGCAGGTGTTAGATGCATAGTATAATCATGCACTTTGCCGGTTTTTCAAGCGTCTATGTAATTGTGGTCTTGTTTTCTTGCGACGTGCACAGCGCTTATTGATCTTTTTATTATTTTTATTTGATTATAGATTCGCGCGTACCTGCATGCTTGTACATATTATTATAATCCACTGCAGTTATAAGCAAACTTGCGTCAGTGAACTATTTCTATTGGAAGTAAACAGATTAGATTTAATATTTTTGACTGTGATAAAACCAAAGCACAGGGCACGTTCTTTTCGTGCGTGACTTACCTATATTGCAAAGATTTGTTCATCAGTAGTAAAAACATCTTTGCATTTATAATTTGTAGTAGTAGAGTTCCTTGTGAAGGGCTCGTCCGGGGGAGTACTACCACCATGCCTATTTCTGCCGTGAAGCAGCATTGCTGTGTTGCGGTTTGAAGGGTGCGAGTGCCGGTGAAATTACTGGCACGTGAGGCTGAACAACTGTATGCCTCAAGAAGCGGAGCAGTGCATCGTAGACCACGTTCCTGACGTGCGTGGTCTGCAAGGCATTGCTTTTTTATAGGCAATGGTTATCACTCAACATCGGTGGGCCATATACTTGTCCTTTTATAATTGAATAAAGAAGACATTTCACCAAAATATTTGTCAAGTGCACGAAAGGAGCCTCTTAGAGGTGCACTTAAAATCCTTTCACCACATTCGAATTAAGAAAAATCTTTGGTTTAGAGGCCATAGTTACCATTTAACATCGTTGGCCAAATGCTTGTTCCATCAGCAAGTAGAATTAAAAAAAAAAATATATGAAGACATTTTGTCACTTTCTAGAATCTTCAAACTTAATTTTGCGATGTAGGAACGGTGAATTAAATAAATAAGAAAGTAAGAATACTTTTAACGGCAGATGTTCCCACATTAGCCCGCGATGGTCAGATTACTGTGGTTATCGCGCGTACCACGGTAGCTGCCCCGAGGGTAGCCGTACATCTTAAACTAAATCTGCGTCGTGAGGCAAAAAACTCTACATTTATTTGGAAATCAAGGCATTATTTTTGGGTTGCCTTTCTCTCAGGTGCTTATAAAATGAATGCACAATAGTATTGTTTTCTGAAAAGAGCAATCAGGCCTCTTTTAAAGCCTTGCGCACATCTAAGCGTTCTGTGATGGCGATCAGTGAAATACTGTCAAACATGACAGCGATATTTGACAGCGTTTCACTGATCGCCATCGCCATCGCCTAAATGTTTGCAGACCTTTAGTGTCGTCAATGACAGGCCTGCATCATCTGACATCATCTGCATCTAGTGTAGATGATTTATAAGCGTCAGGGGCAACTATTACCTAATGCCCTTATGCACAGGACGCTATAGTGTCAATAGATAGTATTTAATCTGTTAACAATCTGAGTTCTTACAGTCAGATCCAGAAAAAAACCAACAACCCGAAAAGATGAAGAACCCAAGAAGGCTGTGGGTTCAAATCTCGCTTGGCTCTTAACTTTTGGGACATTATGAAAATCTTTGAAAAAACCAACATTAATTCAACAAATAAATTATGACATCGACTTGCCTAATCTTGTGTCTTGATTGAGGTTTGATTTGTTGTTCTATTTCAAAATAATACTCATCCATTGGCTTTGATCTGTAAAATTGGTATTGTGTATGGCTTGAATAATTTTGAAAATAGAATATCAAATCCCTACTTACGCAATTCGGCGTTCATGAAAACCACAGTACACATCTAAAGGTAGAGTTAGTAAGTACTACCATAGAGTAATAGTTTTCCTTAGTCTATGGTACTACCAACGGAGTAGTAAGATTCATTAGAGAATATATAGACAAAGATATCGATAATATCCCGTTACATTTGAGCCCCACAGAAGTTCAAAGCGATATTTTGGTGACCGCCAAAACAAAACAAACCCTTTGAAGGTCCGATTTGATATGTTTCAGCCACCTGAGCGCGGTGGATCAAAAGTCGTCGGCGCATGTCCGGTGACGACGTCATTATGACGTCATTAGAGCGCTGCTCACGCGCCGGCTAAACTGCGACGCGTGCGCACCCTTTCGGTAATACAGGGTGTTTTAGAGATTACTTATGTACATACTATATTTATTTACTTAGATCCCAGCATAAATCCTGCGTAGACAGACATACTCAAAACTCAAATGCGAAAATCAACTACTTACATCAAATAACTTATATCAAATTACTTACTTAATTCTTTAAGCTACTAATAATAAATGCGTTACAAACTTCTTGAAAATCAATGCCAATTCTTAGCACATATTTATAACATTCACCAAAATAAAATACTGATTATTAGGATACTTTGCAAAATCTGATTTGACTCATGCTTTGTCGCCTATTATGATACTAGCTAGAAGAACAAGAAGAAAAAGCCTAGTTAAAGTTACGCTGTAAGTTGTACGGTGCTCCCATGTCTTTTCTGCAGTCCAATTGAAATTCTTAATCCTTACACTGCGTTTGAAAATTGAACAGGCGGGAAAGAAACGCGGTGGCGCATCGCTTACTCTTGCAAAATCTGAAAACACGCAAGGTTATGGCAAATGCATAAAAACATGCGACGCCAAAAAAAAAAAACACGCAAGGTCGTAGGCATGGTCAAGCGTCTTAAAGAATGCTCGAAAAGCACTGGTGGTCTAGGGGTAGCGGCCTTGCCTTCCAATCCTAAGGTCGTGGGGTTCAAATCCAGTCGTGTACCACCGACTACCGCTAGTACTCTCAAAACGGCGAAGGAAAACATCGTGAGGAAACAGGCGTGTCGTAGAACTTAAAAAAGTTCGAGCAACTCGTGTCAAGCGTCACGCAAAAAGGGACCGCCCGCTATCGGCGTACTTGCGGAAATCAGTCAATGTGCCAGCCAATTTGCCGTGCTCTAAATTCTAGGTTTCAAAATGTAGTTTTCCAGCACCCTGTGTGTTCAAGCCCCGGTCCGGCCGCCACAATGACGACGTATTTAACAGTAACAGCAGGGAGGTCCGCAAAGACGCCGGCATGACGCCGAAACCACGTACCCACCCTAATGTAAACAATAGACAAAGAGACCGCGTTATTAGACTGATACCATCAAGTGTACACTCGGATTCATAATCAAGTGTTTTTTTTTGGTAAATGTCTGCCCTCATTGTCTTAAAACTTCAATCAAGGAAATGACTTAATTGATGCCAATCAGCAATGTATGTCGATGAAGTGCAAATTTACTATTCTTTTTAGCGTTGGTTTTAATTTTCTGTCAAATCTCATAGGGTTCTCAGGTCAGTGACTGGTCTCTCAGCTCAGTTGGTAGTAGCTCTGCCTTCTGCGCCGCAGGTCGTGGGATCGATCCCCATCGAGAAAAATATTTGTGTGGTGAACTTTTTTCTATGGTGTCATTATTGTAAAATTATACTTAAAGATCCCCATTCTCCTGAATACCTAAAAAGTAAATTTTCCTATCGCTCTGATTTACATGATCGCAACTTGAGATCTATTGATACTCTCTTTCTGGCTACCCCTAAGCATTCAACATCTTTCCGAGGCAAGTCTTTTGAGGTGGCGGCTGTAGGTCTTTGGAATGCGCTCCCTATTGACATCAAAAAGGCTCCCAATAAGTCAGCTTTTAAGCGTCTGGTTTATGAGCATTTCCTGAAGCAGATCTCATCGGACTTTAACAAATAAGTATTGTACCTTGTTGTTAATTTTAATACCTAAGCTTTCCTTTTTTTATGTAAGCACGCCAACGCCATTCCTACCTCTAAGGTTGGCAGGTAGAAAATGCTTAAAGCATTAAGCCCACCTTTTGTACATAGCATTAAGTTTTGTGCAATAAAGAGTTAAATAAATTGTATTTTAAGTACCTATGTATTTACGAAAAAAAAATATCAGTTATCTGGTACCCATAGTACAAGCTCTGTTTAATTTGGGACTATATAGATAAAATCCAAAAATAGAATAAATTTAATTTACGAAGTATGTACTTACATTAAATAAATAAATAAATCAATTCGCTTTGAAATATACTTTTCTTCCGTCTGGTACTGATTTGGATCAGTTGAGCTATCTCTAGGTTGTAGCTCAACTGTTCATTGTGTATTTTGTACAATTTGTAAAGTTTCTTTTAATTTACTATTGTTGTATTCACTCTTGAATTCCATGTTGTAGTTGAGTGTACAAAGTAAGCTACTAGGAACCGTCCGTATCAGGCAGGGGTGCGCTCTCATTTCGACAGTTTTGGACTAAACAGGTCGTTCAGATCTTATCGCAGTCTGTGCTGGGTTGAAGGTTGAACTCACTTGTCTTCTGAACAGGTATTTATTTAGTACCTTTCTGTTGCGTTTTTCAACAACCGATGAACCGAAGACGAATTATGATCGCGGGATGGAGAAGACTGAAAATCGTTCATCCTTCTTCTTATCGTGTTACTGGATAGTTTCACCAAGGAGGTTTACATAGCTTGATAGGTAATGAACCTTACCTTTAACATATCATTCTTAGTGTGACGGTAAAGTGATTTGAAAATGGAACGCATTTACCCGGCATCACGCCTATTTAAATAACCTCTTTGCACAGCAGTAAAACTTACTTACTGAGTATTATGATGTAAATGTCATGTACTGTAACTGTTCATATTCCTCGCTCTGTCAGCGTTGAAGCAAGCCAGGTAAACAGGACAGGGTATCTACCATCTTACCACCACGCCCTACGACCCTAACCACTTTTTAGGGCTGACCAGTTGACCACACACATCTGTAATTAAAGAATTTAATCAACGCTGTCTAAAAACTCTTCTATCTGTGTTTATGTGATGGACGTAGAGAAAATCTTCGTGTAGCAGGTCCTCAGTGAACGTGCGATTGTTACAGGAACTCAAGAACGGCTGATGATGATTTGACTGAAAATTGGCGGGGTATTAGCTTAGAACAAGGAGCCGGACAAAATATATGATACCGATTACCGCTATCTCTAAGAGAACTTTCCGACTTGTTCGTTTCAGAGGAAGCTAAAGCAATGTTGGCTGACAAGTGTTACTACACAATAAATGAATTTATGACGGACGACTTACTGACAGACTTTACATTTATCGGCTCATTATTTTATTGATAGTATTATCATTGATTTTTGTATATTTTAACTGTGTGTGTTTCTTTCTGTGTATTTAATAATTGTTAGATTTTAATTTAAATTTGTGAATCCAAATTTTGCATGCCCTTAAAGGGCGGAATCACAATGGATGTCAAAATTATTACTCTAACAACCCTTGTACATGTGATTCAGCAAATAAATACACTTTGACTTTGACTTTGATACTTTTTATTCTGAAAAAATAACTAAAACAGAGCGAGCGAAGCCGCGGGTGGCTGCTACTGTTTTTATAAACATTATAAAAACATGCTCACTACCAAATATCATGAGTATCAGTTTATAGTTCTCATGAGATCTGCCAATCCATAAGATTAAATGCGGGTAAGAATACACCCATAAGTATACACAAACGAAAATGATTCACCAAAACGGTACAGTTTCTCCGAAATATAACCTTCCAACCATTAAGGCAGATCCAGCAGAAAAGTCATAATAGCGTGTAATCCTTATCCCCTGCTTTGTAATTTTTCAATTTGAGATTAGCAAATAAATTGCACTCCAAACTCTTCAACCCTATCTTTAAAAAAGCATCGAAATATAAACTAAGCTTGAAAGAGATCAAGCGCCAAAAAACAACGTTGTAACACTGGATAAAATAATGATAAAGGATATTTTTAATAACAAAATTGTAGGTTTGGTTAAATTAGTCAAGGTTAATTTTGATGGTTGATAAATGAGTTGATTTTTGTCTATTTTTTATGAGGTGAAAGGTTTTGTTTTCGGAATTAACGCTTTAATCTTTTTAAATTACTTTAAATAATAAAAGCAGCCAAGTGCGAGTCGGACTCGCCCATGAAGGGTTCCGTAGCACGACGAACTACAAAAACCTGTATATTATGTTACTTGATGTAACATAATAAGGTTCTTGTAGTTTCTTCGAAAGGTAAATTGCGGTTTACGGTTTATGACGTATTAAAAAAAAACTACTGACTAGATCTCGTTCAAACCAAAAATCGTTGGAAGTTTACATAGTAATGTACAACATATATTTTTCTTAGTATTATCATTCTCTTACTTTAGAAGTTAGAGGGGGGGGGACCAACTTTTTTCCACTTTGGAAGTGTCTCTCGCGCAAACTATTCAGTTTAGAAAAAAACGATATTAAAAACCTCAACATCATTTTTGAAGACCTATTCATAGATACCCCACACGTATGGGTTCGATGAAAAAAAAAATTATGAGTTTCAGTTTCAAGTATAAATATATAGTTTATATTATATTTATAGTTTTATAGTTTTTTTTATAGTTTATATTAAATTTATTTTTAAATTTATAGTTTTTTTTTTATTTTTATGTTAAAATCTTAATGCGGTTCACAGAATACATCTACTCGCCAAGTTTCATCAGTCTAGCTCTTACCGTTTCGGAGAAAAATGGCTGTGACATACGGACGGACAGACAGACAGACAGACAGACAGACAGACAGACAGACAGACATGACGAATCTATAAGGGTTCCGTTTTTGCCATTTGGCTACGGAACCCTAAAAAGCGGAGGTTCTGAATTTGGCTGTATTTTTTTTAATGTTTGTTTTCACATAACTTCGTCATTTGTGAGCTAATTTGAAATTTATAATTTTTTATATGACATAGGTATACTACTACTTTCAGATTATTCCCATAAACATGAAATTTTCACAGAAAAAGTTACCTATCTAATCTAATCTTTGAACAGCTCTATTCCAGTCAGATTAAAAAAACAAACCACAGTGCACCGATCAAAACAGCAGTATCTTACAAAAAGTTTAACAGTCAGATAAGAAAAAACAAACCATAAAGCACAGATCAGAATTGCAGTATCTTACAAAATGCAGAAATCCGTTTTAAGAGCCCTTGACCCCACAATTCCACCTGTTCCGATGTTTCCGATCTGACCTCTGGTACGATCAGATCACCGCAAGGGGGCGTTAGGGGGGCGCAGGGGGCGCTCGCTGCCCGTGATTTAATGCCCCACTCGCTAATTACGGCTTGTTCAAATTGTGGCTTTCTCACGGAACGGGAAAGACCGGCTGGTCGTTAGGGCTTTTTAGATCACGGGGTTTTTTAAGGCAAATAAAAATAGACCAAGACTTTCAAAGAATAAGATCGGTATTTATTGATTGTACATAGAGCAGCATTATTTTATTGTAGTGCGGAAACTTACGTTATAGTCACTATCTGAAGTAGTAGTAGTATGTATTTATGCTGAAGTATTAGTTATAAGCTGCCGACGACGCGACGGCCGATCGATTAGTGAACAAAACATCAGGGGAAAGAGAGCGCTCAAATTTTTTGACGTGACAACGTCTTATAATTCGATGGAGCCGGCTGCATGCACGAAAAAACATGACTCATGCGGCGTTACCTCGCTCTGAGGCGTTACATTTAAGGCTTGAAGTGCTAGCGAGAGCGCGGAGCGAGCGACAAAGAGGCCCAATCGGCCTCCGCGTTCGGCAGCGTTCGATATCTGTCTCTCTCCTACTTGAGTGAGCGATGCGTCCGCGTGGACAGCTATATGACGTTGTCACGTTCAACTATAGTCAGTAAACCGACTTTACAGACAACCGATTTTTTTCCCTGAAAATGTATTTTCGTTGCTCAGGTACATCAATTTCTAATAGACTTTTTCAGGCTGATCTCTTCTCCTTCTTTTTAAATTTAAGAGCCTATATAGCTCTTGTCGGAGGTTTTGATGCAGTTTCCTCCAATTGATTCAGTCGAATGCGTCCTTGACTTCCCTATACGACATGAAAGCGAACTTTTCTTGGCCTTCCTCTTCCCCGTTTTTCTTCAACCTTTCCTTCAATGATGTTCTTTATGTAGCTGTCATGTCCAAACATTATTCTCTTCTGTTTTGTATCGAGTATATAACTCTCTTCTCCGCTTCATGCTTCTGGCTGATGATGATGAAAAATAAACAAATCTATAATCGATTTTCATTTCGCATGCACAATTATGATTCACCTTTAAAACGAGAGTGCAAGCGACTAAAGTCAAGAATTCGCGCGCTTATAGCACAGGAATCGAAACCTTTATTTAACCAGAGATTAATCGGCGATCAACATTTTGTTAGCGCCGTATCTAGATCCACCAACCGCCCGGTACGTTACTGCGTTTGCTAGTTAGTGCTGGGAGAGTCCGGCTTTTTGGGCTTATGGCCGGATTTGCATGCTCGATCTGCCAAGAAAAAATAAGATACCTAGGCCTATCACAAGTTCTGTCTAGCTCTGTCTCTAGCTCTGGTTTTGAGTCTGTGTTAGTGCTCACCATGCAGTGTATTATACTGTGTGTGTGACGTTTCGATGTAGGATTTATTTAGTCAACACTCACACAGACTCAAAACCAGAGCCAGAGACAGAGCCAGACAGTGTTGGTTGTAGGCCTACAGATGTTATTTTTATAAACAACGGGATATTTACCATGATTCAGTTTTAAAAACTATAAAAACAATGTTTGTCTAAAAAGTTATAAAATATGTTTATTACTTATACTCATGCTGGAAGTTCCACTTAAATAAAGTTGACCAGAATCAGTGTCCGAAAACTTATTCAGGATGGAGATGGAGCGCACAGATAAATAAAAAAAACAAAGGAGAAGTATCTCTTTTGTACAATTAATCATTTGGCATTAGCATTTATTATAGCTTGTGTGTAATTGTGTGTAATGTTGAGTTCTTGTGAATATCGAAACTTAATTTGATTATTCCATTTTTGAGAAGATAATGAGGCTGAAATTAAAAAAAATACAGATTATATATTATGATAAGTCATTTTACTATGAGAGTTGCGTATTTAACACATACAAAACAAGGTCTTTCAGACTAAATTAAAGAAAAAATGTATTTATAAGATCGCACTTGTCCGACTTTTCTGAAATTCAGTCCCAGCCCTAGCTATACTTATTCTGTCTGCTACAACCTGTTACCCGGTCAACCCTTGCTATCTCTTTCCCCTCGCACAATTCCATATCGATCCGTCCCACTCTCACGTTCCCAGGTCAGGCTGGAGCACATTACCGTAATGATACTTAAACACATATTTAAGTAAAGATTCCTTTTGCGTAAAAAGTCATGCGTCTGGGTCTTACGAGATGGTTTACAAGATATTTATAGAAGGTTGTAATTTTATAGTGGAATTTGTTTGAGGAATGAAGGCGGGTATGGTTTAGTAGGTTTGGTTTTTGAGTGATGTTTTTAAGGCTGTCAGATTTTTTTCCTCGGCATGGGGCATCCTTCTACGTCCTCCACATGGGTGTAAACTGTAAAAGAAAAGAGGTAATTTTTAGTTATCTGCGTCAGCTCTTGTTCTTAATAATTGGCACCACACTTTACACCAGCACACAACATTTTGACAAAAAGTTTGAGCACCACTTCTCTCTCCCGAGCTCTATGCCAACATTTTATATAAATAAATATTTTTAATATATAACAATATCCACATAACACTATCTAGCACCAAATTAAGCAAAGCGTGTACTGTGTGAACATTTTTTTGTTGCAAATACCAACTTAAAATACCGCGTGGCTTTGTTCGCCCCGTTCCCATTATTTTTTCAGGACAAAAAGTTTCTAGTTCTAAGCCTCCTCACAATTTTTATTCAAATCTGTTAAGCCGTTCTTGAGTTGTAAATATTGTAACTGTCACGACTTTATTTTATACATAGAGATTTTTTTACTCTGATTAGTATCACACGCGTACTCCAGCAGGTCACAAAGGTCCAGGAAGGTCCTCTTCTCGTCTCCCATCGTACCGCAGATTTGTATCGTATCATGTACGCACGACTCTGCTTGGACGCAGAATTGTTCCACTATGTTCTAGAAAAGTAGAATGTTATACAAGTGTTTAAAGTAGCCTGTTTTTAATCCAATGAAATATTGAGAATTAAAAAACTGTATTAGAAATCAAACTGCCCAGGTATTTCTTATTTTTTCGGTCAAATGACTATGAGCTTACAAAAACGAAAAAGTATTTAATCATAAGTAGAATGATCTTGAATAAAGACTCAACTTACTGTTTAATAAAAAAAGAACAATATTTTAATTTTGAAAATGAAACTATAATCGGTGATATCTTTAGTAGAATGCATGCAATAAAAAAAAAGATCTTGGCGCGAAATCTAAAAAATTACAGTCTTTTGTTTTTGACAAGCTTACAAAAAGGAATATTTTAATCTGACGGTTATATTTCCCTGTAGATTGAAAAAATTTACGAAAAATTTACATTTCGTCATTACTGCTGCAATAGAGAAAGGACTTCGCAATTTACTAACCTTTTTAGTACCTATGTGTTAGGAAGAACGCAGTAAGAAAAGTTATTTATCAAACTTATTTAGAAAATTAAATATGTACTTACAGATGGTGTTGAAGCATAGTTGGGAATATGACAGTGCACTGTAATGCCATGCAGTAATATGAAGATTGCTGAAATAAGACAACATTCTTAGATAATTAAATCTAGATTAAAAAAATATTTTCCAGTCAATACCTATGGAGGAGGCCAATGTCCAGGAACGGACTTCTTCAGGCTCAGGTGAATATAATACATGCGAGTAAAAAAACTTAATTTTGATAAAGAGAGAGAAGAGAATAAGTAAAGATACACACAATATATAAAAATAGTAAACTATCAATACCCGGGTAACGCCGGGACTCGCGGCTTAGTAGTTAATAATAACCCGTCACGGGTTGGCCGGCAAATGAAGGGATATAATAAATAAGACAAAAAGACACGCTAAAATATTGCAACTTACAATATATAAGCGTGGCAAGCCCCATTGTGACGTAAGTGAGAATTTAAATGATACTATCAGTACGGCGCTAGAAAAGCACCTATGTTTATACGCCCCTGCTATAGAAACGTGAGGCCAGAGATTCTCAACATTATATAAAAGAAAGTCGTGTTAGTTACACAATTTATAACTCAAGCACGGATGAACCGAGTTGGCTGAAAATAGCTGGAGAGGTAGCTGAGAACTACTATTTTGTTAACTTATGAATTATGTTGGAGTACGACAAATAAATGAGTTTTCCTTCTTTCATTCTTGTTAATCTAGGTGGATTTATACATTGATAGGTTAAATCTTTTATGGAATTTTGAATTTCGAAATAAATAATAATTCTTTATAATTATAATTCTTTATTGCACACAAAGACATCTACAAATAAGTGATAACACAGAACATGTACATAGGCGAGCTTAACCCTAAAAAGAGTTTTCTTCCAGCAAACCTTTGGGGCCAAGAGAGAGCTAAAAGTAAAATGGTAAGTTAGTAATGTATACCAACTTGAAGTTATAGACGGAACAAGAGAAACTCATCTACTAATAAATAAACTACTTACACATACATACTACAACGTACAATAAATACACACAATACATAACCTACCCATAACACAATAATCTAAGTAATCCAAAAATAATTTGGAATCTGAAATTTTAGGGAGCAGTTATTAAAAGTTTGAGAGTCCCTGGCCTGCTGTGGTCTAGATAGTTCTCAACAAAGCTTGTGTTATGCCATAATTTCCTGTCCCACAAGCATAGTTTTGATTAACACTAGCAAACAACAGTCGTTTTACCAAACTAGACTATTGTGGGCCATCGCCCATAGTGCTGGAGCAATATGATATTTAGAAAAGTTTTTACAAGTAAGCATATTTTTAACCTATTTCAACTTTTTTTTTCAATGATGTGTTCTGTTTTCCAATTTCATTATGATGTCTATGCCTAGGTTTGATTGTCATGGGGCTAGCAGCTGAAGTGTGGTCACACGTTGAAATCGAAGCAGAAGACTATTTTTTCCCTCTAGAACCGGTAAGTTACCTGATCTGGTCACTAAATTTATTATTACTAGGCATTTCATATCTAAGTGCTTCTGTGCTTCGTGCAAGTAAAGCTACCGATCTGCTCAAGCAGTAGTTATGCCATAGTGATGTTAGAACGGCTTAAGCTCTCCGTCACTGGAGTTTGTCACTAACGCAAACCAACTTGCTTCATCATCATCATCAGCCTGAAGAAGTCCACTGCTGGACATAGGCCTGTCCTACTCATTTCCAGGAAGAACGATTCTGAGCTCTTTCTATCCATCGACTTCCCGTGATCTTAACAATGTCGTCAGTCCATCTGGTGGGTGGGCGCCCTGTGTTTCGTCTTCCGAGTCGTGATCGCTATTCAGGAACCTTTATTCCCCAACGGTTGTTGTGTCTTTGACCTGCCCATTACCACTGCAGCTTACTAATTCTACGAGCTATGTCGGTGACTTGGTTCTTCTACGGATATCCTCATTTCTGATTCTATCACCTAGTGAAACTCCCAGCATAGCTCTCTATAGCTCCTTGCGCGCCAGTAGTTAGCGACCAAGTCATACCAACTTCAGGTCACAAAATAGCAGGACTGTCTAAAATAAGGTCTTCCAAAGGATAAATACTAATTATTTTATAAACTGTACAATTTTGAACGCTATCTTTTCCTAATTTCAGGTTATAAACTTCTGCAAAATGGCGGATCAATGCCAGCATGACTTTGTGCCCATCTGCGGACAAGACTCTCTCGGTATCACCCGCATGTTCAACGATAACTGTGACCTTTATGAGTACAACTGTGATGAGAAAAAACGTGAGTCTACGTCATCAGCCACCGTGGCAAAATGGCAAATTCAACATCCGCATTTGGTGTGCGGAATGGTTTTCGCAAGTAGACGCTTTTGCGTGACGCTTGACACGTGTTGGTCGAACTTTTTTAGGTTCTACGTCACGCCGGTTTCTTCACGATGTTTTTGAGAGTCAGTACTCTCAAACGGTGAAGAAAAATATCGTGTCGTAGAACATAAAAAAGTTCGACCAACACGTGTCAAGCGTCACGCAAAAGCGTCTGCTAAAAAATATAAAAAATTTCTGTGCAATATTTTTTTCGATTGAAAAACTCATTGGTACACGGCTGGATTTGAATCCACGACTTAGGATCGACAGGCGGGGCAGCTGCCACTAGACCATTAGCTACCGTGGTCATCACTCTCTTTACCTCGAAGAGATTAATACATTTACAGGAAGAACGATTCTGAGCCTTCCTCTGACTGTCCGTGATCTTTACAATGACAATGTTCATCTACTAGATTGCTTGTGTCGTATTGTGAGAGCTTCCACGAGACGAAAGATTGTGAATGTGCTTCTTTTTAACCGACTTCCAATCAAAAAGGAGGAGGCTCTCAATTCGGTTGTATTTTTTTTTTTAATGTTTTTTATTTTTAATGTTTGTTACCGCATAACTTCGTCATTTGTGAGCCGATTTGAAAAAATATGTTTTTATCTGAAATGTACTGCTTCCAGATTGGTCCCATTTTAATTTTATTAAAATCGGTGTTGCCATTTTTTTTAAATAATTTTTTTAATGTTTGTAACTGCATGCCTCCGTCATTTATGAACCGATTTAGAAAATTATTTTTTTATTTGGAAGGTTATTCTTACTTCCAGATTGTCCCAAACAAATTTGATTAAAATCGGTTTAGCCGTTTGACAATGAAGTCGGTTTCTCAAGTTTTTTAAACTAATAATTATTAATTTAAAAGTTGGGCCAATCATAATCTCCTGTTGTTTTAATCAATACATCACTTTCTAATTGTATCTCTTCAGGGTTGTCTTCTAGATCATTTTAAACAACAGTGTATCTTCTCTTTTATTTGTCTCATGTAGCTTATACGTGGTCTTCTTCTTTCTCTCTTCCTTACTTCTCTTTCTTTAATTATGTTTTTTAATGAAAATATGAAGCCAGTTCCTTAAGAGCCTATCCTGTTGTCACTTTCTATCAATACATCACTTTCTAATTGTTTGTCTTCAGGGTTGTCTTCTAAATCACTATAGACAACAGTGTACCTTCTCTTTTATTTGTCTCATGTATCTTATCCGTGGTCTTCTTCTTTCTCTCTTCTTTACTTCTCTTTCTTTAATTATGTTTTTTATGAAAATACCAACCCCATTTCTGACGAAACCTATATTTGATTGGCTCTTACCATACGCCTTCAGACGTTTTGCTCTTCGAAGAACCTCCTCACGAGATTCCAAATAAGGCTTGACCGTTTTAGGCAAGTGCTAAAAACATTGCCGAGTCGTTATTGGTTGGGCTTATTCTTGTGTTATTACTTCTGTCAATACAATAAGTTTTAATAATAGGTTTTCAAACTTCTGTCTCTGCCTCTGGCCCCTCAGTTCTGTTGGTTCTACCAACTCTGCTTTCTGTGCCGTAGGTTCGATGCCCATCGAAAATAAATATATGTGTGGTGAATACAGATGTTTGTTCTCTGGGTGTTATACTGTATTCTAAGTACCTATATATATTTACAAAAAATGTATATAAGTATTATATCAACTATCTGGTTCCCATAGTTCAAGCTCTGCTTAAAATGAGGCTAGATAGCGTTGTATGGATTGTCCAAAATATTTATTATTTATTTATGTCTACATTTGCTTAGGTACAATTTGCATCATAAGTTGTTCTTTGCTTATTTATTTAAGTAAACTAGCAGTTGGTGCCCGAGTTTCGCTCGGTATTTTTTTTGGTAAATTGTTGTTGTGAATTATATTTAAATACTAATTACTTACATACTGATTAAATCTATATATTTTTAGATCTTACCGACATAATAATAAGCTCCACAACTCGTCAATAGATGGCGTTCTCTGTCCCACTAACTCATGACTTAATCAACAGATGGCGGTAGGAGTTATGATTTTATGATAAAGTTGATTATTTACTTTACAATTAGGGGGACATTTTCTAAAAATGAATCCTAGCTAGATCGTTTTATCGTCCCCGAAAACCCCTGTATACTTAATTTCATGAAAATCGTTGGCTCAGTTTCCGAGATCCTAAATATATATATATATACAAGATTTTCTCGTTTAAAGGTATAAGATTACTCTTTACAGAATACCGACATGTCAAAATGGATGTCTGCAAGTACGAAGCAGCAGCTGCAGAGGCGGCCGCAAAATAAACTGATGTTTCAACTGTTATTTTTTTATTCAAAGAACTTGAATTGATAACACTGACAAAATTGTGACTCCAGCCACGCCATCGAAACAAAAATTGAATTGAATTACTTTAGAATCTATCTTTAGACTCTTCTAATTCAAAGTTCAGGACATAAAAGAAGCGTCTGTTGACTAGACGGTTTTACTGAAGATTTTCATGATGTCCCAAAAGTTAAGAGACAAGCGGGGGTAACGTTAGTACCGAACACTCCCTCGTCGAGTGTGATTAGGATCCGATAGCCCAGTGGTCAGCGCAGCCCCGTGCAAAGAGGAAGGTCACGGGCTCAAATCCCGCTCGGCTCTTAACTTTTGGGACATTATAAAAATCTTTGGTGTAGTAAACAATATAAAATCAATAAAAAATTGTTTTACTAAATCTCATTGTTTCACTTACGTTATTGTAAGAATAGGAACTGCTGCTGGGCATGAGCTTGCTCCCTCAGACGCCACTCTTGTCGATATGGGCCCTTTGCATCTAGAGCTTTCCCTGTGGTGTGGTTAAAATATCATCCACCCACCGGACTACTAATCTGCTAAGACCAAAGAGGTCTTACACAATCAAATATAGAGTTCAACAATACTCGTATATAAAATCGTTGCTTAAGATACAAGTAAATGTAGAGCAGTCAGGGCGTCTACTCTCCAAATGCCAAGTCATTACTTTTCCATAAACCATGGAGGCTATGGTTGGATCTACGCCAAAACTGTGATGAAATTAGGTGACCCCACACTACCCTCTCACGCTGTCTACAGCCTTCTTTATTGTAGAGGTATTTGATACTATAGAGTTTCTTCCCATTAATTACATCTACTTTTATTGTAAATGGCTATAATCATGTAATTACAGCCTCAGGCTATAGCAAATTGAATGCTTAAGCTTCCTACCTATGATAACCTAACCTATCGTGTCACTGACTCTTTCGAACCAAGTGCGGTGAAAGGTTTTAAGTGCGCCTCAAAAAGGCTATTTTCGTGAACTTGACTCATATTTTAAATTCTACGACATGTTGGTTTCCTCACGATGTTTTTCTTCACCGTTTGAGAGCACTGGCATAATGTACATAAATTTTTAGGCAGAAAAACTCATTGGTACACAATTGGATTTGAACCCACGACCTTAGGATCGGAAGGCGGGGCCGTTATCACTAAGCCACCAGCTCTCAATGCTCTATAATAGGCTGATAAATAATCATTGGTATGCGATGATTTTAAGCTAAAAATAGTTGCCATTTCATATTTTAATGTGTACTTAATTGCTGCCGTAAAACCGGATCTCTAATTTTCCAAAAAACTCGTAGACTCTTCGACTCCTCTCAACTTTCAATCATAAGGCCTACCACAAGCTCTGTCTGGCTCTGTCTCTGGCTTTGGTTTTGAGTCTGTGTGAGTGTTGACTAAATAAATCCTACGTCAAAACGTCACACACACAGTATAAAAAACTGATGAGCACTCACACAGACTCAAACTTAATTGTATTTAAGTACCTATAATTGTTTTGTTGTTATTGGGCACAAACTTCCCACTGCCCTTTTATTGTACGTCCGGAACGGACAAACTGTGAAAACTGTACCTACCTAGCTCAGTTATGCAATAAATATTTCTGATTTCTGATTTCAAAACTAGAGCCAAAGAGCTTGTGGTAGGCCTTCTTATCCACCATTCCACCGTTGAAGACATACCCACAACTGTGTTGAGTTGAGGTCAAAAGCTAGTTTACTGTTTTCTTAAAACAGCCTCTAAACACCGGTGCAAACATCTGTCCAAGCAGAAGCGCCCACATAAATCACTTGCGTCTGAGCATTGCGCGCATGTCCACAAGCAGAGTAAACATATCACTTCTACGTCACCAAAGATGTTACATATTCTTGGAATAAGTTGAGCAAATAGTTTAGGTCGCATTGCTGCTATGAGTTTGTTATCAGTACGTGTAGAATCAACTAATGTAGCAGTCTGTTTGTTACGATTATAAGACATCAATGAACAAGATTAGAACTTTGGAAGACATTATTCGGCAATAGATAGTGTGTGCTCATCAAGAACTGTGAGAATAAAATAAAATAAATATTACGAACAATCCACACAACACTCATCATCATCATCATCATCAGCCTGAAGAAGTCCAATACTGGACATAGGCCTTACACATTTCCAGGAAGAACGATTCTGAGCCCTTTCCATCCATCGACTTCCAGCGATCTTAACACTGTCGGCAGTCCATCTGGTAGAAGGGCGCCCTACGTTACGTCTTCCGGTTCGTGGGTGCCATTCGAGACCCTTTTTTCCCCAACGGTTGTCGGTTCTTCGAGCTATATGACCTGCCCAATGCCACTTCAACTTCAAATCCTAAATCAAGCAGAACTTGTACTATGGGAACCAAATAGGTGATGTAATAGCAATATACATTTTTTTGTAAATACATACTTATAATATAATACAATATAACTAACTAATATAACCCAGACAGAGAACGAACATCTGTCCTCACACAAATATTAGTTTTGCGGAGGGGATCGAGTCCACGCTTTAAATCTCGGAGTGAAAAATTTACGATTTTATACACGCACGGAGTTTTTTAAAGAAAATAGGTGTTGCTGTAGCCATATTAATTTCCAGTAAGCGTCTTCATAAAGATAGCGGGCAAAGCAGCCCACGCGCCAACAATGCTCAATTAACAGCAGAGCTGATACGACTGGTCAGTTCATTGTCCAGCTTACAGCTATGGCCAGCTTTATTCTAATAGCTTGTAGGTATGTCTAAACATAAATATACAGGGTGTTGCAAAACTACCCGGAAAGGAGGTTAAATGGGGCCTTATAACGAGTCCATTCACAATTTATTATTACTATTTTGTTATTATTATTATATTTTTTTATTCACATTTATGAATGAAAAATAGAAAACTAATAAAGTAGACAATTATTATGTAAAATAGGTACGTAGGCTTTTAAGTTAAATAATTTGGTTCCCTGATATGACAGCTTATTAGGCTTTGAAATTTTTTTTGTATAGATAGTGCTAAAAAACCACTAGGTTTTAAATAATCTGCGCATATATTAAAGTTCTTTGAAGCAGTGTTATTCGACTTATCGCGAAAAGAGGTAGATGCTGAAGAGGTTTTTTGAATTTATTCAGGATTTGAATTCAAATTTATGAACTTCTTTCCCGATCCTTTCAAATTCAAGATCCTCAGAAGAATCTCAGGGATCGCCAACACTGACATTTTGTAGTATCTACTTGGTTTAATATATAAGGTAAGGAAGCATTAAAATGTATTCTAGTGTAGATAAAAGAAACATAGACATCACAACACCTTAGAGACAACATCTTAGAGGTTGGGAAGAGGCGAAATTTTATTTACTGGAGTGTTGGTCTGAAAATAAACTCGTGTGAATCCGGGTCACACCACAGCCCTCCGCTATTTTGGAACTAAGAAATTTTGCTTAAGTTATTTTGTTTTATACACCATGATATACTCGTATTACTAACGAAATATAATCGACAAAACTAATTAAATAACGATGGCTTAGGAAATTGTTTAGCCATTTAGCTTCTAAAATATGAACGCTGAAGATGCAGATTGCTGGGTTGTTGGATGGAATATTAGAAACAGAAACTGAAAGAAAGAAAAATAAATACATTTATTTGACATGCATAGGTTTGGACGTAAAGTTGGTGCTATTTCATATTATAATAAACTAGCGACCGCCCGCGGCTTCGCTCGCCCCTTTCCCGGTCCCGTTACTTTTTCGGGATAAAAAGTATCCTATGTCCTTTTCCTGGTTCTAAGCTACCTTCCAACCAATTTTCAGCCAAATCGGTTCAGCCGTTTTTGAGTTATAAATAGTGTAACTAACACGACTTTTTTTTATAAATATAGATTTCGTTTTTTGAGTTAGATAAAATGTGCCAAATAGGCCTCCACTCAGCTTTTTGCTGCCTGATAAAGCAAGGCAAGGCAGAGAGCCTTTAAAAAGAGTTGACGTCATAAATATTAATAATAATAGCGAACGGTCTAATAGCGAAGAGCCTCGACCAACATCTCAAGAGGCTCTCGCTGGAAGGTTGGCTCAAGGGTCAGATGCAGAAAGCGGTGATCCTGGACACGGCACGCATTGTCGGGAAGTTCCTCAGACTACAGCCTTGACTATAATTAGGTATACCGGTAGCTTGGGCCTTGTTTTTTAATAATTATGTTGTAAAAGACTTAAAAAATATGAAAACAAAAATAAATATCTGAATGATAATAAAATAAATAGCCAAAACGGAATATGTAACTAACCAATTATTCTCTATTATTTTATCTCAAAGTATCATTCGAATTACCCATTTGAACAGAAATAGAACTAAAACCTATCGAAGCCGACAGTCGGACAAACGCCGGGGCACACCATGACATACGTAGGTTATCTACAAAGTAGCCTATAATCTTAAGGTATCTAAATAGCACCAATTTGTTGCTATTAATTTGTACCAGGACATTAGTATCGACTTGTGTGATAAGATTGCATTGTTTACCGATTGCGATACGCTTGAATGGGCTTTGAATTTCTCTTTATGCTGACTTATTTTGAGGTAAATGACAGATATTTTGCAGACAAGGTAACTTAACTATTACTTCTACTTAGAACACACCGTCATGTTAAAATTGGCTCCAGTTCATTTATTTCACTCGACAGTGTAATGAACTTCGAGACTTATTATTATTATTTTTGATTTGTAAAAGGAGCATACAAAAAAAACGGTAGGAACCAAGCCCGTTTTTAGGCTTGGTTGCGTGAAACTGGCACCTTTAGACTCACCTAGCTTTATGACGTTTCAAAGTGATCATCGGAACACTACTGAATAAATACATCTTATAATTTGAGAGATAATTGTGTGAAAGTATCAATAAATTTTACGACGAAGACGAAAGTCCTTCAAATATCAAAAGAACTTGAGGCTGGTATTTTCCTTTGTAAAGAAAGATGGATCATGTTTGCGACAAGCTAAATTGTTTTGTTGTGTTGTTGTTAAACTATGCTGATTTGACATCACTTAAAAAAAAGACTCTTAATAAAACTGAAACAATCGAGACTTTAAGCGCTGTCAAATTAAGTTAATTTAAGACCGAATGATGTTTAAAAACGGTCTAAGGTCCATAAACAAGGCGAGGTCACGCCAGTAGCAGGTGCCCACATTCTATCAACAATTAGTCCACTTAACTTGCAACTAGGCAGAGCAAACACATCCTAGCTTTGTCCACTGCGTTAGCAGAGCCCAGCTAAGTGTGGCCCGATCCTTGTTAACTCTTAGGGCTAACAAGCGGTTGTTGGAACAAGGAGGTAGCGACTTGACGGCTGCGTGCTCGGGTTTAAGGTCTGCTTGAGGTGGACCTTACTAAGTGTCTAGGTACCTTCTTAGAAATACTTCGTTTTTTAATGAAAATATGAGAAGAAAAAAATATAACGTTATTTATGAGATAGAGGTTTGGGTAGGTATAAGATGATAAATGAAAAGAGATTTAAAACATCAGCCGAGTGTAAATAGAACGGTTGAGATAGAAAAACTTCAGCGTACTTATCTCGATTAGATAGCAGACGTTTTTAAGAAAAAGTAGGTCAACGGGTCAACCTTTTTAAGATTGAATACTCTTGATGAAAAAGCTGTTAGAATCTTAGCAAGTGGAAATCCACATTGGTACCAACCAACATACATGCATGCTTCAGAATTCGACCTATATGTCAAATTGCATACAACTCTAAAAATACTTTTCAAATGTGGTATGTTAATTCCAACGTACCTCACCTTTTTATTGTGTCAATATTTACGAAACTTTTGAACCATCCAAACACATGTGACATTACAACTACCGAAAGGATTGCTATCTCTTTTTTCTTCAATACATTAAAGCAGGACAAAACCTTACAAAACCTTTCTGAAAATAAAAAAAAGGTTGTCACCAAAAAGTTTGGAAGTATTTCGGCGTTTCCCTAAAGCTACATTATCACGTGGATGTTAAACGAACGAGCAGCGCGCGCGCCGTCATCTGAACAAACAAACGAAACTGTATCAGGTCTGTATGCCTATTTCTGCCGTGAAGCAGCATTGCTGTGTTTCAGTTTGAAGGGTGTGGGTGCCGGTGAAATTACTGGCATGTGAGGCTGAATATCTGTATGCCTCCAGTTGATGGACGCAGGGCAGTGCATCGTAGGGCGCGTTCCTGATGACGTGCGTGACCTACGATGCATTGCTTTGTTATAGGCGATGGTTACCACTTAACATCAGGAGGGCCATATGCTTGTTCTATCAGCTAGTTACATAAAAAAAAAAAAAAAAAGGTTCTTGCAAACCATAGAATACAATGACCAGCATGGATATTTTAAACTTAAATGAATGTTTTAATATTATTAATAGCTATACTTATGGAAAACACATCATATATTTTTTTCATAAAGAAGAGAAACAAAGCCGGCGATTTTCCGAAACATTAGCCTACAAATTGTAAAAAAAAATATTTGCTGAGCGTTTGAACAAAACCATAAGCAAACATTACGTCGATTCGATAGCAGTTTCCGTTAGACAGATTGAAACATTTTTCCATCGTTGTTTTACCTATTTTATCTTGCGGGTTTTTTTCTGTTGACGGTTCAAAACACAAATCTTTTTCTCATGTTTATATAAATGTATGTATCGTATGGTTTAGTTTTCTGAGTGTTCAAATACATTTTGTACCATTACTGTAAGGGCCACAGCGCAACGTGATCATAGAATTCATATACCTACGACATTATGTCATCGAAATTCCAAAGTCCGACTCGCTTTTTTACTAACTCGCTCTTCTGATCTACTATTCCTTTAAATACAACAATGTAATACCGGCAAAAATATCGATAAATACTAACTCATCTCTATATTTCCAAGAGAACTCAAAACAATACCCACCCGGGCAGGGTCGCCAACTCAACGCTCATTAATTCTGAGCTAAGTAATTAAAGGTTGAAATAAATAAACGTATTAGACGAGTGAAATACGATGCCTGCAGTACTCGCTAATAAAATAAATGAAGAGTCGGCTTTGGGCAGTGCCACAGTGCAGTGTGACCGTACCTTGGAAAACGAGTGCAGTAACTCGCGAAATAAAGATTTTATAAAAATATAATTTGACAGTGTTGGATCTTGGAGTCTCTATAGATCCGATGTCACATTGAATTTATGTTCAACCTGACAGCCTTGCCATGTCATATTTTTAAGCGAAGATTTTGCATGATAGAAAAGTTTTAAACATTATGAATTAAAAAAAAATATATTGATTGAAGCATGCTGGTAAAACGAGACGGTCGCATAGAAAATCACAGACATTATTATTTTTATTTTATAAACCAACAAGTAGGATATAAAATGAGTCAAATATCATTCTTACTGTGTCCTCTAAAGTGAACTACAACGTCATTGCAAAAGCTGCACGTCATGATCTTGGATGTCATAATCTCTAGTGAAAACAGATGAATTCACTTCCAGTTGTCGTATGTTACATTTTGATCTTCTCACAATACATTTCACTGTACTTATGCTACTATATAGTAAACTAAGTAAATTACACCTAACAAAATAACCCTGAAAGGTAATGTTCAAAAATATACATTTCTTGGCTTATATTCTTTGTTTATTGCAGCGTGCGCAAGAGTTCGGGCTGGGCCGATCTAGAGGCAATTGATTAGTCGGCGCCCTTTGTGCGCCTGCGCCGATGCTCACAACAATTTGCTTGCGGCCCGACCGCACTAATTTTAATGGCTTTATAAAATATATTTTTGAAAATCTATCATAATAAATAGCGTGATATTACGAATACTACAGGCAGTGAGAAAGTAAATCAGAGAAATAAATAGTATACATGTAAATATCACGTCTCTTTCCCAAAGAGAGCGGGGAAGTTTTCAACCCTGAAAACTTACTCTAATTCGATTTCTACATTTATTATTTTCTATCCAACATTTGGATTCTATGCAGGGATGAAAACGTGAGGTGAGTCATAAATAGCTAGCCAATATAGCTATATGATAATCTAATTTTAGTGCTGTCAGGTACATTCATGCACGGATTCATTGAGACGTGCGCTGCAGCCCGGACCTACCCCACGAGTGGCAATTAGCGATGGGCGATTACTACTATATTTTATCGAATTAGTCGATTGTTCGGTTCAGTCGATAAAAGTCGATAACAATTGAAACTAGTCGATTGTTATCGACTGACGGCGCGTGCGGCGTGCGGCGTGCGGCGACAACGACTAGCACCAACTTTAACTACTATTTGTCGCGCGGTCACGCCACGCAACCACGCAACGCACCTAACTACTATTTTTACCGCGCGGTCACGCATTCACGCAACGCACCTAACTACTATTTTCGTGCGTACTACTGAATCAGTAGTTACAAAAGATGGTGCGTCGGGCGTGCGCTTCGCTACAAATCTATAGATTAAGTCCGTGCGCCGCTACTTAATGCAGTTATTATGCGATTTAAGTTATTACATTAATTAATTTGTTTTAAAGTATAACAAATTACGAATAGAAGGGTAGGTAAAGAGTTTCTACCTAAGGAAAACACAGACTAGAATAAAAATTAAATAAAAAAGGTACTTATAGATACTTATTTTAAATATATTTTCTTACAGGAAATCAACTTATAGCTAGAAATCTACCTTGTAACATAATTTTGGTAACTATACTTTTTACTTGACAAGGTCAATTTTACATTTCTATAAAATGTATATTCATAATATTAAAATATACTACCTACGTGTTAACATTAAATGCAACCGAAGTATTATTACTTAGAAACAATCGACGCAACACCGTCCCGCCCCCGCATGCACCGCCCCGCGTGGCCTTCCGCAGCGCAGTTCACCGCACCGCACGCATACTTACATGTATAGTAGTTAGTAGTTTGTCGATTGTTATTCGAATAATCATGGGGAGGAACTACTAAATCGACAATCGAATGCGCAGTAGCGCAATTTTCGATTCATTCGATTGTTTTTTTTGAAGCAATCGCCCATCGCTAGTGGCAATCGATGGGGTGCACACGAGATGAAACGCGCATGCGCGAAGATACGGTGGTGTGTACTGGTGGGTACAAAAGTTTTAAGGAAACAGTGATATAAGAAACATTTAGTTTGTATTTTTTAGTTTTTATTGAATTTATAAATTGGTGAAAAACTAAGATGGTAGCATAATTATTAGCACAATAATAAGCATTGGCCTAAAAATAAGATGAAAAAACGCTATATTTTTTTGTGTTGAGGAAAAATGCTGGTTGAGTATTTTTTTCTTTTTGCAGAAGTTTTATCAACATCCTAGATTTAGAAGCTAAAAATTTATTATAGAGTTTTTTAAAATAATGTAAATGAAATTTCCTCCCTCTAGATTTGAAGATAACGACTTTTTATAAGGCAACTAATTTTATTGCGCCTTATACTTACCATAACATGCTGCCAAAATTTTCTCCAATAAAGCTCGCTGTAAGCTGCACAATACCTTTTTCTCTGCGACGTTACTGCGGCCAGTCTTCTCTTTGCCGCAGAAGCGCGTGAAAGCACAAGTCTGCATTCTAGAACTAATTCAAAATTTGAATTAGTTCTTTTTTCGAATCGTGAGTGCGTGAGTGACAACAGACACAATGTAAGTTATTTTTTAATTTGGGCACAAATGAGGTTTTATTCTTTTCTATGCCATGTTTTTGGGTTTTGTCGCATATAACTGCATTGATATTGAGCTGTTGAGTGCTCTAGAGTTATTTAAATGGGACTAAATGCGCAGTTATGTTTGCTCCTTGTTCAGATGAGTAAGCAGGTTTGTAATGCAGTAAAAATGCGGCAAGCGCGTGTTTGTTTAGTTTACAAAGGTATAGAGTTGTAACCTTAGTTGTAACAACCTACTTATACTAAGTTCCCTTAAAAAAGTTTGACAACATGTGTCAAATGTACGAAGAGGGGCCTCTTTGGGGCGCAATAAAATCCTTTCACCACAGCTTGTTAGCAAGAACTAGTGACACGATAATAAGAAGTAGTTTCCATTTAAAAAGAGATATCAATGCGTTCTGTTTAAATAGGCAAGTATAGCGTAATTTATACGGTTCTATACAACGTGTTACAACATATACCCCGTAAAAAATATCAAAACTTTTGTCAACCCTAGTAAGCTGTCATGTTAAATTATTTAACACAGATGTCTGCGTACCTATTTTACCTTATATCTACTTTAATAGTTTCAATTTTTCATTCATAAAATAAATGTAAAATATTTTTTTTTTCTTTGGGGTATGTTATACAGTTTGGGGTACGTTTTAAGGCCCTATTTAACCTCCTTTCGGCTTTACGGGTAGTTTTGTAATACCCTGTTTAGCTCTATTGCAATATAATGCCTATAATATTTTAAGTACCTAAAGGAAGTAGGTAGCGACCTACTTTTGTGCAAAAATTACCTACGTTTTTCGCGTTTCGCGTTTATAATATTAGTAAGATGTGATAGGGTTTTCACCATTCTCAAGGTCTTTTGGCAAAATGCCATAGTTTTTCCATCGATCGAGCCATGGCATTGGGTAACAGAGCTAAATGGCAATAGTTTCAATTGCAATATTAACATTTACGATCAATAGTTCCCACGGTCGTAAGGTGAAGGCAACGTGCGACTTGCATTTGTTTTGGTTGGAATTATCCTCCCTATCAAAATATGCAGGGTATTTTACTAAACTAGGTATCAATACAGCCAGTAGCAATTTTATTTATTTAAATCAGTCAGATGATGCTTCTTAAAAGAGCTATATTCTGCTGAAGCAGTATTATCTATATTTGAGAAGGGATCGATTTGGAGTTCTTTTTTCAAAATAATATACATGAGTGACTTTGAACTTTTGAAAATAGAACCTCTAACTCAACCTCATTCAAGATACGCAATATGGCTACTCACTTCACCACTTCAGAAGAAAAAATTGCAGAATCAGATTTGGCTTCACGTTTAGGTACGAGTATATTATCAGATGATAATACTAAGAGAAAACTTGTGGAATTTGTTTCCAGGGCAGATGCAGCTAATCCCAACCCCATGGCGCCAGCGGAGCCAGAAGTCGGGCCAGATGGCGAGGTCATCGGAGGACCACGCACAATGCAGCAGATTGCTGCCCAAAGGCGGCTGCAGCAAACGCAGGCTCAAGTCGACGAGGTATTGTATAACAATCAATAGAAAATAGGAGAAGATTTTAGCAAGTTCCAAGCAGATAGGTATAGTTTGGTAGATATTGAACCTAAAACAATAGACGTGGAATCAATACAATAAGAAAATAAGCCTCGCTCAGTAAGCGCTGTCTGGCTCTGTCTCTGGCTCTAGTTTTGAGTCTGTGTGAGTGCTCACCAGTGTATTATTATACTGTGTGTACGTTTCGACGAAGGATTTATTTAGTCAACACTCACACAGACTCAAAACCAGAGCCACAGACAGAGAGAGAGAGTATACAGGGACTAGCATGATAAAACTACACTGAAGTGTAGAGTATTTGACATACCTAAAGATGTTAAGGACCTAACAAAGATAATCAAGGATCTTGACAATCATGATATCTGAGTGGATGACGCCAAACCAAGGTGTGGAGAAAGTAGTAGGGAAATGAAAGAAAATGAGGTCAAAAACGAACTAGTTAATTATTGCAAAAACGATGACAATCACCTTTGATTTGATTGATTGTCATTTTTACGGTTTCTATTCCAGGTGGTCGACATCATGAAGACGAATGTCGAGAAAGTACTTGTGAGGGACGAAAAGCTATCGGAACTGGATGATAGAGCAGGTATGTAAACATCAACCTACTGTTTAATAAATGAATTGATTAATATTTTGGACAATCCACACAACACTAATTAGCCCCAAAAGTAAGCAGAGCTTTTACAATGAGAACCAGCTAACTAATACTTATTTAAAAATATTAAACTGCTGGATGGACTGCATACAGTACTATGGAAGTTTAATTTGATTACAGTAACAGTATCCTTGTGATAAACACAATGTTGTCCATCCATCGATTAGAAAATAAGTTCGGGTTTTAGGCCAGCTTAGTAGATTTCAGTTCTTTTAAATGAGATCACAAGAAGGTTAAACTATATTATAAGTTATGCTTTCTTCTTTCAGATGCTCTGCAGCAAGGGGCCTCTCAGTTTGAGCAGCAAGCGAAGAGTTTGAAGAACAAGTTCTGGCTACAAAACCTTAAGGTGAGGTTACGTTTACATTCTTATTGTAGTAAAAACTAGTAAGGAAAGTAATTGAGAAACCCATTATAGGTCGAAGCGGAAGCTGCGCCATCATAAAAAAAATCTATAAAGCTAAGCTTAATAAGCTAGATCTTTAAGCTTACATTGTACTTGTTTCTTCTAAAAAAGGTTTTTATAAGGGTGAATTATATTATAATTACGTTATTGAAAATGTAGAACAAATTATGTGAAGACAAGCAAATGTTCTTTCAGATGATGATAATAATGGGGGTGATTGGAATCGTGATAATTGGACTGCTGTTTGGTAAGTCACCACACATTTATATACTAATCGATGTTGTGACGTAAAATAGCAACAAATAGATTTGTCAAGTTGAAAGCAAAAGTACCTACAATAACTGCTTTTATGACAAAGAAGGTCGGGTTATTTGCATGGGCGAATTTATGCGAATTTATGGCTAAGAATTAAGTAAATATGGCACAACATTTAGTGTTCGAATAAGGACCGATAAAAAATAAAGTCCCAAACGCTATATACAGCCATTATTAAAAGAGAGCCTCTATTCAAACTGATAACAGCCACAACTTAAATGTCCTAAATGAAACTGATGAAATGCACAATTTATAAACAGCGTAGAACCCCTAAAATTTGGACGTCCAAGAGCTCAATTGTTATTGTCCCAAATAAAATACACGTTTGTTTATTACTTATAACTGATAAAATATTCGACTTGAACTAGATAGTTCAGTTCATCTCGCAATAGTTTTTTAAAGTATATATTATTAAACATTGGCTTCGTGAGTCTTTTCAATATCAAAATCGTTGACAGCCAGCCTCGCTCGGCCTTCTTTAGATAGGCACTCAATGTATGTGAATATTGTCTAAATGTTATGTGTCTAGAAACTAACTGCGTCTACGTTTAGATAAGCTACTCTTCCATTGGCTGCAGAATGATCTATCCAATTCTAGAACTTTCCTATGCTTATTCTAACTGTGAATTCTTCTTTTGGTGAAACGGTGTGCACGTGGTGAGCATTCACATTTATCCCAAAAAGTTCAATTTTCTAATTAGATTTTTTTCCGAAATATTTGGTGTTCATTATAATGAAATTAGTAAAAGATGTCAATAATAAGACAGAAAGTGGTAAAAACCCAGCGCTTAATATGAAATGTGAATTCTCACTCATCCAGCACCTTTAAAGTCCCATTCCAATCAGGCCACTTGTCAAAATTAAAACACTAAACCAAGGGTAGTGCAGAGAAGCTTCGGGCATATTTCTGCTTGGCATTTGCAGGTGATAACATTAAAGCAATGTTTAATTAGTTCGGTACCGTTCGCCGGCGCCTGCCGTGCCGGCGTTACCGGCCGTGGGCAACCACACTTTGCCGGCCGTTACTAACCCTTGTAAGTTACTGTTACTAACCTTTCGCTACAGAGTTCTTGAGTTTTCATCAAGTGCTTTTCCTTCATCTTTGCCGTGTATTGTACCTATATCCATTGTGTCATACCTAATTTTTTCAAACTTTTCTTTATGCTCTGACTCAATGCGGTGGAGATTAGTTTGAGAATCTTAGCACGAGCTTCTAGAGCAATCGATTAAAATGTTTTTACAAAAACAAAATGTACTCTAAATAGAAAGAAACTCGTGCTGCAGATACAGATCAAGCATAGTTGTGTTAAATACGATGTTTCTAGTCTGAGCTTCATGTTTTAGATTTCAATTAGCCGCTTTATGCTTTTCGTGTGCATGACAATCGACGAGCTCAGTTAAGGACAGTTTTATATACAAAAGTGGACGTAAATGTTAGAGGAAGCCTTTGCGCTGCAGTGGGATTATGACTGTTTGATAGTAATCAAAGGAATTTGAAACCATTACTACCTATAAATATAGGATAATGTTGAAAAACTAGATGATGTACCCGGTATCCTCAAACTGATATACCACAAAACAACCGATTTCGAAAAAGTATACATGCACATCTAAATTTCATAACTTATCATCACAATTTTGAATTCATCACAGATACATTCAGCAACGTACCTACTAACGCTTAGTTCAATAAATCACAACACATCAAATCACTAATTAGTTTTCTAAATATATTTTGTAACAATAATTCATTTTGAAAATAATTCAATTATGATATGCGTCGTAATAGAGCACCAAACTTTTTTTTTAATTAAGTCATGCAGAAGTCCTAATGAATAAACACTAGATAATATTAGCTAGCAATATTATGACGCATTCTTAAGAATCATCATCCTCGTTGAGGTGATCATTTTCTTATAATAAATTATTATTATCTTTAGTAAAATTGTTACATTAATTGCAGTTAATGACACACACCGCAGTATCTCTCAATAAGTTGATCAGCTATCTTGCTTTACCTATATTTACTTTTACAATTCTATCACAATAATTTGTTAACATTATATTGATTCAGAGGTTTTCTACAAAGAACATAACCAATGAGTTCATTTTACTGAAGTAAGTAATGTTCATTTTGTTTAATACTACTTTAGCTACAACAGATTAACAACACATACTAACCATACAAACTATTTAAAATTCTTAAAGTTGATTTCACAGATTGTTAATCAACCAAACAATTATTTGACAGTTTTGTAATTAAAATATTTGCTTGCAAAATTTGAGATCTGTAAAATATTTAGTTGGTCGATTATTAATCTCTATAGATAAAATAAAATGTACTATAACCAGCCGTTATCGACTTATTTGTAGATTCAAAGCTTTATGAAAATAATCATAATGTACTTGTGCTGCTTATCTTAATTTGTTTTTGTTTTCAGGAAAATACTTTTAACTTCACTCTTCACCAATGGATTCGGAGGTGGTATTTAAACGCTAGTTACCTATTGAATTATTAAAATATACATGTACACTTAAATATTGCCATTCCTTACTGAAACTTAGAAAATTACGAATCGAAACTTAGATTTCAGTTGTGTCAAGGACATACTCGTAGAATATAAACATTATGTAAAAATAGATGAAAACTTAGATATTTACTATAAAAAATATTTAAAAATTCATGTTGTGTCTTGAATCTACAATTATTTGTACTCTGAATATGGATAATGATGAAATTGTTCAATCAAGTTAATTAAAAAATGGCCTAAATACATTCGAAGGCACATTTTGCGACGTAAATAAAAACATCTACGTTAATGATAGTTAATAATGTTAAATGTGAATTTACTCTTTTTACCTATTGCTATCAAAGCTCTTATGAAGTTTCTTAGGACTGTCGGTTTTGGAATTTAACATGGCAATAATAATATATGTTTTATTGTGATATTAAAATTGATTGTGTTTTTCGGAAGTCAATAATTTGATTTGCGTGCCTTGAATAGTAAAAATTTCAAAAGGATTCAACAAATTTCTATGACATTAGATCCCAATTTGGCCCCAAATTATATAATTACTTGTAAACAATGTAATTTTGAGCTTTAATTAGCTGAATTTAAAACTTAATTTTCTTAGATGACGTAAGTGTTGTTGCCGAAATAATTTTAATTAAGAAAAGCTTTCATCAATCTAATAATATATAATATTATGATATAAATTTGACTGTTTTTAAGTAGAACATTTTTCATGTATATTCTAGCTTTATATAATTTTAATTGTAATGCACTAAACACAAATATTTAATAATAAAGTCAATTCTTGTTTAAATAAGTGAATCTGTCACTTTCTATTGAAATTAGACTCTCATTTTAGTCTCAAATGTATTGATATTGTCATAAAATACTCTTGAAACAATAATAATTGTAATATAAAAATATATATTAGTAAATAATATTATTTCGTGCCATATTGTACTTAACTCAACGAATAATAATTAGGAAAATCTTATGAACAGTCCGTGTTTCTATTATCATTATAAATTGTCACATTGCAACTCTCTTAGATGTGGATGTACTTATAAATAATGTGAAAATGCTACGTCTGTCAAATAAAATGTGATCCAAAATACTGAAAACAAGTGGAGTCTTTTATTTAGTATTTATTCTGCCTCAAGACTGGAGCGACAGACAGCAACCTCTGTCGAGCCTGCATGCAGGTAAGAGACTGCACTGCTTTGCAACAGAAGAAGCGAGGTCCAAAACAGGGTTCAGGGAACTAATTAAGTCCTATCCCTCCACATTCACATTTGTGTCACCATCCGGTCTACTGGAGCATTTTTACCAACATCCTATGGTCCTACTCTGCTGTTTCAAGGAGTTGAACTGGCTGGGGTGAGGTTAGCAGGGGGACAATGCAATCACGTGATAGAATGTACGCCTAATTTGCAGTAAAATTAAGGTACCGATTGTAAATCTTTGGATTTTTCAATCTACGGAATAACGCTATTCGTCGAATCGTCAATTCGTCAGTTTGTCAAAATCATAGTTATTGATTTTGACTAGCATTATAGAAAAGAGATGGATATATTTTTATAAGATAGATTTTATATGTAGATAAAAAAAATGTTCTATTAAATAAATGAACTGAATATACGTAGTTGGTACGAGATCAGTAAGCCTACCACAAGCTCTGGCTGGCTCTGTCTCTGGCTCTGGTTTTGAGTCTGAGTGAGTGCTGTCTAAATGAATCCTTCGTCGAAAATCACACACACATAATACACTGGCGAGCACTCACCCAGACTCAAAACCAGAGCCAGAGACAGAGCCAAACAGAGCATGTGGTAGACCAACAGAGGCATGAAGAAGAGTTCATTAAAGCCACTGGGTCGACAGTAAAAGCTCATGAAACTATCATAATTTAATATTTAGCAACGTTACCGACACGAAGCTAACGTGTTAATACAGCTTTACATGGAACAATCTTCGGAAATTGATAAATTTATACCTGTCATATTTAACACCATCCCACCAAACAAAAAGCAACTTTATACTTAGACGATAAGGTAGAAAACTCCTCAATGGTTATTGTCTATGGTAGTTTTCGCAAGCGTTTAATGCCATAGAGTGATGTGAGAGCATAGAGCTTTCTCTTTGATAGTTGCCCGCTATTTTGATCTAATGGTTGGTCTGACGTGAATTATGTGCTTCTGTCATTTGGAGTGAACTAATGTTGGTATGCTACAGGGTCTCAGAATAAAGGGTACAGGGTTCAATTAAAAGATAAACAGAAAATAGAGCCTGCGCAAGATAACTTTGCACGTGATCGATGGCAAAAAAACAGTCTTGGAATAATCCCAGTCCTTGCATTAAACGCAATGCAAGTAAAATTTCTCCAGTCATGTTTGTGGTCGGAAGATACATATATTTACAGTCCATTATATTAGTTTTTTCAGCCATCTGTCACTTCTTCTTCTTAGGGTGCCTCTTCACTACTGAAGGTTGGCAGTCATCTTTTTAAAGTTTCTTTTATCTAGGGCAAGCTTAAATAGGTCTTCTATTTTCTTGATCCCGGTTCATTCCTTGATGTTCTTCTTCTACCTACTCCTCTCTTGCCCAACAACTTGCTAATCATCATTTTTTTATCATAATAAGTTGGAGCTGATGGTAACGCTTATGTCATAAGACATTTCTCAAGTGTAGGCAACTTTTCTCTGCTTTATAGTCCGCACGAGACCGGGCTTTTTGAACTCCATCCTTCTTCCATCTGTCACGCGCAGTCCTATTTTCCGCAGACTCTAGTACCTGGTCTACTGTACACGTTTAAATAATCATGTGATTTTAGGAGCGGATGTGTAACATGTTTTTGTATCTTCATTTTGCTGTAAGGTAATTCATTCTTGGAAGCTATAAGCGTTCAGAATCTAGATTCTAGATATTTGAAGTATTTATTATTGTGACATCGAAATATTTGTGTTGATTAGAGACCTACATCACAACCTTTAAATATTGACCAATTAATAATTTGAAAGCACTTTATTCACCATTTTTCTATGAATTTTTCCTTTTGTGAGAAGCTGGGAAAGATTGCTAGTATAAAGCCTTGAGCACATAATAGAAGCGTTTTGCAGTGGCGATCAGTAAAACGCTGTCAAATATCGCTGTTATATTTGACAGCGTTTCACTGATCGCCACCACCGCTCCCTTAAGCCTTGCGCATTTCTTGATTGCCTGCGATGGTGATTAGGGTATCGCTGTCAAAGTTTGCGTTGTATTCAAAACACTATGCTGCTGAAACTGATCGCCATCGCTATCGCAGATCGCCTAAATGTGTGAAAGGCTACTGAACCCGCTAAGTGGTAACCGATGTAGAGTTAATAATTACATCTGGCACGAAGAGTATGTGGTAATCACGGTGATCACAATACTTTTTCATGTATATTTAAACAGTTTCTACCATACCACACAGAATGTGAAGGTTGGAGGGAATAAAAAGACTCACCGTCTAAACAATTGCTTGTCTGTTGCAAGTCTTACAGGCCGAACACCCATCACCAGGTGTAAAAGATCTAGGATAAGACCAACCAATTCTTGGACCACATCTTTGTGTTGCGTGTTTTGCACGTTCTACGGAGTCGCAGAAATGGGTGATTGCTAGCGAGTCTGCAGTCTTTCCAGCTTCGGAGGGCAATCAGTACATCTCGTCGTGGCGATTTGAGAGTGGAGAGATTGATTAAAAAACCAACTTGAAATACTGAATCTATTACACGGGTATTTATCGCGTATATTACTTTATTTTATTTATATTCCCGACGCGACGTTTCGCCTATGTTGCAATAGCCGTGGTCGCGGGCAGACTGGAGCATTGACATCAACGTCGGGAACATAAATGAAATAAGGTAATATACGCGATAAATACCCGTGTTATAGATTCAGTATGTGTTATGATCGCGAAAGTTTAAAAAAAACTTAGAAATAGGTATTAAAATTAGAAGTAAGTACCTACCCAGAATATTTTAAGCAATATCCCAGAATTTACCAGACGAGTGGGGCTTGAATTCCGTAGACTATATCCTGTTTTTTTGGGTTCGCAGTGATTTCATGAACATCTTAATATCAGCTGCCAAGCGGCGAAAGCTAGCATTATTCAAGAACTTTTGAAACCATCATGGTTTTTAACACTTTTTTACCATAATCATAACCAACATCATACCATACCATATTGTGAATTTCGGGAGCCAAAACTCACAAAATTTAATCATTTTAAATATCCCGTTGTTCATAAAATAGAATTATTCAAGAATGTTGGTAACATTTAAAATAATAAATGTTATACTGTACATCGATTTGAGTCCAGTAATTGTGTAGTCTGCGTCTAGGCTCATACTCTTGGTCCTTTTGCGGCGGAACAGCATATAAAGTGATGCAAAAATGGAGTGCGAACACGATATTTCGTTCGGCAGACACTCAATTAGGCACGCGGTGGGAACTGTCTGCGAAAACAAAGCGTGTTCAGTTACATGCAGGGCAACAGCTCTTGGATTGCTGGCCGCTACTCGTGGAACTCGAATCCTATTCCTACTAATATTATAAACGTGAAAGTTTGTAAATATGGATGTTTGTTACTCTTTCACGTAAAAACTACTTACTAAAAGGATTTTTATGAAACTTTACAATAATAAAATAACAAATAGGCTACAATTTATGAAGATATTATGTGATAATTTTAATGTTATTTTCAGTTCAGTTCTTTTCTACGCCACGCAAATAACATAATACATTTTTCGAACCGAAAAATTCATAGGTACACGACTGGATTCAAACCCGCGACCATAGGATCGGAAGCCGCGGTAAATACCCGTAGACCAACACAGTGCTCGTATCAATATCGTACTTTTTGCAAACAATATTTATCTAATACCTACGACTCCTTTTGATTTTGTTTTATTTTGTTGTTCTTAGGCTTAGTTTGCAGGTGTGTATATAATGTTATGGTTTAGGTAGTTTTAATATTAATGTTATCACTGTCTTTTTTTGTGTTGCAAATAAATAAATTTTCATTTCATTTCAACATTACTGACTTGGTAAACCTCCCTTAGTAGGGCTAGAGCCATAATGCTCGTAGATCTAAAAGAGTCCGCTTGCAGATATTGAATTTAGTGTACACTCCGAGCATTATTTAATTGCGTGTCAAGAACTGAAGTGAGAGTGGAATGATAGCGAGGTGTTGATTCTGATCTGTTAAATGGTTTTTATTGTTGATGGTAAATTGTTTGTTATTTTGCTTTTGGAAGTGTTTATATTTCTATTAAGTACCTATTTAAAACACATTTATCTTAAAATGTCTCAAGTGCATGAAAGGAGTCTCTCTGAGGCGCACTTGAAATCCTTTCATCATACTGGTTCAAAAGAACCAGTGTCACGATAAGAAGAAGAAGTACTCTCAAACGGCGAAGGATTTTGATTCCTCTCAATTCAGCGACTTCCCTCAACCTTCATAACGTCGTCTGAAGCATCGGGTGTGTAACGTTATTTAAGTACTTATTCGTTTTAATTTTTCATTATTTGTATAGTGATAAGTTGTTAGGTACGTTTATTTTGTAAGTGTGAGTTTTGCTTCGCAAATAAATAAAATAAAATAGAATATTACTTTATTGTACACCAAAAATTAAAAGTAAAACATGGACTAAGAATACTTAAAAACTAGAGGTACAATGGGCAGTCTTATCGCTGATAGCGACAGCCTTCCAGACAAATATTATTTCTTTCTCTCTTTCTCTACCAAGTCTCTTTCTCTAATTTATTTTGAAAGCGTATAATTTCGCTTCCACGGGACATTTTCAATCTCTTAGCCACACATTACCTTTACTATCTTTGCCACGTAATAAAACCCGCAACATTCCATGATTACAACCTTTAGAGCCCACAACAGCGGCGGCCCTGATTAGAGAGTGGGCCAGAACACCTCGTTACATCCTAACGTAATAATCCCAATTTGCTGATACCTACGGGCCACACTGAAAGGCATTGGCCTGCTTTCAAGAAAGAAACAGGTTACTCGCGGGAACAGAGCTGGTCGCTGTTAAAGTAAGTCTGAATAATTTAGAAGAGTTCGCTCCGTGCACAAATCTCTGGTGACAAGTGTATGATAATTTTGACTTAGGAGATAAAAAATACATTGCCACTTCAACTTACTAGTTCTAAGAGTTATGTCGGTGACCTTGGTTCTTATACGGATATCCTCATTTCTGATTCTATCACTGCCTATCTCTCTTAATACTACTGCTACTGTCTGTCTGTTCTATTGTGTCACTGGTTCTTTCAAACCCGTGTGGTGCTGCTGAACATACACCAAATACATAAACTGTATTTTTTCCTGATTCCTGTGTAAATTCAGGTTAACAGGCACTTGCGAAGAGTGACCGTGAAAATAATAATCCAGTCTATAGACGGCAATTGTTTGAGATGACTCTTCATTTTGCAAAGCATGTGTATGAGCCCATCATTTACAATTAGGATGAAACTGTACATGATGTTAGAAGACCTTTGATGGGACTTAATAATACTCAGTTGCGCGTCTTAGGAGAGATCTACTCGTACGTCCACCAGTAAACTTACATAATCTGATGATGATGATAATAATTCTGTGTAAAAATGGTTAATTTTGGATGATTCAGATTTATCATCATCATTTTCTTGTCCTTATCCCACTTTATGTGGGGTCGGCACAACAGGTTTTCGTTCTCCACTCTCCTCTATTAGCCGTCATTCTAGCAGTCACTCCTTTCTTATCCATATCATCATTCACACAATCCAGCCATCTTTTCTTTGGCCTATCTCTACTTCTATACCCATTTACATTCAAATTTAGCATAGCGTTATCTCAGGCTCTCAAGACCGTTATTTTTAAAGTGGTCGAATATTGTTTGACAGTTCTCTATTGAAAAGTGTCAAACATCTATGCTTGAGGCTCCACTCAGGCTCAAGCATTGCTTTTGTACGGGCCTTAGAAGGGATTTTTGTAAATTCAACCCAAAAAAGCAGCCAAGTGCGAGTCGGACTCGCCCATGAAGGGTTCCGTAGCATCAAATAACATAATATAAAGGTTTTTGTAGTTCGTCGAAAGGTAAATTGCGGTTTACGATTTATGACGTATAAAAAAAAAACTACTGACTAGATCTCGTTCAAACCAAATATCGTTGGAAGTTTGCATAGTAATGTACAACATATATTTTTTTTAGTTTTATCATTCTCTTGTTTTAGAAGTTAGAGGGGGGGGACCAACTTTTTTCCACTTTGGAAGTGTCTGTCGCGCAAACTATTCAGTTTAGAAAAAAACAATGTTACAAACCTAAACATCATTTTTGAAGACCTATCCATAAATACTCCACACGTATGGGGTTCGATCAAAAAAAAAATTTTGAGTTTCAGTTTCAAGTATGGGGACCCCCAAAATTTATAGTTTTTTTTCTATTTTTGTGTAAAAACCTTAATGCGGCTTACAGAATACATCTACTCACCAAGTTTCATCAGTCTAGCTCTTATGGTTTCGGAGAAAAATGGCTGTGACACGGCCGGACAGACAGACAGACAGACAGACAGACAGACAGACAGACAGACATGACGAATCTATAAGGGTTCCGTTTTTGCTATTTGGCTACGGAACCCTAAAAAGGGTGCAGCGGGGGTTGAAGTTTGCATGGTGGACAAAACTCAACACTAACGAAGTCGCGCGGGATTCCACTAGTCGCTAGATAAAATAACATATCGTTTACGATATCGCAAGATCTATCTGACAATATCGAGATCTCATGTGCACTCTTGCTCTTTTTTCCTCGGCCCCCACCTCGCCGCATTTTCTTAGGGAGCGGCACAGCGGTTGCGGTCAAACTATATCAAAAGAAATCGAAACCGGAGAGAAAATAGATGTAACAATTTGCTGATTAATTTGAATGCTAAAGCTATATCTCTTTATCTATAACAGAACATAACGAACTAGGATTTGTATTCGATTCTGTATCAATTTTCAAATCGATATTATTGTAAGGCAGATTGAGCACCAGTTACGAGAAATTGCAATCGATATTGAAGTAATGGATCTTTCTTAGATATAATCTGAACTGCATTGTTTTTGATTTTCATATAAATGCAATATTTCTTATTACAAATAAATAACTATTCAATTCTTAGTTTTGCGTTCTTATTTTGTTATTCTTGACTTTAAATAGTATTTTCTAACCTTTTTCATAATTATTTTTATGGATACCTACTGAATTTTATTTTTGGAAAATATTTGTTGCATAAGGGCGCTTGTACACGCTAAGATAAAACGCCGGGTCTACCCAAGAATTCGTGTCGTAACTAGAAAATAACTGTGTACACTGCTCGCAGCGGTGTACGAAAAAAATCTTATCTGCGCAAGACACGACGCGGCGAACGTTGAAAAGTTTTCGTGTGTGAAAAAGACAAAATTCTTGTCGTCTACACGAAGAATTTGTCTTGTCTGCCGCAGGAACGGCAAATTTTCTTAGCGTGTACAAGCGCCCTAAGAGACTAAATTACTACAAAAACATTTTTGTAGATCGAACTATCGATTAATTTATGCGCAGATAGTAATCGATTAATTGGCGTCCCTATTTCTCCGATGCATACTACCCCGACTACCAAACAATAGTTTAGACACAGCTTATGTAGAGCCAGCTGGTTTAAACAATATTAGGGCGAAGACAACCGTTGATGTTGTCACTTGCACTTTTTGACCTTCTGAAAGTGAAAAAATCACTTACCTTATTTATTGAAAATGGCGATCAATCTTGTGCAATCGAATTGCACACAGTTTAGTGAAATAATAATATTGTTCTAACGTTATACTAGGTTTACTGAAATGTGCCATGAAAAGGGATGAAAATCATGTGACTAGGAAAGTGATGAGTATTGATGTGGATAGATATGAGTAGAGTTGACCAAAGAAAGAATGGATGAACAGTGTGAAAGATGGCATAGATAAGAGAGGCGTGAACGCAGAGATGACGGCTGACAAGGGGAAATGGAGGAGGAAGACTTGTTGTGCCGACCCCACATAAAGTGGGATAAGGGCAGGAAGAAGAAAGTAGCTGAATTATAATTCACTGTTACTCAGAACAAAACAGTACCAGTCTACTGTTGTAAGGTTATCCGACTTGTTTATACAATTATCTACTACACGCAATAGGTGTGAGCTGCGCGGGTTTACGCAAGCCTAATTATATTTACCTTCTGAAAAGCAAATATATGAACTGAGGGCCTAGCGGCAGTTTATTGCATATTTTTTATCAGTTTATGGTATATAGGTAATTTAAATGAAATGAAATGAAATGTATTTATTCGCTTGAAGTATGGTCAATTTTGAAAAAAATCTTATTAATAATAATGTAGTAGGTACCACATACTTCGTCGGAGACCGACATGCAAAGTTTAATGTTAAATTGCTAACATAAAGCAAAACTAAATTTAAAAACAATAAACTACAAAGACAATTAAAAAAATACTAGAAATCTAAAGACAATTTAGGTATACAATACAAAAACATAGAACATGCTTAGAACAAAAATAAATAATTTACAGAATGCCGATAAATATAAAATTAAGTAATTAAGTATCAATGTCAGATTAAATTTAATTCAATTTAGTTTTGATTTTGTGGTTTCAATACCATCATATAATTAAATCCTTACAAAGACTTTAGTCGTCATGCCTATTATGGAGAGCGAGCCTATATTAGTGTTTTTTAAAATTTTGACATACCAAAAAATGCTTATAAAATAAACTTATGTCATAGACACCTTGTGATACAACTGAATAAATCAATTTTTAATTTGATTTCATTTGCACTAGACTTCCTGAAGAATATTTGTGCAAAACACTACACCTCTACAATAATCAATCTGAATATTGTGTAGAAAGTTCACGTTGAAATACATCGACACACAATTTCGTACTTTTAGTAAAACATAAAGTAGAAGCTTAACTAAGACGTCTGCCACACCACTTTATGGTGTTCGTGGCAACAGTTTATAGGGTTTATATTTACTTGTAGGTCGGTTGTTACTGTAGTTGTACACTTTGGTTACCTTTGGTTTTTTAGTTGTTATGAATCATAGTCATTTTTACCCTTGTTTATGTACAAAATGTAATAACTTTTACAAAATGTGCTAATTTTTCTATGACACATACTTAAAATAGTCTTACGTTGGTCTACTTACGAGTAGTAACAGTTTTGTTGTAAAATTATCTAGGATTGGTTAGTATAATTTAGGTTATCAATTTTAGATTGATTTAAGGCCTGGGCGTCGATTCTAGCAACACAAATCGCTCAAGCGATCGCGTAAATCGATGCGAGTTGCCAATTTTTGTTTGAAAATTTTGAAAATGAAACGCGGGTTCAGCGATCACTCAATCGAGCCGTGTTGCTGGAATCGACACGCTGCGCACATCTATTAGGCGATGCGATCAGTGAACGCGGTATTTGTCAAAATACTGCTGTCATGTTTGACATCGTTTCACTGATCGCCATCGCAGAACATTTAGACGTGCGTAAGGCTATATAGGAATAATCCTATGACATATTATTACGATCGAACAGTAATAAGAATACCCTAGTTCTTGAATTCTACAGTTATAAAGTTGGGTTGCTAATGCAACCTTGATATTTCGGAGGTTGAAGTGCAATGAAGTGTCAGAGTCTTTGTTGGTTCATTGCACCAGCATTCATTGTTCTCGAATGGTATTAAAAATTATGAACCAGAATCATTTGTTCTCCAACTAAATCGGAATCACTGTTCATAGATTTAGGCGTATCCTAAGCAAGTTTTGAAATTCCTCTACGTATTGTATGCCATTGACTTTTAGTCGTGCCATTCTATTCTTCTATAGAGATCTAATTTTTATTCGAACATATGAAACGTTTTAATCATAATTACTTTTTATTCAACATGTAAGAATCTAAAAAAACTCTAGTTTTATTTCCTCGAGCGGATGTCGAAGGTTCGACGTTCATGCACCACCACAAAACCAATAAAACAACAGTCTCGCCTACAGCTGTTTGCGGGCAAACTTATTTGCTCTTGTCCCATACAAATTATGACATTGCGGCCGCACAGGCTTAAAGAAATTAACCCGCTGTTTAAGGTCAACCATTTAGCCTAAAACATCAATTACAACACCTGTTTAAGTTGAAATTTATCGTGTTGTTTTGTTGTTCATTACAAAGTTTTTTGTGCGAGTTATTTTTCGTTATGGGGTGTTTATGTTGTTATAATTTATAGCTTCGGGCGTTGTTTTTATGCGCCAAAGCCTTTGCAGGCACGTGGTGGATTTATGAAGGAACGTTTCAATCTGTGCGATCTTTGTTGCGGTTGTGTTTTTGTTGCAACAATTTTCTATTTGCTTATGTCTGCGCCTTGTAAATTCTATGCTTCATTTTCTGTTGCGTTTCTGGAGAATTTTGTTGTGAGATTTCTTATGAGATTCTGTTTACAGATAGGTTGACCTTTAAATACCTCTATACGCATGGTAAAAGTATTGTTTAGTTTGAAATATTAAAAGAACGAGCTTTAAAAGTCAACATTATTTATTAGTAATAGGGCTCAATAATTAAATTAGTAAGGGGAGATTGGGGTTATTTTGGGGAGTGAAAAATCAAATTTATTTAGTAATTCAAGTTAAGTTAGGAAAAGGGCTTTATGTGTTTATGTGTACATTCAAATAAAATATTTATTTCGCGGAATATCTTAACTTTTCTTTAAATGGTACTTGAGTTACAAAATTATGTCACTTGTACCATCAATGGTGCAAATCAATGGTACAAGTGGCAGTAAGGTCTTAAGAGAGCTTATTTTCTTAAAATCATGTCACACAATCTTTAGTGACAAATTATTTGTGATAACGTCAAATCCTGTTCCATTTACCGACTGTTTGCTTTTGCAAAATTCTAAACAATTGATATTACAATCAATTTAATATCCAATCAGTGACAAGCCTCAACTTTTGTCAGTATAATTGCTTGGCCGATAAGTTATCATGAGGTATATCGTATCAAACTGTGTGGCTGCAAATTGCGCCCATAGTTCAGCTTAATTAAACACCTGGGATTATTAATCAGTGGGTGCTTTGTGGCATTGTTGTAACGCGTTCGAAAGCATTGCTGGTTTAGTGGTAGTAACTGGCTTTTGATTCTAAGGTCATGAGTTCAAAACTAGTCACGTGTGTCTTTGATTTTGTTATTAGAAAAACGATGCACCATGTTGTGTGTATCTATGCTGCCTTCCTACGGTGCGTGGTTCTGCAGATCATCACGCACCGCGCACGACGACGCACGGCAACGCACACAGAAAAGTCTCCTGTGCTACCGCGCACCTCGGCGCACGAGACCGTTCCCATGGTGTGTCGTGCGAGCTGGTGCGGGCTGGTGCGCGATATCACGCACCGGTGGGAAGGGGCTATTTGAATAAGCTATAAGACCGAGAAGGTGGTATAGTTACTAGGCAAGCCTGCTTCATCGGAAATCCTGCCCATAATGCACCACAACCAAACACACACAATAAGTACAACACAACAACAAGTAAATTAATTACCCCAAAAAAATTAAAACTACTGGCACGTAAGGCTGAACATAGATAGATTCCACATGCTGCTGCATTGGCTGAAAATTGGTCATGTGGTAGCTTAGAACCAGCAGGGCTACCGCGAGCTCCATATGGCTATGGCTGTCAAATTGTGTATAGATTGGCTGACCCACACATTCATTTTCTTCTTGGGTTTGAATGTGTTGACACTGTTGACACAATTTTGACAGCCATAACCATAACCATATGAAGCTCATGGTAGGCCAGTAGGAAATGGAAATAGGAACGGGGCTAGCAAAGCCGCGGGCGTCCGCTAGTAGAGTATAAAGCAAAGCAAAATACCGATAAATGAGCACTTATTGGACACAGCTTCTAGAACCGTAAAATTATCTAAGAACACTTAACCGATTAAGTACCCCAGTAAGCACTTCAGGTTAATTAGCAATTTCAACACTTTACTTAAGCGCTTGTAACATTGTTTGCTCATTAGAATTGGTAGCAACATGAAAATAAAACTATTTTGACTCATGTTTTTAATATAAATTGCCTTGTTACTTGCGTTTTCAATAATATATACTTCTAATTATATTTATAAAATTCAATTCAAATATGTATTTATTCATTGCAAATCCAAGGATCACTTTGGAACGCCTTAAAGATAAGTGAGTCTAGGTGCCAGTTCCATGCGACCAAGCTTAGAAAAACAGGCAACAAACTACGGCTTGGTTCCTACCGTTTTTTAGGGTTCCGTAGCCAAATGGCAAAAACGGAACCCTTATAGATTCGTCATGTCTGTCTGTCTGTCTGTCTGTCTGTCCGTCCGTGTCACAGCCATTTTTCTCCGAAACCGTAAGAGCTAGACTGATGAAACTTGGCGAGTAGATGTATTCTGTGAACCGCATTAAGATTTTTACACAAAAATAGAAAAAAAAACTATAAATTTTGGGGGTCCCCATACTTGAAACTGAAACTCAAAAATTTTTTTTTAATCGAACCCATACGTGTGGGGTATCTATGAATAGGTCTTCAAAAATGATGTTGAGGTTTCTAATATTGTTTTTTTCTAAACTGAATAGTTTGTGCGAGAGACACTTCCAAAGTGGAAAAAAGTTGGTCCCCCCCTCTAACTTCTAAAATAAGAGAATGATAAATCCAAAAAAAATATATGTTGTACATTACTATGCAAACTTCCAACGATATTTGGTTTGAACGAGATCTAGTCAGTAGTTTTTTTTTATACGTCATAAATCGTAAGCCGCAATTTACCTTTCGACGAACTACAAAAACCTTTATATTATGTTAATTGATGCTACGGAACCCTTCATGGGCGAGTCCGACTCGCACTTGGCCACTTTTTTGTATGATCCTTTTGCAGAACAAAATAATAATGATGAAATGTGAATTTCCAGTGTGGTGCCTCTCCAACTAAGTGAGGCAATAATACAACAGCAAAAGTTTCAAGGACGCTTCAAGCATAAGAATATGAGTACTCTTAAACGGTGAAGGAAAACATCATGAGGAAACCGGCGTGTCACGGAAACCAGTCCGCACACCAAGTGCGGATGATGAATTTGCCAATTTGATATAAAGATTATGTTCTCTTTCCTGTACTTTTGACATCTTCCTAAGATATATTTAAATTTTTTTTTTTTTTTTTTATTTTGTTTTATCTTCCAAAGATTTATTTGTGCTCCTTTAAAAAAATACAGCATATTGAGGATTCTTAATAGCAAATCCCGTCACATACAAATGATAATCAGCGGCACTTATATCGCGTATAAAATCAATCCAGTATTTACAATAACGGCGACTATTAGAGCTAAGTGCCAAGACAGAACACGTCACAGGATAAGTGGTCCCGTACTATAAAATTTTACGACATTCTGTAAGCTTCTCAACGACGATTGTTATAACTGAATTGAAATAGTAATGCTGCATTTATTGGCTGTTGGCGGCTCTGGGTAAATATTATTTTTGATTTACATACATTGTAAGATCTAATCTTGTTACAAATAAAATATATGTTAGAAAAATAAAGAATTAATAAGCATTTTAAAAAACAGCCTTGCGTGCGTCTAAGCATTCTGTGATGGCAATCAGTGAAATGCTGTCAAATATGACAGCGGTATTTGGCAGCGTTTCATTGATCAATATCGGCAATATCGCCTGCGATGGTGATCACTGTATCGCTGTCAAATATCCCATTGTCGATGTTCGTGCAAAACCCTATGCTGAAACTGATCGCCATCACTATTGCCTAGATGTGCGTAGGCTTTAATGCAACTTCAGGTCACAAGTATAAATCTTGGGCTTAAAAAAAATGTGTTGTTTAAGTAGGTACCTATGGAAAAAACGACTAATGCTTATATCTACAGGTCCTACATGATTGACGAAACCCTTTTTATTTGAATCTTCTTGTCAATTTTGGAGATTCTTCATTAATCCCAATTACTGCTGATAATAATAATTGGGGATTATGTTTATATCCCGGATTACTCTCTAGTGCAGTAACTCCCAATAACTCAACACCTTGTGCTACCGCGTAATAAAATTTTATAATCCAGTTCCCTCGATATGTGACTCGAGTTATCGCACTTTTCTCTTTTATTTCTCACTGTACCTCCTGAACGTCTTAATTAAGTACATTTTAAGATGAAGCACTATTATTCTTGCTATCTTACTCTCGCGCAAGTAGAACATGTATTCTGTTTCATTATTTTAATAGTGTGTTGTCGTGGATTCTTTGGTGGTCAACATTTTTATATTATTCATTTTGCTAAGGGGACAATCATCCAAAGCTTTGGATACTTACTCTGGTACAGTATTTTGTTTATAAGAAAAAAATAATTATAAAAATATTATATTCACAGCATATTCCGCATAGTAAACTTACCTATTGCTTTTTCTAGCAATTCCGTAAGCATAAAAAGTGGATGATTAAGCTTTTATATTTCTCAGAAACATATATTATTCAGGTAGCATGATATTCAAGGTAACTAATTTTAAAAGAAACACAATAAATTAATTATCTGTTTTTTAATATCTTTATTTATATATTATATTATATATTTGGACTGAATATTCTATACATTTCTCATGAAAGTTGTTCGTTCGCCTAAGAATTTCATTTTAACCTTGTAAAACGTTAAAAAAATGTTGCGTCCCCCTGGACACCCAGTTTGAGCTGCATTTGCACATTCGATAACATCGTCATTGTGACATAAAATCGTTCGGCTACAGCTTGGAATGGCTGCCTTCATATCCGAGCACCAAGCTTGCTACAGTCGGGGACATTGTCGTTTGTAACCATTCAAATACCGGGCACACAATACAGTCCACTTTAATAAAATCTTTAAAATATGTTTTGAAACAATTTAGGAATGTGTGCAGCAAAATTGCAAATAAAGTGCAAATAATCACAAAAGGCGCATCGTAACAGACAAGATAAAGGGCAAAAGACCAAGAGGACGAAGCCCAAAGAGATGATCAGACCAGTAGGCCTACCATAAGCTCTGTCTGACTCTGTCTCTGGTTATGGTATTGAGTCTGTGTGAGTGTTGACTAAATTAATTCTACGATGAAACGTCACACACACAATATAATGCACTGGTGAGCACTCACACAGACTCAAAACCAGAGCCAGAGACAGAGCCAGACAGAGCTTGTGGTAGGTCTACAGGTGTTAGACTTGGATATGCCCACTAACGTCGCACTCTACCAAGCTGAAGTTAGAAGCAACTGGAGGGAAACCATAGGAAAAGTTCTTGCACAACGTCACGACGCTCAGCAGTGAGGAACTGATGGAAGAGGACAAATTGTTCCAGTTATATCCCCCCAATTATTCACAGGCGCGCTGGAGACACTGAGTTGGACTGGAATGGGCATCAACATCAATAGCGAATACACCTCACATTTATGATTTGCTGATGACATCGTTATTATATACTTATTTTTTACAGAAGCACACACAAACCAGTAAAGAACAAGGACACTAAAAGAAGAAAGATATACAAATAAATACATCGATACTGGAGAAGTGCGTCGTGTTTCTGCGTGACAGCAGCAAAAGCGTCTTGACTCAGCATAATGCTTAAATACTGTGAGGAAGCTATGCGCTGCATATATTGGGCAGAATCGTTAAAAAATAACAAATAATTTTTGGACTATACCTACAAGAATGAAATACAAATTTATCCATTTTTTTTATAAAAGAATATTGTAAAAAATTTGAAACCCGAAGACAGGCAATTTTTTAAGAATTATGTTCGTGATTGTACCCCATAGTTATAGGTCCTGCTAGGTCACGTTTCAGAGACAAAGCCTACTGCTTTTATGTCTTAATTTAGAAGCCCTAAGTTATGTGTATTAGTAGGAATTCTGCGAATTTGAAAGTCAAAAATGATAAATGCATCGAGCAAGGCATTGTAATTTTATCTAGATTTCAAGCTAGATCGATATCCACGGATGCCTTTTAAGGGCAAAGGCGTGTAAGTACACTTGCTTATAAACTACAAGTTGTAAGAATAATCCTGTTTCACGATAAATGGATAAAATATTTCCAACTACTTTTGACGCGTCAATAATGGAAATGATTTTTTTTTAAACATCTGTTCTGACACAACCTGTCTCCATTCGAGAACCTTTATTCCTTAACGGTTGTCGGTTCTTCGAGCTATATGACCTGCCCATTGCCACTTCAACTTACTAATTGTACGAGCTATGGCGAACTTTGTCTATTTTATATTGGTTGTCACATAACACAAGCTATGTCTGGCTCTGTCTTTGGTTCTGGTTTTGTGTCAGTGTGAGTGTTGACTAAATAAATCCTACGTCGAAACGTCAGACACACAGTATAATACACTGGTGAGCACTCACACAGACTCAAAACAAGAACCAGAGACAGAGCCAGACAGAGCTCATGGTAGGCCTACTGTAGTTAGAAACGCATTCAAGAGTTAGTTTTATTTTTTTATCCCCAAAATGGCTATGAGAAATATATTAAATAAATAAAACTTTAATTAACACAAAGAAACTTACAATTAAACAAATATTTACAAAATGTACAAAATACACAAGAAACAGTTGAGCTATCTGCAGATCGTTCGATCTAGAGATAGCTCAACAAAGCATTGCCTCGTAGGTCACGCACGTCAGGAACGTGTCCTGCGATGCAGTACCTACTGTCGAGGAAATGGGAGTCTTTATCCATGGCGGAAGGTCCTGGAGACTTGTATTATAGGCTATCTAAGCCTATCTCAAGCTCCAGTCTCTTGCAAAGTGGGTGGACACAGCTCATCTAATTACTCTTCCTATTACATCTTCACCATACATAGTGTTCGCTACCTACTTTGAGCAAGAAAAATAAATGCTTTTATTTATTATTATTATGATGTCGCACACCTTAACGCTTGTAATTAAGGCCAATTGTTACTTCTGTATTTTTTCCTTTGGATAAATAATTGTTTTCCCTGCCTTAAAATTACAAGGAAAAGCTGGCTTATAATTGTATTCTGAACCAGTAATTTAACTACTTACCTTAGTTATTCACTTTATTATGCAGTCAATTATTCATAATCTGGTAATACTTTATTTGCAAAATTACTAGTAATCTATAAGATTTCTGAGAATGTAATATCCGACATTGGAAAATTTTCTCGGTTACTTTATCAGATTCAACTTTGATAAATATACAAACTTTATTATAGACTAGTTAATAGAGGAAGTATGTGGCCCACCTGATGTTGAGTGGTAACCATCGCCTATAACAAAGCATTATCTCAAAGCTTTTATTTCTAGACAGTTCCGTGTGGTACTGATTTATATTTAAATTTTTTTTGCAAATTGGCTCTTAAACTTACGAAGTTATGTGACAACCAATATAAAATAAACATAGCTCGACATAGCTCGTAGAATTAGTAAGTCGAAGTGGTAATGGGCAGTTCATATAGCTTGAAGAACCGACAACCGTTGGGGAATAAAGGTTCTCGAATAAATTTCACCGGCACCCACACTTTCAAACCGAAACACAGCAATGCTGCGTCACGGCAGGAATAGACATGGTGGTATTACTTCCCCAGACGAACCCTTCAATACCTACCACGAGCTCTCTGGCTTTGGTTTTGAATCTGTGTAAGTGCTCACCAGTCTATTATACTGAGTGTGTGACGTTTCGACGTAGGATTTATTTAGTCAACACTCACACAGACTCAAGACTAGAGACAGAGACAGACAGAGCTTGTGGCCTACAGAAAGAACTTTACTACCTACTACTAAAAAAATTCCTATACTAATCAGAAAGCTTACGGGTTCGCATAGCTTGTTGCGTATTTATTATCAGTGGTACCGATAGATTAGATTACGTACTTGGGTTGCACTCGCTCGCGTATCGCACACACGCCCTGGGGCTTATTCATATAAATTGGCGATCTGTGTTCACTCGCATTGGTAATGAAATGAAATTAAACAACTATTCTCGAGAACAAAATATTTGTATAGAGAATGTAGATGTTTGTTTTCCGTCTGGGTGATATATTGTATTCCAATTCCAAGTAAGTATGTATTTTAGGTGATATAAAACAATGCTTACAAGTATTTTATGAGCTATCTGGTTCCCATAGTACAAGCTCTGCTTAGTTTGGGGCTAGACAGTGTTGTGTGGATTCAATGCATTACTTATTTATAATGGTTTTTCTAAACGTCAGTTACATAGTAGGTATAATTGAAAAGTCTATGCTTATAAGTATAACTGTAAGTAATACCTAACTAGTAGGTAAAAAAAGTATTTAAAATTTAGTTTTTTTGGTTTCCATATTATGTATTCCATTACATCATCTACTCTGGGAAGAGATTCACTGATCGACCTCTAGTAAACTTAAAAAAAAAAAATCGGTTGTCTGTAAAGTCGGTTTACTGACGATAGTTGAACGTGATAACGTCATAAGAAAATACTGATGGAATGGTTGCATTTTTCAAAAGAACATTTTAGTTTTACTGAATTGAATTGAATGTGAATGAAACTGAATGATACTGAATGAAACTGAATGAAACTGAATGAAACTGAATGGAACTGAATGAAACTGAATGAAAATCCGGACCCGGACCCGGACCCGGACCCGGACCCAGACTGAACCCTTACCCTTTTCCTCATTTACCCTTACCCTCATTTACCCTTACCCATTACCCGACCCGGGCTCGGGCTCAGGTAAATGGAACGACGAAACGACGTAACGACGCATGAGTCATGTTTTTTCGTGCGTGCAGCCGGCTCCATCGATTTATAAGACGTTATCACGTCAAAAAATATTGATCTTCCAAAGCCCAGATTTTCAGCCATATTTAAAAAAAGGGAGACTTGGGTCAAAAGTTAAGCTAAGAAATAAATCCTGTTGGGAATCGTATCCAAAGAATGAATGGAAGAGACTCAAATTATTGTTCTTCCTGGAAATGTATGCGGGGAAATCCAAATAACTGTGTACCCCTTCAGGTTTATGATTTTGATTGGATGCAAAGCCCGTTAAGTCACTATAAATAACTCAGTACCATATAAAGATAACAAATAAAACAATGAAAAAATAAAGCTAGATTTCACAAAAAGATATGCCATATTTAATAGAAATAGAATCATTCTTTACCCATTAACCTTCATTTGCATCGATGACAAACAAACAATAATAAATTAGCAATTCCGAAGGCTTCTTAATAATAAATCAATGGAGAACACGCGTGGTGTCAACTGAGGACTTGGTAACTCAAGACCTGGTAGGTTCAAATTAAAACGTCAACTATAGTGGAATGGAAACGATTGCTGATCAATATTGTAGGTTGCTGTAGCTTGCAGATTAGCATTCAAACACGAAATAAGTTTTTTCTAATTAGAGCGCAATTTAAAATTTAAATTTAAATAACATAAAGATAGTATTAAATAAATAATATATCTTCTAAATTACTTGATTAATACAGGGTTATTCATTATTAGCTGCAAATACTCAGGAATTAGGTTCAACAAATAAAATAAAAAATATTTATGAAATGATTTTTTTTAAGTTTTGTTATGAAAATCCCGAGAAAATCGATAAAGGAATCATTGGCGCCTGACCTATTTTGACCTTTGATCCGCGCCCGCGCGCCGTGAGTGACACTCTGCGTTCAGTCACCGCCTGGGTGGGTCATCGTCCTGTTCTCCGTGGCAATCATTATGCAATAGCCGTAAAGAAATTAATAAAAATAAAATTTTGATACAAAAACTTGAAAAAAATTTTGATCAAATTTAAAAAAAATAATTTCATAAATATTTTTTATTCTATTTGTTGAACCTAATTCCTGAGTATTTGCAGTTAATAATGAATAACCCTGTATATGTATAGCTTCAACTATTTATTTAAAATAACATAGATTTGAGCAAACAATTAACCATTTTTTAAATTATGAAAATGAAAATAATGGCTGAATAATGCTGGCGAGCCGAAGCCGGGCCTTCGGCTTCGGCTCGCCAGCATTATTCAGCCAGAGAAAAAGAAAAAAAAAAACCGGGAAGGTGGCAATTCAATCTTCATTTTCACTAATTTTTCTTCATGTTTTATTTTTAATTTCCTTGTATTCGTAATGAAAAGCACAGTGTTTACCTCGGGTGAAAGTCTTTTAAGTCCCTCAAGCTCCATTGGCGCCCTCGCTACGCTTTGGCGCAAACCCGTCTCGGGACTCAAAAAACGTGACTTTCAACACTCAGGTAACAATGTACTATTACTCGCCATTGATTAAATTTCACTTCTAGGACCAATCTGGCAGAAAAAAGAATTTGAAACTTCCAGTAAAAAAAATATATAGATAGAAGTAGAAGGTATAGATACTGGACAGTAAGCCTACCATAAGCTCTATCTGGCTCTGTCTCTGGCTCTGGTATTGAGTCTGTGTGAGTGTTGGCTAAATAAATCCTACGTCAAAACATCGCAAACACAGTTTAATACACTGGTGAGCACTCACACAGACTCAAAACCAGAGCCAGACAGAGTTCATGGTACGACGAACTACAAGAACTTTTATATTATGTTACTTGTTGCTACGAAACCCTTCATGGGTGAGTCCGACTTGCACTTGGCCGCTTTTTTTTTAGCTATAAATCATGATGCTAAAACTTCCAGGGAGAATCTTGTATGATAAATATTTCCTGGTACAATATAATTTATAATAACAACATGCCCTTTCCAGTATTTATCTAATCAAAACTTTTGCATACTCATTAGGTTATTGCAAGAAAATACTCAGCGAACAATAGATCTGCGGTAGATACGATAATATCGTTTGAATAATTATTAATTCCTGGTTAAAAACCATAAACCTATTATTATGAGCCAATTAATGGGACTCGTGATTAACGCAAATGTTTATTAGTATCTTTATAAGTTTACTTAGTATTTTGTTGGCAGTTTGTAGTTAGATATACAGTACCATGACCTCTGTCTGTCTCTGTCTCTGGTTCTTATTTTGAGTCTGTGTGAGTGTTGACTAAATAATTCCTACGTCAAAACGTCACACACACAGCCTAATGCACTGGTGAGCACTCACACTGACTCAAAACCAGAGCCAGAGACAGAGTTTAGTAGTGAAGTGTGTGAACTCAATCAACTATGTACTTGTAAATTTATAGTTAATAACTATAATACATAAATGCCCCACCACCCACCACCCACCAGATGGACCGACGACATTGTTAAGATCGCGGGAAGGCGATGGATGGAAAGGGCTCAGAATCGTTCTTCCTGGAAATGTGTAGGGGAGGCCTATGTCCAGCAGTGGACTGTAGATAGTGCAATTCACGAAGACGCGCCCCTCGCGGGGTGCGGGGAGTTTGCTCCGAGTGGCAGTCGCGAACCGTAATCTATTCATTGTAGTGTGCGTGTGCACTCATAGGTAATTAGTGTGTACCGATAACACTCAAACATTGACGGAAGCTTGCACACATATACTATAAACGGTTAGGAGGAATTAGTGGGGCGCGCCTTCGTGGATTGCACTATCTATACTTCAGGTTGATAATGATGATGATGACATAAATGCACAAGTATAGTTAATTGAGTACACGGTTAAAACCGTTTTTCAAGCAAAATATATCGTATCATTTAATATCGTGCAGAATATTACAATTCGCTCAGCCCCATGACCTCTGCTGCTGAATGCCAGTGCAAAGCTATGGTCTCTGCAAAAATAATGCTGTGACGTCGTATTGGAGCACTTCCAGTGGCATTGCGCACTTAAGGTTCCACTAGCAGTTTGTGACCGAGCTTCGCTCGGTATTTTTTAATAACGTATGAATGATGAAATCATATTTTTCGATCTTACTAACATACTACATAATAATTAAAAAATAAGAAATGGTTATTTAAAAAAAAATCACGAGTGCAATGAGATGGAAACTTCCGGAACTTGTCTAAAGAGTGTTTATGTAGTCATTTAGTTCCAAAACTCGTCAAAAGATGGCGTTCTCTGTGAGTTCTCAGGTTCTCATAGAGCTTAGTTTTTGCTTCTGAGCAACAGATGTCGCTAGGAGTAATGATATTACGATAAAGTTGTTTGTTCTTAACTCTGAACGCCGATATTTTCTAAAAATGAATCCTAGCTAGATCGTTTTATCGTCCCCGAAAACCCCTGTATACAAAATTTCATGAAAATCGTTGGCTCAATTTCCGAGATCCTAAATATATAATATATACAAGATTTTCTCGTTTAAAGGTATAAGATATAAGATATACAGCCTTTTAGAGGATTGCTTCTTGAGTTTCTACATTATGATTATTATTTTGTAAAACGGATCACACAAAATGAGAACAAAAGCCAAAGTTTCTTGCCTGTTTTGACCTGTTCTGGCTTGGTCTTTGGAACTGGCATCTAGATTCACTTAAGTGGGTGATCCATTGGCGAACTAAAACCGACGAGCCTGCGAGCCAAAGGTATAAGCCACGAAAAGAGCACCTATGTACATAACCGCGGTTTTATAAGTGCTCCATTGGCGGTTTATACCTTTGGCTCGCAGGCTCGCCGTTTTTAGCTCGTCAATGGAACACCCACTTTACCGCTAAGGCGTCCCATCGCACTAATCTTTGACTTTGACTAAAGGTTTCATCACCATCGACAACCTTCTTCTTCTCCTCTTCTTCCTGCCCATATCCCACTTTATGTGGGGTCGGCACAACATGCATTCCTCCTCCATTCCCCTCTGGATCTTTCATTCAACCGTTGGGGAATAAAGATTCTTGAATGACAACCGCAAACCCGAACCCGAATCGTATGACACCCATCCATTCGATGGACCGACGACATTGTTAAGATCGCAAGAAGTCGGTGGAAGGTTAAGGCTCAGAACCGTTCTTCCTGGAAATGTATAGGGAAGGCCTATGTCCAGCAGTGGACTTCTGCAGGCTCAACCAGCAGCTTTTGGGAGGCACGTTGATGATCTCATCATTATCAACGTGCCCCCCAAATGCTGAAGTCTGTCAAGCCAGGAGTTAGCATCTTGAAGCACGAAAACTTACATCTTCAAGCCACTAGCCTAGCTAATACAAATAATGACCGCGCTGATCGAAGAAAATATAGTTCAATTTCATTCGCCTTAAGACCACCATAGCAGGCACGGTAGCCAAAGGTCGCAGGTTCGTTCCCGTCCTGCGCATAAATATCCTTGCCTACAATAATACTGATCATTTTTGTCCCCATCTCTTTGTTTTGGTATTTATTGAAAGCATCCTCCATTGTTGTTCATTCTCTTTTTGCTCTGCGCTGTTTATTCATGTAATACCTTTAAGGTCTGCGCACATCTAGGCGATGGCGATGGCTGATCAGCAGAAATTCTGTCAAATATCGCTGACAAATTTGACAGCGTTTTACTGATTGCCATCGCCAGCGACCTAGATATGCGCTGGCCTTGAAGCCTTGCGCACTTAAAAGCGTTCTGCGGTGGCAATCAGCAAAGTACTGGCAAATATTGCTACTATATTTGACAGCGTTACACTGATCGCCACCTCAGAGTACTGAGATGTACGCAAAGAATTAGAATATTAGACGTAAGAGACCTCTGACTACTCTTTTTAGAAATAACTGTCATGTGAATCATGACAGACATTAGTTTAGTTATAAGTTGTTATGTTTAAGTTGTTAATGTGAGTTTTGCTTAGCAAATATTTTAATATTTTTTCTTTCTTACTTTCTTTCTTTCTTACAATGAATATATTTCACGCCATTCAATAAAACCACAAGTTTTTTGCCACCTTGAAATCCGTTACGGCCTACACTTGTTCTTGATTTTATTGACATCTGAAAAACAATACCACCCCAAAACCGATCAAACAAAAATCGACCTTACGGTGTACCGTTGTGATCCAGAACTAGGTGATTCCCAACTTCGATACCAGCAATTTACGCTGGTTTTACAACAAAGTTCTTCAAGAGTCATGTGCTGGATTTGAAACTCTTTTTCTGAGGAGATAAGGATGGTTTTGGTTTGATGTTCCAGGGTTGGTGTGTGCTGAGTTGGTGGTATTTTACGCGTATGGAGTGACGAAGTGACAGGCGGGAGGCGGCATCCTCTGACGGATCCAATCAATTTGTTGGGCCACAATACGCAATACATCGTTGGCAAACGAACTCGGTAACACCGGGAGCTGGGTTATTCTGATGCATTAAGGCCTGCGCATGCGCACACCTAGTTCGCTGGCGGTAGCGATCAGTGAAACGCTGTCAAATATCGCTGTCAGATTTGAGATTTGACAGCGATATTTGACAGCGTTTCACTGTTCGCTACCGCCAGCGAACGAGGTGTGCAACAGACGCCTTTAGAGATGGAGAAAAAATCGGTTGTCTGTAAAGTCGGTTTACTGACGATAGTTGAACGTGACAACGTCATAAGAAAATACTAATGGAATGGTTGCAAGAGAGACAGATGTCGAACGCTGCCGAACGTGGAGGCCGATTGTGCCTCTTTATCGCTCGTTCCACGCTCTCGATTGCACTTCAAGCCTTAAATAGAATGCCTCAGAGCGAGGTAACGCCGCATGAGTCATGTTTTTTCGAGCGTGCAGCTGGCTCCATCGAATTATCAGACGTTGTCATGTCAATAAATATTTTTAGTTTTAGGTTATCCCACTAATTCCCACTATATTATACTAGCGGCCTGTCCTGACTTCGCACGGGTGGACATTTGTTTTTTAAGCACAATAAATATAGCTTAAGTTACTCAGGGTGAATGTGAAATCAGCACAGTAGTTTTTGAGTTTATTCATTACAAACATACATACAAAAATACAAATCTTTCCTGTTTATATTAATAGTATAAAGAAGTTATAATATTAGAAATGTGAAAATTAGGATGGATGGATGAATAGATGGATTTTTGTTACTCAATAACGCCGAAACGGCTGCACGGATCTAGATGAAATTTGGTATAAGTATTTTATATCAAAATCAGTTTGGTCATGAAGTCGGTTTCTTAAGTTTTTTAAACACATGTCAATTTTATATTTTTTCATGTTTCCCGCGCAGTGCGGAATAACCCCGCTCGCCGGGTGTCTCATACAAGATGCATAGGTGCGCAGGAGTCTGCGTTGTTTTTGCACAACTAATGAAGTGGCGCGTTCACTCATTAGACCGTAACGAGGCCGCCTGCGTTCTAGACCCGGTCTGAGGCTAGACTGAGGCTTTTCTAGTTGATAGCAAAGTCAAAGTCAAAAACAATTTTACTGTTTGAAAAATAAAAAGTCTGTTAGAGTCTGTTCAGAAAGAGAGCCGTCGCGTCGTGGCCAAATTGTGAACTAACGTTTCGATTTTTATAAGGCAGCTCATCCCTTTCTTTCTGTCAGCATTTTGCATCATAAAAATTAAATAAAGGAATAGTACACTAGTTGTGATAGGATCAAAACGCAACAGACGCGATATTGTATTGCCCACTAAACAAAAAAGGTGATTAAGCACAGCTGCGCACTCAAATCCCACGACGGCTCTCTTTCTGAACAGACTCTACTGACTTGACCATATGACTGACAACGCAAGACCCAAGGCAATGAGTTATTATAGACAATGGGCACCACATAACATCAGTAGGCCTACCACATGCTCTGTCTGGCTCTGTCTCTAGCTTTGGTTTTGAGTCTGAGTGTGCTTACCAGTGTATTATGCTGTGTGACGTTTCGGCGGCGTTAGGATTAATTTAGTCAACACTCACACAGACTTAGCACCAGAGCCAGAGACAGAACCAGACAGAGCTTAGGGCCTACAGCAAGTTGTTTAAGCAAAAAGATTATGAAATTTTGAGGGATTTTTAGTATTTTTAGTACCTAGTACCAGCAAGTTGTGTAAGTAAAAAGTTATGAAATTTTGAGGGTTTTTTCGTATTTTTACCTTTCATCATTTTTTCCCTTAGGTACATTTAGAAAATACATCTCGAAAAACAGCCTCTAAATGCAATTTTTAATATTATTATTTTGTTGTTTAGCTATATCCAATTCTTTCACCACGCTGGTTACAAAGAGCCATTGAAACTATAAAAAGAAGAAGAATATTACAACTTATCGTAGAATAAACAGGGTTAGAATAATGCCGTGTATGAGAGGTCAATAACCATGACCTCTACTGAAAACCATCCTAATATTCACTTAGAGGGCACTTAGGAGGAGGATCTAAAGTCAGGGGAGTAAAATATACACTTCAAAATGATGAAATGGTATGGGGATAACAATATTCCTTTAACGCCAGTATTGGGATACACACAAAACAAAAAATTGAATAAAATGGCGAAAAGTATTAAATTTTTTCATCATGACGTCTTTCGCTTGTTTCTGTTTCCTCTTTCTTCTCAACTAAAAGATCGTAGAGTGTAAATAGTTCGATAACGTGTGTCAAATGTATGTATAGTATAAGTATGCATATATCACGATCACGATTTCTCACTCATTAATACAACTATATTAAAAAGCCCATACAATAAGAATATCAAATCACATTTACTCACACACACGCACCCATACCCATATTTACACACACACCCTCACCCACACACACCCTCACCCACACACACCCTTACCCATACATACAAACGACACAATTTATGTACACTACAGGTTCTTCTCTATAACCAGACTCTCATGAGACTGGCGTACCAGGAGAACCACCCCAAAATTTTTTAACTCTTCACACTTACGCAAACCCATTCACTCTACACAAAAACACAATCACGCAAAGAATTTTGTTTTAATTAAGATTTAATTAAGTTTATATTATGTTATAGCTTCAATTCTTCTACAGTTTGGAATTCCCTAAGTCGGAGGAGGGCGTTAATGTTCGCGACACAGTTTCTAACTTCTGCGAACGTTATCGTGCTTTGACCTTATTTGTGCCATGTATTTATTCCAAAATAAACATTTTTGATTTTTTTTTTTTTGAAATACACGAAAAGAGCCTCTCTGAGGTGCATTTGAAATCTTTTCACCATACCTGTTTAAAAGAACCAGTGACTAAAATTATTTTTATAAATATCCATCAATTTGAAGTCTGTGTGTATACGTATTATCAGTTTATTCTATTCCCAGCTTATAGGGATAGGTTCCTGGTTTAAAGGTAGTTCTTACGAGTAGTAATTTTGCCTTATCAAATTGCTGTAAGGAAGAGACTTGGGCTTCGTATCCCAAATGGCATTACCATGTCCTTGATATAAGAAGTGATCTCTATTTCTTTTTTATTCAGCTCTGTTTTCATTTATTGTTTTTAACATTATACCATATTTATTTTTATTATAATAATTATATTTATTAGTATGTTATATTTATCGAATTCCTTATTAGTATAGGATCCCGCTATAGAAAGACCTTCACCGAGCTGGTTATTTAATGAAACGTATTTTATATTTAATTAAACATGCCAATAAATATATTCTATATGGGTTGCCTATCAAATTTCAGTCCAGGAAATATGATTAATTAATAATAAAAAATAAAAAAAAAATTAACTTTCCACCGGTTTGTTAACCGACTTCCAATCAAAAAGGAGGAGGTTCTCAATTCGGTTGTATTTTTTTTTTTTTTTTTTTTTTTTAATGTTTGTTACCGCATAACTTCGTTATTTGTGAGCCGATTTGAAAATATATTTTTTTATCTGAAAGGTACTGCTTCCAGATTGGTCCCATTTTAATTTTATTAAAATCGGTGTTGCCATTTTTTTTTTAATAATTTTTTTAATGTTTGTAACTGCATGCCTCCGTCATTTATGAACCGATTTAGAAAATTATTTTTTTATTTGGAAGGTTATTCTTACGTCCAGATTGTCCTAAACAAATTTGATTAAAATCGGTTTAGCCGTTTGACAATGAAGTCGGTTTCTCAAGTTTTTTAAACTTATCTTATACCTTTAAACGAGAAAATCTTGTATATATATATATATTTAGGATCTCGGAAACTGAGCCAACAATTTTCACGAAATTTACTATACAAGGGTTTTCGGGGGCGATAAATCGATCTAGCTAGGATTCGTTTTTAGAAAATGACGAGAAGTTGGTGTTTTGCAATAATCAAACATAAACTCAATATACGACTGTTCCTGCCATCTATTGGCGATTGTGAGCAACTAACTGCAAGCTAGAAGGCGTTGTTAATTAAAAATAAGCCAATAAAGATACGACTCTTCCTGACATCTATTGGCAAATAATAATACTATTTTTTTTTAAACCCGAGCGAAGCTCGGTCATACCGGCTCGTAATTATTTATTAGACAAATTCTAAACCAATCGAAAGTATAGACCCCATAGAATATGCAAACGTTAGGTTGCCTATTTTTTTCTGGTCACAACTCTCGGGTAGCCAGGTATAAATAGGTAAATCGATACTAGCATTTTGCACCGGTATGTTTATTGAATAAAAATACTGGGATCTATACTTTCGATTGGTATAGAATTTGTTTAATAAACAAACGGGCCTTATTCGCTATTACATTGGAGATTCCGTGCCCAAAACGTGTGACTTTACAACGTGATCTAAACGCAAACGCGCCTTTGTGTGGAATCAAAAAATGGTATTCTGTATGCCACAAGACTAGTTGTCTATGCCCCACGTTTGATGTTTTGGTTATTTCACATGATTCGTTCAAAATCCGACGATTGCTAAGCCAATGTCTTGCCAACGTGTTCACGTAACGCGCGTGGTTTGGCAATAGTGAATAACGGCCCAGTGGAAAGTTTTTTTTTATTTTTTATTATTAATTAATCATAATTATCCTGGACTGAAATTTGATAGGCAACCCATATTGAATATATTTATTGGCATGTTTAATTAAATATAAAATACTTTTCATTAAATAACCAGCTCGGTGAAGGTTCTTCTATAGCGGGATCTTAGACTATATTAAATTGTGACGTAGGTCTAAACACATTGCATTCCACGTATTTTCTAAAAGTTACACTTCAAAATGATGAAATTCCTATGTAGAGGCCCACATTGTTTTCAATCGAATCAGATTGTATAAAAAAGTATAGTAAAAAGCTATGGGTTTCGTATAAAAAGGTATTGTTGTAATGCAGTGAGGAAATGGAAAGTGGGATAGTCTGCGTAACGCGAGATTCCCGCGCACGCTGTGCTATGCGATGCGATTGGACGCGCTAGGGACGTGAATATATAATGATTCAAGAATAATATAAGAATAAATTTATTATAATAAAAAATTATACACCACCATTTTGTAATTACCAGAAAAAAAATGATAATATTGGCTGCTGATACTGAACACATCCACGCAAAAAAAGATTTAAGTCATAAAAAAATATTTTTAAATAACCACAATTTTTAGTCAAATATTGAGAAATGATTCAACAAGCAAAAATAATTTCATTCTTAAACGCTAAATACCAAGCGGAACCGAACAGCGTAATTTTTTTTCTCACTAGTAGGTACCTACTACGTAACTAATATGTCTATAGTTTTTTGCAGGATTTCTGAAAACTTTAACGTTTAATAACTTTGTCATTTTATCGAAACTGAAAATTCTGATTGCATATTCAGAATGTTCTACCCCTACTACTTTACCCTATTTTTTTGGTAGTTACAAAATAGTGGTGTACAATAGTTAATTTATAATTGTACAATAGGTCATTTTTTTATTAAAAATTACCTATTGGATTGGCCTATATGACCTACTGTTAAGTTCAGATAAATAAACGTATCTGCACTGCTGGCCTAGTGGTATCGGCCCCGTTTTCCAATCCTGAGGTCGTGGGTTCAAATCCAGTCGTGCATCCAATGAGTTTTTCTGTCCAAAAATGTAGGTATGTGCACTATGCCAGTACACTCAAACCAAAGTTCCAAAAACATGTGTCAAAAAAGGAGCCGCTTTGAGGCGCACTTAAAACCCTTTCACCACACTTGGTTCAAAAGAACCAGTGTGACACGATAACGGGAACAATATAAATATGTCATGACATTTCACACAATGCTTAGTCCCAAACTGAACAAACAAAGCTTATACTATTACACACAAGAACTTCTATACGGGTGGACTCTTTCACAAAAAGCCATACTACTAGGTATGAGTAAAATAACCGTATAATAAAGCCACCCGATTACATAGTACCGATTGCATTAAAATAATAGTTTATTTTACAAATAATATCGATAGTCCCAGCACTATCCAAGCAGGCAATCTCATATGTTTTATTGGAGTGCAATGTGCGTCGAATTCCTTTGTACGGGATAAAACAATTCAGTGTGCACGTGCCTTTATGCGCGTAATGCGCCTATTTTTGATATTACCCGATTACTTTATGATATTGGATTGGGAATATAATTTATGATTAAGGTAAATGCAGCCAGCCAATTTTATACAAATGGATTTTAGCTTTGATCTAGTACTGTCGAAGCCTTGTAGGTAATTTTAGCTCAATGGTAAAACCGCAAAATGAGAAAATTATTTCTTGTGGTATGACCAAATTATGGCAAAGTTTATATTATTTATTATAAGCTTATATTATTTGCTGTTTTTATGGAAAAAAATGAAATAAGCAGGTCCACCTAATGTTGAGTTGCTCTTGAAATTTCAATTAACTTACCATGTTTCTATGGTGCTATGCATGGGAAATATAATGAAACATTATTATTAGTAGTAGAGCTTTTTATGAAGGGCTAATCCGGGGAAGTACCATGAAGTTTTCATTTAAAGAAAAAAAAGAAAGAAAATACATTTATTTGACATAGGTTTTAAGTACATAGGTGTAGACATACATAAGTGTACACAACATTTAGCAATAATAAACTATGCCAAATAGGCCCCGACTCAGCTTTTTGCTGCCTGACAAGGTATCATCTACCATGCCAAGCAGCGCTGGTTTTCAGGCGGAGCCCTTTGCGAAGAGGTGACGTCACATGAAAAATAACAAATAAAAATAAAATAAAAAGGGAAGACTGTCAAAGGATAATATATAAATGAACTGTGTATTAAATTCTAATAAACAGATAATAAAATACAATATAGCTACATAAATGTTACTTACAATATACTATCTTAATTATTATCCATCTCATGTTTCGAGGTGTAGTTATTGTCTGTGGTACGTGACGTGTGGTGTATCTGTGACGTGACGTCTATGCGCGCGCGCTTGCGCTGCATAGACAAAGTGAAACGAAAAACAAACATCGAAATAAATAAACACAAACCAAACAAGAAGAAAGAATTATTGAAATTGAAATTATTGTGAAAAAATATATTGTGATTGATTTAATAAGTGCTACCCGATATTGGAAAACTATGTAAAGTATTTTAACAAAACACCATAGCTAAGGTGGTGGGATGTTGCATGCAGTGAAAGTGATATGTGTAAATTGTGTAATGAAAGTGCGCATTTTATGGTGAGTGCGCATTTCTGCCATGAAGCAGCATTTCTTTGTTTCGGTTTGGAGGGTGTGGGTGCCGGTGAAATTACTGGCACGTGAGGCTGAACATATGTATGCCTCAAGTTGATGAACGTAGAGCAGCATGTTTGTTATAGGCGATGGTTACCACTTAACATCAGGTGGGCCATAAGCTTGTTCCATCAGCTAGTTGTATAAAAAACAAATTGTTTGTTTTTTGTGTTACTGAGGTGTTTCCAATTTGTCTGTAATTTTCATTAAAAGCAGCATTACAAATTCCAAAGATTCCTACGCAGCTGTAACGGTTTGGGTAACTACTTTATTCCTTCATTGGCCGTCCTTTTTCTGATTCTAATAACCAGCGTGTGAAGACCCTAATTTTCTATAGAGTTTCCCACGAAATATATCAACGAGATAGCTCTCCGTTTTCTGGATTTCTTGAATACACGCCCAGGTAACGTAGAACTGTTTATTGGGAATGGTGCTTTATAAAGGTTAGAGAGTGGAAAGGTCTAGGTTTTCTGGTTGTCTTGTGAGCACGGAATGATCGCAACGTATCGATTTATTTGGGAACGCGTGAGAATGAATGGAATTTCGGAAGCTGGTTTTTTGAGGTTTAGTATTTAAGGGAACTCGAAGATTGAGTTATTGAGAAACCTCGTTTAGTTTTGTCGCATTTAGTAATAATTATCCCAATAAACAATTGAAACAGGGAAAAAAACATATTTGTATTATACTATACCCACTATGACCTTACTTTGGATTTTATTTGATTATTTTTTAAACACTTTACGTTGAAAGAAACGCTTCTATACAAAATCTAGCTTAGTTTTTTCCGCAAGTGGTTTTTCTTTCCATAAGTAATAGATGTATTTTAATCGTATATAATAAATTTTTACTTACCTGAACGATGCGAATTAGATATGTCCCACTACACCATAACTTTGCTCGCCCAGGCTGACTGGTAGAAAAAGATGTTAAGTCCTTCTAACACTATAGTCTGTTGTGAAAATATTTTGTAAACAATAATGTTGCACTTATATTTCTAGTTTAGTACCATTATGACAAATTTGATTTTGATTTTGATTTTTGTGTGGCAATGGACAGGTCAAAAGCTCGAAGAACCGACAGCCGTTGGGGAATAAAGGTTCTCGAATGGCGACCATGAACCGGAAGACGAAAAATAGGGCGCCCACCCACCAGATGGACTGACGACATTGTTACGATCACGGGAACTCGGTGGATGGAAAAAGCTCAGAATCGTTTTTCCTGGAAATGTGTAGGGGAGGCCTATGTCCAGCAGTGGGGCCTTCTCAGGCTGATGATGATGATGTCCATTTTGACTGGCCACTTAGCTAAGTTGGTAGTAGCTCGCTTAGTAGCTTGTTAGTAGCCTTCTGCGCCACAGGCCGTGAGTTCGATGCCCACCGAGAACGAATATTTGTGTGGTGAACACAGTAAGTTTGTTCTCTGTCTGGGTGTTGTATCTTCTAAAAATTTATTTACAAACAAAACAATAAGTTTGGTTATAAAAAGCTATTTGGTTCACATAATACAAGCTCTGCTTGACTTGGAGCTAGATAGTGTTATGTGAAATGTCCTCAATGTTTTTTTATTTTTATTCCCCAACTTATAGGATGCTGTAGTGTCTGCGGCAGGATTTTAAATAGAATAGCTGAGAGCTAAGTCGGGCTAATAGGAAGAAAAGTGTTTTTTTGGTTATATTTTTGAGGTTTTGGAGGTTTACATTAAGACGCTGATATCAGTTTGGCTAATTTCTCGATTCCTCATATAAAAGGTAAATATGATTAGTGCCAAACGTTATTGGCTTTTTTAAGATACTCCATGGCTGGACCTACCGATTCCTTTTTTAAAAGGCGCCAAATGTTACTGGTTCTAGAAGATACTCAACAGCTGAACCTACGAAGTTTTTTTTAAAATTTAGGTGCGTTTCTTCTCACCATAGAATGTAAAGTATTTGACTCATTCAGTCACACTTCACTCGCTACCAGCAATGCGTTTTTAGGGCAACTATTTAATTAATTTAACGGCTGTATTTTGTGGGCTTTTTGCTGGAATGACAGATTAATTGAGGTAATTTGTGAAGAATTTCGATGACATAATAGTGTTCTGTTACTTTTTTGATGTAAATACGTCTTTGAAATTGCTCTCGGTGCAACTGATCTAATACGGACGCAATTCAAAAAAAGCAGCCAAGTGCGAGTCGGACTCGCCCATGAAGGGTTCCGTAGCATCAAGTAACATAATATAAAGGTTCTTGTAGTTCGTCGAAAGGTAAATTGCGGTTTACGATTTATGACGTATAAAAAAGAACTACTAACTAGATCTCGTTCAAACCAAATATCGTTGAAAGTTTGCATAGTAATCTACAACATATATTTTTTTTAGTTTTATCATTCTCTTATTTTAGAAGTTAGAGGGGGGGACCAACTTTTTTCCACTTTGGAAGTGTCTCTCGCGCAAACTATTCAGTTTAGAAAAAAAACGATATTTGAAACCTCAACATCATTTTTGAAGACCTATTCATAGATACCCCACAAGTATTGGTTCGATGAAAAAAAATTTTTTGAGTTTCAGTCTAAAGTATGGGGACCCCCAAAATTTATAGTTTATTTTTTATATTTTTGTGTAAAAATCTTAATGCACTCAGAAAAAAATATTGTTGGTTCCAACAATAAAACTTTAACAGGGGAGAGCCCACCATGGTGTATAGTCCGTGCGTCAATGTTTTTATTGTCATGGATCAAGTTGTCAGTACAACAATATTTCTATTGACAAGAAGTAAATTGTCATTGCAACAATGTTTCTATTGTCAAGAATTAATTGTCATTGCAACAATGTTTCTATTTTATCAAAAAGGCGTGTTTTGATACTACAACAACGTATCTTTTGTCAGCGGAACTAATTTCGAAAACGAAGGTCTAAAAATGTACAACTAGTAGGTACGAAAGACCCCAAGTGTGAGGGGTAAAAAAAGAAGATTTGATTAGACCGAAGTTGATCCGATGCATTCATCGGATCAGCTCCAGTCATCTCATATCTTCAACGGATTCATTAATCCGTTGAATACAATTTCATAAAACCACTTCTACTATATAAGGAAACGCCGTGCGTTTTCGTCAGCGCGTTCTAGGAACGTTACAATTTTAGTCACGCCATCTAGTTCTAAATTTAGTAAGCAGCTTTTTTGTTAGTTTACTTTACTAACAATGTTCACATTGACACACTTGCAACGTTCCATTGTCACCTCAGCGACATATTTATTGTATGACAAAAGGTAGTTGAATACTACGACTATAATTATTTTGCTAGGTTGTTTTACAATGTTCACATTGATACACTAGCAACGTTCTATTGTCACCACAACGACTTACTTATTGCATGACAAAACGTAGTTGAAATTTACGCTTTAGTTATTTTGCTAAATTAATTTACAATGTTTACATTTACACATTTGCAACGATCCATTGTCATCACAGTAATATATTTGTTGTATAACACTGGCCCACTTCTACTCCAAATATTGCTATGCCTTAAAATTAAGGGCTTATGTATTCACCATTTTTAACTTTAAAACTTCACCATGTAACATAATAATTGCAATAAAGAATATGAGTATGAGTTTGAGTAGTCACATGCTCCGACTATAGAGGTCTTTTGTTAGATTTATTAAAAAAATCGCATTAACACACATGCCAGTTCCATTTTCACCTCAGCAACATACTTATTGTATGACAAAAAGTACTCAAATGCCACTACTATAGTTACTTTGCTACGTTTTTTAACAATGTTCACATTGACACGCTAGCAACATTTCATTGTCACTACAGCAACGTATCCATTGCATGTCAAATGGTAGTTAAATGCTACGACTATAATTACTTTGTTAGATTTATTACAATGTTCACATTGACACACCTAAAACGTTTTATTGTTGTCTAATCTATTTTTTTATCAACTTTGATGTAAGGACAAAGCTAAATTGTTCCTTGCACATTAAACGAAGGAAAATCAGCGGACAATAAAAAAGTTGCTGAACCCAACAAAGCTCTTTCTGCTAAAATAACAGAGTATTTAGTTGCTCCGACAGGAAATTTCTGACAATGCATTTATTGTGACTTTGTTGACCCATTTTTTTCTGTGTGTGCGGTTCACAGAATACATCTACTCGCCAAGTTTCATCAGCCTAGCTCTTACAGTTTCGGAGAAAAATGGCTGTGACACAGACGGACAGACGGACAGACATGACGAATCTTTAAGGGTTCCGTTTTTGCCATTTGGCTACGGAACCCTAAAAACGAATGATGAAAACGTAGGGGGACACAGTTTAGAGTTGCAGCTAGGTAGGTACATATTATCTATCATCCCACATCCAAATTTTAATTACATAACTAGATAGCTGAAAAATCAAATGATTCGCTGAGTAAGGGCTGTAACACACCGCGTGCGTGCGGTGGAGGAGGAAACCCCGAAAGTTGAATTAAAAAAATCCTAAAAATATGAGGAAAGCCTATGTCCACTGGCAGTGGACTTGATGATGGTACTCTCTTCTTCTTCTTATCGTGTGGTTCTTTCTGAACCAATGTGGTTTTAAGTGCGCCTCAAAGAGGCTATTTTCGTGCACTTGAAACATGTTTTTCGTACTTTTAGGTACCGGTACATGCCGGTTTTCTCACGATGTCTTCTGATGATGAAAATGGTACTGACGATAAGTTACAGTTTAAAAGCCTGCGCATGTCTCGATCAGTGAAACGTTGTCAAATATCGCTGTCATATTTGACAGCGTTTTACTGATCGCCATCGCTATTGCACTAGATAAGGTAAGGTAAGGCCTAAGTGTAACTAATCTATCACCACAGTCTATAAATCATATCAGTTGGCCAAAGAGGAACTAATGCTGCCATTTCATTTCGATTCGCTGTCATTCATCTTTTGCTGCACTATTTTTGATTGTGGCGCCCTCTCTATTTAATTTGCAAGCATGTCATACAGTGTTATATAGCGCCAAATTAAGCATAGCTGGTAGGTTAAGGTACTAAAAGAAAGGAATACTTAAATGAAAGAACACAGAGATATTTTTTGTAAGCACATACTAAACTGGTGGTCCATTGCTGGGCAAAGCACATTTAAGCAAAATATTTTTTTTTAAATTTAAAGAAACCATCGACACGACGAAGAAGAGTAGATAAGTATATTTTTTTATAAAAAAATAGAGCATTATTATAAAAAAGCAATGTTTACTTGCTTTTTCTACCACTTCTGCAAATTGCTCTCAATCCACCGGAACTCCGGGTCAACGACACATTATTTAAAAGTTGATCTATATTTAACAAAAAACCTTAAAAACGTCGCTTAAAAAAAATTTGCGCCATCTCTTTCTTAAATGTTTATAATGTCATCAAGCGCACGCGCAAGAGAAGGATAGATAATATTTGTGTGTCGCGCCTCGTTGTGGGCCGAGTTTCGCAGTGATCCATGACGCCTGTTCTACTTGAAGTAGAAGCGACAACTATTCTGTGCAGTGAGAGAATGCTAGCTGTCTCTCTCTCGCATATTTTTTTAATAGATGTTGACACCTTGTGACGTAACACGTGTAAAATGATCAAGGTTGTTTATTATCAGGCAGCTAATTTTTATGAAGAAGTTATGTTACGTTTCAGTGTGTTTAAGTCACGTTTTAGTCAGTTTTTGTAGGTTCCTACTATTAATAATGTGGTGTTTCAGTAAAGTTACATTAGTTTATACTTCATGTTTTTTATCGTTATCTATGACTCTGACCAGAATTTACCAGTTATAAACAGTTAATATGGTTTTAACCAGTTCAATATTCATTTTTTCCTCCCTAGCCATAAAAAACTATTGATATCGTCATCCAAATTCACTATAGAAAAAAAGAGTACAAAACAATCCTAAAATAGTTTTATTGACTCAATACTTATCATAATTTTATGACAATAGTGACATTGAAACAGAGCGCGTTGATGTCTTTTGTACTCGTGTTGCACATTGGCGTTGACAGACATAGGTAATGACAATTAAAAAAAAAATTTGAGTAAACTTAAAATACAGGTGGATGTATCTATAGGTATACAGATAATTGTTTTTTCTATCCAATTTCAGAGTCACTCTTAAATTAATTTGTAAAATGTAACCTCCTATAGTGGTTTCACTTTTCAAAGGCGGATCCATTCACACATTTCGATCACAAAAGCCTTAACAATTAACTACGGTCCATAACCCAAGCATTCATTTATAAAATAATCCAGCTTAAAAATAATCCATCAAACCCGTCAAAATTAAAAAGGCGCTTAGCGCATCAACATCTGTCAGACGTTCCAAACCGTTACCCGTCGACAGATCTACATATCGACTGAGTCCTTTCCGTGAGAAAATCTTTTAGAATAATCGACAGTTCTAATACGTAGAGCCGGAGGCTGCGAAGGTTTCATAGGTCCAAAAGCGCGCGAACGCAGTGTGGCGCCGATGCTCGCGCGCACAGCACGCTCACACGACCCGCGCGTGCCCGGACACGCGACCTGTCAAAACCGCGTTGACACTTCCGAATCCGAATTCGGAACGCAGCCCGCCCATCGGCCAAACCATAAAAAAAACTAATGAGTTTGAATTTAGAACGATCATCTTTTTACAAGGACTTTGGTAGTTTGGAAGTGACATTTAAAGTTTTGAAGTACACTTGTATTTACATACAGTGTTCCGATTTCAGTGCTAACCGTTTCTCTAGGTCTGCTTAATTTTCTTTTAGTGGTTACAAGGGCGTGAATTTGACTTGTTAGAGAAGTGTGAACTGAAGGTGTGAAGTTTTGGATTTGACCAAAAATAGTAGTGTTTGAACCGTAATTTTCAGATTTGTAGACAAACAATTGACATTTCGGATTATTCGGTACTTCAAACGGTAAGTTTTAGTGTTCTTTCATTCTATGGCACTTGTACACTCTACCTGCAACATAAGTTTTCTTTGGTAATAAAAATAGGATGGAACTAATTGAGTGCATCGAAAAGCAATAAGAGCTCTGAATGAAAAAAAAAATAAGTCGGGAAAATAAATAAAATAAGGTAATATACGCGATAAATACTCGTGTAATAGTATAAATATGAGCTCTGAATGAATATTTTTTCATATACCTATACTAGTCCTATTCGTTTTTCACACCATCTAGTAAACCAGAAGATACCAAAATGTAATGTACATAATTTCTTTTAAAGTTTAACTTTACACAGATTCCTGAAACTCGTGGCATTTCATCTATTATAGTCATGAATATGAATTTAGCAAGGAGTAGGATGTTTGATGATTTGGCTTCTATTATGTGAGTCTTGGACAGATGTTCTCTAGCTCCATTTTAAGAAACACATACCAATACGTCGAGGCTGTATTTTTACGCAAGGACTAATAACAAAAAGTTATATTACGCAATATTTTGCTGCATCTTGTAAAGCCATCTGCCACTTGGTTTGAATTACCTGTATATCTAATATAATATCTAAACAAAAAGAAAAAAGTATTTCAAAGATAAAAATGCATGAAGCATTCTTAAAAAAAATACATTTTGATTTAGTTATAAATGAAGTATGATTTTGAAGACAAAATAAGTTTTTTTATAAATTTAATAATTAATGAATAATTTGGACATCTCACACAACACTATCTAGCCATAAACTAAGCAAGACTTATAATATAGGAATCAGATAGCTACCTACGATACTTGAATATATTTTTTTGTAAATATATATTTACTTATAATACAATATAACACCCAGACAGAGAAAAACATCTGTGTTCACCACACAAATATTTTTTCTCAGTGATAATCGAATCCACAACTTATGGCGCAGAAAGCAAAGCTACTGCCAACTGAGCTGAGAGGCCAGTCAAAAATTATTTAAATTATGTTTTGTACTGACTTATAATTTCAAGTCCAATAATATTTTGTTATTTCGATAAACATTCAAGTCGCTCAGAGGTCTATTGAACCAACACTCATAACATAGTTATTTTTTTTTCCATCATCAACTTTAATAAAAGATAATGTGCTATACTAATTGACATAAAAAAACTACGAGTCCTAAGTAGTATGTTCACAATGCCGATCGAGTATATACGTGAGTATTCTATTCGTGGAGTTTTTATTCGCGCTTAATAGGTCAAGTGACGCATTCAGTTTGTATCGTTTTTTGTTAGCTTTGTAAGATTCTCGGTAAGGCACCGTTCCATTTAGTAATGTTATAGATAATTGTAATTCTTCCTTATGTTAATTAAAATCATACATCTATGCGATCATCGTCATTCTCATATACATATCCTACACGTTTGTTTGTATCCTATATCCTACATGTTTTTCTATGCAAACCATAGGCTACGCAGGGACAGTCTCTTCCATTTTGTTTGTGTCGGTTGGAGTAAAAATCACGCCTAGGGAAACTTTAGTAAAAATATTTGGGGGCGTGCTTAAAATATTGGTAAACACCATAATAGTTTCAAAAGTAATATGTCATGTAGTGTTTTTAAACACTCCTTTCAAACTCTAAGTTACTTAATTACTAATCTTAGGTAGTAAGGCAGAATAGTACAAAGTCAAAATCAAAGTCATTTAGGTGAATAATCGAAGTCCTCACACATTGAAAAGATCACTTTGAAACTTAAAGCTATGTGAATTTAAGCACCAAATTCTGCTATGTGTTTTGGATCTACCATGGACTTTCGCAATATCACACCTAAATTACATGCATATAAACATACCTACATAAAATCACACCTCATTCCCATGTGGGTAGGCAGAGACCACGGACTTCCACTTGCTACGATCCTGGCATACTTCTTTCGCTTCGTTCACTCTCATAACATTCTTTATAATGCACGTCGGTTCATGGTATATACTCCAGATCTGGGCCCTGTTTAATAAAGCTGACAATTCGACGAGTCCGACATATGTCAAAAAGTGACAATTCGACAATTATTCTGTTTAATAAAACCGACAGGCGACAAAGTTTTGATGGTAGTAAATTTACAAATATGTCAGATTGTCACGACAATTCGGCCTTTTTCTGTATAATATTTTTTGTAAAACGACAAGTGACAGGTGACAATTTGTCGTTGACAACTTGTCAAATCTTCTTTATAAAACATAAAATTGTCGCGAAATATTGACATATTTGTAGAATTGTCGGACGATTCTGACAGGAGCTTTACCCTCTGTCACGAAATCATATTTTGAAGGTGTTTGTTTAGCTCCGTAAAACAAAATTATGTCAGAAGTCGACAAAATTGTCGCGACAACCCGACAAATGTCAGAAATAATTTGACTGTGGTTTCATGACATAATTGTCGAATTTTGACCACTATTTTCTTATGCCACCCTGTTTGTAACATATTTGTCACTTTTATAAAACAGCTTAAGCGCGACAATTCCACAATTTTGTCGCTTTTTGACTTAAATGTCGAATTGTCAGTTTTATTAAACAGGGCCCAGGTCTTTCTCTAAAAATGCTATCTGCACACCTAAATTAACTATCATAATTAAGTTCCCTCATAAATAAAACCCCCACATTTCCAATACACTTTAAAATTGACCGATACCATCACTCTATCGGTTACAAAGAACCTGTTCAATGGATATTTGGACCAACGAAAATAAATTAATAAATTGCGTTGGAGCAGAGGTCAGGGGTCCGGTGTGTTTATTTGGAACCGTTCCGATCAACGTCTTGTTTTTTAATTGAAGCAGATGGTTCAAAAACGACGCCCAAAAAATTTACTGAATGGAAGAGACGAATTTAAATTTAAACTTATGAAATACTTTGTGCGAACTGCTTGTTAGCAAAAGCTTTTTTCTTAAAATATTTTGATTTTAATAAAAGCTTTCTCTGATCAAACCAAATCAAATGTTACTTGTCCAAGTGACAGTATAGACAGTGACATTAATTTTTTATTAGCCGTTTTTTTCAGTATTTTCTACTGAATAAAAAATTATAAAATACTCGTACTTATAAAATAATGACATCAAATCTTTTTTCGCATCCTAAAAACACTATACATTTCGAAACAATCAGAACTCAAGAGTATGACTTAGCACCGATCATGACCTTTGACAAGCGTAGCCCTGTCACTTCTAGTTAGTTGTGATATCAGTAAATCACAGAAGTTGGACCGAAACGCTCACAGCGCGAGCCCATTTTTTTCTAAGCCTGTCAGTGTCAGTGCTGTCATGGATTGCAATTTGACATTTTACGGTACAACCTTGAACCTTACTTCAGAGAAAGGTTTTTTTAATAAAATATGATTATGCGGGTTTTTGTGAGCTTATTTAGACGCCCGCCGGTAAAGGTGACAATCTGCAAACAAAATATAGCTGGCAACACCTGGATGACTACAGCGGATTAACGGGCTTACTCACATGTTGGGGAGACCATCCTGTGTCATCGTTGGCTACATCGTTGCTTACCATCACGTGAGATACCCGATAAAGGATACCCTAAATATCATAATATGTGTTATCATGTTAAAAAAAAAAAGTTTTACGTACAGTGGAATAACTAACCTAGGTTAATGATAATCAATTTGTGTGTATTATTATTATGAAAACAACCCACTCTTTTGAGAATTACGCTTGGAACGTTCCAAAGGGAATAAAACCGTGATTTTAAAAGTTTTGGATTCTTTCTAAAATGCATGACCACGTTCGACAGTAGATATTTATTTTATATAAATGTAGTATGCATATTATTTTTCTATCCAATAATGTTAAATCAAACAATCCAAAGTTCTCTTTTTTATGCACGTCTTCTTCATTTAGCTTACCTCAAAAGCCCGAAGTATCCTAACGATGAGTCCAAAACACACTTGGCATTGTTTGTTTTTGATAAATGTCGCTCATTAATAATGATCAAACGGTTCTTATGACTGAACGGGTGACGAAATACTGACAAAATATTTGAATAGAAACATCCAGCAACATTTTTGAAGTTTCAAAACTTCTTGTTTGATGGACATTACGTGTAGATGAAGCTTAAAATAAAATAAAGTATTTTGTTATGTTAAAAATGTAGCACTTGTTTGAAAACTAAAGTTTTTGAAACAGGCTTTTTATTTTAGTTTAGAAAAGAATTCGTTATTTTTTTGACAAAATAAATTAATACTGTGGACAATCCACACAACAATATCTAGTCCCAAATTAATTATGGGAACCAGATAGCTGATTCATAATAATTACACACATTTTTGAAATGTATATAAGCTGTTCTATTTTTTAATTGATTTAAATCCCATCATTTCGAATTTTAAAATCTTAAGCACCATAGTCTATTTTATAAATTCAAGAAAGAAAATAAAAAAATCTGATTTGTAAAACCATTTATTTGTGTAAACAAAGTTACAAAAGTCAAAACTTTCCCATAAATCAAATATGGAACGTCTTGGAATTTAGCAACTTATTTTACCATACAGTTTTAATATAAAAACGTTAAGATGGAAACACAGATGCTCAAAACAAAACACTGAATACCAAGATGGAGCACTTCGAATACCCACAGCAAATATTTAAATTTCAATTCGAACGTCGCATATCAATGGAGACCCATAAGCCACCGACTTTTTTTATGCGCAACCGCACTGAGACAATAAAGAAAAAGCCATAGGGGGAAAAAAGAAAAAAATACGAAAACAGCATCTAGATTCAAGAGTTGGCTGATTCGAAGTTGGAAACAAAAGAAGTCGGCTCCTGCCTGACCGAGATCTTGGCGTACGCGGCCACATCTCGTTTGCTTTTTTACTTTTTTATTTAGCGTTGCTTGTGATTTCTTTTCTTGATGCATCACAATGAGACGGTCTATCGTACGTCAGTAGCTATTTTTTAACAATTACAAGACGCGCTATATGTACCGTAAACTTGATTCCATTTTCAAAAGTTTAACTCAAAAACTATGCACAAAATGTTGCAACTTTTGTTCCAAGTTTAAAAATTTATTTGCTCCTCTATAGTTTTCTATCCTGCCAGTATTTAAATTGATAACGTCAGCTTATGTCAAGTTTTGCAAGCTAGTGCTAACGCCCTGTGGCGCTAAAATGTAGTCTGATTTTTTCCACAGTTTTTGTTTCATAAAAAATAACAGGTTTTAACTACACTGTAGTTGAAACCTTATGTTATGAGTAATCTCTATAATTATTTGTAAATACCAGTGAGGTATTTCGTCGATTAGCTCATCGATGTTTGTGCATGGGAAACGTTGCAAACAGGATCCAAACCTTACTAGGATGTTAACTCATATTCTGAGTAATACAAGTAAAAGCGAAAACAAATGATAGTCATGCCCACGTATAAAATAGATAGGTAACTATATCTACTGTAGTGTAGGTTAGCCGCGATATAGGTACTTAGCCTAAAACCAAGCATTGTATGCATGGTTTTTGGTCATTCACTCTGTACAGCTTTTTGCATAGGTTCAGGAACTTTTTCCTCGAAAAGTACTTAAATATCTGCGGGAGTACCTACCGTGCCTTTGAATTAAAGTCATGGAAACAAAGTCATGAAAGTATTTCTGTTTTTTTTCTACTACAAGTAGAAAACAAATTGAAGAATGAAAAATCTAAAGCCTTTTTCATTTCCCTGCATTTTAAATACCCAAGGTCACGAAAGAGACAGAACAACCAGCCATCTCTTTCCTTCTTCTCTCCTAATTAACCATCCAAAAAACCATAACGGCGCATGCACAAATATTGACCCCCCATTTTTAACACCCACATTAGCATGTATCCTGTCAGTTTGTCCACATTTTTTTAATGTGTACCATCCCAAACCTTACAAAGGAATATCACCTTTGCATAACAAGAAATAAGGTTCAAATTGACGCGGATAGTTTGTTTAAAATTAACACCAGTATTTAGCAGTTACTTACCATAGGGTGCAGGTGGTCTTTGTTTAAACGGCACAAGATTTTTTTTTTTTTTTTTTATGGCACTTAAAAAGCTACTTAAAAATATTTACAATTTTGTAAGTATAACTTACCGAGTATTGGTGAACAATTTTGGATCAAATTAGTGGTAAATGAAGACATAATACACATGAATCTAACTAGTCTTGCTTCGTAACCTGGTTACAAACTGAGATCTCAAGCAAAATACATTTTATTACATAGTTCATTACCGGGTTTCAAACTAAGAGCTGAGACACAAATCTATGGTTTATAAACTGAAAAAAAAATCCTTTTACGTAACTAGTTACGAACCGATACCTGGTTAAGTAGAAGCTCTTCAAGGAATTGGATTGTAATTTAAAGTTTAAAAAAAATATTTCATAGATAACTTAGTATTTATTGAAAACTAGAAATCATCAAGCACTTAACAAACGTTGTACAAGCTCAATGTAAAATTACATTTATTTCCCGATAATGCCAGTACTTTTAGTACGCTCGCTCTTAAAACTAAATTACTGTTTTCAATGCACCAATAATTTTGGCCCAAAGTGTATAAGGACCCGATTAAAAAGATTGCGTCCACTTTCGGCCAATAAATTGGACATCTCATGGTGTATAATTTTAATGCTATTATTTGTAAAAGCGATGTAATTGGGATAAGTAAAGATGTCGAATGGATTACTTTTTTTATGATGACATGCTTGTTATCTAAGCATATTTTTTTTATAAAATAGTTCTTACGACTTAAGCTATAGCTAACTCAATAATTTCCTCTGAGCACTTAGGTAAATATTACTTACATAAATATTCAATATAAAAGGCTTCTATATTTTTTATCAATTTATATAGCTTATAACATGAAAATGCATAGTGGTTTAGATTTGAAAATACGAGTAGTAAATGACCGACTACGATAAGTTTGAAATAGGCAGGAATATAACTATAAAATCATATTTTTGCCAGATATGAACTCTGTTTGTCCTTCAAAATTGTATCTACATAGTATCACCAGTTGCTACTTACTTGCCTACTAAGTTAGCAAAGTCAAAGTTCAAAATCAATTCAAGAAGCTCCGAGCAATGCTATCACAATCCCATGGGAACCTATCATATCCAACAAAAAAAAAACAAAGCATAGACAACGGAGCACTAAAGAAACAATATGAGAGAGATACTGGCCACTAGCAAATCGAACAAAACAAATACGGCCATATTCTATTATGGTGATCATCTGTCCCTTTCCATCTCACAGAGACGGTAAAGGACAGAGACAGCCGGTTGAAATGTCGTAGGTCATTAGGTCCTTGCCATGTAGGGTTCGCAATATGCCAATAAGGTAGCAACCGTGACTTTTAAGGGGATACCAACAATACGATAGGATTTAGGTAAATGCGTGTGTACCGATGACATTGCTTTGATAGCTTTAGAAAATGCAAGTGGAGAAATTAGTTTTATTGTTATGGTTTGTTTAGTTTGCGACCTTTGGGACTTGTTTGCGAAAATTAGGCTTTACTTGCATAGATTTTGAAAAATAGTGGTAGCTTTTGGTTATCATTATAATATCATTTGGAATAATTAATACGATACCTTCTTTACAACTATTCTAATGTAATTTAAAATGTATGCGATGTTTTGAAGTTGTCTTTTGTATACAAAAAGCAGCTACGTAAAAAAAATGTTTTCTTTTGTTTTTTTCACGAGTGTAAAATGTAACAACACATAATTGTAAAAATAGAAAAATATAGCAAATAATTATTAATCAAAGGTTAAAAAAATACAAGTTTTTTGTATATCAAGAAATCATTACCAAAAGTTGACTGAACTACAAAATTTAACTACCTAACGAGAACAGAATCATAGAGCCACAGAGAAATTAATAACCGTAAGAAAACTCCGGTTTGTCATACAAAAGTCATACGAAATGTCGATTCAAATTATGATAAGGCCCAGTGAATTAGTTCTGGTAGAACATAATGGGCTACGATTAGGTTTTGTGGGTTGGAGGCGAGAAGGATGAAAGCTTTTGGATGCGGCACTCGTCATTTTAAGAGGACGACATATTAAGGGGAAGACAACAGTCGATGACCGTACCACTCGTACTTACAACTTGGCCTAGAAATAAATTTAGCATAAATCTAGAGCAACTATAATTCGGCCGTTCAGAGAATGCGTTCCTGACACGTCGCGATTGATCTGACGATGTAACTTTGTAATGGCGTTGCAGTTACGATAAAAATATTTTTGCTGGTTGTTTACCGTTTTAACAATTGATGAGCATTAAAACAACATTATTATATCAATAATCAATGAATTTTATAATTTTGTGCCAAACTGAGTGTCAAATAACTTGTTATACAATATTTTTCTAAATCTATACTGCGCTATTACAAGGTTATGTCAGCGCTTTATATTTGTAGTGCTAACTATGTGACTAACTGTGAATAACTGATCAAACTGTCAAACGCATTCTCTGAACGGCCGAACTATAACAAGATAGTCGCTCATGATTTTCGATGAATAAGTTCAGGAATTTTATATCTTTCAAAATGTTCGCTGAATGCGCTGAGATTTTCCAAATTTCTTTCAAATATTTGAAAATCGAAAGTGAAAGAAAGAAAGAACAATGAAAAATTGTTTATTCAAACCACCATACAAAAAAATATAGAAAAATAATACAGTACACACCTACTATAACAAATAGAACATAGGTTATAGAAAATTAAAGATAAAAGAAGTTATTGAAAAGTGAATTCGTCGGTCGCCCGAACAGTAAGGCAGATAGCGTATCCAAAAATGAAACACTATTGTTTCCGAACTCCCAGACGGCAGAAGGTCGGTGAATGATGCGGTGTATCTTAGATGAGGGCCACAAATCGAGTCATTCTGATAAGATTAACTGGAGCAGAGACTGAGCTGCTTAAATAGATGCTATTCATGCTAATGCATTCCTGAAATAAGGCAATGTTAAGCTAAAGAGTTAAAGATAGATAGATAGTTTAATACTTTATTGTACGCAAAATAATACATTTAAAAGAAACATTTCAAATAAAGGTAAAATGGGCGGCCTTATTGCTCTTCTAGACAGCCTTTGAATGGAGAGAATTAACGTAAATTAGAAAAAAGAAAATTTGAAATTTCAGCAGTATGTTTTTCTGTTTTTTGTATGTGCAGTAATGTATACAAATAAATAAATGTTCAGCTTCAGTCATGATTACTGACTTTGAATTAAAGACCTACGTCATTAAGTCAAATGAAAGTAACTAAAACTAAGCACATATAGCTAGACTATATCTCGAGTATAGCTTAGAGTTTGCGCAAGATAACTAACAGCAAAGGAAAAAAAATGACTTCAAATAATCTCCTACTAACGCATATAATTATAGACTTTAACGCAATGAAAGTTCGATTTTTCCATTCATATTTGTGATCGCAAGATGCATTTCCAGTACATTTTTCAGTCATAATATGTCACGCGCAGTACTACCATACTTCTACTGCTACTATGCCAACTGTTTAAAAATGTATAATTCTAAATTCAAAAGGCATAATAGATCATTCAACCGATAAAAACTGACCAGTGCCTCCTTCGCGACGATTCGTCGAGACAAAAAAGGTCATTACTCATTAGCATTTTATGATCACCGGTCTGAGAATTTGACACTCCATATACGAAAGTGCGAACAGAAAAGTTGCTTACGTTGTGTTGTTGCTAATGAACGCTCCTCCCATTACCATTTCGGGCATATTTTGAATTATGCCTCATGATTGGTGAACGCTAAATGCTAATTATGGCTCGGTTAGCGTCTGTTTTTGGCGTAAATGCATGTTTGTTCGAACCGTTTTAGGAATGACAAACACTAGTGGTTTGGTGGCCAATAACGAGACTTTACAATGTTTAAACAAGTGGGGAATGAGTTCAGGGGACCAACCGTAACGTTTTATTGCGATTCAAATTAAGAACTATTCTGAATCGTTTTTGTGCAGATTCAACGACTTAAGGTTATAGCACATTATACCGGCACCGCAACTGCGCAGCTGCAGCACGGCGTCGCCTCGAATTTAGACTACGGCTAGCTGCCAGCGCGCTAACTACGCGTTGTCCGCAAGGTGCAAGCTCGCAGTTCGCGCGCCGGCCGCGACGTGTAAGCTCACAATCCGCGAGGTGCAAGCTTGCTGTCACCGCGAACTCAATATTGTTATCTGATTCGAGACTGGAGGGAGCAATGCAGTGCAGCGAGGCGCGAGAGGCGACGGTGGTGCGCCGGCGGCGGCGACGCGACGTGCGACGACGCAATGACATTTCGCTGCCGACTCGGAGTCGGCGCGTAATAAGCATGCCGTCGGCGCGCTGTGCGCACAAGGTCCGCTCGCTTGCAGCACGCGGGCTGCGAGTCGAGTTGTGTGGTAGCGGCAAGCGCGCTGACTGCCCGCCGTTGGCTTTTTCATATTGACATTATGAAATATAATATACTACACACGATTTAATGCTCTAAATTGAATGACAAGTTAATTGCTGGTTTGGAGCGGTGCTGTTGCGGTGCCGGTATAATGTGCTATAACCTTTATTTCGCCGTGGTACAGTTCTTATTAGTTCAATTCTTTGTCGGCTAATAAGTGATACGGATGTAGCATAATTTAACGAAAGTTATTCAAAGCGGAATGTGGCGTGTTGGACCCTAGTAGGAACCTTAATCAGAAAAACATAGCAAAATATGATTTTGGAAAAGATGTTAAGGCATATTCGGTGAAAATCCTATCCAATCCGATCCGTTTTCGATGACAGCTAAACCATTTTCAATGTTCATAATGTTTGACGTTGTCTTCTTTGTAAAATGACAGTATTTATTTAGCTTTAGATATATATTTATTGCAATGAGAGAGAAAGAGAGAGTCAACTATGGTTTACTCATTGTTTTACGAAAGTTGAGACGGCTCAAAGTTATACGTCCTGGGAAAAGAAAGAAGGTAGTTTAATCATATATGACAGCTCTCATAGCTCAGGATCAGCTTGATTTTTCACAATATTATGTTTATTATTTATTATTTTATAAAATGGCATCAAAAAATATCAACATTCTAAAAATTTTTTTTTTCAGGTTGACAGTGAGGTGGCAAGTGTGATCTCGTGCTAATGATGACAACGGATCCGGCGCGAGGGGACGCCGACCTGTGCGTTTCGATTTCGACTCTGTGCCACCATGTTCACCAGGTAACATACAGGAGTTCCTTAGTTTGTGTGTTATTCCAAAATGGAGAACGTTTTCAAAAATAGAATTCGGATTCGAACCCATAAGTTGGTAATACTTTTTCAATGGTCTTTTTATTCTACTTTTTTTTTTTGATGTCGCATGGTATTCTACTTTTGGGACCATATTCAGAAACAGTGCTTATGATGTCTGAGTCGTGCCTCAAGCCCAAATTTTTGAAATTTTTCAATGGAGAACTATCAAAAAATTTGTGTTTGAGAATGCTTGAGAATCGACCTAGACTCAAGCACTGTTTCTGAAAACTGGGAAAAGTATTTTTGTATGTAGTGGTTAAAAAACTCAGCTGTAAACTATCTTGTTACATTTTTGATTGGGTTTTCAGACAGTCTCATTTTTTTCTAGTATATTTTGAATTTTTTATAAGTAACTTTTTTTGGAACACCATACCAGTTTTGGGCTACCCTGTATTTTGTCTTTGTTCTAACCTTGAATTACCGTTCACTTTTGTCTCAAGGACTTTGAGTGAGACGACCTGATGGTACCTCCAGTAACCAACCACGTGGTTTTATTTGTTTTGACGTTTTTCACGTCATCGAACCACACCACGGGCTTGTGCCCAATTGACGTGTAAAAGGCATAGAATTTCATGACACTACGGTGTACACATCGTGACTTACCATTTTGTAGTTGAAAGAATCACGTTGGTTCTGTGACTATACACATGCCGTATATAATACTGTAACTAACCGTTTTCAACCGGCTCAATATTATGAGTATTCATTCCCCCTAGCTTATCACGAAGTAATTAATTGATATTTTCGAAATTAAGAACCGATTTTAATGAAAATTGACTGACGTTGGGCCGTCATTTTAACACCTGTGACAAAATCAACCAAACAACAAAATTAAATCATGTTACTACTACTACGAGTGCTTCTACGCATGCCATGTCAATCGGAATAATTGCTCAAAAAACATAATATATGCTTGATCGAATATAAGCAGGTACAGTCGCGGTATGAAAATGTTCGTCACCTTAGAGTCGGTTTTCGCTTGCACCAGTGCCTTGATCATAAACACATTTTGACATAATTTGTGACGATAACTTATCAGTGTATTCTGTTTATTCAGTTTCAAAAGGTAGAATGATCGTGATACGTTGAACAAATCAAGTTGAAAATCGACGAACATTTTCATACCGCCACTATACAAACATCGTTTGTACAGACGCCAAGTATAAATTATTTGAAAATTCGGTACTCGTTTATTGAAGAAGTCCACCGCTGGACATAGGCCTCCCTTACACATTTCCAGGAAGAACGATTCTGAGCTCTTTCCATCCATAGACTTCCCGGGTCTTAACAATGTAGTCGGTCCATCTGGTGGGATGGGCGCCCTACGTTTCGTCTTCCAGTTCGTGGTCGTCATTCGAGAACCTTAATTCCCAAACGGCTGTCGGTAATCTATCTCTATCAGTTGAAATAATAAAAGCTTTTATTTTACACGATGATCGGCCGATAAAAATCGAGTAGCTGATGTTTCGGACAAATTTCGCTGGGACAAAATGTCCCAAATGACACTTTTGATTTTAATATTATTTTTACTGACGTAAATCAGCCAAGCAATTTTCTAAGATGACAAAGGTTGTGCAAAAAATGTTCAGTTTAGTAGTCTTGGTTTCAAGAATATTCTGAACATAGATACCTCAGTGCAAAGACTTAAGAATTGTAATTTAATAGAAAAGTTTTTGTTGCATTGAAGTTACAATGGTAAATCGTAAAAATTTCGATAGTGGCACGTACCTACCTACTTCATTATATCATAGCTTCTTCATAAATAATTAACTTTCAAAAAGTATAAACTGTTATACCTGCAAACTATATTCAAGGATCTAAACTCCAGATATTTGTGACCATTTCATACTTTTTAGATACTTCTATTTATTTTTCTATATTTCTATTTTATACAACATTCTTTACCTGCGATTAAAAATAAACTTACTTGGGTTTCCATCGTAGCTATTTATGTATAAGACATTTTTGTACGAATTTTTCAACACTTGTCTTCACAATTTTTGTCTCATGACGTATATCAAAGGAAGTTATCACGTCTCATACGTCGTTTTTAATAGTGCTTTTCAGAGTAAAATACAAATCGTATATTTTCATTCAATTAGACTTATTTATCGATAGATGTGTATTTTCTAGTTTATACGTTTGTGGCGTAGCATTTCACACTTGACGAGACATGCTAAATGATTTTGGTTTTATCAGTATCTACGCTACGTAGCTGGCGTACAACCAACTTAACTTAGCGTATCATCATCATCAACCGTTTGCAGTCCACTGCTGGACATAAGTCTCTCCAATGGCGCTACTGCGCCCTGTCTTTGTCTCTTCCCATCCATTTGCTGCCCGCCACTCTGCGCAAGTCGTCACTCCGTCTAGTCTGTAGTCTGAAGTCTTCCAACGTTTGCCTTAAACGCGGTCTTCACTCCAGAACTCATTTATCCCAGTGGTTATCAGTTCTTCGGCAAACATGACCGGCCCACTACCATCTCAACTTGCCCTACACCCTATATCGTTCAGCTACCTAGTTTTCAGTTTTCTTAGCGTATAGCCCGAACATATTTGGGAAAACTGCGCTTGTACCGTTTAAACCTCTTGCTCTTACATTATGGTTGACATTCGTTACTTTCACTCTCTCTCTCACTCACTCGCTCACTCTCTCGTAAGAGACACAGTATTTGAGTTTCTAGTGGCACGTGTACAGACAGAACCAGGTCTGGGTTATGTTATTTTTTTATTTGATTATACCTTATTTAGCACAGACGTAACATACATTCTTATGTAATGAAAAAGGGTATTTGTAAAAGTGCCTCTTTCTTTCTCTAAGTTTCTAATGGCACGTGTACAAAACTAGGTCTGGGGTACGTTGTTATTTCATTTGTTTATACCTTATTTAGCACTGACATAACACACAATCTTATGTAACGAAAAAGTGTATTAGTAAAAGTGCCTCTTTTTTTCTCTTAGTTTCCAATGGCACGTGTACAAAACTAGGTCTGGAGTACGTTGTTATTTCATTTGTTTATACCTTATTTAGCACTGACATAACATACAATCTTATGTAACGAAAAAGTGTATTAGTAAAAGTGCCTCTTATTTTCTCTTAGTTTCCAATGGCACGTGTACAAAACTAGGTCTGGGTTACGTTAGTTTTTGATTTGACCATAACACATTTAGCACAAACTTAACATTACGTTTTATGTAATGTAAAAGCGTATTTTTCGAATTTCCGACGTTTTCACACTCGTGACGTGGCTTGCTAACTGATTTTGTGGTTTCATCACTATGTAGGTACCATGAATGACGTGTATTCGCTATATTTGATTCAATCTGAATAAAGATCTATCAATAAAACGCTGTATTGAAACGTCACAATAATGAAAAAGACACAATCTTTGTATTATATATTAGAGAGTAAAAATTGGCGCCAGCCGACGTATGTGCTAAAATATTTATACTAATTTCATGACTCAATATTAATATTATGCTGAAATGTGTTGCAATCCGTATCATAAATTTATTTAAAACTTTTTTTAATGTTATAATGGTGCTATTTATAAAAACAATAGCTGTTTAATGTATAAAAATACTAGGTTTTATACTAATAACACTATGTTTTTATGAAATAAAACCACGGCTAACACTATAGCACGTTATGACAAAAAAAAATACGTCAGACAATTTAGTTGAAATATTTAGGACATGTTAATCAAATTGAACACACGGCCACACTAGGGGACAACAGAGGGCAGATCAACGAAGCCTTCAAACAATAAATACTATTTTCCATCCGTTTACAGTCGCCGTAGCCGAAAACGGCTAGGAAATCACCATTTAATCTTGGACAGTAAACATAATTGGATCATTATTCATGTTTTTACTCAGTATTTTGTAAAATCCGCTCAGTAACGTACTGGCTTTTAAGAACTAGTAAGATATGTAACCTTCATGTCGTTATTCTACGCTCGCATAGTTGGAATGTCTTTTATTTTTTGTTCGAGACCATTCAAAATAACGTAATGCGTGTACGATCATTACGGAATTGTGGGTAAGTAGAGTATACATTGCTGGCCTGGCCACTCTTTTAAAGAAAAGAAGAAGAAGATTATTTATCACACAACATTTTTTTTTAATCTGGTACCATAAATGCTTGTTCTATCAGCTAGTTGTATAAAAACCTTAATATTTTTTTTTATTTGTATTTTGGAGTCCACTGTTACTGTTTCATTCTTACTCATCTTTACTTATCTTTAGAAGCAACATTTACTATTTAGCTTCGAGTGTAATTAAATCCTACTTATTATTTACCCTATTTATATAAAAAAAAAACATTTCTCAATGGAAAAAACTGAAATAAATGGTCAAAAAACAGCGTAACTCAGAATATTTATATGGCTGATATTCTTAGCAATATAAGTATAGAAATGATTACTTAGATGTTAATAATAGTTTGATTAACACAAAGTAGAGAAGCTATGACAAAAAACCAGCACTGTACATAAAACAACACGTTGACCATTTTAAACTCAATTTATATTAGGCCAAATGATGACTTGTGCTTATACTTACTACCTACGACTGAAAAGCTTTCATTTAGATTGAGTAGGTATTTCAAAGGTATTATAAGTATTAGGTACTCATAATTAAAAAAGACATAATTGTTTGTCTATGTCTTAATGTAAAGATTCAATTTATATTAATAAAAAATAAAAAGACTTCGTTTTAAAAAAATTGAGCCAGTGACGTAATAATTGACCGTGTGCAATTTAGCTAAATACCTATTTTTCTTTAATTTGTTTTAGTGGTCAATAAATATATTAACTTTCTATATTATAACACAAAAAAATAGATACTACTATATTAAAACAAAAGCTGTAAATAAAAATAGGTAAATAGAATAAAATAGAATAAATAAAATAAATACCCAAAATAATTAGTGTTTATTCGTAATTTATCGTACGATAATTCACTAATTATCATGACAAATCCATAGAATTGTAACTTAGAGCTAGAAAATCTAATCAAAATACCTAACAAAATTTAAGCTAGGCCAAACAAATCTTCCAAATTCGTTCACTAAGCTCCGTTAGGTTGCACGAAGCATCATTTATCATACACCAGTGCAACAAATAAGTACAATCTGATGTCACACGGTACTGACGGGGAAAAGTTGCCTTTTCTACACTTATATTAAAAAGAGGATTTTTTGTGCGTTGTTTGTAATGAATAAACTCAAAAACTACTATGCCGATTTCAGAAATTCTTTCACCATTGGAAAGCTACATTCACCCTTAGTAACATAGGCTATATTCATGTGTTTATAAAATAAATGTCCACCCGTGCGAAGCCGGAACAGGCCGCTAGTCATTTATAAAACAAGCAAATGACTCATCTGATGTGTAGCCATTGCCTGCAACAAAACATTGTAGTTGCATAGTAAGAGCACTGTTACTTCCGATCCTATATAACGTCGTGGATTCACAGTCTTTCACAGTCATCCAGTGTGCCAATGAGTTATTCTGACGATGATTTATGAGCATTATGCCAGTACTCTCAAACGGTGAAGGAAAGCATGAGGAAACTGGTATTTTGAATAGCCTAAAAAAGGATTGTATACATACCTACATTGTCTTCTTAGATATATCACTTGAACGATTAAGCTACCTATCGTAGTTTTTATTTTTTAAGTGTGTTTTTCATTAGTTTCTGTTTGGTGTGTACACAATAAAGTGTTTTATATCTCAGAAATAACTGCATATAAAAAACAGCTTTACTTATTACATTTTCATTTAAAAACATTTTAAAATGAAAATTTCATTCATTGAACGAATTACCTTTTATTCATTTGATTCTATTTCTTTTTATTCATTTGATGGATGGAAAGGGCTCCAGAATCGTTCTTCCTGGAAATGTGTAGAGGAGGCCTATGTCAAGCAGTGGACTTCTTCAGGCTGATGATGAATGAATTACCGCAGTACCCTTAAAAAAAATAAAAAAATAAACCAACATTTCATTTTCATTCAGCGCCACTAAACTAAAAAGCATTAAAAACTATGTTCCTCGAGAGTACCGATACATTAATCTAGGCACGTGGACGAATAGTCGACAGAGTGACATAAGCCGATCAGTGTAGGTTTGTTGTCCGCAAGTGTACATCGCATCGACGAACTTGGTACAGCCAGCTACAAAACCAATTCCATTTAATTGTGTGTTGTAGAAAATATAGTGTTACGTTTTATTAGAGAAAAAAATATTTAAAAACTATTTATTTGAATAATTATCGAGTATGAAACGTTCTCAGTCTCTTATGGTTCTCAACATCCTACAAAACAACATGGACGGGGACGGGATGATAAAATGGTTAAAATACCATTTTATTTTATCTATGCTTAGACGGAGCGAGCGCGTTGAAGTCTTTAGTATGAATGATTTGATTATTCATATTTTTGTAATTAAGCATTTTTTTTATTTTTAGTCGGTTTTAGTACAAAACTTGCGATTCCCGTAAGAGCCAGCCTAAATATTTGACCCACCAGGCTACGATAAAAAAGGTCATGAATGCTGGTTTTTCAAATATTGGTATAACATACTCTAATAAACAAATATCGTGGACAATCCGCAAAACAGTAGGTATCTAGCCCCAAATTATGCAGAGTTTGTACGATGGGAACCAGATAGCTGATAATATTTATATTCATTTTTTGTAGGTATAGGTTTTGGTCCATAGTCATAATGGTCATAAAGCAGTCATTTAGCTTATCAGATCGATAACTCTGTTGCCATCTCTATTTGTTGACATGGAAGTAAAAGTGACAAGAGACTTTTAGCGAACCGCTCAAAAGTGTCAGGCATTATGAATGAGGGGGTTTGTAAATTACAGCTATTTGGTTCTCAAAGTACAAATTTAGCTTAGCTTGGGGCTAAATAATGTTGTGTGGAATGTGCACCATATTTATTTATTTTTGAGCGCCATATTACATGACACAATCGGCTCGCCAGTACCAAGACACGTGACATCTTTGACATTTAGTTGACAGCCGTACGTCAAACCTCGTGTTTTGACACAAGCCTATATTAATGAACGCTAGATCTAATTAAACCATTGTATTATAGCTAAACTCATTAAAATTTAATGGAACTACGAGCATTAATTAAGATAATCCATTGGTTTGTTACTTTGATGTAGCAATATATTATCTTTTCTTTAAGAAACATGATTTCGTTCTTTCAAAGGTATTTGTACATTTTATTTGAGTACTTTTGCAATATTATTTGAATGCAGATTTTGTTTTCCTGTTACAACAGTTACCTCATTGCGAATTGGACCGTTCAGACCGAGGACATGTTTAGACTCACTGGTGCACTCCCAGAATTTAAACACAAAACCTTGTTGGTAACCGACTTCAAATAAAAAAGAAAGAGATTTTCAATTCAGTTGCATTTTTTTTTCTTTTTGTCATTACATAACTTCGTTATTTGAAAGGAAATACTTCCAGATTGGTCACATTTAAATATTGGTCTAGAAAATTGGTTCAGCAGTTAGGCCACGATTTCAATTTCTCAATTTTTTTAATTTATATTATTTCTATCTAAAAATCTGTATTTTATTTTATAATGCACAGACATTCGAACCCGGAAATAAGGCGAGCTTGCCGCCGTCACCCATCACTTACGCGCCGCTGACAGCCGTAGAAATGCACAATTAACAGACGCGCATGCGTATAGCCTTAATGGATTTATGTACCTATTATTGACGGATCAACGATTGGCGCAGGCTGGTACTGACTGCTGCTCATCTGTGGCTTTTAATTGAAAGATCCATTTCTAGCGGATAGCAGGTCTTTTTGCTAGCGATTGTTTTGATGTTCTAAATGTTTTTTTTTTAATTGAATGGCTGAAAGGCTGGTAGACGTTTCTTTAAGTGACTACCAACAGCGGTACTATTGAAATGTTTTAATTTTGATAGATGGGAAAGACTACGATTTAAGATCAATTTATATTGCGGCGGAACGGAGGCAAAGCGATTTTTTGTAACGTTTTTTTAATGTCAGTTTCATTCATCATCATCATTATCATCATCACTGTTGGATACAGAATCAGTGTTTAAGCTCTTAGATATGTATAATGTATTTATTTATTAGTATCACAAGGATCACTTTGAAACGTCTTAAAGCTAGGTCAGTCTAGGTGCCAGTCCCACGTGACCAAGCCTAGAAGAACAGGCAATAAACTACGGCTTGGTCCTTACCGTTTTTTTTAAGGCTCCTCTACCATACTAACTGTACCTTAATCTACGGTTTCCCTACTAACTTAACAATACTCTATGAATTCTGTACACTTGTGTCACAGAATACTTATTAGTATACTATGAACACACCTGCGTCTAAGTCTATGGAGTGTTCCTACACTAACTTTTACTAACTATCGTGTATGCTGTGGTGGGCTCAGTATGCCACGCTAAGAGGAGCTTAAATCAGAGCTCTGTTACGATGAGCCAGTATGTACTACCGTTAATTTTATACAGGAATATAGATCTGCGGGGTGATCACGTATCTTGAAAATCCATGAATGAAATGAAATCCTTGTTTCAATCGTCAGTTTTTACATGTATTTGAGCTTCGATTGCATGATCAGTGGACTTCTTCAGCCTGATGATGATCAAAACTTGAACTTTGATAAACTTATATTATTTTTAAACGACTTTAATTAAAAAAAGAGGAGGTTCTCAATGAGGTTGTATTTTTTAATGTTTGATGTCGCATAACTTCGTAATATATAAATCGATTTGAAAAAAAAATATACCTGAAATGTTATAAGTACTTTTAGATTAGTCTCATAGAAATTTCATCAAAATCAGTTTGGCTAACTTGGTTTCTCGAGTTTGTAAACTTCACTTGTGGAATTTAATGACCTTTAAAACAAAGCCAAAAAACGCAGATAAACAAGTTATTTATCCGCTCTATCCCTGACCTATACTCGCTCTACTTCCATGTCGGTACACCTCACACAAACTCAAAAACAAACTCCTAATGCATTGTCAATCACTTTGAAATGTATTAAATGTATGACTTTTAGTTTTAACTTTTAACTTTGCGTAATACTTTGATGTAATTAATCTGCTGGTTAATTAGTAACGGTTTTTATGAATTACCTTTCAACTGTTGCAAAATTTGTATTATTTTTAATATTTTTAATAGAAGATTTGCTCATCCAACTTGAAAATGACATTGATGAATTTGTTGCACAGTCGGTTGCACCAAAATGTATACTATTCGCATTCATACTTACATTTTATGCGAAGGGATATTTACATTTGTGTGTGTTGTTTTCGACAGCCCTAATAGCTTGGTTGGCAGTAGCTCTGTTTTCTACACTGGAGAGCGTGGGTTCGGTACCCACCGAGAACAAATATTTTTGTCGTGAACACAGATGTTTGTCTGGGTGTTATATTGTATTCTTAGTATTTATATTTACAAAAAAGTGCTTAATTACTATATCGGCTATCTGGCTCCCATAGTACAAGCTCTGAGAATATGGGGCGAGATAGTGTTGTGTTTTGTTATTTTCCACAATATTTATTTAATGATCACCAAATATGGTTGCTATTTGAAAAACTGATAAACTTATTGTGTACATTCTCGGGCATCTGACTGTACTACAATAGTAAAAGTTGTTCATAGATTTGGATGATTCATGGCCTTTTAGACGTGTTTATACTGACGAAAATAGGGTCGAGACCCTATGAAAGATGCGTTGATGAAATCATCAAAACAACGTGTGAAAGATTAATCCTTTGATTCATAACCCTAGACACTTTTTAACGGCTTGCTAAAATATTCTTGTCACTGTCAAATTAATGTCAACAATATGAATTGCATAAGCTAGAGAACAAAATAATAGCAAAAAGACGTTGTTCCAGCGCCGCCGGTAGGTACATAATAAAAAAATCTAGGCTACAAACTCCTTGCTTGCGCAGTATGAGGCAGTAGGGGTTGCCATTCCAACCACTTTGTAAGTAGACAATAATATGAGGGCACTTCGAACTCCTTGCACGGTTATAACCAAATGAGTCAACTCATTTTTTATAAACGAAGTCTAGTCTAAGTAATCAAAATATATCATATTTTAAAACACAAAACGTGACCTACGTGGCGTATCGACCTAATTGGGTACTTAATTCCTTAGCACAAGTTTTATTTTATCTGTCAAAGGTAGTAACATTTTTTATGCCAATTAGAACATAATGTCAAACACAAACCTTTACAATTGAGAGCATAAAAGGTTGACAGATGAGACTGAGCCATGACTTAAATCGCGAACATAAAAATTAACCTTAGTTGACTTACGTAAGCGTTGACATTCAATTTTTTTAAAGGACAAAGTGCAATAGAATTTAATCGAAATAAAACTTGGTACACAGTTGTCTGCTATAAAAACAAAGGCATTTTTTCGAATCACAAAGATCGTCTTTGAAATGTCTTAGAGCTAGGTTAGGTAGCTAGGCTAGCTAGATGCCAGTTCTTACAAGTGTTTACTTTTGGCAAATTTATCAGACTGTATACAAAAATATTATCAGACCTGAGCCGTGAACACCAAATACTTCTGATAGGTAGTTAAGGTAGAAATTAACCAGAAGACTTTGTTCAGCAGTGGGATGAAATAGGTTAAGTAAAATCACTATAAATTTTAACTTATATAGATAGATAGATAACTCTTTATTGATTACAATGACACGCTAAGTAAGTAGGATACATTCGTTAGCTTAAAAATAAACAGTCTCAGTAATTCAATGGGCAGCCTTATCGCTAACAGCAATCTCTACCAGGCAACTTTGACAAGCTAAGTGCATTTGACTCTATTACTAGACGTAAAAAAACATCATTTTGAAAAAATAATGTGTGACCATCACAGTATCGGCCTGTACAAACTATGTAATTTTTAATAGACTTATTATATTCATCTATTCAAAAAAAACATTAGATAAATACTAAAATTCTCACGCTTATAGTAAGAAAAGGACCCTTTTACTATTATAGTATTCAAATTATTCATGATGACTTCCGCACAATCTTCACTTCCTCATCTCCAAGGTACAGCCTTCATCCATACAACACCATTGTACCAGCAATTATGGCATTCATAAATATAACACCGTTTGACAATCGTTGACAGTTTCCTAGTCGTAAAGATGTCATTTTCGTAATGATCTCATCATCATCATCAACCTATAGCTGTCTACTGCTGGACGTAGGTCTCTCCCAAGACGCGTCACTGAGCCCGGTCTTAGGCTCTTCTCCTCCAGTGCTTGCCAGCTACATTTCGCAGATCGTCGCCCCACCTTGCCGAAGGGCGTCCTACACTACGCTTACCTAATCGCGGTCTCCATTCTAGTATTCGTTTGCTCCAACGATTGTCTGTTCTACGGCAAACATGACCGACCCGCTGCCACGATTCAGATGGCAGGGTATGACACTGATAATATCTGCTGGTGGAATATGATCCATTATTTTAAGGAAGAATCATAAAAATAAAACATGCGGTCAATTCACACAACAGCTAGCCTCAAACTAAGTAGAGCTTGTATACGATGGGAACCAGATAGCTGATAATTATAATACTTAAATACTTACTTTTTTAAAGAATCGTTTTAAGTCCTCTTTTACCACTGACTTTCCACGATTTTTATGGTAATTAGTTCATTATTAGAAAGTTGGTTCACTGGATGAGTGCCGTCTTTCGTTTTGGTGACCAGTTTTTTTGTAGTCTCAAACGAAGAAGGAAAACATCGTGAGGAAACCGGCATGTCGTAGAACGTTCAAAGGTTTTTTTTTATTTAACTAGCTGATAGAAAAAGCGTATAATTATGGGCCACCTGATGTTAAGTGGTAACCATCACCTATAACAAAGCATTGCCTCGTAGGTCACGCATGTCAGGAACGTGCCCTACGATGCTCTGCCCTGCGTCCATCAACTTGAGGCACACCCCTCAACCCTTCACCCCTTCAACCCTTTGTTCAGCCGGAAACATGTGTCAGGTGCACGAAAAGAGCTTCTTTGAGGCGCACTTTTAGTTTTTCACCACACTCGTTCAAAAAAATTCGCCTTCTCTTCGCCTTTATGAACACACAGAGTTATACCACCTCACAATACAACAAATAATACACATCAGTGCAAAATAAACGTTAAACAAAAGATTTATTTCAATAACCATCAAATGAGCGTGAAAAACAATTATAATCCAATTGGTATAGTACCCAGACGGGTGTTTAAATAACCGGCCAGCCGCCGCAGTGTTCATTACTTGACAGCTAATTTTAATCTTCGATTAAACGCTAGGTATCTGTCAAAGGTAAATGAGAATAATGAGGTGGGATATTTTATAGTGGACAGCAGTGTAAGCAAACGTTTTCGCTGTGATTTAAAGTATGTAATAGACAGGTATTTTTTAAACATAATGTCAATTTCTTCTCAAAACCATGTTCTAAAAAAACATGCTTTAAATTGTTCATGTGAGTTTTGAGTTTTCTCTTCATGCTATTCGAATCCAGGAGAACTCTTTAAAAACACTTTGATAATCAGTTTAGTCTATTTTATTTAAGTACAAGCAAGAGAATTAATTTACAGGATGAGGTATTGCGTTTACTAAGGGGGCGTCCACAAATTACGTGAGACGTTTAAGGGGGGGAAGGGGTCGAGTCAAATCTCATCATAACTTACGTTGGAGAGAGGGGGGGTCTCCGCAAATATCACGCAATATTTTTTTATTGAAAAAAAAAAAAATATATGCCAACTATTTTGGTCCCGTTTTATCACAGGAGTCAAGATCTAAGTAAGTATTCTATTAATTTTTACACTTAAACACTCAGCAATATTGTAAGTCTATATAGTCTTAACTAGTCGTAAAGCACGAAGCATTTTTTTTTTCTTTTTAAATAACAATCTAACGCGTTTACCTAAAAACCCACATTTTGAAAAATCTCACGTGAGATTGGGGGTAGGGGGAGGGGGTTGAATAAAATCTCACGACATCTCACCAGGGGGGGAGGGAGGGACAGAAAATGTAAAAAATCACCTCACGTAATTTATGGACGCCCCCTAATTTACTTTGTTTTAAGAACTCAGATTTTTACAATAAAAACTGGTTATAACACAAAACCTTGCCACCTATTTTCAGTATGCGGCTAGTGACGCGCAAGCTACCGTCTAACTAAGCACTAAGTAGGCAGTAATTAGTGCATGCAAATGTAGTGCTAATGAGGGCACTATTGTCCTGTGCCGAGCGTTGACACTTGACCGGCGGGAATTTGCGCTCAGTTGTGTTTACTTGTCTGTCAGCGTGAAATAGCTAGTCTGGAGCATACATATTGAGAATCTTTTTATTTGAACAATTTATATTATACGTATTTGGTCATTCTCCTTTAAAATTTACATTTATAACGTTGTTATACGTCTCTACTTCACCCTCCAGAGACATTCTCAAAGAACCAACAAAAACAAATATGACAAAAATGAACAAATTTGACAACCTGTATTTAAATTCTTGTTTATCCGAAAAGGGGTAATTGGGTCTAATTGACTTAGAATTAGGGGTAATTGGGTTATCAGCTAGTTGTCAAACCTACATAACTTGGAAATCGTAAATAGTTTCTTCAAGGAAAATCACGAATTTTGAAATTTCGTACTTATAAAATTTGGTTGACCTTTTGGAGTAGATTCTTTATGTCAAAACTTTATGCTTTTGTATTGCCTACGTCTCACTTATTTGGAGTGGTACCACACTGGAATATCACTGCTATTTTTAATTTTTGTTTTGTAAAAGGATCATACAAAAAAAACGGTAGGAACAAAGCCGTAGTTTGCTGTCCTTTCTTCTAGGTTTGGTCTCGTGGAAATGGCACCTAGACTCACCTAGCTTTAAAGGCACATCTAGGCGATGCGGCGATGGCGCTGTAAAATATGACAGCGATATTAATAGCGATTGTTAAGATCGCGGGAAGTCGATGGATGGAAAGGGCTCAGAATCGTTCTTCCTGGAAATGTGTAGGGGAGGCCTATGTCCAGCAGTGGACTTCTTCAGGCTGATAATGATGATGATGATTTGACAGCGTTTTAGCTGATTGCCAACGCCATTGTCTATACAGATTTTTTAATTCAAAACTTCTTTATTGTGATAAAGCTCAATAAAGAAGTTTTGTATTTGAATTTATAAAAAGGTGATAAGGTTCCATTCTGCGCAATAGTTTTTGCGTGTTTACTGTTTTTTTTTGTCATGCAATAATACATCAAAGTTTTCCACGTTTACTCCACGTGCGTTGCACACCATAACAAGTCCACAATAGGCAGGTTCTAACGTGTGATATGAGGTGGAATAGCCATAGCCTCAGGTGCCACTTTCCCAGCAATTGTGGCTTGAAGGTCCATCATAATCAACCTGTTATAAGGTCTATCTGGAAAGACTTTGGCATTTCAGCACTGGTATTGGCATCTTAACTCGATAATTTTGACGTTATGAACTTCAAGCGGGTTTTCCGTGTGCCCAAGGATTGATAGATTTTATGATTGAGCCCTGTAAAAGATCTGTGGTGGTCTGTAGTCCTACGACATTAAATTTTTCCATCTACAGATAAATTTATCCTTGTCGAATAAAAATATATTCATCTCATTTTTAAGTTTGTCAAAAACAGGGACCGACATTTTTTATTCGACGACAAGTGTTAGTTTTTTTATTTCGTAGATGAAAAAACAAACTTAAGCACAGATAAGAAAAGATAGGCTATTTTAATGCTCCGTTCTTTTTAATTCTCTGTGGCACGAAACACAATATAATAAATTTATAGATCCAAAATTGTTTTTTTTCAACACGTATTTCGTTGATATTTTAAAAACAACATTAAATTTTACAAATGCAACTGCAAACGAGTATTATTAATTCGACAGTAACATTGTTGACGGACGTTTTGATACATAACCGATGGTTATCATAGATAACAATCCGTTAAATGTCAATAGAGGATTGCCCAAGAATCTTATCGGTTCTTATAAATAATTAAGCAAATACTAATGCAATAAATCTCGATGTAGATGCTGCACTGTGTGGAATGCATCTAATATAATGCAACCATGTTGTACAGGCAACCGATACGCTGTTGCGGTTTCCGAGCTACCCTTGGTGTTTGCCATAATTTTATGAGAAAAGCGTGGAAAGAACTTTTAATTTCCAACTGCTAGTTACATTTCAGTAGTAGTAGAGCTCTTTGTGAAGGGCTCGTCCGGGGGTGTACTACCACCATGCCTAGTATTTCGGTTTGAAGGGTAATTGCTGTAAAATTGCTGGCACGTGAGGCTGGGCATCTGTGCCCCTTAAGTTGATGGACGCAGGGCAGTGCATCGTAGGGCACGTTCCTTGCGTACGTGACCTAAGAGGAAATTCTTTGTTATAGGGTATGATTACCACTTAACATCAAGTGGGTCATAGTATGCTTGTTCCATCAGCTAGTTGAGTAAAAAAAAAAAGAGTTGAACTTTTGTACAAATAAAATGCTCCGCAGGTTAACTATTTTATGTTCTGTGCTCACACAAACTATAAGTATAGTCAACGTTACTAAAAGCCGTTGGGTTGGACGCTCCGGTTATTTATTAGGATGGCCTACGACTGCAGTAGACGTCTTGTAGGCTCTTGACTCTGTCTCTGGCTCTGGTTTGGAGTCTGTGTGAGTGCTGTCTAAATAAATCCTAATTGTAATGGCAAAACTGTGTATTATACACACAGTATAATACACTGGCACTCACACACACTCAAAACTACAGCCAGAGACCGAGCCAGACAGAGATTTTGTGGTACTGATGATGCTATTGATATCAGTACGTCATGGTAGAGAAACTGGATATCTCCACGCTATCGCTCATGTTTTAGCCCCATCACTACTGATATTGGAAAATTGACTAAATTATTAGCCGTCTAGCGGCTCGCGGCGTGGGAAAACAACAGTTTTCACCATTCGATAATAATAAGCGCTGAAACGTTTCGAATGTGGATGCGCCACTATTTGCGTGTCTAAAATCACCGGCAAGCCAGTGTGAAATAGTAAAGCCGGTTGTAGACGTTTGTTAGGGTTCCGTAGCCAATTGGCAAAAACGGAACCCTTATAGATTCGTCATGTCTGTCCGTCTGTCTGTCTGTCTGTCCGTCCGTGTCACAGCCATTTTTCTCCGAAACCGTAAGAGCTAGACTGATGAAACTTGGCGGGTAGATGTATTCTGTGAACCGCATTAAGATTTTTACACAAAAATAGAAAAAAAACTATAAATTTTGGGGGTCCCCATACTTGAAACTGAAACTCAAAAAATGTTTTTTCATTGAACCCATACGTGTGGGGTATTTATGAATAGGTCTTCAAAAATGATGTTGAGGTTTTTAATATCGTTTTTTTCTGAACTTAATAGTTTGCGCGAGAGACTCTTCCAAAGTAGAAAAAAGTAGGTCCCCCCCTCTAACTTCTAAAATAAGAGAAAGATAAAACTAAAAAAAATATATGTTGTACATTACTATGCAAACTTTCAACGATATTTGGTTTGAACGAGATCTAGTCAGTAGTTTTTTTTTATACGTCATAAATCGTAAACCGCAATTTACCTTTCGACGAACTACAAGAACCTTTATATTATGTTACTTGATGCTACGGAACCCTTCATGGGCGAGTCCGACTCGCACTTGGCCGCTTTTTTTTTATCAATGATCCCTGAACTTATTAATAAAAAGCCACGAGCAGCTACTTTGTGTGCAATCCCATTGCTCATACTCGGTAGATCAGCAAAAAAAACAATTTGGATCCTAACACGTTTATCTAATAGAGAGTTTACCTGTGTACAAAAATCTGTTCGGCAAAGTGTGATAAGGTCATCGATGGCGGTCTGCACCTTAAGAGATTCAGAAAATGTAACAAAGATTGTAGTTATTTATTAAATTTTAAATGAAAGCTTTAAAATAAAATACCGTCTAAGAGCCACACTCCCACAAAGTAGCTCTCAACGAGACCTAGACTAGTCTAAATTGGGCTTTGTTCTCGTATTCGTGAAGATGCCCTTATATAAAATAGATTAACCCTTTCTAGACGGTAATGCATTTCATTCCCACGGTGCATGAGCTGCCGAGTTCCGGCTGTCATTTAGACATTTCTAGTTATTGACGTATGAAAGTTTTCGCAAAGGTGCAAATGGGTCTAAACACATGCCTACACCACGGTAAATAAACTAGCTTATTCAAGCTTACATGCTTTTTATAACTAAGTGAAGCGTTTACTTTGTTAGTTTAGACATTATTTTATAAAGCTTATACGTATAATATGAATATGTCAGATGCAGAAAGCGGTGAACCTGGACACGGCACGCATTGTCCAGTGGTTCCTCAGACTGCGGGCTTGAATACCGATAGCTTGGGCCTAGGCCCCGCTATTGGTGGCGCACTAGTTTTTCACTTTTTTTAATCATGCGTCTTTTTTTTTATTGAATTGAAAAAAGCTTACAAACTACGCAAATAAATAAATATCTATAAAATAAAATTCAACTATTATATCTATATCTATATACAATAACAACAGCCTTTTATTTCCATATCTCTTAAAGTTAGGTTTTAAAGCTTTTTAAAGCGTTTATGTTAGCGAAATATTAGTGTTTGATTTAGACCCCTTTTTCGGTAAAGGCTTCCCCTATCATCTTGTTCTCTATCCGTCAAAGCCTTATAATATACTGTAGCCCAATTCGATGTGGAGAGTTTGTCAACAAACTACAAAAACAAAAGTTAGCGTATCATAAACAAGTGAAATCCCATGAAAATCTACAGTAAGTAATACCACGGTAAAGTTATGCGATTACTACTGGCACGAGGTCGAATGTCAAGCCGTAACAGCGATGGCATCAGTAACAAGGACCGTGGTGTATGAAGATGGACAGGCAGGTAGGTCACAGGTTCATCGCATGCCCTAGCTTGAAGCTAATGCGTTTGTGGTCGGAGTAGTTAGAATTGGCTTTTGTATTTCCATTTCAATGTCTCTTCGATTGCATTATAACTGCATTCTCAGCTCAGTTGGTAGAAGATCTGCCTTGTGCGGTTTTGGGTTCGATCCCCACCGAGAACTAAATATTTGTGTAGTGAACGCAGATGTTTGTTATCTGTCTTAGTGTTATTTTATTTTCTAAGTATGTATTTGCAAAAAAAATATAGAAGTATTATATCACCTATCTGGTTTTCACAAGCTCTGCTTAATTTGGAGCTAGATAGTGTTGTGCTGATTGTCCAAAATATTTATTTATTGCAATGCTGCAATTCTAAATTAACGAAATGTACACAACTTTTAGTGTAGCCGGCTACTTATGTATATTCTGTGATACGTCTAGTAACTACTTATTGTTAATACTGCTACTATGAATAAAAACACAGGCATTTGCATCTATTGTAGGTTTATATAGCGTCAGGGGCAACTGCTCTTTTTACTATTAATACTTACAGATTAACAGGTGATCCTATTGGAGTATGAGTCATACTCCAAACGTTGCTTAAAAACCAAAGTATCTTCCAATAATAAATTTGTATCACTAACAAATTGACCACCGTTGTCATTCAAATATGATTTATTGTTTCTTAATAGGTACGTCGATTACAGATTAAACGGTTATAATAATCATTGATCGATGATTATTTAGTACAAACGGATCCTATGGACTCAAGCGTAGAATGCAGTAAAGTTTTATTTTGTAATATTATATTCTACAACACTTGATTATGCGCAATTAAAAATACGAAGTTGATTTTTATCGAAGCAATCAATCTTAGTTTATTATTTAGCTTCACACTTTGTGAGGTCACCGTTTTGTATTTTGATAAAACACTCTAACCTTTAATAGAGGAAAACAATCGGTTGTCTGTAAAGTCGGTTTACTGACGATAGTTGAACGTGATAACGTCATAAGAAAATACTCGCGGACTCGCGGACTCGGACTCGGACTCGGACTCGGACTCGGACTCGAACCCTCGGACCCGGACCCGGAACCCGACCGAACCCTTACCCTTACCCTCATTTACCCTTACCCTCATTTACCCTTACCTATTACCCGACCCGGGTTCGGACTCAGGTAAATGGAACGACGAAACGACGTAACGACGCATGAGTCATGTTTTTTCGTGCGTGCAGCCGGCTCCATCGATTTATAAGACGTTATCACGTCAAAATAACGTAAAAAGTTTCTTGATAAAAAAATTGTAAACATGATCATACTTATCAGTAGTGCTTCTGAAAATAACAATCGTTTTTTTTCTTAAAATTATATGTACACAAGGATACGCATCAGGCTATACACTGCTAGCTCTTATGTCCTTGCGGTAAGCGTCATTTTACTTTGTTTTTAGGTAACTTGAGCTGTGTCCTACTGTACACTCGCGAATTCCCAGGCACGGTACATATTGACGTGATAACGTCTTATAAATCGATGGAGCCGGCTGCACGCACGAAAAAACATGACTCATGCGTCGTTACGTCGTTTCGTCGTTCCATTTACCTGAGCCCGAGCCCGGGTCGGGTAATGGGTAAGGGTAAATGAGGGTAAGGGTAAATGAGGGTAAGGGTAAGGGTTCAGTCTGGGTCCGGGTCCGGATTTTCATTCAGTTTCATTCAGTATTATTCAGTTTCATTCACATTCAATTCAATTCAGTAAAACTAAAATTTTCTTTTGAAAAATGCAACCATTCCATCAGTATTTTCTTATGACGTTATCACGTTCAACTATCGTCAGTAAACCGACTTTACAGACAACCGATTTTTTTTTTTTGGAATCTCTTTACCTTCACTTTTGAGAGTATGTGATAGTCCAAAACACGTCCAAACTTTTTGCATACGCATATATTTTTGTATTCTTATTTCGTTTTTGATAATGTAGGCATAGGCAAGTCCAATTTTTTTGCATACGCGCGCATTCATTTTTGTAGTATAATATTTATCCGACTGACAAAACCAATTCTTAGTATTTTGACTTTAAAGCACAGCTCAGCCGAAGTACCTACTTGACGAATGGTTATATTAACATTATTAATAACTCTCCATCAACTCCTCTTGTATCTACTACTCAAGACTTTGAATGGATAATGAAAACGCATGCATTTTTTTAACTTTTTGGTTGTTTTAACTTGTCTATATCGATAAACGCTATTGATTCATGTAAAAGGAACATTTAACTTTATAAGCATTCTACTATTCCAAGGTGACCTTACCTTAGGAAGTAAAACCGTCTAATTTAATAAAAATAGAAACAATCGATAAAAATCATCGATTCAGAATAATAGTGTACAATCGTTTGGAACTAGGATATAGACAGTGGAACTAATTTTATGTACAATAAAATATATACATTCTTGTAACTACATAATTGAACAGTCGTTACTTTTATTAGTTGTTGCTATGTTAACAAGTTTGAAATTGACGTATTTTAGAATGAAAACAGCAGAATTAAGATATAACTTGAATAGCAAATAATTGTTTGGGTTGGGCATATTGTAATAATACAGGCTAATGGGTTAATTATTACAAACAAAATACTTTTTTCTTCCTATATTATTTGGGCTAAAATATTAACCAATTGGGTCCCACAAGGTCAGCGTCGTTGAGGAAGACCCCGGAAAGATGGCGCGACGATCTCGATTGTCATATGCCAAAGATCGAGAGGTGTAGAAGAAAGGGAGAGAGACCTTTGGCCTGCAGTGGGACGACCCAGGCTAAAATAAATAATAAATATAATACTTTTTTATTAAAACTTGGAAAACGAATTTTTGAATTTTAAATTTTTAGGCCTAGACTTTGAAGTTTGAGCCAAAAAAACACGTACAAGTACACAACATACACTGCTCGATAAGAGCAAAGAGTTTATCATCACCCCTCCGATCTTAAAACTATCATCGTCAGCCTGAAGAAGTCAACTACTATTTCCAGCTCTTCCTGGAAATATAGGAATAGAGGAAGCCGGAAGCCTAAGCCTTGAAAATATACAGAACGAACGATTTTGAGCACTCTCCATCATCAGTCATCCGTCCTTCAGTTATTTATCTATGCTAAAGGATCTTTCCATTACAGGTTCGACCAGGGAAAGTCAACCAAAGGAGCGAGCAAGCTCCGACGCGACCTCATCAACGCAGAGATTGCCAACCTGCGCGACCTTCTGCCACTCCCACCGTCCACCAGGCAGAGGCTGTCACAGCTGCAGCTCATGGCTCTCGTCTGCGTCTATGTCAGGAAGAGCAACTACTTCCAACAAGGTTAGTACTACAGTCCTCGTGTGACGTAGCTTGCTTCAAGTATAGACCTTGTCGATGCAGAGATCGCCAACCTGCGCGACCTTCTGCCACTCCCACCGTCCACCAGGCAGAGGCTGTCACAGCTGCAGCTCATGGCTCTCGTCTGCGTCTATGTCAGGAAGAGCAACTACTTCCAACAAGGTTAGTACTACAGTCCTCGTGTGACGTAGCTTGCTTCAAGTATAGACCTTGTCGATGCAGAGATCGCCAACCTGCGCGACCTTCTGCCTCTCCCGCCGTCCACCAGGCAGAGGCTATTGCAGCTTCAGCTGAAGGCTCTCGTCTGCGTGTATGTCAGGAAGAGCAACTACTTCCAACAAGGTCAGTAGCAGTATTGGTCTGAGGTTTTCGATCAGCAACACTCGAGAGATATAGGTATCGTCATGCAAAAAGAATGCTGGAAAAAGAAGGAATGTGTTAACGCATGCAAAACCCGAATCGCATACTACCCAGTAGGAGCGGGCTTAACCGTTTCTTCCCGAATATACCTATGGTGCGCCATAGGTGCGCGAAGTAGCTCTGCCTTGCCCAAATATTTGTGTGGTAAACACTGATGTTTGTTCTCTGACTGGGTGTTATATTGTATTCTAAGTTTATATTTACAAAAAAATATTATACTAGTATTATATCAGCTGCTTCCCATAATACAAGCTCTGCTTAATTTGGGGTTAGATAGTGTTGGGTGTCCAAAATATTTATTTATTTATATTTTTAGCCGACTTCAAATAAAAACAGAGGTTCTCAATTCAGTAAGAAGTGTTTAATTCCCAACTAGTATTATTTTGTATTTAAGCTAGAAGCTAAACCAGTCCTAAGCCAGTCCGTCTGACACATCATTGCCACCATGCAATCCTCTCATGCCATGGATGCAGTTAACCATGCATAAATTATTTAACACGTGTAACTTACCTGTCAGTTACTCTGATAATGAGAAACTACATCAATTACTTGGTAACCCGTAAACTGGTAGACAGTTTACAGAGATACCTATTACAAATAGCTGTGTAGTAAGTTTGTTTCAACACCGCGCAATTAAACAATAAATAAATGAATATTGTGGACAATCCACACAGCATTATCTAGCCCCAAACTAAGCAGAGCTGGTACGATGGAAACCAGATTTCCAATAAAATACATATGCCATAATTCTTTTAGGATATACATACTTAGAATACAGAAAACAAACATCTATTTTTTTCACTCACCCATAAATATTTGTTCTTGGTGGGGATCAAACCCTACGTGCATGGATTGGATCCCCATCCCAATAAAAAAACAATCAAACTTGCATACCTCACGTTGACAAACGTTGCGTTTTTGTTAATGACTTTCATTTATAAGTACTATTCAGTTGCCCACATTTAAGGTCTGCGCACATCCTAGGCGATGGCGATCTGCTAAAACGCTGTCAAATATCGCTGTCATATTTGTCAGTGTTTCTGCTGATCGTCAACAGCCTAGATTTGCATAGACTTTTACTCCCGTGCATTCGGCTATTTTAAATGCATTCTAAAACAAATTCTGACGTATTGAAGCATGAAGGTAACTCGTCTACTTCTATTTGTCTATGCCCAGACAAACAATCAATCGAAAATCATTTCTTACACAACGGCCGTGAGAACAAGTCGTAATCAATGTGCAATAACTGACATATTACCTTAAACTTCACGCCAGTGACCTTGTACGTATAAGCTCTTCACACCACAATACAACTAATTCCTCGAGCTATCCTTCAAGCCCAATTTACTGCATTAGGCAAGGCCGAAACACTCGCACGCAAGTTTTGAGCCACAGAATGAAGCATAGTACGGACAGCCTTGAATAAAAAACTTCAAAGTTTGGAATCAATTAGTGTTTATTTATATTAGACGATACGGTGTTGAATAGTGAAAAACAGTGCAATTCACGTCATTATTGTTGTAATTAGTGATGCCCAATTCCAAAACCAGCTGACATAAGGTACTTAATTACATTTTTTGGTACTTACATACTCGTATGTCTGTTCTATAAAGACGTGATACAAAAATATTATTTGAAAATTTGATATAGTAAAAACTTTGAATTTGTCATTTTACATTTTTTTTCAGTATAAAACAGAGTATATTAATTTGAACAATTCAAAAGTGACATTTTAATAATTCTTTATGTACAAAATGCCATAGAAAAGACTTAAACGCGCTTTTCGTTTATCTAAATTTCATGACATGACTTCGAAATAATTTATGGATATATTATGTGCGTAATTGTTCCATATAAAAAAGCAAAACTTTCTCTAGTTATTTTCTTAACTCAAAATATAAACATAGTAAGCGAAAGATGCCCTTCAATTTCATATCTTTAAAAGGGTCATGCGAACATCTAGAGAATGGAACTCATTGCCGACGAGTATTTTTCCTGACCATTGCAATCTGAGCCTCTTCAAGGCAATAGTGAATAAGTGTTTTCTAGACAATCCTGCTCAATCGTCGGCTACATCGTCGCTTACCATCAGGTGTAGCCAAAGGATGGTCTATATCATGTAAAAAAAAATGCGCGAGCGAGAAGTACATCGACGTTGGTCCTTGCCCTAATACACCATTGACAATATAATATATTATCTAGAATATACATATAATGTAGAGTAATGTAGAATATATTTTAAAACAATATCATTTAGAAAAAATGCAAGAACTGTAATCGTATCGGCTACCTTAAAGCCTCCCAATAATTACATAACAAACTTTGTTCTCACGATCGGAACAGTTATTTCGCTTCTGTTTAAAAAACAATGGCGTATCGGTTTTGATAGGAAAATTAGAGAAAATTAGCGGTCCCGATCGCTACCGACTGATGGTTAAGCTAATGGTGCCTGCAGGGAGTCGAACCCGGCGCTGTCACGCCCGCAAGGTTTACATGCCGGTGAGTTGAAATCTGGTGTTCCCTGGTTTGGTATTGAACGGTACGGTCCGTGAATGACTCATGGTTTTTTAATATGTTTCAGAACTTATGAGAAACAAGTAGTGAAAACTAAACTGTATAAGTGGAATCACGCTCAAAAAAACAGTGATAAGAGGGAAAAAGTCTGTCAAATATAATCTTTAAATATGTACACATTGTTACCTCTTTACTATTAGCTTTCTCTTAGCACCAAAGGTTTGCTGGAAGAAAACTCTTTTAGGGTTAAGCTCGCCTATGTACATGTCCTTTGTTATTACTTTTTTTGTAAATATTTCTGTGTGCATTAAAGAATTCAAGAATTCAAGAAAAAGTTGGATGAACGAGTGTAAAAGATGGCATGGATAAAAAAGAAGTGAACACACATCAGATGATGGCTAATAGAGAAAAATTGAAAAAGAGAACATGTTGTGCTGACCCCACATAAAGTTGGATAAGGGCAGGAAGAAAAATAAGTGGAATCCCGCGTGACTTCGTTCCCGTTAAGCTTTTCTCATATAAACTTTGACCCCTTTTGCAATCGTGGTAAATATCGCTTTGCTTCATAAAAATAGCATTCAAAAACCCCCATGTAAGCCATGCTTCATTTGATTCCAGCATTCTTCCCGACTTCCCGAGAGATTGTTAACTTGCAACTCAGGATATTGCACAATACTTTCCTTTAGCATCCTTACTCTGTTTTTCTGACGCAAACATTCGAAAAGGAATAAATTCTCATTTAACTAAAACGTATAGGTTTTTTTTTAAAACCAAGCATTGTGGAAAGTTGCAGTAAAAAAAATATTTTGGTAATAAATATTTTTAATAAATAATCCACTAAAATAAGCTACTACTAAAATATAGATTTTTTTACATGATATGATCCTTTGGCTACCATCTCACCTGTTGATAAGTGACGATGTAGCCGACGATGGAGCAGGATGGTTTAAAAAACACCTATTCACTCTTGCTTTGAAGAGGCTCAGATTGTAGTTGTTGTTGTCAGCCGTCAGCAATGAGTTCCAGTCCCTGGAGGTTCGCATAATGAAGGTGGAGCTAAAATGTATAAAGTGCGAATGGGTGGTATAAAAGACATTGCCAAGTCATGTTAGAATTAAACCTCTGAAATCTTGACAAAACTTTACGGCTCCAGGAAAATCTATATTTACCTAGTTTTATTGAATTTTAAATACAATAAAAACCTGTCTTGTAGTCTGACGAAAGTTGTAGACCGTGATCGTAAATCAAGTTACGAGTTATTTAATATTTTACGACAAATGATTATTGGTTTCTGATAGGAAACACTTTAGGCGCCTTTTAACTAATAAATTTATAATGGTCATAACACTGCATCACGGTCAAATAAATTTAAATACCTAATTCTTTTATAGCAATTTAGTAAAACAACTATTTAGTTTAAATTTGCAAGGCTTATGAATATTTAAACACAGTAAAGTGTGAATTTAAAGATAAATGTTTATCAAGAGAATAAATAATACTAAATGTATTTTAAATCTAAATCGTGTTATAAAATTATTCCTATAGCATATAAATACAGGTAAATACTTTCATCAAAAGAATAAATAATACTAAATGCATTTTAAATCTAAATCGTGTCATAAAATTATTCATACAGCTAATAAACATAGGTAAATACTTTCATCAAAATAATAAATAAAACTAAATACATTTCTAATCTATAAAATTATTCGTAAAGCTGATATTTTTGTAAATCTTTTCATAAAAAGAATGAATAATGCTGCTAAATGCATTTTAATCTAAATTGGTTTATAAAGTTATTAATATAGCTTTTTTACTCACAAAATAATCTTTATGAATTTTTCTGATTTTACTTCTTACTATATTTATTATAAAACTGTTAAAACTTAGATGACGTGGTATATTATTTTTTATTAAGCAAGAACCTTTTTTTATAGTACGTAATAATTATGCTCTAAAAATTAAAAACAAGACTGACGCAATCTCAATTCAAATGATCGATAAAGAATAAGGACTTGAATCGATAAACGTTCGATAGCTCGATCGTGGGAATAGCAGTTTGCATACGATTTGCTGAATCTTATGATCGTTCGATTATCGGTATGAATTGTTTTATTTTGTATCGATTAGGGTTTTAGGTCATTGAATAATTTTATCTTTGAACTAAACGCGGATACTGATTTATTGAAACAGCTATTATGGAGAGCTTTTTGCTATATAGAATTCTAAATCTTTACTACTTCTTCTTCTTCCTGCTCTTTTCCCACTTTATGTGGGGTTGACACAACATGTTCTCCTCTTCCATTCTTCTCTATCAGCCGTCATCTCTGTATCCACTTCTTTCCTATCCATGTCATCTTTCACGCTGTTCATCAATCTTTTCTTTGGCTTACTTCAAATATTCAGTTTTATTTTAAATGTTTTCTCTAAGGTATGTAATGGTGGTCATTTTTCTTTCTTTCTTATTAAAATTTGCATGTACCATAGCATAAAAATACACGCAAAAGCCTCTAATAACTGTTTAAAAAGTAGCACTGACACAAATTACCTACCCATAACGTCCATATTCCCAGTGTAACCCCTAAACGGTGAAATTACTCACGCACCCGTTCTGAAATACACACGCACTGTACTCCTTGGGGAATTTTCTCAACAATTTTTGCATACCTTCCGTGGGAACCTTACAGGTTTGCATAAGATGCATAATTAGGTTGTACCTAAGTGGCGGTGGCTTTCGTGGGGAATGAGAAATTGCAGGGACTTGCTTGACCTATTTTTCTCGCTTCTGGATTTAATGGTATGATGAGTTGATTGTTCTTAGTAAAGATTTTAAATGGGAGGGAGAATGTGTAAGGGACTGTAATAAGTGTATTTTCTGTGTTCATTCGTGTCAAATTCAAAATCATAACTTCTGTAATATTAAATTGTATCATAAAGATAACTTTGAAACGTCTTGAAGCTAAGTGTGTCTGGGTGCCACTTCCACGTGACCAAGCCTAAAGAACAGCTAACAAGACCAAGCCGTAGTCGGCTTGGTTCCTATAGTTTTTTTGTTTATAAAAAAATCTAATCGGCTCATAAATGACGATTTTATGCAACACAAACATTTCCAAATAAACAACCGAATTGAGAATCTCCTACTTTTTTATTTGAGGTCAGTTGCACTGCGTTACAACCGACTAACTAGCATTCTAAACGCGCTTATACTTGTGCTAGCTTTCCAAGATCTATCATTCTTATGAGAGAATGCAACAGTTATTGCCAAGAATGTCGTGTATAATGCGTTCCAATTTCTTCAAACATTTTATTGTAAACTAGCAAAACACAGATACCTGCGCATCAATCGTGATACAGCCGCGCGCATCAACGTATCATTACGGGTGCATAGTAAAACTAGAAATGTTGTATCGGACGAGACTAAAAGTCGCGACTTCAAGATATCTGTCTGTGTTAAAGTGTGTGTTGCAAAAAACTATTCCTAAGATCTGACAATGAAGGCAATAAATATACTGAATCTGGTTTGCTCATTTGACCAAAGCATCTTATATCTTGTTGTATGTAGTATGTTTGTTGTATGAATCATTCATTTCATTTTGTTGCCAACTGTATACTTACTATCTTCTGGTTAACCATTTTCTATATTTTTTGGTAATTACTCTCGTCTATACAACTAGGATCCCAGAAACTATGAAACTTCAATTAACTGTGACTTCATATGGAGACAGTTTTTATTAAAGTTATAAGATGGATGGCTGTAAAGCCGTTTATTGCAGACAGGCAAACGACTAATTTAAAAGTAGGTTTGCTTTTTGCGATTTTTTTACAGACGCAGCGCATTGTGTGGTTACAAATTGCGCTGCATCTGTAAAAAGTCGCGACAAAAAGTCGTGTCTCAGACTTTATTTCTAGCTTAGTGGGAGCGGCAGCAACACTTAGCGGGCCATTATCAACATATCGCAATTGTTTGTTCGTTTGCAATTGTACTGTAATTAGAAATAATTACTGCGGTATGCTGAATGTAGGTAAATTGTACTGAATAGTTTGTTCGGAGCCAACCATCACTATCAACATCAACCTGAGAAGTCTACTGCTGGTCATAACTTCCCCTTATTCATTCCCTTTGTTCAATGTTGAGCTCTTCTCCATAGTAGGTCCGGCCAAGCTAGATAGATAGATAACTCTTTATTGATTACAATGGCATACTAGGTATGTAAGATACAGTTCTTCGCTTAAAAACAAACAGACACAGTAATATAATGGGCGTGCTTCTCGCTAACAGCGTTCTCTACCAGGCAACCTTGAATTTATGATTTTTGAATTTATGATCATTCTTCGCCTTCCGTTCTGCAGTCGTAAATAAAGAATCTTTAATTTCCAACACCTAACAACATCGCTGCTACAATTTACCTCAGCGACAAGCCGGCAGTGCGTTACGGCTCTAAAGCATAAGTTATTGTCCAACTTTAATGACGGATAGAGAGCATTTACTATTTTTCATTTAGACAAATGCAGATTGGGCTAACGGCTAGCACCAAAGTTGCCCAAATGCTAAGCATAATTACAAAATACACATTGCAATCAATAAGAGAAGATAATATAATAATAATGGAAACTTCAAATCAATCTTCTAAATATATAAAACTCTTACGTTACTGACTGACTGACAATCAACGCACAGCCTAAGCCGTAAGTCATAGAAGCATGAAATTTGGAGGGTATGATCGTTTTATAGCATAGGGGTGCACTAAGAAAGGAAATTGGAAAATTATTTCCCTAAGCGGAGAAAAAGAGGAAAAACTTTTAAAAGAAAAATAAACGGGCGTAAAGGCTACGGGGCGAGCAAAGCCGTGGGCGGCCGCTAGTAAAACCATAAAGCACGGACAAATAATATTCACGCAGAGCAAGTCGTGGGCTTAAGCTAGTTCAAAATTAATATGATTACCAGCTAGAATTTGACAAGCAAATTTTGCCAACAATGTTTGCAGGTGCAAATTGTAACGCTATTTTCAAAAACCAAATCTCAGTTTGCAAAGTTTAGCAAGGAAACATAAATTTAATATTGACGTAACTAAAAACATCTGGTTGTTTGTAGTAATTAATCAAGCCAGTCTCTAGCTTAAATTAATCGAGAGAGCTATTAAAACTATATGCTGGGTCTCGACCGCGAGTAGAGTGCCTGTTCTTCTAGACTTGGTCGTATGGAACTGGCACCTAGACTCACCTAGCTTTAGGACGTTTCAAAGTGATCCTTATTGATATATATAATACTAGCCTTGTGTTAATTTATATTATCCTTGTGTTACTACTGAATAGAGACTTCTTTGACTTTGAGAGGGAACCTTGAACACCATTCTTGAAAAGAAAAACAACTGATTCCAAGATGGTGTTTTACGTAAAGGAAAGTAAATTTTCGTTTCGTTCAATTGATAATTCATGGTTCTGTGATTGACTGTCATCGAATAAATCAATAAATTTGCAATGTTTCGTAGTTACACTCGTCCTGTTTTTCCTCATATTTTGTTTCAAAGGCGTACTCCGAGTAACTTTCAAAAATGGTTTTTAACAATGCACGAAAACACAACAACATGTACTGTCCGAAAAGAAAAACATAGTTCTTTTTTAGAATTGAATACCAAATGTTTCTGTTAAATATTATCAAAATTGGCCAGTAAATGGTGCCGCAGCTTTCTGTCTCTGTTGGTAAATATATCTTTCAGATCCAAAATTACAGCTGAAATAAAACTATCGAATTGTAAAATCATGTATAGGTATATACACGATATAATGTACTCATGCAAACAGATGAAAGCAATTATTGATGCAGAGTCTCAAATAATCTTATTTATACGATACACCATCACAGCTGCCATATTATGCGTATGTTACCTTAATCCAATTAGCTTCTAAGTCGCTGTGTCACATTACCATGCATTTGAATTTTAAATCAGCCAGAAAATTACTTAGCAACTTGTTGCGGGATTATGTGACAGGTGGAGTTGGATACTGAAGTTATAATTCAATGTACGAACAGGTAATAGTTTAAGAAATCTGTAGAAATATAGTACACAAAAAGTATACAATAACTAAACATAAAATAGAGTTGTTTAACTTGTCAACGTCATCCTTGTACTTGGTATTGGTCTCGTCGTGCAAAAAGAACACGTAGGCCAGCGCACATCTAGGCGATGGCGATCAGCTGTAACACTGTCAAATATCGTTGTCATATTTGACAGCGTTTCAGCTGATCCCCATCGCCATCGCCTAGATGTGCGCAGGCTTCTACTACACCAGATAGAGAGGGGATTTGCATGCGCAAACACAACCCTTGCACTCTTTTTACCAGCGTTATTTTTACATGACTAGACCTACCTGTCATTTGTTATGATGGTCCATTAATGATTAACTTATAATAATTTTTTTTTATACAACAAGCTTATAAATAATAGATCAAGCACATGGCCTATCACCATCATCTATAAGAAAGGTCGTAGTACTAATGAATTAATAACTAAAATGATATGGGTTAAGTACGCAGCTCGCTTTCCCAATGCGAAAATTCATTTATAAAATACGTTCTGGTTCGTCTGTAGACAATTTGAGAGCATTGTATTATAAATAAATAATAATAAATAAATAATAATAAATAAATAATAGTATATAACTATTATAGACAATCCACACAACACTATCGAGCCCCAAACTAAGCAGAGCTTGTACTATGGAAACCAGATAGCTGATTAATACTAATATTTTTTTTTTGTAAATACATACCTACCTACTTAGAATACAACACCCAGACAGATATTAGCTTAGCTTGTCCTACATTTTAAAGCTAAGCTCTTTTATAATATCTACAGTAGTGGTATCCGATTACATGTAAGCCTCAGTTTAGGTCAAGGTTAGTTAACAAGTAAACTTAAGGCTACTGTCCACTAAATACTATACGCACTTAGTACTTTATAGCCCCATTTTCCGATCCTTAGGTCGTGGGTTCAAATCCAGTCACTATGCCAGTGCTCTCAAACGGTGAAGGAAAACATCGTGAGGAAACCGGCATATCGTAGAAGCTAAAAAGTTCGAAAATATGTTTCAAGTGCACGAAAGGAGCCTCTTTAAGGCGCACTTAAAATCCTTTCACCACACTTGGTTCGAAAGAATCAGTGACACGATAAGAAAGAAAGAAAGATATACTATAGCTAGTACTATACTAGCCACAAGTTCAGAGAACAATTTTTTTGTTGGTGTGATTGAAAATCAATTTTAGAACAAAAAACTCGAATATGTGAGTAGTTTGTTGAAAGGTACTTGTATTTATGTTGTTATGACGGAGGCATATTATTAAATATCGAGCAAAATGATTTTTCGTTGTAATAAGGAAAACGATAGGAATACGTTTCTTGCTCAAGGCTCACAAGAAACTGGCGCCTAAATTTATCTTACTTCTAGACTTTACAAAATGATCAATTTAATCAGCTTTTTGTCTAACTGTGCTTTTTGTGTGTTTGTGTGGTTTTGTTCTCATTCTCGTTCTCCTACCTCAAGAGGCTTACGAGGTTTTTTCAAACGATTGGAATAAAACTCTTGCCTCACGGCTCAAAGCTTACAAGAAACTAGTGCCAAAATTTATTTTACTTCAAAACTTTTCAAAGCGATCAATTTTATTAGCTTTTTGTCTTTCTGTGCTTATTGTGTGTTTGTGTTTGTTCTCATACCTCAAAAGGTATACAAGGTTTTTTCGAACCATCAGTGCAATGTGGTGAAAGGATTTATAAGCACGCTCCAAAGTGACTCCTTTCGTATACTTGTATGCTTTCGAAATTTTTAGTTTACGACGTCGGTTTCCTCACTTAATTATAGTAAAAGCTATAATTTAGTGCTCAACGGCCTTTACTCATACCGTACGCACCAGAAAAGATTTATAGCTACGTCTGTTCTCTATTATTACACATAATGTTTTACAATTGAATATTATTTTAATAAACTTGTAGTCGATTGTATTGCGTCTGTATTTTATTAAATCTTGGAATGATTCTATTAAATGTGAGTAAAAAGCTTGATATAGGCGTTTATTCCAACCAGGCCTACTAGCAGTTCGATAATCTAACTGTTTGGACAGAAATGTAACTAGAAAAATTCAAAAGTGACTTTACTTTCTTCATCTTCTTTTTTCTAAATCAAAGTCAAATCGGGACGCTATTATTATGGCCTATGGCTACTCTGCGATATTGTAGTATTTCAATGGTGAAATAATCTTGTAGTCGTGCAGTAATTTTTGAGTTTGTTTTTTATAATATAGTATGAGTTAAGGCCTGCGCACACCTAGTTCGCTGGCGGTAGCGATCAGTGAAACGCTGTCAAATATCGCTGTCAGATTTGAGATTTAACAGCGAATATTTGACAGCGTTTCACTGATCGCTACCGCCAGCGAACTAGGTGTGTTCGGGCCATTAGTATGACAATTAACATTACTTAGCTATAATTTTTGTGAGTTGTAAAACCAACCATAATTTTATTAAAAATTGTCTTCGAATAATTAAAATTCAGATTTCAGTAGCTTTATGTATGTAGTTCCATCCATTATAAAGCTAATTGTTCAGAAGCTATTGAAATATCTACTTTATTTTCGTTTCTTAAAAATAGGTGACAATCTCCACATGCTTTTTCATTTATTTAAGATCGCGTCGACGCAAGAGAGAAAGAGCGAGAAATGAAGTTTATGCAATACCTTAATTCAAAAATAGAATTTAGTTTAAAAATAGAATTCGGAAGTGTTCGAAAATCGAAAAATAAACGGATATTCTGAGCCGGATTTTTAATAGTACCTACCAACCGTCATGCATGACGGTGCCTGTGTTTTAGGAAACTTTAACTAAGGTCAGAAATTATTATACACGATTATTACAATCGATTAATTTGCTAACGATTCGATTGAATGACCGATACGAATCGATGGAAGATGCATTTAATTGTGTGCGTGTAACCTTATCATGCGTTCTTTGTTATGACTATATTATTAGCTGTTTTGATTAATTAATTTAAATTTAACTTACATACTTCAGACTAATTGTTTTATAATTTTTTGTTTTTTTATATCGGGCACATTTAATCATCATGTAGGTGAAGCAGCATTGCTGTGTTTCGGTTTGAAGGGCGTGGGTGAAATTACTGGCACGTGAGGCTGAACATTTGTTTGCCTCAAGTAGATGGATGTAGGGCACGTTCCAAGAATTCGTGATCTACGAGGCAATGCATTATTATAGGCGATGGTTACCACTTAACATCAGCTGGGCCATAATGCTTGTTCTGTGAGCTAGTTGTATACAATGCGTCTCAAATAGTAAAGCAACTTGAATACAACCTGTAGACCTACCACAAGCTCTGTCTGGCTCTGTCTCTGGTTTTGAGTCTGTGTGAGTGTTGAATAAATAAATCCTACGTCGAAACGTCACACACTGTGTGTATAATACACTGTTCAGCACTCACACAGACTCAATACCAGAGCCAGAGACTGAGCCAGACAGAGCTTGTGGTAGGCCTACTGCTCTAAAAGTTGGGCCTAACGATATTGACACCTGATTGACGTACCTACCTATTACACCAACAAAACGCACAAAACGTTTACATCATGTAGGTAACATTACAAGTACTTAATCATAGATTTTATTCCACAAACAGGAACTCAACAGCTGTCTCACCATTGATTTATTGACTAAACGATTGTAATTGCAAAATAATCATACGATAAATGAATAATTCTATCTAACTTCAAGGTAAAACGTTCTACCATGTAAAGCTTACTTTCTTTCATAATTCTAGTAAACAAGTCTTCTTCTTCTTGCCCTTATCCCACTTTATGGGGTACATTCTCTTCTATCAGCCGTCATCTCTGTATATATTCACTTCCTTCTTATCCATGTCATCTTTCACACTGTTTATCCATCTTTTCTTGGGCCTACCTCTACCCAAATATCCATCTAAGTTCACACACAAGTTTTTTTTTTTATTTTTATTTAATTTGAATGTTCTGATTGCCGTTTTTACAATTCTAATGTTTTAATTGTTTTTTTTTTGTATCTCGCTTATTGCTTTAAATTCCTCGGTGAACAACCAACCGAGAGGGTTAAAGGGTTTCCGCCAAATCCCATAGAAAAAAACCCCAGTCGTGCATAAGTATGATGCAGGCTATACATATCAGTGCGTACGCATTTTTTTTTTTTTTTTTTTTTTATAATACGGACAATACATATCTACCTATTATATTCATTTTTTGCAATTATCCACACGTGTGTGTCGTAAATGAGTGAATTAATCAGTAAAATAAAGTTTTTCAAAAAATGAAATAATAGGTACTATAGGTACATTATATTACATAAGTGATAATGTGTTTTATTAATTTTTTGCCAATTCAATGTCAACTAGCACAGTTACACGAAGTTTTTCCTAAAAAGTGTCATTTTTGCATGTAGCGTCTATGAAACTTCTCTGGGTAAAAAAAACATGTTAGCCACGAAATCAGGAAATAGCGACACCTGATATTGTTTCTACTAATAATTATCTAAAATCTGAGATACAATTCTTTTGCGCCGGGACTGGGGCAATTTTGGCGGAAACCCTTTAAAATCAGTGCTGGATTTACTTCCAGCAAAAGCTGAATTTACACCCTTTGTATCTTTAGTTTATGTTAAGTATAAAAATTTAGTTCTAGGTTTATAATGAGGCAATAAACGTTTTTTTATTTTATTTTATTTTTATTTTATCTACATTCATACTCATCACACTCCTAGTCACACGACTTTTATCTCTTCTCATGACGTGCCACGCCAGCCTGTTGCTCCTCAATTATTATTTTATATCTTATGTAGGTATTTCTAAGAAAAACATCTTTGGTCTTCTCAGGCTGTTATCTGGTACCTGTACCCCAAGTCCCACTGCAATTACAACATTTCGTTACCAAATGTTGTTTTCGTTTCGCCTATTTGTCTCTGTCTATTGTATGGAGAAAATATGAAACAACAACATTTGGTAACGAAATGTGGTTGCCAAACTCCGACTTCGGGTACTGAAGTAAAAACTTTACTTTTGGCGCAGTGTTAAAATTTCCAATAATACTTATTTTATAGAAATATACGGAATTAGAATATCAGGGGTGAACCGGTGACAGAAGACCGCAGGGCACGTTCCTGACATGCGTGACCTACAAGGCAAAGCTTTGTAATAGGCGATGGCAAGGAATGACCAAGCTACGCTATTGCTTCAATACGTACCATATAGGATCACTTGGCAAAGATGACGGGCATAATTTTTATTAGTTTAATACCATACCGCATCCTATTGTAAAGTTATTGATGAAATCATCACTACCGGTTTATTCGACCTTTTGTTTCGAAACTTAATAAACGTATTTTTTATAAAACAATTGAAAGTGAGCCTGGTACTTGCTTATAAGGTCACGCCACGTTTCTTTAGAACAAGGATTGATGGATTGATTTTAGCTACTGCAACTACTAAAACTATTTTTTTTTTATGTAAAAGATAGACAAACGAGCTTACGGCCCACCTGATGCTAGGCGGTCACCGTCGCCCATAGACACCAACAACACCAAGGGTGCTGTTGTTGCGTTGCCTACCCTGGAGGAGTTTTTTAACTACTATTTAAAAATGTGTTAGCGCAGTTTTTTATGCTTAATAAGCACAGGCAATAAAAAAAAAGAAAAAATATAGAACACTAGTGGCCGCCCGCGGTTTCGCTCGACCCGTTCCCGCGCTTCGTTCTCGTTACTTACATCCGTTCTTCGATACAATATCTTTATAAATTGTAGCCTATGTGTTATTCTGATGCTAATAGCAAAATTAAGTTATATTATTGTATAGTTTCATTAAAATCCATTCAGTAGTTTTTAAATGAAAGAGAAACAACATCCATCCTTAGCAAACATCCAACCATACTTACAAACTTTCACGTTTATAATATTAGTAGATACTTTATACTAGATTACTATTATTGCCTAAAATCCTGCAAATGACACCAAAATTATAGCACCTATTCATATATAACTGTAGTGACTGATTTTATATCTTTTTAAGAATCAAAATGTGCGTGCTAGTACATCGGTAAAAGAAAAGTTCTAATATTGAGACCTCCACAACAGCTACTATAATAAGAATTTTAAAAGATTGAGAAACAGATTCTCAGGCCAAACGGCTAAACTAATTTTGATTCAATCTGGAAGGACATCCTTTTAGATTTATTTATTTTTTCATTTCAGCTCTTAAATGACGAAGTTATGTAATAACAAAAAAAATGCAACTTAATTAAGAACTTCCTCCTTTTTTATTTAAAGTCGGTTAAAATATTTGCAACCTTCATGGTCATTTAGATAAGTAACCACTGACAGTATATACACCTAACAATTTGTAATATTTGCAATAGGTACTCTTACAACTAATTTGAATTGATGGCTTCATTCAATCTATCAGTACAGTCGACTGTACTAGAATGTTTAAAATTCGTAAATTTAAAGCATCGCAGTTTAAGGTATGATTCCGATTTCAGCAGCAAGCATCACTGCTGCACGTCACGCTGATTTTTCCGAAATAAATCTTTGCACGCGGAGAGGTGACAATACCGCACAGCAAAGTCACCCCACCGCGCCAACAGAATTTGCACGCAGCAGTGCTGCGTGCTGCCGATATCGGAATCATACCTTCATATTAAAGGGACAAATACTCAGACTCAAACTAAATCTATACTAATATTATAAAGAGGAAAGATTTGTATTTTTGTGTGTATGTTTAATGAATAAACTGAAAAAATACTGTGCCGATTTCAAAAATGTTTTCACCATGTGAAAGCTACATTCACCCTGAGTAACATAGGCTATATTTATGTTTAAAATATAAATTTCCACCCGTGTGAAGCCGGGACAGGCCGCTAGTGAGCTTATAAACTGATTTCATAGGTAAACTTTTGTGACGCCTTCAGTTGGTTTGAGAGACGCACTTAAATTTTATGTTTAGTTTATTATTTTAATGTGTAGGTTTATAATTTCATACGTTACTTTAGGTACTTTACGTTCATAATTTTTGTATTTTTTTTAGACTATGTTAGTTTTTGTTCATTGTTTTATCAGAAATACCTATGCGTGTCGCTGTGTTACTCGTATAAACTACGTGACGTCATAGATAGTCAAGTTTTTTTTCTCTTTCTTTCATGATCTCATTGCTTTGAATTGTGCAAGTTACGAATTATATACTTTTAGTGCAGACTGTACATACTCGATGGATGTAAAGAAAATATTTCATTCATTTTACTACGCAATTTTTTTGTGGATGATGACAGCTAATCTGTGATAACTAAATGATTTATTAAAAAAAATAGTGACCATGATTTGATTGGACAATCGGACATGTTTGTTTAATCCTTGGTAATGCAAACGTGTGGTATTGCGAGAATGATTAATAGTTTTTATAGAATTTTGTTTGTTCTATTTTTGGTTACCCTAATTACAATTTGATTGTCTATATTTTATACATCGGAAGTATGAATAAATTAAGTTTTATAAATAATTCAATTTGTTAAGCGTTTTTGCTATTGCAATAATATGTTTGATGAATTACATCATCAAAAACATTGTTAATAAAAAATTTGTTTGGCCTTAAAAATAATTGCGATTTGGCGTGACGTGTATTTTGAAATTTTGCATTACCTACACATTTATAAGTTTCAAAGGTTAATAATATAATTATGTAATAACGTGCTAATTACGGGCATATCCAGGTTGTCTGCCACCTGGTCCGACCATCTTTTTGGGCTTCGTCTTCTTGCTCTTTTACTTGAATACAAACATACAAAAATACAAATCTTTCTTCACCATAATTTAATATTTAATACGACTACCAAAGTATGTTCTTGCGTGGTTTTTAATTAGTAAGTAATCGTTTTCTCATTCGCTGACTTTTCCATTAAAATTAATAGCTGCTTAAGTTATGAAATTGCCATCATTTAACAGCAAAAAAACAACTTAATACTTTAACACCTATTATTAAGCCTTGTGCACATCTAAGCGATTTATGGTGGTTATCAGTGAAACGCTGTCAAATATGACAGCGGTATTTGATAACGTTTCACTGATCGCCATCGCCATCGCCTAGATGTGCGCAGGCCTTTAGTAATTACCATTTTAAACGGCTTCAGATTAATTATCATCTACAAATTATATATTATTATTATGAACTTGAACATTTGCGAATGCTTTATGTCCTTGACTGTCCTAAATAGGCAAAGTTATTAATAAATAATAAATATTGTGGGCAATCCACTCAACACTATCTAGCCCCAAATAAAGCAGAGCTTGTACTATGGGAATCAGATATTATAAGTATGTAAATACCTACGTAGGTACTTAAAATACGATTAACACCCAGACAGAGAACAAACATCTGTGTTCAGCACTCAAATATTTCTTTTCAATGGGGATCGAACCCACGCCCTCCAGCGCAGAAGGCTAAAACCAACTGAGCTTTGAGGGCTGTCACAAGATAGTCATTGTATGTTCACTAGGTTAGGGCTCCCACACATAACTGCGAATTCGCATCGCATCGCAGAAATCTATGACGTCATTCATATAAATAGATAGGCGGGTTTCGCAGATTTCTGCGATGCGATGCGAATTCGCTGTTTTGTGTGGGAGCCCTTAGACGTGAAGTTAGTAGGTTGGTTGTTGGTTTTTTTAGTACTCAAAATTTTACTCGTTTGAAGTGTGCGACAAAACACGCATTTCTTTCTTGTCTTTCTTAATTCTTTTTTCTTCATTAAAAATAAATATAATTGAGACACAGGTGTTCCATATCGTAACATTTAATCATTACGTTCTTTCCGAATATGTTAGAAACAAGTAAGTACAGCACCTAACTAGTAATTAGAATATGAAAGATTATTATAGTGTCATGCTGTTTCACCTCTTAACACCTCTTGTTTGGTACCTCGCTACGTGAAGATAGATAAAGGTATGCGCTCACTATAGCGGTGCGTTGATGTAGTGACTTCTCGGTATCGATACTGCTGATAATTTTTTTTCTATTTTGTTAACTCTTAATAAAATCACCAGAAATCAAAATGTTAAGTAAGAAGTTTTGTCAAAAGAAGGTTTTCTACCTCTTTAATGTGTAACCATTATGAAACAATATTTGCATAACAAGTTATTTTTTGAAGTAATCAATTCTACACTCAGCCTTCAGTGATAGAATGCAGTGGTTTTATTGTTGGAATTACTAATAAGTATTTACTTACTTTTTGAAAGCTTATTATAAACAAAGGTATTTTAAAATGTATCTTTTAACATAAAAATAAAATTTCAGCACTCGGGTAAGCCGGTAACAAATTCAGTGGTCTTTGTCACGCATAACTGTTGCTGCGAACGCTTGGCCAACCAGGCGTACGCACAACATAGTGAGTGGTTACCTTAATATCGTATAGCCCCCATATATTAAAGCTATCGTCCGCCCAACGGTAACCCTATCTAATTTCCAATCTAACAACAACTTAATTAATAGCCACTTGTTCAAATCGATTTCCAAAGTGATTTATAAATCGAATGACCTGTATTTATGTGGCCAATCGATTTGTTTATCGATTTATCTGACTATAGGTACTTCTACGAAATGCAACGATGAGCGGTCTGCATTATGTGTTCTAAGACATGCTAATTAAAAGCTAAACTCTTTGGGCATTTTAACGTTATTCCGGCTTCCGGTTCGTGGTCGCTGTGGTTTGAAACCCCCTTATTTTCCAGTGGGGGTTGGTTTGAGCTTTTTTTATATTAAGGATAGGTAAACGAGCTCACGGTCCACTTGATGGTAAGCGGTCACTGTCGCCCGTATACAACAACAACACCAAGGGTGCTGTCGTTTGCGTTGCCTACACTGAAAATCTTTATCTTCTGCCCATTTTCACTGCACCCCATTGTTTGACTTTTGGATACAGAACCATAAAAACACACCTACTAATCTCTATATCTATTTCTAGACTTGTTAAAAACAAGGACTGTATTTTTTCCATGAACCGCGTTATTCCACAGATGGAAAAATCAGCTATAAAAAAATAAAAACAAAACTTACGAAAACGCATTACGCAACTAAGGTCGTGTGCACACCGATTACCTTCACACGGGTCATCCAAATTAGCTTGTCATGGCAATCGTGTGAAACTCACTTTACCCGCCTCGATTGACAGCTGTCAGCTAGATGGATTAGTTTGATTTTTGATGAGCCTAATGAAAATTATAGTGATACTCAATAATTGAAATGATGAGTGGAGATAAGGAACTATAAAAAGTTACATCGACGTCTTTTTTATAAGCAAGTAGGGCACAACGCATCTAACTTGTGCCAGCCAAGAAAGTGTTTGATGTCTGACTTCTCAGCTCAGTTGGTAGTAGCTCCGCCTTCTGCCCCGTAGGTTCTTCGATCTCCACCGAGAACAAATATTTGTGTTTGAACGCAGATGTTTGTTCTCTGTCTGGGTCTAATATTAATATATAAATATATAAATAAATATTATAGACAATCCACACAACACTATCTAGCCCCAAACAAAGCAGAGCTTGTACTATGGGAACCAGATAGCTGATATAATACATAGGTATACATATAATTTTTTTATGTAAATACATACTTAGAATACAATATAACACCCAGACGGAGAACAAACATCTGTGTTCACCACACAAATATTTGTTCTCGGTGGGGATCGAACCCTCTGAACTGCTCAGAAGGCAGAGATACTACCAACTGAGCTGAGAGGCCAGTCAAATATTGTATTCTAAGTAAAATTTTCACCAATCTGGTGCGCATCATGCAAACTCTTCTTAGTTTAGGGCTTTCTTAATTCTTTCAACACACTGGTTTATTAGAAGAAGAAGGGCTAGATAGAGTTGTGTGAATTTTTCACAATATTTTTATGCTTACTTAATTGACTTTGTTTAGCTAACAGAACTTCCAATTGAAATTAAAAGACTGACAGACAATGCTTGTTGCAGCCCCGAAAAGGATTCGCACGATCGTACTTAGAACTAGACTCTATTTAACTTGCCCTCGCAAAGAATCACTTAAATTGAACCTAGGAGCGAGGAATACTTTTAAATTGCCCCTGAATTTGCATAGGATCTCGTTTCACGCTTGCCATAAATGGGAGTGAGCTGTTAAAAGACCTATTAGAAAGAATAATTTATTTAAGAATAATTCAAGACAATTTTGTTCTAATGAATGAGCTTATGCTTATTTAGCTTATGAGAATCGATGTCACGTGATTTTATGTTTGCAAATTCATTTCTTTAGAGCATAAATTATTGTAGACCCATCTTTAGGTGTTTTAGTGCGTCGGTGTAGTATAAGACGAAAGTTTTTATTCATGCCAGTCTGTTTAATTTTTACGTTGTTAAATATGACAGCGATATTTGACAGCGTTTCACTGATCGCCACCGTAGAAAGCTTAGAAGCAAGAATTAATAGATACCTAAAAAGGTTTTATAATTAAAACTAGCTGATACCCGCGACTTCGTCCGCGTGGATATTTGAGTTTGTTTTTGACGTGATAACGTCTTATAAATCGATGGAGCCGGCTGCACGCACGAAAAAACATGACTCATGCGTCGTTACGTCGTTTCGTCGTTCCATTTACCTGAGCCCGAGCCCGGGTCGGGTAATGGGTAAGGGTAAATGAGGGTAAGGGTAAATGAGGATAAGGGTAAATGAGGGTAAGGGTAAATGAGGGTAAGGGTAAATGAGGGTAAGGGTAAATGAGGGTAAGGGTAAGGGTTCAGTCTGGGTCCGGGTCCGGGTCCGGGTCCGGATTTTCATTCAGTTTCATTAAGTTCCATTCAGTTTCATTCCGTTTCATTCAGTTTCATTCAGTTTCATTCAGTTTCATTCATTTTCATTCAGTTTCATTCAGTATTATTCAGTTTCATTCACATTCAATTAAATTCAGTAAAACTAAAATTTTCTTTTGAAAAATGCAACCATTCCATCAGTATTTTCTTATGACGTTATCACGTTCAACTATCGTCAGTAAACCGACTTTACAGACAACCGATTTTTTTTTAGTTTGATATGACCAACTGCTAGTTACCATTGTTTTGAGCTTGTTCTTTAGAGTGTATTTGAATTTGAAGGCGAGTGCTGTTGGAGCCGATTTTTTTCAGCAGTGTTTAGTTTAAGTATGATAGATGTTTCCCGCGATTTGGTTATCATCTGTTTGTTGGGAACCTTTGTGTGTAATCGAACCTGGTGCCAGATGCTGCGGTAGCTGAAATTTTTTTATGTTTTTTTTGCGTATTTTGTAAAGCTATTTTTTGTGATTTTTCTTAAAATCATTTTCCGTTTTTTCTTCTTTTAGGGAAAGAATTTTCCTATTTTCTTTCTTAGTGCACCTCTTCTCTATTAGAGGAACATACCTTCTAAGTTTCATGCTTCTAGGGCTAACGGTTTAGGCTGTGCGTTGATTTTTCTCCAAATCATTTTTCCCCTTTTTCTCCTCTTCGGAAAATAATTTTCCATTTTCCTTTCTTAGCGGATGCCTACGTCATAACATCTACCTGTATGCTAAATTTCAGCCCGATGTGTCCAGTGGTTTGGGCTGTGCGTTGATAGATCACTATGTCAGTCAGTCACCTTTGAGTTATATATATTTAGATGTCAAAAGTCAATGGGGATTTTAGTCTTTTCAGTGTCAGATCTCATCCACGTGAATTTGTCGCTCAAATTGGGTTTTTGAAAGTAAATTTCTGCAACAAAGGCTTTTTCTATTGGACACTGAGCGAAAAAAGCCGCGTGTGGAAGCCATAACAAATATAATACCCGCAAAAATAATTCCCGCCTTCCACTATCAGCCAGGGTCTAAACCGTTGGTTCCCAACGTGGTCCAGGTGGACCCCCAAGGGTCTACGGGAGACTCGACGGGATCTACGATGGCGTGACCAAGAAATGGGGGTTCACAATTCTTTAGTGGGGGTCCACGATAAATTATCTGGTTACGAAGAACTAAAATGTTGGCTTGACTTCACCTACCAATGTAGGCAGATAATATTTTAAGAAGCTTAGTGACTGTTACCTCTATAAAACTTTTTCAAAAACTGTTAATTTGTGGTAGGAATTCAGCCGCAACACAAATGTCCATTAGATTTACGTCCATAGTTTTTGTCGACTGGGAATATAGTAAAAATGTAGCCGCAAAGCAGAGGGTCCACCGGGACCAGCAAAATTTTGTAAGTGGTCTTTGAGAAAAAAAAGGTTGGGAGCCTCTGGTCTAAAGCCTCAGAGTCCAGGGACATTATTAAAAAGGATTGGCCTCAGAATGGATGTCTGACGCGGTGGCCAAGATTGACTCGATACATACATTAGGCTAACGAACATCTCAATTCAGCTAACCGCCAGCCACCTGCCTTGCTGCTATTTTAAATAAGCTGCTGTTCAAATAGCTGGGAGAAATAGAAAGAATTCATTGTGTTTAGACAACTGTTTAGATAACTAGCGTTAAAAAAAAAGCTGCAACAAAATTTGGTTGCAATAGTACAAGCTTTGCTTAGTTTCGGCTTGTTGCTGTTGCGTAAAATGGGTGTAATTTTTAATTTTTCAAAAATGTGATGTATTTAAGCATATACCTACGATTTGAATCAGGAGAAACCAAACATAAAAGACATGCACTCGCCCACATCAAACCCATACATTTCTGCATCTACATTTTCTGTTTTGACTACCAAAAGTTCACATTTGCAAACAAAAAATAAACTATATTTTAATTAAATAACTTAAAATCCTTTCACCACACTTGGTTCGAAAGAATCAGTGACACGATAAGAAGAAGAATTAAATAACTATTTGAACCAATTCTCATGTTTCATTAGTAACTTCTGCCTAAATTTTAAACAACTGTAGAATAAAAAACAGCCACCATCTAAAAAGTGTATGCCATTAAAAAAGAAACACTTTGTCGCTAAATAATTGTGTGGTATTGAAATTGATTAGTGGCGTGCGCGGGCGCACTCAGATGGAAACTGCTAATTAATATAACTAACTGCCATTACAAACACACGCTCCGCGGGCAACGCACGTGCGGGAAGACAGTTCTTATAAGTTTGATTAAAATAAATGGTGTTAGTTTTATAATACGAGATCTAGATTATTGATAAGTGTAGACTCGGGCAAATTTTTCCATCTACAGTCCGTCAGATTAAAATATATACGTCTAAAGAGACAGCCTAATACGACAGAATAAGGCAGAATTAGGCTCGAAATAAAATTAAATATATTTACGAAAATATAATTACAATAATTATTATTAATATTAATAATTATTAAACATATATTTATAATACCCAAAAATTTCGTTATAAGACGTGTTATGCATAAAATATATTTTTTACCAGTTTAAAGTGGAAGTGACTAACTAAAATTATGGAAACCCCAAAGATTGTATTAAATCCTAAAATTTCCGAAAATAAGATACCCATTGTAAATAATTATCACCAAGTCTTGTAAATTCACTGTGAAAACGCTGAAACCTAAAAGCAATTCTCTGGGGTCACAAGCAAGCATTACTAGCACCAAAGTCACGTTTCTAAGTTAATTACCTACACCAATGTTTTCCATGTTAACATTAACTTTAATGAGACGAAATATTTCGTGAAACGGGACGATGTCTAGACAAATGGTCGCCACGTTAGCGCTCGCTGTCCCACGTGCGCTAGCGATGGTTCACGAAAACAGGGCAGAGCGATAAACTAAACTAACTTTTTTAAGTTTTTTTTTTTACTTAAACATCATTTATTAATTTTATAGTGTTACTTCTACACTTAGGGAAATCAAAAATATTTTTTCAATGTCCCAAAAGCTTAGAGCTGAGCTGGATTTAAAACCCGTGACCTTCCCCTTGGTACAAGGGTATGGGTATCGTTTATAAAAGCCACAGCTCTTAGAAAAAATATAAAATATTTTTTAGTAACTTTAAAACCATCTCTATTACTTGGTCGTAACTAACTTCATTTGTGGTAAAGCAAGAGAGAGTAGAATAGAAAAACGGTATAAAACTTTAAAAAATATTTTTTTTACAATATAATGACATAACTTGACCGCTGTCTCATCTGATTTGCGCATAGTATAGCATATCACGTCCTCGTAGGCCAGTAATGGTCGAAACAAATGTGCTAAGCTTTGGAATCAGTTAGTGAGCTCGCGTGAGCTGTATTTATTCTGACTCAGACTAATGTGTGAAGCGAGGTTACTATTAAATTGATATTAGTGAGAATTGTCTACGTTTTAAGTTAAGTTAGCTATTACTTTTGATACCTTCTTCATATATACTTGTTCCTAGTTGGTGCATTAAAAAAGTATTACCTACTACAAAAAATGTACTCGCATTGCAAAATACATTTTTTGTGTTACGAAGAGCATTTAAATTTCTTCGTCATTTATGAACCAATTTTTAAAACATGTTTAATCTTTAAGGTTACCTAGCTATACTTTCAGATTGGTCTCAACTATAAGTTTCATCAGAATTGGTGCAGCACTTTGGTCGTGAAGTCAGTTTTTTAAGTTTGTAAAACTTATCTCGTTTTGTAAAATCACAAACCTTTATTTTGTCTTAAAAGCTACGAGCGGAGTGGAATTTGAACCTACGACCTTACTTACCCTTGATTTTCTTCACGTGGTTTGTTTTACAATTCCACAATGGTCGTGCCCCACATAATGTGGTATTAAGGCTTGCGCACACCTAGTTCGCTGGCGGTAGCGATCAGTGAAACGCTGTCAAATATCGCTGTCAGATTTGAGATTTGACAGCGATATTTGACAGCGTTTCACTGACCGCTACCACCAGCGAACTAGGTGTGCGCAGGCCTTTACTAAATTGTCCGGTAGCACTGTAAGAATTGTCAGACGATAAACAGCATTCGAAAAAAAAATGGTGGCATACTAATCTGAGCATGAAAAGCTTGTCAAAACAGAGCTAAGCAGTTGCCGTGAAACCGCCTATCGTTATTCTAATCCATCGTCCATATAGCCTATTTTGATACACTTTAGAAAGTGTAAATCCTTAGCAAGTCAGAGTAAATTTTATACAGAGAGCAAGCTTACAATCACGTTTGTACGGTCAGCAACAAAGTTGACCATTTTAGGTATTTTTTTCTACCTGTACCTCACTGCTAGGCCAAGGGTTACCCAATTTTGAGTCTTGAAGCCATGGCGATTGCGATGGCGATCAGTAAAACGCTGTCAAATATGACAGCGGTATTTGACAGCGTTTCACTGATCGCCATCGTGCATCGCGCAGACGTGCGCAAGGCTTTAGGCTGCATTATTTAGCAAGTTCTGAACAGTCTAGTGAAGCATTGTCAAATATTGTTGTCATAATTGCCATCACAGATCGCTTAGATGTGCACAAAACTTAAAACTATAATAACTTGATGACGAAATACAACGAATAAGACAAGAAACATCTAAAAATATGATTACAGTTCATACATTTTCAAAATGAGTTAAAATTCAAAATTGTTAATTTTGTCATTACTTTTCCGTATGCAAAACTTTGTTTTAAAAATCTTATGTAAGCACCACACTGATTTAAAAGAACCAGTGACACGATAGGAGGAGTGCAGGCAACTGCACAAAATGACCGGATTAATGATCATTTTCTAAAGCTTACATGATCTCTTTGCTTATAAGCTCTACCTCTATCAGTGTATTATTACTACTCTTTGCTTGCACCGTGGCGGGCCCATTAGAGTTGGGAATTATTCCATATCTTATCGATACTATCGGCTGCCCGCTCTTAGTTATTGTTTATCGACGAGAAAGTATCGATAGATATTATCGATTAATTACGAACTATGTTTGTCCCGTAAGTGCGCAATGACATTAATAAGAATTTGTAAAAGTGTAGCAATACAGAAACTTCAAAAGAATTCAGCAATTCCGAATACTAGTGGTTATAATTGATTGAATACTATACCAGAAAAAAATAATGACAGTTTCACGAGAGGCTACAACATACATAAATAAAATCACACCTCTTTCCCATGGGGGTAGGCAGAGGTCAAGGTTACGGTGCTCATCATTTTAGCCCGTTGGCACCCGCTGCTGAGTATGCCTCCTCTTTATTACGCCACTCTTTCCGGTCCCTTACAAGTCTCATTCACTTATTCCCAGCACTAATATAAATGTCGTTTGACCAACGGGCGGGTGGTCTGCCTCTAGGTTTTGAACATCTCTTGGCCACTATTCTGTAGCTGCCTTCGTCTATCTCTCGTCGTCTCTTCTTGCCAAGTGTCCTGCCCATCTCCACTTCAGTTTAGCGATTCACAAATAATAAAATAATAAATATTGTGGACAATCCATAGAACACTATCTAGCCCCATATTAAGCAGAGCTTGTCCTATGGGAACCAGATATATAGCTGATATAAATAAATTTATAAATATTGTGGACAATTCACACAACACTACCCAGCCCCAAACTAAGCAGAGCTTGTAATATGGGAACCGGATAGCTGATATAATACTTGAATACATTTTTTTTGTAAATACATACTTAGAATACAATATAACACCCAGACAGAGAACAAACATTTAAGTTAACCACACAAATATTTGTTCTCGGTGGGGATCGAACCCACGACCTAAGGCGCAGAAGGCAGAGCGACTACCAACTGAGCTAGAGGCCAGTCATAATACTTATATATGTACATTTTTTAATACAAACATAATATACAATATAACACCCAGTCAGAGAACAATCATCTGTGTTCACCACACAAATATTTGTTCTCGGTGGGAATCAAACCCACGACCTAACGAGCTGAGAGGTCAGTGATAATAATCTTAGATGAAAAGGTGATTCGTATCATTTAAATTACACTTCTATTAATTATGACAAATATATTCAAAAAAATGTCGTGTTAAATTATAATGACACAATATTACCTACAGCTGTCAAATTAATTTACTAGGTTACGTATACGTTTCGTATTACTACATTTATTTTAATGGCTTTATAATAAAGGCAATGTGGGCGTTCTTTAGTGATGTGTCACAACAATTAATGTGTGATAAGTTATCGATATTTAAAATCTTATTTTGATTTATGACATTTAGTTTTAAATTCAGGATCTATAATTTGATTATGCTCTGGGGCTAGTAATAAAATCTTTATAAGACAAATCAATTTTATATCCGTGTCTACTGGTCGTATCAATCATGTTAAAATAGGGGTCAATGTATTATATAATGAATTGAGGTCTTTGTTTCAGTTTTCAAACGCTTTGACATCAACCACCAATCAAATGCGCCGAATTTTGGATTTTCGAAGGTTAGTAACAATATAATTTGAGTACACTTTCTTCTTCATCTTCTTGTCCTTATCTCTCTTTATGTGGGTTCGTCACATCATGTTTTTCTCTTCCATTCTCTTCTATCAGCCGTTGTTTCTGTATTAATTCTTTCTTATCTACGTCACCACATCTTTCACACCGTTCATCCATCTTTTATTTGACCTATCTCTGTCAAAATATCCATCTACATTCATACTCATCACTTGCCTAGTCACGTGACTTTCATCCCTTCCCATGATATGCCCATAATTTGAGTACATATTTTATTATTTATGTCTATTAGTATCATCTCACTCTCTCTCAGTCCATCTCAGTTTAAAAAAGTTTTACGATTTCTGTCAAAATTCCAAATCAAGAATAGAATTATAATTATTGAATGTTGAGAATTAGCCCCTATCATTTTCATATGTTTAATTTTAAAAAATGGCACGATAAAAACATGAATTGCCTTATTTAAAAGTTATCTCAAAGGATAAATAACTGCAATGATGATGATTTAAATCTTGCCATTTCTCACAGATAAGTAATATTTAAAATAAAAAAATAATTAAGAAATGAGAAATCTTGTAAAATCGATTTATAGTGATCGGAACCATTCCATTTTTGTTAGAATACATAATAATTACATTTAATTAAGAGGATAAGTATGATTACTATTATTTTTTCTTGTATTTATTTTATTTTAAGAAAGAACTTAGTAACACATACATAAATATTATTTTATTGATCGAATTTAAAAAGTCTTCTCATTTCTAAAGTTAGGTAAATTCGTAACACCAAGTTAAAACCGCCTTCTCTATTGTAACAAGCTCTTTCCCACGATCAACTTTGTTCTTACGTATCTTTTTACAATACTCTATCTCTTTCTAACTTAATAACATAGCATTAGAGCAAAAAGGACACGTATAGTTTGATTAGTTGCTGATGGGTGTGGTTTTGTACCCACTAATTAACGTAATTCTAGGGGTTTCAATGATGAGTTGGGGGCTATTTTTCATTTGGTCGATGTGGAGTAAATACTGGTTATTCTAGCTTTATAACTCATCCTTATTAAATACTTACTAAAATAAACAACCAAATTTAATGTCAATATTTCAATAATAAAACAGTTTTCTCTTGTGTTCTCAAACGGTGAAGTGAAGAGAGTGTGGAAATCTAGTATTCTAGCACTAGAGATAGGCTTTGAAACCTCCACTAATGTCAATCTTCCAGTCTGCCCGCGACCACGGTCATTGCAACGTAGCCGAAACTAAATAAAATAAGGTTATTAACGCGATAAATACCCGTGTAACAGTTTCAATATATGATATAATCAGGCTCAAATTTATCAGTTGCACATAAATACTTACAATGTAATTTTGTGCTTTAGAAACCCAATACCACAGAGAAATGGAAAACAACACTGTTGTATAGTGCTTGGTATTATAATTTATCTACCACCTACGGCTAGTTAAGCTTTAAATACACTCTAATTACACGAACTGCAAACATATTTCACTACAACAATGCTAAAATCTTACAAGACATTCAATTTAACCCAGAATCTTTTTGTATAAAGGATAGAGTGATAATGGTCTGGATTCCACACGATATCATAATATCTTTGACACAGATGTTTGGGTGTTATAATGAATATCAAGTATGTTTTTACAAAAAAAAACACATATATGTTATTATATTAGCTACTCGTATCAGGTTTTCATTACAAGCTCTGCTGAATATGGGGCTAGATAGTGTTGTGTGGATTTTCCTCAATATTTGTTTATCTGGTATAGCTGTTCAATGAAAACTTACTATAGTCACAGATAATATAATACTATCTATCGTGAAATACTTCAATATCAAGTTAGGTTAGGTTATATATTTGAAAACGTACACGGAGTACGATTTTATTGCGATTACAAAACTATGAAAATAAATAATATGATAATTAATTGATAAGTACAATATTCAATTGGAAAATAAAGAAGACTAGTCCAAAAACTTTGTCTGCAATATTTTGTTACATATACCTAAATACTCATAATAATAGAAAGATGAAAAATATATAGATTACATTAAAAATGCTTAATTGTAACACAGTGCACTGTAGTCTTCGATAGTTTTATTTAACGCTTATGATCTTGGAAATTATTTTAAGGCACACGGATTCTACACCTTATAGTGTCGTGGCATTCAGCTAATTCTCTTGAGGAAATATCACAACAGTTCGCTAGTTTATGCGACAAATGTGCGATTGTTGCGCGATTCGCGGGCGATTGTGTTGCGAGCTTGCGATTCGAGAACGTTTGTGTTGCTATCTAATTTACACAGTTCATAATTCAGAGCTATCGCTGTTGAGGGTAGAAAGGAGGGCATTATCGCACAATAGAGATAATGTGGAGTTAGACCTACTGGCTCTATTAAACACTGACGTGTATTTACCACATTCTATCTTAGCTTTATTGTCCTTTAATACTTTTAAGGTCTGATAAACTAGCGGCTGTCCGCGGCTTCGCTCGCCCCGTTCTCGTTACGCCCCGTTTCCGTTAGTTTTCCGGAACAAATAAATAAAAATAAATTAATATTGCGGACAAACCACACAACACGATCTAGCCCCAAACTAAGCAGAGCTGCAGAGCTTGTAATATGGGAACCAGATAGCTGATATATTACTTATATACTTTTTTTTGTAAATACCTACATACTTAGAATACAATATAACACCCAGACAGAGAAAAAACATCTATGTTTACCACACAAATATTTGTTCTCGGTGGGGATCGAACCCACGACCTACGGCGCAGAAGGCAGAGCTACTACCAACTGAGCTGCGAGCCAGTCAGTTAGTAAAAAGTATCTTGTGTCCGTCTCCTAGATTAAAGCTACCTTCCACCAATTTTCAGCACAATCGGTTGGGGCGTTCTTGAGTATAACTCAAGAACAATCTTGTAACTAACAAAAAACAAATCTATCCCACAGGAACCACACATTTTACCGGGATAAAAAGTATTCTATGTGTTAGACTATAATCTATATCTGTGCCAAATTTCAACAAGATCCGGTCAGCCGTTCTGGTGTTATTGAGTAACAAACATCAATCCATCCATCTATCCATGCTTACAAATTTTCGCGTTTATAATAATAATAATAAATAAAATCATTTATTTCTCTCTCTTAAAACTAGGTTACATTTTAAAATGAACAAGGTAACATATTATTTTAATAAATATAGATAAGTAGTAGGTATTTTAAGTAGGCAGGTTTGTGTTGAACAAATTTAGGTAAGTCATTAAAGTTTTAGGTACTTTTATAATAGGAGCTATGGTTACATAAGTGATAATATTAGTAGGAAGTAGGATAGGCTAGGAAGTAGGATATAAAAAATATGAACAGACTCACGTTATTAATTTAGAGACAAGTCCACTCTACAAAATCCACTCTAGACTCTTTGAGGATGCCTAAGGGTATTTAGAACTACATCCAACAACAAGGTTAGACCACCATATTACAAAATACAAAAATACAAATACAAAAATATTTATTCGAGAAAACAGTTTACAAGAATAGATATACAATGGACCCCGCACTAGGACTAGCCTGTGTCGCGGGAACAGTAAATAAATAAATCCTAATAATAAAATGTGAACAATATTGAAGTTGTATAGGTATTGCATAAGTTGCAAGCCCATTGCCGCAGCCACAACACGTTTCCTCACGGTGTTTTCCTTCACCATTTGAGAACACTGCCATTATGCGAGCATAATCTAAAGCTTGTTTTTGTTGACAGGCACTAACAGGATTTCTGATGATGATGACACAAAATGGAAAGCTATTGTACATATCGGACAACGCAGCGGAATATCTTGGACATTCTATGGTGAGTTTTTAAACACTTAGTAAAGCTTTTTTTTAAAAAAGAATTCGTCCGGTATTCTGCCTTCTACCACCTATATCGGCTGCCAAGCAGTTGTAAAAATAAAAATGTATTTATGACCATACACATAAATTACACATAACATATTTAAAAACAGTTAACCCAAAAACTAGCAATGCTCGCATTGATGTGTTACGATTTTGCGACAAAGATTTAAAAAAGAAAAATTATTTGATAAACTTTTTTTAAGAGCCAGTATAATCAATTAGTTTTTTCTCCTTTGAGCCAGTGTTTTTTTAACTGAATATAGCTATTCAGATTTTACTCACACTTTTATTTTTACATAATTATGTATCTCGACGGAAAACTTTCCCTGCTTATAACTTCAATAAAATCAAAATATTTGTTTAAATCTTAAAATAAAAGTCCATTACTTCTCTGTGAACGGAATCAGTGTAGCATAGAACGCCCAGATGTGCTTATTAATCATAATTTGAAGATATTGACTGGCTATCATTATGTAGTAGATGTATCGGCTATCGATGTAGGTAGTGATGTTTCACACGAAGATACCGCCAAAATATATGCACAGGTTGATTTAAAATGAAAATGTATATTTATTTAAAAGGTGGAAAAAAGATAGGAGAAAGTTAACTAGTTAAGATCTGTAGGCCTACCACAAGCTCTGTCTGGCTCTGTCCCTGGCTCTGGTTTTGAGTCTGTGTGAGAGCTGACTAAATAAATCCTACGTCGAAACGTCACACGCACAGTATATTACACTGGTGAGCACTCACAGAGACTCAAAATCCGAGCCAGAGACAGAGCCAGGCAGAGCTTTAAATTTATATGAGGCAACGTCGAAACGTCACACACACAGTATATAACACTGGTGAGCACTCACAGAGACTCAAAATCAAAGCCAGAGACAGAGCCAGGCAGAGCTTGTGATAAATTTATATGAGGCAATAAATATGCGAGATTGGTAAAAGACTGTTATGTATTGTCAAAAAAAAAATATTCTTGATCAATCTACAATTCTAATGAAATGTTGTGAATTATTGAAAGAAATTAAATGAAGAAGTGTGTGTGAAATGTCCACCATCCTGTATAACATCGGCGGCTGCACAACGTACAATAAAACGCAGTGATTAATTTACCGGCGCGGGCGCAGCTAACGAGCAACAATTCGGGGTCAGACGCAAGACTATTTGTATCTGGACCACACCGGGTTCCGATGGATACCTATCTATGGAAGATAGTGCTCCGTAAAGTTTAAGAAAATAATACCAAAATTTGCATCACACCACTACGCTGCAAAAAAATATTCTTGGTCCAGAAAAAATATTAAGTAAAGATCTATCTAATGCACGTACTCCAAATGCACGATAGAAGCCGCAGGCTATAGCTAGTACCAATGATAAATTGAACAAAAATAAGATCGAACTAGTTTCTTATCTAATCTGAAGGTGCATTCGTAATGTTTTCGCTCAAATGCGCCGATGATTTGTTTTGATTGGGAGTTAGGCCAACGCTCTCGGCTACTTTTGTTTTGAGCTCGATACAAATTGTTGTGATTGTGAAATGGGGCTTACAGCTAAATAATACTGGAATACACAGTAGAGGGGTTTTTTTTTATGCAATTAAGTTAGCAAACAAGCATACGGACCACCTGATGGAAAGCGGTTACCGTAGCCTATGGACGCTTGCAACACCAGAGGCATCACTCACGCGTTGCTGACCCTTTAAATGTTTTAAAACGGTTTTAAGGTATAATAATTTTTCAAAACCTTTCAGTAGGCCTACCAGAAGCTCTGTCTGGCTTTATTTCTGGCTGTGGTTTTGAGTCTGTGTGAGTGTTGACTAAATAAATCCTACATCGAAACGTAACACACAGTGTAATACACTGGCAAGCACTCATCATAGACTCAAAACTAGAGCCAGAGACAGAGCCAGACAGAGCTTGTGGTAGGCCTACAGGTGACACTTCTTGGAATTGCATAGAATTGTGTATGTCCTTGTATATTCAGATCTGAACAAAAAATGTATAGCAGATAGGTGAGCCTGGCTGTTTTTAAGCATTTTAAATATCTACCGCTATTGCTCTATGATCAAGCATATCCGGCTTCATCTGTCTCAGAGTATCGATAGCTCATAGATCGGCTGAATTCCCACGATACCGTTCTTACAAGCCAAGATGTAATGATCTATACCAACCATTATTAACTCCCAAAGAGATCCACAACAAACCTTCATTCATCACAATAAAGTATATTTTTGAACAACGGGAATGATACCTCCCGGTCAATATTTTATTGTATTCCGCAATTAAGATTAATGATAAGGTAGTAAGTACTTAATCCAAATATCTCGTTAAAACAATGCCGAAATAGTTAATACGCCGTTTATAAGATCAAATTGGTGCGTGGGTGTGCCTAGCTGTACTTATTCTTATAATTTATTAAGAATAAATATAAACAAGATAATTGTTGGCTTTTCACACCCGGACAACATTATTTTGCTAAGTTATGGATTTGCGTGATACTGAATAGCGGGTTTGGTCCAGCAAGAATTGAATTTTATGAAACAACTTTCTTCTCTAGAAAACTGTATCGCGAGTCTGGGTTTATATTGGTCCTTAAAATTACAACTTAATATTTACGTTCTAACACTAATACAATGGCATATTGTTGACTGCAAATAATTTGATAATATTTTTAAGCATACTCGTTTAATAAATAAATGTTTTGGACAACCCACAAAACACTATCTAGCCCCAAATTAAGCAAAGCCTTTCCTATGGGAACCAATGTTTTTTTACTCACATATATTTTTTTATACTCAGAATACAATAGAACTCCAAGACAGATAACAAACATTTGCGTTCAACACACAAATATTTGTTCACGGTGGGGATCGAACCCAAGACCTACACAGAAGGCAGAGCTACTACCAACTTATCTGAGAAGCCAGTCGAGTAGGCATTCAAAGATGTCAGTCGAATAAGTCGTTATAAAATCAACCTAAAATTCAAAAACCCTTGAACGTTAACCTGAAAACGTATTACCTCTTCACGCAAAAACCACACACGTAGACCCATAGACATAGAGTACAGACAATGGGAAATGCATTCAATATGAACAATGCAATGATAATCCAATCCATACACAATGCCTTTTCGTCGCACTAACAACTGTATCAATTTATTGATGCTCAGTCAAACCAGTGGATCAAGAGCCTCGAAATTAAAGCGAAATCTCCATATTTGTCTATAGTTCCTTTGAAGTTGAGGAATATAACGGGTCTTGTTAGTTGGTGGGTAAGTAGGAACGGTTTGTACCGAGCCTATGGCAATAAAGGATGGGGCATGTTAGACCGTAACGACTACGGAACGTGATAAACTCAGCCAGATAAGCTTAAATTATAAGTAGTAGTCAAATAATTATTAAGGATAAATTAATTAATGTTGTGGACAATCCACGCAGCACTATCTAGCCCCAAATAAAGCAGAACTTGTACGATGGGAACCAGATGACCAGATGGTAGGATCATTACAATGACGTCAGTCCATTGGGTGAGGGGCGTCTTAAAGCCTCCGGCGCAAATGGCTGATTCTCAGCTAGACAGCAGATTAGCAGCTGGACAGAGTTTATGTTGTGAATAAAATCGTCTTCTGGTTCGTGGTGTGATTTTTCAAGATTGCGGGTGAATGAATTGAAAGCGCTCAGAATAATTATTCCTGGAAATGTATAGGTGCATTGGTGCCTTTTTGAGGCCGATGGAGTGAAGTTGGTAGAGGAATTTTCCCGTGTCTGATACGGTCCTGTTTTGTAAACACCAGCCTCATAGGCAATTGCATATCAATACATTGCAAGTGCCCTTTCATCGGCGATATGTCGTTATTGTTGCGAATCGATTGTTCGATTCAATAAAGGTTGATATGGTAATAGCTGATGCCAGATTTACGATGTATGAGAATCTTTTGTACGCTTAGGCAGAACATTTTAATGCTAGTGTCTATCATTTAATTTTAAAGATCAACTCGGAATAGGCTTTTACATCCAATTTAAGATACCTAGAAGGATTTTATAATGTTCCAAAAGTTAAAAACCAAAAGTTAAAAACCGAGCGGTGCGCTAACCGCTGCGCCAATTGGACCCTAACTACACTCGACGAATAACTCTTGGGGCTGTTATTAATACATTTTTCTTTAAGTCTAGTAAACACTATAAAATCAATAAAAAATAGAGTAAAAGTTTCCTGGAAGCGGTTGTTTTCAGTGATCATTCCTATTGTGGTGGTCATTGGAGAATTTTTTTTTTTCACGTGGGATTTTTTTATCATCCGCAACGGCTATCGTTTCAATAAGCGATTGACCTGCCTATTGCCACTTATACTTACTAATTCTGCAAGCTATCTCTTTGACTTTGGTTCCGTGGTTTGTGAAGAATAAACTACCCTACCCATTACCCTTAAGATCCATTCTCTGACTAGCCTCTCAGCTCAGTTGTCACTGAAAACTAAAAACAATTAGTTGTGTAGTGAATTTGTTTGTTTCAAAATGTTTGTTCTCCCTTGTTGTCTATCTGGGAATCATATTGTATTCTATGTATTGACAAAAATAATAGATATAAGTATTATATCAGCTATATTGTTCCCATAGTACATGCTCTGCTTAATTTGGGGCTAGATAGTGTTGTGTGGATTGTCCACAATATTACCTACTATACTTACATTGTTAAAGTCCCACCTCCATCAATCATAGAGACCCACATTTGTATTACAATTATAACCGAAGCATTGCGTTGTGTGTCCTTAATCTACCTATCCATATGTTTGTATAGCATTAGCTTCACTTCTGTAATACCAAAGTGTAAGTAATAAGTGTACAAGAGTAATGATTTATTAGTACAACACTGTTATTGGAGAATGGAAGAAAAATGCATGTAATGCCGACCTGACCTAGGGGAATAAGAGTAGAAAAAAGAAGGATAAATTTTCCACAAGTCCAAAGAACTGCTATATTTTTTGCTTTAGAAACACTGATTTCTCTTCAAGGACTGGTCCGATTTCGATAAGATTTTTGCATATAGAATAATCTTGAGTGTGTTTAGAAACCAATGGCGCAGTGGTCAGCGTAGCTCCGAAGGGCCCCGTAGTACGAAAGGAAAGGTCGCGGGTTCAAATCCTGCTCGGCTCTTAACTATTGGGACATTATAAAAAAAAATATGCTCCAAATTTCATTAAAATCGTTTAAGCAATACAAACAAACACTGCAATAATTACAAGCATTCTGGAAAAGTTGCAAAAGCAATAACAAATTACTCGCTGAAAACCAAACTACAATTTTACTCACAAATAACCTATCAGTAAGTACAAGTACCTATTTAGGAACCTGTCCAAACGGTCTGCTAAGTGAATTACATCAGCTCTAACTAATGACTTTGATCTTTACTTGTAGCAGTCGTTCTAAGTTAAATGATGTTTAAAATGAAATATGATGTTCACGATGAAAAGATGGATGATACAGTTGTTGCGAAAGTTTTCGAAAAGCTTAGCAATAGTTATAAATAAATGAAAATAGGAATAGGAGTAGAAACCGTTTCACTATTTTGTTCAAAAAAGAAGACTTAATATAAAATAATCATCATTACAAATATAGGTGCAATGGGTGGCCTTATCGCTAAGAGTGATCTCTTCCAGAGAAGCTTTGAGAATGTTTAAGGAACAATTATTAAAAAATATATATATAAAATCAAATACTTATCATTTATTCACTTATGGCCTTACTTATAAAAATATGTCAAAAGATAAACAGTGCTTATACTATTGCCATCTCTTACCACTGGGTAATGACAAACAGTGACAGGGCTAACTTTAAGTAATGATTAAATTTAAATTGCGTTTATAAGTAGGGCTGTTAATCACCAAGATCATTTTGAAACGTCTTAGAGCTAGGTGAGTCTAGGTGCCAGTTCTACGTAAATCTTATTGAAAACTATTGCAATAAAAGTTACATGATCGGCCTGCTGAACACAAAAGCTACGCACATTAGTCAGCTCACAATAAATCAATTCCTAAAACCAGACAAACGTAACTGGACCACTCGTTTCCGTATCTCCAATCTACAGTTCTAACGGTACTAAACTACAATACTCAATAGAATCAATCGAAAATATCGAAACATTGCTATTGAAAAGATTCAATATGACCACCTCGGAGTGAAGCATAAAGAACAGACCGACAGATAGAAACATTTTGTTCAGCCACCACAAAAAATGTTCAAATTACAAAAAAAGGCATGTACATAAATAATGTTTAGCCTCTTTGTCTTATGGTAACTATAAACTAATAAATAAAACTATAACCTTTTTTTGTTAATTAATACATACTTTAAATACAGTGTAACACCCAAACAGAGACCAAACATCTGCGTTCACCACACAAATATTTGTTCTCGGTGGGACCTGAACCCATGACCTATGGCGCAGATGACAGAGCAACTACTAACTGAGCTGAGAGACCAGTTCCTCTCCGATGTTCCTCCCGATATTCATGTCCTCCCCGATGGACTGACGAAACTTAAAAGATCGCGGGAACACAGTGGATGGAGAAGTCTCAGGATCGTTTTTCCCGGAAATCTATAAAAGGGATCTATGTCTAGCAGTGGACTATTTCAGGCTGATGATACTACTGGACAAATAGACTACCCCCACAATAGAGCTGTTTCTATTTTTGTCTATGAGTGAACATAGACGTAGTTTTAAAAATTATCTTATTTTGGCAAATTTACCATCACTAGGCTTTCTTTATTTAATTATGAATATAAGCTCTAGTAATTATAACTTTATTGTATGTATCATTTACTTATTATTATATATATAGCCTATACAATGTTTCAATTCTATCTCTACAATTATCCAGACTTTAACTGACATATTTGCATGAATTGTATAATGTTTGCTCAGTTTCTTAAACGGAATAAAACCCCCTGTCCACTAAAACGTTGGCATAGAATAAAACTTTAAGCCTACTAATTGTACTTTATCATGTAACTATTTAGAAATCTTAGCCTATCCATCATCAAAATAAATAAAAAATAAGTTATATAGATCTGGGCAAAAAATTGACTTTTCGAAAAAAATACAGGTTGTTTGACTTTTTCAATAATTGTTTTCCGCACATAGCATACATAGCCCCAAATAAGCAAAGTATTAATCATTAGGAATGGATTGGATTTAATTTATGGCTTGTACAAAGGAAACAAAATAGCTGATATAATCCTTATATTTTTTTGTCTAGTATAGTTATTGTATTCTAAGTCCATACATAGAATACAATATAACACCCAGAAAGAGAACAAACATCTGCGTGCCTTGACCTAGAGCGCAGAAGGCAGAGCTACTACCAACTGAGCTGAGAGGCCAGTCAATTATCATAGATTAATTCTCTCCATGCTACTAGCTGAGTTTGAGTTGAGCTAATAGATATAGTATATCTTTGCATTGTTCGACATTCCGTTAAGCTTTGATCGAGACATGCCTTTAGTTATAAGTAGTACGGCACAGGGCGGGCATGCCTAGAGCAATTATTGCCAAGCGATTAAAGATAATTTCACTTTTGTAGTCTATGGAATGTTATATTTTGGTGGGTGGTCTAAGTACTGTTGTGTACGAAAGATAAACTTTATACATAGTTGTATAACCGCGAAACTAAATTGGTAATGGGAATCTAAACTATGTTGGCAATATTAGTAGTATAACTTGTTCGACAACATTTCTAATAAAAATTATTTTACTCGTGGGCTTCACTCGTGGACCAATAACATTTCTTATACTCGTGGGCTTCACTCGTGGATATTTCCAATAACATTAATTTTACTCGTGGACTTCACTCGTGGACATTTCCAATAACATTTCTTTTACTTGTTGACTTCACTCGTGGACATTTCCAATAACATTTCTTTTACTCGTGGACTTTACTCGTGGAAATTTCTAATAGCATTTATTTTACTCGTGGGCTTCATTAATGGAAATTTTCAATAACATTTCTTTTACTCGTAGACTTCACTCGTGGATATTTCCAATAACATTTCTTTTACTGGTGGACTTCACTCGTGGACATTTCCAATAACATTTATTTTACACGTGGACTTCACCCGTGAACATTTCCAATAACATTCTTCTACTCGTGAACTTCACTCGTGGACATTTTCAATAACATTTTTTTTACTCGTGGACTTCACTCGTGGATATTATCAATAACATTTCTTTTACTCGTGGACTTCACTCGTGAACATTTCCAATAACATTTCTTTTACTCGTGAACTTCACTCGTGGACATTTCCAATAACATTTCTTTTACTCGTGGTTCCTAGATATTGCTTATACTGTAACATTCCCAGGGTGATGGGCGCATTGCAATGCCTCATACATAGGGCACGCACGTCCTCAGTGGACGTGTGACAAGTGAGCTATTCTGGCTTGTTATTTTTGTCTGATTAAAAACCATATAAAATGTTTGGTGTTTCTGGAAAGATCTATAGAAAATAAGGATAAAGTTGCAAGGTAGAAATTAATTGTACAAAACCCACAAGATTACCTTGTAACAACGCTCAAATTATAACCAATAATTATACAACAATTATAAGTTAACCCTTTTACTCCCGACCCTGGCCGACGGGGTCAATAAATTCGTAATTTTCTTTACTTTGCGCATAAAATTTCAATTAACCTGGGTCTGCTTTAATAACTTTAATTAAATCATATTCCTAGAGTAAACTTAAATTTACACGAGATTGCAAGTAAAACGTTAGGGTTGGTACGACTAAAAAACAAAACCTGCAGATGAATAATGAGATCATTTTCATTTTGAATAGAGATCGCATCAAATTAGATGCAGTACAGTGATATAAACTTTGTGTGTGAGTAGCTAGAATTGGTAATTAAGTACTGTATTTTATTTATTATGTTTTGTATTTTACAGATAGTTAGAGCAGGTTGTAGGATTCATCCGTCAAACTCTGTTTGTCTTTCTTAATACACATGTAACAATGCGCAATGTTTTATGGTACCTTTTATATTAGGCTTACTTTTTTCGATGATTCTTATACGTTTTTGATGATAGATGAATATAATAATTAAAAAAATCATTATGCTAATAAGTTGATCCCAAAAAATCGCGTAATTCTCAAGTTATGTAAAGTCATAGCTAATCATAACACTTCACACCATCTGGCAGCCCTGAGTGACGTCAGTCGTCACAGTGCTCCGCCTACCTGTCGCGAGACCTCCGTTAAGACATAATTGTGCGAGCGGGCCGCCCACGTGTGAGGTGAGCCTGCGGGGGGTTAAGGAAATATGAGGAAAGCAGAAAGGAATATTGCCAGCATTTGTTTGGGTGGTGAAAGATAGTGTTGCCAGGCTAGAGAATTGATCGCGGAATCGCAAGTTATGTCTTTATCGGGATGTGATGTATCTTTTGGTCGTTGAAGATCGTTTGTTATCATTTGTAGGTACCTTATCGGGAGCTCGTAAGGTTTCGCGATAAACTATTCAATTGATGTCGTGTTTTTTGTATTTTGTATAATAAGAAGTTCTGTTTCATCTTTGTTAAAAATGTTAATTGAAAATAAATTGAAAAAAAATATTGTTCAGCGAAAACATAGCAAATTGAAGAAAACTGCATCTTATTCTGAACAATTTGAAAAACACCACTTGCACTACCACCTACGTTCGCTATAGGCTCTTCGGTACATGTATAGGTCTAGGTACCTCTATACAAGCCTCTACAGACTTACATAATAAAGAAAGAAAAAGAAAGAAAGAAAACATATTTATTTGCAGACGCTTAGCAATTTAAGATACCTACACGCTATACATGCATCTTTTTCTTATTCACATACGCAGGGGTTGGCATACATGCTTACAAGAGCGATAAAGAGCCAAGAGCTGCAATATCTGACTCGGTGTGAAGTAAGTTGCCTAGCAACTGACGCTGGTCTTCCGTCGCGGTGCCACGGACAATCTAAACCACATTGTACAATAACTAATTATTTCAAACAAACAGACGATAAAAGAACAATCAATAATCGAGCGTCCAGTTCTTATATTGTGAAATGCCAAGGAGTGGAACTCTCTACCGGCATCAGTATTTCCAGAACACTTCAATTTAGGATTTTTTAAGACAATACTGAAAAGGTATGGCTAAGTATGGTCCATTTTAGGCTGCATCCTCACTTTCCATCAGGTGTGATGGCAGCCAAATTCCTAGCTATCTATATAAAAAAAGGGTAAAAGTCATTCGGTAGAACGCAACACCCGGTTGCTCATTCACAAGCCAAACAAAGCTAAACGTAGGAAGCGTTAGACAAAGGTGCCGCGACTACGATTAAAATAATACGTCTTGCGGTTTGCGAACTGATGAAAACGTCTACGCAATCTCGCAAAGTATAGCCCTGTTTAAAAATAAAAGCCTTATCTGCGGCTATGGTGACGGAACCCGCTACCACAATTAGCATTGTTGCTTGCCTTTCTTCTGTTGTAGTTATAGAATCTTCGGTCATCAGTCGGTAAACATAAACTACTGACCACCCAAAGAATTGTACACAACAAACGATTGAAAAAAAAGCTGAGATTCGCACCAGTCAAATTAAAAAAAATATATTAAATCTCAAAAAAACATTTGATTTTGTTTTTGCTATAAACCACCATGGTTCTTACAGTCGTTTTAGTAAAGAGTTAAAATTATTTTAGAACAAATTATTTATTTATGTCTTCTTTCTCACCCACTTTATCGCACATAATATTACCTTAAATCTGCCCGAAACCACGATTTTTAGGGTTCCGTAGCCAAATGGCAAAAACGGAACCCTTATAGATTCGTCATGTCTGTCTGTCTGTCTGTCTGTCTGTCCGTCCGTATGTCACAGCCATTTTTCTCTGAAACCGTAAGAGCTAGACTGATGAAACTTGGCAAATAGATGTATTCTGTGAACCGCATTAAGATTTTTACACAAAAATAGAAAAAAAACTATAAATTTTGGGGGTCCCCATACTTGAATCTGAAACTCAAAAATTTTTTTTTCATCTAACCCATACGTGTGGGGTATCTGTGAATAGGTCTTTAAAAATGATGTTGAGGTTTCTAATATTGTTTTTTTCTAAACTGAATAGTTTGCGCGAGAGACACTTCCAAAGTGGAAAAAAGTTGGTCCCTCCCCCTCTAACTTCTAAAATAAGTGACTGATAAAGCTAAAAAAAAAATATGTTGTACATTACTATGGAAACTTTCAACGATATTTGGTTTGAACGAGATCTAGTCAGTAGTTTTTTTGTATACGTCATAAATCGTAAACCGCAATTTACCTTTCGACGAACAACTAGAACTTCTAGAACTTTATGTTATATTACTTACTGCTACGGAACCCTCCATGGGCGAGTCTGACTCGCACTTGGCCGCTTTTTTTTGCATATTGCAACCTAGCTGAAACATCAGGAATACAAATCAAATAATTTGATATACGCTATAAACACCCGTGTAATAGTTTCAACATGTGCTAGTATCGCGAAAGTATAAAATAGTACATTGTTACCTGAGTGTAGAAAGTCACGTTTTTTGAGTCCCGAGACGGGTTTGGCGCCAGAGCGTAAGCGAGGGCGCCAATGGAGCTTGAGGGACTTAAAAGACTTTCATCCGAGGTAAACACTGTGCTTTTCATTACGAATACAAGGAAAGTAAAAATAAAAACATGAAAGAAAAATTTGTGAAAATGAAGATTGAATTGCCGCCTTCCCGGTTTTTTTTTTCTTTTTCTCTGGCGGGCCTTCGGCTTCGGCTCGCCAGCATTATTCAGCCATTATTTTCATTATCATAATTTAAAAAATGGTAAATTGTTTGCTCAAATCTATGTTATTTTAAATAAATAGTTGAAGCTATATATTAATCAAGTAATTTAGAAGATATATTATTTATTTAATACTATCTTTATGTTATTTAAATTTAAATTTTACATTGCGCTCTAATTAGACTATAAAAACTTCTTACCGTTGTAATGGGTTTCCAACCTACTTGCTGAATAAAAAGTTGGAATTTGGTGTACAACGACCTCCTTGCAGTTAGAAAGACTTTAGAAAGTTGGAACATGGTTGAATAAAATAGAACTTGTTTTTTTTATAATTTGACAGCTGTCAGTAGAAAGCGATTCTCCCTAGGGCTGAAAGTTTTTTTTTAGAAAAGTACTTTTCATTACTCATACTCTGAAAGTAGGTCTGAAGTTGCCTGAGGGGCCTAATTGAAAGTAAAACTTTCAGCCCTAGGGAGAATCGCTTTCTACTGACAGCTGTCAAATTATAAAAAAAAAACAAGTTCTATTTTATTCAACCATGTTCCAACTTTCTAAAGTCTTTCTAACTGCAAGGAGGTCGTTGTACCAAATTCCAACTTTTTATTCAGCAAGTAGGTTGGAAACCCATTACAACGGTAAGAAGTTTTTATAGTCTAATTAGAGCGCAATGTAAAATTTAAATTTAAATAACATAAAGATAGTATTAAATAAATAATATATCTTCTAAATTACTTGATTAATATATAGCTTCAACGATTTATTTAAATTAACATAGATTTGAGCAAACAATTTAACATTTTTTAAATTATGAGAATGAAAATAAATGGCTGAATAATGCTGGCGAACCGAAGCCGAAGGCCCGCCAGAGAAAAAGAAAAAAAAACCGCGAAGGCGGCAATTCAATCTTCATTTTCACTAATTTTTCTTTCATGTTTTTATTTTTACTTTCCTTGTATTCGTAATGAAAAGCACAGTGTTTACCTCGGGTGAAAGTCTTTTAAGTCCCTCAAGCTCCATTGGCGCCCTCGCTAACGCTCTGGCGCCAAACCCGTCTCGGGACTCAAAAAACGTGACTTTCAACACTCAGGTAACAATGTACTATTTTTATTAACCTATATCGTCCCACTGCTGAGCAAAGGTCTCCCCTAAATCCTTCCAACCGTCTCTATCCATCGCTTCATCCCACAATCCTCGTTAGAAAGAGTCGAGATCGTCCCTCAAACGCATTTCTTGGCCGACCCCGACCCCGCCTTCCCTGGTTGTAATAAGTACTTTGCTTTTTTTAATTAAAACATAAATATGTTGTCCACAGGAAGACCTGCTTATCCACGGTGACAGCGTGTACGATGTGATCGACAAACAAGACCAACAGGCGGTGAGGACTGAGCTGTCGCGAGCGCCCTCTGACGGAGAAGACCGCGTGTTCCTCTGCCGTATGAACGTGGCAAGGAATGCGAGAAGGCAGATGCGCTTTGGAGACCAGAAGGTACTGTTTTTTGTTACAGTTCGTTGCAGGTGGGACAGATTTGTCTGTCGCTTGGAAAAGCTTTAGAATGGTCCCCGCGATCACGGCTGTTGTAACACGGCTGAAACGTCGGGAAATAATAAAGGTAATCGCGATAAACACCCGTTTTTTTTTCATATAATTATGCTTTAAAGATGGTTCGAAACCTTGAAAATCTTAAAGGCCATCATCCATCATTTGATCGAAGCCACGTAGAAGAACTAGTTTCTTGACAAAGAATCTGCTGCACACAAACGTCAATAATGATTTTTTAAATAAGTAGCTGATAGAACAAGCATATGACCCACAAGTGGTTTATCGGTTTGTAGATTAGGATAATTCAGCCCTGACTGTCTCGAAAATGCATTTAAAAGTAGCTGGTACGCCCTATAATATGAACGAATAACATACATAAAATCACGCCTCTTTCCCACGTGGGTAGGCAAAGATCACGGATTGCCACTTGCTACGATCCTAACATATCTCTCGCTTCATTAACTCTCATAAATTCTTCATGCTCTTTGGTTTAATAACGAATAACATAATCCAATAAAAAAAAATGTATTTAATTATTTTGAAAGTAAGATTTACACTCATCGATTATTAATTACCAAAGATCAATATAATTCTTACTTCACTTTGATTGACGCTACCACTTCAAATGTCTTAACATTTAATTTTAACTTTATTAAGAGTGCGTTGATTACACTTTCGATGTTATGGAGTTTTAATGAATTTTTGAATGAAGCTGTCAAATACAGAAAGTAACATCGTGCTTAAGAAAACCGTATCGTAAACATGAATACTCTAATAACCGTTACTTTAATGTACCATTGCTATTACAAACCCATTACTCAATTTTAACGGTGAAGGAAAACATTATGAGGAAACCCGCGGCTTAGTCAGCTCTGCATGTATTGACTATGTCTTTCCTGTGGATTAGGCCGACTAAGCTTTCAGGATGGTATTGGTGCAGGGCAAGCCTATTCCATCTTAAATCCTGTCCCAGGCACTATAGCGTCCCGTAAGTAGGGCTTGAGTAATCACCAGTTGCCCCTAACGATCATCTACAAAAGATGCAAAAAGCCTGTTAACACAATTTATGCTTAGGAGTTGGGTTAACAAAAGTACAAGGGGCTAGAAATTTATTGTTTTAAATTGGTAGTAAAATAATTTTAAGTGTGCTTCAAAGAGACTGGTTTTTATATTATAAAAAAAAGCTTAACTCTTTTCTTCGTCTTCTTCTTCTTCTTTAAGAGCAATGCTCTTGTCGGCGTAATGTATGTTTTTTCTCCAGATATTTCTTTTGAGGGCGACCACCAGAACCTCCATAAACGACATGACGGCGATCTTCGCTTTTATTTGACTCATGTAGCTTATCCTTGGTCTTCCCCTTCCTCTCTTTCGTTCGATTTTCCTAGAACAAGATCAAAAACTGGATGTAGTAAATTATGTTAAACACACCTATACTTTCAACATTATGCGCTTGACCATAACAAGTTTATTCCTAAGTTCAGTTTAATTTAACGCCCCCAATGTTTTTTCACAGACATAAATCAATTACTAAACTATGAAGTCGGGTTTATAATCTCAACGGATTACAACGTTGTAATTATAAGTACCGTGGCTATAAAATCATCAGGCAATGTATCAATAATCAGGGCTATCTTTGACACAGCTAAATTTGGTTCATCTAAGTAACTTTAAGTAGTTTATTTGGACTACCAAATCAATATTAAATTAATTAAATTGAAAAAGTAATCAAATACTATGGACAATCCACGAAACACTACGAAAATTTGTAAGTATTTGTAAGTGTTTGTTACTCTTTCACGTAAAAACGAATGAATGGATTTTAATGAAATTTTACAACAATATAGGTTATACATCAGAATAACACATAAGCTAAAATTCATAAAGATATTGTAACGGATATCGGATGTAACGGGAACGGGGCGTAACGGGAACGGGGTGAGCAAAGCCGAGGCTGGCCGCTACAATTTAATACCCAGACAGAGAACAAACATCTTGGTTCACCATACAAATAATTGTTCTCGGTGGGAATCGAACTTACGCCCTCCAGCGCTTTTGCGCAGTGCAGAGCAGAGCTCCTTCCAACTGAGCTGAGAGGCCAGTCAAGTGCACCAGCTGTGTCTATGGCGTATGTACGAAACTGGATTTTTAAGAGTATTCACACAAACTTCGTGGGAATTCCGACTTTTGCCGGAAGCTGGGAGTAATTTCGCCTGATTTATCCGCTTCTGGCTATCATTTAGGATCGCACCGGTTCCACGGGTAACATCAAAGTTGAGAGTAATAGTAATAATCAACTCTGCATTTACATATTTCTCATTCCCTCCTCCGGTGGATATAATACACCACTATTTTGTAATTACCAAAAAAAAATGCCGATATTGGCTGCTGATACTGAACACATCCACGAAAAAAAAATTGAGACATAAAAAAAATATTTTTAAATAACCACAATTTTTTAGTAAAATATTGAGAAATGACTCAACAAGCAAAAATCATTTCATTCATAAACGCTAAATACCAAGTGGAACCGAACAGCGTAAATTTGTTTATCTCTAGTAGGTACTACGTAACTATTATGTCCATAATTTTATGCAGGATTTCTGAACATTTAATCGAAACAAAAAATTCTGATTGCACATTCATAATGTTCTACCCCTACTACATTACCCTATTTTTTTTTTGGTGGTTAAAAAATAGTGGTGTATAAGGTAACGCAACTGTTTTGGGCTTTCTGCCCAATCCTATGCTTCTTCTCATCATTAACTCTTCGATACTCGATAAATTCAACTCATCAATCAGTAAGTATAATCAAGTGAGCCAAATTAAAGTATTCCACCACATAGTCTAAAAAAACCTATTATAAGCTAAGTATATGTCAGTCCTCATACTTCAGTTGGTAGAAGCCTCTGGCCTCCTGAGGTGGAGGGCCTGGGCTCGATTCCCACCGAGAACAAAATTGTGTGCGGTGAACGCAGATGTTTGTTCTCTGTCTGGGTGTTATATTGTATTTTAAGTATGTAAAAATATGTGCATAAGTATTACATTATCAGCCATCTGGTTCCCATAGTACAAGCGCTGCTTAATTTGGGGCTGGATAGTGTTGTGTGGATTCAACAATATTTATTTGTTTGAAAATTGTGGAATACAACAAATCGGAGAAGGTGAGTATGAAAAATTCGGTAAATTATTACAGCGTGAGCAACCATGTTTTCAGTTACCACTTTACGTGAATTGGACATCTATAGTTTAGGCAGCAAAGTTAGCACGCAAATGAATTAAATGGAGAAAACGTAGAAGTTGTGCGACATTTTCGCAAGACGCACGTGCGATTTTATTAATCGCATACACTGACTCAGTAATTACCCACATTAGTTATATCTGAGTGTTTTAACGCCACACCACTATCGCACTACCACTTACCGTGGGTGGACAAATACTAATAAAGAACGTAGAAGTGAAACTCTTCTTCTTCCTGCCCTTATCCCACTTTATGTGGGAAAATATGTTTTCCTTCTCCATTCCGTTCTGTCAGCCGTCATCTCTGCATTCACTCCTCTCTTATCCATGTCATCTTACACAGTTCATCATGTTTTCTTTGGTCTACCTCACATATCCATCCACATCCATACTCATCAATCTCCTAGGCCCGTATTTGTAAACGGTGCTTGAGTCTGCGTCAAGCTTCAAGCATAGATTTTTGACATTTTTCAATGGAGAACTGTAAAAAATCTATGGCTGAGGCTAGACTCAGACTCAAGCGAAAGAGTACGTTACGTTAGGTAGCTAGTGGAAATCAATGATGAGAATAAGGCGTGATTTTAAGTACGTAGTATGTATTATAGGTACATGGCATCATCTAGCTATATGACAATATTGAATGGCTAAATAATTAATCGAGCGTCTATGACTTTTTTTTAATATTTGTTTCGTATAGGTACAAGTTTCGCTTCTATACGCCAGTATTATTTTATTTCATGCTGTGAGTGTCGCACTTTGAGTAATTTTAATGCATATTTTATGGTTGTAAAGAAAAGATAAGTTATTAGAGTCGGTCCGGTTTGGTGGAATATAGATCACCCCATAAATCATGTTTTATTTACTCTACATAAATTAATTGCGACCATTTTTGGTCACAATTGCTTCATAAGATATACTGTAGGTAGGTACTTCAATAATTTATTGTCACTTTGAATGCAATCATTTGAACTGATAACTTAACTATTTGGGTAAAGTACATACCATTAGTCATTACTATGGTACGTTCCCTACTATTCCTTCAATTATATCCTTAACCAATATTGTAACAAATAATGACTTAGTAACGAAATTTTTAGTGCAGGATTTAGGAATAAAATATTTGAACAAAGATTTATAAAAAGTCGTTGTAGCGAGATTTGAACCCGTGACCATCACCTAGGTACGGGGCTGCGCTGACCACTGCGCCATTGGATCCTAATCACACTAGTCGTCTAGATAGCTTAGTCGTTGTGGGTTCAAATAAAATCCCGATCGGCTCTTAAGTTTTTTTTTTTTGAAACATTGTAAAAATCTTTATTAAAATATTTTATTTTACACAATAAAACTTGTATAATTTAGTAAACACTATAAAATTAATAAAAAATACGCATAAAATATTTTGCTTACAACTTCTGAGTCGTTTGAAAACTTCTAAGTTAAAAGTCCATGCACTATTGCATCGAAGGTACTAGGCACGTTAGTTACCTATATACCTAAGCACTCCAGGAGGCCTACCACAAGCTCTGTCTGGCTCTGGTTTTGAGTCTGTGCGAGTGCTCAACAGTGTATTATACTGTGTGTGTGACGTTCCGACATTGGATTTATTTAGTCAACACTCACACAGACTCAAAACCAGAGACAGAGCCAGGCAGAGCTTGTGATAGGCCTACAGTATAGACCCAATCTAAGAAGTTGAACCGTCTAATGAGGCTTATCAACGCGATGACATAGCCGATGCCTATGCGTACTGCCAGTACTGTCGCCGACAAAAGTAACTGACCATCCTATTGTGTGTATGTACTGGTAGCCCATGTAGTAGTAACCCTGCCTTCCATCCTACGGTCGCGGGTTCAAATTGAGTCGTATACCTATAGATTTCTCTGTTCGACAAATACACAATGCTAGTGCTCTTAAACAGTGAAAGAAAACATCGTGAGGAAAAACCCCATGGCTAAGTCAGCTCTACACGTATTGACCATGTCTTTCCTGTGGATTAGGCCGACTAAGCTGTCAAGATGGTATAGGTGCTGGAGAAGCTTATTCCTAACCGAACGACGACGAAGGCGTCCTACCTTTCGCTCTTCGGTTCGTGGTTGGTTTTATATCGAGAGCACTTTATTTCCCAATGGTTGTCAGTTCTTCGCAAATGACCTGCCCATTAACTTATTAATACTGAGAGCTGCATCTTTGACCTTGGTTCTTCTACGGATTTCCTCATTTCTGATCCTATCACACAATCTTTAAGTCATAAAAACAATGTACAATTATGTATGCATCTATACGTGTCATAAACAAGCAAAGGGCGTCAAAACACCTTCCCACACCTAATGAAAACATTTTTTTGTCTTATTTCTATGTGCTATAAACATATTTCTGTTATCACTTCCTTCAACGTCAACGTCGTCACTTTTATATTATCACTCATAGATTAATAACCACAATTGCTTACTTAATTGTATTATTAATCAGATGTTTATTTATATATTATTATTAGTATAAATATCACCGGACCGAAGAGAATGGTTTATTATGGAGGTAGCATAATTATACCCAGCCGTGGGTACATACGAGCTAAATAGATAGATAGATAAATGTCAATATATTAATTAGTTTCTGACAATTTTTATATATGTATATACAATCGTGGATTAATGTCTTGAATAAATTACCTACTATTTGACTAATGTTTATTAACACCCGAGTTACTCGGCTGTTTATGGCAACAACTGTACTTACCTTCTTTTTATTCTGTAGCCCTTGTTAGCAGGCTTGCTTTGATTTGCACAAGACTGTAATTAAACACCGTGATTGGCTGGATGTGGTGGTCTGATAGACATAATGATGACTATGGTGTACTTAGTGATCTCTCCTTTGCGATTGGCTACGTTTCTACTGCTATTACTGTAGGTACCTTGTAGTGTACTGACTATATAGCTACAGTATTTTTTTACATTTTGTTCTACTAGTACTTGGTTATCGATGTACATCATCATCATCAATCTATAGCAGTCTACTGCTGGACGTAGGTCTCTCCCAAGACGCGCCACTGAGCCCGGTCTAAGGCTCTTCTCCTCCAGTGCTTGCCAGTTACATTTTACAGATCGTCGCCCACCTTGCCGGGGGGTGTCCTACACTACGCTTACCTAAACGCGGTTTCTACTCTAGTATTCGTTTGCTCCAACGATTGTCTGTTCTACGGCAAACGTGACCAGCCCACTGCCTCTTCAGCTTACTAATCCTTTGAGCTATGTCGACTATCTTGGTTCTCTGTCGGATAACCTCATTCCGGATTTTATCCTTCAGAGAGTTGTTATCGAGTCAGTTATCGATGTACATTTTGGATTATTTAATCGATATAATAACGAATCGAACATTCACATATCGAAAAACAATCTTTATTCTGTAACTTTTTTATTTTCGCTAATCCTATTATTTTGCACACATTCATATATCGTCTCCTGGTCACTATCTAGTGTGCCGTAACTCAGCAGTTCCATAATCTCTTCTTCCTTCGCTCTCTTCCTCGATACTCTTTTCTTACAGCATATTGATATAACACGACCGACGATCAAAATAACACCAATAACGAGAGCAGCTATAACTGCCCACGTTATAGTGTCATAAAAACTCCAATCATCAATAATCTTATCCATGTTTGTTTTAACTTGTACCTCCTCAGTCTTATTGTTAAATTTTACATCCAAAGCAACATTCACTGCTTCCTCCAGTCTTTTAAACACAACACCACTTAACCAATCAGCTAAATCATTTCTTCCTATCTGTCGAAGCCGCTTGACCACGTCCACGTGGGTTCTAGTCCTGCCTTCCCATTTGTTAGTACCTTTATCCCATTTCGTAAGTAGTTGCAAGCACGATATGTTCGGTACCTTTTTCTGTACGCTTTCAGCGGGAAGGTTGAAGGTTATGGAATGCAAAGAGGCATATAGTGTCTTACATTCCTCCAGGGTCAAACTGCGGGATAGGTATTGGTATTCGGGAATGCTGATGTCGATTGTGCATAGCGAGTTTTGGAGATACAGGATTGTGAACAGGTATTGTAAGTCTCTCATTGTTCTGTAGTCATGTAATATCTCTTTTCATTTTAGGACCAACTGTTTATTTTTATTACCGCGCATAGAGAAGTAAACTGTTTAGTTTTGTCAAATTGACAACTACATTTATTTCACTGACTAAAATCCTCTACAGGGAACCATACAGGTTGTAAACCTTAAAATTAAAATAAACCAAACAGTATTCAAACATACGTTTTCATTAGTTTTATTCACTTACTTGTAAATTTCAGATAATTAAGTAAATTAGGCTCACTGACATAGTAAATACATTTATTTACAAAGAAACTTACAATAAAACAAAAATTTGCAAAATGTACAAAATACACCAGAAACAGTTGAGCTATCTGAAGACCGTAACAAACGATCTAGAGATAGCTCAACTGATCCATAGGACACAGTAGCCTCTATAGAAGTAGGTACTTATTGCTTTTATATAGGTATGTATGTTTAAGTGTATTGCTAACTAGAAGTATGGTAAATCTGTATAGCACCGTTTTTCATTCTAGTAAGTATGTAGGTAATGGAAACAAAAGCAGCATTTTCCGAAGTTTCTCCAACGGTTGAGCTAAACGTTTTGCAAGCCTCGCTAATGGCTCGATAGTCACGAATCTGACATATAAGAGGCTGATATCGTTCTAATGGACGTATTATTTCATAAATACCCTCAATTTTCTAATAAACTGACGATTTAGTGCGCCTGGTCTATCGAATAACATTATTGATAGGGTTTTGAAACGTTGAGGACATTGATAAAGTGTGCGTATCAATCAGGCATTTCTAGTGCAAATGTATCGTGTGAAATATTCCTGCTTTTAATAATACAGGGTGTTTGGTAAAATTGTACATTCCCCTCCCCTTTCAGCTCTGTACCCATCTTCCAAACATCCTGTATATTTTAATATAAATTAATATTTTTTCTTATTTATGACACCTAGGCACAAAAACTTCCTGTAAATAAGGGCACGATTGAAAATTTGTCCCTGGTTTGTATAAATGTATCTACACCCATATTTTGTAATAACCAGAAAAATCTAAAGCTTGCTTTAGTAGAGCCTACTAAATAACTATAATAGCACGACCAGAACTTTTTATTATGTACCTATTTGTTACCAAGGTTTGTTTTTAACCAAATACGAGACTAAATTTACAAAAATTGGTCCCTAAATTATTTTCTAATTCATAAAACAGGTTCCGTTTTTGGATAAAAAAACTGCCTATATTGTCGTTATTTTCGTTATTATCATTAGTAGCCTCTCTTGAAGCAGTTTTTTCAGTTGATTACAAATAAGGGGAGTATGAACTATCTATAACATAGAACTATGTACGGTTGTGGGCAGTAAATATTGCACATCGGCTTTTCGGCTTTGTAGAGCGCTATCTCTTTCTGACGCACACTAATTAAACGCCCTATGAAGCTGAAATTACCGATGTGCAATATTTGTTGCCTACTTCTATATCGTTCCATACTACGAGTATACTATGCCTTAAAACCCTTTCACCACACTGGTTCGAAAGAATCAGTGACACGATAAGAAGAAGACTATGCCTACGATCAACATAGTGCCAGTTTACTAAATACTACTTTTATATTAAAAAAAATATATAAGTGTCACTATTACCGCTATTCTTGTGTTTACTTTTATTACACCAGCTCCAACAGCTAATATTCAATTCCAGCTTTACTTATCACTATAAAATAACCCCCGATACACTATAAATTTAAGGTTTCATTATATACTCAGTGCAGCTGACCAAGTCGTTATTTGTGTGAGATATTGAACAATGAGAGATTGTGATTCCGTTACGTTAGTGTCGTTACCTGCAATTTTGTCGTGATAGCAAAGCTTTTATTGCATCTAAGACCATGGTCCTGAATATAAGGTGTGTCAAATCTTAATATGCTAATTTAAAGCAAAATCTTAAATTAAAATCGATTTTAACGTAGTTTATTTTTAAGTTAAAATCTCTGTTTATACAAAATAAAATGTCACAAGCAAAAAATTAACCAATACAAAAAAATCTTTATTTCGCCTAGAGTTATTGTATGACAGATTTTTTTTTCAGAAAAAAAATCCTTCTACCAGCTACGTTAACGAAACTCGTTTATGTACAACATACAAACACGAATGTATGTTGTTTCATTTTTCTTTTTTTATAAATTTATAAACAAATCAACATTGTCTAGGGATATTCCATTTCGAATAGATTTTCTGATTTTTCGGTATTTTGTTCCTACTTTCCTAAGTTTTATTTAGGAATAACTAGTGGCCACCCGCGGTTTCGCTCGCCCGTTACCGTAATACCCCGTTCCCGTTGCTTTTTCGGAATAAAAAGTATCCTATGTCCTTCTCCCGGTTCTAAGCTACCTCCCCACTAATTTTCTGCCAAATCGGTTCCGCCGTTCTTGAGTTATAAATAGTGTAACTAACACGACTTTCTTTTATAAATATAGATATCAATCAGTTGTATTTTATTATTATTAATGAACAACAAAAAATAAAGTTTTTTGCCATACCTAGTTTTCTAAAGAAATTATTTTCAGTTTTTGTAAAAATCTTCTATTTTGAAATATTTGCCCACACATTTTAATACGTTTTATGAGATAGGATATTTAATGCTAAGCACATGGTATCCGCTTATTTGCTGGCTTATAGGCCTAAGCCTGGCCTGCCCCTAATCGGTAAGATTAAATATCTGGCTGATACTCAATAAAATTCTCAAAATATGAGATCTACAAACAAACTGTGTGGTAATTTAATGTAAATTTGAGCCACCAACAAAGGCTAGGATTTATCTAGAGTACCTACAATAGGAGGTAGGTACTATAAGTTCGATACTAGAACGGCCTACCCTGGGTGGTATTGAATATATTTTAGGGGCATGTATTTCTAACTGTTCTACATTATTTCGTTAAAGTAAAGCCCACTTGAAGTATCTACATTATTGTATACGTCTTTTAATGCGCTTTATTAATTTATAACAGCATGATTTTGAATAAACTAAAATAAAAAAATACTTTATAAAAAAATATACAATAAAAAAATACTTTACTTAAACTAAGAATTTAATTACAATAATTAAAGAATGAGTAAGTACTAACAAATTTATTCCATAAATATTTAGTCAAATTCATCAACATTTAAGTCAGATAAAGTAGCACGTGCAACGACGAACCTTATAAATATTTGTTAAATAGAAAAAGATGAAATGGTAAAGGTACCTACATTTATCGTAATCAGCCCTAATTTTAGTTAATGCTCAATATCCAAACATAATTTTTTTTGCATTGCATTTCATTATTACGTCATTCTCGACGTTCTTCTTCTAGCGACCACGGACCACTACCAGCCTGATATTCTTTTTTTTGTGGGTATACCTAATCCAACAGAGTACCTATTCCCTCCGGCTATTTACTATACCAAAATAACGGAACAGAGCGTCAACCTTATACTAATTCCGTGGCCAAGGGAGTCACGCGGCTTGTGTAGTCACGAATCGTGACGTCACAAAACACACCTTCCAACTTTTTATTTTTCATGTTATCCTTTATAACGGGAGGCACGCGCCAACGGTCAATCACGACGTGGTCAATTGGACCACGAACTCATAGTGTTAAAGACCTTTGGTAGGTAGCTGATGCCTTGGGCTAGCGAATTGTGGATTGATTTATGGCTTTGGGTGTTAGAATAGTTTTGTTTTTTAAGATGTGGGTCAAAATGTTTAGGTAGTGCTTAAAACTGTTTTGAAGTAACTCCTTTGTCAGAATATTTTGTATTTTAGTAGACGTGAATCTTAAGACAATATTTCAAAATATAATCTGTGTTTAAATATTTACCATCTCTTATCACTGGGTAATGAAGAACAGTGACAGGGCTAAAAACTTGAGCAAAAAAGAACTATTTTTTTTTAGTTTCAATTTATGAAATCACTTCTGTAGTGACAGTCGTCACTATTCTTTTTCACAACATCTCAAAGTCCTCGGCAATAGCATACATAAATGATAAGAACAAGTAAAACTGAATAAAATATTTAAAAGTGTTCCCGGTATGTATAGTCTCACTCATCACTGTCTATTCGAAAATTCACTGAACATCCATTTTTCAAGGCTTCACATTTAATCATCGAAGCACACTTACTCACACGTCCACAATGCAATATGCAAATGCAACATCTTAATATAGAGAGCGGTTTTGTTATTACAAGCAGCTGTATTTACATTTCATAAATAAATGCATCTCTTTGCCTCTAACGACGCAGAACGTTTTTGCAGCAAATAAACTCGAGTAGGAGTAATTTAAATAAGGGTGCAACTACATATAATCGCACTCCTTTTCACTAAAGGCTGATTCTTCAAAAATCTCGTCACTGTAATGAATTTGGAGTGACAGTAATGAAAAGGAAAATGATGTCTGAGGCTGATACTTCAGAAATCGCATCGCGGTTGACTTGGAAGACTTGGAGTGACGGTAATTAAATGTAAAATACCTAATGTCTAAAGAAAAAAGCTTATAGGTTAATATACACTGTACACAGTTCTTATCTTTTTATTGAAGATGCAGTTGTTTTTTTCATTTGATAAAACAGACAAAAGAAATAAATCATCCGAACTTTTTGCTTTGTGAGTATTTTTGGAACGTTCCTAGGTTAAGCTAGCATTTTTCAAGGTAAAAATGAATAGGTGGATTAGCTAAGCGTGTGTTTCATTTTCAGTTTCTATCACATATGATGGCTAATTAGCTAACAAAAAAACAAAAATAGATTGTTAAGTTAAAGTTGATTTTCAGTATTAAGTGTGATGCTGTAGAATGCGATGTGTAGTTGGGTCCTATGTCAACGCTAGGTGTGAAATTCCTTGTTTTTGAATACCTACCGTGTGTTTGTGCGTTCGATTTTGCATTTGAGTTGGAAGTGCGTCGCAAATGATTTTGCTACAGAAATACAGAAAGCAGAATTTTGATTGCAAAAATATTCTCGTTTTTACGATGAAAATAGGACAAAAGCTTGCAATTTATTTAACTGGATATAGGTACTGTGTACTGACTAAGGGAACTCTTTTGACTGGTTTTAATGTTTTTTTAATAAATGCATTCTCTTCTCAACTATTGAATGATCCTTGCAAATAATGTTGTTTTAAACATATAATTTTAAAACAGCCAATTATATTTATATCGGTTCTTTTTTTGCGTGGAATTCATATTTAAACTATTTCTTGATAGCCTCCTTTCGCAACTAAAATTGTGCTTGAAGACCATTTCCCATGCAATAAAAAAATTAATATCAAATTGCCGTATAGATAATTGAAAAACTAGTAATTTGGATCATAAAATCGAACGGGCTCTACTTAAGATTTCATCAGCATCGCACGTACAAAAATTATTAATTAAAAACTAGTCAGCTAGACTCGCATATGTATGAGTGCATAACCCATTATTAAAGACCACACATCTCTCAAAATTACTCGCAAGTGGCATCTTCAGCTACTAAACTTTCTAATTTGACTTGATCGACTTGTGCCTACCCCATAATTTCAAAAATTAATTTGTACAATCACCTTCAATTTACTTTTCGGTTCATAGTTCGTGGTTTATGCAATATTTTGAGCAATTCTTTTTAATTGGCTTCTAGTAATCAGAAAATTGATGGGCATGTTAATTTCAATAGCAGTTCTGATGCGTTAGCATCAGAACTGCTATTGAAATTAACATGCCATTCTGATGCGTTAGCATGATCGATTGAGTATTTTCTCTCTGACACGGTAATATTTAATAAGTATGCCCATTCGTCAGGTAAGGTGTTGTAAATACCCGTTTCTGAATACATTTAAACATTTAGACAAGCTACTAAATAAATAGTTCACAGCGTTTTTGTATGAGGTGCATTTAATAAGAAAACACGACCTGTTCTGGCTTCGCACGGACAAAAAATTGAAAAAATAAAAAAAAAAATGCAATTATATTTTTGTAAAACTTTTTAAATGTAAATTTTATTTGTAAATGTGACAAAACACGGATTAACTAGTCCAACGCTACGCCAGGATTATTAATAACACCCTTTATGGTTTATAGAAAAACTTAAAAGAAGCTCCTAAATTTTGTTAAGTATCGATGTCTCAAATTTAATTTGGTTTTCCTCAGTGTTTTAAACTTAAACACGACGTAACAAACAGGCGTCATGGCTCAGTGGTAGTAGCCCTGCGCCGTAAGCCTCGATCACCACCTAGAACAAATATTTGTGTGGTGAACGCAATGTTTGTTGTCTGTCTGGGTGTTATATTGTATTCTAAGTATATAGTAAAAATGTATACTAATATATAATATGATATATCAGCCATAATACAAGCTCTGCTTCGTTTGGGGTGTCTAGCCCTGCTAGCCTGTCTAGCCTAGTGTTGTGTGGATTGTCACTAAAAAAAACAGTCAATCACTTTTGCAATTTTATATTGGCATGGATTTGGGATTAATGCAAATAATTGCACCTGGAGAATCGAACCCGCGTCAGTATGCAAGTTACACCACAGAGGTCATCAAATCACTATGGGATCTGCCTAATACACATTACTCAATATTCAATACCAACCTTAATTATCAAAGAATACGGTTCACAATTACCTTAGTTTATAAATATATACCTGTAATTACATGTGTACGTCTGTGACGAAATAATCATCTTTCTGGTGGTCATTATGAATTAATATACCTACGTGTCAGTTCGAGAGGTGTAGTAATGACTGGTGTATTTGGTACCGGATTTTTATGATGTCCGTGAGAAAACAAATGATATGTCTTTGAGTTTTTTTGCTAAATAATGTCTGTTATCCATACGAGATGCATAAGCATACGTACCTATGTGTAAATCGCAGTTACGCTGGTCTATGGTCATCCTTAATAATACTTTTTCTCAAACATGCTCGGAAATATAAGCATTATTTTGACAAACTTCTTCGAGATAAATTGAATTTGCTGTACTGGCCAAATACATGAGAGTACGCTCATATTACCTGTCGTGAAATTTAAAAATGGAAGGATTTTTTATTCCAAGACATGGCAACCAAGGAGTTAAATAATAAGAGGTTTTATTTAAATTTCGAACTAGCTTGCATAATTTTAAATGCTGTAAACTGAAAAAAAATAGATATATAGGTAACTCTTTATTTTTCACCACACAAATAATACAGTACAGGACATAATAAAAGCAAACGATTAGGCAAAATAATGGGCGACCTTATCGCTGAGAGCGAAAATTAACCCTTCAAAGCAAGAAAAAATGTTTTCCGTTGTTTGACGTAGATGTATTTGGTAAAATCAATTGAAGTAGAACTAATTAGTTTTAATTTCCTTGCATTATTTGAGAAAAGCACGCTTGGATGCTCGGTACTCGTCATTGAAATGCTCGGCCCGCTGTACTGACATGCCAAAATATTCGACTCGGGCTCACAACGAGCGAATATTCACCTAGCGCAGAAGGTAGAGCTACACCCAACTTAGCTGTGAGGGCAATCGTATACATTATTTATAACCAGACGAGACTATTTCAAAACGCCATAACGTCATCGAACTATGGTGTTTATGTTTTAAATAGCTACCATACAAGGCTTGCTCTATTTTACCTCGAATAAGACTTAACCCACAAATCACAGCTATCAAACTAAGTAATAAATAGTGTTCAGTGTCTATTAGAACTAGATTGAGGTCTTAGAGATACCTACTGTTGATTTATAAGTGTTATAAATCGAATCAGATTTAAAATACAATAAAAGATTAAAATGTATTTATTATTGAAATAAAAATAGACGGGAGGTCATTTCATGTTCTGTTACCAATTTACCTGTATTTACAGTCCATAATTTTTATTAAGAACTACCAATCCGCCCCGGCTTCGCACAGCTGGGAAAAAATGCAAATAATATTCACTTTTTTTTTAATAAACCCGTGCGAGGCCGAGGCAGGTTGCTAGTAAAACTTACAAATCAAATAAAGTAAAATAAATATAATAAAGTTGAATAAAGTAAATAGTAAGTTGGGGAATAAAGGTTCTCGAATGGCGACCACAAACCGGAAGACGAAACGTAGGGCGTCCACCAATCAGATGGATCGATGACATTGAAATCGGAGGATGGAAAGAGTTCAAATCGTTCTTCCTGGAAATGTGTAGGGGTGGCCTATGTCCAGCTGTGGACTTCTTCAGGCTGATGATGATGATGATGAAGACAGCCATGTAAGTAAGTATATATTTACCTTGATAAGTACCATCGATTGCCAAACTTATAACCTCAACAATTGTGTAATGATCTTTGTGAATAAGCCTATTTATTCTGAAGAACCTCAATATTTATTTGCTTAGCATTTAAACCACACACAACTCAACTTTACCATTAGAATAAATATTTTGACTTGTAATCAATAGGATATACAGTTCAAAGTTGATAAATTTTACGATTAACAAAACTGTGGGGTCCAACAAAGAAATACATGAAGAATGAGGTGTATGAAAGTAAGTCTGTATCGGTGAATGAATACCTACTTGATGACTCGTTGAAAATGAACGTTATTTATCTTGTAAGCTATTTGAACAAGTATTTACCAACATTACTTACTGACAGGTATTTGATAGATAAAAATATTTAAATGGAAAATCCAAGATACTACTAATACCGTATAGCACTACGCAGACTTCTACTACTACTGCGATAAGTTTACTTACACTGGGAATAGAATAAGTTGTATTATCTGTGGTTGGGAAGTTTTATAAACTGTAACAATTGATATCGAAGGGGCACGCATGAAGTTTCATTAGTAAGTATATGGCTGATTTAGAAAAAAAATGCCAAAGCCCATGACGTACAATTGAAGTTTCAAACGTCATTTTTTTTTAGATAAAAAAAGGTTTTATGTAAATTTTTAAATCAGGAACACTTTGTGCCTTGTGATCATGCAATGCCAGTAAAACACTACAAAAATTACACAACCAAACTGCATTATATCACAAATTATTATTTTTATTTTGTAAAAGGATCATTGAAAAAAATGTTAGGAACCAAGTCGTAGTTTGTTGCCTTTTCTTCTATGTTTCATCAATAAAACACCTTATGGGCCATAAAACAAGAAAGATGACAACGAAACACCAATAGAAATGCAATGTGTCATTCTCAAATGACAGATTAACCACTCTGGTGTAATGCGTGCGCAGGAATGTCTTACTAGCGATCTCAACCATTATTGTAATGTAGAATGAGTACATACCTAGTGATCTGTACCGATTGCAGTAGAATGTGGAGCAAATACTAACCCTCCTCATTCATAATGCTACGACTCTCGTGCGGTTTTGTGCTTAAATATATCGCGCTAGTGTGAACGTGCGCTAAAGCAAGACAACTAATCTAATTCAGTGACTTCAACTTTCAACTAAAACCAGGAATTAATATATGCTGGATAAGTATCTACATTAATTTTTATCTAAAAATTAATGTAGATACTCACTCAATTTACACACGAAATAAACTCTGAAAAACAGTTTTAAACCTATAATAGATTATCGAATGGAATGAATAAACGAAGTGTCGCGTAAATAAAAAAAAACTATCATTTTGGTTCCAGCGATGGTCGTGAGCGAAACGGCAGGGAGTGTTTTGTTTTGAATAACTTGGCACCGATCACATTCATTTAAATCGATTTATTGCAGTAAAAACATCGTAAAGTCAAAATAAAACGTCTAGATTTTTTTCTAACCGTACATTCATTTTAACTAGTTGCACAAGTTTCTCATTGTATACGTAATGATGCTCAACGATTCTGATGTTTTGTTTGTGGGAATGATGTGTGTGTAAATTGAGATTCATTCATTTGCAAAGTATTTCCACTAAAACTTTGTAAAAAGTGCAGCCGAGAATTGAACATTCAAAAAAATATTAACTCAGTTGTATCACAAGGATCACTTTGGAACATCTTAAAGATGGGTGAGTCTAGGTGCCAGTTTCACGCCACCAAGCTTCAAAGAACAGGTCACAAACTACGACTTTTTTTGTTGGTTTACAAGGCAAAAATGAAAAAAGCAGTGGAGTTCCAGTGTGTTGCTACTCCAACTTAGTGAGACGTTGGCAATACAGATGCATTTTATGTACCATCACACTGTCTCATATCTACTCCCAATCTCAACTGCCAAAAGAGCATCAATTTTTTTACTATAATTTTCTTCGTTACAAAGTTATGTCCTCCTCAAAAAGGTTGTGCCAATATTATTCCTATCATCTCAATTATTTACTCAATTATTTTTTGGTACTGTTTACTATCAGCTTTATCATAAACTATCTACTATTTAGTGTAAGACATTTGGTAGCTTTTAAATCGGATCACTGAAATAGCTTAAAGCACTAACGTGTCTTGCCGATATAATATCACATTGAACACGTGGGCGCCCACATTTTAGCATTATCATAATAATTGACATCTCAAGCTATTTCGGTCAGTTTATCTATCTACCAAATAACTAAACTAATCTAATTATATTGCTTGTAGGAACGAGTCATAACTTGCAGTTCCAAACAGCTCAAAGCTACTGTCAGTTGTTTCGCCTTTAGGGATTAATTGCGCAGTCAGTGGTTTTTTTTTTCATTTTACTGTAATAATATATTTAAAAAAAAAAGCTTTTGGCGGAATTTTGACATAAATCCTATGGGTTTTATGTCAGAATTCTTTCAAAACTTAAAATTGGGATCGGAATCGCGTTCAAGAGTAGACCGGCAGGCCTGCTTTTCCTGCAACACGGCTCATTCGCGGTGACTGAATCCACGTTCGATTTTCAAGTTTTTCGAACAAAAATTTAAAACTCACTGCGTATTTAACGATTGTCTGAACGTTGCAGGAATAGACCCAATTGTATCTCCCCACTTGTCACTAACTTTACTTTTTATGACCACCACTGTTGTTATTACAGGGTTTTTGAAGAGAGAGGTGGAGGGTTTTTTACTAAGAGCTGATAAAAGTCAAAAGTAGATATGGTGAACTCGTAACCGATAGAGCTTAGAAGTTGTCATACTGCACTCGGGGTTGAAGTCAGTTTGGACAGTTGGGTCACGACACGGTGGTGTTAGAAAGTGGTTCATTGTTCACCTCAGCGTCAGTTGGGGGGTTTCTGATAATAAGTCACGATTGATCATTGGTGTCATAGCTGTTGAGCTGGACTAAGATACAGGCGACCGCTGTTCAGTTATCAATAGTTGCATAATGGTAAAACCGGCTACTCGACTTAGATTTAGACTGGCCTCTCAGATCAGTTGCTAGTAGCTCTGCTTTCTACGCCATAGGTCTTGGGTTCAATCCCCACCGAGAACAAATATTTGTGTGGTGATAGAATCAGAAATGAGGATATCCTTAGAAGAACCAAGGTCACCGACATAGCTCTTAGAATTAGTAAGTTGAAGTGGCAATGGGTAGGTCATATAGCTCGAAAAACCAGCAACCGTTGGGGAATAAAGGTTTTCGAATAGCGACCACGAACCGGAAGACGAAACGTAGAGCGCCCACCCAGCAGATGGACTGACAACATTGTTAAAATCGCGGAAAGTCGGTGGATGGAAAGAGCTCAGAATCGTTCTTCCTGGAAATGTGTAGGGGAGGCGTTATGTCCAACAGTGGACTTCTTCTTGAAAACAGATGTGAGCTTGAAGTCTTAGGGCAACCAAAAGTGCTATGGGTCGTCGTCATCGTAAGGGTCACAAGAAACACTAGCTCTTGTAGTTTCATTCACCTGTAACTTGGACCGCGGTCCATCTGTGCCATATGAATGGGCGTATCGGCTATTTGCCAGTTAATCTACGAGCTATATCCGGTTGATCTATTGTCATTAGAAGCATTACCAATCTGTGGGTGGACACTGTGACGTGTCACACTTTGAGCTTTAATTTCAAATGCAGCATTTTTATGACAGCTGTCACAATCTTTTATTTTAGTGTAAATATAATCGTAGGAGCTTTTGATTCTAACAAAAGACGGAACAAAGAAATTATACATGTGATTGTAAGAGTATGGGCATCAAGAAAAGCAAGATATAGAGACGATTGGCAATCCTTGGCTTATACCAACAAGGGTGATTTTTTATATTGATCCATAATAAAAAAAAATATAATTATAAATAATTTAGTTTTTTTGTAAAGTTTTTTTTTAGTAATGTTAATAAAGCTTTTTTGTAACACGGTAAGATAGCTTTCACTGATGTAGCTTTACTTACTACGTACACACGTGACTCACACTGTCATCTTTATATAAAAATTACCCCGATACAAAAGACTTCAACGCGCTTATCGGTGTACGAAAACAGTAGCAAATGAGCACTATTTTTGTTTAACTATTGCTTAATTAATTTTATGCTTTTATTATAGGTCCTAGGTAGTATTTTCTAAACAGCAGAACTTCACTGGAACGAACGGCAAGAGAAAGATTTGGCACCTTAAGTGGGTGATAGACGTACGAGCAAGTACGCGTAGGTACTTAGGCTCGCCGACATAATGTATCGAAAGTAATGTATTGAAAGTACGCGAACTTACGGTGACACACAAGCGAAAAAGGTCGGCGAGCCATAAGTACGCGTACTTGCTCGTACGTCTATCACCCACTTTATACTCACCTAGCTTTAAGACTTTTCAAATTGATTCTTGTAATCAGTTTGAAACGTCTTTTTTTTTTTGAGATACCTACTCTCGAATTGGATTTCATGCAAAGATTTCAGTTCACACAGCAGTTATAAGTTATGACTCCTAGATACGACTGTCAACAAAGCAATTTAATCCAAGATTCCCGTTTAATCATGAATTACTGATTTGCAAACGTATTAATATATTGATTTCCGTTTAGTAAACGCGTGTGAAAATCGATACAGATAGTAGTGATTTATGATACGGAAAACGATCATGATTTACAACTCCTAAAGAATGACTAACCAGGAACTTTGATATGTAACCCTAGCATCTCAGAGTATATAATAGATAGAGAGCCTGAAAAAGAGCGTAGCAAGCCAGCAAAATATGTAACCTCAAGTTTTTTTGTTTATTTATTAAGAAAGGATTATAGTCTGATTAAGTTTGATGAGTAATAAGTATGAATGTGGATGGATATGTGAATAGAGGTAGGCCAAAGAAAAGATGGATGAACGGTGTGAAAGATGACATAAGTAGATAAGTAAGAAGTAAATACAGAGATGACGACTAATAAAGGCGAATGGAAGAAGAGAACATGTTGTGCCGACCATTAAATGGGATAAGGGCAGGAAGAATAAAATACATTAGAAGAATAAATTAGATAGAAGAATACATTAAGTACCTACTGCTTCTTTTGTGCCTTTTGCGCCGTAGCTAGGTCCGAACTCCTGGTTCCTGGTCTTACTTTGATACGAAGCAACAATTTCAGCTAAGCTAAATAAACATTTTATTTTTTTTGGGATTTTTTTTCAATATTTTCATCGATATTACATCTCTAAACATGTTAAAATACATGAGCGAGGAATTGTGTGATGGTTGTCAGCCCCATAATGCACGAGTGACCTACAAATGCATTGCAAAAAGCCCGCTCCCCCATCTTGGTCGAAATCACTCTTAGGTAGATATTATAGGTATCAAAGTCAGATAATATTCCAGCAACCACTTAGCATAATGATGACGAACAAAAAATGCGTTAAAACGTTTCACTAATCTATTTATACCAATGATACAATCGGCATAGAATTGCAATCAAAATCTAGATTACAAGTTTGACACAACTGTTTCAAAGGAGCAAAAGCTTTTTAACCGACTTCATATAAAAAAGGAAGTTTTCAGTTCGGTTGTATTATTTTTTTGCTGTCGCATAATTTCGTCATTCATGAGCCGATTTGATTAATTATTTTTTTATCTAAAGAGTTATGTTTCCGGATTGGTCTAATAGAAATTTCAACGTAATCGCTTCAGGCGTTTTTTTTGGCCAATAAATCAGTTTTTCATGTTTTAAAACTTTTATTATTGTTACGAAAGTGGGTACAGGGATTGGAAGGAAACGAACGTTTTACCGAAAGTAGCGATTTATTCGCACTACGAACACGTAACACTGCACTGAACGCGTAGCACTGCACGAAACGCGTAGCACTGTCCGACACTGTCCCCGCGCACTATGCGTTACACGGTCCAACGCTGTGCTCCGAACACTGACAGTCCACTGGGAGCACTTTACCACTTTGCACTTCACTTCACTATTCACTGTTCACTTCACTATTCACTTTCACTGTTCACTTTTTCCACTTTTTCACTTTTCCTTCTTGTTCCTTTCTTCAGATCACTTTCCACTGAACTGCCCGTAGACGCGCTTGCAGCTCCTTATATACCCGGAATTTCGATTGTCATTTATTGGATTTCGATCGTCATTTATTGAATTTCGTTAGTCTTTTCGTTTTCTTCTGTTGGATTCCGATCGTCTTTTCCTTCTTACATCATTTCTTGTTTTAGTCCAGAACTTTCGGTTCTTTATTTGAATTCCTTAAAGAAGGCACTCGCCGCTACTAGAATTTTCTGGTAACATTAAAATGTCGAACAAAAATCTTCATAGCTGGACCGGGCTCGAACTCGCGTACGTCTGCTTTGCAGTCGTAGCTCTGACAGCCCGGCCGTTGTGACAATGACGATGTTTGCCAAAAACTTCACTGCCTTGCACGCTTACGTAGTTACGTCAGCACGGCGTCACACTACCCCCTCCTTAGACGTGCTCGTCCCGAGCATCGTTAGAGCCGTAGTACCGTGCCAACCTGTCCACATGAACCACTTTCGCTGGACTTCTTGGCGTTTTCCGAATTCTATATGTGACATCATTGATCCTCGTAATTACTTGAAAAGGGCCTTCCCAACTCGGTTGTAGTTTTGGAGATTTTCCTTTTCTCGAACGGGGTTGTGAAGCCAAACAGCAGAACCTTCTTCGAAGGACTTGGAGTTGACGCTTCTGTCGTATCGCGTTTTCATTCGCTCACTAGCACGCAGATTCTCCTCCCTCATATGCCCGTGAACTTCCTCCATTTTCCTTCTCAAATCTTCCGCGTATTCCGAAATACAGCTAGGCGTATCTGGAGGACAACCCGCGAGAAGATCCGCTGGAAGTCGAAGCTCTCTACCAAAGTTCGCTCGGGCCGGTGTAGTAGAGGTACTCTCATGAACCGCAGTTCTATACGACAGAAGGAACAGAGAAATGTACTCGTCCCAATTGTTCTGATGGCTTTCAACAACTTTTGCCAGATGCCGCTCTAGAGTTTGGTTGAACCTCTCCACCATTCCATCAGATTGCGGATGATACGGCGTAGTCCGAGTTTTGTGTATCCCCATAATCTTGCATGTTTCCTGAAAGACTTGCGACTCGAAATTCCTGCCTTGGTCACTATGGATTTCAAGGGGTAGTCCAAATCGGCAGAAAACTTCATTCACCAGTTTGCTAGCCACAGTAACAGCTTCTTGATTTGGTAATGCAAACGCTTCTGGCCACTTTGTGAAGTAATCCATTATTACCAAAATGTAACGATTTCCACTATTCGTCATTGGAAACGGCCCGGCCACATCCAAAGCTATTCGTTCCCAAGGAGCACCCACGTTGTATAACTTCAACGCTCCCCGACTTCTTGTTTGTGGTCCTTTGACAGAGGAACAACTCGTACATTTCTTGCACCAGTCTTCAACATCTTCCTTGCAGTGCAACCAGTAATAACGTTGACGAATTTTCACCAAAGTTCTCTTCACACCGAGATGACCGCCTGATGTTCCGTCGTGATACGCTCGCAGTATATCAGAAATCTTTGACTTCGGCACAACTGTCTGAAGATGATTGTCTTGTCCTGATGCACTCTCCCATTTTCGACATAAAAGACCATTGTGTAAGAGCAGGCTATTCCATTGTGCCCAATAGCTCTTCGTTACTGCACTCATTCCAGCAACTTCACTCCATCCTGGGCGTGCGGATCCATCTCTCACCCAATTGAGTATTGGTCTAAGGTCTTCATCTTCTTCTTGTAGTTTACGCATGGCATCGCTGCTCCAATCATCATTTACTGTATCAGTTCTTATAACTCGGACCATAGATTTTTCTTTATCTTCCTGTTTCACACAGTGCTTGCAGTCTTCAGAACACGGCCGTCTTGACAAAGCATCAGCATTCCCATGAGACTTTCCACTGCGATGCTCTACTACAAAGTCGTACTCCTGTAGTTGTTCAATCCATCGCGCAACTTGTCCTTCAGGATTCTTGAACTGCAGTAGCCACTTCAAGGCTGCATGATCTGTTCTGACTAGAAATTTCCGACCCAATAAATATTTCTTAAAATGCTGGAGTTTTTTGACAACTGCAAGTAGCTCCCTTCGAGTGACACAATAATTCCGCTCTGGTTTTGACAGGGATTTACTGTAATAAGCTATCACAACTTCTTGATCTTCTTTTCTTTGTGAGAGTGTTCCTCCTATCCCTGTATTACTTGCGTCCGTGTCAACTACAAACTCATTGCACTGATCCGGATATCCGAGTACTGGTGTTTCACATAACCGGCTCTTTAGTTCCTCGAAAGCCATCTGGCATTGTTGGTCCCAAACGAAAGGTCGTTTTTCTTCTGTGAGTCTATGCAATGGCTTCGCTATATCGGAAAAACTCTTGACAAAACGACGGTAATAAGAGCAAAGTCCCATAAACGCCCGTACTTGTGTTTTGTCCGCAGGCACAGGCTTTAACCGCCGAAATTTTCGATGGATCCGTTTCGACGCCGCTTTCCGAAATAACGTGTCCCAAATAGTTCACCTGCCGTTTGAAGAATGAGCACTTCTTCTGGCTTAGTTTCAGATTTGCACTTCTCAACTTGTTGAATACGGATTCCAGCTTCTTCAAATGGTCATCAAATTCTCGCCCCACTATTATAATGTCATCGAGATACACCAAACAGGTTTCTCCCAGCAACCCAGCAAGGACACGTTCCATTAACCTCTCGAAAGTAGCCGGGGCGTTGCACAGCCCAAACGGCATCACTCTGAACTGCCAGAGGCCCTTTCCTGTGGAGAACGCGGTCTTCTCTTTATCCTTAGGATCCAACTCCACCTGCCAATAGCCACTTTTTAGGTCCAGCGTAGAAAACCATTTCATGCCGTTGAGAGTATTCAAGGTGTCGTCTATCCTTGGTAATGGATAACTGTCCTTTTTGGTCACGTCATTTAGGCGGCGATAGTCAATACAGAACCTCGTTGACTCATCCCTCTTCTTTACCAAAACCACTGGTGAGCACCACGGACTGGACGATGGTTCGATTACTTCATTATCCTTCATGTCTTGAATCATGTCGTCCACCTCCTTTTCTCTGGCAAAAGGAATTCGGCGGGGTCGTTGTCGTATAGGTTGTTCATTTCCAGTATTGATTTTATGCTGAACCATGCTCGTCCTTCCGATATCACCATCATTCTTCGAAAATATATCGGAGAACCGACGTAGCAAATTCTTCGCCTTGAGCAATTCAATAGTTGTCAAATCGTGCTTACATTCTTCCAGTATACTGTTAACGTCGATTGAACTTGCATCCGTCTTTTTGGTTTCTTGACAATTCCGCAACCACACGATTTCTTCGCTCCGCCCTATTAGGGTACCCTTCTTTAACACCTGTTCCTCATTGCTCAAATTTAACACAGGTACCACTGTTTCTGCGGATGAATTTATGACCGTACGTGCTGGCAGCCACGATGACTCGTTATCCACTTTTTCTAGTATTGTCCACCGTCGCTGTTTCAAACTTTTACTTCCAGGAAAAATTACTGGAACTAGCGTCTGTGATCTAGGCAATAGTTTAGTGTTCTTAATGCAGTACACCTTGCCTTCGCCACCGCCTCTCATGGGTATTTCGTCTTCTCCACACTTCAAGACGCCGGAGTGAATGTCGAGCTTGCACCGATGGTCCTTCAAAAAGTCCAGGCCAATAATGCAGTCATCCACGATGTCAGCTATTACCGCTTGTTGCCAGTAAAGTTTATCACCAATCTTGATAGCCACTTTCTGTTCACCTGATACTGGTATGCGCTGGCCGGTAGCCGTTGTTAGCTGGTAAGCTCCCTTCCAAACGTTGATCTTTCCGCTTTTTCTTATCAGCTGTGTTCCAATTACCGTACGCGACGCTCCAGTATCCAAAGTTAATGAGCACGGAATTCCATTTACTGACCCATTAACAGTCAAGCTGTTGCCATCTGTGCTCTGATGAACCTTGATTTTCGGGGCTCCATGTCTACCGGCCAGCGCCCACCCCTCAGCTCTGGCTGGAATTAGTTTTCCTGGTTCTCCGACGCTTGTACACAAGCATCGGTCCCTCGTCTCTCTGTAACCCGATTCGGGCAGCCGCTTCTCAGATGTCCCCGTTCCCCACAGTTGTAGCATCTAGGGACGAAAGCTCTGCGTTGGTTAACCCGCTCCACTTCCGTTGAATTAATCTCCCTCAGACGTCCACTCCTCGGGTCTCGTCGGACGGCTTCTACTTCGAGCGCATGCGCGACGGCTTCCTTGATGTGACCGTGATGACCCAAACGCACGGCAGCTCTTACTTCCGCGTCGAAAATACCGTCGACAAACGACTGCAAAAGCATGCTGTCAATGACCGATGCCGGCGATGTTTGGTACGCCTTCCGGACCAACTTTTCTACCTCCACGGACCACTGTTGCAATGACTCGTTCGCTCGTTGGCATCGATCACGGAGTTGAGCGCGGAAAACATGCTCCAGGTGCGAGTCCCCGTAGCGCGATTCCAAGGCTTCCAGCAATTGCTCGTAGGTTGCATCACTCCCCAAGGCCTCCAGCACGGTCAAAGCCTTGTCTCGTAGTCCCAAAGTAAGCGCGGTTTTAGCCTGGTTCTTGGTCCTGGATGGCGCGTAGCTGCTCCTCCTGCCGGCGGGCTTGCTCCTCCTGCCGGCGAGCTTGCTCCTCCTGCCGGCGGGCATCCTCTTCTTGGCGGCGTGCCTGCTCCTCCTGGATGGCGCGCAGCTGCTCCTCTTGCCGGCGGGCTTGCTCCTCCTGCCGCCGGGCTTGTTCCTCCTGCATGGCGCGCAGCTGCTCAAACAAGGCGCCCAGGTCTGGTCCAACCTGGGTTCTTGTCGGCGCACTTACGGTAGTTGCCCCACCGGAGTTGTCTTGGCGTCCAGGGGTTTCTTCCTCGGAAGCCTCGGCGCCAGAGCCACTGGCTTGCTGCGAAGCAGTTTTGGCGCGCGTATTCACGCCTTCTCTCGGCATGACAGGCATTTTACCTTCCAATCCCACTTCTGACACCAAATGTTACGAAAGTGGGAATCCCTGTAGATTGGAAGGAAACGAACGTTTTACCGAAAGTAGCGATTTATTCGCACTACGAACACGTAACACTGCACTGAACGCGTAGCACTGCACGAAACGCGTAGCACTGTCCGACACTGTCCCCGCGCACTATGCGTTACACGGTCCAACGCTGTGCTCCGAACACTGACAGTCCACTGGGAGCACTTTACCACTTTGCACTTCACTTCACTATTCACTGTTCACTTCACTATTCACTTTCACTGTTCACTTTTTCCACTTTTTCACTTTTCCTTCTTGTTCCTTTCTTCAGATCACTTTCCACTGAACTGCCCGTAGACGCGCTTGCAGCTCCTTATATACCCGGAATTTCGATTGTCATTTATTGGATTTTGATCGTCATTTATTGAATTTCGTTAGTCTTTTCGTTTTCTTCTGTTGGATTCCGATCGTCTTTTCCTTCTTACATCATTTCTTGTTTTAATCCAGAACTTTCGGTTCTTTATTTGAATTCCTTAAAGAAGGCACTCGCCGCTACTAGAATTTTCTGGTAACATTAAAATGTCGAACAAAAATCTTCATAGCTGGACCGGGCTCGAACTCGCGTACGTCTGCTTTGCAGTCGTAGCTCTGACAGCCCGGCCGTTGTGACAATGACGATGTTTGCCAAAAACTTCACTGCCTTGCACGCTTACGTAGTTACGTCAGCACGGCGTCACATTATTAAGCTTACTAGCGGCTGCCTGGCTTCGACCGTGTGTTAGTGTCAATTTTTTGGGATAAAAGTAACTCACATGTTCCATTTTATAATATTTGTTCCAACAAATTTCAACCAAATCGGTCTACTGGTAAGTCAGAGCGCAATTGATTCACAAACATCGTATTTTTCGTATTTATAACAGTTATATTAGGTAATAGGATGCCCGAAGTCAGATTAAAGCCTAGTACAAACGTTATCCACATTCATAAGTACGATCAAGGCTAATAGGTACAGTCTACATTAAAATATCGTCCAAGGTCCCTTACCCGGATTGAAGAGCGGTGAGCGGCTGAACTATGAACCATTGTGTCGAACTATCGATAACTAAACTCAAGAGCATTTAATCCGGGTCACCCACACCGAATCGAACAACATCGGAACTTTGAGCGCAAAAATAAAATATGCATATAAATTGCAATTGAGTGTAGAACGTATTAAATAATAGCATCATTTTCATAAGTACGCACAATTTTTTTCTTTTTTTTTTTTTTACATTAAATAGAACATCCTTTGGCTACAATCTCACCTGATGGTAAGTGACGATGTAGCCGACGATGAAGCAGGATGGTCTAGAAGACACCTATTCACTCTTGCCTTGAAGAGGCCCAGATTGTAGTTGTCAGGAAAAACAGTCGTCGGCAATGAGTTCCATTCCCTGGAGGTTCGCATAATGAAGGTCCTATTTACTGACTGAATTTTTGATTTATTTTTATTTTCTTTATGAATTTCTATATTTTTATGACATAACTTTGTAAATTTCAATATTGCATGCCTAGACTTAAGCAGAATATATTGGACTTAACTTATTATAAATAAAAACCTTTTCAACATGGTATTATAAGCAATAAATATACTTTGGCTTCGACTTAAAAAACCGTCCGCCACAGCAAAGGTTAGGCTAATAGATCTGTAGGTCGCTTATAAAATTATTTGTGCTATTCAGTAGGCAACAAATATTGCACATCGGCTAATTTCGGCTTCATAGAGCGTAGTGTGCATCAGAAAGAGATAGCGCTCTACGAAAGCAGAAAAGCCGATGTGCAATATTTATTGCCCACAACCTTACATGATCTACACTGCAAAAAGTACAATACAAAGAAGAATGTCATAACGAATCACCACCTTTGAATTTTGGGTTTAAAGTTCAGAGGGGCTATTCTGACTTTTGCAACACCATTTTTGGTGTCGTGTAAGACATAAGGTGTCGTGTTAGCGTTTTGTAAAGAGGTTTTAACCTCTTTACAATCCCGATTTTGTATGAAAAACGATGAGCGCCTCTGACGGGCTTTGCGAGAAATAATATTGCTACGTATCTTCACTTACTATTGCTAACACCGGTGATAGTCTATCGTCAACACCAAAATCGTACTAAATCTTTTCGTTAGCTTCACGATTCTGACGGTTTTTGTGTAAAATGCTATTCTTAGTTTCGGAATGTATTTGACAGCTTCACGATCGATCAATCAAAATGAATTAGTAAACAAACATTTATTTGTGCATTTTTGAAGTCAATAATTGCTTTTGAGAATGTCTGCAAGATGTTATTTTGCAATGCGGATGGTCGAGAAAAACCGGGTTCGTAAATTACGGGAACTGCGGGCTGGTTTACGGAAAGCTTTCAATCCTATCGAAGATCTTCCGGAGACCATATTTTGTCGTCGGTATCGTTTGTCCAAGGTTGCCTTCGCGTTCTTATGCGAAGAGTTGCGACAGCATAACGACCTAAAGTCTTCGCAGCGCGTGAGCTTTGAATTAAAGGTGAGTTATGTTATTTTCATTAATGTGTACCTACCACCTAAGATTACCAACCCGGTATTACTGCTTATGTAGGTACGTACAAAGGTGTCCCTCAGGAAAACATCCTAACTATATGGTAACTATTTAAGTACTTTAGATTTTTACATAGAAGATACCTATTTTTGTTTGAGCTTCGTAATAAAAATTATCAACATCATTTCAGGTGACTCTGGATACCCACAGTGGCCTTGGCTCATGACACCATTCTTAAATGTTACTGCAACTCCCCAGAAAGAATGTACAACCAGAAGCATATGAAAGCCTTGGTCACAATAGAAAACACTTTTGGCTGGTTAAAAACAGTTGGCGTTGGGCAAGGATAGGGTCTTGCACTACAAGCCAAACAAATGTGCACAGATCATACAGGCTTGTTGTGTACTTCTCAACTTAGGCCTTGATTTTGATTGTTCAGATCCCGAAGAAGATCTAGTTATCAAAAGCCAACATGTGAATTATTTGCAATGTCTGTACCTACCTACTATTTTCGTATCTTATTTTTATATGCAGTGTAGGTACTTTACTATTACTAAGCGTAGCGTGTGCGTGTTTTGTAAAAAGATCATACAAAAAAAGTAAGAAACGAAGCCGTAGTTTGTTGCCTGTTCTTCTAGGCTTGGTCGCGTGGAACTGGCACCTAGACTCACTTAGCTTTAAGACGTTTCAAAGTGATCTTAGTAATACTGCAGAATAAATTCTTTTTTTTTATTTGAGTTTTAATTTAAATACGCCCTATACTCCAGATCGGTTTTAATAAATAAGTCTCCTGAGTTTGCTCGTGCGCGGCGTCGTGCTGGTGAGCGGTGGTGGCGGCGACCACGCCGTGGTGAAAAGCGCCGGCGAGGTGATGGTGCTGGATAGTGAAGTATTACATAACATCAGTGTAAATGTCTTTAGGGATCCGTAGTTCTGGATATCAGAACAGAACATATATATAGAGTATATAGCGTCTCAATTCATATTATGCTGAAAGCCCGCAGAATTCTAAGGATTTTTGGTAAACCAGATCTTAAAAAAGTCGAATACAACAAGAGTTACCTACGATTTGGCACGAAAAAAACTTCAAATGCTTCTCCTGTAGGCCTACCATGAGCTCTGTCAGGCTCTGTCTCTGGTTCTGGTTTTGAGTCTGTGTGAGTGTTGACTAAATAAATCCTAGCTCAAAACGTCATTCACACAGTATAATGCACTGGTGAGCACTCACACAGACTCAAAACCAGAGCCAGACAGAGTTCATGGTAGGCATACTGAACAATCGTGAATTGTCAGTCAATTGAACCAGCAGTCATCTTTATGGTCTTTATTTTGAGGAATCTATGCCCGATCCATGTTGACAACTTGCTAAAAAAGAAGACTTCGTGTTAGATTCATTGCGGCCAACATCGAAATGTTTGCGTCTTATCACCATGTCAATTTGCCTAGGGTAGCACGAACACGAAGTAAAAAGTGAAGCTAACACCCAAAAGCTTGTCAATTCTTGGAATAAGCCCTCAGTACTGAGCTGATGTTATCAACGATATTATGAGAGCGTGTTATTTTTTTTTAGGCTTCATTGATTCTGCCATAAACACTTCAGATTTGTAAAACTCAAATAACATAATTATCACAACAATCCCACCTCAGCTCACAACTTTTGGGATAGTATAACATCTTATTTAAAATGGGAATGATTTTTGTGATAAACATGAAACAAATAAAAATACCATTATTATCATAATATTTTTTTGTGCTTATTTTAGTATTATATTTGTCAATGTTATTATTTTGTGTATGTTATGTTAAATAAATAAATTTTCTTTCCTTCTTCAGTATTATTTCTAAATCCATCGTAATTTTCATCTTTGTGATCTCACAAACCCTTACAATACCAAGACCATACCATTATTTTTTGCTATACTCAGCTAATTTATAGGTTATTCCACTTTTGTCACTGATTGCGCACCTATTACTAGTAACTACATAATAGTGCTAAATAAATTCAAGTGTTTTTTGCCCACATTTTATAAAAAGATTCTGTATAGGTAGTTCCTTCTGTGCATATCTCGTTTCAACTTTATAAACCAATCATTTATTTTCCAGGTGGTGTTAGTTCGAGGGCACTACGTGTCCTACCTACCTCTCTGCAGCCGCAACGAGCCCGTGTTCCTCTGTGCATGCACGCCTCTCGCCATGCCGGAGACACGCGAGTGTGTAGTGCACGGCGCCACTAATGTCTTCACCACAGTACACGCCATGGATATGAAGATACTGCATATTGACGCTAAGTAAGTAGAACAGACAATCATTAAAACAAACGAATACTAGAGTAGAGACTGCGTTTAGGTAAGCGTAGTGTAGGACGCCTTCCGGCAAGGTGGGGCGACGATCTGCGAAATGTATAGCTGGCAAGCACTGGAGGGGAAGAGCCGAAGCCCGGGCTCAGTGGCACGTCTTGAGAGATACATACATCCAGCAATGGGCTGATATAGGTTGATGATGATGAAGTACTTCAGCAGAGAGATTCAGATTGTAAAGATTGCAAGAAGTTCGAGGAGACAAGTCTCAATTTTTCTTCCTGGAAATATATGGGAGAGGCCTATGTACAGCATCAGACTAGCATTTAAGAATCCTTACTGAGAGTTTTACTACATGGTAGAATCAGAAATGAGGGAACCCGTAGAACCAGGGCTTCGACGTAGCTCACAGAATTAGCAAATTAAAATAGCACAGTGTTCTCCAACTTTTTATCTGTCAAAACATGATATATTCATGCTTTCTTTTTCGTTTCAAGACTTCCTATTTTATACTGTGGGTTTAAAAGATCGATGTCCGTCATTCTCTATAAATAAAACATTCAAACTTTTCCATAAATTCAACGAAAAGCAAAGGCTTGCAAAGGAAACCTGATTGCGACTTTGCGACTCTACAAGTGACAAACTGACGCACTTTTCACATGGCCATGGCGTCTTTTCACGGCAGACACGGAGCGGCACAATGCAGGCAAATATACTTAGGGGTAATCAAATAAAAACAAATCAAAATAATTTATTTATGCTATAAAATGTTACATGGAAATAGTGTACTGGTGAATAAAGGACATTTCTTCAATGTGCACATTTTCAAAGAAACACGCATTAACTTTCATTAGAACCGCAATTATTATTATTCAATCTGGCACAACAAATCTTTTCCTAGCCAACATCATAACCCCAACATTATCTCATCTTCTTTTTGAGCCCTGACAACAAATACTTTGATATTGTATGACATGATATAGATAGTAGTGCATGACAGAGGTCATTCCTTGAGCACAGATAATAGGGTGATAGCTTATTAAAAATCAATGTGTTTTTAGAAGAATTAATTAACAATAGTTGAAATAAAACAGTAATCGCGTCTAAATAGTTGGCTGAACATTATGCTGCATTTTATGGTCTTCACAATATCAATAATGTCACAATATGACACAATCTGATCACGGCACCACCGACCTCCAACGCTTGATGACGTCGCCGTACGTCGATCGGTTGGACACACGACGACGTCACCGACGCTGACGACGTCACAGACGCTGACGAAGCTAGTAGACACTAAGTCACTGTCACCGGCGCCACAGCGCTGTACTACCGTTAACACAGCACCAGCGCATGTGAAACCTCACTTACTGTTTACCTGCATATTGTTGTGAGCTGCATTATCTCCGGTGACGAGAGGCATGAATATGAAACGGATTCAATAGAGATGTTGTCATACATCTGCGTTGCTTTGACGGACGGTGGCTGTGGCTTACGCATCAATAAGTATTGTTTATTGTGCATTGAACTGGTGTGCATCATTTACATAGAAGACTGCCAGTTTCAATTATTATTGTAATAGGAATATCACTGTGGTCGCTTTCGAAGGTTTTTAACATTTTAAAGGACCGTAGGTAACTACTGTGATATAAACTCATACTTTTATTTATAAACATTTTTTTTCTGTGTGTAATTGTTTGAATCGGATGAACAGAAATCTGTGAATCTGTTGTTTTAATTTAAAAAAAATACTAAGATTTTTTTTTATCAATGAACAGGTTTTTTTTAAATTTTTAATTAATCAAAATAATTGATAAATGTTTAGACATATCAATGAAATAGATTTACACCAAAGGTAATTCAGGAAGAACACAAAAGTAACTTACTTTCGAATTTGTTGTTGGACAAGGCCGACATTGATTAATGATTGATTTGACCCCATCCGAATATTTGTTTGGCGTCAAGTTTTATTAATTATGTCTTTTGTGGTTGCAATGAAATAGTACATAGTACCTACCTAAATAAATAACTAAATAACTATCAGTAAGGTTAATAGAACACCCAGACAGAGTACAAACGTCTATGATCTTCACACAAATTGTCCTTGCATCCAACCTAACAGCACAGAAACTTAAATATACTTGAGCAGTGATGGCATTCAATGGAACTAATCCTAGCATACATAAGAGAAAGGACTTCTCTTAATAAAATAAGTTTTTGAGTAGGTATAACATTTGTCTGGTTTACCTACACACTTTGCTTAATAATAATAAATAATAATATAATTTATTTCAGACAACATAAAATGCACACATTACAAAAATGAAACATCTTAGGTCCATAGTTAATAAATACCTTAGAGACTAACATACATAAAATAAAATAAAATTACTAATCAAAATCAAACCTTAGGGACTTTTTTCGTTAGCGCACCCCTAAGAATAGCTTGCTTAGTTTGGCACTAAAGCTTTGTGTGAAATGTCAGATCAGAATGACGATATTTCTGCCCTTATCCCACGCTAAGTGGAGTCGGCACAACAGATTTTCCTCTTCCACTCACCTCTATCATTCGTCATCTCAGTGCTCACTCCTTTCTTGCTCATGCCATCTTTGACTCAGTCTATCCATATTTTCTTTGGTTAGGTACCTCTTCTTCTATAACCACTGAAAATAACAGAGTATTCTTCTTCTTATCGTGGAACCAGTGTGTTGAAAGGATTTTAAATGCGCCTCAAAGTATTATTATGCATGTTTAATATAAAAAGCATGTCAAAGTTTCGGTCAGCCCTTGGCCCAAATTATAAGAAAACTCTTGAGGGCTACCTCGAGAGTATCATTGTACCACTACACTCGAGTAAAGAATAAATACATAAGACAAATGCAAATAAACCGTATTGCAATTATTTTGATGATTCTTTGCAATTTATACCTTATCTTTAAAGACACAAAGAACTAACAAGAAACGATGGCCAATGATCACAATAAATAGTTTTCGTTGATTGTCTGTCATGGCTACGAGTATTGATAATGTCAAGTCCAGAGTTGATTATACCTAATAAAAGATAACAAGGTTATTATTGACCTCTGTTTTATTCTTTAAAAAAATAATTTTCTAGCCAAAGATGCTTGTAGAAGAAGAAAATAAAGAAAGAAAACTATTTACTCGTGACTCAAATTACTTAACACTACACTCACGGTATAGTATAATAGTCAGAAACATTATCCAAAAAGCACATTTGGCAAATGCTTAGTTTAGTACTTTCGATTGATTTGATGGATATAGAAAGGAATGTATTGGCTTTGATCTATACTTACGTACTATAATTACTTTACATAATCGTCATTTCTTTTTTTTATACACTGTCTCCTTCTTTGTCTAGTAGCGAATGGCACCTGGGCTGGGAAAGGACATCTCTTCACGGCGTCAGCTGGTACCACCTCCTGCATCCAGATTGCTGTAAGGAAGCACAGAGCAAGCACAGGTTAAGTGAGTACACTTACTTTTTGCAGCTGCCATTTTTTTATGCCATCCCACAGATGCAAACCATACACCCTACACGACTGGACTTGCACTTATTAGCTAGTCATAAAGAGCTGTCCCCCAAATAGATACTTATTTTTAAGTGTCGCTTAATTGGATACTTCCACTGGTATATCACCACATTATACGTGCCTGTGACTCGCCTATTAACCCTCAGGAGTTTTAAGAACTATGAGATGTAGGTAGGTGGCGTTTATTTTGTCTGGGAGTAACATCCGCGTAACATTGTATTTCCCTTAGCTTGTTCAATATTCTCCTTGCTGTAACTTTTGCCAGTCTAATACCCATTTTATGAAGAATTAGGTGTGTCCCGATATAATCGCTCACGTAGGTAGTAAAGCCGTTCACACACGAGTGCACGTCGCGCGACTTTCTCTAACGTGTGAAGACGCGGATAATGTCGCTAAACTGTTCCAAAGGTCGGCAGGGTCGCAAGATGAACAATGATAGTAGGTTTGCGAGATTTTCGCGATTCACAAGATTTCTTCTCGCTGATGTGTCACTGTCTTTTGAGAATAATTTAGTAAAAAACAAAATTGAACAATAAGTTCTATCTAAGTTCAATTGACGACCGTCAAATAGCAGTGTAACAATTACTTCAGTCTTTGGACAAAGCGATATTTTAATTATGTAGAAAGTAGGTATCTTCAATTCAGATTTTATTAATTGTCGCTTTATACTCGACAGTGACACGCCAAATACTAGTAGGTAGTATTAGTATTTTACTACACCGCGATATGTACCTACCTACAATAGGTAAATAAGTACTCTATTTTATAGTACATAATATTCTAGAGTACCTACAAATCTAGAGTCTAAATCAGCTCATTAATCCATGTCCCAGAGGTATCAGTAGTGCTTTAGTGCGTAGGTGAAAGACGGCACTCTCGCAAATCAAACCACTAGTGATTCCACTTTACTTAAACACATGTACTGATACGAATAAGTTACTAGACCGCAATCACTGCTAATCAATCTCGGTCATAGTCACAGAGAACAGCTGGATCACTTCGCAGACAACACTCAGACTACAAACACCTAACTTGCGAGACTGTGAAATTTATTGGAATCTGTCGCAAAACTAGTGAACGAACTCACGTCCCTATACCCACACCTATCGCCAAATATAGGTACATACTTGTAAAGTGTGCCGTATTTATCTGTGTGGAGTGTTGTGCACTTGTGTCGATAAAGATTAGGTATACACTGACAGTGATAGGTATAAAATAAGTGACAATCATTGAAAATAATGAAGTGAGTATATCACTAACCCGAATTTCATGGTGGGTACATACAGGCTAGTTTTATGGAGCAAAGCTGTTTTACTCTTTCCTGTGCCTTGAGTCTAAACCAACTGTATGGATTGCACAAATAACCATCTGGCATTAACCCTCATTACTTTTCTACAGCCCCACTATTCAAAACAAACCTTATCTCACTCAAAATAGGGTTTCAAATCGGTTACATTGAGCAAAGAAATAATTTGTGGGATTCAAATCCCTAGCATTCGAGTCATCATTCGAATGATTCGATAATCGGTAATGGGTGGTTACTATTTATATTCTGTGGTAATGGCAAGGACGGGTCTATTATTGCGGCCGTGTGCAGTGGCCTTAAAATGCGATCTTGATTATCTTTACAAAGAAGATATGTATCTCTATGCTTTGTGTTTACCTTATACTACTTATAAATCATTGAAATATTTATTTTCAAACGTATTACGCGTCTTTAGTTTCTTTAGTGGGCAACTTTACTAAGGTATTGTAGGTTATATTGATTGATTTGAATAAACACTTACGGATATCCGGGCCGCCCTCATCAAACCTACCCAAGAACCTTACCTAAAGAATTAAATATAATATTACCATTACCTATTGACCGTTCACTATGCAAACAATTAGTTTCAGATTCTACACATTTCTTGACTTTATTGTCTGTATAAGAATTGACTCTTTTTAACATCGTACTAAGAACGACTTTACCATGAAATAAAGTTTTCAAGGTGTTTTTATAGAAGCTAAAGCGTAGGATTTTTACCTATGTTCTATGGCCGATATGCGTCGGCTCGCCGTCTGTGGTCACAAGAATAAACGCTTTGAATTCAAATTCAGAACTGTCAACAGTCATTCAGACGCCTTTTCTCATTATGATATTTACCTATATTTACTATAACCACTGGGATTTTACGATACATGAGGTTAGATAACGGGAACATTGTAGTTTGACGCTTCATGAATTTAATTACACTTTTAGACCTTTTACATACAATTAACTTAAAAAAAATGAAAATAAAAACTAGAAACTAGAAACTGAGAATTAGCCCGCGGATTTTTTTTTTCTCATTGTTTCTTATTTTATTTGTGAGTAATTGGAGTTGATATCTTCCCCAACCTTTGTTAGCTATTTCATTAGCTAAAGCTGTATTTGTTTTTAGAATAAACTTTGTTATACAGGTGTGTTGAGTACGAAACGCAGACTAGTAGACAATTATCATTAGGGCCTTCGTTTGCAAAGTTTATATGTTTTCTAATTTATGTGCAGCGCATAATTAAGCTTATTCTGTTGTAAATAAATCAAGTGTGCTAGGTATTGAGAAGTGATCGTGTAAACTAAAGACTTATGAATAAAATAAACCTTCTATAAGCTAAACTATTTATACTTCTCCACCTACAGTGATTGTTTCTGGCGGACGTACTCAAGCATTCCTCTATAAGTGTTGAAGTACCTACGAGTATAACTACAATCTTTAGAAATATTTTTATAATGCCTCAAAAATTAAGAGCCGAGCGGGAGTCAAACCCGAGACCTTCTTTTGGTTAAAAATGTTTGTGATTACCTTAAGTGTAGTTAACACTATACAATCAATACAAGAAATACAATCTTAATTAGATTAGAAAATTCTTTATTGCACAAAATGAAGTACATAGGCGAACTTAATGCTAATTAGCATTTTCTACCAGTTAACCATTGTGTTATGTGGAGTGGGTGGTAGTGCTTTATGACAAGAGAAGACTTAATGTCAAAAGCTCGGCTGTATCTTTGGTAGTTACTGACAACTCAAAAACAACAAAAAAAAAAAAAACTTTTAGAGCTTTATGCACATAATCTAATATTTATGGAATCAAAAACGTGGCTGGCATAAAGTGAAGTAGGTACTTGGCCTAAACCACTGGTCCTATAGGCTTGACATCCGGAGGGCCATCTTTGAGCTCATGGTAACGATTCAAGAATATTTATTTTTACAAATGAAACATTTCAAATAAAAAACGCCGTCCAGCAGTAGAGTAGCTATAACTTTTGAAACTATCATGGTTTTTAACACAATTTTTTATGCAATGAAATATCATAGTATAAAAATAACAAAACAAAAAATAATAAAACTCTCAAAATTTAATCATGGTAAATGTACCATGATTAAGTTTTGACTCCCGATATTTCGGCATAACTGCAACTGCAACGGTGCGGTACCAAAATATCGGGAGTCAAAACTAACAAAATGTTATCATGGTAATATCCCGTTGTTCATAATAATAGTAGAGTGACTGCTAAAAATAATGCCTAAAATGGTATATTCCCTACAGTAACGCAATCGGAGCAGGAGAGATCTTGCATCACGCTTCTCCGCCTGCAGAAGCGCTGCGGACAGTACCTGTGGGTGCATTCTGTGATGCAGCTAAAAGACAACCTGGAGAACTCACAGCGTCCTGTCATCGTCTGCACTAACCAGGTGTTGAGGTGAGTTAAAACTTTTTAAGATATTTATGTATAATTAATATTGGGGAAATTGCACAAAACACTATCAATGCATAAATGAACCCAAGGCATGCAGCACAGAAAGCAGAGCTACTTCTAATAGAGCTCACTAAATAATCAGCTTCAAGATCTCTGCTGGACATAAGTCTCCCGTCAAACATTCAAGAAGAACGATATTGGGCATCCACCATACTGTCTTCCCGCGATTTAACAGTCATCAAGGTTACCAGGAGCCACGCTTCATCTTTCAGTTCGTGGTCGAAATTCAAACAAATTTATGCACCCCGTTTTTGTTTTTTAAAAGTTATACAATTTATTTCAAATCAGAAAACGGTGTGAGTCAGGGTTTACTTATGAATTATGATTTATATCTAGAGGCTTAGAGCTACGATACGAGTAAGCTAGATTAACTCATCGCGTAGCACTAGAAGCTTCGTAGCTTCTGCGTAGCAGTCGCGTAGCCAAATATTTTCCCCAAAATAATCCATCAATTTTCTATGGAGGTGATGAACTTTCACTTTGCAAATTATTTAAAAGCAACTGTTAGAACACACTTGGAATTATGCACAGCTGTCCATATAGGCCCAACGTCAAGGCAAAATGTTATTTTTTTTTTAAGTTTGAAATTAAGGCTAAGGTTGAAAGTTAGGAATCCATGAAACCAGTCCTAGGTCTTTTTTTTTGTTAAATAAAAAAAAATAAGTATAAATAAAATAAGGTAATATACGCGAATAATACCCGTGTAATCGTTTCTATATTGAAACTGTACATGTAGACAGCTTGCAACGAATTTGATTGGACTCTATATAAGTACCCTTTTATTGTTTCACGATTTTGGTATTGCTTCATCAAGGTACCAGGAACTTGCCTAAAACCTACATTTTCGTTTTATTTCGCCATTTAACCCTATCTTTCATTCCCATTTACATATCCAGCAATGTTGCCAACAAATTGCACTCTACTTTACTTTCTATTGTTTGATACTTTGAATTGAATACTTAAGTCTCAGTTCCTAAGAAAACGACTCTGTAATAAAACAGCGTAGACGATGTATTGTAGTCATGTTCTATAAATAGTTTCTCACTTATTGTACGGGGACGTGCACATAATAAATTAATAATAATAAACAAATATTATGGGCAATTTACACAACACTATCTAGCCCCAAATTAAGCAGAGCTTGTACTATGCGAACCAGGTATATTTTTTTTTGTAAATACATACTTAGAATACAATATAACAAACACCCAGACTGAGAACCAACATGACGATGATGATGATGATATTATGATGAGATCGGGTACGTCAGGAAAACGACGCTGATGAGTATTTACAACTGTTTATTGAATAAATAAAGTGCTAACTATGCTTAATGATTAAATTAAAATTAAAATAAAATTAAATTAAATTAAAATGTTGAATGTGCGTTTTTGGTCCGTACACTTTAATTTTAGCAAGGTTGACATAACGATGTTTAGAATTGCGTTGTATTTGTGTTTTACGGCCGTCATAAAACCGAAGCGGTTTTCTTAAAACCTTAAAGTTCCTTCTACATTCAAGCTGTCCAGATTAAGGGCAGCTGGGTGATGCTAATCGGTGCTAACAAAATCATTACCAACGTACAGAATGAAAGGTGCGACTGAATCTATTTGTTAGTGCAATTTGTTTTGAATACTTAGCTCTTAATGCCGACACAGATCAAGCAGTGAGCGAGATGGAAAGCTATTGCACAACTCCTTTTTTACCATATCTAGTGGGTATATAAAAATAGGGTAGGTTTCAAAATGGCATCTGTGAATTGCCAGTCTGCTAGAAATTAAAGATAAATCTACAAGCGTTAGTAATCGTTATAGAAATGCCTTTAATACTCAGGTATTACACATAGTTACGGCTATATTGTATTCTAAGTTCCTATGTATTTCAAAAAAAAAGTATGATAGTATTTTATCAGCTATCTGGTCCCCATAGTACAAGCTCTGCTTAGTTTGGGGCTAGATAGTATAGCGTAGATTGTCGCAATATTTATTTAAACCTAATTAACATGATGCAGATACGTAGAGTTTTGTTTTCAAATCCAGCGATTCACCCACCGCTAGCAACTCTGTAAAAATTAAACTTTTACAATTTCCCATAAAGCAGAGTGTTGCCACCATCGATCAACAGCGGCGCTTGTTAAACACCGTTTCTCACATAGCAACAATAGGTCTGCGGGCATATTTCAAGCTATCCCGATAGCTACATCGGTCGGTAGATCGCTTCGAAACACCGCTCTCGTTCTATAAATCACCCTTTACAATATTTATTCGAGGGGGCATCACTATGGTCTTATGTTACGCGATCGAGTTTCATGGGAATACAAAATTTCTTAGTTCTGCAAAGTGTTAATATTATTAGTGTGAATTCAACTTTTTTTTTACTGGACCTGGGGCAGCCTGTAAGTAGTCTAAGGCCCGTCTGTTTCTGAATACGGACCTATATCTGAGGCCATAGCCTCTCCTAACAACGTTCCTTTATGACCGATTCTCAGTGCGACATATTCTAAATATACTACATAGTCAAAATATTATTTTGACCTCGTATCTGTAGAAGGTACTCTTATCGTAAAAGTAATATTATTAGTGTGAATTCAACTTTTTTTTACTGGACCTGGGGCAGCCTGTAAGTAGTCTAAGGCCCGTCTGTTTCTGAATACGGACCTATAGCTGGATATGGCCTCTCCTAACAACGTTCCTTTATGACCGATTCTCAGTGCGACATATTTTTACCTCGTATCTGTACCTACTCTTATCGGAAAAGTACACGGTCGATAAGCAACCGAGCCTCAGCCTGAGTGACTACAGATGAAGTAGACTTACTTCATCTTATAATAGTCTTATGTGTAACATTTCTTTTCCTCGCGGTTATACGGAAAGCTTTCAAACTACAAACTACCCTCAAAACTCCGATTATGTCAGCTGCTTCAATTTAGGTACCTACTCTTGAAGTAGATAAATACCTACCTATTTGATAGAAATTGCAGCAACCCCTTTTTCGTGCTCAAATTGTAAAGTGCAATAAAGTTTAATGAATACATAAATAGGTAAATATCTTGCTTTATGATTATGAGTGAATACCATTCGACTTGTCGCAAGACACTGGTAAGAACCGTGTTTACGCGAGGCGTACGTCGCTCATCTACCATTGATATCTCAATAGGGAAGTCTGTAAGTGACCGCGTTAAGTTATGGCCGGTCATTTTTCAAAGTCCAGCGCGCCGAGGGTCTGCGGCATTATCGGGAGGTTTAATGGCACGGCATTCAGCCAATTAGCGGGCAATACAACCGTTTAGACTGCTCGGATTTTTAAATGATACGCTTAAGTTTAATCCCAAACTAAACTAAACTTAGTACCTAATGTGTTGAAATCGTCATTTAAATAAAGTCTAGTGTTTTGTGACCCTACCACCCGAATCTGTCACGACAACAATTTTAAAATGTCTTCTCTGTGGTGCTTACAGCACAAGATAGGCAGAGACATTGAGGTCATCAGTCAAATAAGTAATAAAAGTGGGTCTTGTGTGGGAACTAGTTTAAAACCACATCAAACCCTACTAATTACTTAATAAAATACTGTTTGTAAAACGAGTTAATTAAATTGAAAGCAATATTATACCCGCCATAAACTCGTAAGATTTATACCGTGTTTTAGGTAGGTACTCCGGTAAACTAACCAATAAATATTTGTTGAGTGAGATCAATTTAATATTTATTGATTAAAACTATGTTTATGATTTGGTCGATGGTTTAATTTGCATAGAATATGCAATCGTTAATCAAAGTTTGATTTGATTATGACCGGCAATCATATTTAAATGTGAAACTTAAACGGTTTCAAATTCTTAAAGATTCAAAATAATTGACCTACCTCTAACTAGGAAGTCAATACGATTGGGTACCTACTTCTAGTTAGCTAGCATATTATATTTCAAACAAAGTACATAACTTTACCTACATGCCTACAAGGTCTGTAGAAAAAGGATCATAAAAAGTGCTATGATCATCCTTAAATAATGATTCTATCTATACTGAACTAACAGCACGTACCTGCCTTACCTACCTAGCCCTATTAGCACTGCGTCTGCGTCCCAGATTGTAGACATGCGCACTGTAGTCTGTATCCTAGATGTAGATAATTTTCAAGGCTCCCCGGCATTCTCGGTTGGTTTTTTGCTCCATAATCCTTCGCTTGTTATGCATAACAGAGTTAATGGAAATATCGTATCCGTACGTTCTCAGTTTCCCACCAGACGCCAATTTGTGCGTCCGCGCAGGTTAGATAGGGTTGCATCGCACATTTTGTATTTGTGAAGAAAAATACACAACAGTAGACGTTTTTACAAAAGAGCATTGTAGCATTCCGTACCTACCAACTAATTAAAACGATATCTGCTTACTTAAGACATGTCTGACTGAACTTTTGATCTGTGGACTGAACTAAAGCATCCACTTTTACCTAGAGTATTAGACCTAAGTCCCAATTAAAATCAAGTAAGTAGTTCCTGGAGTTCATAACACCAACACTGCGGTCAACAATGCGTCTGCAAGCATGGTATCTCTAGTAAATCCCTCCAAAAATGGGGGAGGCCTATGTCTAATAATAGTGACTTATTTATACTGATGGTGGGAGTTTCTGGGACTTCAAAAACGGACCTAATGTTTCCTGTTGTAAGATACCACGCATGCCTTGGGCAGCCCTAGGCTAAACGCATAAATCTTGCAGACATAACGTAGGCGGGATACACGTTGACAATTTGTTGTCGTTCACTGTATCATGCATGTGTTAAATTAATAAGCACGATACAACACTCTCAGTAAGAGCACGGAGAATCCGGTTCTAAGATTAAGATGCTCAAGCTTACCTACTGCCATTTAGATTCGATTTGTTCGAATGCAGCAATTTCAATTTCAACGGCTTTAAAACTTTATGGCTTTTTGATTTCCCGTGCTCTATAAATAAGTATGGGTGATCAGGCATGAACGATTATGCCAAGTTGTTTTGCAAAAACTGTGATGGACATTGAACACTATGATTTTCGAGTACGACCTTGCTTAGCCCATCATCTGAAATCGTCACTGAAGGTTCAAATTGTCAAGAATAGAACATTAGGCCTACCACAAACTCTGCCTGGCTCTGTCTCTGGCTCTGGTTTTGAGTCTGTGTGAGTCTTGACAAAATAAGCCCTACGTCGAAACGTCACACACACACAGTATAATACACTGGTCAGAACTCACTGACTTAAAACCAGAGCCAGACAGAGCCGGGCAGAGTTTGTGGTAGGCCTAATGTTCTTAACAATTGAACCTTCAGTGACGATTTCAGATGATGGGCTAAGCAAGGTCGTACTCGAAAATCATCGTGGTCAGTGTCCATGGCTGGTAGGCCTACAGTTTAGTGTATGTTTTTGGGTATCAGCAGAAAAGACCGTGAAATTATCACTCAATCGTCTTATACTGGCAATCGTAGACTAAAAGACAGACACAAACGCGAAAACAAACAAGACCCAGACTAAGCAATGTAACGCATATAAAACCTTTTACGCAAGCTTAACTGCGAAGTTCATCGACAGTTCAAGTTCATTAATGCAGAACGTGTGTTAACATTGGCTGGGTTTATCCTCTCGCCATTTGATTTGCCAGTTATCTCGGCTTCCTAATGTGAATGCTAAACCGATTTGTCCACGTCCAAGACATATCTAAACTTTGATGAAGGTACGCTCGATGAAAGAAGCCAGTTGGGAAAATTTGCAATTTTCAGATGCTATTTTTTGGATTTTACAAAACGCAAGGTGATGAGAAAGAGACTAGTTACTTGGCTCTACCAAATAAAAAGTAAGAAGATTTGATCAATCAGATAGGTAGGTCCTTGCCTTAGCATAAAATGTATGGACAACGTCAGTAGTAGGTATTTTGCTATGCATTGTGCAGTATAGATCCAGGCGGCATTATCCTGACCTAAGACCACAAAAACACAGCTTCTACCAGCCCTAAGTTTCTAAGGCCCTGAGTTTAGATGACTAGCTCGTTCTGCCATCTTATTACGAGTCTATCGAGTAGGTATTACAATAAATCAAGTTTCACTCCCCCAGCTTTTGCAGCTCACTGTACCTATGTAGGTCCAGGGCTTAGTCCAACTATGTGACATTTCCCCGCATCCTATCTTAAGGCAACATTAGCTTGCCGTGAAAGGTTAGGAGTAGGTTCTAAACCTACAAATTCAATACGCTGTGAAACAGCACCTTGCGGATTTAATCCCACCTTTGTTGAGATCAGGTATAATGCTTTAGAGTTACCTATTTGCTTGAGAATCTATATTTTACTTAGTAGAGCCAGTAAAGGGTATTGTTATTAGGCAAATAGGTAGACTAACTAAGCTATGTGACATGACATACCTACCTAACGAAAAATATATTACGGCATGTTATCGTATACGTTTTAAAACATTTAAAGTGTCAACGCGCGCGTGATGCCTCTGGTGTTGCAAGCGTCCATAGGCTACGGTAACCACTTTCCATCAGGTGGGCCGTATGCTTAATTGCTAACTAAGTTGCATAAAAAAAAATCGAGGCATTGTACCATCTCACTTGCCTATTAGGTGCTCGCATTAGGTACAAGTTACCTACTTCGGTAGGTAACAATAAACATTAAGCTTTAACGATTCTCATCTTGTTTCTTTTAGTACCTAAGCATAATGGGTAAAGCTTGTAACAATGTCACGGATTTCCAGCAATAATATCCCATGAAACCGCATCACCAATTAAAAGTTATTTTAACTGAGTATCTCGGTAATAACTTGATTCCTACAAGCAGCTATGCACTTGTAGCGACGTCGTATAGTTGTCTAGTTTATTTACATAAAAATACCAATTTGTGTTCTAAATAAACGATCTCTATCATATCCTGGTCTAAATTAGGCTAATAAAAACAACTTTTTTAAGATCACTGACCTAGTAGTTAATTATATAGCATTTATTGCTGATTTTTAAGAGCGAGTATTCTTTTATAACTAAGATATTGAGAATTTGAACGTTTTTATTGTATTTGTCAACAGTGAAGAAGAAGCAGCAGTTATGAAGGCGAATCCTTGGCTCTACCACTACTACGCAGTCCAGTCAAAACTCCACTACGGATTGGCTTACGAAGCGGCTACTAGAATGTACGGGCCCCCGCCACCAGACATTCAAGTCTACCCTCCAACTATGCAATACGCGCCAACTCCTCCTGTCTGCATGAATGGAAACCAGCCAGTCATGATGCCCAATGCTGGACTCCAGACGCACATACCCCACGTTCCTCCACACCTAGCTCCGATGCACTATGCTTACGAGAGACCAGATAACGTTCCTGGCCCAGTGGACTACTCTGTCTCGTTACAGGAAAACAGGTAGGTTTATTGATGAACAACAAAAAAAAAACAACTCCGGGTCTCAAATGATATTTATCATCTATCTATTGACGAACTGCAGATTTTCCAATATTGTTCTATAAAACCTTGTAACGTCGATCAAATAATGGTTAGGAATGCGGATACACTAAAGCCTATTGTCCAGTTTTTGTCCATGACCATCCTAGCAGACGATAGTTATTCCGCATGTTTAACTTTAGGTTCCTGTTCCAGGTACCACAATATTCGGATAGAGGATACGAGGGTTCAACCTAACGCGAAACGGAAAGGAAAAAACTCTGACGATAGACCAATAACTCCTACAAGTATGTCCCCTCGATGCACACCTTCAGCTATAACGTCGGGAGACACGCTAGTCGCTGTATCAGCAGGGTCCATCGCGAGCAGAAGACCAGGATCGAAAAACTTTAACATATCAGAAACCGAAATAGACCAGTGGAATCCCAGTCCAACGTGGTCGGAATCAGCGTTGCAGAAAGTTCCAGATGTCTGTCACCAGGATCTGAGTCCGTATGTGACCACGACGCCTCCAACCCCTTCCGGCACACCTTCAGCGTATACGCAGAACTACAATAGTCATTCATTTGTGTTCGACTGGTCACCAGAACAATACGTTCCTCATACTAACAATAGATGTAACACAGTAACAACGGAAAGTTCCTATCAGCAGACGTGGAATAGAAGTCAGAGGACGTTCGCTAACGCAGATAACTCGGACGAGAATTGCAATCCTAATAGATTAAGTTTATCAATGAGGGTCAGTAATCCACCGCCGGCGTATAGCGCAAGAGAAGGGGAGTTGCTTCGAAGGCAAATTGGTAAGTTGATCTGCGATATCACTAAATAAATCAGTTCGTATGAGCTTGTCGCCGATTATGACGAAATTTTTAAAAGCTTTATTTCACTAGTTGTTTTGTGAACATGTTTCTGATAAATTTTAGATAAGTCTGTTTCGATAAGAATCTATTAATCAGATCATGCAAAAAATTCAACCGTAGAAATAGAAGTATCGGGACTTAAGGATTTCTTTATTTGTTTTAGATCGGCCACATCCCGATTCTCCGGACGCCAAAAAGCCAGCATTATAACTACAATAGCTTAATCTTGTTACCCTTAAACATAACGAATTACTTGTAATAATACAATATAAATATAGGTAAAAGTGTACTTAGTAAATATTATGAAAGCTCTGGAACTCTCCTGTGATGTTTGTAAGAATTTGTAAATTCTAGTTACGTTTCATAAGTTAATGTTGTACAAATAGTAGGTAAAAGAATGTAGTATTAATATCATTAAATATGTTCACATCTAATGTGATTTGTTGTGTATACGAATGTATTTTGTGTAAATATGATTTAAATTATATACAAATAATAATTTTAAGTTCTGTTTCCGTCCAGTTCAATTTTGAGTATATCTTAATAAGTGTAGTTTTCTTCCTGTGTTTCTTCCAAAAAATAATGATACCGTCCAATCGAGTCTTATTTTAGTTTATATAATAAAAGTACTAAGTATACAACGTTACTGTGTAGAATATTTTCGAGAAGCAGGATCTATTCATAGTATTAATTTATGATTTGCTGATTGATTTTGAAAGTAAAATTTATGGCCTTGAATTATGCTGGTTTAATTTATCCTATCCCTAAATAAAATAGATGTTGGATCAATAAAATGCGTAAATAGATCAATCAATGATTTTTATTTCTTAATATTTAATAACAAACCTAAGGTATAATAATTCGATAATATTCTGATTTTAGTCTTTAGTCTGGTCGTAGTCTCATATTTCTCAATAGACATAAGTCTCTAGCAGTATCCTTTCTGCCATAAGGATTGGACAAATCATACAGTCTGAGTATCAAACCGATATTGAAAATATCAGGAAGAGCTTTAATCAGAGTAGGCACGAGTTCACTCGCCATCTTCTGCAGAACCACTGGGGACCTATCATGTCCACAACGAACTACGTACACCAGGAATTCTAGTATAAACTGGGTTTGTGGCGTAACATCACCGTTTTTACCAGCCAATTGAGAAAATGTTGCGAACAGAGTCTCTAATGACGATTGTAGCGGTTCTTTCAACTGGATCCCAGTAGCATTGGAATCTTGGTAGTATATGCTAGCATCAGATGAGTTATCATTCAACCTTCTCAGTTTATTACTAGTACTTAGACTGTCTAAATCGTCAGAGTCGTCATGTCGACGTTTTCTGGTAGGAGGTATGAGATGGGATGGGGCTTTATTGCAGTTGCTCGCTTCAAGAGCAGCGTAAATACAGTAGACAGATAGCTTGGCTAAGGTGGCACATTGCGGCTCAACCAACTCCTCGCATAGCTTTGCATTGTACAGATACTGAGGCAGCACGTGCGAGATCAACGCTTCGGTACATTTTTCTATATCCAAATGAAACATCGCCAAGACTATGTCCACAGTCCTATCAAGGTCTTCATGATATCTGTACTTGAGGGTCTCTTTCACTATGTTAGTGACAAACCAAACTGGTCCAGTCGTATTCAGAAGGCTTTCAATGACGTGAGTAGCATCAATGTGAAGATACCCTTTGTTTTTTATATCCTCCCAAACTGAGTGCAGTTGCTCTAAAATCGGCTGACGAGAGATGATGCTATGAGATAGAATGATAGGTTTGGACTTTGGTACTGAAGGAGGATGAATATCTCTCTGCATTTTTCTGATTATCTGATACATAAGAGTAGCGCGCTCTTTGAAGTTATCGATTTGCATCTCAAGTTCTGTTGGTGGTGTCAAAAACTGTTGGACCATATTGATGGGTTTTAGGAAAGCATCTTGATGCACCACGTTAATGTAGGAGCAGAGCCATACAGACGCGCACACACTCAATGACGCCATTTTCTGCCGCAACGAATCCAGCATGCGTTTGACATCAACAACGGAAAGTGAACCTTGTTCCCATGCATATAAGATTTCTTTGATTGCGCCACTTACATTCATGCAAAGATCGTGGGGCTTCATGTTCGTGTTTTTGAAGTCAAAGTCAGGAGAACTCAGGGTATGAATGAAGAAGTCTATGAGTTGAGGCTCACACTTTTGTAGGATTTGCTCGGGGGATTTGTAAACTCCTTTGTGGGGCATGCAATCTCGAATCCACTTTTCAAAGAATGAATCTCCATTTTCCTCAAGTACAGCACTAGGTCCGTAATCTTGAACTATTGAACATAGAATGAGGAATGATATGTCAAATATGTAGGCTTTAGTTGGTGGGGCAGTTTTATCACTTGCGGCAATTAGAGCAAATTCATTAAATTTTATTAATCTTGAAACAAACAGTTTCAATTTCCCTTCTACAGTGGCAACAGCTAGAATTGTGTCCAACGTAGTTCCTCCGACTATCTGACAGAGCATTGCATACAATGACTCCTGGGTTTTATGGAAGTCACCTCCCATTGTTTTCAAAATTCCTGCCAAAGTTGGTTCAGCTCTAGTGATGAAAGAGGGGACCGATCCTTGTAGACCCGTAGGCTCAAGTTTCTGTAATTTTGTGCTCTTACTTTCTCGCTTCTGTTGGAAGTATACCAAATGGCTTTCTGATACCACATTAAGTTGAACTAAGGGCTCTAACAATGAAACAATACTGTTACAAGAGTTTTTTGTATCCACAACATCTAGTAATGGAGTTGTTTGCAATAACTTCTCAAAAGCCTCAACTATTTCGACTGAATACTCGGATTCCTTGTTTGTTGTTCCGCATGTATTGTGTATGTAGTGCATTACCTGTGGTATCTTTAGAAAAGTAAATGCAGCCCATAGAGCTTGCTTCGAAGCATCTTTGCTTGAGTCATTGAGAGATATAAAGCATGCTCTGATTAATTCACAATACAGCCTCGACAATGAGTAGCTTTTTATTCTTTGAACCATTAGCAACTGACTTGACAGTTGCTGCATATCAGCACTAGGATTCGCTAAAACATTGACAGTGATAAGAGCTTGAAGGCAATATGTCACAGGCTCGGCTTTATTATTCAATGGAGCTACTTTATCAATATCCATAACACAGATCTTTTGAATAGTTTCATGAATGGTCACAGGTGCTTTGAACTGAGTATTCATCATCATGAAGGCTTGAATCTCTTTGCATTTCTTGGTCACTTCCTGGTATTCTTCTGGATCATTCTGCTTAGCTAGATAAAACATAGCCAGTAGGAAATCAGAACTGATAATCTGATTGAGTAATGTAGTAGATTTCTCTAAAATCTCTTGACTTTGAGTTGGGTTTGCTGATGGCTTACTCAGACAGTAATGGTACACTTGTAAGAGCCATAATATTATAGAGGATACTGCGTAAGTGAGGGTCTCTTCTTCCAGCTTTCCTCGGCATGTAATGCTATCTAAAAAGCTTTCTAAGAACTCGAGAAGACTGCTTACACAGTGGGGTTTGTGAAAAGCGTCGAACTTCGCTATTCTCTGGAGTACTGCCGCGTAAGATACAAGGTGAGAAGCTAAAGAATGCTTTAAATAAGATATTACTAACTGGTTTGCGCCGCAGCCCACCATGGCTTGCTGGAGAATGCAGTCTGCCAAGTTGTACAGGTCGCCACTCACTCCTCTGGGCAGTATGGTCTTGATATTGATGCCCCATTGAATATCAGTCCATCGCTCTCTCCATGCCTTCAGAATGAGCGCTTTCAAGGAGCTCGTTTTACTGGTGATCTTTGAAGCATCCATCCTCAGGCCCACCTTAGTTATTTGTATAGAACACAGTAGGTATAATGTCTAACCACTTCACCACTACTACGGCGCATAAAGCCGCGTTAATTTAAATACATTTCATGCCAAAGTTCATTTAGGAGTTAATTATCTGAGTAATTTTACAAACAAAACATTTCGATTTCGTTGGACGACGACGACCGAGACAGCGAGACAAAGACTAACGTCAGATAGGCACACACAAGTGAGTTTTCATTTACAAAAATTCACCAGTCTCATATCTGTCTGTCTAAAAAAACAGCTTTTGATTGGTTGTAATATTACTCAACAACAAGAACACACATATAACCGTACCGTTCTGTAGTGAAAACAAAGTCGTGCGTAGAACGAAACGTTAACTTCTATCTGCTTCGTGTCAATGTCATGTCAAGTCAAATGTCAAAATAATCTAACCCCAAAAACTTCCAATGTTGTTGTTGTTTGTTTACATTACAAACTTTATTACTTTGTTAAGTGAAAATATTTAAATAACAAGATGAGCTTCAGAAATTACAAAGAGAAAATTGAGGAAGGTGATACCGTGATCTTGTACATAAGCAATAACTTGTACGCTCTGGACGTAACCAATGAAATTAAAAACAAAAAGGGTGATATGGTTGAGAATGTTTTTCAGACAACTTATGGTGCCTTGAAGGTTAAAAACCTGATCGGTACTGAATATGGAAGCCGGGTAAGTATTTTAGGCACCTCATTCAAAGTACGTAAATTGCATAAAAATTATATGATAACCTCTTGTTTTCCGGCTAACAAAAGGTGGAATTGTCCAAAGGATGGGGTCATGTACTGCAGCCGACTCCTGAGCTATGGTCTCTGACGCTGCCCCATCGAACTCAGATCATCTACACACCTGATATCAGCATGATTCTTCTACAACTCGACCTAGTTCCAGGGTCTGTAGTTATTGAAGCAGGTATGAAATCTATACACCTACTTAGAAACTGTTTTGGTTCTACAAAAAACTGTACGAAATTGATGATAAGATTCATCCACCTCCAGTTTATTAAACTCCAGGCCACAACAGGTGTTTTGTTCATTTATTAATTTGCAGCAGTGTTCCTAACAAGCACATTCTGTGAAACAATACTTTGTTGAAGGCGATGGTTACCGCTTAACATCAGGTTGGCCATATGCTTGTTCTATCAGCAAGTTGTATAAAAAAGAGTAAAGACTTGTTTTTGAGTAAGACTGATAAAGTTTGACTTCATTTATTAGGGACAGGCAGCGGTTCCCTCACTCATGCACTGATCCGCCGTGTGAGACCCCATGGACATGTCCACACGTTTGATTTCCATGAGCAAAGATCTAAGTTAGCTCAGGAGGAGTTCACAAATCATGGATTAGCTGATTTTGTTACTGTAAGTTCAATTTTGTGCTCTACAAGCACTATTTACAGTGCCAATATCTTTACAATTAAGTTCACTAGAGGACCTTGGCATTTCCAGTTACTTTAAGTTTGTATTTGTATATATTTGTTTGTATCAATTTGAACTTGCCTTTTGTAAGTTATTACTAATTTATTTCAGTGAAAACCTTAAAAACTATAATATAAAAACCTTGAGAGACCGACTTCCCGCCAAACTATTAAACCGATTTTGATGAAACTTCTATGGGACTAATCTAGAAATATATCTCATAAAAGAAAAAAAATCAAATTGGCTCTTAAATAAAAAAATTATGCCATAACAAACATTAAAAAAAAACCTCTGATTTTTACAATCTGCTTGTATGGGCAGACTGCAAGAATCAGAGATTAAAAAAAATGTTAAGTGGTCAAATCTCACACAGGCTAAGCACAGAGACGTACTGCATGATGGCTTCGGCCCCGACCTCAATGGAAAGGCAGATGCTGTGTTCCTTGACCTCCCCAGTCCTTGGATAGGGGTTGTGCATGCTGTGACTGCTATGAAGGAAGAAGGTTAGTATATAAATAAGGAAATATTGTGGACAATCCTTACATTAAGCAGAGCCCCAGCTTGTATAGTGGCGGAATGAAAATGTTCGTCGATTTTCAACTTGTTTTGTTCAACGTATCACGATCACATACTACCTTTTGAAACTGAATAGACAGAATACACCTATAAGTAACGTCACAAATTATGTCAAAATGTGTGCATGATCAAGGCACTGGTGCAAGCGAAAACCGACTCTAAGGTGACAAACATTTTCATACCGCGACTGTACACAAGGATACACATCAGACTATACGCTGCTCGCTCTTATATCCTTGTGGTAAGCGTAATTTTTCTTTGTTTTTAGGTAACTTGAGCTGTAACCTTCTGTACTATAGAAAGCAAGTAACTGATACAAAACTTTATAATTTTTTTTTGTAAATATGTACATACTTACCCACAGGCAGAGAACAAACGTCTGTGTTTTCCACACAAATTTTTGTTCTCGGTGGGGATCGAACCCACGACCTCTGACGCAGAAGGCAGAGCTACTATCAAATGAGCTGTGAAGGTTGTCTAAAATCATATATACACACTATAGACTTGAGGAAGCTAGTTTATATAATGTGTGCACTGTTTCTGAATACGGGCCATAGATTTTTTGACAGTTCCCCATTTAAAAGTGTCAAAAATATATGCTTGAGACAAACATAGGGCTATAAACTATAAAAGCTATACAAAAAATACGGGTTGCACTCCGGGAGTGCCGGCAGAAGTGAAAACTTGATTATTAACGTTGAGCATGTTTGATATTTTGGAATGGTTAGGGGGGGCTTGTTTGTTATTTGGCACGCTGTAACATACACGAACATTCGCGCAAGCGCCCTGCGCTGCCTAAACGAAACAGTAGGCCCAGGCATACATTTTCGCCGCGCCGTAGAGAGGGGATAGCTGTCTACTCTCCATCCGTCTTACGCTTTTTCGATCAGGTCACGTGTCCTGACGCGCTGACGCGAGTTTAAGATTTTATACCCATTACAGAAAAAGTGCTCAACGCCGCTAAAGAAGTTTTCACTTCAAAAAAAAAGTAAAGTAAAGTTTAAGGGGCCGGTGGAGGGCGAGTTTTCATACAAACGTAATACCTAAATGATTACTAATTTAAGCAGATTTTCACTATATTATTGTAAAAATTGTATTTGTATAGTATTTATCTAGGTTCCTGAACAATTTTTATTTTAAATTACCTACCTCAAATGAAATTAACTCCAATCACATTTTGCAATGAAAAAAATGTGTAAAATGCGATTTGTGTTTATTTCATTTGAGGTAAGTAATTTATGATCAAAATTATTCAGGAACCTTGATAAATACTATACGAATACAGTTATTACAATAATATAGTGAAAATCTGACTAAACTAGTAATAATTTTGGTATTACGTTTGTATGAAAATTCACCCTCCGCCGGCCCCTTGAGCAGTTCGGCTAATTTCGGCTTCATAGAGCGTAGCGTACGTCAAAAAGAGATAGCACTCTACGAAAGCAGAAAAGCCGATGTGCAATATTCATTGCCTACAACCGTAATTACATACAGATATTCAATTGAAACGCTCCAATAGGAAGTAAATTAGGAGCCGATTACTACTTCACCTCTACAACTCTAATTACGAACGATTACCGAGCCCGGCCAGTGCTTAACAAATCTATTGTACGTCCAATAAACCAACTAGCACAGCACATGGATTTATTGGGCTCTATTATCTTATAGTCTCTTAGAGCATTGGATCAGGAAACGGTTAGTCCTTGACTTAGACTCTTGCGTTGCATAGTTCGTTGATTGGTCTTGGTCACTTAATACTTATACAACCTGATTTTTTTTATATCCCATAACTCTAGGGTTATATTCTGTAGGTAAAAATGATACCAAAACTCCTAGAATAGGTGGTCCAAAAATGCATCGTTTCGGAGATATCATCAATCATAATTAAATTAGGTCAAAAATTGTCACCAGTATGACGAATCTTTACTTTTGCGAGGTTGCCAAAAATAGACCCTCGATGTGTCTAGATGTCTAAGTTCATATTTAAAGCTAAGAAAATGCGACGTTGTCATATTTCACGTAAGGGTGTTTTACATACTTTGCCGAATTATTTTGTATGAAAAATGAAAAAAAAAAACGAAGGATTGGAACATAACTCATATGCCAGTTGATTCTTTGATATGGCCTCAATCATACCCTAGAGTTATGAGATATAAAAAAAACACGTTGTATGGACGTCTTCAGTTAGTCTACTGTTCGATATGAACGTCCGTCTTTTGATAACCGCAGCGTCCTTCATAAAGGTTGGCCAAAGGATTTTGGACAACGTCAAAAACTATTTGACTAAAATGGAATACGTTAAAACGTCTTGGGCGCCAAGTCTTATTAGGAGGCACGAAGCTTACGGCATAGTTTTTTCTCAAACATGCTCGGACATAGCATTATTATGACACAACAACTTCTTCAAGATAAATCGAAATTGCTGTACTGCCAAATACAAGCAGCGACCGGCGAAAGCTGTATGAAAATCCATCACTGTCCTGTTTAGCGGCCCAAAAAACTAACCTAACCGCGATTAGCGTTAGTGGTTATTGCGAGAAAAAATTTTGTTGTTCGTTATTTGTAAATTTAATAAATGAATGTTTAATTTGAAATTATCTTAAAATAATTAATAACATCGCAGGACATGTTCTTAGCGTGCTTGGCCTCTAAGGAAAAGCTTTATTATAGGCGATGATTACTACTTAACGTCAGTTTGTGAAAGGAACCAGTGTGGTGGGAGTATTTTAAGTACACCTCAAACAGACTCCTTTCGTGCACTTGGCACATGCTTTCGAATTTTTTTTTACATCCTTACGTCTTTGTCAGGATATTTTTGTTCACCGTTTGAGGGAACTGGTATAGTGTACATACATTTTTGGACAGACAAACTCATTGGAACACGATTGGATTTGAACGCACGACCTTAGAACCGGAAGGCGGGGCCTCTACCACTAGGCCACTAGTGCTCTCCTAACCTAATTAGTAACAACATAAATTAAGCCTTAGCTACCTTTTCAATAGAACACATGCATATCCTGCCTTGTCGGCAGTTTCCTACAATCAATGTTCAACAAATAATCGATAAATCGATTGCTATCTGATTACTCCGCGTCGATTATTCAGAATCCCCTGTAAGTTATTCGATCCTATTCATTAATCGGATTGTTGTTGTCGATTTAATCTATCGGTGCCGATTTGAAAGTTAGCATGTAACGTGTTTTCTATCTGACTGAAGCGCTTGTGTAGTAGCTTCAGGAAAACTACTGGTTTTATTCTTATTCTTTGGGCAATTATGCACTACAAGGAATTTTACTGTCCGAACATCCGATTTTTTACGGTCCGAAGTGGCATGAAGAAAACGGATTGGCTTGTGCAAGGCTTGTGCACTTGTCAGTCTTTACTCGGATGATACGCCTCAGTTTAACTCCGTCTTTTCAGTTCTCCGTCAGTTAAACTACACGCCACGCACGCGAAATTACTCTGAACTATGAGTTTCTTGGAACGTCGGCAGTTGGACGTAGTGCACAAGCATAAACACGTTTTTCATTGTTGTCATTTCGGACCGGAAAAACCGTTCCGGAATGGGGAAAAGTAAAATATCGGACGGTAAAATTACGTATAGTGCACAAACTAGTATATAAATTATATGGCGTGCCATATCGGACCGTAAAAAATCGGACTGCCGTACAGTAAAATTCCTTGTAGTGCACAATCGCCCTTTGTGTGTGCTACGGACCTCACAAAGGTGGTCCCGTCAGTCTGTGCTCGCGGCCTAAAGTTGAAAGGCTGATAGAGTATAGCTGCTGAAATGCTTTTTATAATACAACTGGGTGGTCACGCACGTCGTTAGCGTGCCCTACGATGCACTAACAAGCGCCCATCAACCTGAGGCAGACAGATGTTCTCATGCCAGTAAAATACAAGGTATTTTAAAAGGACAGAGAACCAAGGTAGTCGACCTAAGCTCAAAGGATTAGTAAGCTGAAGTGGCAGTGGGCTGGTCATGTTTGAGAACAGACAATCGTTGGAGCAAACGCATACTAAAGTGGAGACCGCGTCTAAGTAAGCGTAGTGTAGGACGCCCTCCGCGGTAAGCTGGGGCGACGTTATGCGAAATGTAGACCGGGCTCAGTGGCGCGTCTTGGGAGAGACCTACGTCCAGCAGAGGACTGATATAGGTTGATGATGATAATAGCATTCAAATCAATTTATTTATCTAAGTAAATACCGAATCACATTAACCCTAAATCATTTGCCTAATTGGTAGTTACTAACTAGAATGCCTAGGTAGCATCAATTGCTAGATATTGGGTTGTGGAACAATACAACAGCTGTAACAAGTCATTAATCCTTGAAACTGTAGCTCCATTGTCAAGATACGCGATACAATTCGAGGACACCAAGCTCAGATGTTAAAGATATAAAGGAACCTTCAACTAATCCCTGCTAGACATAGAACCAAGCGATGCTCATATCAAATTCTGATGTGTTCGTTCGTTTCGGTTTGAAGGATTCGGATACCGGCAGCCGAAATTAACCGATGTGCAATATTTTTTGCGTACTACTATATTTTGAGTTTTTCTTTTCACTGATGTACCTACCTAACTAAGAATCCATCGGCAATAACATTTCTTCCTTATTGCTAAAACGGACGAATACGGACCGATTATAATGTAGTTGTAATTATTTCCTAAACTTAATTCTCCTTTCTCAAGTAAACATCATGGGGCTCTCAAGTCTCAGAGTGGTATTAAAGATGATGATGAAGCAGACGATGCTATGAACCTATGAACCGCAGAGGATACACTGTTCAGCCAACCTAATGGCCAATTCCTAATTCTACTTTTGTGAAGCGATGGTGTGATGTTTTGGAAGCGATTTGGATAAAAACAAAAAGGAAAATCATTTGCCCAGTAATTTCATTATCGTTTACTTGCTTTGACTGTGGAGTAAATTTATACCACGTGCGCCTATGTGATAGAGCACTGGTGTTCTAGCGGTAGTGGCCCCTCGCCTTCCGATCCTAAAGTCGTGGGTTCAAATTGGTTCAAATCTAATGTGTACCAATGAGTTTTTTTGTGATAAAATCTATGTGTACTATGCCATGACTCTCAAACGGTGAAGGACAACATCGTGAGGAAACCGGCATATCGTAGAAACTAAAAAAGTTCGAACAACACGTGTCAAGCGTCACGCAAAAATGGCGCGCTAGAAGATTGACGAAGTGGAGAATGAGGTGGCTTTGAATATTGACATAGGAAAATTGGTAGGCACTTGCGGAAACCAGTCCGCACACCAATTGCTGATGATGAATTTGCCAATTTTCCTATGCCAATATTCAAAGCCACCTCATTCTCCACTTCGTCAATCTTTGTTTATTGTTTCTCTGATACCAAGCCCTTTATTTAGCCATATCAGCACAGATAGTTACTGCGGTATTAGTCCATGGTCGTCAGTTAATACAACATAACTACGTCATTATGTGGTCAATAGCAGATAATGTAGCTAATCGGTGTGTTTCAAACATATTACCAACATACCCGACCCATAGATGTTGCGATGTGCACTTAAATACGTACTTATACAAGGTTTGTTAAACGAGAAGAAGAATAATAGTTATAACGGTCCAACTATATCTTATACCTTTAAACGAGAAAATCTTGTATATATATACAGGGTGTCCCATAAGTCAACGTCCAGCCAGAAACGGGTGATGCGCCAAGTCATGACAGTTATCAGAAAAATATAAAAAAAAATATTTGCTAGGTAACTTTTGAGTTATGAGTATTTAAAAAAAACAGGAAAAACTGACACCCTGTGATGATCTTTTAAGTCCTGTGACTACAAATATTAACTTTCCATGAAACTTTTTTCTGCAACGTAAGCATGAATAACCCTTCTGTAAATTACAATTCAAAATTGAACCTTAACTGCCTCAGTTTTCAATGAAATTGTGGAGTTTTGGCCAACGTTTCATTTCAGATAATTACATCACCCAACTTTAACCGTCTGTACCGCAAAAAAAATGTACTACACTATCATGGCATGTAACTTTAAAAATTGGCGCATTTATCCAGGATTCCAAAATGGTATAATACTTGCTAGAGTACTTTTTAGTTTTGGAAATAAAAAATGTTTTTTCAACTAAACCGGATTTCCAATCAATTTTATTTCAATAGATAAAATGTTTGTACCCTTTAAATGATGGACTTAAAATGCCTATGCTGTGTTTTTAAGTGACTCTCAATTCACAGGTACAAGTTAATACCATTTCGACAATGCAAGTAAACAGATAGAGCCACCATCTTGTCGAAAGAGTAATAACCATGGGTGTTCAATTAATTTGTTAGTTTTAGGTGAAAGTTTGAAATAAAATTCAATCATAGGATTTCTTCAATCGTGATTTTAATCTAAAGTTTGCCTTCGCCCGTCGCCGGTCTTATTACACAGTTTTTGACGTGATAACGTCTTATAATTCTATGGAGCCGGCTGCTCGTACGAAAAAACATGACTCATGCGGCGTTACCTCGCTCTGAGGCGTTCCATTTAATACTTGAAGTGCAAGTGAGAGCGCGGAACGAGCGACAAAGAGGCACAATCGGCCTCCGCGTTTGGCAGCGTTCGACATCGGTCTCTCTCCTACTTGAGTGAGCGATGCGTCCGCGTGGACAGCTGTATGACGTTGTCACGTTCAACTGTCGTCAGTTAACTGACTTTACAGACAGCTGATTTTTTTAAGGAAATGTAGAGCTTGCATTACTGCTGAAAGCAAACAGTTTGAACATTTGCTGTAAATCCTTGATGTAGTTAAATTAAAATCACGATTGAAGAAATCCTATGATTGAATTTTATTTCAAACTTTCACCTAAAACTAACAAATTACTTGAACACCCATGGTTATTACTCTTTCGACAAGATGGTGGCTCTATCTGTTTACTTGCATTGTCGAAATGGTATTAACTTGTACCTGTGAATTGTGAGTCACTTAAAAACACAGCGTAGGCATTTTAAGTCCATCATTTAAAGGGTACAAACATTTTATCTATTGAAATAAAATTGATTGGAAATCCGGTTTAGTTGAAAAAACATTTTTTATTTCCAAAACTAAAAAGTACTCTAGCAAGTATTATACCATTTTGGAATCCTGGATAAATGCGCCAATTTTTAAAGTTACATGCCATGATAGTGTAGTACATTTTTTTTGCGGTACAGACGGTTAAAGTTGGGTGATGTAATTATCTGAAATGAAACGTTGGCCAAAACTCCACGATTTCATTGAAAACTGAGGCAGTTAAGGTTTTAATTTGAATTGTAATTTACAGAAGGGTTATTCATGCTTACGTTGCAGAAAAAAGTTTCATGAAAAGTTAATATTTGTAGTCACAGGACTTAAAAGATCATCACAGGGTGTCAGTTTTTCCTGTTTTTTTTCAATACTCATAACTCAAAAGTTACTTAGCAAATATTTTTTGACGTGATAACGTCTTATAAATCGATGGAGCCGGCTGCACGCACGAAAAAACATGACTCATGCGTCGTTACGTCGTTTCGTCGTTCCATTTACCTGAGCCCGAGCCCGGGTCGGGTAATGGGTAAGGGTAAATGAGGGTAAGGGTAAATGAGGGTAAGGGTAAATGAGGGTAAGGGTAAATGAGGGTAAGGGTAAGGGTTCGGTCGGGGTCCGGGTCCGAGAGTTCGAGTCCGAGTCCGAGTCCGAGTCCGAGTCCGAGTCCGCGACCGCGAGTATTTTCTTATGACGTTATCACGTTCAACTATCGTCAGTAAACCGACTTTACAGACAACCGATTTTTTTAATATTTTTCTGATAACTGTCATGACTTGGCGCATCACCCGTTTTCGGCTGGACGTTGACTTATGGAACACCCTGTATACAGGGTTATTCATAATTACCTGCAAATACTCAGGAATTAGGTTCAACAAATAAAATAAAAAATATTCATGAAATTATTTTTTTTTAGTTTTGCTATGAAAATCCCGATAAAATCGATAAAGACTATGCTTTGAAATCATTGACGCCTGACCTATTTTGACCTTTGATCCGCACCCGCGCGCCGTGAGCGACACTCTGCGTTCAGTCACCGTCTGGGTAGGTCATCGTCCTGTTCTCTATGGCAATCATTATGCAATAGCCGTAAATAAATTAAAATAATTTTTTTTTGATACAAAAACTTAAATCGAAAACTTAAAAAAAAATCATTTCAAAAATATTTTTTATTTTATTTGTTGAACCTAATTCCTGAGTATTTGCAGCTAATAATGAATAACCCTGTATATATATATTATTTAGGATCTCGGATACTGCACCAACGATTTTCACGAAATTTAGTATACAGGGGTTTTCGGGGGCGATAAATTGATCTAGCTAGGATTCATTTTAAGAAAATGATTATTTCAGTCTGAGTTCAATAATTAAACATAAACTGAATATGTGACTGCTCCTGCCATCTATTGACGATTGTGAGCAACTAACTGCAATCATATCCAGCAGATGGCGTTGTTCAGTAAGAATAAACCAATAAAGATTAAAATATGACTTTTATGTATAATTTTTGTAATTCTTAAAAATACAAAAATTAACGAAATAAAATCCGAGCGAAGCTCGGTTACCAACTGCTAGTATTTACATTATGTCGCGAACTATATGTACATATTTTGGTATAGTTTCCATAGTCATAATATTAAACACACAATCCATTGCCCTACATCGGATGTTTGTTACTCAATAACTATACAACAACTGAACGGATTTGGATGAAATTTGGCACAGAAATAGATTATGGTCTGGAACAGCACATAGGCTAATCTTTATCCAAGTAAAATGAATGGTTCCCGTGGGATGTATTTGTTTTTATTCATGTGTATAAGAGAAAGTCGTGCTTATATTACTCAAGAACGGCTGAGCAGATCTGGTTGAAAATTTGTGGAGTGGTAGTTTAAATCCAGGATACGGACATTGGATACTTATTATCCCGAAAAATTAACGAGAACGGGGCGAGCAAAACCGCGGGCGGGCTTAAAAGTAATTTTATACAAGCACTAGCGGCCACCCGCGGCTTTGCTCGCCCCGTTGCCGTTACGCCCCGTTTCCGTAACTTTTTCGGGATAAAAAGTCATAGGACTATCTTCTAGTACTAAGCTACCTCAGAGTTATTTATAAGCTTAGGCTGGGTGTTAATTTTTCTTTTAAAAGTTTTGCCTGTTTTTCTCCGCTCAGGGTAATAATATTTCAATTTCCTTTCTTAGCGCACCCCTATGCTATAAAAGGAACATACCCTCCAAGTTTCATGCTTCTAGGACTTACGGCTTAGGCTGTGCGTTGATTATCAGTCAGTCAGTAACGTAAGAGTTTTATATTTTAGAAGATAAAATGAATTTAAAATTTTCGAACTATTTCTTTACATATAACAAAGTACAAAACCCTTCACACCGTAACTAAAGCTCGTTCCGGGTCATCTAGCGAGCCATATATCTCTTGTCGTTCTTGTCCAAATACGTCCTATTAATAAATGGGTCTGGAAACGCCGGACTGGCCCACAATAGCAGCGAAATTGAACAAGAAACGTATGAAGGCTGCATAGCTGTTTTTATTTTGTTCAATATGACACTGTAATATGCAAATGCCAGACAAATATTATAAAGAGGAAAGATTTGTATTTTTGTGCGTATGTTTGTAATGAATAAACTCAAAAACTACTGTGCCGATTACAAAAATTCTGTCACCATTGGAAAGTTACAATCAGCTTGAGTAACATAGGCTATATTTATGTCTTTAAAAAATAAATGTCCACCCGTGCGAAGCCGGGACAGGCCGCTAGTCTTTAGATATACCTATATCTCTGTTATAGATTCCATAGAACAAACGTCTCCGTTATTACCGTTTCTATTGTAGACATGCAATTCTTGAATTAGTTTGCAAATTATCTTTTGCATAGTATAGACTCTAAATAGTCTTACATAATAATTTCATGATGTTTAATTTAACAGCTAGAGTCATTTTAGGCAATTTCACACATTTTAACCGACTTCAAATAATAAAAGAGGAGGTTCCCAATTCAGTTCTTTTTTTATGTTAGATATTTGAGAGCCGACTTGAAAAAACTCTTTTTTAATCTGGAAGGTAACTAATACTTCCACATTAGTCTCATAGAACTCCTATCAAAATCGGTTCGGCCGTTGGCCATGAAGTTGGTTTCTAGAGTTTTTTTAACTTATACAATATAAACTCCTCTCACAAAACCATTCCCATTCCCAGACCACTCAAGATTCAACTAAAGAGTAAAGAAACAGAGGTCAGAGGCAAAATTTAGCCAACACTGAAGTCCTAAGTGGCCACAATCTAGCCATTAACAAATGTCCAAAACAACATGGCATATCTGCGAAACAAGAGCCTCTCCCGTGGTGGTCTCATGGGACACGAGCGGAACTGTAATAGGACAGATGCTTTGCTCAACTGTCTGTGCTAGACATTATCTTCGGGTGAAAAATTGCATCCTTTGTGCCCTGGATGCAAGTCTAATGGGGAAAGTGGTGTTGAGCAAATTAAAGTACGACTTTATGTCCCTAAATTATGAAAGTCTATAACTGATTATAATTGTATATACTACTAGCTGTTCCCTGCCACGCTTCGCTGTGGCACATTGTGAAATAGATAACAATCCTTGATGTGGATTATTATCATGCTAAAATTTCAACTCGATCGGTTCAGAACTTTTTGAGTTTTTGAAGCGTAAACAAACCAACATAACATACACTCAACAACATTGTCTGGGGATATTCCATTTCGAATTGATTTTCTGATTTTTCGAGATTTTGTTCCTTCTTTAATTTTTATTATTAAATAATATCAAATTGTAGTTGTATTTTTAACCGACTTCCAATAAAAAAGGAGGAGGTTGTCAATTCGGTTGTTTTTTTTTTATGTTTATTTTTTTTTTATTTTTAATGTTTGTTACCGCATAACTTCGTCATTTGTGAGCCGATTTGAAAAAATATTTTTTATCTGAAAGGTACTGCTTCCAGATTGGTCCCATTTTAATTTTATTAAAATCGGTGTTGCCATTTTTTTTTAAATAATTTTTTTAATCTTTGTAACTGCATGCCTCCGTCATTTGTGAACCGATTTAGAAAATTATTTTTTATTTGGGAGGTTATTCTTACTTCCAGATTGTCCCAAACAAATTTGATTAAAATCGGTTTAGCCGTTTGACAATGAAGTCGGTTTCTCAAGTTTTTTAAACTTATAATTATATTGTTATTAATAAACAAGTATTAATAAACAGAAAATAAAGATTCTTGCCCAACCTAAGCTTTCTAAAGAAATTATTTTCAGTTATTGTAAAAATCAACAAAAGTGAATATCCCTAGGCAATGTTGATGTGTGTATATCGAATTATAGAAGATATAGATTTTGAAGTTACGAGTAGCAATTAAAACAATAACTACTTTTATTTTGTGTCATCATCATCACCAACTTATCTAACTGCGTTATAAAGTCTGTCTAATGCTCTCTACAGTAGACTTGAACGTGTTAAAAAGATAAATAAATAAATAATAAATAAATATTCTGGACAATTCACACAACACTACCCAGCCCCAAACTAAGCAGAGCTTGTAATATGGGAACCAGATAGCTGATATAATACTTGAATACTTTTTTTTTTTTTTTAATACATACTTAGAATACAATCACCCAGACAGAGAACAAACATTTATGTTCACCACACAAATATTTGTTCTCGGTGGGGATCGAACCCACGACCTACGGCGCAGAAGGCAGAGCTACTACCAACTGAGCTAGAGGCCAGTCAAAACAGTCAAAGATATATCTAAGTTCATTTTTCCACACGATAATTCCGTCATCACAATCCAACACTGTCTCTATAAGGCTTAGAAACCGCATCATAAACACTATCTAACATCATAACGAAGCATTTAATTTGATTAGCATTAACACCGTCGGTATATTGATTAATAGTTATATCAATAGAAGGTTTAGGTTAAACCATGACCTCAGATTGAATACGCATAAATATCTTGTTGAATTTGTCAAAAGAATCAGAGTTTGAATTATATATATTTCTATGTAAATATATTATATACTATGAGCTATGTATAAGAATTTCTGACATATACCTAACTACATAAGTAGTTGCACTATTTTTCCTGATCTGTCAACAGAAGACTGATACAAAACCCTGACGGTGAAAAAATCCTATGCGTAATTTTGCCATAGGTACAATTTGATTATCATCATGCATTGCAAGAACCATTTTGACTGACAGAATGGGTGTGAAACATTTGATTAATGAGTGCCCGAGTATATAATTTTAGATAGGTATTTATAATTAATTCTAGATCGTCAGGTCAAAATAAATTATAAAATATTGATCTTAAAAGTATATAATTACACCACATAAGTATAAAGTTTTAATTATCATCGCGTAAGGATGAGTTTGGCGTAGGCCTCTTCATCCTTACGAGAGGCCTACGCCAAGGAGGCGACTACTACTCTAAATTAAATTAGAAATATAAGTATAGTATTGAGTAAATAAGCAAGAAAATAAACCTATAAGTATAAGTAATAAAAATTTAAAAGTGTTAAAAATTCAAGCATGTACTATTATAAAATTGGTGTAAAAAGTAGTAGAAATAAAGGCTCATTTTATTTTATAAGGATGAATTTCTAACCGTATAAAGCTCGTTAGGAAGCGGTTATACAAGACTACTCAATATCTCACTCAGACCCAATGTCGACACATCAATGATTCATCATTGGAACCGGGAATCTCATTTACATGATATTATACAGAATGGCTAACTCAACAGGGATACAAATCTTATCAAATCAATGTTGATAAATTTATTCGCTGACATGTTTCATTTGCTAACCAACTATGCTGATAACGATCAGAACATTCAGATCTAAACCACTGTAGAAACACTAACATATTCTATTACATTTAATTCTATTCAAATAACTTCGAAACTCCAATCGAAATCCACGTGTGATAAAGATCTCATATCCTTGTTACTTTCGTAGACGTGGACACGAAATAGTTGTATGACATAACTTGTCCCCTAAGGCGTCTCGCACAATGTTCTTAACCCAACTTCTATAATACCCTTTCTCAAATTTGCTATGCATCTTATGCGATCGAAATAAAAGCTGTTTTGGAATGCAGAGTCATTCAACAGCATTACATAAAACCCGGCACGTGCTACTGAAGACAAATTTACCAATGCAGTTGCCGAAATAAAGTTTGGCGGTATAGTTAGTAAGTAGAAAAGTAATTCTATAGTAAATATATTTTGGTAAGAAGTTGCGCCACTAAATCAAATTGCACTCAATTAAGATAAAGCGCCTCGGCCGACAGCTCTGGACAATAGTGCGTATGACTAATACAACGTTTTGTTTGGCTAACTGAATTACAACTGGGCCGGAGTAAATTGAATTCCAATCAGTATATAAGTCGATTAGTTGCGTAAATCAATATAAAATTTGACCCGGCTTTAAAATGAAATCATAATTTGTTCAACCAAAATGTAGTTTTGTTTGGAAATCCTGTACCATTAAAATTTTACCAATTTTGTATATTTACTGGGTTTTACTTTTAAATAATGTGACTTTTTGAAGCTGAGTTTCTTTTGTAAAATTGTTCAATCGCTTCTTACTTTTGTGTTCTTTTGTCTTATTTACATCATCTTCTGTTCTCTCTTTGTTAATGTCTACTTCTTCCGAAAAATATTAGATTGGTTGAGGGCATAGTTTTAGTTTCATTGGAAAAGCGAGTGGATTCAGACTTCTCATATAACTTTTGCAATTTTCAACGTTATCATTTTTATATTAGTGTGTCGCAGCTGAGTTCATTGTGTCATGTACTCCAACGAAATACATTTCGAATTTAAATTTCTAACGTTTGTGGAAATAAACTGGCTGATTTCAGTACAAATTGATCAATTTTTCACCTCCGCCGTACGCGACAAATGGTGCAACAAATAAGCCACCACCTGCGCAAGAATTTTACAATTTAGGTGCAGATAATCTTAGCAGTGCAAATTCCAGTATATTTAAAGCCTGTGCATACGGATCATTGATTAATTTACGAACCTACAATAAATTTACGGCTTCTGTGCTAACCTTTGTGCGTTAGTTGATTGCATTAATTAGCTTGAATTCCAGTTGTGATATTTGAATCACCTACGCAGGAAATATGGTTATTGGTTCCTTTTGAAACTTATAGTTCCAAATGAAGCACTTAACCTCATTCATATTTGAGCTTTGGTAAATAAGTAAATATAAAATAAAAATTTGTGTTTTTATCTTCTCTTCTCGTCTTTTGCTTTTTCTTTTAGTTTTAGATGGCATACATTTTATGATTATAATTTTTAGTACGGTTTGGGAAAATTATCTATGCTTTTTAACCTGTGTTACTTACTATTTGGCACTAACTTCCACTGATGCCCCCCCGCCTCCTAGATATTTCCATCCACCAACTTCCCGCGATCTTAACAATGTCGTCGGTCCATCTCTGGTGGGTGGGTGCCCTACGTTTCGTTCGTTTTCTTACAACGTCGACTATTTGTCTCAGGTACGAGACGAACATTTTGAATGGTTATACATTTTCCAAAATCCTTCAACAATTGCAGCCTTAAACCTGCTCTCAGTAAGCTAAAATGCTCTAGGCTTATTACGCAAGCCGTCTTACGGTAACAATACTTGTAATCATATGATATGTCGAAATGATTTGTCCTATTGTAAGCCGAAAGTATTGAGAGCAGGCGTTCAAAAGGTATTTGAGAATGTAAGTAATACTTCAACGATTTAGTACGTATTGTCGGTTTGCTTTTGTGCTTATACTTGTAGATCTATGTTTATGTTTAATCATGTTGGTTTTTATACTTAAACATTAATAATAAATCATCACTGGTGGTCTTTTCACATCGCCATCCAGCACCAAACCAAGCAAATAAAAAAAAATATGTTTTTTATTCGCTTATGCTATTTGACGTTGCATCCCAAATAAATAAGGAGGAGTAATTGTTTAAGTTATATCAATTTTAATTTTTCTTATTTTGCCTTTTACTGATCTCTTGGCTAAGGCCTAAGGCTATGAGAACTTGATAACTGAAAATACCTCTACATATGAATAATTATGACACCCAGACACAAAACAAATAATTCATAATGTTATTATTGTTTTTTTTTCATAACAGCAATGATTATGTTTGCTTCTTCTTCTTATCGTGTCACTGATTTTTTCGAACCAGGTGTAGTGAAAGGATTTTAAGTACGCCTCAAAGAGGCTCCTTTCTTGCACTTGACACATATTATATTTGCTGTTGTATGTGGATTCGATTCCAACCTATTGGTTGGAATCGAATCGACAACCTATACCGCAATGAAGAGCTTCTCATGTTGAAAGTGAGTAGAAATTACTCCTCAAGTACACAGTGCAGTACAGTTTAATTCTCTTACCATGTAAAACGAATAATCACAAAACAGACATCTCCAAGACTATTGTGATTCTTGACCTGTCAACATTCTCAGCTGCCTAGAAAGCCCCTAGTTCCTTATTACCATAACTCATTTTACAATAGCCCCAAGACAGGCTAAACAAATATGACGTAGTATTGTATGACGTGCGTCGGTATGCCGTAGGGCGCGCCGAGTCAAGGTAAGGGGTCATATAGAAAGGCAGGCTTGTCCGAGTTCATTTTACAGATTATTAATAATAACAATTAGCTAACACGCTGAGTGGCCGTGAAAATGGTCGCGTTTGGACATTACTTTCGATACACGTACGAATTTAATCAATGTCAAAAGGTTAAATTTTGTTTGGCATTTAGATTAGCTTGCTAATTCTTTTTACTTATTACTTATTTTTGAAATGTTATACTCGTACACCTAGGTCGCTGGCGATAGCGATCAGTGAAACGTTGTCAAATTTGACAGCGATATTTGACAGCGTTTCACTGATCTCCATCGCCAGCGATCTAGGTGTGCGCAGGCCTTTAAAGGTTTGATTCTTTAAGCCTGGAAGCGAGGGCATTTTAGACCACCTCAAATTTCGGTATAATTTCAAGAGAAGAGGTGTTGATGACTTGGGCTACTCTCACCTGATGATAAGCGACGATAAAGCCGACGACGGAGCAAGCAGAACGTTCTAAAAGACACCATTCACTTTTGTCTTAAATAATATACCTGCAAACATGCAACTGCACTAGTCGCCCCAACGATTTTCGGAAGGTCCCCTCGATTTCTCTGGTTTGCCATCATCAAACCCTGATTTCCTTATCATGGGACCACCTTTGAAATATCTTGTTTCCAAAAAAAAAGAAATCATCAAAATCGGTTCATAAACGATGAAGTTATCCGTGAACAAACATAAAAAAGCATATACGGTCGAATTGTGACACCTCCTCCTTTTTTGTCGGTTAAAAAAGAGCCTCTACTAAGCTGAAATTTAGACTGTTGTGATTTAATTGTGCCCTTATAGGTATACAGTTTATAAACTGCGGTTAGTAAGCTCAAAGTTCGACTGATCCCAGCTGACATTGTGCTTTGATCTAATTCAAGACCAGTTTGGTCTGAGTAATACATTACTTACCTAGATATATACATACATACTATACCTCACCACCCCGTCTAGCTTGGATACAATGTTGAAGTTGCATTCTTTGATAAAGAAGAAAATGTTTATTATCAATATCACAAGACTCAAGATCCATATTTTCTTAAAAACTAACACAATTTAACAAGCATAGCAAACAAGTAGGTACTTGTAAATGAAAAGTAGGTAGGTAGGTAGTTAGGTACCTAATAATGTTATGTGACAATATCTACATACCTATCTTTAAAAGAGTCAACTCTCGTCTGAAACTATCATGGTTTTTAACACTATTTTGATGAAACAACGGGATATTTACCATGATTAAATTTTTATGAGTTGACTTCCGATATTTCGGCACAGTTGCATGCACCATGATCACGGTTGGTCATCATTTGATTTGGTTGAGCTTGGTCCGTGATCATGGTTGCTTGGGTGCCGCAACGCCAGTTGCTTGCAGACGAGATTGGACAGGATCTGTCGCTTCCTAGCGTGGTTGAGGCCATGCTCGAGAGCGATAGATCTTGGGATGCAGTAGTAGCATACGCCGAAGAAGTTATCCTACTGAAGGAAACAGCGGAGCGGGTGCGGGAGGATAATTCTCTCGCTGATCCGCAGCGCAGACGCAGGACCGGAAGAAGGCGACGGCAATTCCAACGCCTCCTCCTACTTGACGGTGGCCAGCAGGGTTTGAGTGCGGGGAGCCTCAGCCCAGCATTGCACAGGCTACCGATTGCAGGAATTGTCCCAGGACATCCACCTCTTAACGAGGTCAGAGGGGTTCGCCCAAGGCGAACTATCACTGACAGAGCCGCGGTAGAATCCAATCGGGACCCCGTGACTCTGTCAAGTTCCGATGCAGCATCGGACCATTCGTCAGGTAAGGAGTGGTTCGATGATGCACTGGCACTGAGGTGAGTGAAGGAACATCGGTGGGTTTTTAGTCAGTATGCTGTCAGTATGACAGAGAGTCTGACATCCCCTCCTACTCTTCCCCAAGTAGAAGGCATGCGTAAAGCATTTTCCCCCGTAAAAAAAAAAAAAAAAAAAAAAAAAAATGGTCCGTGATCATGGTGCATGCAACTGTGCCGAAATATCGGAAGTCAACTCATAAAAATTTAATCATGGTAAATATCCCGTTGTTTCATCAAAATAACTCTCGTCTGGTTTGATAGGTCAGAAACAATAAAGGTAGGTAATTCGTTTTATGTTATAAAAAAAATAACAAAATATTTTAGTCAATCCACACAACACTATCCAGGCCCAAATTAAGCAGAGCTTGTGCTATGGGAACTAGATTGCTGATATAATATCTACTTAATAACATTTTTTTATAGTAAATACATATTTAGAACACAATATAACCCCCATACAGAGAACCAACATCTGCGTTCCCCACGCAAGTATTTGTTCTCGGTGGGGATCGAACCCACGACCTACGGCGCAGAAGGCAGGGCTACTACCAACTGAGCTGAGAGAGCGAGATAATATCCATTCACAAACCAGTGCCAACTATTTTATCAATTAAATCTGTCACCAAACGAAAAACCTTACCGATTACGAATCGTTCAAATCGAAATCACGATCGCGTGATAGCTAAAACATAACAATTAACCGGATACATAATTTAAAAATAAATAAATCAGTTTTAATTGTTCATCAGGTTTTATTAGATCGGTTATTTGTTTATTGCAGTCTATGGATTGGATTGGAAATAGGGTTGCCATACCAAAGTCGAGCTTTATGCAGCTTTTTGCAGGGCAAGCGCGAAAGTTTATAAGTATAGAATGATGGAAGTTTGTTACTCTTTTACGTAAAAACTACTGATTGGTTTTAAATGAAACCTTGCAATAATATAGCTTATACATCAGAATAACACGTAGGTTACAATCTATGAAGATATTGTAAGGCATGTAAGTAACGGAAACGGGGCGAGCGAAGCCGCGGGCGGTCGCTAATACATGTATAAAAAATAGTTTAAAACACGAAAATCGACATAATTAAATGATTTCTGTCCATGGAGAAATATTAGGGAAGTAAAAAAAACCTACCTGAGTGAGTCCGGCAATTTGGGTGACGATCTGTGAAATTTCTGCAAATACTGGATAAATAAAGTGGAAGACCAGACTCAGTGGTGGTCTTAGAAGAATGAGAGACCCATGATGAGCTAGTCATATCAGATTTCCAAACTATTCGGCTCCCTGGTTTTTCTTCAAGAAAGCTGAACCAAACCCTAGTTGGAAATGATTTAGTTTCAATACTCGCGGACGTGCAATGCGGCCTGTCTGCCACGGTAATTTATACCTACCAGCACATGTTTATTGAGAATACTGCTTATAAACACGGTGTATTTGAAAGTGAATTTATTTTACGGCCTACTATGCGGTGAAATACGGTTTTTCGCGGTGAAATTCTTATGTTTAATTACGTTTTAGATATATGATTCAGTGCGGGTTTTATGCCAGAACGATTGTACTTAAACTGACTTTGAATCAGCCGTCATGTTACACGCAATGTGCCTGCGCACATTAAGGCGATGGTGATGGCGATCAGCTAAAACGCTGTCAAATATGACAGCGATATTTGACAGGGTTTCAGCTGATCGCCATCTCCTAGATGTGCGCAGGCCTTAAAAGATTATAGGTAAATTAATTAAAAAACCATCTAAAAATATCATAAATATAGACTAACATATCAGCTCAATTAATAGTAGCTCGGCCTTCTGCGCCGTAAGGGTGTGTGGGGTCGATCCCCACTGAGAACAAATATTTTGTGTGGTGAACGCAGATTTTATTCTCTGTTTGAAAAAAAAGTATTATACCAGCTATCTGGTTCCCTTGGTAGAAGCTTTGCTTATTTTGGAGCTAGATAGTGTATAGGACCTTTACTTAATTTGGAGCTAGATAGTGTATAGGATTTTCCACAGTGTGTCACCTGAAAGTACCTGAAGCACTAATGCCGCAAACCCATTAGTCCATTTTACAACAAGAGATTTATCATCAACCTCAACAAACTAAAATTGAATACAACAAAAACGATCACGTGTCTAAACTAATGTATCGCATTAAATTCATTTATGCCGGCAATTAATTCGTAGGTGAATGTTTTAAACGATCCGCTTTAGGGCCTCAAGGCGGTTTCTCTACAAATGCGTCTAGGCACGCTATGACTTACAGGTTACCTGTTGTTATGAGTCGCTGTTGTGTGGGAATGTACCACATACCTAATAATATGATGTGCGGAAACTAACTTTTGCCCGTGGCTCTGAGGCTCCCAATAATTAGACTACACTCTTACCTGGGCCCTGTTTAATAAAGCTATGTCACAAAGCGACAAAATTGTAGAATTATCGCGCTTAGGCTATTAATAAAAGTGACAAACATGTCACAAAAGCGCGACAATTCCACAATTTTGACGCTTTTTGACATATTGTTTATTAAACAGGGGCCTAATTATAATAAATAAATAATAAATATTGTGGACAATTCACACAACACTACTCAGCCCCAAACTAAGCACAGCTTGTAATATGAGAACCAGATAGCTGATATAATACTTGAATACATTTTTTTTGTAAATACATACTGAGAATACAATATAACACCCAGACAGAGAACAAACATTTATGTTCACCACACAAATATTTGTTCTCGGTGGGGATCGAACCCACGACCTACGGCGCAGAAGGCAGAGCTACTACCAACTGAGCTAGAGGCCAGTCGAGCAATTATGTGTACAGGAACAGGAAGGTCTGAAAGGCATATTAGATATTACATATAAGTAGTCCTTTATTTATTTAGTACATAAGCACACATAAACCAGTAAAACACAAGGACACTAAAAGAAGAAAGATACAAAACATCGATACTGGAGAAGTGCGTCGTGTTTCTGTGTGCTACAGCAGAAAAGGGTGGGTGACTCAGCATATTTTGCACTCTAGCTTTGGAGAGATTCAGATACGTACAAAATTTAATGATTTGCAAATTTTCGAGTAGCGCCATCTAGTTTAGAATTCGGAAATTTACTTTAATTAGTTTAATATGTATTCCGAGTGTTGCTATGTAAAAGTTTTTGACTGCTATAATATAATTTGAACCAATGGCTATTCATACGAAGGTAATTAACTGAGATAAAATATAAGCACACGAAAAAAAAGACATTCCCGACATTTGTTTTACAAATAGAAAAGATATTGTACGTTTATGTAACTAAACCTAACGCATAATATACTAGTTCTTTATCAAAGGTTATGGGCAAATTGCTAAAACGAGGAGCTTTTGGTGTTGGTAATAGTAACTGTGGTTAGAGTATTATGCTTAACCGGTCGATTAGGTAAGGCAAATTATGGTTAGACCATTCAAGCCTATTAGTTTTCAGCTACATACGCTGGAAATTCTATACTTACAATATTACAGTTAGATTTTATAAGAGACTACCCTAAACAAATAACTGACTTAGCGTAATAGTAATCAAAAACATCTAGAGACCCTATAAACAAAGGAAAGTGACAAGTAAAAATAGTAGGTAGTTCTTAAACTTTCGCAATCACAACACATACCTACTGAATCTATTACACGGGTATTTATGTGGTATTATGTGGCTATTAATGTTGTGTGTCATAGTGAGTGCACGAACATCACGGAAAAAGAAGATCAAGTGAGGGTATTTAGTGATGCTGCCTCCACTTCTCAACGACGGTAGCACGCATGTCAATGCTCCAGTCTGCCCGCGACCACGGCTATTGCAATATAGCCGAAACGTCGGGAAAATAAATTAAATAAGGTAAGAAACGCGATAAATACCCGTGTAATAGATTCAGCAAGTGACAAGTTAAATAGAAGCCACAGTCCTACACACAAACAAGCTTCATGAATACATTATCAACGCACCAAGTCATCACGACATGTAAACATCAAACAACGCCATCTATCAAACACTTACATCGGCAACTTCTGTAGCCATAAAATACGCGTAACCTTTAAATCAATAAAGGTTGAAATAAAGAACATCGCTCTATTCAACGAGAAATTCACTTAATTATCTCTCAACACGATGCTTAGCTTGAAGGCAAAGCTTAGAGGGAAACAGCTGATGATCTACTGGCATCTGCAAGACCTATGTCACTGCATCTACGCAGAGTTCATCATAAATTGAAATTACTGGCACTCGAAGCTGAACATCTGTATGACCCAAGTTAATGGACGCAGGCCGGTGCATCGTAAGGCACGTTACTGACGTGCGCGACCTACGTGGCTATGCCTTGTTATAGACAATGGTTACCACTTAACATCAAACGGGCCATACGATTGTTCCATCAGCTATAGTTGCATTAAAAAAACTTTCTCTAAACTCTGGTCCGCAAACGAAGTTCCATAAAAAACACTCCGTGAATATCCGGGGATAGAAGTGAAAACTTTTTGGTTTGCCGATCTCTGCTGAAGAGGTGTCGGTCACGTCACAGTGATACGAGTTCTGTCCATAGAAGTATCACTCAACCACGTAAGAGCTTGTTCTAATGCGCGTTCATTTTTATTACCTTTGCCAGTCAAATTATAATGATCTCCCAAACAGTATCCGCGTCTACATCTGAATTGATTCAGCTGTTTGAGTCTCGGAATAATCTGAAACCTTAATTAAACGATGAATTATCCAGTTATACTCCCACTAAGGAGATGGTTCATTTGGCTATCCAACGCGCGCTTTCACCCGATAAAAGCAGTTCATTTATTGTACTCTATAAGGTCTTATCTTCCGTGGGTTGGGATTGATCCAGCCGTTTAAGCTCGGCTGTTTCTTAGGCCTTAATTACACGATGGATTATCCTGTTAAATTCCCGCTAAGGATGACGGTTCCTATGGCTATCCAATAACGCGTGCTTCTACCGATTAGAGGAGTTAATTTTCGCAATAAGTAACTGTTGCTTTATCTTGTTAGAGGTTTCTAGAAAGTTCTGCGTGTGTACTGTAGAGTTGATGCAAATTCCCTAAATTAATGATGGAATCGTCATGAATTTAAGGAGCTTTCACAGAAAGTAAAGCAGTTGTTATGACCTTTGCTGTAATATGGGGCAACTGATATAGTAAAGCTCTAGAAGGTATGAAACTGTACGCCTTTCATGCATTAGTAAAATTATCTTTGATTGAAGAAATTAACTTCGTCATGATGTACGCATTCGCACGTGTCTATTCATCACAGAGTTGCTTCAACCAGGACGCGTGTCTAACGTCGCATAATAATACGTCCGCTTCTCTTGACGGCCGTCGCGCGACTAATCAATTGGCGCGGTCGCGTGATGTCTTCATCAGCCGCCCGGGGGGTTACGCCCCTGCGCTTGCGCACCTATTCGCCTTTCTACGCCAATGTTGTGGTTCTATTGTAATTTTGTAGAAAATATATTGCAAAATTTAAATATTATGTTACCTTAATATTCGATGTTCGCCTATAAAATAAGACTGCTCAATTTTGGCTTTAACTTATTGCATAAATACACCCTCCCCTCTGTGTATTATCATTTATCAGACAGCAGCATTAAGAAGTCCACTGCTGATAAAATTTCGTAAGGTGCGCACGATATTCTGCAAAACACTAACAAAGAAATAGTGATCTCTAAGGGATAATAAATAGTATCTCTTGCATTGACATGCAATTGTCAACTCGAGCAAATGTGACAAAACACGGATTAACTAGTCCAACGCTACGCCAGGATTATTAATAACACCCTAAAAGTCTATGTTACTAGTTGGCTGATTCTTCTTGGCTTGCTCGCGATTCTCAGATTTACCTAGCTTTGAGACATTTCAAAGTGATCCTTGTTATACAACTGGATAAACATATTTTGGCTTTGACTAAAGTAATGCCTGTGGGTGTAAGGTACTATCTTCCCGATGACAAGTAGCAATGCTCTCTTGTTTAATGTGTTCCCGTATGTTTTGAATAAGCTCAGTAGAGTCACTACCATTCCCAGAACCCTTTTTAATTGCTCCTTATTTAATCCGTTCCAAACATGTTCCACCCTACGTACGGCCGCGAAATAGGCGCCTAAGCACGCATGCGATTTATTTAGCAATTGAAAGTGGCCACTTAAAGGAATCACAGTGCGGGGAAGGCAACAAATCCAACAAATTGAACAGGACCGCCAATTGAACAGGATCGGCAATTACTGAAGACAATGCGTGCGTGAGAGCTGCGCTGGCGCACGCAGCCCGCGAATTAGACTCGTTACCTGCCCCGGGTAATTAGGGAATAGGGAACGTTCCCACGCGCGGGACAGGTGGGTTCACTTTCTGGGTGTGAGGCATAGGCTTTATAGACTAAAAGTTCAAAAACGCTGTTCGTGATTCAGACGACACGTGAAGCTGTTCCTGATTTGCCCGTAGATCTCTCTCTCTCTCTCTCTCTCGCCTCTGCCACTTAGATCAAGACGTGTAGATTCTTGTTATAATAATGTTAAATGCAATTGGTTGAGGGCTTACCCAACGCTAAAAGAAATCTGAGTAGAAACCGGAGCGAGCCTGGCTGCCTAATGTATTCGTAACCGCTGTGCCTGGTGCCTTTCTGAACTTACGGTTATATCAAAATTTGCTTAATAATGTCATGGTATAATGTTTTGTGTTCTGTTACCCACCCAGCCCAATGTTCGCCTACACTTTACTTCCGATTCTAAATAAAATCAATATTCATGCCTCTGTGATGTCCCACAGCCTTCGTATTAATTAGCGAATCAATTATAAAGTCAGAATAGCTATTAGTTAACAAACTGTCATGTCTGCTCGTTTTAAATAGAATTAGCCATATAAAATGCTTTGCCCGGAATTTCCTATAAACATGTAAACGTCGACGCAAACCTATTAATAATCAATTAATAGCCCAATAGTGCAAAATAAATCATAAGCTACTGAAGTCTAACATAAGAAGTAAGTCACAAAATAGGACACGAATAAATTTAAATATCGAAGCACAGATGCCGGGGCGTACGCAACTGCCGATGCTATTAATTTGAATTTAGAACATTGCACAAAAATCGCAACAGACTAAACAGTAGGTATTGTTAGCGTAGCGTAAGTGTGAGCAGTTGGAATAAAAGTGATATCCTGATTTAAATGTAAATGTTTCCGATGGTTTGAAGAAAAATACCACCATTTTCTTCAAAGCTAATGATTGGTCTATTGATTGACTTGACTAAAAACTATTTATTTATTTAAATAATCGCTTGACATTGGCAAAATTGACCGAATGTACAGATGCCATTAATTAAAAAGCAGAAGAAGGCTACTAGACACAGATTGACAGGATGTAGCGACGAGACAACGCCACGGGAGGTAGACCATCGTTTGAAACCACTATTTAATTCTAAGCATCGATACTGTTTCATGGTTTATCAGTGCTGTGACTCAGTTGAATCGCGTTTGGAACATGGAATCGATTCCGGTATCGAGAGCGGTGCGTTTTTAATAAGCCACCTGTTTAGTTGACGAACGTGTGAATGAGTTTTATAGCCTTATCCGTTTCGAGGGAGGCATTGGCACGTCTCTTAATGATTTACCGAGTGTTTTACCTTAAACCACAGAATATTCAACACGTTACTTACTGACCAGCCTATTTTGAACGAGCACTCTATATTTCAAAAGCCTAAACCCCTTTGTGGCTCAAGACAATATTGCGAACGAAATCGATTTAATTTATGATCGTGCGTCCATGTCTGTTTTCGAGAGCTTATAGCTCTCGAAAACAGAGTAGAAAATAGTGCAATCGGCTTGGGACCATTTATTTCCTGAAGCGATTGGATTCCATAGTCTAATGATGTTGTTGGGGATTTTGATTCATTAGGCTTTGTTGAGTAGGCGTGGGTATTTAGAGTAATTGGCAATCGAACTAAGTAATATTTAGGGCTTTCTGTGCCTTAACAATATATGTACCAATATCAGATCTTAAAATATTTGATAGTTCCATTATTTTCACAAATTATAAAAGCTTATTAAAATAATCAATGCTCAAAGTTTAAATGGCCATCCTATGATTTGTAAATATTGAATTTAAAAAAAATGTGTTCCGAATATAAGGAGATTTATAAATGTGTCATTATTATTAGCCAAAAAACACTGATTCGAACGATTCTGAGCCCTCTCCATCCGCCGACTTCCTGCGATCTTTACAAAAATGATATGTCATTATGTTATATGTAAGTTTTCATTGCGAAATATCTTGCAATTATTTATTTGTGGAACGTTTCTAATAAGTTTTAATTAATTTCCTAACTTATGTCATTAACAGTAATTTATTTAGCAATTTCCAATCGTGACTCAAATAGCACCTAACACGTAATTACTAGCGTCCGTAACGCGCACGCTCACTACGTATAAGGCGTTGAGGTTGTCGCGCGACAAGGCGCGGTGTCGCGCTGTCGCGCTGTCGCTACTGTACGCTACTCTTTGATATAGAGCTTTAAGGCTCCCTCACACGAGGTGTTAATACCGCATGCAGGACTGCCTGCGTTATGCGGTTAGCTACGTACGCTACTTTTTGATATAGAGCTTTAAGGCTCCCCCACACGGGGCGTTGTTACCGCATGCGGGGCTAACGCCTGCGTTGTGCGGTTAGCTACTTACGCTACTCTTTTATTTAGAGTTAAAGGCTCCCCTACACGGGGCGTTATAATCGCTTTTGGTACTAACGCCTGCGTTATGCGGTTAGCTACCATTAAATTTCTTTTCGATGTAAAGCTTTAGGGACCTTGCACACATTAGGCGCTTTGAAGTGCGCGCTTTGTTAACGCGCGTTTTAAGAATAAGGAGCCTCTTTGATGCGCGCTTAAAGCCATTTCAATACACTGGTTTGAAAGAACCAGAGACATGATAATAAAAAGAAGAAGAAGAATAAAGAGGTGTTCGAGAATCTATAATCCTCGATAATATTCTCGATATAATCCGCGAAAACGCGCGCTTCAGAGCACCTGTGTACGTCTTAAGGTTTCCCCACACGGGGCGTTTTTACTGCATGCGTTACTAACGCCGAATTATGCGGTTAGTAGGTGCCTACATTTTGTTTTAGGACACATCCTCTTATTATAGTAAAACGTTAACCAAAGATTTGTAGCCCAGTACCTAAGCAAAACTAAACTGAAGAGAATTTAGCAATTACATCCAAAAATCACTTGCCTCACCTAACTAAAATAATAAACATTAGTTCAGTCATTCAAAAAACTATACCCAACAATATTTAATTGCTTCTCGGCCGATGACCCGAGATTAGGCTTTTTCTCGTATTAAACCCCGGATGCCTATCTAAAGGCCAGCCCAACACATTGATCGTCTGATTCCCAGAAATAAATAGCAAAGTATTTATAAAGTTAAAGCACCGAGCGATGCGGCGCACAGATTGGACTACACTCTTGTATCACTTGTAAAATACTTTATTGGCCTGTGCTCGACTTGCTTCGTATTGCTCGTAGTTTCATCTGAAACTCTGCAGTTAGATGCTACTGATGCCTCAAACTTTCACTTAGGAAAATAAATCTGTTTTGAAAATCTGTAGATCCTTAAATTAGGCGGAGAGTCTTTTTAATAATGCATTTTTTTGTTATTGTTTAACTGATGAAACTGGCCCACCTGGTGTTAATGCCATTGCCTAGGTTACGCACGTCAGGAACGTGCCCTGAGATGCACTGCCCTGCGTCCATCAACTTGAGGCGTACAGGGCGTCGATTCTATCAACACAAATCACTCAAGATATCGCGTAAATCGATGTGAGTTGTCAGATTTTGTTTGAAAAATTTGAAAATGGAATGCGGATTCAACGATCACTCAATCGAGCCGTATTGCTGGAATCGACGCCCAGATGGTCAACCTCACGCGCAGTAAATTCACCGGCACCCACACCTTTCAAACTGAAACACAGCAGCCATGCTTCATGGCAGAAATAGGCATGGTGGTAGTAGAGCTTCCACGGACGAACCCTTCACAAAAAATTGCGTCTAAAATTACGTAATCTTTTGGGCTACCATAGTTAGACCATCATCAAACACCTTACTAGCTGAAGAGGTCCTTGCAGGAAAAAACGGAGGTCGTAAAGTCTTAAACCTGCAAACTATCAAAACACATCAAACCAACTACACCGAACGAAAGGGATGCCACTGAAAGGGTGATATTTTCCTTTGCTAGAGCAGGACCGAGGTATGTTTAGTTCGATTTTGGATTTATAGCTGCGCCTCCCCGTTAGCTTTATCTAATATCAGCCGTGCGGTATGGAGCTATCGCGAAGACCCCCATCGGCCTTTGCGTTAGGAGCTTACTATCAGCACACACGGGTTTGTTCTTAGCTGGTTATAACACTGGTTCTTTTTTGATCACCATCTCAGTTACAGCCGTTTCTCCGGTGGTCTGAACCCTAGCGCCTAATTACGAATATAAAAACGGGTCGTTTTAAAAAAATCAAGCGACTTATTGGCAAATTAAATTCGAGCCGTCTTTTGATTGAGTAGACCAAGTCAAGGCTTTTGCCTATGACATTGCCTACATTTGGTATTTTGGCCGCTGATAAGGCATTGACATGGTTCAGTAGGTTAAATATCACCGGCAGGGTTTGTCTTGGGCTTTTCCTCTCATCCTCTAATTGCCTTCAAGTCTAACCCTATGCCGTCCAGCCAAGTACTTAGGTCTTCCGCGGTGTTTTTGACAGTCAGGTTTGCCCAGCGAGACATAACCACACAAATATTTGTTCTCGGTGGGTATCGAACCCATGGCCCACAGCGCAGAAGGCAGAGCTTCTACCAATCTAGCTGAGAGGTCAGTCATGGTTAAGCTGGGTGGGGTACCTGAAGACATTGATATGGGTATTCTGTTCAAACGTACATATAATAATCCCATAGTGAGGTCCGAAGCTCAGCTAATGATACACTGATTAACAATATTCGGGGTAGATAGCAATGAGTTACTTGCGGGGCGGGGCGGGTGCGATGTTAGATTGCGCGCGCGCCGATTTATGCCAACCTCTACACATTAAACCTTATCGAACACTAAATATGCCATTATTATATGAGGAGATTTTATATTATTTGATTTATATGAGTGAGAAAGGTAAGTGGAATCTTCCACCTTGAATCACACGTCACACCCCCGACTGAATCATTGGATTGGAAGGTCATAGAGCTTTGGACATTGCATGTGCCGACATGGAATTCGTACAAGTTTAAATAAAAGAGTAGTTCGCCCAAATTTGCCATAGAAAAATCAGAGCTTAGTTAAAAATAAACCCTGACTTGCTCCTCTAATTTAGTCTTGTCTCACAACACCATCCATTCCAGTTCCAGTGGACCATCCACATCTGTGTCACCTTCCGGTGGCACAGATGTGGATGGTCCACTGGAACATTGTTGCCATCAACCCTAGGTTCTACTCCGCTATTTTAGGGAGTTGGGCTGACTGGGGTGAGGATAGCAGGAGGACAACGCACAATGCACCCCATCGCTTGACGTCAGTGCAGACCATATTCCCTCAACTTAAATTAGAATTAGAACACTCGTTTCTTCATCGCGTTTCTGAGATACTATCTGACTGCGCTAAGATATCATTGTGACAAATTCATCTACTCGAGGAAAGCAGGCTTCCGGATTCGAAAGCGCTATCAAAGACCACTTTACTGCTTCATCGCAGTATCCATCCATATTTTACCTGCACAATCGTAAAATCTATCGCCCCCTACGTTCCCATAATTATTTAGCGTTTGCGTAGATAGGGTATCGGTATTACCACGCGTGTTCCAAGTTTGTTAAAACGGAATAAAAGCCAATTTATAAATTCGTCTGAGACACGAGAATCATTAATTATGTTGCTGACTGGGTGGCTGAGAAAAACTTACTCCACTCATTTTGCTATCGTTGTCATCATGCACTGTCCTTTTCTCTCGTTCGCTGAAGTATCAAAACGAATGTGTTCGCCAACATCCTATATCACACTCACGGCTTTTAAAAGTGGTGCTTTATCCTTCTGAGTTAGAGTTGGTTTTTGATCGGTAGTGTCGTAAGCTTAGTGCTTTTTGTTATGGGTTGGGTATCAGTGTCCCTTTCTATTGTTTTGCTCAGCAACCTACCCGGCGTTAATGGTGTTATCTGGAGCCTCGAACGCAGCCACCTCTCCGTATATTTCTTTATCTTGTCCACTCTGCTGGCGGTTGGCCTTTTTTTATCCATTTGCTAATTTCGAAAATGAGAAGACCCTCGCGATGGCATCTACGATGGTAGATTCAGCGGGACGTCGCATTAATAAAATTAACGAATGCAGTTTAAATTAATTGAACCTGTACTGGGAACTGCGTTATCCTGGATCGTATGCCTTCCTGGTATTAGACCTGGTTCGGAATGGCTCGGTGTGCCATTGGGGCTGTATTCAAAACGATGATGAGCTCATATCCTGTATTGATTTAACATTTTCTTATTGAAATATTAAATAAAATCCCATTCAAATTGTTGATAAAAATGTGCTATTTTTTGCGTGGTGTTTTCAGTGAAAGAGCTACATCACTTAGTTGAGAGGTTAAAATTCCGGAATTTTTTTTTTTTTTTTTTTATACAACAAAGTTAGCAAACAAGCATACGGTCCACCTGATGGAAAGCGGTTACCGTAGCCTATGGACGCTTGCAACACCAGAGGCATCACTCGCGCGTTGCTGACCCTTTAAATATTCTAAAACGCCCTTCTTGAAAAGCCCCATGCTGTAATTTATAGGGAAAGCGTCGGCAGGAAGAGTACTACTAAGAAGAGTATTTACTTCTGTTCCATCTTAACGATCCACATAATGTAGGTACTTCCAAAACCTATGATTTGAGCTTTGCGTTTATTTGTCATTGAGTCAGCTACACATTTGTTTTATGTATTAAAGTTCGAAATGCAAAATTTCACAGCGATAATTCTCTAATGCAAATATTAAATTAAATTATGTTTGTTCGTTTGACAGCACAATCCGCGCCATTTCCCAGGATTGTTTACATTAAATTACAACATTCGGCTTATAGGTGGTGTGTTTGTAATAGCTGCGATAGGGATGCCACTTTACCAACTATATGAAACTATATGAGGTTAAAATGTCGATTAGTAGTAGATAGGCACTATGAATATTTCATTTCATTTCATTTATTAATTGCTCTCATGCATATAAAATAAATAGCATTTGTTCTTGAGGTAGCTAAGGTCAGTACATGCACCCTGTTGGGCACTGCAATGTCATAGCTGGTTTATAATACAATTAACAGTTAATAAAATTTTTAGATAAAATAACTTAGTCATTATAAATTGGTCAAAAGGAATGTCAAGAGAGTTAGGCCGAGATTCATAGACGTGACTTTGCTTTACAGCTTTACAGCAAAGGAGTCTTCGCAAAGTAAGCTTTGTTTATCGAAGTTTACCTTCAACATTTTAAATAAAGAAGAGCTTGACAGAACTATGAAATATATTTTTGGTTGAAAGTAGAACTTTCCATCAAAGTAAAGTCAAAGTGCGGTCTATGAATCTGGGCCTTAGGCCGAGATTCATAGACCGAACTTTGACTTTACTCATATACCTGACACTTTTTAGCTCGTTAAAAGTCTTTTGTCACTGTCACTTTTATGCTGACAAATAGAGATGGCTATCGACTTAGCGGCCTGCTAAGATAAATTACAACTATAGGACCAATATGAATAAGAGCCTATGTGCATCTTTTACATTCTCATGAATGCAAAGCTGGTACATTTTGACTAAAAGCTTTAGGGTCTTAGATAAATATCACTGTTACATTTATTAATAAGCTAGCTCTAGTTAGTAAAAGCAGTAGGTATGCTTTACCTAGGAAAAAACAATATTATTTAAATAAATTAGTGTGTATCGTGAGCATATTTATTTCTTGTTCTATTGAACATTTCCATACCCTGGTAGCCCTGGTGGATGTCGGTTGTAAAGGCGCGCAGCCGCAGGCTAGGGCGGGGCGGACGCATGCGCGGGCCACCCCAGCGACGACGCCCAGCACCACGCGGTCACCGGCGCATATGCATTGATGCCACAATTCAAGGAGAAAGCCGCTTTTACCTCCTAAGAAAAGTGGCAAAGTGTGGTAAAGGTGAAGATGGGTTCCTTGAGAGACACCGCAAATACATTTCAGCTCAGTTGGTATGTAGCTCTGCCTTCTGCTCCGTAGTAGGTCGCGCTTCGATCCTCACCGAGAACAAATATTTGTGTAGTGAACACAGATGTTTGTTCTCTGTCTGGGTGTTATATTGTAATCTAAATTTACATACATAAATAAATAAATAATAAATAAATTTCCCTTGCTTCACTCGTTTATAAAGTAGATTTCTCCGTTGCCAAATCAATATCAGGCATCGACCCCCAAAGCAGCTGCGTCTCACCAGCCATTCAATAATAATTAATCGGTTAATCTAAAGAACAATACCGTTTGTATGGGCCGACCTCATTACGTTGGAGGGCACATATGATTTCACCGCGTTATCTACGCTAATACATCAATGACTTGTCCAGTATTGTTAGTGACGCGACGCGAGCTATTGTCATACCTTTGGCTGCAGAGTTGGCTGTTGAAAACATCGATAAAACTGATCATTCTGTTAAATCTTTCTCTCAAACTGTGAAGGAAATCCACGGCTTAGTCAGCTCCGCACGTATTGACGATGTCTTTCCTGTGGATAAGGCCGAATAAGCTGTCAGGATGGTATAGGTGCTGGGCAAGCCTATTCTATCTAAAATCATATCCCAGGCACTGCAGCGTCCCGTAAGTAGGGGCTTAAGTAATAACTATTTGCCCCTGACGCTATATAAATCATCTACAATAGATACACAGGCCTGTTTGCTTTTTACTCTGTTAAAAGTCTGTCTAATTTTAGCATAAATACGATGATGTCATATGTTTTTTTACCGCCTTTTTATCCTTTTGTCTGGGTGTGAAAAACATTGATAAAATTAATCAATCAGTCAGTTTTTAATTGTTTGACTAAGAACTTCAATTTATTTTAAAACATCTTCAATTTTAACTGCCTCATATTCTACATAATATGTTTCTTTATCATACCTTGCGTGGTTTCTAACTATAAAAATGTTATGGGTTTGTGTACGCTTCAAAAACTCGAAAAGTTCTGCACCGATCGAGCTGAAATTTTAGCATGATATGTAATCCGCATCAAGGATTGTTTTTATCTATTTGTTGCGTCAGTCACAATGTCTGCTACAGCGAAGCGTGGCAGGGAACAGCTAATTATCGATATATTTTCACTTGAATCACTATCCCATCTCTACGATACTCGTAGGTACAACAAAGTGATTGAATGGGAGTATTTACAGCACAAAGCCTTTGTTACGTAACGTTCAGTTATAACGTTACAAAATGTAAGTCAGCCTTTATAAGATCTTCATGCAATCTTTAAATTACTGAACTACTTTTCGAAATTCTGTACCTCTTGTAATTTTAAATTCATATTGATGTATCAACAACAGCTTTTTCCGACATATCTATCTTCTCAAAACAAAAGAAAGTCGTGTTAGTTACACTATTTATAACTCAATAATTATAAGTTTCTTGTATCTTGATCAAGATACAATAAAAGAAAGAGGGGGCGACAATTTAAAAGATGGGAGGATGAGTTAAAGCAGACTGCAGGAAAAACATGGACGCGGATAGCGAGAGATAGGAAGGAGTGGAAGAGCTTGGAGGAGGCCTTTGCCAAAAAAGGGCAAACAGATAATGATAGTGTCGATGTCGTAGTGAATAATATAAGTTAGTTTTAGGAATATCTGTATTTAAGGCTTAAAATAAATAAATAAACTATAAGTTTAAAAAACTAGAGAAACCGACTTCATTGCCAAACGGCTAAACCGATTTTAATGAAATTTGTTTGGGACAATCGGGCCGTAAGAATAACCTTCCAAATAAAAAATAATTGTCTAAATCGGTTCATAAATGACGGAGGCATGCTTTTTTACAAACATTAAAAAAAATATTAAAAAAAAATGGCAACACCAGAAAATAACGGGAACGGAGCGAGAAAAAGCTTACTTTAAAAAACGGAATACATTTTTTAGTAGACGAAGCTCAAGTAAAGCTTCGTGTACTAAATTTACTAATATGCAAGACTGTCAGTCAACTGAATGCTATCCAAATATAAGCAAGTAACAATGAACCAGCTCAACTAACGCTGATCGACACCAATCAGGCGGACGTCCTCACTGGTCTGTCAATTAACCAGCATTCCTGTGCCCTGACCCAGTGTCGCAACCTTCTATTATAAGCTACCTTTGAGAAGTTTCAAGCTAAGCCTACTGGCATTCATCTATACTTTGCTAGACTATAGCTATACTTGACTTGAGCAAAAAAAGGGAAAAACTGCAACGAATTGTGCAGCAACACGGCTCGATTGAGTGATGGCTGAATCCATATTCAATTTTTTTAAACAAAAATTTACAACTCTCTTTAAATTCAGCGATCGCTTGAGTGATTTGTGTTGCTAGCATTGCATCCCTGTAGTCAGTTACACTTTTTTATAGCAGCAGAAAAAGTGCTACCTCCTGAGATAGATTGGACCCTAAATTACAAAACCAATCTCTCCAACTTTCAGCACATTTTACATTTCATGGCAAAGGTTTTCAAGCATCCTTTGAGCTTTGTCACCAAGTTTGGTCACAAAAGTCAAAATATTGCTGTTATTTAGTTGCAGTTCTCAAACGTAACATCTCACAACCTGGATATTCATGTTTTAGAAGATAAGAAAATATTTAATAAGTCGTTTCTTGTTAAATGAAAACACCTTAGTGTATACTATGTGCCTAAGCTCTTCTAGCAAAACTTAAGTATCTGTAAATCAATCAAAACGCCTTACATATAACTCTATTTCTAGTTATATTACATATAACTAAAAATAGAGCCTATACTCCAAAGGTGGACGTCCTCACAGATCTGTCAATTAGCCGACATTCCTGTGCCCTGACCCGGTGTTGCAACCAATATGATGACTAACCTTATTGTCGGCCGAGGGACTTTCCAAACTGGGCGTTATGTCGGCGCCATTCTGTCAGCTTATTACACTAGGTACCTTACCTACGTAAGGTATACAAAAAGCTTTGAGATTAGGCACAAGGTCTTTGTAATTGGTTGAAAACTTTGTATCCACAATAACAGGATTGAAAACTTTAATTGAATAAGTACCTCTTATGTTGTTGAAGTTCATCTGACGTCTATAATTTTTACTTAATTTGATCATTAAAAGCAACAAATGGGAGCCAAGTTATTTAATTTCCAGACTATGCACATGTATGACTCCCATAATCTTACATTGTAACCAATGTTACCTTTTAATTCGTTAACTGTGATCTCATAACAGTACAATTTCAATTTGTGCATCAGAGATGAAAGATACGTGTTGAGCCCGCTGCACTATCGCCCATCGCCCGGCACAATGCCGGCTATCACAATGGTAGGAGTCGATAATGTCTAAAAGGATATTTCTGCCCGCGTCAGGACCCGTCCGACCGACTAACAATGTTTGAAGCGCGCCAGGGGCGATCGACCTCGCCATTACACAATCCAAAAAAAACAAACACAAAATGCTACAAAAAGACAAACGTCGACAGATGTTTTCATTCCCATGTGATAGATGCGAGATGACCGCGCGTCGAGATAGAACCGTTTTTTGAAAAGTCCGATACGCTACGGAAACGACGCGACTTCTTTTATGTTACCGGCCTGTTATCTGTCACATCTTATCGACCAATAAGGACAGCGAACGTCACTCAGTCTGCCAATCTGAGTGGAGCGGGCGCAGCTCAGCAGGGGTCGGATTTAAAAATTGTTCCAATTTTAAATGTGTATCGCGTGCCAGTATGATATAACTGGACTGAGCATTACGTGCTTTTATAGCATAAGTAGACTCGCTGAGGTAATGAAGTCATTATACTGAGCTTTTGATTTCAATAATGCTTTTCGAAGGGAGAACTATACAAATCATGGCCATCGTTCTATGTTTGTAGATTGTGAGTGTGAGTTTTTGCATTAAATTGTTGAAACTCTTAATCACTACATTTAGCTAGAACAATGATGATAATACCTTTTTTGGCTGACTAGTTTCGATGATAAAATACTTAATGGCTTATTTTAAAAAAATATGGAGATCAATCTTGTTAGAGAATCAATTGCAAAATGTCAATTAATAGTTGTTATGTAAAGTGTTAAGGATCGGGGCTGGCAAAAATGTGGACGGAATTCTGCGTAAGGTGGGGTCAAATAAATTAATGTATTGACCGCAGTATTGACCCACCTAGTTTCGTTTAAGCGTGGGCTTCAAACAATCTGATTAATTTTATACGTATTTACTACCCACTCCTATTAGGAAAGTAACAAATAAAGTAGATTAAGATGCCAACAAGATTAGGTGATCAGCAAATCAAATAAACAGTTTCAAAGAAATACTATTTCGCAAAAGATTGTAGAGACGATGCAGTTCAAAATATCATGATGAGGTTAGATTTTAGGGCCAAGGAATAATAGCTTTTTGAGTAAATAAAAAATCATGACGACATGTACATAAGAAAAGATCGCGAAAGTTTTACCGATATAACCAAGAGTAGGTAAGGTATGTCTTACTAAAGTTGTAGATAAATATGCAATGAAACTTTAATTTATGAACTGGGAGTAAGTTGTAAGAGACATACTTATCAGAGACCATAGTTATAGTCTTTCAAAGATTATACTATACCTTACTTCTGTCGACCTTGATCATATAATTAGGATCCAAAAAGTCAGTGTAGGTAATTAACTTTTTAATAACAATAATTATTTGTCTACAGGTGGTAGGTTCTGCTCATTTTCACCATGCATCGAACAAGTCCAGAGAACCTGCCTGATACTGCATGAACAAGGGTTCACAGACGTATCCACGATGGAGGTGTTGCAGAGTGAGATCGGCGTGGCGCGGAAAAAAGTGCCAGTTCGGGACCTATCCTTCTTGAAACATAAGGTACAAATAATATACGATGGAGACTTTTAGTCTGAAAAAACAAAAGTCAGTTAAATTTCACTATACATAAATGTGTGCAGTTTAATCAAGTAAAAGACATGTCTTCCCTATAATTGAGAAATGGAACAGTTTTAAAAACGGCCTAGAAAACAAATACGTGTTCAAAAAACGAAATTTTAAAGTTACGCGTCAATTTAGATTTATCGAATTGGATAAATTAAATTTTAGGTTGTAATATATATTTTCACGAATTCATGTAGTCCAATTGCTCAGACCAATTGCTCTGTAGATCTACTGACCTCACTCTAATCCACTTACACATAACTTAACTAACTTAGGAGACCAGCTCCACTCAAGATCGATCACAGGCTAACAAGCCGATAGGTACGAGTAATTGACAGGATCAACGAATAAAGTACGCAGCGGTGCTTACTGGATAAGATTTCGTATTTCAATATCACTTTTGGAAACACGGATGTTTTGATTTGACTCATGGGAAAATCCGTTATTTTGATTGTACCAATAAAAAAAAATTGAAAAAAAAAACGACCTAACGTGCTACCCTGAAGTACACCATCATGTAACTGTTTTGAAAAAAAAAATCTGAGTAAAGTGTCGATTTCGCTAGTATGTTTGTATGTATGTTAGGTTATAAGGTTAGGCAAAGCTTGTTTCAATGTAATTAAGCTCGATGTTAATTCTGTATCGGTTATTTTCCAGTATGCCTACTCTGTCGAAGGCTCTTGATAAAACTGTACATCACGCCAGGTGTTAAGTTCTAAGATAAATAAATACCATATTATTGATAACTGGTTAATTTATCACTAAACTAATAATTCGTATCTACAAGCTCTCACCGTAAATAAATCTTCTCAATCTAAAACCACTATGTCAAGAAACATCGTTTCAATTAATTATGCGCAAATACTTGTACAGATTAAATTAATTTCTTGTTTGTGTAGTTTCACTTACTGTGGGCTATCTAAAGTAAACACCTACTTGACTTTATACCTCCTACCTACATAATGTATAATCAAAATTGAACTCGTGTTTCCCCAGCTTATTATCAATCTAACTTTTCAGTAAAATCTGGGTCTGAAACTATCATCATCTTTTATTCATTCATTTTCATCATTTCACTTCATCCTAAATTTTAAGATAACCTATATTTTATCATAATATAGGTTATGATACTTTTTCAATTTCATTTACAAACGACTGGATTCATTGAAAGCTTATCTTCTATTGGTATTACCTATCGAGATCCTGTGTTGGAGATACTGATCTCTTTCAAGTTTCGATTATTTCCTTGTAATAACCAGTATTATCCAATTAAGTGAGTTCGTATTTTTTATATTATGTATGTTCTTTCAAAAGTAACACATGGCTTAGCTAATTTCAATGGGCTGTTGTTTGCTGTGGCCCGATATTAATACGGTGACATACACAATATACGTAAAAGTAACATAGCACTGACATCACAATAGTACTCCCCGTGCTCTAAATGTTACCATAAGCTCTGACATGACATAGACTTTAGACATAGAATTAGTAAAGGTCTTGAATCGAATATGCAATCTCTAGTCGCTTTTGTTAACAAGGGTATAATGTATTTAAACCAAACAGGCATTGATTTCGAAAAAGCACTAATTCTCATACCACCGTTTGTTCAAGTGAATGGAGAAGACCAAGGTTCAATATCGACCGACTTCTTTATACCACCAGCACATCTATTTGGCGGATAATTGGATATACGAAGATATGTGAAACTCACGTACTTACTGAATAAGGTCATACGTCTCCGCTTCGCGAAACTACGGAGCACAGTTGGCTCACATTGAATCGAATGTAGACGGAATGATGTGGATCAAAACACTAAGAGGTTTGCACAACAGCGAACATACTTATAAGCATTCGTTTTTCACGATTTTTTTTTTCAATTTTATTTGAATCATGAAATAAAACGTCAGAACGCATTTTCTTCACTCCATCCAAAGATTGTCTGGAAGAGATTGCTCTTCAGCGATAAGACCGCCTATTGTACATTACTATATGTAAGTATTTTAAAATTATTGTTACTTGTTTTTCCATTGTTCGTTTTAAAGTGTGCAATAAATACTACTCTATCTATCTATATCTCAAAGAAAAACCACAGAGCTCGGAAAAAATAGTTTGTAAATACAACAGAGATAGACTTTTTAATGGATTTATACGAAGATCTTAAATCTAAATGACCTGCTCACTAGATAGTAATTTTGTCTCCAAACATATAGCGTTCGTAAAGTTCCAGTCTTGTTCGTTCACGTTCGTATATGTAGCTCCGCTTTACGACCGGCTAGTCGCCGTGTTTCGAATTAAATTAGATAAACCAAGGAACTCTGTAGGGAACTCTACCGATTGATTGATATAAATTGATCTCTCCGGTAGTGTTATAGAGATTTACGAAAGTAGCGATTGTGAGAACTTTCCATAGAATTTCCGCAGTTGCTTGATTTATTTATTGTGTTGCGAGTTGCCGGTCCTGAATATTAAGACTTAGTAGCTTTCTTAAGGTTCACTGCCAAAGGGATATATAGCTATAGTCACCGCAATTCTCTTTGGCAAGACCATACTAGTCAATCGTAGTTGTCATCATAATGATTTGTAAATTTTCAATCAAGTCAGTCTTTGTTAAGAACATGCAAAGCACACTGTTCGTTATTTTGCTGCTTTTCGTTATATTGAGTTCTTAGGGCCTTATTAATAATCCTGGCGTAGCGTTGGACTAGTTAATCCGTGTTTTGTCACATTTGTTCGAGTTGACAATTGCATGTCAATGCAAGAGACAAAACACGGATTAACTAGTCCAACGCTACGCCAGGATTATTAATAAGGCCCTTAGAGTTTTGGTATTGCATATTTGCAGCGCATACGCTCCTCTGAAATATGATTAATTTGCCATTATATTTTCAACTCTATGGCTTAGAGATCAAAGTGTATGTTAATTTGAGGCGGTAGTGCAATATCAGTGACATATCGCGCTGAGACGTCACAGCGCAGTTTGTCGCAAGCAGTCACGTTTACAGTAGCCGAGAGAGGCGCATCGGTATGTTTCTTTAGTCGATATCGATTACGAATATCGATGGCTTTCAATAAATGGTGATCGATGTCTTGAACTTTGACGGCGAATAGCTTGTATATTTTATTTATGGCCACCTTGATATTTTTAACTTATAAACTATCTTTTACGTTTTCTTCGTTTAATTTAGAGTTTTACTTACTTCTTTGTGTAATTGGTTCTTTTTTAGCCACCGGTTAGAAAATATACCTGCTGTTATTATACTGTTGTACTAAAAATTTTCTGATTGATATCGATTCATTGGGTTTTGTGAAATTAAATCATAACGTATCTAAAGGTAAATCAAACCACACCAAATCCATCGATAAGTGTACATTAACATTGATTCTGCTAAGAGCAAGTCTAGCAACAAAGGCTTTAGTATCCGTGGGAAAATCGTAGTCCTTTTTAAAAGCTAGCTTAAACCCAGACTCGTGTCCTAACTCGTATTTTAAAGGCTGTATTACTTAGTAGATTACCGTGAAAGCCTTATTTTAAGGTGCTTTCCCTTTTTGGCATTGTGTTAGTTATGTATGTGTCTATACTGGATACCCTAAGAGGATATAATTAAATTTTATAAGAAGAACGATATAAGTCTATTTTAAAATAAGGGTGTAAACCATTTTAGTGAAGACGCGGAATATCTGTGTTAGAATCTTTTGATTGTTAGTGTTTGTCGTGTTAATTCAATCGGTTTTATGGTTGTCATTTCGCTTGCATATTCCAATTCCAATAACTTTTCTAAAGATAAATAAAATACAATTTTATCATGATTATGGTCTTTGATTTTGGATCTATACGTAAAAGCTGCATTTCAATAGGAGAGTCGTGAGTTCATTCAAATCAATCGATTCATAACATTTAGAATATGCTTCAAAGGTATAAAATACTAGACTAGTAGCCTAGATTTTATTATAATATACAGTAAATTTTTACATTTTTCCTACTCCTATAACTCAACCACTCCGCGTCAACGCGCAAAACAATTTTCCTACATCAAAGTCAGTGCCGTGTACACATTAGGTAAATCTATCGACAGTATCGATCTCGTAATCGACATCTGTCGATAATCGATGATCGTATCGATAAGTTTACGTTTAACAAAATATCGGACCCGAAAGCGTTCGGTATCTAGAACTACATAGATCAGTGTGTAAATGTACAGCGGTAAGTTGATGTACATAGAGTTCTATTGTTATGAGCAGTTTCGCAGGACTGATTTCGTACGGATTAAGAGCTGGTCGTGCGAAAATTTGAGATTTAAAAAAAAAAACATAACTAAATAACTAAGTGACATTTTAAAAATCGCAAAAGGACTAATTGTAGACTACATTTGAGATTAATTCGAATTTAAGTGTGTTAAAAAAATATACTATTTAACATGACATTCTATTTAACGCTGACATACGATTTTCATTAGCGTTAAATAGAATGTCATGTTAAATAGTATATTTTTTTAACACACTTTAATTTGAATTAATCTCAAATGTATAGTCTACAATTAGTCCTTTTGCGATTTTTAAAATGTCACTTAGTTATTTAGTTATGATTTTTTTTTTTTTAAATCTCAAATTTTCGCACGACCCGCTCTTAAGGATCGATCGTCAGCCGTAAGGAGTCTGATAAACCTCTAAGGATGAATTAAATGTATGGCTGAACTGTAAAGCAGTATTCGGTCTGTCGGCCTGTCTTTGGCTACAATTAAACATGCTGCTTTGCAAGCACTACGTAGGCAGTAGGCACACAAGAACGGCAAAAAAGAGAGTGTGTCAAATCAAAATCATTTTTTTACCGTCCTTCTATTGCACAAAGGTCTCCCAATTTCCTCTCTCTTTTCTTACAAAGTTTAGTAGTACATTTTTTCATGATCTGTTTTCTTAACTCCATGTTTGGCAATATCGAATGCTTGCAGTTGAGTGGCTGGACATAGATAAATTGACTAACTTAATCTCGTGTCTAGTTTCTGTTCTGTACGTTGTCGGTTATATTAGAGCAAAACACACCACACGTGAATTTGTATCTTATTGCCTGATTCTAATGCTGTTTCCTTATTTAGTGTTGCCATAAACTCAATTATTCAAAAATGTCAACTTTGCATGATTCTATGTTAATATCGAACACATTACATACGACATATCAATTGGCTCGAATTTGTGTTAAATTGGGTATGAATCCAGTCTTGGACCAAATTTTTCACCCATCTTATCTGTATACCTACTTAATTATGATAAATAACAGTTAATTCAAGCCAAGCTACACCAGTCAAGCTACGCCATTATGCACTTATGAAAGGCTGTCATCATCACTATCACCAGCCTGAAGAAGTCCACTGCTAGGCATAGGTCTCCCCTGTACTTTTCCAGGAAGAATGAATTTTAACCGACTTTAAATAAAAAAAGAGATTCTCAATTCGGTAGTTTTCGACCTAGCATATATATGAGCCGATTTCTTTTTTAGGGTTCCGTAGCCAAATGGCAAAAACGGAACCCTTATAGATTCGTCATGTCTGTCTGTCTGTCTGTCTGTCTGTCTGTCCGACCGTGTCACAGCCATTTTTCTCCGAAACCATAAAAGCTAGACTGATGAAACTTGGTGAGTAGATGTATTCTGTGAACCGCATTAAGGTTTTTACATAAAAATAGAAAAAAAACTATAAATTTTGGGGGTCCCCATACTTGAAACTGAAACTCAAAATTTTTTTTTTCATCGAACCCATACGTGTGGGGTATCTATGGATAGGTATTTAAAAATGATGTTGAGGTTTCTAATATCGTTTTTTTCTAAACTGAATAGTTTGCGCGAGAGACACTTCCAAAGTGGAGAAAAGTTGGTCCCCCCCCCTCTAACTTCTAAAATAAGAGAATGATAAATCCAAAAAAAATATATGTTGTACATTACTATGCAAACTTTCAACGATATTTGGTTTGAACGAGATCTAGTCAGTAGTTTTTTTTTTATACGTCATAAATCGTAAACCGCAAATTTTTTTTTCTTCGAACCCATACGTGTGGGGTATCTATGGATAGGTCTTTAAAAATGATGTTGAGGTTTCTTATATCGTTTTTTTCTAAACTGAATAGTTTGCGCGAGAGACACTTCCAAAGTGGAAAAAAGTTGGTCCCCCCCCCTCTAACTTCTAAAATAAGAGAATGATAAATCCAAAAAAAAAATATGTTGTACATTACTATGCAAACTTTCAACGATATTTGGTTTGAACGAGATCTAGTCAGTAGTTTTTTTTTTATGCGTCATAAATCGTAAACCGCAATTTACCTTTCGACGAACTACAAAAACCTTTATATTATGTTAATTGATGCTACGGAACCCTTCATGGGCGAGTCCAACTCGCACTTGGCTGCTTTTATTTATCTGTAAGTTTGTACATACTTCCAAATGAGTCCCATAGAAGTTCTACTATATTTCAAGACCCTTGCAGGAAATAAATTATGTATTGATTCAAAACCAAGTTCTAAAGATCTGACACTGTTAAATTTACATGCATAATAAGGCAATAAATATACTGAATACTGAAATTCCACATTTGGCCATGAAGTCAATTTCTCAAGTATTTTAAACTTATAATAATGAACTCTCCACCGTGTTCTCGTGAGCCTGACAACATCGCCTTAACAGTACCACGCCTAAATACAAGAACCTATCGAAATAAGTTATAACATTAAACCTGTGCTTCCTATCTCGTGCATAAGTCTCTGACCTTTCGTACAACATCAAGATCAAGCCATGTAGATACATTTTGGGTAGCCAGAGAACCCAAATACGGAGGCAATGGACCATTTAACTGGTCGGTGAGCTTAGTATGCTTGTTTAATGCTGCGAATCACATCGTGTTTAATCGAGTTAGGCTCTAGGACTATTTACTAAAGTATAATATTCGGTTTGAAGGGTGTGGGTGCCGGTGAAATTACTGGCATGCGAGGCTGAACATCTGTATTGCCTCAAGTTGATGGATGCGTGACCTACGAGGCAATGCCTTGTTAATGGCTTTTTTAGGGTTCCGTAGCCAAATGGCAAAAACAGAACCCTTATAGATTCGTCATGTCTGTCTGTCTGTCTGTCTGTCCGTCCGTATGTCACAGCCATTTTTCTCCGAAACCGTAAGAGCTAAACTGATGAAACTTGGCGAGTAGATGTATTATGTGAACCGCATTAAGATTTTTACACAAAAATAGAAAAGAAACTATTAATTTTGGGGGTCCCCATACTTGAAACTGAAACTCAAAAAATTTTTTTTCATCGAACCCATACGTGTGGGGTAACTATAAATAGGTCTTCAAAAATGATGTTGAGGTTTCTAATATAGTTTTTTCTAAACTGAATAGTTTGCGCGAGAGACACTTCCACAGTGGAAAAAAGTTGCCCCCCCCCCCTCTAACTTCTAAAATAAGAGAATGACAAAACTAAAAAAAATATATGATGTACATTACTATACAAACTTCCAACGATATTTGGTTTGAACGAGATCTAGTCAGTAGTTTATTTTTTATACGTCATAAATCGTAAACCGCAATTTACCTTTCGACGAACTACAAGAATTTTTATATTATGTTACTTGATGCTACGGAACCCTTTATGGGCGAGTCCGAATCGCACTTGGCTGCTTTTTTCTTGTTAAATGTGACTGTGTTGTAGGTATCTCTTATTAAGTTGTTACCAAAAATCAAATAAATCTTCTAATTAAGATCTAAACGAGCGTTCATCCTAATTTAGATATGGTATGATTAGTATGGATATGATTTATGCATGCGCGCGCAGCTGCGGCGAACTTCGAACAAAGGCGTGTACACTTTCCCACATTACTTACAGAAATGACTGATCGACGCTAGCCTATTATTATGGCGGTACAATATGTCGTCACTTAAATATTAGGCTATTAGCTTGCTCCATCAGCTATAGTTGTACAAAAAAATTGAAAGTGAAGTACTTATTTTAAGAGTGGACCAAAGGTGTCAATGTATACACCCTAAGGACTGATCCCAACTAGTTGTATGAAAAAAGATGGAAAGTGTTAGTTCAAAGTGGACCAAAGGTGTCAGTGTCCACACCCTTAAGGACTGATCACCGTCGATCAAATATTTGACGGCCGTTTTTTATCGAAGTTTGCAAGCAGAGTTTTGAGATAAACAGTTGTTATATTAGTCGATTAATAATCCGTAGAATTGACCCTGAGTATTCTTTTTATGATTATCTCTAATCTAAAATCAGAAAGGAGAACTGAGGTAAATTATGTATTGGTTATAAGCCTGTAAAAAATATATCGTACTTACAAGCTTTACTTGGTTGTAACTCACTGCTCTAAGTTCAAAGTAAACTCTGTCACTGTCTCTCTTATCTTTAAAAAATCATTTATTAGTAAGAAGAACAATGTGTAATCTAATTTTAACTCAAGCACACAAGAGCGCTGGTGGCCTAGTGGTAGCGGCCCCGCCTTCCGATCCTAAGGTCGTGGGTTCAAATCCAGTCGTGTACCAATGAGTTTTTCTTCGCAAAAATTATGTACACTATGCCAGTGCTCTCAAACGGTGAAGGAAAACATCGTGAGGAAACCGGCATATCGTAGAACCTAAAAAGTTCGAAAATATGTGACGTGCACGAAAGGAGCCTCTTTGAGGCGCACTTAAAAATCCTTTCACCACACTTGGTTCGAAAGAATCAGTGACACGATAAGAAGAAGAACTCAAGCACATCCTACAACATCATCTTCCTGTCCTTATTCCTCTTTATGTGGGGGCAAACATCATGTTCTCTTCCATTCCCTTCTGTCAGTTGGTTATCACTCCTTTCTCATCCATGTTATTTTCGCACAGATCCTCCATCTTTTTTTACCCTACCTAACCTAAGTACCAGGCTATTTAGTATATCTAGGTCTACTAAATAGCCTGGTATCTACAATTCATCTTCCTAATGCTTGAATATCTCTGTGATCAGTACAAATACAAACCTACAATATTTGATTGCTTCATACCAGCCATCATTACAGCCTCTCCATCCTTCAAAGCACAGAATCGAATGCCATAATCGAGTGATACATCACTCGATAAAACCGAATTGACTCTATCTAGCGACTGTCAGTGGTCTACAATGAGTCGGTATCGTGGTGTCATTCCTACGCCACAACAAAAACTCTTGTTGTTTCAGTTGTCAGTTTGAGATTTATCTGGGTGCATTGTTGGAGTATCATTGTAATTATTATGTTTATTTTTCTGGTAATTGTTTAAAAGAACCGACAGTTTTGGATCTGGAAAATCGTTTTGTATTTTTTATAGCCAGTAGGTACCTAATGTTGTAATATTTTAGTTAGACGAAGTAACATTCCTAAATATGTGATTCCATTAGGCAGCATCTAAGATTGTTGGTGGACCATTGTAATGGGGAGATATAATCTAATATAATTGTACGTATAAAAATATATTATACATTACAATGGTCTTTAACAATAGAAAATAAAAATAACACAAATGTTGTGAACTAAATACTTTTATTGGTACCTTCAAGAATAGGTTTATGAAAGTCAAATTCACAGTAAGTATGTATGACGTAGGAATTGCATGTAGAAAATATGTAAAAATGTGGTTGAATCAACGTAATTCTGGCTATATGACTATACAAGACTTATATCTCTACACTGAGAGAAATGTACATGTTAAAATAACCAAAATCACCTCGGTTAAATCTTTTTCGGTTGAATTTACTAGAAATTGGTAATTTTAACAACACTACCATGAAACCAACTCGTTTGGTATAACAAAATCAATTTTGTTACGATAACCTATATATAGTTAGTTAAAATAAAGAAAATGACTTGTTAAAAAAACAAAAGTGATTCGGTAAATTTGAATTTAGTTAATTTTACCATAAGCTTAACAGTGTGATCAAACTGATACTAAAAATATCGCTTGAAATAACTTATAATGTTGGTATTCGTTTAATAAACACGATCTAAAAAATTATACCAAAGTTTTAATAATTATAACTAATAATATTTGTAACTGTTCATTAAATCGAACCAAAAAATAATTTTATTTTCTGAATTGATAAGATATAGGTAAATTTAAATAATGTTTTTTTGTTTATTTTAACCAACTTATTAAACGCCATCGTTTTGTTATATTAACAAATTATACCATTTCAATTAACCAATTCAATTGATTAAAGTGAACAAAAAAAAACGTAAAATGTATCTTTGTTAGATTAACTTGAGTATTGCTTAATATACCAAATTTATATCGTTTAAACTTGTTAATATTTTTTATTCAAAATAACAAAATCAAGTTTGCAATATTTACAGTAAATAGAGTTAAATTCACTTATAATTATATGTAAAGATGACAAATTAGTTTGATGAAATCAACAACACATTTTTAATAAACTGAATCAAATTATATTTGTTAGAAAAACACATCGTTATCGGTTGATACAACAAAAGCTTTTGTTAAATTTTGATTTGTTGCATTTACCATATTGTTGCTTAATTTAACAACGACCTATCTGTAAATTTACTAGAAACGAGTTATTTTAACAAAACCAACCCATTTGGTATAACCAATTCAAATTTGTTATGATAACCAGTCTAAAGTTAAACTGATAAATGTATCTCTGTTAAATTAATCTATTTGATGCCTTATATAACCAATTTATATCATTTACAATTATAAATATTTCTTATTCAATATAACAAAATCCAGTTTGCAATATTTACAGTAAATCGAGTTACATCTACTTATCATTTTAAGTAAAGCTAACAAATCAGTTTGATATAATCAACAACACATTTTTAATAAACCAAACCAAATTATATTTGTTAGAAAAACCATCGTTATTGGTTGATACAGCAAAAGCTTTTGCTAAATTTTGATTTGTTGCATTTACCATATTATTGCATGTTTTAACGATTACTTTTCTGTAGTATTTACTAGAAATGGGTATTTCAACAAACCCAATTCATTTGGTATAACAAATTCAAATTTGTTATGATAACCACTCTAAAGTTAAATTGATAAATGTATCTCTGTTAAATTAATCTAATTGATGCCTTATATAACCAATTTATGTCATTTACAATAATCAATATTTCTTATTCAAAATAACAAAATCAAGTTTGCAATATTTGCAGTAAATATAGTTAAATTTAATTATATTTTATGTAAAGCTAACAAATTAGTTTGATGAAATCAACAACACATTTTTAATAAACTGAATCAAATTATATTTGTTAGATAAACACATCCTTATCGGTTGATGCAGCAAAAGCTTTTGTTAAATTTTGATTTGTTGCATTTACCATATTGTTCCTTATTTTAACAACGACTTATCTGTAAATTTACTAGAAATGAGTTATTTTAACAAAATCAACCCATTTGGTATAACAAATTCAAATTTGTTATGATAACCACTCTAAAGTTAAATTGATAAATGTATCTCTGTTAAATTAATCTAATTGGTTTCTAATATAACCAATTTATGTTGTTTGAAATAATAAATATTTCTTAGTCAAAATAACAAAATTAAGTTTGCAATATTTACAGTAAATCGAGTTACATCTACTTATCATTTTAAATAAAGCTAACAAATGAGTTTGATAAAATCAACAACACATTTTTAATAAACCAAACCAAATTATATTTGTTAGAAAAACCAATCTTTATTGGTTGATACAGCAAAAGCTTTTGTTAAATTTTGATTTGTTGCATTTACCATGATTTAACAACTACTTTTCAGTAGTATTTACTAGAAATGGGTATTTCAACAAACTCTAACTCATCATCAGGGGTATAAGGTCAACAAATTTAAAAATTTTATGTTAAATTAAATAGATAAGATATGTAGGTATCTTTGTTAGGTTAAAATTACCAATATTTATTGATCGAGTGAGCGAAGTGAACGAAGATCTTACAATCAACTTGGGCAATTTGGCATTTTATGTATTTATGCATATATGTATGTATTTATGTATGTTTGTCCAACGATAACTCTCGAACGGTTGATTCGATCTGCATGAAATTTGATAAATCGATAGCTTGGACTTGAAAAATTTACTGGTAGGTATTATGATTAAAATCCGATGAGGGGTTACTAAGATATGGGGTTGTATAAGGAGGCAAAAAATGAAACAAAACAATCAAATTACATGTCATATGAAAGAACTTTGTACATCACAAAACAACTTTTACTTTTTTCTGGGTCGCTCGGTTATTGCTTTACATCAAAATCAGAAAAGGTTAAATTAAGATAACCAACGATCCAAGAGCTCCCATTTCTAAGAGTTTCGTTGCCATCAAAGTTTTTCTACTGGTCGCTCAATTCCTTTGCTTTTGCTAATATTTTTTTCTTGAAATAAATTAAGGAGTTACTCAGTTCTCATAAAATGGTAACAGCGGCCTGGTCTGATGATGGAGCCAAGGTCTGTTCAACGGAACTTTTCAATAAATTGGCCAATTGAGCTAAAATTTGTTTACCATACAAGTAGTCAGCAGTTACATACAATCAGTGGTCGATAGATGTAAGTACAAACGCTGTGTTTGGTATAAAAAAACTGTGAAGGAAAACATCGTGAGGAAACCCGTAGCTTAGTTTGGTACGCGGACAGTTTTGTATAACGGACATGTAATCAATACAGCTATAGAACAAAGAGAAGAAACAAATACTGCACTCGCGTGGCGGGCGGTACATGCTGGGAGTGATTTCATCGAAGTTGTGAACCGTTATGTATATTTGGGTCAGACGATCCAATTACAGGTAAAGCCAACTTCGACAAAGAGGTCAGCTGACGAATCCAACTCAACTAGGCAGCTATCGGGAAATCGCACCACGTCTTCTCGTCGCAGATACCACAGAGCCTCAAGACCAAAGTCTCTGTAATCAGTGCGTGTTGCCAGTGCAAACTTTTGGAACTGAGACGTAGTCGCTTAGTATTGGCCTCATACACAAGCTCAAAGTCGCATAGCGAGCTATGCTGGGTGTCACTACGTGATAGAATCAGATAATAGGAAATCCGTAATAGAAGCAAGGTCACTGTCAAAGCTCGTAGAATTAATTAAGCTCGTAGTTGAAGTGGCAATGGGCGGGTCATATAGCTCGAAGAACCGACAACCGTTGGGGTTCTCGAAAGGTGGCCACGAACCGAAGACAAAACGTAGGGCCCCCACTCACCCGATGGACCGACGACATAGTTCAGATTCCGGAATTTATCGGACTGATGATGATGACTTGAATCTACATATCATTTTAAGTAAAGCTAACAAATCACTATGATGAATTTGACAACACATTTTTAGTATTTGTTAGAAAAACATATCGTTATCGTTAATGATTGATGCAGCAAAAGTTTTTGTAAAATTTATCTTTGTTGCAATCACTTTATTGTTGTTTGATTTAACAACTTCTTATCCATGAATTTAATAGTAATTACTTATTTCAACAAAACCAACTCATTTGGTTTAACAAAACCGAGCTGAGCGAGATTTGAACCTGAGACCTAACCACGAAAGACTAAGGGGAAGGTCGCGGTTCAAATTCTATTTGGCTTTTAACTTTTGGGACATGATATAATATTTGTGATTTCTATAAGTATAATAAACACTATAAAATCAATAAAATATGTAAAAAGCAATGCAACATCTCTCGTCGATTCACTGAATGCAACTTCAGTTATCGAGCAAGTAAGTAGTTGGCAGTATTGTCAAACCTATAGATGAAGGTGCGATTGCGTTAGTGCTGTATTTAACAGTCCCCACTAGCTGGTTTCTAGAACTGAATCCCTCCGTAGACCGAGGCATATCCTCGTTGATCCCGATGACGTTATCACCGCCGCTAACGCGGAGGCGATTGAGTCATCCAGTTCGGAAAGAAACACTGCACAGATTCACCGACCCCGCCGGCGGGGTCGAAGACGTCCCTTAGTGCCAGCCCTCTACGGGCCTAAACTAGATTCAAACCCCCCCCCCCTGGCAACAGCCCAAGCCGAGGTCGTACCATAGCGGTGCCCTTGAGTTTGTTGCCCCAACCTAACTTTACCGGTTGAGCGCCCTCTGCGCTCACCATTGTCCGGTAGCGCTGTAAGAATCGTCAGACGATCACCAGCATTTTGTCCATTCGAAAAAAAAAAAAAAGGTTTCTAGAACGAAAAAGCACGCGTGCTCCCTCCCTCCATTTCAATTTCAGTTATATTCAATTTAGTTTTTACACGCTTGTGCGCGTAAATACTACATTGCGCTTTATTGCCATGCATTTGGTTTGAAATTCGGATGTCGCCCGTGCAATTGTTTACTAATTTTTGCGTACCTGAAACCGAGGGAATTGGTTATTTTAACAAAACCAACTCATTGGGTATAACAAAACCAACTTTGTTAAGACAACCAGTGTATAGTTGGTTAAAATAAAGTGGCTGCCCGTGGTTTCGCTTGCAAGATACATGAATCAAAATAAGCCCTTTACCGTCCCCATGGTTCAACCTATCTCCATATCAAATTTCATCCATAGGTATCGGTTCAGCCGTTAAGTCGTGAAAAAGTAACAAACAGAGAGACATAATCATAATCATAATCTACACCTTGGGTTACATTATTTAAGTTTTGGTAAGGATCCCTAATTTTTTTGAAATTAGAATATAGCCTATGACACTCGGGAATACCTAGTGTAGCTACACAACGGTGATTTTTTTTTTAAATCGGTCCAGTAGTTTCGGAGCCTATTCAATACAAACAAACAAACAATCAAATCTTTCCTCTTTATAATATTAGTATAGAAGTATAGATATACGTGGTCGCTAACTATTAACACTAGTATTATCTTATCTGTGCTATTAACTTAATACCTACACAAGCTCAAAGTTAAAAACGGGCTATGGAGAGAGCTATGCTGGGAGTGAGTTTCACAACGTGATATTAGAATCAGAAATGATGAAATCCGTAGAAGAACCAAGGTCACCGACAAAGCTCGTAGTATTAGTGAGTTGAAGAGGCAATGGGCAGGTCATATAGCTCGAAGAACCGACAACCGTTGGAAATAAAGGTTATCGAATGGTGACCACGAACCGGAAGACGAAACGTAAGTACCTAGGGCGCTTACCGCTTACCCACTGACTGACGACATTGTTAAGATCGCGGGAAGTCAGAGGATGGAAAGAGCTCAGAATCGTTCTTCCTGGAAATGTATAGGGGATGCCTATGTCCAGTAGTGAACTCTTTCAGGCTAATGGTGAGGTATATAGTCTAAGACTAACTTTTTGACGAAAACCATAGATTACTTATATTTTTTGATTTTATAAGACGATGCCACGCTATATGGCCGGTTGATGGACGCAGGGCAGTGCATCGTAGGGCACGCTCCTAACGTGCGTGACCTACGAGGCAGTGTTTTGTTATAGGCGATGGTTACCACTTAACATCAGGTGGCCCATATGCTTGTTCCATCAAATAGTTAAATTAAAAAAAAAAAAAGACGGGTTGCACTCCGGGAGTGCCGGCAGAAGTGAAAACTTTCTCATCGTTTTGTGGATTATCAGTGCCTTGCCTACCTTATTCATAATACCTAAATAAATACAGTAGATCTATAAAATCATGTACCAATGACCACTACTACAAGCCGCGGGCGGCCGCTAGTTCATAAAATCTATAATAGGTATGTACCTATACCTACCCTGCCCTTTAGCCAGGCAAATAGATATAATCGGCCGGCCCGGCAGGTAGGTATCTTATCTAGGTACTTCTGGATTAAAATCATAGGTACTTAGGTACGTAGGTAATAAATAGTAATAATATAATCACACTTGGATAAAGAGGCACCTACCTAAAATGAAAAATAAGTCTTATTGCTATTACGCCTAAAGTTCTTTATTATGCATATAACAAAAAACCGTTTGATTCAGATTCCCGCTCTCAGTTTTGGCTTTTGACCATACCTTATTAGGTAGTGTTTAGAATACCATGCTCTGATTGGTCGGGGGACTCGGACGCGCTGCCCGCTCCGCTCCCGCGCCGCTTTTCCCTCCCCTCATCGCCCGGGCAGACGCCACACTTGCATCGCGCGCTCCTGACAAGTTGCAACCCCCGCATGCGCTAATGCGCTTCGTTCGTTTTTGTTTAAAGTACCTGTGATGTTAGGCTAATTTGTATTACCACTTACCAGTGTATTTGAAAATAGTGAAAAATGGAGCTGAATGAGGTTTTGAATCATGGGGGGTGTCTCAAGACACCATTCAAGTGTTCTGTGGTAAGTACCTACTCTGTTTTGATCTCCAAGGTGTGGTGCAGACTTTGGGCCCTGGGTTGATTGAGCAGGTAATGGTTAAAAAGCACTAAAAACATTTCTGATAGCCCGATTCCTGTCATTTCCGAGTTTCTTTGTTCAAAGTTTACCCAATTACTTCTATGGTATAGGTGATATTATGTACTATTTTGTTTCGTTATACCAACCAAAGTATAGGTAGGTATAGGTTTTAGGATCATGAAATCAGTCAATGTGTAGATAACTTATTTTTTTAATATTTGCCCGAATAAATGTTCATTGCATGCTGCGACACTAACTGTTGTCTGTGTAGGTAGGTAGGTAGGTACCTAATAAAGTAAACGGATTCAAATTTTGCGAACGCTGTTCGTGTTTAGCAGGGATAGTGTAGCTTTGTAATACCTACCTAATGTTTGGAATCTGTTCACTAGATGAAGATTACACTCCTTACAAACTAAGTCTAGTACCTACCTAGGTAGAGTTCTGTCTAGCGTAAAAATGAACGCCGTTCCACTAATGATTTTTTCAATGTTGAGAGGGATATTGCTATTATTGTGTGCGTGCGGCGATTTTACTGTAAATATGAATTCATCTGTGTACCTACATAAAATCAACTAATCGTGCGGCGTTCCTGGGGCCTTATTTTCGGGCCGACTGAGATTATTTCACGATGGAGATGACGTCAATGTGACTTCGCTGACGCCAAAAACTCGTGACAACCACTTATCGGCTAAGAGTTTTTGATCGAGATTGACGTCATGACCACCGCTTGAAAATGTCGGCCAGCCTGAAAGGGCATCTGGACCGACGACGGACGTCTAGGAATTGACAAAACCTGATTTACCGATAATTTTAGTAATATCTACTATTATATTTCAGTTACAAGTACCTACCAAGTTATATATCAATATCCTACCTACTTACTCTAATTCATTCAAATGCTTTTCAGATAACAACATCGACACATCATGTCTCGAGGGCCTAGGTGACGAAGAATTAAAGATTTTAATACCTGAAAATCGACTCGGAGACAGAATTAAATTTAAACTGGGCTATAAAACATATAGAGAAGAACTGGAAACTCTGCATTCTGTGAGTTCCTACCTTTGATTCTTTCTATTAATGAAAATTCCTTACTAATAATCATCATCATTCATTCATCATCATTTTAAGTTTTTTAAATGTATTTTATGTGTGCAATAAAGAATAGGTAGGTAGGTACCTAGGTGCCAGGCCAAGCGCACTTCGTACATTCGGTATGAAGCTACAACTATATTAGCAGTAAGTACGTAGGTACATCGGTCGGTACTTATGTATACATATAGCTAACTAAGTAATATACCTTCTTGTTTATAATAACCATGAACAATTGAATATCATTATAGCATAATATCCTAGTATCTTTCCTATTATCATCGCCGTGGCCTGAACATACATTTAATATTCATTACAGAATACTGACTCTTTGGACACTATTAGTGTGTGTAACGATAGTCCGTTGTCATCAACTGCATCTGAACTTATCAGTTATAAAAGTGAGGTATGTACCTACCTACTTACCTGCTTACACCGTGAGTGACTCAATTTTTAGGGTTCCGTAGCCAAATGGCAAAAACGGAACCCTTATAGATTCGTCATGTCTGTCTGTCTGTCTGTCTGTCTGTCTGTCCGTCCGTATGTCAAAGCCATTTTTCTCCGAAACCGTAAGAGCTAGACTGATGAAACTTGGCGAGTACCTAGATGTATTCTGTGAACCGCATTAAGACTTTTACACAAAAATAGAAAAAAAACTATAAATTTTGGGGTCCCCATACTTGAAACTGAAACTCAAAAATTTTTTTTTCATCGGGTACCCAACACGTATGGGACGTGTTGGGTATCTATGAATAGGTCTTCAAAAATGATGTTGAGGTTTCTAATATAGTTTTTTTCTAAACTGAATAGTTTGCGCGAGAGACACTTCCAAAGTGGAAAAAAGTTGGTCCCCCCCCCTCTAACTTCTAAAATAAGAGAATGATAAAACTAAAAAAAATATATTATGTTGTACATTACTATGCAAACTTTCAACGATATTTGGTTTGAACGAGATCTAGCTACCTAGTAGTGTTTTTTTTATACGTCATAAATCGTAAACCGCAATTTACCTTTCGACGAACTACAAGATCCTTTATATTATGTTACTTGATGCTACGGAACACTTCATGGGCGAGTCCAACTCGCACTTGGCTGCTTTTTAGGATTGTGTTGAACAAAGAATAGATTTTGATTAGAACTAAGATAAAACATGTCGGTTGGTACCTGTACCACCTAAATAATATTCTTTTTGACGTGATAACGTCTTATAAATCGATGGAGCCGGCTGCACGCACGAAAAAACATGACTCATGCGTCGTTACGTCGTTTAGTATAAGCTAGCAAGACTTGTTGTATTGTAGTCGTAGGGTAGATTGTTTTTAGTAATTTGGTACCTAGCTTATTTTTTTTATAACGCTTTTATTAGCTTCACCTGTATGTATGTATGTATGTATGTATGTATGTATGTATGTATGTATGTATGTATGTAACCGACCCCTTTGAGCTCGATTTTGTCCTACTTTGAACGATCAGATTTGATTCAAACTTTGCACACCTGTCAAAGGTCGATGACAATGCAAAAATATGAAAAAAAAAATATGAAAAAAAAAATATGAAAGTATGTATGTATGTATGTATGTATGTATGTATGTATGTAACCGACCTCTTTGAGCTCGATTTTGTCCTACTTTGAACGATCAGATTTGATTCAAACTTTGCACACCTGTCAAAGGTCGATGACAATGCAAAAATATGAAAAAAAAAATAAAAAAACTAAAAAGTATATATTATACTTTTATACTTTTATAACAAATTGAACTAAAAAGTTAAAAATAAATCTGTAATAATCAATTGAAAATTTATATTATTGTACAAAAAGCGTGGGGGGCTTGATTTTGATTGTTGTAAATATTTTATCAATAGTTTATTATATCTGAAGTTATTATAAAAAGCACCCACTATTATTAGTTCAATTTGTTATAAAAGCGTTTTTTTTAGTTTTTTAAACTATAATTTATTTCACACGGGTTTAAAAAAGAATTTACAACCTGTTTTTAAAAAAATAATCTGTTTCAGGAAACCTACTATATTCCTAGCAGAACTATTAGCCCTAAAAATACAATGCCAGCAAAAGGAAAACTTGTTGATAGATACTATAACCAGTTGAGAACTTTAAGAGGTTCTGGGGTGCTCCCAAAAAAAATAAAAATTTCTTGTCATGAAACAAATGACAATGAAATGATAGAAAATGGTAAGCATGTCTCCACAGTTTAATTTCCAGTATAGTTCGCTGCAAATTGAGATCTCGCAATAACCAACACATACTTGACAATAACTGTAAAACTGAACAAAAACTTAAAAAACATGGACAAATAGGTATGCAAAGTTTTATCTCAATCAATCGATTTTCTGCTTGTTACACGCTGTGGATAAAATAAATAATTTTGCAAGTTCAAGTGGTGAATGAATGAATTTTAGCTTATTTTTACTGACAGATTTATTGTTTGCACAGAGACTGACGATATCATGATATGGTTAAAATACAACCGCGACCCCTGGCCACTGGTTGAAGAAAATTGGAAAGAATCTTGCGCTTATAGAAAAAAAAATGCGTATGATACCAAAAAAACATTGATGGTCATGGTAAATGAATGGCCATGCTTAAAAACCACGAACGGACATCGACTGGTAGTGTTTTGTTACTTATAACATTTGTATAACTATTTAGGTTCACATCAAATTTCTAAGCACCAAATAATTACTCTTTTTTCAGATTGAAATCGACTTTGCCCATTTATACCCTGACAAAAATTCAATGCTGTTTGAAAAAATGGGGTCAATTTCAAAACAGCGCCATAAAACTACTAGAGGCTGATGCTGCAGTTGAAAAAGAGTTGAGAGAACTGTTTAAGGAAGAAAATGAGAGTAAGTATTTACCCGAATAAGGAATTTTCTATTTAAGGTTATTCTATCCCCATGCAAACTGTTGTTTATATATTTTTGTTAATTTATAGTTTTCTTTAAATTATAACTAACAAAATGATCCTATGTTGATTTAATAAATGAATTTAATAATAAATAATTAATTTAAATTAATACAGTTTGGCGATAACAATGACCGATTGAAAAGCTTACTATAGTGCCACAAAATTATACTCTATTAGCCCATAGTTGGCAAAATTTAATTTACGTATAGGAATCGTACCCCCTTCAATAACTTGACTATGGGTGTTATTCTGTGTTACAGTGTAATATTGCTAGGCTATTGTAAACAAATTCCTTGGTTATTAAAGCAATAACTTACATTATTTTTTTTTGTTTTAGATATCCGTGATTTGGCGCTTTGCAGTTCGCTCGCTTACTGGGAGATCAAACCACAGAAAAGAGTGCAGTTGAAAAAGAGTTGAGAGAACTGTTTAAGGAAGAAAATGAGAGTAAGTATTTACCCGAATAAGGAATTTTCTATTTAAGGTTATTCTATCCCCATGCAAACTGTTGTTTATATATTTTTGTTAATTTATAGTTTTCTTTAAATTATAACTAACAAAATGATCCTATGTTGATTTAATAAATGAATTTAATAATAAATAATTAATTTAAATTAATACAGTTTGGCGATAACAATGACCGATTTAAAAGCTTACTATAGTGCCACAAAATTATACTCTTATTAGCCCATAGTTGGCAAAATTTAATTTACGTATAGGAATCGTACCCCCTTCAATAACTTGACTATGGGTGTTATTCTGTGTTACAGTGTAATATTGCTAGGCTATTGTAAACAAATTCCTTGGTTATTAAAGCAATAACTTACATTTTTTTTTTTTGTTTTAGATATCCGTGATTTGGCGCTTTGCAGTTCGCTCGCTTACTGGGAGATCAAACCACAGAACACTTGAATGGTGTCTTGAGACACCCCCCATGATTCCAAAACCTCATTCAGCTCTATTTTTCACTATTTTCAAATACAAATCACAGGTACTTTAAACAAAAACGAACGAAGCGCACGCACTCACACTTATTATACCCTGTATATTCGTTTTCAATATTTGTATTATTTTAGTAAGAAAAAACTATTCGTCATTTGACATGATAATAAATAAGTAATGATTAATAACTCACCTGTAAGTGTCTATAAGTATGTTATTACTTATAGACACTTACAGGTGAGTTATTGTCTTGAGACACCCCCCATGATTCCAAAACCTCATTCAGCTCCATTTTTCACTATTTTCAAATACAAATCACAGGTACTTTAAACAAAAACGAACGAAGCGCACGCACTCACACTTATTATACCCTGTATATTCGTTTTCAATATTTGTATTATTTTAGTAAGAAAAAACTATTCGTCATTTGACATGATAATAAATAAGTAATGATTAATAACTCACCTGTAAGTGTCTATAAGTATGTTATTACTTATAGACACTTACAGGTGAGTTATTGTCTTGAGACACCCCCCATGATTCCAAAACCTCATTCAGCTCCATTTTTCACTATTTTCAAATACAAATCACAGGTACTTTAAACAAAAACAAACGAAGCGCACGCACTCACACTTATTATACCCTGTATATTCGTTTTCAATATTTGTATTATTTTAGTAAGAAAAAACTATTCGTCATTTGACATGATAATAAATAAGTAATGATTAATAACTCACCTGTAAGTGTCTATAAGTATGTTATTACTTATAGACACTTACAGGTGAGTTATTGTCTTGAGACACCCCCCATGATTCCAAAACCTCATTCAGCTCCATTTTTCACTATTTTCAAATACAAATCACAGGTACTTTAAACAAAAACAAACGAAGCGCACGCACTCACACTTATTATACCCTGTATATTCGTTTTCAATATTTGTATTATTTTAGTAAGAAAAAACTATTCGTCATTTGACATGATAATAAATAAGTAATGATTAATAACTCACCTGTAAGTGTCTATAAGTATGTTATTACTTATAGACACTTACAGGTGAGTTATTAATATATTATAAGTGTCTATAAGTATGTTATTACTTATAGACACTTACAGGTGAGTTATTGTCTTGAGACACCCCCCATGATTCCAAAACCTCATTCAGCTCCATTTTTCACTATTTTCAAATACAAATCACAGGTACTTTAAACAAAAACGAACGAAGCGCACGCACTCACACTTATTATACCCTGTATATTCGTTTTCAATATTTGTATTATTTTAGTAAGAAAAAACTATTCGTCATTTGACATGATAATAAATAAGTAATGATTAATAACTCACCTGTAAGTGTCTATAAGTATGTTATTACTTATAGACACTTACAGGTGAGTTATTGTCTTGAGACACCCCCCATGATTCCAAAACCTCATTCAGCTCCATTTTTCACTATTTTCAAATACAAATCACAGGTACTTTAAACAAAAACAAACGAAGCGCACGCACTCACACTTATTATACCCTGTATATTCGTTTTCAATATTTGTATTATTTTAGTAAGAAAAAACTATTCGTCATTTGACATGATAATAAATAAGTAATGATTAATAACTCACCTGTAAGTGTCTATAAGTATGTTATATTCAAAATATTATGTTTGTGTTAAAATACGTTCATTTCGACTTTTTTAACTTCAATTATTTACTGTTCTTGATCGTGTTATTTGATTTATTTTTTTAAATAAAACCACTACTAATTAAAAAACTTGTTTTTTTATTTCTATAAATGATTTATTTTTTAGGTAGGCAAATAGACAATAATTTATTATAGGTTCACTGTTGTTTCAATCAGTTATTAGTAGATATTAATCTAATGGTTGAATTACTGATAAAATTAAGCTTAAAACTAGTTTTTTTGTTTATGTGATTAAAAAATTAAGCAGGGAAAGATTGTAAAGTATTATTTGTCTTTGGCTTACATATAAATAATGCCCATTTTTTACTATTGGCAACAGTGACAACTTTGTATAATTTTGGTTTAACTAGTTTTGAATTACTTGTAGCGCAGTTAACAGCGCTCAATATTGCTTTACTATTTAAAAATGGCTATACTAAATTAATATGTTTGTTGGATTGTCTTTCAGGTTTTAGTCAGACCAAATAAAATGTGGTTTAACTGCTGCTTAAAATTACTAGCTACAGCTGTTTACTATAATCAATACTAGTAATGGTTATAGTAAACCGCTGGACTAGTAATTTTAAACAATAGTTTAACCACTTCTTAGTTGGTCTTACCAAAATATAATAGTGAATCCAACAATAGTATTAGTGTATCCTACTCAGGGCGTTTGTTACTTTAACAGAAAATATTGGTCATAGTAAACAGCAGTATTAGTAATTTTAAACAGTAATTCAACCACTTTTGTAGTTGATCGAACCAAAATAGAATAGTGAATCCAACAAAAGTATAAGTATATACTACCCAAGGCGTTTGTTACTTCAACAAACAATATTGGTTATAGTAAACCACTAGCCTAGTAGTTTTAAACAGTAGTTTAACCACTTTTTAGTTAGTCTTACCAAAATACAATAGTGAACCCGACAAAAATTTAGTATATTGAACCCAAGGTTTTTGTTACTTCAACAGACAATATTGGTTATAATTAACAACTGCACCAGTAATTTTAAACAGTAATTCAACCACTTTTTAAGTTAGTCTAATCAAAATACAATAGTAAATCCAGCAAAAGCATTAGTATATCCTACCCAAGGCGCTTGTTACTTTAACAGACAATATTGGTCATAGTAAACAGCAGTATTAGTAATTTTAAACAGTAATTCAACCACTTTTGTAGTTGATCGAACCAAATTAGAATAGTGAATCCAACAAAAGTATTAGTATATACTACCCAAGGCGTTTGTTACTTCATCAAACAATATTGGTTATAGTAAACTACTAGCCTAGTAGTTTTAAACAGTAGTTTAACCACTTTTTAAGTTTGTCTAATCAACATACAATAGTAAATCCAGCAAAAGTATTAGTATATCCTACCCAAGGCGTTTGTTACTTTAACAGACAATATTAGTCATAGTAAACAGCAGTATTAATAATTTTAAACAGTGATTCAACCACTTTTGTAGTTGATTAAACCAAAATTCTATAGTGAATCCAACAAAAGTATTAGTATATTCAACTCAAGGCGTTTGTTACTTCAACAGACAATATTGGTTATAATTGACAACTGGACCAGTAATTTTAAACAATAATTCAACCACTTTTTAAGTTTGTCTAATAAAAATACAATAGTACATCGAGCAAAAGTATTAGTATATCCTACCCAAGGCGTTTGTTATTTTAACAGACAATATTGGTTATAGTAAACAGCAGTATTAGTAATTTTAAACAGTGATTCAACCACTTTTGTAGTTGATCGAACCAATATACAATTGTGAATTCAACAAAAGTGTAATTGTATCCAACCCAAGATGTTTGTTACTTCAACGGACAATACTGGTTATAATAAACAACTGGACCAGTAGTTTTAACCAGTAATTCAACCACTTTTGTAGTTGATCAAACAAATTATGAATTGGTTGTACCTACCAATTAACGTAGTTTCGTAAAAAAATACGAATATTGAATTGGTTGTACCAACCAATATAGTTTCGTAAACAAAATACAAATATTAAATTGGTTGTACCAACCAATATAGTTTCGTAAAAAAAGATACTAAATAAAACTAGGTTGTCACAACAAATATGAATTTGTTGAAACCATCAATAATAATTGTTACTGTTACAAAGACACAGTTAATTTAAGCTATAAATTTGTTAACTTTACTATTACTTACTAACTTTAGGTATTAAATTAACAGAATTAAATTGGTTACCGTAACAAAAATCTTGATTGGCGCTATTTCAACTTGTTGTTCTCGGTTAATCTAACCTATTTTTTCTCTCAGTGTACTATACTAAAACTAACTCTTGTCATTCATACTCAATAACTCAGATACCTTATATAGTTTTGAAGAAAAACAACCATTTCTTCATAGCCAATGACGGCCGAGTTGTGACAGACTAGACAAAAACATTTTTTTTTATTTGCAGGTCTTTGTTAAGATAAAGAAGAAGAAGTAGATTAGTTTACTAGCGTTTTATTTATGACAATTTATAAATAACTTCTGTTTCTATTTTCAATAGTGAAAGCTAATTCCTCATTAATTAATCCGTGTACCCATTACATAAATCGCGTTGAATTTCACGGGGCTTGTACCGGCGCGTGCGAGCCGATAGCATCTAATCAACGATCGACGCACATTGTCGCGCCAACTGCGTGTCCAAACATTGTCGCGTGCTTGCTGACCAATGGACGGACGTCACTTTCTATTGGCTACCTTTTTGAGTGTTCCTTATATCATTTTGATTGGTCTTATTAACTATTTAAAATATTCGTTTTCTGTCATTTTGGAAAGTCACATAGCTTTTTCGTTTTAATTGTTTTTCTGGTGTTATTTTGTGTTCTGTTGTGTAATTTCGGTGGTATTTTAACCAACATTACTTGAGGTCTTAGCTCAAACTGTTAGCAGTTAGATTGAAAGTGTAATAAGTGATATTCTGATTTGAACGAAAATGTTTCAGAAGGTTTTGGAATTATGTGAGAGAGTGAGAATATATTACATATATGATCACATTTATGATGGCAAAATTGATCCAAAATGGACAGATGCCATTAAATGAGGAAGAAGAACTATTTAAAACACCAGACCTGTAGACGTCGAATTCGGATCACGACGAATACGGACTTAACGATTTTAAATAGTTCAGTTAATTTATTTTGCCCAAGAGCCTTTTGTTACTTAGGTAGAGGACTGTGTTTTTATGTATGCTCATAGCAATATTAATTCATCCAATAACACTACAGTCCGTTGGTCCCTGCTAGAAGTTGCAAATCAAGAACAAAGGGATTTAGGACAGTGTAACACGATCCAACGTATTGTCGCGCGTGTGATGCAACAAATCTGTCGTATGCGCGAGCGCAGCCAATTCTCAGAGCATAAGGATGGGCGTGATGTTTTATTCTGTTATACAACTAGCTGAAGGAACAAGCATATGGCCCGACTGATGTTAAGTAGTCCATCGCCTATAAAAAATCGGCAAATTCTTTCATCCGCAATTGGTGTGCGGACTGGTTTCCACAAGTAGGCCGCTGGCGGGCCCTTTTTCCGTGAGTAGGCCATCGCCTATAACAAAGCACTGCCAAACCAAATCAAACGTGTCAAACGTGCATGATTCATCATCATCATCATCATCTTAGCCCGTTTGCACTCTTTCCGGTCCCTCGCGAGTCTCATCCTCTCATTCTCGTGAATGATTATTTAAATGATTTTGTAATCATCTTCGTTATTCAAAGGTGATTGATATAGCTTTGAACATTTTGCTGTTAATTCGTTTTATAAATATAAATCATACAGAAGTATACCTACTTCGTCACCACACAGCACTAATATTTATTGTGTGATGTGATAAATATTACTATTTACTAAGATATCTCGTATATATTCTATCATCAGGGTCCTGTTCTCATTGCTTGGCTCTATATGAAATGTCTGCTTAAATAAAAAAAATATTGATAGGTACATCGATGTTTTTTCTGTATACCTAGTATCGATATCACCCATCCCTAGTGGATTGATCGAGCGACAGGCGTGGCGAAAGGATGCTCTCCGTGAAATCGCTCGTTACTTGCTCTTGTGTGGACTTATTGAGTGCGGTTGTTGCAACCTCCTCACTGTTTCATTGAACCGAACTGGGGCATTCGATTTGAACCATTTTGAGGTGGCTATCACTGGCAAATTCAAATTGCACAGAGTTTCCAGTCTGAATAAGTTGAATACTAGATTACTAAACTAATACTAAACTAACGCTGGTCTTCCGCCAGGGCCGTGCAGTAATGCTACGGACAAACTAAACCACATTATGCATAACTATTGATTTCAAACAGAGACAGAACAGCAAAAGTGAGTAATTGTGCTTGCGGTCAGCCGGACGGCTAGCCGCAATGCGGGTAACCGCATAGTGCCTAAGAATTAGGTAGGCGTTTGCTGAAGTTGTAAAGACAAAAGACAAAGACACAAGAATAATAATTACAGAAAAAAACACATGATATAATTACATCCGTCATGATTTGGAATAAATAACAAAAAGAAAACAGATTGATAGCGACCAAACTTTCAAACCATCTAATGACTCTAGACTTAACTAGAACACCACAATTTCTACTCAACGCTAACTCGTATACCCTAGAATCTGGGTTCCGCAATCGCGATCTAAAACCTTCGCAATAAACTTCCTCCGAACTCCTAAATCACAGCATCCTTTAATTGTGCAGGAAACAGGCACCATACATTACCGCCATCAAATTGTTTTGTCTGGGTTAACCTTTCGTTAAACGCTATCAGAAGCTAATCGGAGAGGACAGTTGTGAGAACAAACGGTGGTATACAGGGTGGGAGAACAAACGCTGGGATTAAAGATGTGAGAACAAATGCTGTTATACAGGGTGTGAAGACAAACGCTTTACAGAATCCACAGGTCGAGTGGAACTGGCACCTAGACTCGTCTAGCTTTATGACGTTTCAAAGTGATTCATGTAATCCTACTGAATAAATATACTTTAATTGGATCTGGCATCTAGAATCCCGCTGAATGTGTGTAGTGAGTACCAACTGCGATGACGAATGATAGGGGAATGGAAGAAAAATACATGTTGTCCCGACCCCACCTAGTAGGATAAGAGCAGGAGGAAAAAGAAGCAGAAGAAGCTTATGATTCTAAGATGACGAATTATAGCTGCTGCTGTAGCACACAGAAACACGACGCACTTCTCCAGTATCGATGTATCTATTTGTATCTTCTTTTAGTGTTCTTGACTTTTACTGGTGTGTGTGCATATGTAGTAAATAAAAAAAAGTCTAATAAGAAAGAATGAAAGAAAAATACATGCTGCTGACATGTAGCCACCTAGTACCTACTCGTATTAGGTGCTTATGTAGTAAATGTCTATGTCTTTAGGGAAGTATGGAAGGAAAAGGCATGTTATGCCGACCCCACATAGTCGAATAAGGGCAGGAAGAAGAGCTTGTAAATTGATTAAATAAATATCTCTTGATATTGCCTTTGGGATCGTTTAAAATTAAGCAAGTATGCTTTGGTTTAAACATTTATATGCTCAAAAGAATTTACAAATTTACTTACAGAAATAATACAATTTAGTAATCCTAAGCAACGAAATATAATATCGCCTGCCACAGACTTCCTTCTTAGTACATTCTATAATTGTTTCTGACAATCCCATGCAATATTATTTATATTTAATATGATTAAATACATTCACATAGTAAATCAAATGAACCCAACTCGAGGGCGATAGTCCACCGTTATACAGAGCGATCTATAAATTCGCAACTTGACAAAATAATAGGGTGCTCGATAGTTCTACGCTATTAACGCCTGAAGAGATATATTGGATCTCGCTGTCTCAATCAGATACCTTAATATAGGCGGTTGGAACTTCATCTTTCGTTCAGCTTTTGATATAGTGTTGATCTTCAGTTTCATTTTACAAGACATGCCTTCTACGTCGTAAGTTTCTACTGTAACATATATATGTTTTGATATAAGTAAATATTGTGGACAACCCACGCAACACTATATCTAGCCCCAAATTTTGCAGAGCTACTTTTGTACTATGAGAACCAGATTGCTGATGCAATAACTGAAATACTTTTTTTTTGTAAATATTTACTTAGAATTTATTTACTGAATTATAAATAAACTATACACGTCCTTATCAAAACAGCCCATCATATCACAGAAGCAATAACTTACAAATTATTCCCGTTAAACAACACGCTTTTATCTACAAATGTGTAAATCAAACCTCGTATACCTATAATTTTAGCAAAAATAAATGACATGTAATAATATCGTGTGATTGAATAAAACGCGGTGTATTTCATTTATGTGGCTATATCTTAGACATTTACACCTGACATGTTTATTTGTTGATGATAAATTTATATGACCGCTATTATTTGTAAAATATTGACTGTATTTACGTTTGGCCATGACCGCGTCACAACCTGGAATCATCGCAGCTAGCACGTTTTCATGTGTACTACATTTCTGTCCGATAGGTATGGCATCGGGAAGTCGGTGGATAGAAGTTCAAAGTCTTATAGTTCATAGATGTTTTTTCTCTGCCTCGGTGTTGTATTGAGCCAGCATGTTATTAAATCAGCTACATATTTGGTTACCTCCCTTCATACAAGCTCTGCTTAGTTTGGGGCTAGATAGTGATGTGCGGATTGTCCACAATATTTTGTTGTTATTCTTTGTGTATTCAATACTAATCTGAAGCTTTATGATTTTCTATGATATATTTGATTCTGAATCCAATAGAAATTACTTTTTGAATTGAAATGAAACGGTTATTTTTAAAGGAATATTCCAATATTTTTGCATGCAGAAGACCAGTTGTAATAAATTTCTCTGTGTCTTTACAATCGCATGTGTAAGTGTAACGACTCTAGAAGTTTTATGTTGTGTTGATTAAACTCGTTGTCTGAGTCGTTTTCTAAAGATCTGATAAAGCTTTATTTATTTTTATATGACGTTTTGGGAGCAATTACTATCTGCAGTCGTAAATGTAGCTATAGATCATAACCAATGTGGATGTTGCTTTATTTTTTGTAGCGAACTTACGATATAGAATGAGATTTAGTATTAGCTGTGGTTGTCTGAACAACCCAATTTTTTAATAGTTCATAGAACCTACACTATGAGGATATAGACCTATACATAACACACAAACGTTATTATAGCTATAATCAAAAGTTTAAAATAAAAAACAAAAGTGTATTTATTATAAGCCACACAACAACATTTACACAAGGAATATACAAGTAAAAATGACACAAAAATTGGTTGTCGCTCAGCATATGCTATAGTAGCGAGCGCCACTATAACGCTGTGGTCTTATAAGAGCTATATATTATATATTTCTATAGAGAAATCAGATACTTAGTGCAAACGTTATCTCATTTTAATCATTCTCGAAGTCGCTTTGACTCCACTTTTATACAGTCAGATAGTCAGATAGTCATTTATTGCATATTTTCCACAGGTCAGGTTACAATTTTATTATATTATATTAACTAAAATATAAAACATAAAAATAAAAAACAAAAAAACTTCACTAGATAGGTACCTAACCTACCTACTGGCGCTTCTACCTATTGCAGTACGGTACGAACACTTTTATTTGAACAATTTTATTTTGAACCCATCTTACTGTGTTCTCAACCCATTATGGTTAACATGTAGATTATAGATGATAGCTTGTGGCATGCGAATAAAACAACGCAAATCTGTACAAATAGCGAAATCGATTTGCTTTCCAGCGACACCAAATCGGATCACAGCTATTCCTCTACGCTTGTATTTCCGTATGGAGGGTCGTCTTAAGGTATGTCTACATAGAATTCCTCTACTTTAAATAATACCTTTATTATAATTGAAGAAACTGATCTATCTCGTCCTACTGCTGGGCATAGTCATTAGTGTGCCCCAAATCATTTTGCTTGTCTTTGTACATCACCATCTTCCATTAATCTCCCCTAAAATCGTGCAGTAGGCCGAATGTCTGACAAAAATGGCAAAAAATCCGCGAATCTAAAATGTGATCGATCAAAACTTTGATGATAATTTTTCCAATATTGTCGTCAAAGATTTTCTTACTTTACAATACAGTACAGTACAAGTAACAGTAAGTAGTATTACAGTATGACGTATAAAACAATTGAAACCAACGATCCCCTGCAAATCTTCAAAGGCCGTAAAAAGGCTGAAAAAAATTATAATGTGGTCAAAATATAATGAAAGTTTTGATTCCCAACTGAGCTATGATGCAGTAGATGCTAACAACGCCACTCTATTGCAGATAAATATTTTTCGAAAAGTATTTGAGAACAGGTAAAGGTTTGTAGACACAGCACTACGTGTTAGAACCATGGACAACGCGCGGCTTGATTCGCGCGTGTTGCGTGTGTCATTGATGTAGACGTACATTTCGCTACACTTTTAGATTTGCAAGACTATGAACTTGTATGTATTTAATCTAAACAAAGTTAGATATATCTTATAGGTGTCAATTCTCTAGAGGCGAACATAAAATCCAATCACCACACTGTTTCTAAAAAACTTCATTGTTTCATTGTGTATCCGTGTTGCGCACCGAAGGAACTAAAAAAATCTCTGTAATTCGAAGTGTTCAACAATTTTCGATTTCTTCCATATAGCTCTAGACTAGTTTTGATTTGTTATTGCACATTTCTGTTTCTATCTTGCAAACTGTAGCAATTATAGTGCGACTTCTGCATGATATGGGATTTAAATCTACAAAATCTGTTAACAAATCTTTACCTGCCTTTTCTTATCTCTGCAGAAATGCAGTGATGCTCGAATTGCTGTGTTCTTATTTGAAAGGGTAGAAGAAAAAACACCTTGCGAACTGACCTTGGATAAGGACATTTAAGTGAGTATTGATAACGACAGTCAAGACGAACGTTAGCCAAGACCTTTTTTATTTTTACAACTGCTTCTGAAATGACGGCTAATAGAGGAGAGTGGAGAACGAAAATCTGTTGTGCCAACCCCATACGTGAAGTGGGATAAAGACAGGAAAATTAAAGAATGAAGGATAGAAAATATGTTTATTTCACAGAAAGGCGTAAGTATACGTAACACACAGAACGGACAACTGAAGACAGGCAGTAAATGGAGGTACAACATTATTATATGTGTACCTACCTACCGAAGCTAATACAAGAGAACTGGGTCCCAGCCAGTTCCATCCCGTGCTGAATGGTTAAAAATATTATTATGTCAAATAGGCCCTGATTCAGCTTTTTGCTCCTTGAAATGGTAGTAGCTAACATGTCAAGCAATGCCAATTTTCAGACAAAATGATGAACTGCATCTTCAAAGCGTGGTCTCACCGAACATGTCGAAACTAAACCAGACATCTCCTCATCTCAACTCGCCAAGCCACGGCAGTATTGTGCAAATGATTAACGTACGGTTTGCGTCGTGCGTCATTTGGCACGTTCGTTATTTATTTACGCCAGTAGTAATAGTTACAATTTACTGGTTAATCTGATTTACTGAGCGAGGATCATATACAAAGCGTGGCTTCTTCTGTTGCGCAAGCGCATCCGATGAGTAAGGATGTCGTTGACGACACTTAGATAGATGCTACCTGAAGCTCTTTTTTCTCATCACAACTCACTTTTAATCAAGAAATTATTTATCAACTCTTTGAGCGATCACTTAAGAAAGGAACCAAGATGATGAGTGATAGAAGATACTAGAAGAAAAAACATATTAGCACCCGACGCAGACTGCAATAAGGTGCAAGACTGGCTACATTTCCGAATTGTCACGTATGATGATAAAATGATGATAATAACTTCGTATGTTAAATCAAATCCATTAAAGGATTTCTTACAGTGAAACAAGGCGTTGACAAAGGCTTAATCCGACTCCCACAAACAGGTGCCAACCAAGCAAGACTACCTACTCAAGATTATTTGAGGGTAAGAGGCCCTCTGAGAGAGTCGAAATACTATAGGTACATCTTTTATTTATTTTATTGTGTAAATCACAAAGGTTATTACAATATTCCCCCCGTACCAAGGAGAAGGTATAGCGGGTTCAAACCCCGCTCGGCTCTTAACTTTTGGGACATTATAATAATCTTTACTACAGGTACGTCCAAATATAACATTTGACACACATCTTATATCTTACTCTCATCTATTGCTTTATGGCATTGTACCTACTCGTATCATGCATGGTAAGGAAATTAATTTATTTTGAAAAGCAGCTCTATGAACGGCTTGAAAGTTTTCTTCGTACTCTGTGTGTTCTAAGCAAACATCACGAAGGCGAAATATGTTTCAGTGGCATTTATTGGTATAGAAAATGATAAATGTCCTCGTGATACTTTTGGAAATTATTATTGAAATTATCAATTTTCCTCTGACTACCCCCTAAAATGCTCAAATAATCTTGTGTACTTGGGAAACCATGCTTAGACACTAACCATATTTTTTAGGATTAAAGTTGCATTTTTTTTTTTAGTCTTTGAAAATTTGCCAACAAAAATTATTTACGATTTTGCTGATTTCGCTCGTTCAGCGTTGTCAAACTAAGTTACGAGTACTACTACGTTTAAAGTACATATGGGTAATTTTAAACGTAGAAAAAAAATTCATATTATGACTATGTGGGATAGACCATTCCGCATCTCATGCACAAACATTACAAAACCGCGACAATGCAGCGCTGACAGCTTACTTCAGTTAATTTTTGCGCTCTCATTTGCTATTTGGATTTACGATACCACGGCAGACTACGGCAGACGGTATAGAGCCGTCACTGGCATGTAGTTCAGCCAAGAGCTTACTGAGCTATAGACTCCAAATCTCAATAGCAAACTAACCTCTAATGTAAGCCTCAATCAGAAGACTTATTGGACTTATCCCGCTTATTTGGACTAAGAACAACAAGGTAATTTTCAATTCAATTAAATTCATTTATTTCGGAACATAGGGAACCATATTATACGCATAATCATTTGAGGACATTTATTTTACAAAAATGAATATCCTCAAAAAGTGGAAACGGCTACATGAATTTTTACCAAACATGAGAAGCATTTCAAAACTATGGAGTTAGTTACAAAAAATCATCATACAAAGATATCGGGGAGTTAATGCCAAAACATAAAATATTTGCACTGCTTGTTCGCAAACTGGAGTCCACGATTTAGTTAGTCTACGAGTTCAGTTCTAGGCAATAAATTAGCCTGTTGGGAGTGGAGTGTTCCCACGAACAGTGGAACGGTATCAAGATGGTGCGCCTGAGTCGAACAACGTCTCCAAAGCGGCCTAGAAACGGCGCGAAATGCTTTATTTTCCCGCTCAATTTATTGTGACGTTTTGTTAGCTGTCACTGTCACACTCGTAGTTTACAATATGGCCGGCTTTGTAAACTGTCAGTCGGTCGCACTTGTAACTCTGTACTAAATTGTGTAACACATTGTTGCATTTGAAAGTGTTGATTCGAAGTGATGAACTTTGATCTGGGTGAAACATGGAACCAATTAGACCTTGCCAGAGTTCTCTTAACTTGAGAAATTGTGACAGAAAATCACGTCTGTTATTATAAAAATATTCAAAAAAGCTCACGTCTGTAATCGCAGAGCATGAAATATATTTCCTCTCAAATCAATCTCTCTCAGATCTTAGTAATTTTCCTAGTAGCTACCTAGTAGTAGAAAGCTACTCAAGACCCTTGCCCCAGTTTCCTAAAATCGTTACACTTGACATACCCAGATTTGGCAGACGTTGATTTCCAATAAGTAGCAAAGCTCATCATCGCTTCTAGAACACATACTGGTTTCCTCACAATGTTTTCCTCCACCGTTTGAAAGCATTTGGTGGTATTTTTTCCACACATTCGTAGGCATAATCCATGTAGAATAAAGCTTTCCTGAGTGCTTTCGGAGTCGTACACGTGCTACACGTGAATCCAGGTCAAGTTCCTTGTATGCAGTTAGTTCTAAACTGCTATCTTGTTATCGGAATAGTATCTAATCGTAAGTACTTAAAGGAGGTGATCCATTTGCAAACATTGCAGTATCAATAATAATTATAAGTTTAAAAAACTTGAGAAGCTGACTTCATGGCCAAACTGCTGGACCGATTTTGAGACCAATCTTATAAAAAAGTAACTTACTAACATTTTTTTTTCAAGTCGGCTCATACATGTCGAAATTATGCGAAAACAAACATTTAAAATAACAATTAAAACAAAGCGGCTAAACTGATTTTGATGTTTCTATGGGACTTATCTGGCAGTATTAATAAAAACCTCTTTTTTTATAATTTGATTATCTTTGACTAGCCTTCATCGTACTTACTATACTCTAAAGTTAGACGACTTTCACAAATACGTAGCAGTTAGAAAAAAAAAACATCAACCATTGCTCGTTTTTAATAGACTTCAAAAGAAGGAGGAGCTTCTTTTGAAGTCTGTTAAAAACAATCTCAATTCAACTTTATTTTTTAAGTTTGTTATCGCATAACTCCGTAATTTATCAACCGATTTGAGAAAAAAAAAGATTGCATCCCATAGATTGGTCCCAAATAAATTTCATGAAAATCGGTTCAGCAGTAGTCAGGTTTATAAGTTTTTTTACTTATTACTTGACCAACTGAGCTGAGAAGCCAAACTCCTCACGAAAGTTGACAGATGGACTGGCTCCTTAACCTTAGTCCTGTGTGTAGGCTGTCGCGCGTTCACACTTGTTAGTACCTACCTACCTACCTACGTTACTATGTTGCCTATTTATGTTACAAGCGCAGACATTACACTGCTTCAGCAATTACAAGAAAATACCTGAGAAATTGTTTAGTGAACAACCAAATTAACTGCATATCATTTTATCCATGACGGGTCATGTTATTTTATCTAACGGCTGAGTTTATTCTATAAGTTATGTAAGAAATATACATTTTAAAATATTAGCTTTCTTTCTCTGGTTTCTAAGGTGTAATTTAATTCTGTAATTGCTACCTGGTACAGAACTTGAGTAAGACATTATGCATTAAACAGTTTGAGTAAGATTTCATATGAACTGGAAAATAAATACAAAGTTTTACGATCTTTTCTTAATTGAGTTACTTACTAAAGAAATGAAACCAAATATTACATCGATTTTTAGGGTTCCGTAGCCAAATGGCAAAAACGGAACCCTTATAGATTCGTCATGTCTGTCTGTCTGTCTGTCTGTCTGTCTGTCTGTCCAGCCGTGTCACAGCCATTTTTCTCCGAAACCATAAAAGCTAGACTGATGAAACTTGGGGAGTAGATGTATTCTGTGAACCGCATTAAGGTTTTTAAACAAAAATAGAAAAAAAACGATAAATTTTGGGGGTCCCCATACTTGAAACTGAAACTCAAATTTTTTTTTTTCATCGAACTGATACGTGTGGGTTATCTATGGATAGGTCTTCAAAAATTATGTTGAGGTTTCTAATATCGTTTTTTTCTAACTGAATAGTTTGCGCGAGAGACACTTCCAAAGTGGAAAAAAGTTGGTCCCTCTCTCTAACTTCTAAAATAAGAGAATGATAAAACTAAAAAAAATATATGTTGTACATTACTATGCAAACTTCCAACGATATTTGGTTTGAACGAGATCTAGTCAGTAGTTTTTTTTTTATACGTCATAAATCGTAAACCGCAATTTACCTTTCGACGAACTACAAAAACCTTTATATTATGTTAATTGATGCTACGGAACCCTTCATGGGCGAGTCCGACTCGCACTTGGCTGCTTTTTTTCAGTTTAGTTATAATATTGTTTTTATGTAACTAGCTTATGGAACAAGCATTATGGTCCACCTGTTGCTAAGTGGTATCACATACTTACAACAAAGCATTGCCTCGTAGGTCACGCGCGTCAAGAACGTGCTCTACACTGCTTTGCGTCTATCAACTTGAGGCATACAGATGTTCAGCCTCACGTGCCAGTAATATCACTGGCACCCACACTCTTCAAACCAAAACACAGGAATGCTGCTTCACGGCAGAAATAGGCATGGTGGTAGTACTTCCCCGGACGAGCCACACACAAAGAGCTCTACTACTCTATAAGTACTATAATACAGTCAAAATTAAGATTTTATATTTGTTTTTGTTCCTTTTAATTAAAGTCGTACCGTAACGAGACATTGCAAGAGCAACCTTGGCCTAATACAGATTAATTGTGCTAATAAATATTATTAATACATCCGTAAATAATGATTGATTGACTCAACAGAACAATATACCAGGATGTGTTAAGGAATTTATTTCCGGGGCCAGTCTAGTTATTTCAGGAGTTGCGAGATTTTTTCAACAGCCGTTTGTTTACTGAATTTGCACACATAAGAAAAATACGAAAAAGAGAAATAAATAAAAAAAATCCTCTAACTTAAACTGTCCCACTGCTGGGCAAAAGTCTCCCCCAAGATTTGCTACTCCCTCCGATCATCAGTCCACTCCACCCACTCGTTGTTGAAAGAGTCTAAGTAGGGATCCATTACCCTCTGTGAGTATCGGTACCCATTCCTTGAAATGTAAAATAAATATAATATAATGGAAAATTCACACTACACTATCTAGCCTCAAACTAAGCAGATCTTGTATGATGGGAATCAGATAGCTGATATAATACTTGAGTACTTTTTTATAAATACATACTTAGAATATAATCTAACACCCACGGCAGAAAACAAATATTTTTGTTCACCTAACAAATATTTGTGTTCACCACACAAATATATGTTCTCGGTGGGGGTCGAATACGACGCAGAAGGAAGGCACCAACTAAGCTGTAACACCTTTCAAAATCGCCTGATAAATCCATACTTACTTGAAAAAGGTCTCGTGGTTCTACGTGCGTACTGCGTGGAAGCTACGCGTTGGTATTCTGACGAGAAATCTGAACAGCATTCCTTTTTTATTTTTGGTATTAGAAAAACTGTTGAAATATGTTTTGATTGAAAGTCGCAAACTTTTGCCGTAGACAACAAATTCTAAATACCCTTGTGCAATTCACTAAGCGCTTCAACCCAGCTTTTGTCACACAGCCGCCTAGCACCTACTAGTGCCCGGAGCGACATACTTCATGTCATAAAGATTTCGCACACCAAGCTTTTCAAGCTCATAGGTAGCCTGTGACCCCAAAACTGGCTCGGTTCGTGACCCGCCCCGACCCCGATCTAGTAACCGCTTGTACCCATTGTCTTGTTTTAAGATTGGTGCAATTTACAAGACAGTCAGCGAAACTATAAATTATGTTTTTCGAAAAGACAGTTTTTCACACAGCTTTTATTTGTTCGATCGTCTTATTTCTATAGTCACTAAGTTCAAAAAAACTTATTACAACTTGTGAAATGCCAACTTACTGCATGCATGCATATTTATTATTTGCTGCCTAATGGAGAAGTAACGACTACCACAAACCCATCATTATGCATGGTTTTATTTTTTATATTTTCTACTCTATTACAATTTGGAAGAGATCTCGTCATGTATCTCCAAATTCCACCAGAAATGTCACCAAACTTCACCGTTCCGCTTAATACCTCCAATACTTTATAATTCTTCTGCACAGAGTTTGGTTTTGTTTTCTACATAAAGTCTATACGAAAATTGTACATTAGTCCGTGTAGCCGAAAGTTGGCCTCCTCTTTCCTTTTTCACTTCGTCAGCCTATCCTCTCAAACACTCTTATACGTATAAAATGTGCTAGCGATCCGCCCCGGCTTTGCACGGATCGTTGTAGCGTGATGTTATATAGCCTTCCTCAATAAATGGACTATCCAACACAAAAATATTTTTTCAATTTGGACCAGCAGTTCCCAAGATTAGCGCGTTCAACCAAATAAACAATTGAACTCTTCAGCTTTATAATATTAGGGTATAGTTTGTTTCTTAGTAAGTTGATTATCTCTTGGTCTCGTAACTTGCGATGAGGGCGCTGTATCTCGGCAGCCATCTGTAATTGAAATGTGTTGCTGTGACAGACCACTCATGCATGAGCACTTACGCAAGGGGTTGGGCTTTAGTGGGCTTTCATCATTGTGATAGAATCTCTGGGAGACTGGACTTTGTCTCTTTTCTGAAAACTCTCCATTTCCACTGGCTTCTGGGGATCATGCACTTCTTTTTCCTGCCCTTATCCCACTAGGCGGGGTCGGCACAACATGTCTTTTTCTTCAATTCTCCCCCTATCATTCGTCATCCCAGTACTCACTCCTTTCTCAAACAATTCATCTCTCAGCACTGTCTAATCTTATTCTTTAAGGCTCGTTTATCGTTAATCTTCTGAGAAAAGCTTTTAACTGCAAGCTTATTTGCTGGCGTCTTACTAGTTTTTCAAAAACGCTGTTTTTAGTTTTTGTCCTTATTTTAAATGTCTTGGATTTCCGTATTGTTTTGTGGAGTTAAAGACTTTTATTGACATTCTAGTTTGATATTTTCTGTCCGTTTTATATTAATTTCTTTTTAGTTTTAGTTTTCTGTATTGCGGGCCTGTTTTATAAGCACGAATTGGGCGTGCTGCGTACCAAAAAACTTAGATAAAGCTCGGATCGGTGTAGAAGTAAGTTTAATTAAAGTCTAAAATAATTACAGTCATTCATATTATATAGAGGTTTTCTGATTGTCCTTTGACGTGGCCTTGGAGTAACCAGGCATTCTTCTAAAACTCTTGAATTGAATATGAATCACTGCCTGCCACTTAGAACAAGTTTCATTAGTGTCAATTGCTAGCACTTATAAATTTTCAATTAAAAGGCCGTGAAGCTCTACCATACATTAGGCATCTACTTGACCTTACCCACTTACAGTTACTGACTCTTACACTGGCACATAGTTATCTCATGTGATAATTGTAACTCTACTCGATAAATCTTGTGTTTTTATTTGTGGATATAAAAGTTGCTGGTGCGAAAACAGCTTCAGGGTGTTATAAAAATTTAAATGTTCTGAGTTCTTACGGCTAATGCTATGGTAACATGCAAACCCTTTAATAGAAATATTGAAGAGTAGGTATCTGGTTTTTTTTCAGACCGATGTGCCATACCAAAAGTCGGTAAGTGTACGTGCATTGATTGACACAAAGCCTTGGTAGAATCAATTTGTCGAAACAATGCGCAATTTCATCAATAAGTCTAAAACAAAACATTATTTCATCAATACATCACCGTCCAAAACAAAACGTGTATTGATTTGCAATAAATAAATTCATTTGCCTCTATTGTTGATGTTCGGCAATAGATTATATTCATGGTATTATCTGGCTTACCTAATACCTGTGTTTTAGTCTAGCGTAAACACTTTATTGAGGGGATCTACAATCAAAACGATGGACGAAAATTTGTATTAACATTGTGAGTTATACTGAATGTACACTGCGTGGTAATGTGGGAACCACAATGCTTATTTCTATCTTTGCTATGTTTCGGTTTAAAGGGTGTAGGTTCCGGTAAAGTTAAAACCTGTATGATTCAAGTCGATGGAAGCATTGCAGTCAATCGAAGGACATGTTTTTAACGTACGGGACCTACGAGATAATAGTTTTCTTTATAGGTGATGGTTAGGTACCACTTCATGGGCCAAAAACTTATTCCGTAAAAGAAAACAGTTCCAATCAAGGTTGCTGCCGAGCAGTGTATCCTAAAACGTGGATACGAACGTCAATAAACCTTCGTAGGTATTCGTTTTGCAGTGTGGCCCCCCAAATAGCGAAATTACCGACTTCTACTATGAAAATCATCATATCCACAAGCACTGCTCATAATATGATGTTATGATAAGGTCAAAACTAATTTGAAGATCTTTATGACTATTTGCGCGAACAATTCCAATATGTTATTGAATTCTTGTGCGTCGATTATTTATGTTATTGATTTAAGTAAAGGTCTCCAATCACTACGTCTATTCGAAGTCAAAATCATAAGGTTAAAATACGTAATATATCTATAGGAAATGCATGGCCGGCCAAGATAATGTAGAGCTAACATTTAGAGCGCTGAGTTGCCGCGGGTTTTTTTCCTACACTGCCAACTAAGAGGCGGCTGGATTTAAACCCTCTTCTTAAACAAGGTGGTAACCAAACCACACGTTATGCAACACAACCAATTTCATTTAAATGAAGATTTGAATGTTAAAGCTATGAGTATGTCAGCAGATTAATATCTCCATATATGTATCAAATTGCCGGCATTTTAGATAGATATGGCGATGTGGCCAATTAAACGGTCGACTGCCGACGAAGTATGGACTAAAATAATTACATTATCGAATAAATATCCGCAAAGTTCATCGAAATCAATTAACAATTCCTAAATGAAAAACTTTCTAAATACAAATAAATAAGTCATCCCGAGCCGTCGTGATTACACGGTCAACAAAACATTAGAGAAAATCTTTTCACGGGTTTGTTTTTTACAAATAATTGTAAGTAAGAGGGGCTGATCGCGGTTCATTCAGGATTGGATTTGGATTGACACCGTGACTGATTGACTGGCAAGGGTCACGATCTGCCGCCTACTGGCGACCTGGCCTGTGTCCATTGTCAAGGCAGCATCCGATTTTCTTGTTACGGTTGTAGGCAATAAATATTGCACACGGCTTTTCTGCTTTCGTATGAGCGCTATCTCTTTCTCACACACACTACGCTCTATGAAGCTGAAAAGAAAATTGGTGAAAATAACTATATTGACTCACCAGTTTATACCTAGCAAACCATTAGTTAGGCCAGGAAGAAAATAGCAAACCCAACGTTTGCATATTATAATAAGCTTCATACATTCGGTTCGTATTAAATTTAATCGATAAACACATGCAATATTCAATTTAAAAAAAAACCACGAGAGATATATTTTTTTAATATATTAAATTTGATATAAATTACTTTTCATCCATTAAACAGATGGGTGAAGGTCGTTGTATAGCGGGATCCTCTGCTATTTTTAGTCGAGTTGTTCATTTCGCGTTGCCAGATTTATCCGTGCTTTGTCTTTTTCGTACGTCACTTCATCACTTGTGTCTATAGTAAAGTTTTTCATAACTACTATGAATACGCAGTGGTTTACCATATAAAATTGCTCTGCTTTGTCCAAAAAATTGCAACTGCTTCTGCGGCATCTGTAGCATTTATGAGGTCGATTGGGCCCAAAGGGCAAGAGTTTTCCTTGACGCTGTTACACGTCTGTCAATTCTCGTTTTCGTCTTTACGATTCTCGTCTTCCAATAAACAGTGATCACCAGCACGGTCAGCCGACCTGCGACACGGAAGGCACGATCAAGAAAAAACTATACAATACACTCGTGACGGCGTCCGAACTCATTCACAGATCTCAGACGTGCAAGCGTTTTCGCACCATTCGATATGCCCAGATGTTCATCCCAATAAATTATTTTAGATAAACTCCTAAGTCCGAAGTTACTGGAGAACTTTTTTTATACATCTTGCTGATGGAACTAGGGAATGTCAAAATAATAATAATGTTTGAATGTTTTTAAACTTTTTAGTTTCTACGACATACCGGATTCCTCATGATGTTTTCCTTTAATATTCGACAGTACAATACACACAATTTAATTTAATTTTTGGACAGAAAAACTTATTGATGTACAACCGAAGTTGAACCCACGAATTATGGGTCGGAAAGCGAGGCCGCTACCAGTACCACCAGTGATAGCGCCACTTTAGTTTAACTTTCACAACTAGATGGCGCTAGTAAATTTGTACCAGTCCTAGAACGCGCTATCGTTGCGTTCTGGTCATGCATAGAGGTAGGACCAAATTTTCTGTTACTGTTAACTTTGCGCAGAGGCAATATCGTAACCAATGAGGTTAATCCGAGGTGCGATTATTGCTAGTTGAAAACTTTACCAATACCCCGCCATGTGGACGTGAAATACCGTCCGCTACGGCAATTTTTGAAAAGCCGCTAATACGGCTTAAAATCTTAATCTGAATAAACCTACTTTTACTACTTACAGAAATATACCTCATTAATTACAAGCGTTTTTCGAAAGATAATCAGTGTTTAAGTAAGGCCAATAGTCCTTAATAAAATATATATTTTATCCGACTTCAAATCAAAAGGTTCTCAATTCGGTTGTATTTTTTATGTTTGTTATAGCATGTAACAATATTATTCTAATACTTGCAAATATCTATGAGCGGAGAGTTATGAAAACATAGTAAAAAGTTATGAAAATGTAGTAAAATGCACCCCACGGTTTGAAATTCTAATTAAAAAATATTTTGTACTTTTTAGTTCGATTATCTATAAAAGCGTGGTTTTTTTGTTTTTTTTTTAAACTATAATTTATTTTAAACTTATTATTATTATGCATTGATTTATTATCTATGATTTAAATAAAATTACTTTGCATCGTGTCTGTCTGTAGTATCCTCATGGTCTTAATAATACGCCTGAAAAAGTTTATCCATAAGTGCACCAACACTTCTACTACTTACACAGAATTGTGCATTATAAAAATATTTTTATTATTTGGAGAAAATATTAATTTATTTTTTAATGTACTAGTTAATTCGTTTTATTTACGCACGCACGAAATATGTTTATATCTCTTACAATATTTACATACGAAAATAATGTAATAACACCTTTTATAAAAAAATTTCGTTCCTCTAGTTTACCAAAATTAAGACTAGAGGTCGCCACTAGTAGATTAGAACGCGCTATCGTTGCGTTTTGCTAGCGCGTCTATGGGTTCGAAATTTTCCATGTCTTTAAACATAAACACTGCTGGGCTTAGGCCTTTTCTATTTTTCGATGCACAGCACACTTCACGTCGTAGTGTAGAGTGTGTAGAATAAATACACATAAATTTTGTAATTTGTAGTTTAGATAGTAGGTATCTAAACTAGCAGTGAAACCCGGTGTTGCCCGGGTAGTCTATAAGGTATCAAATTATTCTTGACTAGATCATTCTGGAATATTTATGAACATTTTGGCAAAATCTCGTAAATAATAGGCGATAGGCATAGATTTAGAAACTTATGCCTCCCACGATCACCCCTTCCATCAACTGTGTCCAAACTCCCTCACTCAAAGCAGGACACCAAGAGGTATCGTATCTACCACCATAACGTTAATTAAATTAAATTTTGAAAGTCATTAACATTAAATTTTAAAGCCATAATTGTTGTCGAATATTACAACACGGGACATAATGAATTCTTGTATACCATGCAGTTTTTTTGGCATACATAGATGAATATAATTGATATATCTGATAATATATTTGATTTTAGGGGTTGAAGTACTCACTAATAACCGAAATTGAAAATTATTATATAGCTCATGGAGTTGAAAAGGGTGTCAAAGTCTAACGAAGCCATGCGGGATTACACTAGTAAATTTAAAATCTCATTAAAACTGTGCTCATAAAATCTGGAATATTATAATTGGCACGCATTGCGCCCGTCATTTAACCCCAAACGAAAGAAAGCTTAGATCATCAATCTAACAAGAAATTCTCTGGCCTTCTCGACAAAGTGCTTTAGTTACGTGTGTAGTCTTTCCCTACTGTTTAGAGTAAGTATATAGGTAAGTTTAGTTTCAGCACTTTTTAAATTAACGCGATCGTTACGCATAACTAGAAGAAACGGGTATTTATTGTGATTACCTGTATTATTTCCCGACGTATCGACCATGTTACAACAGCCGTGGTCGCGGGCAGACTCGCGATAAATACCGTTTCTTCCATATACTTACCTATTAGTTAAGTTTAGTTTCAATAAAGCACTTAATAAATTTCGTCAACATTTTACTTGTGATGTGATGTAAGGTTACTTGAAAGTTTATACAATCTACAGTAATGTATCACTTTATCTCAATTCATGCATAATTTAAGAGATAAACACGACTTACTGTCATAACAGGCACTTTTCGGGTCCAAACGACCATAACTAAAAGGATTTTAAAACGATACAAATACCCTCGAGCTGAGCCGATTCGAAATCGATACAAGTTTAATGTCACTGGGATTTGACATTCACACTCGGTGAAAGTATAGGATTTACCAATCGAATCGAGTGATAATCGATCAATTGCTCCGTAATACGATTATCGATTCGATGGGGGGTCCTACCCGTTTAGGGCTGTCGGATTTTGTGCACCTACGCCAAAATGAAACGAACGGCATTTGCATTGTTTTAGTAGGAAAAATTGTGCGTACTTTGCAAGCACTTTGTTAAATAACATTTATTTTTTTATTAAAAGTGTTTATTATTATAATATTATTCATAGACAACCCTAGAGCTCTCACATGCTGTCGAATAAGCTATAACTTTATACCAAGCTCATAAGAAATTCAAAGTTAAGTTAACTTGCGCAAGGTACCGTTTTTCGAATTATTACACTGTATTTAATTGCAATGTTACAGCTCAAAATATATCAGTTGGTCAACTCCGTTCCAACTATTTTATAAACACGTTAGTACTTCATCATATCCAAAAAGTTTCAAACCTAGCGAGATCATCCCTTTGTAGTTTCTTTAGGAAAAAGCAGCTTCACCATATCCTCAGCCAGCCTCAAGCCGGATACCTCTCTGATCTATTGCTTGCAACTTTATGTCATTAAGTTCATCTGTGATGTCATTTTCATACAATTTTATAATACTTACCTCACGCGTGAAATTCAGATTGAAATTACATACTAGACTTTTTTAATTTTCCGCAGATACACTAGGTATCTTTACTTCGACTGGGTGTATTTACCTATTGCATATTATCTTTCAAAAGAGATATATTATTTTTGAGTGCCACAGCTGCTTTCTTAATCCGCTGTGCCAAACTTCTAACTCAGATTTTACGACACGTTATCATTTGATAATTGAAATTGTAACAATTTGTTTTAATTAATTGTTTTGTAGATATAACCAGTGATTAGATAGAGCGGTAAAAATTTTAATGGTTTTTTGCAACATGTTAGTTTTAGAATGGGTTGAATTGATTTATGTTTTGAGTTGGGATTGTAATTTGAGATTTTAAACACCTGGCGATGGTACATACTTACATACGTACTGGTATATCTTTAGCTATTCGGTTCCAATGTATAGTAGAAGGCAATAAATAATTTCGGCTTCATAGAGCGTATGTGTGCGTCAGAAAGAGATTGCTCTACCTTAGGCAGAAAATCTGATGTGCAATATTTATTGCCTACAACCGTGCCAAGTGTTTACCTCTATTTAATTCTCTTTTTTGTTTGACGATAAAAAGTGAGAACAAGCAGTCCCGTTCAATGTTGAATGGCAACTTCAACCTTAAACAATAGCTTTAGATGCAAAAAGTAACACCAGTTAACATGTTGTAAGTATGTACAAGAATTTGCTGGTAAGAATCTGAGTAAAACTGGCCAAGAGGTTGCTACGGAAAAAAATGCAAATAAAAAAAAGTTATTTAGTAGGTTTAAAGAGCAGCTTCTTGTTCTTGCAGTAAATTTATCCCTGCCTAATGAAGCAGACTGAACAAAAAGTAGCCTCTAAAAGCCCCCAGTGACACGGTGTAATTTTTAATACGGGCTCATTACAAGCCAATGAGTGAGTGGCGAGATAGCGCGTGTCAGCAACACAGAATCACAAACAGCTTGTATGAGTAACCACCGCAGAATAACTTGTAGTTACTGTAAAGTAATATGTTGACTAAAGCGTTGCTTATGTCGCGACGCCACAAATCGGCAGAGACGGCCATTTTTCATATATTTTGCTGGGGCGCGCCTCGCCACACATGAGTTGCCAGAGGCGTAAAATATAATTATGATAAGTGGCCGTCTCTGCCCATTTTTGGCGTTGTGAGTTGCCGACAGTGGAATAAGTCTCACTGGTCATTGGTGATGTGGCAGTGGCGAGATTGGTGTTCCCAGGCTAATAGTATCCCTGGCATAAAATGTTCAATAGTTCACAGGTGAACCTTCTCTATATCTCTTCTTGTTCATGAAAACAAGTGAAAAAGTAAGCGTTGTCAAAATGTGGCTGTAGGCAACTGAGACTGCTACATTGTCAGTTTTCGATTTATTCAGATTTGTTTATGTTTTACGTTTTCCCTGTCTTAGGCCGAGATTCCTAGACGTGACTTTGCTTTACAGCAAAGGAGTCTTCGCAAAGTAAGCTTTGTTTATCGAAGTTTACCTTCAACATTTTGAATAAAGAAGAGCTTGACAGAACTATGAAATATATTTTTGGTTGAAAGTTGAACTTTCCATCAAAGTAAAGTCAAAGTTCGGCCTATGAATCTCAGCCTTAGGTTCCTACTAATTCTTTTTATCTATTTACGCATATCACAAGTAAAATACATAGGAGGTAAAAATTACCACAGATTGATATCTAAGCATTTAAAGAAAAAGAGTCACGAAAGCGAAAAAAGGCATGCTTTAATGGATAGCATCTTTAACTTGGAAAATGTTGTAATTATTCAGCAAGCTGTGACGAGGCTGGTTTGTGGAATGCATTCGGAAGCCGATGGCTGATGGGGACGCGTGATATATCAGCACCCGCACCCGCTGGAGTACGCAATTTGTCTTCCAAAGCTGGGATTGGCCAGCACTGAGAAAGATGGATTTTAAGCTCTGGTTCTTATCGTTCTAGCCTTGGTCAAACCTACCAATTTTCAGTCAAGTAAAAGTATTCCTTGCTGTCTGCATCATACGAGTAGATCTTCAAGAGAACTCATAGTTCGATTTCAATTTAGACACATCTTATTACGAACTTTTTTGAATCTGATCCTGATTTCCCCATTTTCTCGTTGTTCAAGGAATAAGCAGTTATTGCGAACAGTGGTGCTGTTTTTACCATTATCTCCCAACATCCTCTCCACACCATCCACCATCACGTCTAAAGAATTCTACGAGTATTATTATGGTTTCTGGAATCTGTAAACCATAATTGTGCTCCAAAAATTCACCAAGACCTTTAGGCGGATCACAACTCTTCAATGGAACAGGGTGGGCAATAAATAGGATAGCATTCATGTACATGTTTATGTCCATGGAAACAGTGCATCCTTTATACATTTTTATTGATATTATAGTGTTTACTACACTTAAGAAAATCACAAAGATTTTTATAATGTCCCAAAAACGTCGGTCGCGTTAGTGCCGAAGAGTCCCTATAAGAGTCATTCGTCGAGTGTGATTAGGATCCGATGGCGCAGCGGTCAGCGCAGCCCCGTACCAAAGGAAAGGTCGCGGGTTCAAATACCGCTAGGCTCTTAACTTTTGGAACATTATAAATATCTTAGTGCATCCTTAGCTTAGCTGTCAAAACCTTTCGTCTCGGGATCCGATTACGCCATTACGCGGCGGTATCGTAAATCCATCGCCATTATACCTCCATCTGTCAGGCTGTCGGTAATGAGAGCACATGAATCACGCGCAAATATATTGTACACATTTTCAATAGCTTTCATTGAAGACTATTGGATGGATGATAATACAGGTGGACGGTGGGAGGCAATTCAATTGATGTTAACTACTGGACCTCTTTACACTATTCATTTAAAAAAAATATGTAAATATTTAATTGTATCACAAGAATCACTTTGAAGCGTCTTAAAGCTATAGGTGCCACGTTATAGATGAATTCTTCTATGTCAAGCCGTATCCTCGGTTCAAAATTTGAATTCATCTTCCAAAAAATAAGCTGCTGATAATTTTTTTGCGGTTTGTTAATAGGTTGCATAGACAGATGAGAGGATGTTGATATTAAAGACTTGGACAAATGCTCCGTCATTAAAAAAATACCAATGAAAAACAGTTTTCCAATTTTAAATATTCAGGGTGTATGCACATGCACCCACCGCCATCTGACTCTTTTCGGTCACGTGCCAGTCTCCGCCATTACAGACTGTAAATAACTTTTAAGCAAGAAAGTACATAATATCCTTTATCTAGGAATTCTTAAATGTTTAATACCACTAGCTTCTTTACAAGCTACTCGCGTGCGTGCTATCTGACAAGTTCCGAGCGCTACCAACGCACTTCACAAATTATCTCCCAACACTCCTTATTCTTTATTTTATTTTCCGTATAAACGTCTAAATCGACTGTACGGTTGTTTATCACCAGTGGACGGTTATGGCGACAGGGTACATGAATCGATGATAAAAAACACTTGTCCATTTTATGTATGGCTTCGATATTGATAATGTCGTTTTATTGGCTGGTTCTGCGAATAGGGATCAAGAAAAAAGAAAAGGAATATGATGTATTTTTTAACACCAGTGGATGATGACCTCAGTAAGCTGTAGAATGTTTGATTATGGTAGTTTTGAAGTCTGAAAGTCGTCCACGTGTTCAAACACGTTTTAAAGTCTTGGTAGTTTTTTGTAAGAAGACTACGACCTAGGTACTCCTAATGGTGTCTTTAAATTAGACCTTACTCTGGCGATACCTAAGTATTTTGGTGTAGGTAAGGTCTTCGAAACTGCGACGGTCCCCATTTTCGGCACGGGCCAACCGCCGGTAATTATTTTAAGTGTCAATAAATAATAAAGTTGGCCGCGCGCTGAGTGCTCGTCCATCTCTCTTATCTCAATTCTTAATGCGCCTCTTTGGTCGTTGTTCTTTTTTCGAATTTTATTTCCTTTTTTGTTTATGTCATCCAGTGGAGAGGTTAAATTCTGTGTTGACAGCGCGGAGGTTTTATGTTTTAATCTGGGCTATAAGGTCGTTTAATCGGTATTAGAAAACGTTATTTCTGTTTTTGTGGTGTTCTAAAACGGTTTATCTATTTTTTTGTTATGTTTCCGGGAGGTAGAGAGCTTTATTGTTTAATAGATTGTATTGACGCATTTATAATGAAATGAGAGCTATAAATGCAACGGTCTAAATAAAGTTAGCGTAATAAATCATAAATTTAACAAGTGGGGGTCTATTGTAGTATCCGAGGTCCGAAGGCAGCGATCCATCGATCACGGGCCCGCGTTCCATGGATTTATGTTACGTAATTGCGGTGTGTGGGCACCGGCCAAGCGCGCGCGCATTGCATTCGACATTACGTTTTTCATGTTAATGCCTTGATATCTCTGTTAATGCACCGAGAAATTGTATGTTTATTATTGCGCGCGATTGCAGCAAATTGAACAATTATTTTGACATGATTTACGAAATGTATTTTGTTTGATGGGAAAAATGTGTGTTGCGTATGGCTTTGCGGAGATTTATAGAGCTCTCTCTCAAAGATGCGCTTGAATTTTCCATTTTATTTTAGACAACTAGCCACAATTAGAGCTTAAACTGTATGATTTGATTACAGTAGTTTAAAATACAGTTTTGATTGCCGATTTTGGTAGTAAATCCGAGAGTTCCTGAATTAAAATCACAACCTGCTTAAAAAGTGATGCATTTTCCATCAGTTACGCCATCGGCTCATTGAATTAATGATAAAACCTAAATTGGCTGCTTCATAAAACGCGTTTAAAAAGTAACTAAGCGTTTTGGATTAGAACAAACTTAGACCGAGTCAAGGCCACAATCTCAAGTTCATGTTGCGGTTAAAAGATTCTACTGTCAGTTAATCTGTACACAGTCATCGCCATAATTTGTAAATTTAAGAAATATTAAAATTATTCGAAGTAATGTCTAAAGTCATTAACGGGCATACCTACTTATAAACTTCGTTTAAATACGCAATGTACTTTAATATTTTGTTACTCATAAACGCCATTTACAAAAAATACAGAGGAATCGGAACATCACAAAAGCAACCAAAACCTTGCTAGTTAAATCTAAGTAGGTACTACCTACGACTAGTATTTCCCATATTTTTGACGTGACAACGTCTTATAATTCGATGGAGCCGGCTGCACGCACGAAAAACATCTTGCGGCGTTACCTCGCTCTGAGGCGTCCCATTTAAGGCTTGAAGTGCAAGCGAGAGCGCGGAATGTACGACAAAGAGGCACAATCGCCTTCGCGTTCGGCAGCGTTCGACATCTGTCTCTCTCCTACTTGAGTGAGAGATGCGACCGCGTGGACAGCTGTATAACGTTGTCACATTCAACTATCGTCAGTAAACCGACTTTACAGACAACCGATTATTTCTATTGTACTCTGCCGAGACGTAGACTCTGCGGGCAGGGGCGTATTTACCCTTAGGCCAAGAGGGCCATGGCCCGGGGCGGCAGGCTGCGAGGGGCGGCGCAAGCCGCCCCTCGGTCAGATTCGTGCGTCTTTTTTTACTTCACATCATCATCATCCACAGCCCGACTTCACTCACTGCTGGGTATAGGCCTCCCTTAGTTTGTGCCATCTACCTCGATCCTGTGCCAGTCTAAGCCATTGCCGCCCCACGACCCTGAATATATCTGACTTTACATCCCTGAAGCAATTTTAAAAAGCCTACTATCCAAAACTAACCTCGTTCGTCGAACGAACGAACAAAAGATGAAACTCATATAAAAATGACGTTAATTTTAACGGGGCGGCCGCGGCCGGCCGGCGGCGGCCGGTCAACGGGCGCGGGCGAGAGCGGGGCGATGCGTACTCCGTCGCTCGTGAGTGACTCGGGACTAGTCTGGATGCTTCGACTTTCGTTTCTCGTGTTGTAAAGCAGCCGGGGCGGCGCGGTCGCGGGTGAACTAGCAGTTAGCGGCACGTAAGTCTAGCGCTGAGCGATACGCGGAGGGGATAGCTGCGCATGTGTACTGTCGCGCACGCAATACAATTATAACTTTAAATAATTATTTAGTCAATTGAAATGTTACATAAGCTTTACATTTTTTCATTGCTAACTCTTTTCCTTACTTATAGAACTTTCCAAATTATTGTTCCTTGTAGTAATTTCTAAGAGGAGTGTACATTTTCGATAATGTTAGGCAGGTAGAAAAAGTGCGGGTTGCCGTTTGGGGACAAATTAACATCTACCTGCTACGACTATTATTATTTAAAGAAGCTACAAAATTTCTCCCCTTTTATCTTAGTTATAACTTCTTTAATTTTAAATTTAAGGCAAAAAGTTATATGAACATATTTTTAGCAAAGCGATTTGCTGCAAATTATTCCTTGATGAATTTTTTGTAGGACGCATAGTTTCCGAGATATCGCGAAAAAAGTGTTTGCACGCCTTTATCGAAGATGGTGGCCGGGGGACAAGGGCGGCAACCCCACAAACTTGGAGTTAAGCTATTATTGACCCCCACACATGTCCCAATATAGTTATTTGTTATACAAGAGTGCAAAGCTGCTTTTTAACCGCGTGCTCAATTTTGATGACTGAGCAAGCGCAGGATTCTAATATTTAACCACGAGCGTAGCGAGTGGTTTAAAAGTTAGAATCCTAAGCGTTGGCGAAGGAATCAAAAGAGCACAAGATGAAAAATCTTTGCACTCGAGTGCAACACGTAACTTTTCATCCCACCTCAGACGCATTTAGTCGGAAATGACTAAATGCAAAAAAGAACATGGCGCTACTAAAAGTAACACACCAAGAAGGTTCCGAGTATAGTTATTAACAAATTTAAAAAGGTTGTATAATAAATTTGGCACCATGCAGGTAGAAGGAAATAGGTTTAATGGTGTTTTGAATTCACAAATACACCAAGAAGGTTACGAGTGCGAGTTTTTAACAAAATAAAAAAGGTTGTATGATAAGTTCGGCACCATGGAGGTAGAAGTAAATAGGTTGTGTATTCACAAACTTATTGAGCACGATATTCTAAATTCAAATTTACTTTATCCTCTAGTGGTTAAAAACGGCTTTTGCAGTCAGATATTAAACAGCAAAAACACACTTTCAGAGCTGGTGGGATGAAAAACTAGCCCCCCTCAGGTACCTTTATTTTGACTTCTGCGTAATAACAGTCAGCGCTAAAGTTACGTGCCGCTACTCATACTATTAAAATTAAATGTTAATCGTAAATATAAAATAAAAAGCTCGATATTATAAAACAAATCGGGGAACATTCGTATGGGATTTTCAGATTGTTTCTTTGGACTTCACTGTTTGTATAATAATAATAATATTTATTTATTTGTAGGGACCTAATGTTTCACGTTCTATACCTGTATTAACGTTTTTGAAAACGAGCCGAAATTTGCAATAAAGCAGCTTAGTTTAGGGGGGCCGAAAAATCCATCTAGCTTGGTCTAATTTGTAAGAATATTTGTTTCACGCAAAAATATGTAATTTTGTCCTTGCAATAATAGTTCGTATGTTGACACCACCGGCACCGCTGCTGTCTGAAAAATCTAACTAATGGTTAAAGCGCTTGTTTGTTTTTTTTTGTTCTTTTTAATAGTTTTTTATTATCTTGTGTTATTGTTTTTTTCTATTATTGTATAGAATATGACATTTCAAAATTCGTTTTCTCGCTTTCTCCTGAGCAGGGCTCGGTCGCCCAGGTACTATTATAATGAATGGTGTTTATTTTATTATTATAACCTGTTTTTTGTTTTCCATTCATCACCATCATTATCAGCCCACATCAAGGCCCTGCATTTTATAATTTTATAAATAAAATATAAAATACTGGCAGGGTGTGCTCAAACGCGAACCTATTTAGGTAGTAGGTACGTAAGAAAAAACTTTTTTTTCCGAAAATTTATGGGGCGGCATATCTTTTTGGCCCTGGGCGCCAAATCTTTAAATACGCCTCTGTCTGCGGGAGAGTGAGAAACGGAAGATAGACGCTCTTGGAATGAAGAAGAATCGTTCGGGGTATCATGGGTATCACCGCACCAACATTTCCATACTCCAAGAACTCGGTATCAAGCAGCAACTGTCATCCATTGTACAGTGGTGCATTCTCACCTTTTTTGAGCACGTGTCGCGTCGTGAGAGGTCTCCATAACGCTTGGTGGTGCAGGGGGTGTTTGTGGGCAACAGAGCTCGCGGCATGACCCCATAAGAATGGACGGACTAAATTAGGCAGCCATAGATGTCAGTCTCAACAAATGTGCCCGGAGAAGAGTGTCGGAAAATTGACAAGCGAGCCACTTCTCTCTGTCATGACGATCACAATCAGTCTGTCCCGTCTCTGAAGTCCCGTCTGCCAGTCCATTAAGTGTACGACTAAGGGGAAGAATCGTCATTTACCGCATTTTTGTCAGTGGAATATGACCTACTTTGATAAATAAAAAAAAATGTTAAAGTAAGATGTTTTTATTAAACAATTTTATTTTAACAAACTCATAGCTCAAAAATCTTGCAGATGTTTTAGTGAGATGTTTATTTTAAACCTCGTTTCTTTAATAAACTCATAGCGCTAACTGTACCATCAGCTAGATTATCCCTGTACTGTCTGCTAGGTAATCTGTGCCGGGGTTGAATTAGTGTAATCTTCACCACAATTCTGTCAAGGTTCCTAATTATAGGCTCACGTGGCCGTAATTGACTTTGAAATCAACGGATGGCTTTTAGCTGCCAAGTTAAGATGAACTACAATGTTGCGGTGAAGATCTTAAATGGACTCACAGCTCTGTTGGCTCTGCCTATCCTGTGCTGTAGGTGTTGAGCACAGTTTGACATTACTATACTTATTAGGTTAGTTGATTTGGGCACTTGAGCGAATAAAATTCCTAGGAATACCACTGCTGGATATAGGCCTCACCTATATTATATTATTCCATGAAAAAAAAATTTGAGCCATCCAGCTATACATTTTTCTGTCAAAGCCCTCACCAAATTCGTTAAGTCTATACTTCTATACTAATATTATAAAGAGGAAAGATTTGTACCTATTTTTGTATGTTTGTAATGAATAGGCTCAAAAAGTACTGGTCCGATTTAAAAAAATCTTTCACCAATAGAATGCTACATTCTTCCAATTTGACATGGGCTACATTTCATTTTGAAAAAAATTAGGGATCCTTGGTAAAATTTGAACAATGTAACCGAAGGTGTAGAAAAATGAGTCTTAAAATGTCTTTCGTCGAATGCGCTGCCGAAACTATTAGCAATAGAACAAAATAATGTACAACAATATTGTCTACCCCGTGCGAAGCCGGGACGGGCTGCTAGTATTTTAAATACAACACAAAAAACGAACAAAAAAAATATTGTGTACGCTTACAGCGTCCCATTTATATTGAGTCAGATATTCAATTTTTGAGCTTCTAACCATGGAGCTTAGCTCTAAAAAAGTTTTTTCGAAAACATGTTTTCTCCATCTGATTTGAATGTTTACCTACAACAATGTGAAGCAATAAAGTTTATCCATAATAACAAATCTCTGGAGAACATCTTATACACTATCATTAGACTGGGCGCCTGGTGCTCTGTCATTTAGAGTATTTGACTAAACATCTGTCTTGTCTGTGTGTTCATTCTGTTACGAAATCTAGGTCTATTGCGAAATTGATCTACATTGAACATCAGTACAGCTCTCTGTGATGGAATCGTCCAGGAAAGTACTACCACCACATGCCTTTTCCTACCACCAAGCAACGTTGCTGTGTTTGAGTATGAAGGTTGTGGTTTTCGGTACACGGTATGCCTTAAGTTGATAAACTCTAGATTATCGCAGCTCTCTATCTCAGCTGCAGAGTCTATCAGACTCTGCAGCTTCCTAACATGCATGACCTGCGTCCAGCGCATCATTCATGTGGAATACAGAAAGTTGTAAGGGTCGTCGTCAAGATATCCATGATCTCTGCCTACCCCCATGGGAAACTAGTGTAAATTTATGAATGAAGGTGAATAGGAGCTACCTATTAGTCGATGGCGTGACGAATTAGATGTATAAACATCTAATTCGTCTACTAGCCTGGTTCAATCACCAATGGACCGAGGAAGCTGGAAAAAGGGTATAGGTAGGCCTTTGCTCTGCAGTAAAACAAGATAGGCTGTTTTTATTATATATTACTTGGTGATGATGCGGCGACGGTGTAGCACGCTTGCCTAAATTCAAAATATTCGGAAAAATTTACGCCGGTAAGGGATTCCACTCCTTGGCTGTTCGCAACATAAAAGTCGAAGCAAAGCGCTTGATGCGGACAGTTGGAACATCAACTATTTAAGAATTTCGCTTATATAGATAGCTAGGCAAAGGCATGTATGGAATTCAGACGTGGGACTATGTAAGTTAATATCATTTTGTGATAATATTTGTTGAAGGACGCTGTGGAGTATGTTCTGGTGAAGCCGTGACATCGATAATTACGGTACACCCTGACCCTTTGACTTCTTGTACAGTCGGACTCACTTGGCATACTTCAGAAACTTGCATTTGTAAACTACCTTCAATAAACTTATAACTAAGATAGGTACTTGGGTTATGCCTTTGTTCATTTATAGTTGTGTCTCTACTTCCGAAAGTTATCCGTAGGTATTAGAGTCCGCACCACGACTGAAACCTTACGTCAGAAGCGGGAACTAAACCTATCACGTACAAAAATAGTGTAGATTGAACTGAAGATGCTTAGTTACTATAAAGATTATGCGACAGCAGCGCCTAGTGGACTTCAGTGGTGGCGCCGACTCTATTTAGTGTTTTAGCACGGTCGTAACATCGACAAATAAAAATAGTAATCGCGATAAATACCCGTTTCATCCTTACAATTACTTAGTATTTTTAACTCTTTGTTTTTTAATTTATCTCCTGAGTACCTACGTTTTTTTGTAAACGATATCCTATAGTAACTATATCTTTCCGTAAAAAGGAGCCTATAGATGAAATGGTTGTAGCAGAAGCTGCGCCGTCAAAAATTACGTGAATTTATGCAGGGTTGTTTTTTTTCCTATTTGGTAACCAAGCTATCGTAATTTACCTATGCAAAACAAAAATACACAAAGCAGTTTTGCCGTTGACTGCTCGAACCATCAAGCACGTATTCGGTCGGCAGGTGTCTGCGTGCCATCTTGTGCCCAGGGTCGTCTTTCCATTAGGGCCCGTTCATTATGGCCCCCGGGTAATCAAATCAGGGGCCTAAGCCACTGACCCCATTTTCGCAATTTCACAATTCATAACAGAAAGTCATTCGTCGTAAAGGTTGACTTTCCTTCCAGTTGTTAGTTAGCCGATCTTTGGCGGTCGCTAGCACAGCGGGAACCCCTAACACGGAAGAGGTCGGCTCAATGAAAAGGATCAATGTTATTTGTCCGGTAACGCTGTAAGAATCGTCAAACGATCACCAGCATTTAAGGCCTGCGCACACCTAGGCCGCTGGCGTCAGAGATCAGGGTTAGGCTATTCGAAAAAAGAAATGGAGGGATCGCGAACTGTCGATGACAGCAATAGGCCTGACGACTAATTTTCAAAATCTCTTTTATCATATTCAGAAGTATCTATTATGTCTAAAATATATCATAATTCTGTAGAAAATTAAGGTTTTTGTGCAATAAAAGTACATTTAAATTGAAATTTTCAAATTCACGTCAAAACGCTCGCTGGTGTCATGGCGTCTGTTATTACGTCACGTTTATGTATATCAACAGTAAACATTGGTGCTTTTGTACTAAATCAGAATGACGTTTACGAAAACGTGACGTAATTCGCTCTGACCGGTGTTTAAGCTATCATGGCGGATTGTTGTATTTTGTAGATTTATATTATCAAATAAATTGTCAATCTCGACATTAATAAGAGCATAAATACATTTTTCAAAATCTTTGAATCCTTTTTCATTAGATCAGATAAATATTTTGGCGATACTTGATTACTGTCTTCATGCTTATTTCCACGTCTATTTAGTATCCATGTTTAACAAGCTTTACGGGCCCCTTTTGGCTAAAGACGCCTCTGGATAAACCACTGTTTATATTGCACGTTTAGTTACGTCACGCGGATTAAGATAACTTTTAACTTGGAAGTACCTATAATAATGAGTTGGTAATTATAGGTTCCGATTTACCTATATGATGATTATGTTGAATGATTTAGCACCTCGTTTTAGGAAAATCGGAATCGAATAGATATAATTATTAGTACAGTAGTTATAGCTGCAGCGTTGCCATTTATTTAGCGTCACCTAGGCTCTGCCTGAAAACCAGCGTTGCTTGACGTGTTAGGTTCATACCCGATATGGCAAAAGCTGAGTCAGGTCAGGGCCTATTTGGCAAAACATGCGCGTCACGGGACGTAACTAAGTAGTGCTTTGTTTTGTATTAGGATAGAAACCTATTCTTTATTCTTTATTGTACAGACACATACAGATGATAGATAAACATTATAAAGCGGACATGTACAGAGGCGAGCTTAACCCTAAATAGAGTTTTCTACCAGCAAACCTTGGAGGATAGAGAGAGATGATGATAGTAGTGGGTGGGTGTACAAACATACAGGCATTGGGAAAAGAGAAAAAAAACCTACACTATTATTTGTGTTTGTACTTTTTTTTTGCCTCATTTAGTTACATAAATTATTATGTTATGTTAAATAAATAAATTTTCTTTCTTTCTATGGGTGGCTTTTGATAAATCAAAACTTATATTACACCCAAAAGTATAGGTAGGTACAACCATTTTTGAAATGTTTCAAGTAAACGTAGTTAACATTTTTACTCTCCAAATCACCCAAGTTACCTACCCAACACTAGGATCTGCGCGATCATACAAAATTGTCTAAAGTCTTTTGGCAATTCCTCGTATCGTTTTTGATCATACGAGTATAATATTTAAAAACCATTTGCTATTGGCATTGGATGATAACTGATCGCAGATTAAAACAACGTTAATTATTTAAGTTCCCATAACAAATTTCGTAGGCACGGTGAATCACGGTGTTAAAGTTCAAACGAATTTACTTGAATGAATCACTTAATAAGGCGCTATTTGCCTGCAAATTCTATAAAATCTATTTTTTTATAATAAATATTGTAGACAATCTACACAGCACTATCTAGCCCCAAATTAAGCAGAGCTATGGGAACCAGTTAGCTGATATAATACCTACTTATATTTTTTTGCAAAAACATACATAATAGAATACAATATAACACCCAGACAGATAACAAACTTCTGTGTTCAAAACACAAATACTTGTTCTCGGTGGGGATCGAACCCACGACCTACGGCGCAGAAGGCAGAGCTACTACCAACTGAGCTGAGGGGCCAGTCGAAGTCGTTTATGATAACTCATAAGAAAAACAGAGGTCCCAGCTGTGAATGGTTACTTCTGTATAAAACATCTGCATTGCATCACAAAGCACGTTCCAGGTGGACGTGCCCTATGTACCTAGCAGTGCAATACTGATGCTTCAAACCTTCAAATGCACACAACAAACCAGAATCATTTTTTCGTAAATTTTAAGTTTGCTTTAAATATCCATTGGCATTATGCAGAATTGTATTATTTTATAATTGTTAAATTGTTTCATATTCACAGAGCTCAGAAAAGCCAGTGGAGGAAAAGCCGAACAGTGAAACGAGCTACATCGTGGGCACCTGGCCGACCAGCACTCCTGGTCACACAGGATACCTGACCGTCGCGACGCTCCCGCCCTTGTTTGCTAGAAGTAAGTTGGTCTAACTGTTCTAGGTCCCTACTTGTCCCTCTGCCGACAATACGCGAGAAGCAGCAAGTTCTCGCTGAGCGAGTTTTATATACCTAAAAGTGAATATGAAATAAATAAATATTCTAAACAATCCACACAGCACTTATATTATTATTATAGCCACGAACTAAACTCTACGAACTATACTCTGCTTCATGCATCATATTATGATGTACCTACCATGTATGATGATGTAAAAATAGTGGAGACAGTTTCTCGCTCACGGCACTATAGGGTCTGGGGGCTAATTCTCGGGCCGATCTCGATCATTTTGCAATTTTATTTTATTGCTTCTTTTCACAACCCCGCGCTTTTTTTACGATTTCCGTGCATCGTAGCTGTCGAGGCTTTTACGAAGAGGTCGTTGATGAATTACTCAAGGAAATCATCCATTCTCTCTTCGAAAAGAAGCAATAAAATAAAATTGCAAAATGATCGAGATCGGCCCGAGAATTAGCCCCCTGGTCTGACCAAAGTCAAAGTCTGTATTTATTCAATAGTATCACAAGGATCACTTTGAAACGTCTTAAAGCTAGGCGAGTCAAGGTGCCAGTTCCACGCGACCAAGCCTAGAAGAACAGGCAACAAACTACGGGTTGGTTCCTACCGATTTTTTGTAAGATCTTAAATCCTAAAATCCATTACAATAAATTGTTGGTTGATTTATCACACTTTTTGTTTCAGGAAAATCGAAGAAATTAATTGAGGGGTGTGAAGTAAAAACGGACATTGACAACAGTGCCAGTGAAAAGATGGTTATTGATGTACCTAAATGACGTTAAGAAAACGATAATTAATAAAACATTTCGTAAACAATGTTTTTTTTATTGCTTCATATCAGCACCATCAAGAAGTCACTTCTTGGAAGTAGGTTTTCCTTGTGGACATTTTCAGGAAAAATCGATTTTCGCGCACCCTCTCCAACCACCAACTTTTCGCGATCGATGTCGTCGGACCATCGGGTGGGCGTCTTACGTTTGGTATTTTGGGTCGTGTCGCCTTTCGAGAATAATTTTAAATAATAATAAACAAATATTGTGGACAATCCAAACACTATCTGTCCCCAAATTAAGCAGAGCTTGTACTATGGGAGCCAGATAGCTGATATAATACTTAGATTCGTTTTTTTTGTAAATACATTGGTACTTAGAATACATTAGAACACCCAGACAGAGAACAAACATCTGCGTTCACCACACAAATATTTGTTCTCGGTGGGGAACGAACCCACGACCTACGGCGCAGAAGGCAGAGCTACTACCAACTGAACTGAGAAGCCAGTGAAAAGAAGAAAACAATTTGAGATTAAAATAATTTTATTAAATAATCGTTAAAATACACGTTATAGACTGAACTTAAAGATATGTTAATATCTTATTAAAGGAATTGTACATATTGTCAATTTATGAAAGTAAAATTTGCAAAACGCTTCGTTTTACATGAGAGTTTTCTACAAAATTAGCCTCTAGATTTGGGAATATAAGGCAGTGTTTAAAAATATAAAATTTGGCAAACTGCGCTGTTATCACAGTTATAAGTATAAAACTTTCGATAGGTAGGTATACAACTTTATTCGCTCTTTTGTAACAATATTTCAAATTACATACGCATCTTATTATTAATAATGTATTTTTCATACTACTACTTTAATATAATTGATTGAAAATACCATTATATTAGTAATTGCTACGCAATAATTATTTTATTACAGTTTTTTCTCTTTATAAATAGGAACCCTAAAATTTTATTAAATACCGCAACTATAGTTTACTTTAGCTATAATACCTACTTTAGAAAAAAATAAGAAATAAAATGCTGAAAAAAAATTAGATCAAACGCAAGCGATAAATAAAATAAATAATTGGGTGGAATGATAAAAACATATTTTGTGCATAAAACTTACGTCTACAATAAAAATTTACCTCTATTATTATGAACATTGGGATATTTACCAAGATTTAATTTTACATGTTTTGACTCCCGATATTTAGGCACAGTTGCATGCACCATAATAACGGGTTGAGTGAAAACGGACTGTTAAAAACCATGTTAGCTTCAAAAGTTATAATTTTTATAGCATAATTTATTTTTAAGAGTAACTTCAATCTCAATCGTCAAATAATCGAATTGTCACGATAGGATTTGAACCCGGGTCGGAACGCGGGTGTGCCAATAGACCACCAGTGCCCTTATACGATGAATGAGTCTATCTAAAGTCACTAAAGTCGGTTTTCAGTTGTATAGTGGGCCGGCTGTTCTGTTGTTGGAACACGGGTCGAGGCGCTTGGCGGCGCGCGCTCGCTTGGCTCGCTTTCACGGCGATCTCCAACTTGTTGCGGAGTTCCGACGATTGCTGCATCATCGTTTTGAATTCCTGGGAAAATTCATAAAAAATAATACATTAATTTCCATACAACACTACCAAGTGCAAGTAGCAGGGCTACTACCAAGTGAGCAGTGAAAGCAGTTAAAACTATCAATCTACGCCGTACGGTTGTAGGCAATAAATTTGCACAACGGCTTTTCGGAGTTGTAGAGCACTATCTCTTTCTGACGCACACTACACCCTATGGAGCCGAAATTAGGCGATGTGCAATATTGTTGCCTACTGCTTACCTGAGGATGCTTGGGTCCTATGCGTGTGAGCCACTGCAGCGCAAACTCGTGAAGGCCGCGAACGTGCGGCGCCGCGCGAGCCAGCTCCGAGCTTGAGCGGAGATATGAGATCACTATGGGCACCAGCAGCCATAGCATTTGAATACCTGGAACAACATTTAGTTTAGTGCCTAATTTTTTTTCTACCTAACGCCCCACTTCGAGCTAAGACTTTCCCCTTCTTTCTACTCATCAGTCATCAGTAAAAGAATCGTGCACTATGAATGAGAGCGATTAGAGTCTTACCTTTAGGACTGCCATCGTCTGTATGGCAGCGTGAAACAATATAATAATGTTTTTATCAAAACTATAAGCCAACTGGACTAGGAACGAGTTCACAAAATGAAGTCTGGGTAAAGTAATGTTTTTTCGACGTTGTTGCTTTGGGATGCTCCGTTCGGTTGTGTAGCAACAACTTGCGCCGCAGTGACACAAAACCATGTTCGCCAAGGTTAGAGCCTGTCCAGATGGGGCGTTTTACGCGCGAGTGTCCACGCGCGTAAACATTCGCGCGTTCTCCAGATACTAGAGCGCTATACATCCCGTCCAGACGCTGCCGTGCGATTCCTCAATCGCGCGTAAAACGCGAGCAACTCGCCGGACTCTCGACTCGCCGAACGCCACGCGAGTCGAGATACTCTGGTGCCATTGCTGCGTCCAGTGGTGCGCGCGAGTCCGACGCGAGTGGACGTATTTGGAACGAAAATGGAGAGTGATAATTTTGATAATTTCTAGTAAATCATCAAACGATGTTACTGACATCCGAAAGTAGTTAAAAAACTTTTCGTTATGTTCTCTGAGCTTTGGGTATAATGTTATAAACATACTATGTGTCATTCTGTCACGTAGAATTGGATGCACATTAAATCGTCGACTTTCTCTTTGTTTACGACGTTTCCATCTGCGGTATGCAAGCCACAACACGACTGCTTTGTCTGGCTCCATGTTTATAACTGTCCCTGGGTCCCTCCCAAATACATCGCGCGTAGGAGCGCGCGTAAAACGCGGCATCTGGACGCAATATAAATTGAAACGCGCGAGGGTACTCGCGCGTAAAACGCCCCATCTGGACAGGCTCTTACCAACACGAGTGGGCCGCGTCGCGCGGGTGGCGGGCGGCGGGCGGGGCGGGGGGAGGGAGCGCCGCGTGACGTCACGTGGCGCGGTGGATAGTAGACTCACGTGCGTGCGGCGGCGCGGCGTGCACCAGCTCGTCGAGCGCGGCGAGCGCGGCGGCGGCGGCGCGCGCGTGGGCCGCGTCGCGCGGGTGGCGGGCGGCGGGCGGGGCGGGGGGAGGGAGCGCCGCGTGACGTCACGTGGCGCGGTGGATAGTAGACTCACGTGCGTGCGGCGGCGCGGCGTGCACCAGCTCGTCGAGCGCGGCGAGCGCGGCGGCGGCGGCGCGCGCGTGGGCCGCGTCGCGCGGGTGGCGGGCGGCGGGCGGGGCGGGGGGAGGGAGCGCCGCGTGACGTCACGTGGCGCGGTGGATAGTAGACTCACGTGCGTGCGGCGGCGCGGCGTGCACCAGCTCGTCGAGCGCGGCGAGCGCGGCGGCGGCGGCGCGCGCGTGGGCCGCGTCGCGCGGGTGGCGGGCGGCGGGCGGCGGGGGGAGGGAGCGCCGCGTGACGTCACGTGGCGCGGTGGATAGTAGACTCACGTGCGTGCGGCGGCGCGGCGTGCACCAGCTCGTCGAGCGCGGCGAGCGCGGCGGCGGCGGCGCGCGCGTGGGCCGCGTCGCGCGGGTGGCGGGCGGCGGGGGGAGGGAGCGCCGCGTGACGTCACGTGGCGCGGTGGATAGTAGACTCACGTGCGTGCGGCGGCGCGGCGTGCACCAGCTCGTCGAGCGCGGCGAGCGCGGCGGCGGCGGCGCGCGCGTGGGCCGCGTCGCGCGGGTGGCGGGCGGCGGGCGGGGCGGGGGGAGGGAGCGCCGCGTGACGTCACGTGGCGCGGTGGATAGTAGACTCACGTGCGTGCGGCGGCGCGGCGTGCACCAGCTCGTCGAGCGCGGCGAGCGCGGCGGCGGCGGCGCGCGCGTGGGCCGCGTCGCGCGGGTGGCGGGCGGCGGGCGGCGGGGGGAGGGAGCGCCGCGTGACGTCACGTGGCGCGGTGGATAGTAGACTCACGTGCGTGCGGCGGCGCGGCGTGCACCAGCTCGTCGAGCGCGGCGAGCGCGGCGGCGGCGGCGCGCGCGTGGGCCGCGTCGCGCGGGTGGCGGGCGGCGGGCGGGGCGGGGGGAGGGAGCGCCGCGTGACGTCACGTGGCGCGGTGGATAGTAGACTCACGTGCGTGCGGCGGCGCGGCGTGCACCAGCTCGTCGAGCGCGGCGAGCGCGGCGGCGGCGGCGCGCGCGTGGGCCGCGTCGCGCGGGTGGCGGGCGAGCGCGGCGCGTGCCGCCACCCGCCCCGCCAGGCCGCGCGCCCACCACGACACGCAGCCCGGCGCGGCGCCTGACCAAATGCTGCGCAGCACTGAACAACATGACGCGAACACCTGCAATAACAACATTTTGAGTTGAATACGACTTTGAACTCAACTACACACTGTACTTCAATTTGGGCGCATTACAAAAAACTAAACAAAATAGGGGGATACAATTTAGTGTAGTTCATATCCATCATCCCCATCCAAATTACAATTACACCATCGGATAGCTAAAGCAGAAAACGAAGGGAGAAGCCCAGAAGTTACGAGACGTATTCACGTACAACAAACGGCCGTGTCCATGTATTAATCAAAACAGAGAATTTTGTTAAACGTTTTATGGAGTGAAGTATATACCTCATGGTCCTGCGTCTCGAGACAGTGTCGGAAGTGGTTGATGCAGGGGTAGTGAAGCGCGGGCGCTGGCTCGGCGCGACTCAGCACGGCCGCCATGCCTCGAGCGCCGATCACGCTCTCTATCCGCTGAGATGGCTCATCTAATAAAGAACACATTTAATAAGGTTCTATTCGGTTTACACGGCTGTCAGTTTATTTGATTAATTAATTTATATTTATTGGAGGACCACCAGCTTTATAACTAACTATTAAACAACAAATTAGATGAGATGATTAGTTCAACCGTGATCAGGCATGCAACTGTGCCGAACTGTGTGTGTGTGATATCGGAAGTCAAAACTCACAAAAATTTTATCATAATAAATATCCCGTTGTTTCATAAAAATAGTTTCTATCTATCTTTCAACTCACCACATTTGACGCGCTCCACTAAACTAGCGAGTGCGCTCTGCAGTAACAGCGCGTGTGCAGCGCGGGTTTGTTCCTGAACCCGCACCGTTTTGCACTCCGCTGCTCGCTCCAGCACCACTATGCCGGCGTCAGACAATGTGGGGGAATCCTTGCTCAGGCGTAGGATTTCCGTTGCGAGGAATAAGATCGTGGGCAAGATCGAAAGAGCACCTGGATAATAAAGGATTATAATATTATGATGAATGAAGAAAATTCTTTAAAATGCTTTCCAATTCATTCTTAGATGGCGCTAGCGTTGATCGAAAACAGGCAGACAACATAATAAAACGCATTTTTTGAAGAAGAACAAGATCACTCAATGGAAATAATAAGAAGTCCAACAAGTTATGGGCCCAGATTTTTTTATTACTTTTGAAAAAAAATTAATGAATATGAATATAATTTAGTTTTACCTTGACAACATGACATTATAACAGGTCATGGGCCCAGATTTGAATGGGTTTCATTTACCATGGACCTTGAGACTAGTCCATGTGGACATTCGGTCATCACATCTAACAGGTTTATGGGCGTAGCTTTTGATATAAACATGGATTACCTTGAGGACTAGTCAAAGTAGGTAGTTCAGACATCGCCGACAAAGTCTTCACCAGCAGAGTATCCCCATGGATTCCCAACCCCCTCGGCACCCCAATAACCCCCACAGTTCCCTCCTGTTTCAACGGACTGAGGGCTGGCAGTCGACGGACAAGCAGACAGACACAGACTTCAAGGCAGGAGAAGACGAGGGATTTCCCGGGGGGTAAGTCTCCAGTGGGGCCACCTTCGCCGAGGGTATGCACCACTTCGAGAACTGAATCGGGGATGGAGTCGGGTGATTCGTTTGGTGCTAGTTCTGTGGATTGGAAAATTTGTATCTTAGTTTAAGATTGCTGGAAATCGGGAGATAGAGAATGCTCAACATTCTTTCTAGAAATGTGTATCCCTACGTCTAGCAGTGGACTTCTTCAGGCTGATGATTAGAAAATAAGTTAGACTCTTTGAGGTGCACTTCCTTTGAACACACTAGTTCGTAAGAATTGGTGACAGGACAAGAAGTTTAAATAAATCTTTAGCCTCTTTCTAAAAATAACGCTCGCAGCTTTGTAAATTAAAAATTCCGCCTTAGGTTATGGATTCGATTCCCACCCAGATAAACCTATTTTTTTGTTCTGTATAATATCCGTATATAAGGTATTCTATCTATGTGTTTACAAATAGCCCAGAATAACTTGTCAACACATTTATTTGTTATTACTCATATCCTTTTTTGTAATCTTTTTGTAATATGTGGGTGCAGGGTGCATTGTTTGTTGTCCTAGATAAAAACTATAAAACTATATCCTCTTTTTTATTTGTGTAAAAGCAGTTTATATTACCTGAAACTTACCTTTAATTTTAGCGTGCATATGAGCGTGCAATTGTTCCCTGGCCGCGTGAATGATCAGTTTGAGCACGTCAGCGGCCAGCAGTAACGCTTCGGTACTCTCCTGAGTCAGGCCAGTGCGATGGATCATTTGACATAGTTCTATCGCTAGTGATCTGAAATACAACAGAGTACTTTATGAGTACATTTGGTGTGGTGTTTATTAATTAGTGTCACAGTCACAAAAGGTATATGACGCTATAAATAAATACAATAAATATTGTGGATATTGCACTCAACACTATCTAGCCACAAACTAAGCAGAGCTTGTACTATGGGAACCAGCTATTAACATTTACTTAAATTTTAACGGTTTTTACATTTGTAAAGTTTTTTTAGCCACGGAAACGTAAAAACAAATATTACTTAGATACATACATACATAACTCATACTGTATCCTATAGCAATGACACACTAGGTGGATACAGTTTTTAGCTAAAAATAAACAGTCAAAGTAATACAATGGGCGGCCTTATCGCTAACAGCGATCTCTACCTGTCAACCTTGGGATGGACAGAACTGAACTTATTTAATTATCTATATAACTGAATGAACACGAAAATAAATAAATAAATATTATAGACAATCCACACAACACTAACATTATCACGTCCCCAAACTAAGCAGAGCTTGTACTATGGGAACCAAATAGCTGATATAATACTTATATACATTTTTTCGTACTTAGAATACAATATACCACTCAGACAGAGAACAAACATCTGTGTTCACCACACAAATATTAGTTCTCGGTGGGGATCGAACCCACGACTTCGGCGACATCGACTTCAGCTCTGCCTTCTGAGCCCTAGGCTCAGAAGGCAGAGCTACTACCAACCGAGCTGAGAGGCCAGTCAAAATGACGAATAAGTACTTACAGACCAAGTAATAAAATATGGTACCTGTCTTTCAGTAACCTGGCTCTGTTCTCAGGAGTGTCGAGTAGCGTCACCAGTGATAGCAACACTGATATAGTGTTATCGACGCTCATATCGCGCTGTGCACAGAGGGCTTCCATGCAAATACCTGACACATTCATTCATAAAATTAACAGTTGGCATATCCATTAAATGGCCTTACTTATAAAAACATGTCAAAAGATAAACAGTGCTTAAACTATTGCCATCTCTTACCACTGGGTAATGACAAACAGATAGATAGATAGATAGATAGATAACTCTTTATTGATTACTATGACACATATAGGAATAGGTACAGTATTTTGCTTAAAACTAAAAATTCACAGTAAAACAATGGGCGGCCTTATCGCTAACAGCGACAGAGACAGCGCTAACTTTAAGCAATATTTAAATTTAAATTGCGTTTATAAGTACGGCTGTTAGTGATCAAATAGTGCTGTGATATAGAAACTAGAAACTAAAGAGAAGGTCACGTAATAACACACAAGTTTTCAAACAAACATACTTTCAAATTAATTTTGAAACTACGCGACTAATATCAACAATTTTTTTTATAAAATATAGCATAAAATATCGTAGTTTTTTAAACCTTATCTTTTTCGAAATATTTTAATAAATGAGAGAGCCAAACGAGTTTTTTTTATAAGTTACTTACCGAACAGCAAATGGAATCGCTCGTCTACCGGCTCAAAGAACTCAAAGTTGCCGTTCTCTGTTTTGGATGATCGGTTGTCCAGATTGTTTTCCGAATTATCTGTAATTTATAATAATACGTCAGTATTCCTACGAATATGAGACGTTTCAAAGTGATATTTGTGATACCATTAAATAAAGACATCTTTGACTTTCTGCAAATTCGGTAAATGATTTGATCTGCACTTGTTGTGCGGACTGATTTCCGCAAATAGGCCGCTGTTTAGAAACACATGTTTTAGAACTTTTTAAGTTCTACGAAATCGCACGATTTTTTCTTTCACCGTTTGAGAGTACTGGCATAGTGCACTTCAATTTTCGGACAGATAAACACATTGGTGCCTTAGGAAAGGCAGGGCCGTTGCCACTAGACCACCAGTGATCAGATGGGCAAGTCTCACTTCGTCTATTTGTCTCTCTAGTATGGAGAAAAGATGAGACAGCAAAAATACGTTACGTAATTAGTTTTGCTGTCTCATTAACTTTCCATACAAAAGAGAGAGACACGTGCTCACACGAAAACAACATTTGGTAGACGAAATGTGGTAGCAAAACTCCAACTTCGGGTACTGACTTTACTGACTATACCGACTTTACTGGCAGTTTTGAGACGCAAACTCTAGTAGCAATGAGGTTGGCTCACCATTGATGGACGGTGCATTGATGTTGGCGTTGAATCGTAGCGATGCGGCGTACAGGAGAGACGGCCACGCGTTGGCGTAATGCGCTCGGGACGCCTCGGCTGTCTCCGCCGAGTAGAACGCACCGCCGCCGTGCGGAAGTTGAGACGCAAATTCTGGTTTGAGCATTTTTATATTGTATTACAATATTTAAATACATCAACATCGTCTATGGCTATTCACTGGTGACCTCTACAAAAACTGAAAATAATTTCTTTAGAAAATTAGAAATGGCAAGAATTTTTATTGGGTACCAACCCTAAAAACAGTATTCAAATCGGATCTTTAGCACAATTTTATAGCATTTTTACCAGTTACGTTAAATATGAATGCAAATAAAATAAAAATGCGAATAAGTAAGAAACATTTACACTTACCGGGAGGCAAACTCAGCAGCGCGTGGTCTTTCAAAGCAGCTAGCCAGTTCTCTCCCAAACTCTCAAGTTCTGGTTCAACCAATCGCAGCAAGCTTTCTCCTACAAATTATAACGTTATAGTATAGTTTATATTCGTATCTTTAGGGCCAAGCATATATTTTTTGATAGTTCTTCATTAAAAAAATTCAAATATCTATGTTTGAGGCTCGACACAGACTCAAGCACTGTTTTCAACCGAGAATTCCAGAATGTTAAAGAACATTCTAGAACGTTTAGGAGCATTCTATTCTAGAAAATTTTGACAAAATCGAGAATTTTCGAAAAATCCTTGTGATAGAAAAGCATGGACATAGAAAAGTCCGTGCGTGTTAGAAAAAGATAGACATAGATGTTTGCAACATTTTACATTGATGGTGTTCCTATTCATACACCATAACGATAACGTGATATTTTATAACCTCAACCCTCCTCGATAAATTGACTATCCGACACAAAAATATTTTTTCAATTCGTAACTTCAGTTCCCGAGATTAGCGCGTTAAACCGAACAAACTCTTCAGCTTAAGTATAATATTAATTTGTAAATAATTTTAGTTAATTATAGGTTAAAAAACTAAAAAAAAACGCTTTATAGCTAATTGAACTAAAAAGTTAAAAATAAAACTGTAATAATCAATTGAAAAATTTATATTATTGTAAAATATATTTCTTTTTCATTTTTTTTCCACATTATTGCATTGTTATCGACCTTTGATAGATGTGCAAAGTTTGAATCAAATCTGATCAGTGATCATTCAAAAAAGGACAAAATCGAGCTCAAAGGGGTCGTTTACATACAAGCAAACATACATACAGGTGAAGCTAATAAAAGCGTTATAAAAATAGCTCGTACCTTTGCTTTCAAACTCTCCAAAATCATCTTCCTCGTTCTCCGTATTAGCGTTGTCAACTTGGTTGGTGTTTGACAGCAATTGATTCCGCCATTTCGCAATCTCCGCGCGATTGTTAAACGGTTTGGTGTCGAGTTGCTTTACGTAGCTGCCCGGTGCGCTGTTGTTTGAAACCATTGCTACTATGTATACCTGAAAAATAATTTTGTATCACTACTGTATAGATAGTGCAATCCACGAAGGCGCGCCCCACTATTCCTCCTAACCGTTTATAGTATATGTGTGCAAGCTTCCGTCAATGTTTGAGTGTTATCGGTACACACTAATTACCTATGAGTGCACACGCACACTACAATGAATAGACTACGGTTCGCGACTGCCGCTCGGAGCAAACTCCCCGCACCCCGCGAGGGGCGCGTCTTCGTGAATTGCACTATCTATAAGCCGGTTTGGGAATAGAACATCACTACTGCGACTGAGCAGAGTCATATCACTAGTTGGAGGAGAGAAAAATATGCATTTTTCCTATAATGTATTCTGTTTTTTATTAATTCGTAAGCAGTTAGCAAATAGCTAGCATTGCAACCGTGTTACTGTGTTAAGGGTCGGCAACGCGCTTGTGATGACTCTGGTTTTGCAGGTGTCCATAGGCTACGGTAACCGCTTCCCATCAGGTGGGCCGTATGCTTGTTTGTCAACTTAGTTGTATAAAAAAAAAAAAAAAACTGTTGCCACTGACCCGGTTTGCCCCCTACAAAAACTAGTTCGACAGAGTAAGACACGACTCCGTGTGAGCGGTAATAAGCAAACAAGTCTTTGTTTGCTTATTACCGCTCAAAGTCTTACGTAATACTAAAACGCCCCCTTAATTAGATATATTAGAGAAGTTAAGTATAATTAGAAATTTGACAAAAGGTTTAATGAAGCTTTCAGAAACGGCCGTTAGCCTTTGAACTCAATGGTGTTAAAAGTCTATACTCTTACCTCAGCCCATGCTTTTAGGATGGACAGTTTTTCCAACGTCGCCATGCTTTCATTGTAGATCAATGTGGTGTTGCCTTTTGTGTTTAACTTGTCCAAACTTGTGACCAACAGTTGGTGAACCCTGCATTTCAAAGATATACCTTATTTACAATAATGTGTCAGAAAACGATAGCTTCTATTGGACTTAAGGCCTTCGCACACCTAGGTCGCTGGCGATGGCGATCAGTGAAACGCTGTCAAATTTGACAGCGTTTTACTAGACCTAGGTGTGCGCAGGCCTTTAATTAGAAGCGTTAATAGGGTGTTAGACTTTGTTTAAAGGTAGCCCTGTTTTTGTTTGTCATTACTTAGAGGAAAGAGATGGCTGTTTCCTATACACTGGTTGTCTTCTTGTAAGTAAGGGGGTATCTTCTTCCTCCTGCCCTTATCCTATTGGGGTATATTTATACGAAATAAAAAATTCAAACCAGTTTGGTGAAATGATTTTAAGTGCGCCTCACCAGAGGCTCCTATCGTTCACTTGACACAATACGAATTTTACTTTTACTTTGACTAATATAGGTATTTTATTAACCACTTTTTCTTCTTCTTCTTCTTCCTGTCTTTATCCCACTTTATGCGGGGTCGGCATAACATGTCTTCCTCCTCCATTCCCCTCTGTCAGCCGTCATCTCATCATTATTGACCACTACAGGTACGAAAATAAAGCACGAAATACACGGCCAATTAAGTACCTAGCTTAATATTTGTCGCATAACACACTACACGAGTAACAAACAAGTAACATCTAAAATAATTTACCGTCTCAAATCGTTGATATCCCTAGCGACTCCGCAGCCAATCCAAGCCGAACATACGTCACAAGCCGCTGCTGTCACGTGGGAAGCAGTGTCGCCTGAGAAAGCTGGCCTTACTGCTGCGCCAACCTACGAATACAAATTAAGACGCTGATATTCATAAAACAACTTCTCTCAAGCACATTTCAACGTTTTTGACGATATAAAATCGCTGGAGTTAGTAAAAAAATCGGCTGTCTGTAAAGTCGGTTTACTGACAATAGTTGAAAGTGCCAATGTCATACAGCGGTCCACGCGGACGCATCGCTCACTCAAGTAGGAGAAAGACAGATGTCGAACGCTGCCGAACGCGGAGGCCGATTGTGCCTCTTTGTCGCTCGTCCCGCTTTCGCTTGCACTTCAAGCCTTAAATGGAACACCTCAGAGCGAGGTAACGCCACATGACGTCATGTTTTTTCGTGCGTGCAGCCGGCTCCATCGAATTATAAGACGTTGTCACGTTTTTGCAATCCGAAATATGGCTATGATTCGGATCAACAGTCCGACCAGAAAGAGTAGTAAATATATGAGGGCGCCACTATTATGTACATGGTTTCACCATTATACTACACCATTACACCATTAGCTGTATTCCAACCTACCTGCGCTTGATATTGCTCCAGCAACAAATGTCCCGGGAAGTCTGGTTCTGGTGCTCTGGCATACTGTTGTATTATCATCTGTAAGGTCCTTAGGCCGCAGAGTCTTAACGCGTCCGATTCTCCAGTTGCGCCAACGAATGCCATTCGGACTAGGTCGGATAGGTGAAACGTTAGGTAATCGCCTGAAACATATAAAAAAACAAACGTATAAGACTAAACAAGCAAACAAGCTTACGGCTCATCTGACAGAAAGCGAGGGGAATTTGAACCCTAGCATTAGAACGACTCTAGCGAAATCATGGTGTTTTTTTTAGATGTTGACAAAGGTCAGAACCCTAGCATTAGAACGACTCTAGCGAAATCATTGTGTTTTTTTAAGATGTTGACAAAGGTCAGAACCCTAGCATTAGAACGACTCTAGCGAAATCATTGTGTTTTTTTAAGATGTTGACAAAGGTCAGGCTACATCTCGTTCGTGCATTTTTTAAAATTCTCGAAAATAATTATGAAAATTTAGAAGAATAACATTAAAACAATACAACGGTTCAGCAAAAATAAAACAACAACGAAAACAAAACAAACAAGTCTAAACAAGTTTTACCAATATTTCTTTTTAACTGGAAATACCGCGGGAAGTCGGTGGATGGAGAATACTGTATATGTAAAGGGGGGCCTATGTTCAGCAGTGGCTTTCTTGAGAATTATGGTAAACTAGGCTTAAAAAAGATTGGCGTCTTACCACAGAGAAGGTCTATGTCAAATCAAATCAAACATTTCTATATCAATGGTACCACAAGGATCACTTTGAAACGTCTTAATAATGCTAGGTGAGTCTAGGTGCCAGTTCCACGCGCCTAGAAAAACAGGCAACAACCTACGGCTTGGTTTCTACCGTTTTGTATGATCTTTTTACAAAACAAAAATAATAATAGCAGCGAAGCTCCAGTCTAATGTCCAGCAGTGGATTTCTTAAGTTTTGTGAGGAATGATAATGAGGAGTGGAACCTATAGTAGTGTCGTAACCAATAAAAGAGTGCGAAAGAGGGTAGATCGATTTGTCTGCCAATAACATTTCTATTACTCGTGGACTTCAGTTCAACCGTGATCATGGTGCATGCAACTGTGCCAAAATATCGGGAGTCAAAACTCATAAAATTTAATTATGGTAAATATCTCGTTGTTCATAAACATAGTGCTAAAAACCATGATAGTTTCACAAGTAATATCATTTGGTTACTTACCACAGGATGGGTCCTGTTCTTTCTTTTTGGTTGCTTTCACAAGATCGAAGTGTGCACCGTCACCGGTCGCCTCGCAAGCGCCCATTATTTTTTGAATGCACTCCATCGCAAACACCTAAAAAAAGTCAGTTTATTCAAAAACCAATATTATAAATACGAAAGTAACTCTGTTTTTCTATCTATCGCGCTTTTAGACCATAACCGAACCGATTTAAATGAAATTTGGTACACAGATAGAAAGGATATGGGCTACTTTTTAATGCGAAAAAAGGGTTGAAAAGAGGGGATGAAAAGTTGAATGGAAGTATCGTCAATAATGAAAGTTTGCATGAAAATAAAAAAAAAAAATATGTAGGTAAATGTTTTATCAGTTTTAGACACACATTTTAACACTTTGGAAGTGTCTCTCGCGCAAACTATTCAGTTTAGAAAATATAATATTAGAAACCCCAATATCATTTTTGAAGATCTATCCATCGACACGTATGGGTTTGATGAAAACTATTTTTTGAGTTTCAGTTCTAAATATGGAGCCCCCAAATTTTATTGTTTATTTTCTATTTTTGTGTGAAAATCTTAATACGGTTTACAGAATACATCTACAAACCAAGTTTCAACAGTATAGTTCGTATAGTTTTGGAAAAAAGTGGCTGTGACATACGGACGGACAGACAGACAGACATAACGAATCCATAAGGCTAAATACGCACTATGCGGTTACCCGCAATGCGGCTAGCCGTCCGGCTGACCACAACCTCACCGCTCCGGTCGCTCGGGCTGCGGCTGCGGCCCGAGTGACTGCCACCCGGATGGTTTCTATACGTACTGTGCGGCTCAGTCTGCGGCTGCCGCATCGCGGGTAACCGCATAGTGCGTATGTACCCTAAGGGTTCCGTTTTTTGCCATTTGGCTACGGAACTCTAAAAAGTTAAATAGTTACCCGAGTGGGCCACCGGGCCTGCACAGCTGGATGTGTGGAGGTCTCTGATTCTGCATGGAATTCCACCTGGTCGTCATCGCCTTCCACGTCGAAATCCATCTCAGGGTTGTTACTGTCCTCTAAAAATCAAAATAGTTGTGTTTCAGTCAAGTGTACAACATGATGGTTTTTTGAGAAGGGCGGTGGTGGGCGAAACCACGAGAGTTAGAGAAAAGTCGTCATGTTCTCGAATTATAAAAAAACAATAACTGCTTATTTTTTTTTATATCAATTAATTTTGTTATCAAGGGTAATTCTACCTTTTAACGGCATGCAAAATGTGTTTAAATTAATGAAATATGTACTACAATGATTAAAATACTTATAACAGAAAGGTACATGGTTAATAAAAATGACAATAGTAATAATAACAATAAGAAAAAATTCTTATACGATATGAAGAAGGTCAAGGAGGTTGCCCTCAAAAGAAATACCTGAAGAAAAATTCTAACACTGACAAAATCATTGCTCTAAATAAGAAGTATTTACCAAGTCTGATAGTAAGCACGCGTTTGGCAAGCGCGAGCCAGTCCTTAAGCGCGGCCGCAGAGGCGGCGGCTAGCAGGCAGCACGTGAGAGTGTCTCTCGCATGCGAGATCGCACCCGCATCTCGCTCGATATCCAGGTACGCGAATAGAGCACCTGGTAAACCAGTCTCTGTTATCACTACACCTGTAAGATAAAGGCATAAATAAATAAATAAAATAAATAATGCGGACAATCCACATAACACTATCTAGCCCCAAACTAAGCAGAGCTTGTACTATGGGAACTAGATAGCTGATATAATACTTAAATACTTTTTTTTTTGTAAATACATACTTAGAATACAATATAACACCCAGACAGAGAACAAACATTTATGTTCACCAGACAAATATTTGTTCTCGGTGGGGATCGATCCCACGACCTTCGGCGCAGAAGGCAGAGCTACTACCAACTGAGCTAGAGGCCAGTCAAATGTTATCTGGATCTGGATTGCATGGCTCCCAATGTCTACAACAAAATTCCTAGGTTTTATAGGGATTGCTGTGTTTCGGTTAAGGGGTGCCGGTGAAATTACTGGCACGTGAGGCTGAACATCTGTGTGCTTTAAGTTGATGGACGCAGGGAAGCGCATCGTAGGGCACGTTCTTGACGTGCGTGACCTACGAGGCAATGCTTTGTTATAGGCGATGGTTACCACTTAACATCAGGCGGACCAAATACTTGTTCTATCCGCTAGTTGAATAAAAAAAGGATCTCAATGCAAATTTATTTAAGATAAAATTGAAACCAAGGATTCAAGCCAAGGAATGGAATTCCTTGCCGGCGTCTGTCTTTCCGAGCACCTACAAATTGGACGTTTTCAAGACAAGAGTGAATAGGTATCTTCTAGGTAAGCATGCTACATCGTCGACCGCATTATCACTAACAGGTGAGATAGCGGTCAAACGCAAACCTATAAATTGTAAAATAAAAAACTATTATTAATTCAATGTTGTTATAGTATTGACAAATTTTTAGGTGACAAATTATAATTATTTAGTTTTGAAATATTTTCTTTTGTTGTCATACATGATTCAATTTTTAATTATTGACTACATTAACATTAATTAAGTGTTATTTCCGTATATTTTTTATATTTTTAATTCTATGCATAACTTACCGCAGTAAGGTTTAGCGGGGACATGGTCTTTCGCCATCATAGCATGTCTGCAAACCTCGGCAGCTTCTTTCTGCGAGAGTTGACGAAGACAGCACAACGCCGCACGACGCACTGTCAACTCGGAACTGGACAGGTCACGCTAGGAAAAGTGTACTACAATATTAGCATGTTGAAACTATAACACGTGTATTTATCGCGTATATTACCAGATTTCATTGAAGGAACTATTAAATCCTCGATGATGAAGAACAAGCGAACAAGATGGTTGAACGTGTCCAAAATAAATGTATTTTCTTTCTTTTCTTTTCTTTCTTTCTAACTTCCAGATTTTGATATTTTGATATTATAGAGATCCAGGTCTTTTTTTAAAGTTCCGTAGCCAAATGGCAAAAACGGAACACTTATAGATTCGTCATGTCTGTCTGTCTGTCTGCCTGTACGTCCGTATGTCACAGCCATTTTTTCCGAAACCGTAAGAGCTAGACTGTTGAAACTTGGCGAGTAGATGTATTCTGTGAACCGCATTAAGATTTTTACACAAAAATAGAAAAAAAACTATAAATTTTGGGGGTCCCCATACTTGAAACTGAAACTCAAAAGATTTTTTTTTATCGAACCCATACGTGTGGGGTATTTATGAATAGGTCTTCAAAAATGAGGTTGAGGTTTCTAAAATAGTTTTTTTCTAAACTGAATAGTTTGCGCGAGACACTTCCAAAGTGGAAAAAAGTTGGTCCCCCCCCTCTAACTTCTAAAATAAGAGAATGATAAAACTAAAAAAAATATACAGAGTGGATACGACAGATGGGCATTAAATTACACTACGTACACTATACGTGTTAAGTATTAAATCGATACGGTATAAAAATAAAAAGCTACAAAAATGAGTTTTTTTTTATTTCAAACAAACTAAATAGCTTACCGATCCGAGTAAAACGCAAACACCCTTGATAGTAAAACGGCAACGTTCGCGCGCTTGCCGGAGCGCGACATGCCCAGGCAGGCGGCGCGGCGGCCGGGGCGATGACCTGGCGCGACGCGAGTGGAGGCCTGAGCCGCCTTTGAATTGGGTAGGTACGATCACAACAACACTCACTAAATTTATAAGTAGTACTTTTGTATAGTGCGGGCGTTTCTAGAGCAACTGCGGCTGTCACCAAACCTCTCTCTGTATGTTCGTAGAGCCAAAGATGCGTTTCCACGGCATTCGCCGTAAATAAAAATCATGTCAGTGTATTCTGACGCCGTGTAAGTTACACGAGGCATTGTTGAACACACAAAACCAAATTTTAATAACGTGTCTTCATCACATTACAATAAAAAACAGTCAATCACAATAAAAACACTAACACTAAATAATAATAATCCCAAGTTTTCAATTCGTAAAAATAAAAACGTAAGCTTCCGTGTTCCGGTAGGTAGGCACATCCGTTCCGAACGGTCAGCGGTCGCGAACTGAAGTTGAAAGTAGTTAGGTAGCAATAAGAAAGAACGCACTGACCTATGTCTATTTCTTTTACCCGCGGGATTTTTGCTATGTCATTGTCTCTCTCTATGTCACTCTCGTAGTTTAAATGCGAGTCTGTGTGTGTATTACTTGCGTCGGAGTAGCAAAACCGCTTCGTAGGTATAGGTAATCATCTGCTATGAAAAATACATCGTGTTCAAAATATGAAAAAACTTGAAAAATTATTTGCGGCTAAACTACTGCTCCTAATTAAAAGATTTTTGGTACAGAGCTTGAAAATGGTGCCTAGTATATGCAGTTTATTTTTTGTCTCATCAGTCGTATCCACCCTGTATGTTGTACATTACTATGCAAACTTCCAACGATATTTGGTTTGAACGAGATCTAGTCAGTAGTTTTTTTTTATACGTCATAAATCGTAAACCGCAATTTACCTTTCGACGAACAACAAAAACCTTTATATTATGTTATTTGATGCTACGGAACCCTTCATGGGCGAGTCCGACTCGCACTTGGCTGCTTTTTTTTATACGTCATAAATCGTAAACCGCAATTTACCTTTCGACGAACTATAAGAACCTTTTTATTATGTTACTTGTTGCTACGGAACCCTTCATGGGCGAGTCCGACTCGCACTTGGCTGCTTTTTTATTTCAAACTATGAAGACCAAATTTAATTTTAATAATTTATCTTTAGTTTTTGGTTCTTTTAAGGTTTCAAGGTCTTACAATGCCCCCCCCCTACTATTACAAGATTATCTAGATCTAGGTGAAAAAAAACTCACACAAAGTTGTGGCACCAGCGTGTGTAGGTTGATATGTGATGGCGCGAACATCTGCAGTTGTTGTAAGCATCCCAAGGCCTCCGCGCGGGCGCCCGGGCCTCCGCATTCCAGCAGAGCCGCACAAGCGCATACGAACCGACCCACCGCTGTCACTGCAACCAGAGGAAACCAGTTTGAGCAACTGCTGATTGCGTATCTTTTGTTGCAATCAAGACATAGACACTCATTTATTTGCTTCTTAGCACACAACATACAATACACAAAATGAAAAAAAAAAAAATTACATAAGTAATAACATGTTAAAATGTAAAGGGCAGAAACTAAACAAACTAACAGAACATGGATTAAAAAGTTATAAGAGAGCTAAGACAGTTACATTTAAAAAATAATACATCAAAGACCTTGTCGTATCGGTCAGTTATGACCTTATTAAGATCTTCGATTGTAATATAAAACGAATTCACAGTAGTACATTATGATATAAGTGCAGTAAGTTAAAAATTACAGCTGAGGCGATATTGCTACAAGAAATCAGAGGCTGTAATTATCAAAGCGCACGTACCTATGTCATGCGACGTTTTAAATAAATAAAACATGAACTTTCTTAAGCGAATAAATCTTTAATCACTTGTTAAAGCAGTAAGAAAAATTTGGACAATTTGTAAAAATATTTGCAATTTATTTGTTTGTTTATTTTTTATATTTTTTTCCCAAAGTTTAAATTCATAAAATGTTGGCCACTTTTCTGACATAAAAATTATTTGCTTAGATTTAAAAAAGTACAGCACCATTTTAGACGGAGCATCTTGATAAACCCCGTACGTTTATAGTTCATTTTTATATTTTCTTTAACTTAATTATCAATTATCTTTATTAATTCTAGTTCACATACCTTGCAGCTCAGGCCCAACCACAGTGATCAGCGCAGACAAGAGTCTACCCACACTTCTGTGCAGTTCTTCTGGGAACGGCGGCGATACGAACAACAACTTCAACGCTAAGTTGAGGGTAGAGTCCACGTGCGAACGAAACATCGGCCCTGACGCGTCTGCTAGCACGGATAGAGCGTGGAGAGACCACACCTGGAAATGTTCAGTACCTATATGTATGTATAGTACGCGTCACGTAAAAATAACGCTGCTGGAAAAAAGTGGAGGGGTGTGTTTTTAGTACTTGACTGGTGTTGGTTGGTGGACTAGTGTTTGACTGGCCTCTCAGCTCAGTTGGTAGTAGCTCTGCCTTCTGCGCCGTAGGTCATGGGTCATCGAGAACTAATATTTGTGTGGTAAACACAGATGTTTGTTCTCTGTCTGAGTGTTATATTGTATTCTAAGTATGTATTTACAAAAAAAAAATATTCAAGTATTATATCAGCTATCTGGTTCCCATCATACAAGCTCTGCTTAGTTTGGGTGTAGATAGTGTTGTGTGAATTGTCCACAATATTTAATAATTTAATATTTGGTGTTATTAGTCATCGCCACGTAAGTGAATCTACTCCTTACTTACAGGAGTGAAAGGTTGAGATGTTTGTCCATTTATCGGGATGCTTTCTACGAACATGACTCACCCAATCCCACTAAACTACTTACCTACTACCCCACGCTTTTTTGTACAATAATATACATTTTTCAATTGATTTTTACAGTTTTATTTTTAACTTTTTAGTTTAATTAGTTATTAAAGCGTGTTTTTTAGTTTTTTAAACTATAATTTATTTTTTTCCTGAGACGAAATGAGACATGGTTCTTACCTGCAGTTCATGCCCCGCGCTGTCCTGTGCCAAGGCGCGGAGTAGGGGTAAGGCCGCGGCGCTGAAGCCCGCCCCTCTGGCTCTCTGCACCGCGCCCACACAAGCCGCGGCCGCTGCCTTCGTCGGCCGGTTCACAGCCGAGCGGGCAAGGGCTATGGCCTTACATAAATAGATAATTATATAAGGTTATTCATAATTAGCTACAAATACTCAGAAATTAGTTTCAACAAATAAAATAAAAAATATTTATGAAATAATTTTCTAAAGTTTTGAAAATCCCGAGAAACGATAGAGATTATTCTTTCGAATTATTGGCGCGTTGTTACATGTAACAGTCCATTTCTAATCAAAGGCAAACCGCCTGACCTTTTATGACCTATGATCCGCGCCTGCGCGCCGCGAGCCACACTCTACGTTCATTCACCGCCTGGTTGGGGTCATTGTCTTGTTCTCCGTGGCAATAATTATGCAATATTATGTCACAATAAAATTAATAAATATAAAATTTTGATACAAAAACTATTAAATCAGTTTAGAAATCAAATTGATTCGGCCAAACAAATATTTACGACCCAAAAATTAGGCCCTGTTAGTTGGTGTAGCTAATAATGAATAACCCTGTATATTTGACTCATAATTACACACAAATACATTTGAGAAGTCGTCAAAAACAGAAGAACTTTCGGTTCCGACCGAAGATCAGCGTTGCATTTAATTATGCAACATCTCATCTTCTATATCTATATTTATAAAAGAAAGTCGTGTTAGTTACACTATTTATAACTCAAGAACGGCGGAACCGATTTGGCAGAAAATTAGTGGGGAGGTAGCTTAGAACCGGGAGAAGGACATAGGATACTTTTTATCCCGAAAAAGCAACGGGAACGGGGTGTTACGGGAACGGGCGAGCAAAGCCGCGGGCGGCCACTAGTTTATTATATATTTACCTTCTCGCTGAGAGCTTGGCTTTCCGCCTCAGTGATGCACCCGCATAGTCGACCCGCGCAAGAAGCGGCTAACGCACGGACGGTCGCGCTGTTGGCTGATAGACCAGACTGAAACAAAGTGCTTACATTTCAGCAATTTAATTTCTTAGAACCCTCTAGAATACTCTAGGTATAACTAGCGGCACGTAAGTCTAGCGCTGAGCGAAACGCGAAAGGGATAGCTTCGCATGTGTACTGTCACGCAAGCAATACTATTATAACTTCAATAATTTTTTTTTTATGTAACTAGCTGATGGAACAAGCATATGGCCCACCTGATGTTAAGTGGTAACCATCGCCTATAACAAAGCAATGCCTGCACTGCCCTGCGTCAGTACAGTATACAGTACGTACAGATATTCAGCCTCACGTGCCAGTAATTCCACCGGCACCCACACCCTTCAAACTGAAACACAGCAATGCTGCTTCACGGCAGAAATAGGCATGATGGTAGTACGTAATTATTAGCTAAATAACGATAATGACATTATTTTAATGTAATGTCAACTAGCAAGATGTCCAAAGATTTATAGTAGGTACCTAAGACATACTTTTGAATTTTGAAGGGGGGAGTAGAAAATAAAAAAAATATCTGTCAATAACAATCAGTTGAGCACGCGACTATACACTGGATGTGCGCGGGGTGTGGTATCGTTGCGGGGAGGGGAATTCGACCGGAGAGCCAATCGTCGCTACGCACGCCCGCCCTTCATCCCGCTAGCCAGGTACCTTAATTTTGACTTCTACGCAATAACGGTAAGCGCTAAAGTCACGTGCCGCTACTTATAATGACTAACAGTTATTATCACTCACCATGATAAGATCTGTAGCTATATTCTTCACAGCCTCCTGTCCCAATGCGCTCTTCTGCTCAGCCAAGGTCCTCAGTGCAAGTAGTAACGCGGTGTATACATTCACTTGGATCGCCTCTTGACGTGCACCTTTTGACATTTTTATGCACTCCGTGAAGTGTTCGAGCATTTGTTGCCTGGGAAAGAAATCCTCGTATTAACTCAGCACAGTTGGTAGAAGCTCTGCCTTCTGCGCTGTAGGTCGTGGGTTCGATCCCCACTGAGAACAAATATTTGGGTGGTGATCACAGATGTATGTTCCCTGTATGGGTGTTATATTGTATTTTAAGTATGTATTTATTTACATACTAGCGTAGGTAGCGCCTTTCATTTTGATGTTAGCAATCACCACACGCAAGAAGCCGCGGGCGATAAGTGTCATTTAAAATAATACAATTTTATTGAATCAAACTTAATTATGAATTAAAACAACTGAATTAAAACGAGTTATTTGTAGCACTCGCGCTCGTTCGGGTATGTACCACCACTGTCTTATTTTACCGTCAAGGGCCATAGCTATACTCATTTTATACATCCTTGCATTTTTGTAAGGATGTATAAATGGAATTGTAATCGATATTATTTATTTGTAAATAAATGTGTTGTGTTATTTCACCTGTGTTTATTAGCAGCTCTGGCGAAGACCTGCGGGAATAGAGCCACCGATGCGTCGATGACAGAGACTCCCAGAGGCTGAGCGCCATTCATCCCTCGGTAGATGCAGCATGGCTCATGTTCCAATGCACTGGAGCCGCTCGCGCTTAGCGGTGATGTGAGCTGAGGGGCCAAGGTAAACTGGAAGTTAGATACTTTGAAAAACGAAATAATAAAAGTACTACGATGTGGCCTTAAAATATCTGCTTTATGACCCTTTCTTAAAGCTTGGCTCAATGGCTTCATTGTGTTATACCACTCTTAACAATCGACAAATAAAACTTGTCCAACTTTAGTTGTTTTTTTTGAGATGCTAATATCTTCTGGTAAGTACCAGACCACCACGGTCATTGAACCCACGGCCTTAGGATCAGGAGTCAGGTTCACCACTAGGCCACCAATGCTCATGATGAATAAATGTTTTAACAATATAAAAACATACTTGTTCTTCGATATCAGCATGATCTGTATCATAGATCCATCCTTCCTCGCCTAGCAGAATAGTATCGCAGGGGTTCATAGCGGCTCTGACCAAACCTGAACAAATTGAAAACCGTGTAACGCCATCTATTGGTTAAAGAGCTGAGGTAAGTTTTGAGGCACGCTGAAAACTTGTCCTATATTTTATCTTATATCGAAACACAGATGCACTAATATGGTTGGATATGTAAGGGAATATCATTCCTTTTATTTTTTAACCTTAAGGCTTTTTTAAATCCAGATTACATAGTCGTGTCTAGAACTTCACCCGGTGAAAGTAACTAAACAAGGCATTTGTACTTGGCAATATTTTCCGATGCGTTTTGCTAACTCAAATATTTAGGCACTTAGTATAAACTATTTTGTAGACATTTTTTCTCCAGGGCTTTCCCTTTCATTCTCAACTTGGGGAATCAAGGATTGCCTTTTCAAACTTTCAACTCCAATTTATCTCCCTATTATCCCCTTTTAGGATCGGTTTTTACAGAGTTACTTTTGCGTCGATGATATACTAGCGGCCTATCCCGGCTTCGCACGGGTGGACATTTATTTTTTTAAAACACATAAATATAGCCTATATTACGCAGGGTGAATGTAGCTTACGAATAGTGAAAGAATTTTTGAAATCGGCACAGTAGTTTTTGAGTTAATCATTACAAAGAAACAAAAATAAAAAAAATCCTCTTTATAATATTTTTCAATTTTTTTTTTATTTCTTATCATTTATTAATTCATTAACAATTTATACATTTGTGTTATACGTTTGTATTAGTATAGAAGAATGGATAGTAGGATAGTATACTGACCAGTGGCTAAGTTAGGGGGCGCAGGGCTAGGCGCGCCGGCGAGTTCGGCCGCCAGTAACCGCAAGAGGGGCGCCGCGGGGGCTCCGGCGCCACCTAGGGCGCCGCAAGCCTGGTATAGCCGGAGGCGAAGCAGGGCTGCGGGGGCTTTTAGGGCTCCACCGTAGCTTCGCACTACACTTGATACACTTGGAAAAATAACGATCAAATTACAATAGATAACCCAATTATATTTTTCTCATTCTTCTTTTTTTTTTTTTTTCTCATTATAATCACATTCCCTCAAAATAAATACCTGGAGAAAAATGCATACATTACGCCGACAAGAGCATTGCTCTAAAATAAGAAGAATTACCCTATTATCGAATCGATTCATCAACGATATGAATGTTATTTTATTAACGCTAGAACAAATTAACATACTATCTCACACTAAGAATCTTCAAAATTAATAGCATTTTTATATTCTGTTGCGGGTATTTTTACTTCAAATTTGCCAGCAGTCAATTTAGAGGAAACTAAATCTTTTCCATAGTCCTGCACTTTCTTTGTTTGACAACACCAAAATGTTGCAGATTTTTTCTAATATATTTTCTAATATTGTGCTGTCTAAATAATGCAAGAAAAGATTTCAAGTACCAATCAACACTTACTTCGTTAGCACAGCTATAGCGCCCTCTATCGGCTGCAACAAGCGCTTTGCGGTATCGTCGTTGTTGACCAGCGAGGGACAGTGGATGAGAAGGCTGTGTAACGCTGATAACGCACCAGCCCTGCCTTCTAACGTCACCTGTAGTGTAAATAATTGTATAGAGTATGTTCAGAAAGAGACCCGTCTCGTGGGATTGGAGGGCGCTGCTGTGCTTAATCACCTTTTTAGTTTAGTGGACAATACAATAGGGCGTCTGTTGCGTTTTGATCGAATCACAACTAGTGTACTATTCCTTTATTTAATTTTTATGATGCAAAATGCTGACAGAAAGAAAGGGATGAGCTGCCATATAAAAATCGAAACGTTAGTTCACAATTTGGCCACGACGGCTCTCTTTCTGAACAGACTCTAACAACCCCGTCCTAAATGTAAAAAAGCTTAAATATTATATCATACTAGCGATCCGTCCCAGCTTCGCACGGGTCACTAGTAGAAAAAAATATACACATTGTTGAAGCGTTATGTCATAATTAGCCTATCCTCAATAAATTGACTATTCAACACAACAATATTTTTCTCTTCAGCTTTCTAATAATATTCTTATATAAAATTAGTATAGATAAGATTTACTAGCGACTTCGCCCGGTGATTGCTAACATAAAAATTTAAGGCATTTTTCCGATCTAGGCGCATTCGTTTATTTTCCCTTTTCTGCATTTTTGGGGATAAAAAGTAGCTTTAGGCTAATCTATGCTTCTTCTTCTTAACGAGTCACAGGTTCATTCGAAACAAGTGTGCTGAAACGATTTCAAGTGCGCCTGAAAGAGGCTTTTTTCGTGCACTTGACACATATTTTCGATCTTTTAAGGTTCTACGACATGCCGGTTTCGTCAATCTAAGCTAAAAGTTATTGTTATTCTTACGTACATGCAAATAGGTTCAGAGTTAGAGTGTGATGGAACACACAACACTGCAATAACCTACCTTACACACGTAGCGTTATTCAAAAGATAACCTTTTTTAATAATAGATAACTAAGCATTTGGTTGAAGTGGCAATGGGCAGGCCATATAGCTCGAAGAACCGACAACTGTTGGGGAATAAAAGTTCTCGAATGGCGACCACGAACCGGAAGACGAAGCGTAGGGCGCCCACCCACCAGATGGACCGACGACATTGTTAAGATCGCGGGAAGTCGATGGATGGAAAGGGCTCAGAATCATTCTTCCTGGAAATGTGTAGGGGAGGTCTATGTCCAGCAGTAGACTTCTTCAGGCTGATAATAATGATGATGATGATAAAGCATTTGGCTGCCATCACACCTGATTGAAAGTGAGGATGCAGCCTAAGATGGAGCATGCTAAGTTACCTGCCAAGTGAAGGCATCTCCTCTAGACTTCTCCGATTCCAACTCCTTGACAGATCGCGGGAAGCTGTTCCTCCATAGTAGCAACATTCGAGGCAGCAATCCACGCACGACAGGCACACCTGTTTAGTATAAACGTGTTTAGCTGGCACTTGTAAGCAAATATTATTGCCGCGGCAATGGAGCGCCCCCAGTCAAACTCAAAACTCAATCAAAATTTATTCATTTCAATTCCAAGAATCACTTTGAAACGTCCTAAAGCTAGGTGAGTCTAGCTAGGTCAGTAGCAAAGATTGCTCAAGAAACTCGCCAAGTTTTAGATACAATCGAGTGTGCAAAAAGCGCCTACAATCTGTTAGCCAGCCTGCGTTGGTCCTAGCGGCAGTGAGTCAGATTTTCTTTAGCCAATCGAAGGTACTGCTGTGCGACACTGAAATTAATCTTGCCGCGGCAATGGGGCTTAATAGCAACGATTCCCGAAAAAACCTGTTCTAGATACTTACCTAGTGTGCAAATAGCGCCCACAATCAACCAGCCAGCGTTGGTTCTAGCGGCAGTAAGGCGGCTGCTCTGTCCGGCCGATCGAAGCAATTGCTCAGCGGCGTTGAAAGCTATCTTGCCGCGGCCATGGGGCACGCCTAGTGGCGACAGACGAACCGCGCCGAGGATTGCCGCTAACGCTGCTGAATATCCTGTAAAAATAATGCGAATATTAACGAGATGACTGATTGTAAATAAATTATGTTCGTCTTAATTAAAGAGAGAACGAATTTCAAAGATTATTGATTTGATTACAATAAGTGCCTATTCCACCTTCTCTGAGGAATGCTACCCGTCAAGCGGAAATGCCGTGAACTGCCATCACGTGAAAAACACAAACAAAAGATGGCACTATTTTCACTTATTGAAGAGACGAAAATATTTGTATCTGAAGCTACGAACACGCAGAGGACACACTGAAAGGCCGCTACGCACGAATACTTTAACACAAAATACATGTATAATACGTACCAGAGATATGATGCGGCGTGGGGCGAGCGGCATCCAACGCATCAACACACTTATCCAGCAGCGGCGTTATCTGCGACGGCAGAGCTACGCACACACAGCGGACGCACCAAGCGGCCGCTAACCGAGCCGCTACGCACGGATGTTCTAGAACCGTGCATATAGCATCCAACATGTTCAGTGACGTGTCAGAGACGAGATTCTGAACAGAGGTTCCTAGCTGTAAGGCTAACTCGCCAGCTTCCATCAGAGCGCAGACTAGTAAATGCTGACTGAAAAGGGTTTCCTGAAAAAAGTTACACACATTTATTTCTTTTTCAGTTTGATGATTGTTGGTAAAATTACAGACACATGCAACTTAACACCTGTACGCCTCAAGTTGATGGGCAGTGCGTCAAAGGTCACATTTCTAGAACGCGTAACTTATGAGGCAGAGCTTAGTTAAAGGTGATAGTGACATCGAGTGGGTCTCATGCTCGTTCCATCAAGATGTGGTATTAATAATATAAGTTTAAAAAACTTGAGAATCCAACTTCATGACCAAACTGCTGAACCGATTTTAATGAAATTTCTATGGAATCAATCTGGACCTTTCTGATACAAAATATTTTTTCGAATCGGCTCATAAATGACGAAGTTATGGGTTAAACATTAAAAAAAAGCTTTTTCAATTTTTTTTTTTATTCAACTTGTTGATGGTCAATCATTATAGTGTTAACCATAACAATGGATTGCTTCGTAGGTCAAGCAAATTAAAAACATGCCCTACATCCAACCTTCAAACCATCAAGAATTTGGCATGTTTGTACTACTTCCCTAGACGAGCCCAACTAATATTGTTTCTATGTCGCTTCCGTCTGGCACTGATTTGGATCAGTTGAGCTATCTCTAGATCGTTTGTAACGATCTGCAGATAGCTCAACTGTTTCTTGTGTATTTTGTACATTTTGTAAATATTTGTTTAATTGTAAGTTTGTTTGTGTAAATAAATCTGCTAAACTCAAAAAATGTTGCAGATCATCGATATGAAATTTACCTGATTGCAGTCTTTGGCATTTTCGGGGTTGAAGTCAATGCTGTTCATCTGTTTGATCACCACCTGTATAATCTCTTTGCACGCGGAGGCCTGTGCTTTCTCCCCCAGCATCTTACCCAACGTATTGCGAAGTATGTAATTGATGCATTTCCTGCGCAATTCAGAGTATGTTGTCTACAATCATCGTACAGAAGGATACAGGAAAAGTTACTTAAAAACAAAGAAAAATGAATCTTACCACAAGGACATAAGAGCGAGTAGTGTATAGTCTGATGTGTATTCTTGTGTACGTAAAATCTGACTGATTATCTCATTTGCTTATCTGATCGCAGATCTCGCTTATTAGGTCTCAGTAATTAACCGCGAAGTCATTCCGAACTATGATAGGAAAGTAATTAACTTTTCAAACTAATCTTATCAAAAAATTGTTATGGCACTATGCTCAATTGTGGGAAATGTGGTTGCATTAAAAATACTAATGCATACTGACTTTTACTTGAATCAAAAAGTAAGAGAAAAATGACAATCTCAATCAATCCAAATAAAGATTTTTATAATATCCCAAAAGTTAAGAGCCGAGCGGGATTTGGAAAATCTCTCGTCGATTCAACTGAATGCAACTTCGGTTATCGAGCAGGTAAGTAGTTGACTGTAACGTCAAACCTGTAGATGGAGCCACGGTCGCGTTAGTGCCGAACAGTCTAGGAGTTATTCGTCGAGTGTGATTAGGATCCGATGGCGCAGCTGTCAGTGCAGGAGCAAGGGGAAGGTCGCGGGTTCAAATCTCACTCGCCTCTTAAATTTTGGGACATTATAAAAATATTTGCAATTTCCTCAAGCGTAGCATTGATTTTATGGCATTTCACACCATAAAATCAATAAAAATCCAAATAAATTATGCGTAGCTTGATGGCTTTTGATTTGGGATTGGGATATAAAAAAATCTGTAAAATACATTGGTTTTTGTTATTACTCACCTAGAATAAACAGCGTCCACATGCGAGCTCGCTGCTTTAGGGTTAGCGACTAAGTCTAGCACGTGGTTTAGGAAAGTGGTAATATTACGCTCGAGCCACACACCGCCCATGTTTTGTACAAACACCACGTACGCCTGGAAATTCAAGGCGTTTTTTACGTCACAGAATACTTTTTCTATGAAGAAAATGCAAGTTATATAACCTAACTCGAGATAAGTTTGAAAAACATGAGAAACCGACTTCATGGCCAACTGCTAAACCGATTTCAATATTATATGGGACGTTGTAACCTTTCACATAAAAAAGATTTTTACAAATCGGCTCATAAATTACGAAGAAATGCATTAAAAAAATACAACCGAATCGAGAACCTTCTTCTCAAGTTTGAAGTCGTTTAAAAAGATAAATTGGTGATGATCCAATAATATACGAGCCCAAATCTATAAACATCTTACAGAGAACTTACAGAGTGAAATGCATTTTCAATTAGTAAGTACTCTTAGTGGGTACTATTTATTTATATAATGATAACATTATATCAAAACTAACAATATATAATATCAATATTGTCAGTACTCACATTAGTAACACAAACTCTGACTTCCCTGTTCACTCCAGACCCCGATTTGATGATCTCTCCCTTCAAGAACGAGGTACCCCCTCTTAGGAAAGCGCCCATCAGTAAATTTAGCGCTTCGTCTAATGAGACTACGTTTTTAGGCGGGTCTTTCTTGTTTTGTTGAACTGAAAGATTTAAAAAAGTTAAAATCCTATAAAGCTACTCTAGCTAAATTATATGTAGACAGTGTAGAATTGACAAATCACGTAATATTGTTGTCCTTCTTCTTCTTCTTCTTCCTGCCCTTATCCCACTAGGTGGGGTCGGCACAACATGTCTTTTTCTTCCATTCTCCCCTATCACTCGCCATCTCAGTACTCACTCCTTTCTTGAACATAATCATCTTTCACACAATCCATCCATCTTTTCTTAGGCCTACCTCTACTTTTATATCCATCAACAATGTGAAGAAAATTATGAAAAACAAAATTACACAAGTTTTAAAGTTCTTCACTCATGTTGAATATTAGATTAAAATTATAGATAAAATCAAATCAAATATGTATTTATTCAGTAGTATCACAGGGATCACTTTAAAACGTCTTAAAGCTAGGTGAGTCTAGGTGCCAGTTCCACGCGACCAAGCCTAGAAGAACAGGCAACAAACTACTTGGCTTGGTTCCTACCGTTTTTTTGTATGATACTTTTACAAAACAAAAATAACAATAAAAGCAGTGAAGGTCCAGTGTGGTGCCACTTCTTACCTTGAGCGCCGCCTTTTTTGCTGTTGAGATTAGTCACTTCACCAGCCTGTGTTGTGGCTATCAATGTTCCCAAGAGCTCAGCAATCGCGCATCTGATGAACACAAAAACAAATTACAAAAAAAAATTGTTAGCTTTATTAAAGGTACTAACTAGTAGGTCTTCAATGCACGATCCTGACGCAGACAAGCTAGAAGAATGATAAAAAGTGGACGTCACACTATAGCAGGGGTGGCCAACTTGATTAGACATAAGATCTACTGTTTACTAACGAAACCCTGTGCGATCTACCACTTACATAATTCTTGGAATCTTAAATGAAACAGCAGTAGGCCAGGCCTACCATGAGCTCTGTCTGGCTCTGTCTCTGGTTCTGGTTTTGAGTTTGTGTGAGTGTTGATAACTCCTACGTCAAAACGTCACACACACAGTAGGTATAATGCACTGGTGAGCACTCACACAGACTCAAAACCAAAGCCAGAGACAGAGCCAGACAGAGCTCATGGTAGGCCTATATACTGTTTAGTACACAATCATGTAGTATTTTTTATTGAACAGTCTTAGGAGTCTGAGTTAATGATGAACGACGGAGCAGAGATTGAAAAATGATACAAGAGGGTGCTGTAGTAGTTAGTAATTACGTTGCGGAACCTCGTCTACTTATTTATAATTTTTGCCTTGCCACGATCGACTGGACATAAAGTCGCGAGTGGACGCTACCTGAGAGTGTTGTCACTGGGCTGGGCGGCTCTCAGGCAGGCTGCGGCTATAGCGTCCAGATCAGCCGGAGTTAGTTTCATCAGAGGTAGTACAATAACGTCACACAATAACGGTTCGGGTTCTACAATAACGTCACACTATAGGAATTATAGAGTGGACGCTACCTGAGAGTGTAGTCACTGGGCTGGGCGGCTCTCAGGCAGGCTGCGGCTATAGCGTCCAGATCAGCCGGAGTTAGTTTCATCAGAGGTAGTAGGTTCTACAATAACGTCACACTATAGGAATTATAGAGAGTGGACGCTACCTGAGAGTGTAGTCACTGGGCTGGGCGGCTCTCAGGCAGGCTGCGGCTATAGCGTCCAGATCAGCCGGAGTTAGTTTCATCAGAGGTAGTAGGTTCTACAATAACGTCACATTAGAATGATAGAGAGTGGACGCTACCTGAGAGTGTAGTCACTGGGCTGGGCGGCTCTCAGGCAGGCTGCGGCTATAGCATCCAGATCAGCCGGAGTTAGTTTCATCAGAGGTAGTAGGTTCTTCAATGACGTCACACTATAGGAGTGATAGAGAGTGGACGCTACCTGAGAGTGTAGTCACTGGGCTGGGCGGCTCTCAGGCAGGCTGCGGCTATAGCATCCAGATCAGCCGGAGTTAGTTTCATCAGAGGCAGTAAGTTCCTCAATGTGTGGGCTGCGGCCGCCCGTACAGGCGAGGCACGGTCCGACATCAAAGCGTTGCGTGACGCGCGAGACACTTCTCTGACTGCCGCAGGGGCGGCTGTGCCCATGCCCACACAAATCTAAGAGAAAATACAAAGAATATTGAATTTAGCGGGTTAGGTTATTGACTAGTAATTTTTTTTAATACTACACAACAATATCTAGCACCAAACTAAGCAGAGCTTAGTCAAGATAGATAGATAGATAGATAGATAACTCTTTATTGATTACTATGACACAATATAGGAATACAGTATTTTGCTTAAAAATAACAAATAAAAAAAGATAGTGACACTTTAAATCCTTTCGCCATACTGGTTTCAAAGAATAGAAAAGATGAAAGATAGAATAGGTCTAATGAAGTTTCTTACTTTCTCAAGGGTGTTCATAATCTCCAATCTAGTCTGAGATTCAGCACTTTTCAGTGATCTCACAAGAGTGGTCACAGTTTCCTCATAAGACCTTCCCATCATTCTTCCGAGCTTCTCATACATTCCTCCTAAGCAGCATATTGCTGCCCTGAAAAATAACAGGAATGCATTAAATACCATTTAATCTTGTGTAATTGTTTAATAAATATTACATTCTTGAAAAATATAGGATCTTCAATTCACTTTGAAACGTCTTAATGCTAGATGAGTCCAGGTGCCAGTTCCACACAACCAAGCCTAGAAGAACAGGCAACAAACTATGGCTTGGTTCCTACCGTTTTTGTGTCTGATCCTTTTGCAAACCAAAACGAATAAATAATAAAAGCAGTGAAGTTAGGCCAAGCAATATACGCATAAACGAAACGCCAAAGATTTTTCCCACCTGATGGACCAACGACATTGAATTATGTGTTAAGTCAGTGGGTGGAAAAGGCTCAAATACGTTATTTCTGGGCAAGAGGCCAGACTTAAATGGGACGGGAGATGAATAGACGGCAATTGGAAATTGCCCAGCAGTGGGACAATAATGGCTAGTAAAAAAAAGAGGTTATTAGTACTTACAGTCTAGTCGGCAAGTAGGAAGGTGAATCGTCTTTCACTTTGATAATGTCATTACATTTATTGACAGTGTCAAACAGCAAGAATGTGTCTCCAACAGAGAAGAGAGTCGCCAGGCATCTTGCTAGAAGCCTCCTTGCTGGAACCCCAAGGTTCTCTCGAAGTAGGTTTACTAGCTGTGCAACTAGCTTCTGCTGGCAACTTTTGATGTCAGACTGGAAGAAAACAAATTAATAAATATTGTGGGTAGACATTTCACACCACTGTGTACCAATGAGTTTTTCTGTCGAAAAATTTATGTGCTCTATGCCAGTACTCTCAAAACGGTGAAGGAAAACGTCGTGAGGAAACCGGCGTGTCGTAGAACCTTAAAAAAAATTCGAGTAACACGTGTCAAGGGTCACGCAAAAAGGGCCCACCAGCGGCCTACTTGCGGTAAAACCTGCCCGCACATCAAGTGCGCATGATGAACTTGCCGAACTTGTTGATGTCTTTGGGAATACATTGTTTGCAAATAGTACCTTGTGAGCAGCCACCAAGACCTTGTCAAGGAATCGAAGCCACTCAAATATGAAGTGTGGCTTCTTGTCATCTGGAAGCTGTTGCAGAGCAGTCTCATTTAGAGTCAAAGAGTGAGACAGCTCCATGATTCTGAAACAATTTGTTGAAAGCAATTAGTCGATTTGTTGATCTAAAAAGTAAAATTGTTAGTAAAATGAAATAGGTTCCCAACTGTAATCTCCAGTAATTATTGTCAGGACTCACTTGTTCATAAGACTTAAGCCTTGAGCACATCTAAGCGGCCTTCAATGGCGATCAGTGAAGCGCTGTCATAATTATATTACAGCAATATTTGACAGTATTCACCATCGCCATCACCTAGATGTGCGCTGCCCTTTAGGTGTATGCAGATATCATACTTCAGTCTCAAGTTCAAGTCTCTCTCATAATATTTTGCTAGTTATTTTTGTATTGCTTATGATTGAGACTCAACTCAGACTTAAGCATTGTTTCTGCATATGGCCATAGGGCCCTGTCCAAACAGCGATATTTCATTACTAGGTTTTTTTCGCAATTCTGTAACGGACGGGCTTTTAATGTTCGAACAGTTGAACAGTTTAGTTACACAGCAGATGAAATTACAGCGCTGAATTAGTTCAGTTAACTTTTTATAGTTTGTTCACTCAAGGTGCCATGGTCAGGCAGATAATAATGGTTAGTGTTGGTGTTTATTACAGAACGAATTTCAATAAACACAGATACAACACCACTGTAGTTGTTTACAGCAGGAAATGGCGTCAGGCTGATGATTCAACTAATCAGACCCTCTACCTACCTACAAGTTTGAATACACTGGAATCGGCACAAGGTCGTCTAATTAAGTATAGAAAATGTGGATTAATCTCGGCTGAATTATAGAAACAATTTAATAGGATGGTTTACAAACCTGTGATGAATGTGACGAAAGATTTATAAACCACAAACTGGAATCTTGAACATTTAGTACCAATGGATTATGAGCATGTGGAAGGATAATAGTTTGTCCGAATGTTATATTACGAGTCTTTCTTTTGGAAATTAGGTATTTATTTTAAAGAGCTTTTCCCATCACAAATTTATTTTAGCAGAAATACTGCACAACACAAACACAGTACACACACACAAAAAGCAAGGTCGATCTTATTTTCACGAAAAAAGAAGAAGCAGATTTCTATGGTGTATGTGTGCGTATACGTATGTATATCTACATTTGTGTGCGTAAATCTTATATTTCAACTGTCAAAACTGACATCTCAAACTGTCAAATATCAAGAGGTTAATGTCATGCTTGCTTCTGCTTGCTACTGTTCTATAATTCTTGGTAGGCTATTTCGCGATTTCGAGATACGAGCTAATATTTACGAAATAAAATCCACCGGAATATTAAATAAGACTGAAATGCGATGGCTGCAACAGCATCGGTAATTAATCATCTGTCTTATTATTATCATCTGAAGAGTATTTACCATTTCCTACAGCACAGACGACTCCAATGCCTCCAGCAGCGTTGGGATGGGAACCAACCGCTCATAGGCAACTCCTACGCATAGTTAGAACTGGGCAGTCATCACTAATGAGAAGAACGTTTAATTCTTCAAGGCTAGACACCTCTGCCGCATGCCAGACACCTCGTGGGCTTTCATCTTTCATCTTCAGTGGGCTGAAGATGTGTGTCAAACTTAGCGCTAGAAGGTGGTAGACCCGACTAGTGGGTGTGTGATGTGTGTTTATAACCCTGCCAAAAGTGTGATAGGTCAGATTGTGAATGAAGAAACTAGCTATAATATTAGGAAGTGACTATTTGTACGGGTGCTGGATGAATAAATTATATTTATTCGTACGGATATTATTCAAACTCGGAGCACCCCGACCTAGGTCACAAAAGTAACAGTAGGTTGTTAGGTTTTTTTTTTTTATACCTACTTAATTTCAAGAATGGTGCATGTCAGTGCAGAGAGCCCCTCCCCCGTCCCTCCTCCTCCCTAACAATACTAAAGCCAACCCAAATTTTAACTTTACTACGCCTTTTAAGCGACTGTAAAGTGTTTTAAAAATCCAGATTTAAACTCAAGGCACTCCGACTTAAGTCACAAAAGTAACAGTAGGTTGTTAGGTTTTTTTTTTTATACCTACTTTTTTTCAAGAATAGTGCATGTCAGTGCGGAGAGGACCCCTCCCCCGTCCCTCCTCTTCCCTAACAATACTAAAGCCAACCCAAATTTTAACTTTACTACGCTTTTTAAGCGACTGTAAAGTGTTTTAAAAATCCGATTCAAACTCGGGGCACTCCGACTTAAGTCACAAAAGTAACAGTAGGTTGTTAGGTTTTTTTTTTATTTTTTATGCTTACTTTTTTTCAAGAATGGTGCCCCCCCCTCCCCCCGCAGTACCCGTATTAATAATTATAAATTGTTCATACGGTAACCGTATTAATAATTATAAATTGTTCGTACAGTACCTGTATTAATAGACTCAGCCATAATATTATGTGTGTGATGGAGTAACTACCTACTAAAGATATCTACAATGTTGTATAAATGTTTTTATAGCGTTAAAGATTTCATTTAAATTATTTTATACTTTGTTTAAGAATTATTATTCTGAATTGATTATTTTTATTATTCTCACACTGATTTATTTTAATTAAACTTATATTTTCTACTTTTTGTTTGAATTTTGTATATTGGTCGCTGATGAAGTATGTGAGCCACTTTTTTACATACCCTATGATTTATAATTGTACCATACTTCTTGCAAATAAATATATTATCATTTCATTTCATTTGTACCAACTGTCGAACTACTCAGTAGTTACTAAACTACAGATGCAGAGTTATTGGTGAAAGAGACTCATTTCCTGTAGGTTTCATTTGCTCGAACTAGATATAATGTAACTATGTTACTCGGGGATAATTCATCATTAAAGAGGTGAAATAAATTTATCAGTCCAGTAGTTTTTGAGTTTATTCGTTACAAAAATACAAATCTGTATAATAATGATGATGATGAAAGGAAATGGGGGAAGAAGACATGTTGTGCCGACCCCACATAAAGTGGGATAAGGGCAGGAAGAAGAAGAAGAAGAATGATGATGATAAAGTTACCTACCTAAGTACCTATAAGTACATACCTACCTATTTGCTGAGAAGTCTCATTATCACACAGAACGCCTACCTACACATACTTAAGATTAAGTATTATGATTACACGCTCCTCTGAATCCACCATCAGGTAAGCTTGTTGGCAGAGAGCATTGGTGGTCTAGTGGTAGCGGACCCGCCTTCCAATCCTTAGGTCGTGGGTTCAAATCCAGTCGTGTACCAATGAGTTTTTCTGTAGAAAAATGTATGTGCCAGTAAAACATCGTGAGGAAACCGGCGTGTTGTAGAACCTACAAAAGTTCGAGCAACTCGTTCGTGTCAAGCGCCACGCAATAAGGGCCCACTAGAGGCCTTGCGGAAACCAGCCCGCACATTAAGTGTGGATGATGAATTTGCCGGAGCTCGTTGGCATCAGTGCCTTGTCTACCTTATTCATAATAGGTACCTAATAAGGTAGGCCTAATGATGATGATGATGATGAAAAGGTACCTCTATGTAGGTAGCCAAGTCTATCTACCTATTTGCTGAGAAGTCCCATTTTACACACAGAACTCCTACCTACCTAAGAGCTGGTAATCATTTTAAACATATTCAGCTTCTGAATCCACCATCAGGTAAGCTCGTTGGCATCAGTGCCCACCTTTCTCATAATACCTAACTAAATGCAGTAGATCTACAAAATCATGTAGGTAAATAAAACAAACATTCCACAGGATGGATGTTAGCAATTAGCATAGCAATGACCACTACTACGCGGGCAAAGCCTGCCGCGGGCGGCCGCTAGTTCATAAAATCTACAAATCTACAGTCACGAAAAACGCCTTGGGATGCTTGCTACTAACTATTATCTATTCTGTGAACCGTCACAAAATAGATAATAGTTAGTAGCAAGCATCCCGTGTCATAGTAACTACTAGCGTATCTGTAATTCCGAAATATCTTAGATTCACGAAATCTAACATCATCATCACCCTATCCCGAACTTTATCCCATACTAACTATCCTTTAATCCATGTCGTGAGAAACACCGCTTTTTTTTTTACATTCTAGTTGCATTCGGTAGAAGCCAAGGCAGGAGAAGATTTGACTTCCTTAAAAAAATGTTTGCTAAATGTTTGCTAGTGTGTATCATCAACTTATTATTATAAAATGATGAAAGGTTTAATTAAAAATTGATGATAGATGAATGCAGTAAGATTTAACGTAATTAAGCTTACAAAGAAAGAATAAAGAAAGAAGATGAAGAAAGATAGTGGAATATTACAGAAAACTTTAACCCAGAAAGTTCAAATTAAAAATTAAAAAAAAGTTTTGATAAACATGCCGTGGTGAATATTGCGTAAATATAAGAGCGCCGAAAAAGCAAAGCTGCAATCTTGACAACTGACAAGTGACAGACTTTCCATCATCATCATCATCATCCGGTCTTCTACAACTCGCTCTTCATGGGAGTTGCAGGTAAGGGCCTCGGGTGTGTGACCCATCGCCCTGGCTGCTACTCGCAGGGACAACGATCCCTGGGGACCCTGGGTCGCGGGGCTCAGCCATTTGTGCCTTCCTTTCCAGGCGGCTCCTTAGGCTTTTCGTTGGCCAAGACAGTGGCGTGCGTGAATAGATCTGCCTCGTCTTGGCTTTATGTGGGTATTCAATTATTAGTTTTTTTTTTTCCCCTCTTTCACAGACTTTCCGTACCTAGAGTACTCTGTGGTGACAGACAGACAAACATGACAGCAAAATACTCTTCTTCTTCTTAATGAATGGCATCTGTCCTTTCGAATAATTTTGCCAGTGTCGAGTAGTTTAATGAGAATGATGTTATTAATATATTACATAGTTAAAATAGTTTTCCGTCAAATCGTCAGTCGTCTGCCAGGTTGGCCCTATCTATTGGAAAAAAAGATGGCCGTTTTTTCCCAAAACCATCTGAAACATTTTCGATCAAATCAGAATATCACATAATACACTTTAATTCTACTTGCTAACACTTTGAGCTAAGACCTCAAGTAATGTTGGTTAAAATACCACCGACATTACACAGCAGAACTCAAAATAACACCAGAAAAACAAATTAAAATCAAAAAGCTATGTGACTTCCCGAAATGACAAAAAACTAATCCGAAAGCAAAATATTCAAACTCAAGAGTTACAGACAGTGCTGCTCGTCAATCAAAAACAAACATGAGTGAAAGTGAATGAAGTGGCAAAAGATACTTACTGCTATTGTGATAAACATAAAGGACTTGGCGGAAGAACTTTGTATCCAAGCCAGCACAAAATTTAAAAAAATATATATAGAAAGAATCTGCTTCTTCGTTTTTTCGTGAAATTAAGATCGGATAAAAAAATCTATATGTCAAACATTTCTGGATTGTTGAAAGGTGTTGGTGTTGGTTTCATACCAACTACGAGTTACAAGAGTAAACAAGAAAAGAGCAGATCCGCTTACTTTTCGAAGCCAGTGCCAAATCTAAAGTAGTCCAAATGCTTAGCATGAGCTCACAGCCGAGCCCGGCTAATATGCAAGCCGCGGTGGACAGAGAAAAAATCTATACATGGATAGTTGAGCTCTGCAGCCCGGAAACACGAGAGAATGCCTTGCTGGAGCTGAGCAAGAAACGCGAGGTGGTGCCAGATCTAGCGCCCATGCTGTGGCACAGCTTCGGCACAATAGCGGCCTTGCTGCAAGAAATAACAAACATATACGTGGCCATGATACCACCGACGCTCACAGCACATCAAAGCAACCGGGTGTGCAACGCCTTGGCGCTCATGCAATGCGTCGCCTCTCATCCCGAAACGCGATCCGCCTTCCTTCAAGCCCACGTACCCTTATTCCTATACCCTTTTTTGCATACCGTGTCCAAAACCCGCCCTTTTGAATACCTGCGCCTTACAAGCTTGGGAGTCATTGGAGCTCTTGTGAAAACTGATGAACAAGAGGTCATTACATTTTTGCTGACCACTGAGATCATACCTTTATGCCTTCGTATCATGGAAAATGGATCTGAACTTTCCAAGACAGTTGCTACATTTATTCTACAGAAGATATTGCTGGATGACAGTGGCCTATGTTACATTTGCCAGACCTATGACCGGTTCTCACATGTGGCTATGATACTGGGAAAGATGGTTTTATCTCTTGCTAAAGAGCCATCCGCACGTTTACTCAAGCATGTTGTCCGTTGTTATTTGCGTCTTTCCGACAATCCAAGGGCTCGGGAAGCTCTAAGGCAATGTCTTCCTGATCAATTAAGGGACGCCACGTTTTCGGCGTGCCTACAAGAGGACAGTTCTACCAAACATTGGCTAGCCCAGCTCATTAAGAACCTGGAAGCCGCCCCTCCTCCAGCCAGCCCGGCCCAACAAAACTTGTGAGCTTCAATTTAATGAAGGCAACACAGTCCCACTACAGATACACCAAGTAGTACAAATAATTATTTATTAGAAATACCTGGGTCAAGATGATATTGATCTTATTGGTTGTTTCTGAATTAGCATAATTAATAGCAATAATTACCTTACATCTATTTATTTAGATAGTCAATGAAAAGATTACTTGCTAAGTAGGTATTTATATTTTTATAGTATTATATTGGTATCTGGTTTAACTACCAGGCAGCTCATTAGTTGATTGATTAAAATTAGTGAGATATTGCTACTACTCTGTAGTGGGCTTGTGTGCCTTGTAAACAAAAATATCTGCAAAGATATTTGCTGCATTATAAGATTTAATATTAGATGTTATCAAAGGACAATCCGTTTATAAAAAGTCAATACTTTGCAAAGCAAAATATTCTAATATTAGGTTTCATTCTTCTATTTCTTTACCCATGTTATTGGTCCTTAACACTAGGCAGCTATAAGCACTGATAGTTATAATGCTTTACAGATTTTTGAATTTGCAAGATTGCAATATAGATTAGTAAATGAAGTATATTAGGCATATTTCTTTATACAATATGTTGTCTTGTTTGTCCCTTAATACATTATAAGCGGATTATTCTAATGTTAAAAACATATCTGCTACTCTGTATTTTTAATGAACTGAATGTTGTTTGTCCTAATTGACAAAAATCCTTATTATCTTATTGTTTTTAGGTTGAAAACCAGATGGATGCACTAATTTTGTATGCAGTAGTAATTGGACTGGAATAGACAAATAAACATTTTTTTGATGAATGTCTACCTATCTTTTCTTGCCGATCATCTTTACAATAACCTATTCATACATTGCTGGGGGAATCCGACCCTCAACTTACCACCACACCAGAGACCACAGGTATGTCTAGGTCAAAGAATGCAGAGTCATAATATAAGCACTCTGTCTACCTGTAGGTCTTAATGGTGAACGAGTCATGACTATTATCTAAGCTACACAATAAAAAAATTGTTGAGACAAGTAAGAAACAATAGTTTATTTTTAAAATCAAAAATCTGGTCCACGCGTTGGGTACTTTGATAAAGCCCAACGTCTAGCACCCATTGTAACGAGTCGTTTTCGCCGTTACAGGTGCTGATAAATTTTGTTCAAGAAATTAATAATATTTCGTTTGTTTACGTTTCGTAAAGTAGGACTCAATGCCTTTATTCTTCTTCTTTGGAATATTAGCTTCGTGTCTGTCATAATACAGTAATGACAGTGACAGCTGACACTACAAGGAAGCAGCGCTGTTCAGTTGACAGATTCGAAAGCGATTTTTTTAGCTTGGTGTAAATCAAGAAGCAGGCTTTGCTTTCTCTCCGCCCGGTCTGACGAACAACAATGTCGGATCGTAATTTTTATTTTAAAAATTATTAATCTGTAAAAATCAGGTTGATTTTAATAGATATTGTTATCATGTTTTGTGAAACAATACTGGAATTAGTTTTCTGGATTTTTATCCGTTAATTTGGTTCTTTCGGTGAGTTTTGAGTTTTGGAATCTCGTGGTATTTTTACCTCGAATGTTAGCTTAATGGAAGTCTTTAATTGTTTTAGATTTTAAACACGATCTTCATCGTTTCTTCATCATGCCGCCCTGGTTCATAAAGGGACATTTATAAGAAAAAATAGCGGTATGTATTTTGACAAATTCCTTAACAAAGGCACACGTTCGTTTCTTATTTGGATAAATTGGTAATTATTCTTTGTTCTCTTTGTTCTAGCTCTTCGGCGCTATTTTTTAAAAAACTATTTTTTAAAAAACTATTTTTTAAAAAACTATTTTTTAAAAAACTATTTTTTAAAAAACTATTTTTTAAAAAACTATTTTTTAAAACTATTTTTCTAGTTTTCAAATTTATCCTTGGAACATAAATTTATAGAAATGACCACGCGTTGGAGCTGAGTCATATTAGTCCCCTTTTTACATTCATTCACCCTTCATTTTGACCCCTTGCTGAACACTACGGAGGAGCCAAGCTGGTTCGCAACCGGAGTCCCCTACCGGACCACTCACCTCGGCCTCCATGGTTTTACTATAGGGACGATTCGTATTAGGCTTATGGGTTTGTAAAGCTCAAACCAACAGGTATTTCAAACAATTCTTTATTTTTAATTTAAACATTCATTCGATGCAGTAACAACAGCGTACAACTTTTAGGCTAAATAGTAAACTCTAAATAAAATAACTATAATTAAGAAGTAACCTTTGGATATAAACTTAAATTTACAACTATCAAGATTCCACGGACATAACAAAAAGTTTTGAATAAACCCCATCTTTCCCAAATTTTACAGTGTTCTATTTTATCCCCCTTTCCTTAGATTAAAGGTCTAGTGACGCGTCTGACTCTCTCTCTATCCAGGTAAATTTATTTTTCTATTAGCAGTAGGCTATCTGGCGCCCGAATATTTTTGTTCTTTGTATTTCTTTAGTGATAGCCCTACATTTGATTATTTTATTACAAATCGGCTCCCACATCGGAGACCTATTACATTCTTTCATTATTACATCACAATTGTCGCACAGCGAACAGGGACTTGAAGTGGTTTCTTGAGGTTTTACTGTCTGTTACTGCATCTTACTTTTTTGTAAACTTTGTTACAACATTTACAGTTTTTTGGTGAATTTGTAAAAACCAATTTTTGATATATTTGGTAATATTTCTTTAGAAACTTTTTAGTGCAATTATTATTATAATTTGATAACTTTGTTTATACATTTGTGCCTTTTTTGCGCAATGTTATTTCTCTAACAGAACTACTATAACTCAGGTTATTTATCCGTTTATGTGTACTTTTCTACAGTGAACTTTATGAATTTGTTATACATTACCCGCTTGATGTTAATGATTTAGACAAAGCTGTCTAAATATTCTTGTATCACCATACAAAAATAAGGATAATTGTTTACGGATGTTTTAAGTGAACCTTTATTGTATTCTTAAGGTATCTTTAGGAAGTGTTCCTTTACATTTCTATAAGTTAATATTAGTTATAACTTTATTGTGAGTGGTTATTGCATCTTTTGAATAATTTGACTTTAAACAACTTAACTTAAATAATTTAAAACTTAAATAACAAATAAACTTTTACACTTTAAATATTTAAAAAATTTTGACTTAACTTTTACATTGAAATATTCTACAACATTTTGATTTTGGAGTTTTTGTCTGTGAGTTATCATGGATAAAGCGGTTCAGTTTCCATCTACTTCTGTGGATAGTCACACTACATTGGGTTCGATAGTTAATAAGCCCGCACCGATTTCTGTGGAGCTTCCATTGAACATGGAGAGTGTAGGAATGACGGGGTTCCCGGATCCTTTCTTGAATACTGATTTGCCTGCTCATAGTTCTTCTACTGCTGGTCAAAACTTACCATCTTTTAATGCGATGAATGATTTTGTTCGAAAAAATTTGCCTGCTTCAAGTAATAAGTTGCCCGACTTGAAGAGAAGCCGGATTATTTTTGAAGGGAAAACTTGTGTTCGTGAGTTTATTACCCAGGTTGAGGAATACTTTTTGTACAAAAACTTCGATGAGTCTTTGTTGGTTGGTTCATTTTCGGATTTACTTTCTGGTTCTGCCGCCAAGTGGTTCCGTACCATTCGATTTAATATAGCTTCTTGGTCTGAGCTTAAGGTTGCGTTGCTCAAGCGTTTTGATAAGCTTGAATTCGATTACTTTCTGGAGTATGAACTTCGTACTCGAAAACAAAAACTTAGTGAGTCGCTTCCGGATTTCATTACTGAACTTATGGATATGGCTAGTCGTCTTGCTACCCCTATTTCGGAGTCTGTGGTCATTACCATTGCTAAGCACAACATGCTGTCGATCTATACACCTTATGTGGTAGGTAGACATATTTCTTCATTAGATTGTTTTATGAATTTAGGAAAAGAATTAGAGATTTTTGTTAATAGGAAGTCTATTAAGGAACAGTTTAAGCCTTTCAAGGTGGAGAAGATTCAGTCTAGTGCTGTTAAAACTGAAAACCCCCTTTGCTTGAAGTGTCAGTCTCCTGGACATACCTACAAAGATTGTACCACCATTCCTGGTATGGTTTGTTTTAAATGCAAAAAATTGGGTGTTATCACAAAGTTTTGCGATGTGTGCAATTCGGAAAAGAAAAACTCTTCGGAGTCAAAAAACTGATTAGGCATCATCGAGTACCAGTTTCTGAGCAAACTTCGGCTGACTCGATGAAGAAAATTGTTAGTCACAGTCTTAAACCGGATGATACCATTATTAAAAAAGAATTTTCTGATTGGTTAAAATATTTAAAAACTTTTTTTTGGCGTTTATAAGGCTTCACCTGTACTTTTTGTTAAGAATAACGATTCAAGACCTTTTTTACAATTTTCTATTGGTAATCAAAAATTTTCAGGATTATTAGATAGTGGTGCTAATACTTGCGTTCTTGGTGCGAATGCTCACAAGCGATTTTTGGAATTGGGTTATGAGATGGAACATATACCTCAGTCTGTTCACGATTCTGCTTATACTGCGGACGGATCTGCTCAGAGAGTTATAGGTGCTATTAATCTTCCAGTTACTTGCGATAATGTTACAAAAATTGTTAAATTCATGGTTATACCTTTATTCGATTATGAGTTTATTTTAGGATTTGACTTTTGGATAAAATTTGACCTTGCTAAAGATTTATGGAAAAATATAGTTTTTGTTGATGATTATAATAAAATTCAAACTTGTTCAGTTACTTCAGCTGTTGAATTAGCTCCTTCTGAGAAACAACAACTTGATAAAACAATTTCACTTTTTGAAGATATTTCATATGAAAAGAAAGGTTTAGGTCTTACTCACCTGATCCAACATAAAATTAATGTTACTGGAGAACCGTTTAAACAAAGATATTGGCCGTTAAGTCCTGCTAAACAAAAGGAACTTTTTGATGAAGTGGAAGTTTTACTTAAGGAAAATATTATTCAACCTTCTAAATCTCCTTGGAGTTCACCTGTTTTGGCTGTTGAGAAGAAAGATGGTAGTACACGATTATGTTTAGATTCACGTCGTTTAAATTCAATTACGATTAGAGATTCTTATCCTCTTCCGTATCCTTCTAAGATACTGGATAGTTTGCGAGGAGCTCGGTTCATTACAACTATTGATCTTTCTAAAGCTTTTCTTCAGATAGCGCTGGAAGAATCCTCGCGTGAAAAGTGTGCCTTCGTAGTGCCCGGAAAAGGATTATTTGAATTTGTTAGGATGCCTTACGGATTAACTAACGCCCCCGCTGAATTACAGAGGCTAGTGGATAAATTATTTGGATTTGAATTTGAAAATGTATTGTTTTGTTACTTAGATGACTTAATTTTGGTTACTGATAACTTCAAAGATCACATAGAATATTTAAATAAAATTTATAAAACTCTTAAAGATGCTGGTTTAACAGTTAATTTAAAGAAATGTGCCTTCTGCAAAGAAAAACTTCGTTATCTTGGTTATATTGTTGATAGTAAAGGTTTACATACCGATCCTTCTAAATTAGATACCATTGAGAATTTTCCTCGCCCTGAAACTGTTAAAGAACTTAGAAGTTTTCTTGGTTTATGTTCATATTATCGTAGATTCATTGATAGATTTGCTGATATTGCTTCTCCTCTTACTAAATTGACGGCTGGTAGCAAGAATTCTAAAAGATCTCTTATTTGGAATGATGAAGCGGAAATTGCTTTTCTTAGATTAAAACATGTTTTAGTTACCTCACCCGTTTTACAATGCCCTAATTTTGAAAAACCATTCTTTTTACATTGCGACGCTAGTTCTGTTGGAATTGGTAGTGTTTTGAGTCAGGAAGACGCGGATGGTAATCAACATCCGATTGCATTTTATTCCCGTTCATTGAACAAATGCGAACGTAATTACAGTACCACGGAACGTGAATTGTTAGCGATTTTAGATTCAATAGAACATTTTAGACCTTACGTTGAAGGAATGGAATTTACAGTAATTACTGATCATGCTAGTTTACAATGGTTATTAAAATTGAATAATCCAAGCGGACGTTTAGCACGTTGGGCTGCTAGAATTTCTCAATTTACATTTAATGTTGTTCATAAAAAAGGTTCCTTACATTTAGTTCCTGATGCATTGTCAAGAATTGAAGTCACATCATTATTAATTGCCCCCATTCAAATCGTTTCCCCCGATGAAGATATTGAAGATTCTTGGTATAAAAAAGTGTTCATTAATTGTCAAAAATTTCCTACTAGATATAAAAATTTTAGAGTCGAAAGTAATGTTTTGTATAAGTTTTGTAAAAGTAAATTTAATCCCAATAGTCGTTTGAATTGGAAAATAGTTATTCCCAAGGAAAATATAATTGATACTATTAGATCCAATCATGATGATATTAATTCAGGTCATCTTGGAATTCATAAAACTTTAAAGAAATTAAAACAACACTATTTTTGGAATGGAATGTTTAATGATATTCAAGGTTATATTAGATCTTGCGATATTTGTAAAGCGTATAAGCATAGTACGTCCCCCCCTTTTGGTATTATGGTTAATCCTAAAAAAGTAGATCATCCCATGGTCATGCTTTCTGCAGACATAATAGGAATTTTGCCTAAAAGTTATTCTGGTCATAAGTATATACTTTCAGTAGTTGATGTTTTCACTAAATTTTGCTGGATTTTTCCTTTGGTTAAAGCTACGACCTTATCAATTTGTAGATTATTTGAAAAAGAAATATTTCTTAAATTTGGCTGTCCTAAAATTTTAGTTTGTGATAATGGAACTCAATTTACTTCTAAATATTTTGTAGAATTTATGAAAAGTTACAATATTGTTAAAATCTTTTATAATACATTGTATACCCCTCAGAATAATCCTGTGGAACGGTATAATAAAACGGTAGAAACTTGTATCTCATGTTTTGTTAGAGATGATCAACGCACTTGGTCAAAATTTTTACCTCATGTTCAATTAGCTTTGAATAACAGTGTTAGTCTTGCCACTGATTTTACACCTAATTTTCTCATGTTTGGAAGAGAACTCATTTTTGATGCCTCTTTACACCGTTTTAGTAATTCTTTAGAAAATTTGTCACAAGTTGAGATGGGAGAAAGGAATTCTTTTGCTTATTCTCTTAAATCACTTGGTGATGTTTATGTTAAAGTTCAAGCTCATTTATTAAAAGCTTATAAGCGTAATGCGCGTTATTATAATATAGGGAGGAAAGCCATTTCTTTTGCTGTTGGTGATATTGTTTGGAGAAGGAGTTTTGTTCAATCTAGTGCCCCGGCATATTTTTCGGCTAAGTTTGCACCTAAGTTTGTTAAATGTGAAATTATTGATAAAGTTTCTGATAACGTCTATATTTTGAAAGATTTAAGTAAAAATACTTCCGGTCGTTACCATGTTAAAGATATTATAAAATACTAATTTTTGGATTTACACTTTAAACTTGAGTTTGATAACGTTAGGAGATAGGCCTCTGTATGAGAAGAATGAGAATTGATGTATGAAAGGTTAGTGTGATTATGGCCTTGTATGATGATGTAGTGTATGGTTAACTTCGACAACATTAAATTTTGAGATTTTAAAGTTCTAAATTAAAGCTTAGGTAATTTTGTTTCACCACATTCATTTTTCCAACATCAAAAGATCTTATGTACATTTGTAAATTTGTTTAGAGGATATTTTGTCCTTGAATTTGTTTTGTTTTGTGTTGTTTATACAACTTAGTTATATTTGTTTGCTTAGAACGTTTCGTGTTGTTCTCACAACCTAAATGTTTATGTTTTTTGGGTATTTTTGTGTTGTTCATAGTTTAGTTTCCCGGATTTGACAACAATTGGTACCACCCTGATTTGACATTCACGTATTGGGATTTTTCTGCCATTTGGTGCGGACCCCTAAAGTGATAATTTGATTTGTTAGATAGTCCTCGGATCTTCCTCCGGTTCTATAGTTTCGTTTGTTTAGATAGTTCTTGGACCTTCATCCAGTTCTATAATTTGATTTGTATTATTGTGCCTGGTAAGTTGGTGGAGATATGCCAATCACAATATGCAAATATTTTGTTTCCTTAGTTCTCGGATTTTCCTCCGGTTCTATGTTTTTTTGTTCTGTTGTGCCTGGTAAGTTGGTGGAGTTATGCCAATCACAATAGACAAATTTTACACGTTTTTGGTAGGATGTCTGTGTTCGGAAATTTTGGTAGGGTTACGCCGATCACAGTACATTTCTCATTTTTTCCACACACTTTTGGTGTTGTGATTTTTGAACTTGCACAGCCTTTGCTGTGAGGGTTTCCTCGTTTTTAGCGAGTAGAGAAGTTAGGAATTTATGAGTCGGTGACGAAGGAGTCCAACCGCACTTTATAAAGGAGTTTCGGAATTTAAGAGTCGGCGACGAAGGTGTCCAACCGCACTTTAAAGTAGATTATAGAGTTAATAGTTATAGTATTGTTTTAAGAAAATCTATCATTTTCTTTTGTTCTTTTGCTTTGTTGTTTGAATGATTCCTAGAGTCTTAAGATTCTAGTCGGATTTCTACAGCAAAAAGCCTAAGATCGTTTTCTTGGTTTGTTCTATTTTGTATTATTAGCATATTTTTGGTAGAGTCTTTAGCATATTTTTGGTAGAGTCTTTAGCATATTTTTGGTAGAGTCTTTAGAATATTTTTGGTAGAGTCTTTAGAATATTTTTGGTAGAGTCTTTAGAATATTTTTGGTAGAGTCTTTAGAATATTTTTGGTAGAGTTTCAATTAAATTAAATTTAAATTTTTTGAACGTTTTGGATTTGTTTTGATGCTTTTCTTATGTTTTGGCATAAAAGAAAGTAGTCTTTCTTTTATTTTTTGGGATAGTATGTAATGTAACGAGTCGTTTTCGCCGTTACAGGTGCTGATAAATTTTGTTCAAGAAATTAATAATATTTCGTTTGTTTACGTTTCGTAAAGTAGGACTCAATGCCTTTATTCTTCTTCTTTGGAATATTAGCTTCGTGTCTGTCATAATACAGTAATGACAGTGACAGCTGACACTACAAGGAAGCAGCGCTGTTCAGTTGACAGATTCGAAAGCGATTTTTTTAGCTTGGTGTAAATCAAGAAGCAGGCTTTGCTTTCTCTCCGCCCGGTCTGACGAACAACAATGTCGGATCGTAATTTTTATTTTAAAAATTATTAATCTGTAAAAATCAGGTTGATTTTAATAGATATTGTTATCATGTTTTGTGAAACAATACTGGAATTAGTTTTCTGGATTTTTATCCGTTAATTTGGTTCTTTCGGTGAGTTTTGAGTTTTGGAATCTCGTGGTATTTTTACCTCGAATGTTAGCTTAATGGAAGTCTTTAATTGTTTTAGATTTTAAACACGATCTTCATCGTTTCTTCATCATGCCGCCCTGGTTCATAAAGGGACATTTATAAGAAAAAATAGCGGTATGTATTTTGACAAATTCCTTAACAAAGGCACACGTTCGTTTCTTATTTGGATAAATTGGTAATTATTCTTTGTTCTCTTTGTTCTAGCTCTTCGGCGCTATTTTTTAAAAAACTATTTTTTAAAAAACTATTTTTTAAAAAACTATTTTTTAAAAAACTATTTTTTAAAAAACTATTTTTTAAAAAACTATTTTTTAAAAAACTATTTTTTAAAACTATTTTTCTAGTTTTCAAATTTATCCTTGGAACATAAATTTATAGAAATGACCACGCGTTGGAGCTGAGTCATATTAGTCCCCTTTTTACATTCATTCACCCTTCATTTTGACCCCTTGCTGAACACTACGGAGGAGCCAAGCTGGTTCGCAACCGGAGTCCCCTACCGGACCACTCACCTCGGCCTCCATGGTTTTACTATAGGGACGATTCGTATTAGGCTTATGGGTTTGTAAAGCTCAAACCAACAGGTATTTCAAACAATTCTTTATTTTTAATTTAAACATTCATTCGATGCAGTAACAACAGCGTACAACTTTTAGGCTAAATAGTAAACTCTAAATAAAATAACTATAATTAAGAAGTAACCTTTGGATATAAACTTAAATTTACAACTATCAAGATTCCACGGACATAACAAAAAGTTTTGAATAAACCCCATCTTTCCCAAATTTTACAGTGTTCTATTTTATCCCCCTTTCCTTAGATTAAAGGTCTAGTGACGCGTCTGACTCTCTCTCTATCCAGGTAAATTTATTTTTCTATTAGCAGTAGGCTATCTGGCGCCCGAATATTTTTGTTCTTTGTATTTCTTTAGTGATAGCCCTACATTTGATTATTTTATTACAAATCGGCTCCCACATCGGAGACCTATTACATTCTTTCATTATTACATCACACCATGTAATTTATAAAAGCAGGCCGTGAAGTTGTAGACTCCTCTTGTTTGACTCTGTCTTTGACACTAGAGTGGATGTTCATGAAGTCTTTGCTAGATTTCTTGACACCGGTACTGCTCTGGGGCTTTAAAACTCCGCTCAATTTTTCCAGGAACTGAGTGCCGCAACTGGCGGTCTCAATACATTGGGCACAAGCTTTATCTGAGAGGATAAAATTCCTGGTATTTAATGTCTGTATTTGCTTGGTACTGGCTTTGTAGTTCAAGCGTTTCTGAGCAAATTTGCAGCTACACTTGTTGTCCCGCCTACGGACCATCGTAACACAATCACTGTCGCATCGCAGTGGGCCTGTGATCATTGTATTCACGGCGATATCAATAAATTCCTTTTTTAAAAGAGTCTCTTTTGATCTAAATTTAGTTCTGCTAGGATTAGAATCGTTGGGAACTAACTTGTTGATTACTTTCTTTTTCTCGATGATGATAGAACGTGTAGGTTTATTATCTGGTCGGTTGGAACACTGGCTTGGAAATTTGCTTGATGACCTCCTCGTGGCACTGTCTTTAAATGGCTTCAGAGCAGGCTCTACGATTTCATCACACAGTTTTTGAGCTACTCTAGACATTTGTGCTAATAAGTTTTCCTGGTCCTTTGGTTTTTATCCTCAAAGGTTTGAAAGACAGAAATTGTAGAAATCTGTAATTACATACATAGTAGGTACTTATCATACCTGTTTGAGGAAAAAGTATAAGTATATCATTTTGGTAAGTACTATTTTTATTTGAATATGCCCTGCTATGTAGTAGTTTCGTAAGGAAGAATCTTTTAGGTATAGGGTTTCATGGTATTGGTATCTGTTTTTTATTGCTTTAGGGTGATCACAAATTCACGACATTTTGAATGTTAGTGCCAAAAGACCGGATACGGAAGTATCGGAACTACTTTTTTTAAACGCCTCTCACACGGTAAGGCTAGAGTCTTAAAAACATACCATTTCTTCTAATTAATTTTTATTTTTAATCTTATATTCCACCCGACGCGACGCCGATGACGCGTCTTTTAGCCTGGCGCATAGTGTGATACGTTATTTTTGAGGTTATAGAAGAATTAAAATTTTATTTACACAAAGAAACTTACAATTAAACAAATATTTACAAAATGTACAAAATACACAAGAAACAGTTGAGCTATCTGCAGATCGTTTTTTATCTAATTTTAGTTTTTTATAATTTGAATCTAAATATCATTAGATAAGAGCATCTACCAAGACACGAACCAACACCAATCTAATACAAGATCTAATATCATGTTTTGGCGTTTCGACAGAAAGCCCCTAGGGGCAGGAAGAAGACTTGACGTTGGGAAGAAGATAAACTGTTGAAATGACAGTATGACAATGACAGAAAAGTGCCGTAGACAGAGCGAAGAAGAAGAAGACTTGCTGTTTGGTTTTGTTTGTTTTGGTTTTCTCAAAGGGTTTTTTTTATTTCTTTCTGTCTTGTCTTCTTTTCTTTTGTTAGACTTTTAAAGAGAGTTCAATTTGTTAGCTATAATAGCTTAAGCATGTGGATCTTTGGCTACGGTTCGTTAATGTGGAAAGTGGACTTCAAATACGAGCTAAAAGTGGTTGGCTGCATCAAGGGATATCTCCGAAGGTTTTACCAGCACAGCATAGATCACAGAGGGGTTCCTCAGGAGGTAGTGTATTGATGACTATTATAAAATAGCAGAAATTGCGTTATTTTTTGATGGGCTTATTTTTCCATCTTAATACTTTAATATTTTTATCTGACGGATAATGTTGCTAAAGAGCTGAAAAAATCAGCCCATAAATAATAATTTCTTAAATAAACAAAATGTTGCTTGCCCGTTCCAGCCAGGTAGAGTAGTAACCTTGATACCCAGCGATGACTGCACAAGTGAAGTGTGGGGTGTAGCATACAAAATTAATGAACAGGACATAGAAGAGGTCACTCAGCACCTGGATTTTCGGGAGAAAAATGGCTATTCTAAGAAAACTGTCACATTCCATCCTAAAGATAATGAGGACCCATTTGAACTGACACTCTATGTAGCCATGGAAGAGAATGAATCTTACGCAGGTTAGTGAGAATTCTCATTTTTGAAAGATTTTTATTTTGACTTGTGATCCTAAATTCCAGTATTGCCACCTCGCATGAACCGCAAAAAAGCTAGAAATATTAGTTAATTTGATCTATTCCTAATTGGTTAACCATCTGGATGGGTTTTTTTTTCAATTCCAATCTGGGTTCAGTCTTCAGTCTTTGAGCAGGTTTCTTGTAGGTTGTAAAATCTGCAATCCAATGAGTGCTTTGCTTTTTCTTGGGCATCATGTCCGCCCATACAGTTTATTGTGTCATCATCATTTTATTGCCCTTTTCCCACTTCAAGTGGGGTCGGCACAACAGGGTTTTGTTCTCCACTCTCCTCTATCACCTCTATCGACTGGTCTCTCAGCTCAGTTGGTAGTAAGTAGCTCTGCCTTCTGTGCTGTAGGTCGTGGGTTCGATCCCCACCGAGAACAAACATTTGTGTGGTGAACACAGATGTTTGTTCTCTGTCTGGGCTTTATACTGTATTCTATGTATGTATTTACAAAAAAAAATTATAATTATGTATAAGTATTATACCAACTAGATAGTGTTGTGTGGATTGTCTAAAAATTTTTTTTTTTATCCTTATCCCATCTAGACCACAATTATTTGTCTTCATTTTCTAATTCTAGGACCTGCACCAGTACAAGATATAGCAGAGCAAGTATTATCCTGCAGCGGCCCAAGTGGGCCCAACAAAGAATATGTCTACAACTTGGCTGCAGCAATGAGGCAGCTCGCTCCACATGTCAAAGATGACCATCTGTTCGAGCTGGAGGCAGCACTACGGAGGATAGACCCAGATGAGAGTAGTTGAGAGTAGATAGTTGCAGTAGAAAGATGTTGCTATTCCATTACTATTCTTATGACTGCCTTCACAGCTCAGTTGGTAGTAACTCTGCCTTCTGCGCTGGAGGGCGTGGGTTTGATCCCCACCAAGAACAAATATTTGTGTGGTGAACGCAGATGTTTGTTCCCTGTCTGGGTGTTATATTGTATTCGATGTATGTATTTACAAAAAAAAAATCAGCTACTTGGTTCCCATAGTACAAGCTCTGCTTAGTTTGGGGCTAGATAGTGTTGTGTGGATTGTCCGCATTATTTATTTATTTATTTATGGTCTTGAACACCTGGTAGTAAATGCAACACCAGGTGTAGGTTTGATTCCAGCCTATATGAATTCAAAATCTGTTTTTGTTTTGTATCATAGTGCAAAGATGATGAGATCTTAGTTGTTCTAGCTGCGCTTTGTTGTTCTGCCCTCTTAAAGTGACAAGATACAATGTAAAAAATAAAATCAAAGGTTAGCTATCAAACCCTATCTCGTAGTTCGTTATTTCGTATGCACCTTTGCGACCAATAATCATCGCAAGATATTTAAACAAATTATTATTTAGTTATGGAATACTGACCTTAATTTTTCATAAGTTGCTGTGATTTAGTAAATTATTAAATGCTTTTTAAAGCAAAAGGATTTTTCTACAGGAGGCTATTTTTCCTACAATTTGTTGTGCTTGTAACTGATGCAGTCTTAACTCTTAAATAGGTACTCTTGTTAGTATAATGTTCCTCATATAATCAGACCTTATCATCATATTCCTAAAAAAGTTGCTACTGAAAGGCAACAGCATTATTATTTGAATACCTTTCGGCCACGTCTTCGTTTGCGCGGCGGCGGTAATTGCTGACATCAATATTTAAGGCGCTTGCCCTCTTGAGTCCAGTCTAAAAACCTTGTTCCAATATTTCGAAAAAAAAACATGATAAATTTCTGTAGTTGCTTGACAAGTCTGAAGTTATCTGTTTGTGGGAAAATGTTCAATGACTGCTAGAAAAATAGTAGGTAAACCGGCGAACTTCAGATCTGCCAAGTTACACTGGCCTTACTATAGTACCTAGTAGTATAGGATCCCTAGAAGAAAGACCTTCACCGAGCTGGTTATTTAATGAAATGTACTTTTTATTTAATTAAACATGCCAATAAATATATTCTATATGGGTTGCCTATCAAATTTCAGTCCAGGATATGATTAATTAATAATTTAAAAAAAAAAAAAAGTTTTTTTAACTTTCCACCGGTTTGTTTATTAGACAAATTCTATACCAATCGAAAGTATAGACCCCATAGAATATGCAAACGTTAGGTTGCCTATTTTTTTCCGGTCACAACTCTCGGGTAGCCAGGTATAAACAGGAAAATCGATACTAGCATTTTGCACCGGTATGTTTATTGAATAAAAACACTGGGGTCTATACTTTCGATTGGTATAGAATTTGTTTAATAAACAAACCAGTGGAAAGTTTTTTTTTTTTTTTTATTATTTATTAATCATAATTATCCTGGACTGAAATTTGATAGGCAACCCATATAGAATATATTTATTATTTGAATATATTTGTTGTTTAGTAATAGTTTTTGTAAATAATGTATATTCTGTTGTAAATAAAATATATTATAACTTATTTATTGGCATGTTTAATTAAATATAAAATACGTTTCATTAAATAACCAGCTCGGTGAAGGTCCTTCTTCTAGGGATCTTAGACTATAGGTAGATATATTGATCTATAGCTATGCTGTAAAATGTTTACAGTATAAAGTTTTTTTCTAATTTTTATCTCAAAAAGTCTGATGTTTTTAGTAACATTCCTCCTGCTAATATTATGCAATGAAGATTATAATTTTGAAAGCAAGCTTTGTAGCAATGAGGTTAAGGTCTACAATGAAAATGTAAATAGCTTTGTGATTCTATTGTAGTCTTTTGTGATGAACTCATGAATCATGCTGTTGTGATAGAGATCTTCAAGGATAAGTTCCTATTTTCAAGCAAATCTTATATATAGGTACCTTCTCTTTTGGTAATTTAAATTATGTTTACTGGTCCTATAAGTTTATTTAATTTATACAGTGAATACCTAGTGTGAGCAAAACACAATCATATTGGTAAAAATAAACATATATTTAGCAAAACGTTTTAGTTTGTGTCTTACTTACAAAATGCTTCAATAATTATTATGTATAATAGGTATGTTATAACAAAATAATAAATGAAGGAAAAATCCTTATACATTAACAAGGAAAATCGATTAAAATTACAGAAATAGTTCAAAATGTACAAACAATTATTATTGCTAGATTTTTATATATTATTAAAACTGTACAAACAACCTTGTAAAAGCAAAATATTAGTATGCAATAGTTAACTTCACCTAAAATTTTGCGATAAAGTGTGACAACTCACATGGCACCTTACATTTTATCAACTAGAGATAACCCAACCAAAGTGTACTGATAAAAATGTAGGAAAGAACTGGCTGTAATTATGTTCATAAATAATACTAACGAAATAAAATTATCCCTTACACGCTATCTTTTATCGAAAGATTGCAATGACGTCATCATAAGGCACAACCTTGCTATAATCTTTGGCGGGTTTGCAGCATGCAGTATCACTCGCAATCCTTGCATTAGGTATGTAGACTGTATTACTTATCCTTCTTACGACCTAATAACTTATCTAAGAAACTCCTCTTTCGTTTCACTTTAGTCGTAGTCTTCGAATGATTTTCTATCTCATTGCCTTCTTCCGTCATTTTATTTATTAAGTCTGGAATGGTCAAGTCTACGTATTCTAAAGGTGGCTTTTTAGCGGACTCTCTACTTAATTGCCTTTGGAATTTACCAAGTTCTGGAACTTGATCGTTTTTCTCATCCAATTCAGACAGCGATATTTTTGAGTTGGTTTCTTTGCCATCTAACCTTTCGGGACCATTTTTCACAGCTGCTGTCTCATCGACTTTACTCTCAATTTCTGCAGTCTTGACGTCGTGAATCGCGTCTATATTGTTTTCTATCTTCTCAAATACATCATCGTCTCCAACTTTTTCTTCCGCAGGTTTTTTTTCATCGGTAATGAGACTATCAGCACTTGACTTCGGAACGGAACCGATGACCCTAGGCTTAGTTGGAGGTAGTTTCCAATCGACCGGCTTTCGCTGCGGCGAATAACGTTTCACTAGCTCTTCAAACAATTTGTTGTGGTCAATTTTTGATGTGTTGTTGTTATCCGGGAGGCTCAAGTGCCGCTGTTTAGGATCCTCATTCTCCTTACCTCCTCCGTCCACTTCAGACTGTCCCAAATCGAGTCTTACCTTGCGCGTCGATGTCGGCGTCCTGTACGGCTCGGCGAATGGAAATTTGTACAGGTTAGGGCTTTCAATTTTGTAATTCAGTATAGGAGAGTTCGGTGAATAACTCTTTGCAGGTAGAGAAGCTCTTGTTCCGGCGCGGTTGAAGGGGCTGCCGCCGCTGGTGGGCTCGTGCAGGTTGGATGTCATGAAATCCCTTCGCAGTTTGGAGAGTCGCCGCGTGCGATCGGTCATCGTCCGTCTGTAATCCACATCGTCGCTCTGGTTCAATTCAGACATGAAGTTGTCCGAATATTTTCTTGGTCGGAAATCGTGTTCCAGTTCTTCGGTCCGGGATTCCCTCATGCTGGAGTATCCCGGGGTGTTCCGCTTGAAGTAAGAAGTGGTTTTTCCGTGGTTAGACGTGACGATCGGCTCCACGTCGGAGGCGGGCAGCAAGCTCGTAGGTGATGCCGGCGGCAGGAACACGGTGTCGTGCTTGTCGAACACTTCACGCCGCTGACTGAACTGGTCACCTCCAATGATCTCTCGCGACTTCACGCTCATCGTTGGTGATTTAGCCGTCATTTCCGCTCGATAACAAACCGCAACACAATGTTATTGATTCTATTTTCCTGTAAACACTGTATTTCTATTTCTGTCCGGCGCACATCATGACTTCACCGGTAACATCGCGCCTATGGTACACTCTGCACATTAAATTGGACAATAAAGGTGGTCCGGTCGTCCGTATAAGGCGGGCCGTTCGCGATATGTGACTGATCAATAGAGTAGACGCGATAAGATACGAGCGTCGTGTCCCGCGCCGCCACTTTAGCTATTTCTTTATCTTTCAGCAGTCCAACCAGTTGAGTAAATATAACCGACTGAATACAATCGAGTACGTAATTAATAGCGGAGCGAGTGAAAGCGCGCCACACGGCGAACTATCGGCGAGCGCCTCATTATGTAATGAATATTAAAACAAATGTCCCAAATACGCGAGAATGCCTCATTGTAATCCTCACTGAATGCTAATTTCCTGCATTGTGCGCGTCAATATTTACACAAGCCGACCTTTAAACTTATTCGCGGCGATTCGTTAATAGTCTTGAGTAGGGCTCTGTTCAGTTTCTATCACAAACTCAGAGATTGTGGAAACGTCTAAGCCGCGATGTGACGAGATATCGACTGTTCGCTTAGTTGCTATTATAAATATAGTATTCTGAGGATATAGAGATCAAAATTGTATGCAGTTGGGTAGACTCCAGAGTTTATTTGTGCTCAATGAACCGTTAGAACGAAAATTGTTCGAGTGATTATCATTGAAGTTTGAGCAGGCAAAAAACGTTTTGTATCTGATTGATGCATTGAACGCGATTGTTAGATGGAACAGCCTACATACACGTCGATCGGTAGCGCTACACTATTTTGCTGTGCTATTTATACCTAAGTAGGTACCCGTCTACGTTCTGTTTTGTTGATATTTTCTTGTGCCAGTTTAGTTTACTGTTTTCTGGGGCGCCGCTTCTGCCAGTTGATAATAATAAGCGCAGTTTATTTACGAAAACTGCTGCTGAAAGATTACTTAGCACAATCGTCTTTGTTTTTTCTTAGCTGGGTAAACCACAAGACGCAATAACATTAAAATCTAACTATAGCTATAGGTACAGTTTTTAAGACTCGGTGTTTTTTCTTTCGTGCTAGGTATACTTAGGCAGGTTTCCGTGTAGATAAGTCTGAGGCACGAAAGGAGCTTCTCTGAGGCGCATTTAAAAATCATTTCACCACACACTGGTTTAAAAGAACCAGTGACATGATAACAAGAAAAAGTATTATGCTTTTATGGAAATCTTGTATTCACGAGCCTAGTTTAAAATATTTTTTTTCACTTTACGTACTAATTTGGCTAATGAAAAGTCTCGCCCTCAAAAAAATTTTATGTTGTTCAGATTTGTGTGAATATCTATCACTTGTTTTGTAAAAAGTTTTGATAACATTTATCAGCGAATGGGTTCTTAATTTTGCTCGTTCTAACCAGATTTATAAATTGCGTGCAATGTTGGTTGTTAAAGCTTCATACTTTTACTTATTCGACCGATTCGCTCTCACTTTTGTCTTCTCTTCATATAACGATGCGCCTAACATACAATATGTACCTATAGTATAATCGTTTCAATATACAGGGTGTCCCATAAGTCAACGTCCAGCGGAAAACGGACGATAGGCCAAGTCATGACAGCTATCAAAAAAACATAAAAAAAATTATTTGTCATGTAATTTTCGAGTTATAAGTATTTAAAAAAAAACAAGAAAAACTGACACCCTGTGATGATGTTTTAAATCCTGTGACTACAAATATTAACTTTTCATGAAACTTTTTTTTGCAACGTAAGCATGAATTTCTGTAAATTACAATTCAAAATTAAGCCATAGCTGCCTCAGTTTTCAATGAAATCGTGAAGTTTTGACCAACATTTCATTTCAGATAATTACATCACCCAACTTTAACCGTCTGTACCGCAAAAAAAAAGTACCACACTATCGTGACAAGTAACTTTAAAAAATGGCGCATTTATCCAGGATTCCAAAATGGTATTAATACTTTACCTTTGGTTTAAATACCATTTCGACGATGTAAATAAACAGTTAGAGCCACCATCTTGTCGAAAGAGTAATAACCATGGGTTTTCAAGTAATTTGTTAGTTTTAGGTGAAAGTTTGAAATAAAATTCATTCATAGGATTACTTCAATCGTGATTTTAATCTAAAGTTTGCCTTCGCCCGTCGCCGGTCTTATTACATGGTAATTTGATGGAGCCGGCTGAACGCACGAAAAAACATGACTCATGTGGCGTTACCTCGCTCTGAGGCGTTCCATTTAATACTTGAAGTGCAGTCCTACATGAATCTAAAAATCCTATTGAATTTTATTTCAAACTTTCACCTAAAGCTAACAAATTATTTGAACACCCATGGTTATTACTCTTTCGACAAGATGGTGGCTCTATCTGTTAACTTGCATTGTCCAAATGGTATTTGCTTGTACCTGTAAATTGTGAGTGACTTAAAAACGCAGTGTAGGCATTTTAAGTCCATAATTTAAAGGGTACAAACATTTTATCTCATGAAATAAAATTGATTGGAAATCCGGTTTAGTTGATAAAACATGTTTTATTTCCAAAACTAAGAAGTACTCTAGCAAGTATTATACCATTTTGAAATCCTGGATAAATGCGCCATTTTTTAAAGTTACTTGCCATGATAGTGTAGTACATTTTTTTTGCGGTACAGATGGTTAAAGTTGGGTGATGTAATTATCAGAAATGAAATGTTGGCCAAAACTCCACGATTTCATTGAAACTAAGGGAGTTGTGGCTTAATTTTGAATTGTAATTTACAGAAGGGTTATTCATGCTTACGTTGCAGAAAAAAGTTTCATGAAAAGTTAGTATTTGTAGTAACAGGACTTAAAAGATCATCACAGGGTGTCAGTTTTTCCTGTTTTTTTTAAATACTCATAACTCAAAAGTTACATAACTAATTTTTTTTTTAATATTTTTCTGATAATTGTCATGACTTGGCGCATCACCCGTTTTCGGCTGGACGTTGACTTATGGGACACCCTGTATAAATAAATAAATCTTGCGCCGGAGTTTCCCAAAGTGATCCTGCGTCTTTTATAGCCAAAAGCCACATTACGTTAGCATTCGAAGCTCGAAAGCGCGCTATGAAGAAAATGCCATTGGGGTCACCAATTAAAGGGATCAGTCAATAGCCAATTAGACTTATTGGAAAGAACCGAACAATTAAGCTATGCCAGTGGGTGTTCTGATGGCCCCTGAAAAATCTTTATCTTCTGATTGTGACCAATGAAGTTGAAATAAGTATATTCCCCGATTGAAGCGTCACACGACCTGTATATAATTGCCAATCATTTACCAACGTCACTATCAAAATATGCGTTAAATTAACCTTTCGACACAAATGGTTACCGATCAATTTGAGCAATTACCATTATAAGTACCGGCGGAACCTGTCGGTCTAGTGGCTTTGAATGCGATGGAATGTACTTGCAGTGCACTCTGTACCAGCATAATAGATGTAGCTTGTGCCTACTTCCTTGTCACTCAATATTACCAGCTAGAGGATCCGCCCCTACTATTACTTAGGAACTTTATACACAATTGCTTAGTGTCTAAGTAATTGTGTGTGTGTGTGTTATACCTATTGTTTATTACTAACATAGTTTCTAAGTTATTTTGTCGTGTTACTAACCCCTATGGATCAAGGTCTGAAATAAAAAGTTTTTATTTATTTTATTTATTTATTTATACGCGACTACTTCTACATTTAATCGGAAAATTACTAACCTCTTCTGTATTTCTGCAGCTTAAATGGTTAGAGTCGTTTATACCCATAATGTATAAATTATTATGCAAAAACTTATTCTTTAATTGATATTGGCACCCGTGCATACCCAGAATTAGACCTTTCCGCCACTCTCCTACCTATGCTTCTATATTTTAGGGGTCACCATTTAATCGTTTTCTCTGAGTCGTTAGATGAGTATCATTATATCTAGAAGCGTTTATATTTCAGCATCTTGCCCATAAAATCAATTCTAAATGTGTCATCAACATAACTTGTACAGTCACACCCGGCTTCCGGACGTTGTTTGTACGGCATACAAAATTGGCTCCTAAAATGCTTATTACGGTATAACAGTCACACAAAACGCCGTAGTTTTTAACCGACTTCCAATCAAAAAGGAGGAGGTTCTCAATTCGGTTGTATTTTTTTTTATTTTTATTTTTAATGTTTGTTACCGCATAACTTCGTCATTTGTGAGTCGATTTGAAAAATTATGTTTTTATCTGAAAGGTACTGCTTCCAGATTGGTGCCATTTTAATTTCATTAAAATCGGTGTTGCCATTTTTTTTTTAATAATTTTTTTAATGTTTGTAACTGCATGCCTCCGTCATTTATGAACCGATTTAGAAAATTATTTTTTTATTTGGAAGGTTATTCTTACGTCCAGATTGTCCCAAACAAATTTGGTTAAAATCGGTTTAGCCGTTTTACAATGAAGTCGGTTTCTCAAGTTTTTTAAACTTATAATTATCTTACATACTTACGTATTAGTGCAGTTCATTTTTGACTTATGTCATTTACAACTACAGTCTGCAACAAACTATTATCTACAGATTCTTTAACTAAATATCTACTCCGACTCAAGCAGTAAAAACTTTACTAGGTAAGTATATTCTTCCACAAATATTAAAAAGAGAAAGATTTGTATTTTCGGATGTGTGTAACGAATAAATTCAAAAACTCCTGGATTGTTTGAAAACAATCTTTTACCATTAGAATGCTACTTTATCCCTGCGTTCGAAGGCCATATTTATACTAGCGACGCGCCCCGACCTCGCACGGGTGTGATTAATGTAAAGTCACTGCCTTTGATTTTTTCCACGAAGCTGCGGCGGATCACTAATTGTGGTATAACTGCCACGCAACGCTGTAGTTTTCTTATACCTACCATACATAGTGCAGTTCAACTTTGACCTATGTCATTTACAAGAATTACAAGTCTGCTACAAACTATTATTAAACCTTACCAACAGATTTTAAAACATCGACTCAAGCAGAAACAACGATTTATTCTTCCTTTATATTTTGCGTTTGTTTGATCAGACTCTTTGCTTCTGAAGCTGGCATCCACAAAGATCTTGACAATCTAGACTTAGAGATCTGGAGCCTAATTCTCGGGCCGACCAAGATTTTCAATGCCCCTTAGGTATACACATTGGCATTGCACAACCCCGCACTTTGTTTTTTGTTTTCCGTATATCGTAGCTGTCGAGGCTTCTACGATGAGGTCGTTGATGAATTACTCAAGGAAATCATCCATTCTCTCTTCGAAAAGAAGCAATAATATAAAAAGCAGCCAAGTGCGAGTCGGACTCGCCCATGAAGGGTTCCGTAGCATCAATTAACATAATATAAAGGTTTTTGTAGTTCGTTGAAAAGTAAATTGCGGTTTTCGATTTATGACGTATAAAAAAAAAACTACTGACTAGATCTCGTTCAAACCAAATATCGTTGGAAGTTTGCATAGTAATGTACAACATATATTTTTTTTAGATTTATCATTCTCTTATTTTAGAAGTTAGAGGGTGGGGGACCAACTTTTTTCCACTTTGGAAGTGTCTCTCGCGCAAACTATTCAGTTTAGAAAAAAACGATGTTAGAAGCCTTAACATCATTTTTGAAGACCTATACATAGATACCCCACACGTATGGGTTTGATGAAAAAAAATTTTTGAGTTTCAGTTTCAAGTATGGGAAACCCTAAAATTTATAGTTTTAGAAAAAAACGATATTAGAAACCTCAACATAATTTTTAAAGATCTATCCATAGGTAACCCACACACATGGGTTTGATGGAAAAAAAATTTTTGAGTTTCAGTTTTATGTATGGGGACCCCCAAAATTTATAGTTTTTTTTCTATTTTTGTGTAAAAACCTTAATGCGGTTCACAGAATACATCTACTCACCAAGTTTCATTAGTCTAGCTCTTATGGTTTTGGAGAAAAATGGCTGTGACACGGCCGGACAGACAGACAGACAGACAGACAGACAGACATGACGAATCTATAAGGGTTCCGTTTTTGCCATTTGGCTACGGAACCCTAAAAAGCAGCCAAGTGCGAGTCGGACTCGCCCATGAAGGGTTCCGTAGCATCAAATAACATAATATAAAGGTTTTTGTAGTTCGTCGAAAGGTAAATTGCGGTTTACGATTTATGACGTATAAAAAAAAAACTACTGACTAGATCTCGTTCAAACCAAATATCGTTGGAAGTTTCCATAATCATGTACAACATATATTTTTTTAAGCTTTATCAGTCTCTTATTTTAGAAGTTAGAGGGGGGGGGACCAACTTTTTTCCACTTTGGAAGTGTCTCTCGCGCAAACTATTCAGTTTAGAAAAAAACAATATTAGAAACCTCAACATCATTTTTGAAGACCTATTCATAGATACCCCACACGTGTATGGGTTAGATGAAAAAATTTTTTTTGAGTTTCAGTTTCAAGTATGGGGACCCCCAAAATTTATAGTTTTTTTTCTATTTTTGTGTAAAAACCTTAATGCGGTTTACAGAATACATCTACTGACCAAGTTTCATCAGTCTAGCTCTTATGGTTTCGGAGAAAAATGGCTGTGAAACGGCCGGACAGACAGACAGACAGACAGACAGACAGACAGACATGACGAATCTATAAGGGTTCCGTTTTTGCCATTTGGCTACGGAACCCTAAAAATGGAAAATGATCTCGGTCGGCACGAGAATTAGGCTCCAGGGGGTATGCGAGGTCTAGAGTCTACTATAGTCGTAGCGTGACTATACCTACTTATTTCATGTTGCTCTCATTATTTTATATAGGTTTAGGTATGACCATCAACCTATATCAGTCCACTGCTGGACGTGAACGCGCCACTGAGCCCGGTCTTCGGCTCTTCTTCTCCAGATAATGGTATATATACAGGGTGAGAATGGGCCGGAAAGGCCCGGGTTGCTGTCTACAAGCTCGGAGCCCGAGGCAACAATTGTTCGTATTTTTATATTTGATTTCTCTATAATTGTATGAACGAACTGTCTGATCTAGTTTTACATTTTGGTGGCAAGAGCTGTAACCTAGCCTGCGCGGGCCTCCTATCCTACGGTTGCCGCAATCCAAGCCCGTGTGGGGGGCCCGTGCTAGCTGGGGCCCGGGCGGCAAATGCCATTTCGACTTTAGGGCCAGTCCGACGCTGATGGTATAGAATCTAATTAGAAGACAATAAAATTGTATCTTACCTATAATTCTGTTTTCTAGGTTTGATGAGGTAGGTGTAACTGTTTTAGAAGAGGAAACTTAAGGAATGAATACGTACCTAACATTGTCAACATCAAACATCATCGGTCAGGTGAGCTCATTTCGCATGAATCTGAATACGATTTTGGGCATTGGCCTTTGGTTTGACCGTGAACAAAAATTCACGCCTACGATTGGTATCCAACTCGAAGTTATTGTAATACCGAATCTGTGACCAAATGTCTGATTATAATACAGGGTGTTTACAAATAACCCTGTGAAATGTAAAAGCAGAGTTGAATCAGTAGAATCCAAACTCTTACAAATTGATTCTAATACAAATACTTGCGTGACTCATGCTTCTCCTTTCCCAAAAATGGACACCAAGAATATAAGTGAGTGTTTGTGTTCGGAAGTAGCATTTAGACACCCGGTATTTCTTCAAGCATTTTTTGTCGGGTTGCGTGACTCCGTAGTTGATGTGTGACTAATGTTGGCCAGTCAATAGACTAGCGATCAGGCAGGAAATGGATAGGCATTATAGGCAATAAGAATTCATAATAAAAATTAGACCGTGTGGTCATCTAAAATGTGAATGTTATGTGGGTGTGGGTTCCCTAAACAAAGCACTTGCACAACACATATTCTCCCACCCATGTTATAATAGTAAATACCTCTTGAGAGGTCTAAGCTTTTTATATGCTCAATGCACACATTCAAATTGTTTGATCCGCACTTGGTGTACAAGTGTAGTTTCCGCAAGTACCTAATAGGCCGCTGGCGGGCCCTTTTTGCGTGACGCCTGACAGATACTTGCATCTATAATGTATCATGTCTGCATCATATCTACCGACATCCAGTCCATATCTGCTCTGTGTGCATACGTGACTCGCTTGTTTCTTTGTCATGACTTCAACTCATCCATGCAAATGGATCTGTAGATCTTTGAAGTGGTATCGAAGCTGATGGAAAAAGCACAATGGCTCGCGTAACCATCGCCTATAAAGGAACGTGCCCTACGATGCACCACCTTGCGTCCATCAACTTGAGGCATACAGATGTTCAGCCTCACGAGCTAATAATTTCACCGGCACCCACACCCTTCAAACCGAAACACAGCAATGCTGCTTCACGGCAGAAATAGGCATGGTGGTAGTAGGTACTTCCCCTTCAGAAACAGATGATGAAGAAGACTGTATTTTGGTAGACTTTCAAGAAATGCCAAGAGCATGGGAGCAATGTACCTAATCATTCCAATAATAAAGAATTAAAGTTTATTTCACGTTATCAAGAATTGAATATGACCGATTGAACTTTTGGCCTCAGCTATGTCCCTTCCTGAATTTCTTTATTACCCATCCCAAAGTTTATCGTTGTTATTTGCTTTGGAAACATTATTAATTTCTATAGTAATAACTTGTAAATATTCTGCCTTAGTCTGTCATCAATTATATGAACCTATTTATTTGATAAGTCTCTAGATATAACCATAAGTAGGGCTAGGCTATCAAGATAAAAATACTGTGAGTATGCAATCAAGACTGATCAATGTGATATTATAATGTCAAGTTATTATAGTGTGTAGGTACTTTCACGCAGTGCTTAGTCAACCTTAGTTTTCACGGAAATGCATTCACTTGTTCGCTAGCGCTACCTATCCTAGACCCAGCTAATTTTAATTTACCAGAGTAGGTATAATTTCCATCTTTGTTTTTAACAAGTCGAAAGTAGAGACGGACATATTTTTATCCGACGATAAAGCGATAGGGATTTTTTTTTTTGAAGATTCGTTCATAGTGTTAAGACGGTTTTGGGAATAGGACATCATTACTGTGACCGGGCAACGAGACACATCGCTAGTCGGGAGATGAAAAGATGGCGTCGGAATGCGTGGATTATTGTTTTTTATTCCGTGTTTTAAAGATGAGTTCTAGATGAGTGATGGGCAGGCCATATAGCTCGAACCGACAACCGTTGGGGAATAAAGGTGCTCGAATGGCGACCACGAACTGGAAGACGAAACGTAGGGCGCCCACCCACAAGATAGACTGACGACATTGCTAAGATCGCGGGAAGTCGATGGATGGAAAAAGGGCTCAGAATCGTTCTTCCTGGAAATGTGTAGGGGATGCCTATGTCCAGCCGAGGACTTCTTCAGGCTGATAATGATGATGAGATGAGTTGAGTGATAAGTTCAATGGTAGTCATTATACACCACTATTTTGTAATTACATTTGTGTCGCGAGATGCAATGCAGCTCAACGAGAACTCTATTGACGACTAGACGACAGAAAAGTGCCGGTTTGCAATAAAAATCGGGTCTTACCTTTTATCGATACCGTTTGAAACAAGAAATGTGGTCGACTGGTTTGGTTCTAACCACCCGAAGTACAATTGTTTGTTCTCTAACAGAATACCTATTAGCCAACATCTATACATAATTTTCACTTTAATTCCTGTGCAATAGAGTTCAAAATGCAGCAGCGGATCATTATAATTGCTTAAGGCTTCACTAATCTAGATAACAGATGGTCAGTATGCCCTTTGACGTCGACACAGTTACACAGCTTGACCTTAAGGTCGCCCACTTTTAACTGCTAATGTAAATGAGAACTTATGGACGAAGGCCGTTTTTTGTAGCAGTAGGTAACTAGGTAACCTACAGACTTTTATTTATTCTGTGTAGTCAGAAAAGTTAAAATATCTCTCGGGTTATGGACAAGTGGTTCCAAAAGCGGATACCAAGGTACCAGAAGCTAGACCTAACCAAAAGGTGGTTTCAATTCGAAATATACAATAGCTCCCCCATATTTAAAGGGGATACCCAGATCCTTAGCGCGTTTGCCAAGTCTTATAACCCCTAGGTACCTATATCTCTTAGGCCCATATTCAGAAACAGTGCTTGAGTCCGAGTCGAGCCTCAAGCATTAGGTTTTTGACATTTTTCAATACAGAACTGTCAAAAAATGCTTGAGGCGACTCAAGACTCGAGCACTATTTCAAAAATGACAAAAAAAATTGCCAACATTTTCATACTTATGAATTAATTTATGTAAGAATAAGAAGTGTTGATAAAACACAATTTGCTAACACGTAAGTAAATTTATAGGAAATGCTATCAGCAAATTAAGATATACGTCGGTAAGTGGTTTGCGATAAAGTACCTTATCGAGTAGCTATCATATCAAGAAGTCACAGTGGTTATGCAATTAATGCACTTGTTAATGTTGAAATATCATCTCATCATCATTATCAGCCTGAAGAAGTCCAATACTGGACATAGGCTTCCCCTACACATTTCCAGGAAGAACGATTCTGAGCCCTTTCCATCCAGCGACTTCGGTCCAAATGGTGGGCGCCCTACGTTTCATCTTCCAGTTCGGACGCGAGAGGTGCGACCGGTTAATTGCCTGAGAAACGAACAAGCAACAACAGTAAAATCAGTCGTTGAATGAACTAATCAACGTTACCACTGTCAATGTCTATCGTGCTGTCAAAAAAAATCGGTTGTCTTTATAGTCGGTTTACTGACGATAGTTGAACGTGACAACGTCATACAGCTGTCCACGCGGACGCATCGCTCACTCAAGTAGGTAAGTAGAGACAGATGTCGAACGCTGCCGAACGCGGAGGCCAATTGTGCCTCTTTGTCGCTCGTTTCGCGCTCTCGCTTGCACTTCAAGCCTTAAATGGAACGCCGCAGATCGAGGTAACGCCACATGAGTCATGTTTTTTCGTGCGTGCAGCCGGCTCCATCGAATTATAAGACGTTGTCACGTCAAAAGTTTAGATTTTATAATTTATAGATGGTTTTTATCAATCTTCCGACAAAGAGCCAGTCGGTAGGCACATCTATGTACCCAGGTACTGGTACATATATGTCCCCAGGTGTCTCACAATACATGTACAGTGTTATTATCTTAACTGATTGGTAGTAAACAAGAAAAGATAAAAGATAGTGTTTACAATGAGTGTATTTATTTTAACTTCATTTTATAATATTTACAAATAGTCATTTTATAAATTAAATATTGTTATTCGAGTACCTACACATTTTTATGTAAACCATTATACCCTTCTTTCACTATGTCATAATTATGTTAACTTTCCTAAATATTTTAATATTACTTATAGTTTAAGCCAACTACTACTATTTACTTAGTATAGTTTAGTTGTAGTTAATGTGACCATATTGCATTAATTACAAATGTGTCAATTTTATGTCAACAGACTTATCTTTCACTTAATGACTTTTTTTTTTCAAACGATCGGCCTTTTTCTCGAAGCTTTTGTCAAACTCTTACTTTTTTGGTCAACGATTAAAGGAAAATTCAAAGCAAGCTTTATCTACTAGTAGAAATACGCCGATAAAAAGCTGTTATTACATGCATTTCCTTCATTCAAGTCTCAAATATCAGTATAATGTTGATGATTAGCTGCTTTCATGCATTTCCATCATACAAATCTCCATTTGAGAGCAATAAAACAGTATGAAATCTCTTGACTTCAGTAGTTTTAAAATTATGATTTAGATAGAATTTCCTTCATAGCTAGCTCAATTTTGAGCTGTATACAAGCCACCCTCTCTTGGAATATCTGGTTGATCAAGGTAAGTCTTTTCTGCTCTAGCATAGCATTCTCTTTTATCAGTCTTTGTTTCAAATCTTGATCTTCGGGTGACAATGCCTCCTTATTTTCCTTATTGAGCAAGCCTTCTTGCTTATTTTTAAGTGCTACGTGACTTCTTAGCTTCACAATTTCAAACTGTTCAGAGTTTATCTTAGCTTGTAGTAAGGATTTGAGTTGCAAATACTCTGCATTTTCTAACTCTAAACGGAGTATTTTGAGTTCTTTTTCAGTGAATTTCGGTTTTTCGATTACAGGTTCGGGTGGCACTTCAAATTCTGGCGTTTCTCTATCTGATTTGAATTCGAAGTTGGTTACCTCAGGTTTGAATTCGAAATCTTTCTCCGTTGTAAACTCGAAATCTTTTTCATTTTTGAATTCGAAGCTATCTTTCGGTTTGAATTCGAAATTGTCTTCAAATTCAGCTTCAAAGATAGGTTCGGGTTGTTTGAACTCTGCTTCAAAGGAAGGGTCTTGTTTAGGCGATTCCTTTTCTAGAACTCTGTCTTGGAAAGCGTCAGGTGGGGTCTTGATTTCTGTGTCTGTGTTTGTGTCGTTGTGTGAGTTTCGTCTAGATCCGCTATCTTTCTCGTCGATGGATGTCTGTTGCTGCGATATGGCGTTTGGTTCCACGGATTTTTGTAGCGTACGAAGTTTTCTCTGTAATTAAATTAAGATGTTTAGTTTAAAAACATTGAAGTATAGTATGTGTAGCAACAGTATGGAGTTATTTACAACAGGTAAACATTTTCAATTTAATAAAGATGACCAAATATTTTATGATAATTAGATAAGAACCTTATCCTACTTATTTGGAATAAAATCTGCGGTGATATCATACATCTATTAATTTAATAATTGAATAATATTTTAATGTTATTGCTATTTTACAGAAGGTCATAGGTATGTTTAAAAATGATGCGCACTTTTGTATTTTTAATATTTTTTCCTCATTCCTATTTCAATGTATGCTTATTGAGGAAACACAAATGAACACACCATATTTATAACAATATGAAACGAATGAATATGGAAAACTAGTCAGCCTGAAAAAAAGCATTTAAAAGATTTAATCTTCCGGCTGTTGTTTTTAGTAAGATGGAACCTTTCGTTGAGTGACGTTTCGTTGCGCTTTCCACAGCTGATACCCCGCCGGCGTGATGAATCTCGCATGGATCTGGCTCAGCGAGACATTTTGCTTGCAGAGTTCTACACGCCTGTACCTGTTTAGTAAGATCATACCTTGAGTGACGATTCGTGGCGCCTCTCACAGATGATGATTCCTCGCTGGGGTGATGAATATCGCGTGGATTTATTCATGGATCCGGCTAAGATTGGTCTCTTGCTTATTAAGTTCTAAACGGTTGTGTCTGAATAGTTAGATCATACCTTGAGTTGAGTGACGATTCGTTGCGCCTCTCACAGCTGATGATTCCTCGCTGGGGTGATGAATATCGCATGGATTTATTCGTGGATCCGGCTTAGCAAGGTCTCTTGCTTATTAAGTTCTAAACTGTTGTGTCTGAATAGTAAGATCATACCTTAAGTTGAGTGACGATTCGTTGCGCTTCCCACAACTGATGATCCCTCGCCGGTGTGATGAATCCCGCGTGCATTTCCGCGTGAATCTGGCTTAGCAAGGACTCTTGCTTGCGAAGTTCTAAGCTCATCTCGTTCGCTGATTCGGGGAAGTCGGGCGGGAGAGACAGCAGTGGTGGAACGTATCTGAGAAGCGAGTGAATTTTATAATTAACTGGCGGCCGCCCGCGGCTTCACTCGTCCCGTTCCCGTAACTTTTTTGAGATAAAAAGTATCCTATGTCTTCTATTTACTCTTATTTTATTTTTGTTGTATCAGCTGTCATTTTACTTAATATTTTTTTTTTGTGTTATTTTAAGTGTGTGTTTACTGTATATTTCAAATACGATTAATTAATTGTGACTGAATATATGATTGAATTGAATTTACATTTCTTTTGATACTTGTTGAATAAAGATACTCTACGCCTCGTCAATAGTTGTAAAGTTACTCACTTGCTAAGTTGAACATCTGGGAACAGTTTCTCAGACTTATTGATAAGATACGTGAGAAGATTTAACGACATATTGAGTGCTGGGCCCATAGCTGTTGATATTGTCTGAATATTTGCGTGATTTACCTGAAAAAAAAAATTTTATGTTTTGAAAAACATATACAAGAAAAATGTATGAAAGCATCGATTCCCATAGTGAAGTTGTCCTTAGTTTGATAATAGATGGCGTTGTGTTAAATCATCGCCAAGTTACATTATTTAAGAGCCTGTTGCGTCCCACTGCAAGGCAAAGGCCTCAAATCCTTCTCTCCATTCATCTCTTATTTGGGCTATTGTGGACCAATCTTTAAGGTAGGCATCTATTTCGTCCCTTCATCATCGCAGTGGTCTGTCGCTAGGTTGTTTTCCGTTTTTAGGCGTCCAATCTGTTGTAGATTTAGCCCATAACGCATCCGACATGGGGTAAACGTGGCCTGTCCAATCCCATTTTAATTTTCCAGCGGCCAAGTAAATCAAAAAGCGAAATAAATTTGCGTGCACCATGACCACATACAGAACTGAAGACCAGCGCACATTATAGGCGATGGCGATCAGTGAAAGGCTGTCAAATAGCGTTTAACTGATCGCCATCGCAGATCGCTTAGATGTGCGCAAGGCTTAAGTTTTCACGAGTAGATTTTAATGTCATTGATAGGCGAAAAAAACTTCTATAATGGTGATATCAGACGATGAAACGAATGAAAGAATAGTGCCGACTGAATTCATTATTGAACCGACCGCACGATGTTGGATATTTTCATTCGGCATCTTTCATCCTCATTCCGAATGAACCATTAATGAATTCATTTGGAATATTATTTCATTCTCTGTTCATACGTTTCATTTCGAGTGAAAGGTGCCGAATGAAAGGCGAACAAAAAATGAATCGTCTGATATCAACTTTACAAGCATTGCTCAATAAGAACTTACCGATAATAATGAATTCATTTGGCAATATTATTTCATTCTCTGTTCATACGTTTCATTTCGAGTGAAAGGTGTCGAATGAGAGGCAAAAACGAACAAAAAATGAATCGTCTGATATCAACTTTACAAGCATTGCTCAATAAGAACTTACCGATAATAATGAATTCATTTGGCAATATTATTTCATTCTCTGTTCATTACGTTTTATTTCGAGTGAAAGGTGCAGAATGAAAGGCAAAAATGAACAAAAAATGAATCGTCTGATATCAACTTTACAAGCATTACTCAATAAGAACTTACCGATTCATTGGCTACAACGCTTTCAAAATGGCGCATCAGCCAGCCGACTAAACTGTAGTTGCATGAGGGTAGTTTCCCAACTAGAGCGAGCATTGTGATCTCTCTTTGCGGCTCGGCGATCGCTGTCGCTTGTTCGAACTGCCCGTGGAGTTCTTGGGTTAGAATCGATTCCGGGAGTTCACTGCAAATACAAAACACAAATTTATTTATTCACCAAAAGAACATGCAAGAGTTTACTTAAATTGCTGGGGGTCCCTAGGACAAGCCTGTATCGCAGGAGGCCAAAGTACAAGAATTAAGATTTCTATTTAATATGTGAAACAAAAGCAGATAACACAGAAACAAAACAAGGCACGAGAGAAAGAAAACTAATATGACTAAAAAACAATTTATATAAAAATAACTGGTACAGTAGTATACAGATCAAGGTACCTAAAAACAAAGAAAAATGACGCTTACTGCTAGGAAATAAGATATAGCAGTGTATAGTCCGATGCGTATCCTTGTGTACGCAAACTATTGCACTGAAATATTTATTTTATTTTAGAATTATAGTTCTCCTAAAATTTAAAGGCACAAAACGTATTCGAGCCGATTTCAAAAATTCTTTCACCATTGGAAAGCTACATTCACCCTGAGTAACATAGGCTATATTTATGTGTTTAAAAGATAAATATCCACCCGTGCGAAGCCGGGACCGTCAGCTAGTTTTATTATATTTATGTTATTGTATCTTACCTGATATAACTTTTAAGCATAGCGCAAGCCACTGCGACGTCCCAATGGTAAGGGAATGTTGGTCCTCTATCCGTAAACAGTTTCCTTAGCTGTTGCAGTTTGATCCTGTCCGGCTCAGACCGGTAGATCTGGTTCGATTTTAAGCCGTGTGCCTGAAAGCATAGAGTGCAATGTCGTTTAAATTATCTGTAAAATGGTAAACAAGGATACGCATCAGACTATACACTGCTAGCTCTTATGTCCTTGCAGTAAGCGTAATTTTTCTGAGCTCGATTTTGTCCTAATTTGAACGATCAGATTTGATTCAAACTTTGCACACCTGTCAAAGGTCGATGACAATGCAATAATATAAAAAAAAAAGAAAAAAAAAACTGTAATAATCAATTAAAAAAATTATATTATTGTACAAAAAGCGTGGGGGGCTTGATTTTGATTGTTGTAAATATTTTATCAATAGTTTATTATATTTTAACCTATTACTAATATTTCAATTGATTATTACAGTTTTATTTTTAACTTTTTAGTTCAATTAGTTATAAAAGCGTTTTTTTTTTAGTTTTTTAAACTATAATTTATTTTTAGGTAACTTGAGCTGTATGTTGATACTACTGTATGATGATAATGGATTTTACAGGCCGAGTGCGGTGAATTAATTAGACATGGGGCGGCATTTACCGATGTTAAATCCATTGCGTTTGGCATTGGTGGTTTTGCTATGCAATATTTTTATTACTATGATAGGCAGTAGCTCTGCCTTCTGGTAGTAGCTCTGCCTTCTGCGCCGTAGGTCGTGGGTTCGATCCCCACCGAGAAACAATATTTGTGTGGTAAACAAAGATGTTTGTTCTCTGTATGGGTGTTATATTGTATTCTATGCATGTAATTACAAAAAAAATAAGAGTATTTAAGTATTATATCAGCTAGGTATCTGGTTCCCATAGTACAAGCTCTGCTTAATTTGGGACTAGATAGTGTTTGGTGAATTGTTTACTGTTGTAAACAATTATTGTTTATTTATTTACATATTTATACTTTTTAAATGACTCCAATTAAAAATGAGGAGGTTTTCAATTCGGTTGTATTTTTTAAAATGTTTTTTATCGCATAACTTTGTCATTTACGAACCTATTTCATTTACCTATTTTTTTAGGTATATTTATTTGAAAGTTAACATTTCAAGATTGGTCCCATAGTTTTTCAGCAGTTTGGCCATGAAGTCGGTTTCTCAAGTTTTTAGCTTCACTTGTTCGTTTTTGGCATCAGCGTAAAATTATCAAACACTAGCGGCCGCCCGCAGCTTCACTCGCCCCGTTGCTGTTTCGCCCCGTTTCCGTTACCTTTTCGGTACAAAAAGTCATATATTATGTCTGTCTCCTACTATTATGCTACCTTCCCACCAATTTTTATGCTTCTAGGACTAAAACCTGTGTTCTAGGACTAAAGGCTGTGTGTTGATTTTTCTTTTAAAAGTTTTTCCTCTTTTTCTCTGCTTATTAAAAAAGAAACACATCCTCCAAGTATCATGCTTCTAGGACTTACGGCTTAGGCTGTGCGTTGATTGTTAGTCAGTCAGTAACGTAAGAGTTTTATATTTTTAGAAGATGAAACACCAACCTGCAAGTAGTCGATGCTATCTCTAACAACGAGCGGTAATCCGGTGTCGTCGTGACATCTCGACCGCTCCACTGACTGCTGCAGTGGTACGCCGAATATCGGGAGCGCGACTGGAACATATTTAAAGTTTATTAAACAAAAATAAAAATCATCAAAATTAGCTGCCGAACGCGGAGGCCGATTGTGCCTCTTTGTCGCTCGTCCCGCGCCCTCGCTTGCACTTCAAGCCTTAAATAGAACGCCTCAGCGAGGTAACGCCGCATGACGTCATGTTTATTCGTGCGTGCAGCCGGCTCCATCGAATTATAAGACGTTATCACGTCAAAATGTATCGGGAAAAAATCGGGAGATGTCTTTTGCACCCTATATAAAACAGGATGTCAAATAATGCTCCGAATAGCTAACAAACACGAAAGAATTCGTAGCCATTCCAATAGTTTGGGTGTGCCCTATATACCAAGGACTCATTAATTGTCAATGTCAGGGCAGCAGAAATTCTTATTTTTTTAGTGTTAATAAATATTGATGTTTTCTGTGCTGTTTGTTTCCTAGATTAATGGTATTAGGTAAATGGTTCTCACCATACCAACGTGGTTTTAGTAGTAGTAAAGCTCTTTGTGTGTGGCTCGTCCGGGGAAGTACTACCACCATGCCTATTTCTGCCGTGAAGCAGCATTGCTGTGTTTCGGTTTGAAGGGTGTGGGTGCCGGTGAAACTACTGGCACGTGAGGCTGAACATCTGTATGCCTCAAGTTGATGGACGCAGGGAAGTGCATCGTAGGGCACGTTCCTGACGTGCGTGACCTACGAAGTATTGCTTTGTTATAATATAAGTGATGGTTACCACTTAACATTAGGTGGGCCATATGCTTGTTCCATCAGCTAGTTGTATAAAAAAAAGTTTCAAAGACTAACTCGAAATAAATGTATTAAAACGTTTGTTTATTTTTTTGGGAGCAAAAACAACCGAATTCTGCAATAACAAAAACAACCGAATTCACAAAAGCTTACCGTCAATAGAAAATCCATTTAGAAAAGGATTCATAACTTCACAATGAAACAAAAATACAAATATGCGTCTGCAACCAAAACACACGACTGATTTTCGTTGGCCGTTATCTCAAAAGAATTTGTTTTATTTATTTGTGATAGTACGTGTTATCTGTTTTATCATTTTGCACAAATACCGTTAAAAGCACGCTCTCATTTTCCTGAGTTGTTTACGAAAACGCCTTTCGTGTCTATTTGATTTACATATTGGAATATGTTATGTGGATCGAACATAACACGATATATAGGTAGCGGCACATAACTTGAGCGATGACCGTTATTGCGCAGAAGTCAAAAATAAGGTACCTGAGGGGGGCTCGCGGTATGAAGGGCGGGCGTGTGTAGCCTGATTGGCTCTCCGGTCGCACTCCGCTCTCTGAACCAATAGGAAGCTTGCACACATCCACACATCCAGTGTGCGCGACATGGCACACTACGAGGCATGCGCAGCGCGTATTGCTCACCGCTCAAGTTATGAGCCGCTAGTTATACCTCACGAAAAGATTCCATTGAAATAAAAAAACAATCACAATCTACTTTTTTTTCTGATGGAACACTTGTTCCATGTACTTGTACTTGTTCACATGGCCCACCTGATGTGTTGCCATCGCCTATTACAAAGCATGGCCTCGTAGGTCACGCATGTCAGGAACGTGCCTTACGATGCACTGTCCTGCGTCCATCAGCTTGAGGCATACAGATGTTCAGCCGCACGTGCTAGTAATTTCACCGGTACCCACGACCCACACCCTTCAAACCGGCAGAAATAGGCATGGCGGTAGTACTTCCCCGGACGAGCCTCTCACAAAGAGTTCTACTACTACTTAGATCTCATAAGGCGGTATATCCCTTTTTGCAGGAAGTAAAATAGAAAGAGAATAACGCGATTATGGAAAGACAGACTATCAGAAACTAGACTCACCTCCCAAAGTAAATATTTCCTCAAAAGGCACACCCGAGGTCACTGTCGACGGCATTTTTATCAACTTCCGGTCCTTTTTGTCCTTGTCTTTTTCCTTTACTTTCTCCTTTTCCTTCTCTTTCACTTTCTCCTTCTCCTTCTCTGCAAAAATAAGTACAAGTTATAACAAAGTATGAGTTTCTCTGGTGAAGTTTATAGATGAACAGTACCCGAAGTCGGAGTTTTACTACCACATTTCGTCTCCCAAATGTAGTTTTCGTGCTCTCTCTTTTGTATGGAAAATTAATGAGACAACTCGTTTTGACCGTTTCTACGTAACTTATTTTTGCTGTCTCAACTTTTCTCCATACAATAGAGAGAGACAAATAGGCGAAACAAAAACCTTCTGATCCTCCGTGAGATGGAGTTTACCTATGCTCTCAAGCAGAGATTATTTAGACAAAATATCTCAAACTCAGTCACATAATTATACGTTTTATTACACAGCATGTTAGACGATATAAAAGTGAATCAGTTATGGTAGAAAAAGAAGGACATAGGTAGGTAACTTTTTTACCTTTAACTTTTTCCTTTTCTTTATCCTTTGGCTTTTTATCATCTTTTGTTTTTTCCTTCTTTTCATCTTTGAGTTTCTCCTTAGATTCCAACTTGAATTTTGCTTTTTCTTCCTTCTCCTGAAAAAAAACTTATTCTAGAATTGATAATATGAAACTATATAGCCTGTTATAACAAATATCGACGTAGCCTCACGGGAATCATAATAGTAGACGCGTTATGTTCGGATAAAGTATAGGTACGTTATTTTTGTTGTCGTATTGGCTGTTTAGATAATGTATTTACTTCGAACCCTTGTATTTTTGTAAGTTTTGTTTGCTTAGTCTGAAGCAAACACGCAATGCATACGTTTGAACGTCTCAGTTTAAGTCAAAAGGCCGCTTAGTCATTTATCAAGGACTAAGCGGCCTGTCCCGGCTTCGCACGGGTGGACATTTATCTTTTAAACACATAAATATATCCTATGTTACTCAGGGTGAATGTAGCTTTCCAAGAAGTTTTGAAATCGGCACAGTTGATTTTGAGTTTATTCATTACAAACATACACACAAAAATACAATTTTTTCCATCTTACAATATTAGTTTAGATCACTTTCAAACTTCTTGAAGCTAGGTGCATCAAGAGATGTCAGTTCCAAGCGACCATGAATGCAAGGAGGCTCTTTGAGGCACCCGTTCAATCCTTCACCACACTGGTTAAGAACTAGTGAAACGATAAGAAAATGCGATCATGAAATAAACGTAAAATAAATCAATATTGCAGACAATCCACAAATACTATCTAGCCCCAAATTAAGCAGAGCTTGTACATACTAGGGGAACCACATAGCTAATAATTTATAATACTTAATCTTTTTTTTGTACATACCTACTTAGAATATTACAATAGGTATAACACCCAGACAGAGAACAAACATCTGCGTTCACCGAACAAAAACTTGCTCTCGGTGGGGATTGAACCCACGACCTGGGACGCAAAAGGCAGAGCTAATACCAACTGAGCTGAGGTGCCAGACAAATTGAAACACCGTGTCGCGTCAATGAATAAACAAACAAATTAAAACCTCAGTAGCTTGCTTGACTTGCTTCGTGAATTTTTATGTTACACCCACGCACTTACATAAATGCGACCTAACATTTTGCGATCGCTCTTGGTAGGTAGCTCAAGGATAATGGCAATATTAGACGAACTAAGTGCCCGAGACAAAGCCAAAATGTATTTATTCAATAGTACACAAGGATCACTTTAAAACGTCTTAAAGCTAGGTGAATTTAGGTGCCAGTTCCACGCGACCAATATCGTTTGGTCATAATTTGTATGGTCGTTTTTAATTCCGAAAAGAAGGACGTTGTATATTTGAGCCCGTAGTGTGATCGTCTGCCTGCCTGCGACTTATTTTTTTTTAGAATATTTTTTACAAACAGTGACACTAAATTTAAAAGAAAAAAACTCCAGTAACGGTATCATGTTGGTTGTTTTTATAATAATATATTCTAGCTGATAAAATATTTATGCAATCAATCACACCAGGGCATACGGTAGCAATGTAAAATGCATCATCGGTATGAGATGTTTCGTATTGAAACTCTAAATTATAAATACTTACCTACAGAATCAAGTAAACAAAGTTGCACGGATCATAAAAAAACACAGATCACACATTATATCCTTGCGGATACAAAACTATGCCATTTTGTTCATTATGACGAACGTTTTTTTTTTCAGCCTTCATTGTACCACTGCTGGCTAAAGGCCTCCCCCAAAGACTTCCAGTTCCTCCTATTCTGGGCCTCCTCCCACCATTTCTTTTGGAAGGCGTCCAGATCATCATACAGATTTTTTTTAACAACAAGAAATGGTCAGAAAGAATACCTAGGAGTAATTACTGTCCATTGATAAATTGTAGGTCAGGGACTAATTGAGGGCAGAGTCTCTAAGCATAAAATGATTCATTCTAACTACAAATGTGTATTGGCTTAAAATAATGGTAGGTATACCGGCGCGTTCGGCCATTATTGTCATGTATTGTATACTAACGCAAACATAATAACAAAAGGGTAGGTGCCTGAAAATAGTTAGCTAAGTAAGGACATTAATCAATCAAACTTATTTGTTTGGAAAAAAAACCTACATAGGAAGTGAAGATCTCCTGAGACCATTTATTGCCCCGAACTCAAAATTCTTAAACGCAAATCTCAAATCTTACGCAAAAACCTTCATCAACACAAACTTTCCAACTTATTTTACCTAGGTACTTTTCGACACTTTATATAAATAGGTATAAAACCTCTAAAATATCTATTCTAAACGTATCCTCCCTCACACATGAAACACAAGCACTTATAGATTCCGGCAACAATCTCGATGACACTGATAAGGCTACGCGAATACCTTTGTGAAAACGCTACGTAGGTGATGCATCGCTTGTATTTGAAACACAACTGAGCACCGTTTCACCGACCACCGCCCAAGGTTATGTAGTTACAAAACGTCGCAATAAAGGAAACAAGGCGAAAATTATGCTAAAGTATAGCAGAAACTCGGTAGTCCGCGAAAATTCAACTTAGTTATTCATTTTCAGTCATGAACGACAGAGTTCATGATATTTAGAGAAGCATTAGAAATGCGCGTGTAATTTTAATAGGTAAAACGATGTCATGCTTAGGTACGTAGCTTATGTTAATTGTGGGTGTTTTTGATAGAACCAAAACTAGGTAAGTAATCCTTTTTCTTGTCGTGTTACTGTAGTTCTTTCAATCAATTGCGGTGAAATAGTTTTATGTGGGGGAGCCCCTTTTCATGTAGTAGGTAGGTACCAAACAAATACATAGGTAGCTTATAGCGAAAAGACCGCGCTTATTTGCGATTTTTTTGTTGAAATGTGCGAGCGTGAAGTCTTTTGAAGGTGGTCTGCCCCCTAACGTTGCTCTATTTTGATTGGTTGGTAGAATAAAGTATTTTCATTCATCAGTTTTTTTTTTTACTTTGAAGAAGTTGTACCTACCAAGATAGCAAGAGTAAATTTTTTTCCAATGACAGAGCTAAGATACTACAAATAGCGGGACAGTCTATGCGAAGTCAGCAGAAGAGCATACACAATGATCTCGAAAAATAATAGATTTTTGTGCAACAAAGAACGGCCGGACAAAGAAGATCTACCACTGGAAGGTAGGTAATCTGTTTGAACAATTTTCTTCTATTGAACAAAAACAGCTTGAAATAAGATAGTGCCTTGTAAAAACTGTTTGCAAAATGTATGATTGGCTCATTCAACCAAATGATGATTCAAAGTGATCCTTGTGTATCATAAGTTCATAAGGATTAGAATGAATAAATATGTGATTTTGATTTTGATGAAGGGGAAATCTCCAGATAAATTGTGAAAATAAAAAAGAATATGATATGTGGAAGGGGAATAGTGACATCTAGGCCAGTCATTATAGTAATTTCACCTCGGAATTCGAGATACCCAGCTGTAAGTCTGTAAATACTTACATATTGACACCCTAAAAGTTGTCTCACAACCTGCATATGGTAGGGTGTTCGCAACTATTGTTACAACTACAGGGTTATTCATTATTAGCTGCAAATACTCAAGAATTAGGTTCAACAAATAAAATAAAAAATATTTATGAAATGATTTTTTTTAAGTTTTGTTATGAAAATCCCGAGAAAATCGATAAAGAAATCATTGGCGCCTGACCTATTTTGACCTTTGATCCGCGCCCGCGCGCCGTGAGTGACACTCTGCGTTCAGTCACCGCCTGGGTGGGTCATCGTCCTGTTCTCCATGGCAATCATTATGCAATAGCCGTAAAGAAATTAATATAAAATTTTGATACAAAAACTTGAAAAATTTTTTGATCAAATTTTAAAAAAATCATTTCATAAATATTTTTTATTCTATTTGTTGAACCTAATTCCTGAGTATTTGCAGCTAATAATGAATAACCCTGTATACATATTTTATATTATTTTATATTATACAATATTGATATAGTTGTAACAATATTGATACAACTATATCAATATTGTATAATATAAAATTTTACAGCCCGGTCGTCGCCTGAAGTGATGCTGTGAACGCGCGCTCTCTGCCCTCTATCTCGAAAACGGTTCACCGTATGAAAAATGTTTTTAAACAAAAATTGTGTATAATTTTGTATTATACAATATTGATATTAAATACAAATAGCAAAAAACCCATAGGAAATGAGATATTTACAAAAAAAGTTTTTTGCCCTTGAAATTTAATAGTTGCGCACACTCTACCATAATGCAGGTTTTGAGACAACTTTTAGGCCCTATTAATAAAAATCGCTAAGTCCTAGCATAATTCGCGATTACTCTTAGGCCCGTATTCCGAAACAGCGCTTATGTCTGAGTCGAGCCTCAAGCATAGATTTTATGACAGTTCTCCATTGAAAAGTGTCAAAAATTTGTGCTTGAGGCTCGACTCAAGACTCAAGCACTGTTACGGAATACGGGCCTTAGACTAGTTAATCATATACTAACCGAGTATTACCAATGACATTTCAATGTTATTAATAGACAAGGAGTATCCTCGGAGTAACAACACATTCGCTAATTCAGGATTAGCAAGTGCGATATGGCAACCCTTAAAATTAAAAAGTAAAAAGAGTGAGCCGAAGAATGAAAATGATGACACTGACAAGTTAATATTTTGTGATTGACAGACTGTTTTAGTGATTTGTTTGTTGTCGATTAGATTTGATTTTGTGGCGCATGAAAATTGTACTTTTGACTAATATAAAAACCATTTAAAAAATGAGCTCATCAAAGCGTAGCCGCTCTGTTAACTGGGACGAAGAAGAAAAGGTAAGTTATTTCTAATTCATTCTTTAATTGCTTTATGAACGTGGTATTTTTGTTAATCTTTCGGTTTTGTATCGTTTCAGCAATTACTTCGTAGTGTTCTGAAGGAGTATGCGGGTATAATAGAGGACAAATCTCTCGACACTAACACAAACAAAAATAAAACTAAAGCATGGAAAGATGTCCTCAAAAAGTGACTACTTTATTTTACTGCCTGCTTACTTTTGCCCGTGACTTCGACTTTTACCATATTTTCATTATTGCAGATTTAATGCGTTGAATCGCAGACAGCGAGAGCTGAGCCAGCTTAAAATCCAGTGGAAAGGTATGAAAGTGACTGCCCGCAAAACTTTCAGTACATATAAGCAGGAATTAAATAAAACAGGCGGTGGTGCAAGGCCAGTAACTCCTGACGATGCTATAATTGAAGTCATAGACTTGTTAAATCCTGCAGAGCTGTTGATAGATGATAATCCATTTGATTCAGATGAGCTTGTGAGTATTACTTTTTATTATTTAGTTTAAATTTAATTTTTAATTTAATTTTTGTTTTAATTATTTTTAGGATTGCCGTGTTATAACGATAGAAGAAGTTGACATAAAAACAGAAGCACAGAAAACTCCATCAGGTGTAAGTAGAAAGCAACAACAGTAGGTATACATACATACACAAGTATTTCAATATGTCTATGCATCTACAAGATAAAATTTGTAGGTATCACTTTTTAACAGAACTTTGAAAATGATGTACTAACTAATGTAGTTGGTCACTCCACTCCACACAAATATGGCTAAAACTACAGAAAGGAAGGTTTGTATAATCTGGTTTTCCACAGTACAAGCTTGGCTTTGCAAATTAATTATTAATTTTTAATCTTTTTTTTATATTTTACAGGTACCCAAACGTAAATTAAACTACAAGAATATAACAGACAGACCAGAACCAGATAGGGTTTCGAAGTTTAGTAAGGTATGTACTCGTATTTTAGTCTTTTTACTAAACAAACACCATTACTCATTCTCAGGGTATTACCTACTCAACTAAGTACAGTTATTTTATGATTGGCTAAGATGTTTGTTATTTTCAGAACCTCGACTACGATAATGCTCTCGTAAGCCATTCCAAAATTTTAAAAGAAAAAGAACACGCAAGACGTATGGAGATGGCCGAAGAAGAACATAAAATGAATATGAAAATTAAGCAAGGACAGCTGAATTGTGTCATATTAGAAGAAAAAATCTTAGAATTAAGAATGGTCCGCGAAGAAAAACTGTCTGAAATAATTTGAATGATGTCTTACAATGTCTTAAAATCTTAAATGTCTTTACATTTTCTTTTTGTTTTATTTTTAGGTTGACTTTAACACACAGGCATCTTGTAATAATGTGTGACCATGATAAATTATATTACTAAGTTACCTATGTAGGATAATAAAAAAACAGAAAAATTGGCAATTGGTACAATATTTATTAACAAAGAATCTTAAAAATTTTGATTAATAAATGCTGCCTGTGCCACATTCCCTCTAATTGAAGCATTTATTGCGTGAGCCACTGGTATAATTTCCATTATCTGTTTCTTCTACATCCTCAAGTAGGTCTTGCTTATGCATTGCAATATTGCTAATGCAACAATATATACTTTGGTATTATCTAATTTTGTAGTAAATCCACGCAGTAAACAACGAAATCTTTGTTTCCATACTCCAAAGCATCTTTCCACAGTGTTACGGGTTCTTAGTGCCCAGTTATACATTTCTTCATTTCGTGAATTTGGATTCAGGACAGCTGTGAATAAATATGGAGCACATTACAACCTGAATTTCCTAGTAGTCTCCCTTTAAATTCTGAATCTTCAAACCTTTGTTTTAGGCTACATTCATTAAAAATTCTTGCATCATGGGTGCTACCTCGCCAATGTGCCACTATATCCATGATCTCTAAATTAGAATTAGACACAACTTGCACGTTTATTGAACTGTATCCTTTCCTGTTTATATAATATTGTCCAATATTTCCACTTACTTTTGGGATTCAAATATGTGTATGTACAGTCAATAGCCCCAATAACTTGTCTAAATCCACATATTGAATGGAACTTTGCAATTACATTGTTCTGCTCTGTATCATTTCGTGTGCCAAAGCAACTTGCTTGCATACAAGTGATACTGTTGGCTGAATCATTCCATTTAGGTCTCCTGCACCATCTTGTATCTGTTGTTTTTTTCTTTTTAACTAGAACTAGGTAGGAAAGTAACTGTTGCTGTTGGATGATGTTGATTTATTCACTTACCTCTCCACGAGCCCATGTTCTTATTACAGTTAAAAACTTTCAGGGGTGGTATAAATCCACTTCTTGACTCACCAGCTAACGCTAAGATTTTTCACCATGTCAATGATAAAAAGGGCAGTAGATCGAGAGAATCTGTACTTTGCTTGCAATTCAGTTTCTTCAAGATCTTCTAATGGATTTTTACGAATCTTGTAAACTTTTATTCGTCGCACTGATGGAATTAGGTTTTCAAGCTAATCTAATTCTTCTATCACTCTCAAATCATCAACATAATAGTCTCTATCCATGTTACGTAAAAAACCATGAAAATAACAATCTTTGTAGGAGTTTTTAGCTTATTATGTCAAAATTTACAAAATTCATGCATTGTCATGTTACTCTATGCTTATTCTGTCTCTAAACTAGGTGCCATCTGGGATTAACTTTTAGTCCGAGAGTTCATTTGGATTAGCTTACTTCCTCCTTACTCTTTGTTTATTAATATCAAAATTATCTACTTCTGCTCTAAAACTTGGAGTAAGCTTAATATTAGTGTAATCTACATTTATTAATAAGGCCTGGGTGTCAATATACAAGTATTTACAGACTTACAGCTGGGTATCTCGAATTCCGAGATTCTTACCTAATTTAAGCTTAAATGACTGACCTAATCATGATGACCCAAAATACTCTAATTATTGAAACAGAACCAATTATGATGTTGGCTAAAACTTACTTTAAGTTCTCTCATCTTCTCCCGTTTCTCTTTCTCCTTCCTTTCCTTTTCTTTCTCTTTTTTCTTTTCTTTCTCGTTTAGCTCCTTGTGTTTGACAACTTCTTCTAGAACCTTCTCTTTGTCGCGGGACTTCTCACGCTTTTCTTTACTTTTGGTGGGGAATTTGAATGATTTTGTTTTTTTGGATTTAGATGGACTTCTGCAAAAATATTAAGTTCTTCAATAGCATCTGACATTTTTGGGAAAAACATCCATGCACACAATCATGTGAGGCTCGACAAACAAACTTTTGAACTGAGCTTTGGCAAATTCTTTGATCCACACTTACTAATTTCTGAAAGTAGGCTGCTGGTATAGATAGTGCAATCCACGAAGGCGTGCCCCACTATTCCTCCTAACCGTTTATAGTATATGTGTGCAAGCTTCCGTCAATGTTTGAGTGTTATCGGTACACACTAATTACCTATGAGTGCACACGCACACTACAATGAATAGACTACGGTTCGCGACTGCCACTTGGAGCAAACTCCCCGCACCCCACGATACACTCAACCGAAAATTGGTGGGGAGCGTCATCGTGAATTGCACTATCTATAGACCTTTTTAGCACAACGCTTAACACATGTCTTTTAGGTTTTACATATGCCGGTTTCTTCCCAATGTTTTTCTTCACCGTTTTGAGAGTATTAGCATAGTGCACATACATTTTGCAACAAAAAAACTCATTGATGCATGACTAGATTTGAACCAAGGACCTTAGAATCAGAAGGCCACCAGACCACCAGTGCCTCTGAACTAAGCTTAGATAACTTCAACATATAAATAATTGCTGATTTGAATCTGTTCTTTTCAATTTAACTCAGAAGTTTTTTAAATTGTTTATGGCTATGTAAAATAGTCATAGAGCTTGGTATTTTAAACCTGTTTCAACAACTACGCTTCTGGTAGGGGCTACCATCAACTAACCTGACTCAAAAAGCTAAAGTCATAACCATAGGCATTAAATAAAATCTTACTTTGTGTCTGTGTCCTCCTCTGGAGAGCTTTCACCCTCAAGTGCAGCATAGCCTCGGTCTTTCTTCTCTTTTTTCTCTTTCCGACGTCCTAATAAATCCTTTTTGCTTGGCTTCTCATGGTCACCTCCATCACTAACTGCCGAATCAAAAACTTAAATTATTGTGTGGAAGTGGATCAGAAATGTTTTTGCTTAGATTTCTTGAGGACCGATGTTATAGTGAGTTCCGTCTGTAGCTTTGAAAAGCATAAGACACCAAAATCCTGATACCCTTGTGTTTGTTGGGCAACAGTGTCGATTTCATAGTAGATGATGTCATTTGTACGCATAAAGTATCATAATAGTAACTTCACATCCCTATGATTGCTAATAAACTGCAGAAAATATCATTTCAATTATTTTTTCCGGAATGAGTAAAAATTTGTGGGCTATCTACTTACAGTCACTTTCATTACTTTTCCGACCACTCTCGGAAGCGTACAAGCCTGGAAAGTCTTTCTCAACATCAGGACTTTCGAAATCCATGATTTACTCCTAATTTTACTCACAGAGAATTACATGAAACTCATGAAAGTATTATTTGTAGCTGAGCTGAAATCGTAAAATTCAATTTATTTCTTTTTCAATCAAAATCAATAAACACAACAAGGCATTCTCATAACTTGACATTGACATTACAGTAACTAGTTCAATTTGACTTTGCCAATTGACAACCAATAAATCCTAACCAGTTTTGCATGCTAATCTGTGGTCACTTGCGTTGGTGTCAAAATTGTCAAACCAACGTCATCAATCATGCGTGTTATTGTCATGCATGACGTTTGGTTAGGGCTCGTAGGTCAACAAAATTTCTAAAATCTATGTACAATATTTTTATTTTCGGTGAAATCTATTCGTTTTTGTCTTTTATCTTCTTTTCTTCATGATTGGTAAATTATTTAACTTTATTTTATTTGCTTTATCATTTTTCCCAGCTATCATTCATTACACCATTAGTTTGTGAATGTGTAATTGTGGTTCTATTCATCCTGTTCTTGTCTAACTGCTGTTCTGAACTGTTCTTGCTGGCTCAGTAGCACTACAATACTAATACTTTCAGGGACTACGTAGCGTTTCGAAATGGCCTGGTTCGCGGACCTCGCTGGCAGGGCTGAAAGCCTACTCAACAATCTGGATGAGTCCACTGGTGCTGCGATCAGGAACCATAGCACAAAACGTTCAAAATGTGAGAAACCCGACTATGCTTTACACCCAGATGGCAACTGGGCTCAGAAAAAACGTATCCCACCCCGAAATTTAAAGAAAATTAATGCAGTGACAGAAACAAAGTCAAACTACACACCAAGTAGGAAAGCCTCCCCTACTCACCACCAATCCCGTTCACAAATCAAAGATATACCAGAGACTAAGAATGGAATAAGGCAGCGAAAGTCTCCAGGAAGGAAGAGTCCTCAGTACCACTTGAATAACTGTCCAAAAACTTTGGTTGATGATGTGCAAGGGGATACAGAAATGACTGATCATTTTGGGTTAAAATATAGAAGTAAGTCCATATTTTAAAACTAGAACTACTATTCTCTCTAGAAAGGGGAGTATCACCCATATCTATAAAGAAATACATATGTAATTCTCCACTTAAAGAGAAAATCTACTAGCAACAGCTAACAACATTTCTAACTGGTTTATAAATATTGATTTAGAAAGTCAAGAAGTGGCTTTGTTTCCAACTAATTTATAAATGTTACGATAATACCTCTTGTCGCTTACCAGTACATGATGTAACATTATGCATAAAAAAAGAGATGAAACAGGAATGCAAACAGTAATAAAAATTTGATTCCTGGCTAAATCCCAAATGAGACATTAATTCTCTGGCTAACTATTGTATACCCTAACTATTGTTTTTATCTATGTTTGTTATTATTTCAGGATTTAGTTTACCAGCAGATCTTGAGCTGATCAGTAATGAAAGCTTGACAATCCGCATGCAAAATTTGGAAGTGGAAAATGCAATGTTGAAAAATGAGCTCAATGTTATGAATAAAGAAGTGTCGGAATTGCTTGACAGGCTCAGGAAGACAGAGGAGGGTAATAATGTAGTTAGCACAGGTATTTAGAGCTCATTAGAACATTTTCTAGTGTAAAGAAATCTCTCTTCTTCCTGCCGTTATCCCACTTTATGTAAGGTTGGCACAACATGTCTTCCTCCTCCAATTCCCCCTGTCAGCCGTCATCTGTGCATTCACTCCTCTTTTATCCGTGTCATCTTTCACACAGTTCATCCATGTTTTCTTTGATCTACCTAAAATCTATATATTTATTGATGTATTAAATGAAATAGTGAAAATGTACTGGCGACTGTGGTTCCCATGCAAACGGCGATGATCACCTTTCTACTCTTTTCTGTATTCTGTGAGTCTGCCATTAGCATTTGGTAATTCATGCACAAACAGCTATCTTTAGGCCCACCTGCTTATACTGGTTGAGTTTTATACATAATTTTCTTGCACTCCTTAGCATTGTATTGAGAATAATATTTTGTTTCAGAGCTAAGTAAAACACATCTCAAATTAGAATCATCAGAGTTAGAAAATCACAGAGTGACTTTAGACAAAGATACTCTGGCATCACAGCTAGAGCAAATCAAAAAGAAGATTATTGAAATAACAGATACGCAGAAAACTCACGAAAATGAAAAACAAAGGTTGCTGACACAAATTGCCTGTTTACAAGATGCTAACAATGATTTGGAAGAAAGGTAACAATATTTTAAATTTGGAACCTCATTTTTGGTTGCCAAGGTATTGAAAACAGAATTCGATAAAAATAAAACCACCATTTGGGTAGAGGATATAAAATTTATAGCAGCGCCATCTTTTAACGAAGTTACCACAACTTTGTATACGGTGGCGTTTTGCATAACTTATACCATGACACCGATAGATGTCGCTAGTGGTAGTGAACTTAGATTATCCAAAACTATTTCAGATTTATGGAAATAACAAAAAACAAGGAAGAAATCGAAACGTCCAGGCTCAAGCTAGAAAACGAGCTTCGTCACGCACAGTCCACTATCGCTGATATACAAAGCAACTTGGACAAGTCCAACGTTGAATGCCAAAGGCTGGAGAAAGATTGGGAGGCTTATAAAGTTAGGGTGAAAAATATGCTGTTTTCTAAGGATAGCGAAATCAAGGCATTGCAGGATGGATTAAATTTGACTGAGGACACTAAAGTCTTGATGGAGCAGGTAGAAAATTTAAAGTGAGTATACATTCTTCACATTAATTTTGAAACTATCATGGTTTTATCTATGTTTATGAACAACGGGATATTTAACATGATATAATTTTTGTTAGTTTTGACTCCCGATATTTCGGCACAGTTGCATGCACCATGATCACGGGTGAATATCCCGCGTTGTTCATAAAAATATTCTTCGTATTATTTGGAGGCCTTGTAAATTCGATCTTCTTTTGGCAGATTTCTTATTAATCGTTTTAACAATGCTACAAATATCTAAGGCCGATGAAGCCTCGAAGAGATCGCTTTTAGTGATAAGACCGCCCATTGTATACCACTTTGATGTTTTTCTGTATTCCTTTGTTAATTTTATGAGGTGTGCAATAAAGTATTTTCTATCTTTCTATCAAGCTAAGAGCATAACAAAAGCAACAAATCGTCGTTTAAAATGTAGCACGCGCTACGCTTCAATATAATAACAATGCATACAATAATTAATTTTATTTTACTCGCTTTACTTTTGGTATTTTTCGTTAAATATGTAATGTTCTAATCTAGTGGTGTTTAATAAAGTGTTATCTATCTATCTGTTGCGGTTGTTATATTGTATTCTATGTATGTGTTTACAAAAAAAAAGTATTTAAGTATTATATCAGCTATCTGGTTTCCATAGTACAAGCTCTGCTTAGTTTCGAGCTAGATAGTGTTGTGTGGATTGTCCGCAATATATATTTTTTTAATCTAATATTTATTTTGTTTTAACAGAGATGAACGCGACGAGCTATCAGAAGCGATAACCCGAGTGCATGATGACTCAGAAACTATGAAGGCGTATCTGTCCCAAGTTGAGGCGAGACATGCGGCGGCCGAGAGAGTGGTGATGGCATTACGGGACGCGTTGAGAGACGAACGCGCCGCGAGGAACAGAGCCGAGGCACAGTGCGTCGCGTTCGGCAAGGCAAGTTTAATATAACTAGCGGCACATAACTTTAACGCTGACTGTTATAGCAAGTTCGGCAAGTTTATCATGCGCGCACTTGATGTGCGGGCAGGTTTTTCCGCAAGTAGACACGTGTTGCTCGAACTTTTTTAGGTTCTACAACACGCCGGTTTCCTCACGTTGTTTTCCTTCACCGTTTTGAGAGTACTGGCAAAGTGCACATACATTTTTCGACAGAAAAATTCATTGGTACACGAGTAGATTTGAACCCACGACCTTGGGATCGGATGGCGGGGCCACTACCAGTAGACCACCAGTGCTCTCCTGACTGTTATAGCACAGATGTCAAAAATAAGGTACCTGAGGGGGGCTAGCGGAATGAAAGGCGGGCGGGCGTAGCGCTGATTGGCTCTCCAGTCGCCCTCCGCTCTCTGTACCAATAGAACACTCTGCACACATCCACACATCCAGTGTGCGCGACAACGCACACTACGACGCATGCGCAGCTATCCCCTCCGCGTATCGCTCAGCGCTAAAGGCGATAGCGCATTTTCACAAGTATCTCTCTTTTTGTACATAAAAAGCGCCGGATATCATAGTTAACGTCTCTCCTCCAAGAAAGAGCTCTCTTTAGAGGCGGGGCTGCTACCACTAGACCACCAGATCTAGTGGTAGCGGCCCCGCTTTCTGATCCGAAGGTCGTGGGTTCAAATCCAGACGTGTACCAATGAGTTTTTCTGTCAATTATTTATGTGCACTATGCCAGTACTCTCAAAACGGTGAAGGAAAACATCGTGAGGAAACCGGCGTGTCGTAGAACCTAAAAAAGTTCGAGCAACACGTGTTAAGGGTCACGCAAAAAGTCCAGTAGCCTACTTGCGGAAAAACCAGCCCGTACATCAAGTGCGGATGATAAATTTGCTGAATTTGCTCATACTCATACTCATATTATTTATTGCAATTATTAAGTATTTTGTGTGTGCTCTCCTCCAGGAACTCAAATCGGTTCAGCTAGAGACGGGCCAGACGATCGCCAGTCTCCGCACCGCTCTGCGAGACAAGGACAGCGAGTTGAATAACCTCCGAGAGACCGCTTCCTCTGTCAAGACTACTGACACCAGCGCGCTGAACGTTGCAGACTATGACGTCACACAGGTACAGTGTGCTCGCTTGCCTGTTCGTTTTGTAGGCTAGTACTATACAGGGTGTTACAAAACTACCCTATTTTACATATTTTACATATTTACTACCAGATTTGACATATTTTTGATGTCTTCCAGGACACTATAGATAATGAAAAGATCCATTACCTAACGCAGACGTTGGTCCAGCGACAAGGGAAGGTTGATAAATTGCTTGCAGACAATAACATGCTCAGAATACAGCTGGATAAATTAGAGGTAATTCCTAGATTTTTGCCAAAATTAGACAATTCAAAGTCAAAAATATGCTTATTCAATCGTATCACAAGGATCACTTTGAAACGTCTTAAAGCTAGTTACCTAGCTGACTAACTGGAATCTTGACTTCGCGATTATCTAGAAGAACAGGCAACAAACTACGGCTTGGTTCCTAGTTCCTACCGTTTTTTTGTATGATCCTTTTACAAAATAAAAATAGCTGTGAAATTACAGTGTGTTATAAATAATAATTATTATTATGTTTGACTATAGAAAGTTTACATTTATAATATCGCGGGCTACTTGTCTACTCAACATGACAAAAATGACCATGTGTCACCCATACAAATAGCGATAAAGAACGTTGCATAACCTAATTACTTTTAATTTTTTTATGAACTCCCTATATTTTTTATTTTTTTTGTACAGTCAAAATACAAATCGGCAATGTCCCACCGGCTAAACTCTCACAGCGTCGTAAACCTGACTACCGACCGGCAAAGGCGTCTTCAATCCGAATCGATGCTGCAAATCATCTCTAACAGAATGGCAGCCGTGATGCGTCGGCATCCCGCCTTTAGAATATTCATAGTTATTTATATGGTGAGTATGGTTTTTTTAGGAGAGTTTGACGGGATAAGCAGATGGCCTAGTCTGCGTTCAGAGTTTTTATCTGCTTAAATTAGTAATCATTTTGGTATTACGTTTTTTTTTGTATAATATGTAATTTTCTAAGTGGGTTTTGTATGTGGCCAAGAGTTCTCAACACACCTCTCACGATCCCAATTTTAAGTTTTGACGGAATTCTGACAGAAAACCGATAGGATTTCGGTCAAAATTCCGTAAAAACTAAAGATATTTTCAAGGATAGACCGGCTGACCACAAATGTTTCAAGTGATCTCTTCTTACTGCCAAATGCACAATCAAAATAGCCAAAGTATAACTTTTGAAACTATCATGGTTTTTAACACTATTTTTATGAAACAACGGGATATTTACCATGATTACATTTTTATGAGTTGACTTCCGATATTTCGGCACAGTTGCAAAGAGTGCGAAAGAGGGTAGATCGATTTATCTGCCAATAACATTTCTTTTACTCGTGGACTTCAGTTCAACCGTGATCATGATGCATGCAACTGTGCCGAAATATCGGAAGTAAACTCATAAAAATTTAATCATGGTAAATATCCCGTTGTTTCATAAATATAGCCAAAGTACTTTTTGTATCACTTACCTGTTTTTGTTTCAGATTTGCCTCCATTTTTGGGTGATGACAGTCCTACTGACAAGTTCACCCGATTCGTACATTCCCAGGCAAAATAGCAATAGATCATGATAGAAATAATAATGTCAAATTACACTATTAAGCAAGTCTTCACTACAGTAACTAGCACAATAGGAAATGAGTGTATTAAAATATTGTGTATGAAAATTCTCTAAAAAAGTATGAAGAGTTCTTATACTTATTGTTATTAAAAAAGTGATGTTTTCACAGGTTTAGAAAAATGGTAGTAAATAAAAAAATTTGGTAATAAGATTCGTAACAGTGAAAATAAAACAATACATTGATTTTTATGATACCAAAAACTATCAACAAACTAACCATCGTCCTCGTGTTGGAATATTATAAAATTCTATGTGTTTTTTCACAAATAGAAAACATAAAACGAAACATACCATAAATATAGCAAAGATTTATTTTTATGGACGCTTTGTTTAGTAAAATGGTGCTATTTTTTTACAAAACCATAAATGCCTGTTCTCTTAATTCTCGTGGACCATATTGGCCATTAATGTACCTGTTTAATTGTATTACTTAATATAATTTAAAAAGAAAAGCGATAATAGTCATATTATGTTTCGCTCTTGACTCAAGCTGCAAAGTCCTATAGATTGCCCTTGACCTAAGCTCTAAAGTCATTTGGTTCGCCCTTGACCTTAGCTGCAAAAACATATGGATCGCACTTTGACCTAAGCTGCAAAAAAACGCATTTCTCTTAGAAACTTTTGTTCTGCGCAGGTCCTTGTTTCTTGTATTTGCAATTTGTGGCTTTATTTATGTACCACTGAGGTATTTCCTTAGCTATGTATGATGTGTTATCTATTGAAAACTGATTCATGGACTCCAAAATTGTGTTGTATAAATGATTTATAATGGGTAATCGTTACGTTTTGTTTTGTGAACGGGAGAAATTTAAAATAAACTTTATTATTACGAAAACTGACTTCATATATTTTATTTACGACGAAGCGTGTAGATAAATAGATATTGTGGACAATCCACACTATGCAGCGCCTGTACTATGGTAACCAGATAGCTATTTTTTTTTAAACATTTTTTTTGTTAATACATACTTGGAATACAATATACATACGACCCAACCAGACAGAAAACAATACTTTGACGAGAGTAGGTCGAATTAGGTTAGGTGTATCAGAACATAATTATTAATTAGAAGTGCCAGTTTGCCCTTTACGGCAAATATCCATCGTAAGATAAAAAATACATTATTAATATAATAAATAAATCATTTCATTATTGAATTGCTACAGTGATCATAGGCCTCAACAATTTGTGGAATCGTTTAACGGGTTGTACATTAACTGGCCGTAAATTGACCGGACTCCGTAAAGTGACCGCGCATGCAGCCATGAAACTAAGCTGTAACGCAATAAGGTCGAATATCGTTCGGATATGTGAACGGCACAAATGTCAACAAGACATAGACTGGCAAAACCGGTTAAAACTGGTGGTAGTAATACTGGTCTCTTTGGTAGTAATCATCAGTTGACCATGTTTCTGTTCATGAATAGTCGTTTCGTACGATGATAGCTAACTCAAGAACTTCGTACAAATATCAAAATAGATCCTAATGCATAGTGATAAAGCTAATAGTGTTTAACATTTACATTCGAGCTTGGTTTCAAATTACCTTGAACTCGCCTTTTTTTTATTCGCGGATTTTCCTTATTTGCCGCAGCCAAGATGACTTCAATGTGTCTTGTTTTTTTTGTTTTCGGTAAGTTTCTTTTTACCTATTATTCTAGAAATAAGATCGCAGCCCAGGGTTGAATAGAAACACAGCTCAAAAAAATAGCTTACGATTACTAAGCTTCTATCTAATAAGATATCCAAATAATGTTTATATGCAAAAATATAGCAACAACAAGTCTTAAAGTTGTATAATCTGCAACAATCGACCTTATATGTGCCCAGTTTCAACTAACGCGTAGGTAATTAACATAGGAGCTATTATTCCGCGGTAGCTACTGACGATAACTCGTTAAATTTTATTATCATACGCATAGGCGCTTTGAAAATTCAACTTTGGGTCTATAAGGTAAAAGTGACGTTTTTTTTTCTTACAAGTATTTGTGTACTTATCTCATGTTTGACTGGATTCAAGAGCAAGGAATTTCTTTAAACATCCTTGGTCAAGAGTCATGTTCGTTGCAAGGAGGTTGCAAGTTGATTTTTTAATGGCCAATGTCAAACAACGATATAGGTATTTTGTTCTCTTGTTTTCCATTCAAATTTAATTTCATGGGCGACGAGAATATAATTTTACACTGAAATGAGTTTATTTTTTTTTACAAAACAGGCAACGAAAATTGTTTGCTGAAGACTTAGTACATACTCATGTTATTACTACAAGAAAAAGTTATTTAAATCTTGTGGGTAAACACAAAAAATACACATACTAAAATTTCAATTGACGTCCCGACGTTTAATTTGATTTGAAGGATAGTTAGGTTAGGTGATACTGTATAGCTTAGAGTTGGCTATCACTGCGTTCCACAACGTAGCGTTGTGTTGCATAACGTAGCGCTGCTTTGCATAGTGTAGCACTGCGTTTCGTATAGAAGCCCTGCGTAGGACAACGTAGCGCTACGTAGTATTACAAGAGCTGCGTAGCATATCGAAGCGCTGCGTAGTACAACCGTAGCGCTGCGTAGCATATCGTAGCGCTGCGTAGCATTGAATAAGCACGGTGCCAGCAGGTTTATATAAGAGTTTGAATCCTTCGTCCTTGGTGCTAATTAAACCCTTCCCAATGTCAGTGCATCACAAAACCAAGCACGTTATAGTCTAGTAACTATGAATAATCTGTGCCACACACTATCAAGTTATGTAGGTTCCTAATTGGACTTGTCAATCGAAAATGATCCTACACACCACCTGCTGAATGGCTAAATTAAATTGATAACTTTACAGTCAATTACTTATGTTAATTATAATAGTTTTGATAACCTAACTATGTACCTACGTCAGTCTCAAGACTCTTGCCAGGGTCACTGGTTTCCTTAAGGTGACTCACTTGAGCTGTTACACAGGGTGACCAAAGAACCAGCTGACGAACGCTGATGAATAAACAGGATAAAACTTAACGATTTTCCAAAACAGGTTATGGGCTCCAATCAGGTTCCAAATGAAAAACCAGTTCATGATACGTTTTACGCTAATTCTGAGGGCCTACTATGCAAAAGTTAATACGTATTGTCATTTTAAAGTAGGTAGGCCTACTCTGAGCAGCAAACACGACCATAGAATAGAGTAGGATATTACTTTATTGTAAAAAATAAAAGGTAAAAAAATAACAAAACTAGGCGAAGACTTAAAAAACTAAAGCTACAAATTGACGGTCTTATCCTTAAAAGCGGTCTCTTCCAGGAAATCTTTGAATGTACAGAATGCATGTATCTAAAAGCACAATTGATGGTCTTATCCTTATAAGCGATCTCTTCCAGATAATCTATGGATGTACATGCATATGCAAATTTCATTAACATAATGATGTTAATTAAATTTCTGGTTTGTTTTGTACATTTTGTAAATATTTATTTAATTGTAAGTTTCTTTGTGCAAACAAAATGTGCATTTTATATTTAAAAAAAATTACATACATACGTAAAAGTAGTTTTATACATTACGCATATTTATGAATTATGGAGAGCTTTTAGTGCATATATTCCGATGTCTAGTGAATACCTTAGGAAGTTCATTTATTAAGCATGACCATAGTACGTTTCACAGTAGAGTTGACGAAGTATGTGCGGGCAGTGTAAGCCAAAATGTCTATACGGTACCCTACTACAATACATACCTATCGTTTGTAATCCTCCGGACCCAAGAATAGATTACCACAGGTCATCAGTTATCAGTAGAAGACATAACCGTGAGATGTGGTTTATTATTAGCTCGCTCAGTATTTTCTGTCTCTGTTATTGTTCCTTCTCTTTTTGACCGTGTGAGAAAAAAAGAGAGAGTTGTACCTAGCAAACCTAGATGTAGTTTATTATGATATACTTACTGTTGTAATGATAAATAAATAAAGTAGTTAATCAACTAAAGCAAGAAATGAATCTTTACCTCTTTAATGTCTCGTAGGTAGGTAAGGTGTATAAATTGAGACTGGTTTGCGGATTTCTTGGCCGAGACTGGTTTATTTACTTACGTCAGTTGGTTTGAAATTAGTAGGGTTTTCCCAAAGTTTTCCTTCTAACTAGCCAACACATGCATATGTAAATATCGCAGCTAAACTCAAAAAAAACTTCCACAGCAACGATTATCGTCGCCAGCGCGGAAAAAAAGATAGACCCCAACACATTGTTCAGCGTTTTCGGTAACGCTCAGCAGTATGATGCCTTAGCGTCGTCCAGCATACAGGCTGAGGCTGTCACTCCGTCGAATGGTACCCTGGTGGACCCCGACTACTGGGACTCTGGATACGATGACTTCACTCCAACTAACACTGGCTACGATAACTTTGACTGGACTCTTACAAACGTAAGTGAAACGTAAGAGAACAGGCTTTCTATGGCCACAATAGACTGCGTTTTCGGGATTTTTAAATTTCCTGTGGGTTAGGCCGACTAAGCTGTCAGGTGGTATAGGTGCTGGGCAAGCCTATTCCATCTAAAATCCAGCCACAGGCACTATAGCGTCCTTCAAGTAGGGGCATCAGTAAAACACCAGTTGCCCCTGACGCTATATAAATCATCTACTAATAGCCTGTTTACTTACTTTTACTTGACACTGTATTTGGTACCTGGAACCAGGTTTTTAGATGGACTGAGCTTGCCCAACTTCAATGCCATCCTTTCAGCTTAGTAGCCACTCTGAGGCGCACTTAAAATCTTTTCAACACACTGTCTTGATAGAACCAGTGACAAGATAAGAAGAAGAACAGCTTAGTCGGCCAAATGAAAGGCTGGACTGTATGCTTCTAGTCTGTAGCACAACTAAAATTCAATGGATGCGGTTTTCGTTTGATTCGTCCCTTTTTCTTCAAAGTGTGTAGTGACATAAAATAAATGTGTTTTCACTTTTTCTTTGGTTCATCGCAATGAGGTGAATTTTGATGTTTTGTGTTACTTTCGAATGTACCGTTTTGGAAAGTGATTCGTGCATCAGGATTCTAAATGCATGTTTTTATTGAGACTCTTTGGTTTTAAATAAAATCGTCGTTTTATTAAAACTGGCTCTACGATTGGGTTTGGTAAGCCAGATGTTAAGCGGATCGAATTGCAAACATTTCCATTAACTGATAAATTCTGGGGGAGGCTATTGCAACTAAAAATATACATATAATCATTAAATTCAACTGATATACCATCGTATAGAGAACCATGGAGTTAAAAACAATATATTTAGTAAGTCAAAAATATATCAATGAATACTTTTGTTACGACACTAAGGCGCAAAAGCATTAGGGGAAGCATGAATTATCATATTTTTTCACAAACGCCAAAACGTAACTAATAGTTTGAACTATAAATGCAATTAATAGTTGCAACTATGTTGTAGGTACATTAGAATTTAAAGCTAAAAGTTTGTTTACGTAACATGCAAAATACTATTTTCCTATCATGGACTTTATACCATCGGAGGAAGGTTAAATTTACCGGAAACTTTCCTAAAACAACTTCTGGATTCAAAAACTTATAATGTATTTCTAGCGTGTAGCGGCATCATCACCGGAAAACTTCCTGGTGTCCCCTCTGGGCCTGAAGCTGGCGCTGGCGATCCTCACCGAAGCCGCCACGGGGGTCACACAGACGGAACTGTCTTCTGTCCTGGGATTCGACTTAGACAGGAACCTTGTTAGAAGAAAATTCCTTACCATTATCGATTCTTTGAAGGTAAACTTAATAACCTGCATGAGAGTTAGTGATATTGCGATATCTTTGTGAGGCTTTTTGTAAAAGAGTTACTATGATCACAGAACATAAAATATTACTACGCTATGGTCATAGAAATTTCATATATATTAACAGGAATACCTCTTGAGGACCTCAATGCTGCTTCACGGCAGAAAAAGTAATTTTAACTCTACACCTTGTCCGCATCATTCTAAGCTTATTTCCATCAACAGACAAAGTCAAAAGAGTACATCCTGAACCTCGGCAGTCGGATTTACATCGGAGACAGTGCACAGCCCCGACAGCGCTTCGCGGCTATTGCTGAACAGTACTATAAGACCGAGCTGAAATCTGTCAACTTCTACAACCCTGGGGAAGCGGCTAAGGAGATCAACGGATGGGTGTCCAACATCACAGAAGGACGGATCCCGGACCTGGTTAACCAAGGTAGAATCGGAAACTATTAATAAGTTCTCGAATAGTAGACGTAAATGTATTGTCACAGTTGGTAATGCGTAAAAAACTCGAGGTTTTAAAAGTTGAATGCACTTGTACCCAACTATAAATGGTGGAATCCCACTTATAATTAGAATAGATATTTATAAATGTGAAAGTTTGGATGGATGGATGTTTCCATTAAAAAACCAACGCATTAAAAAAACTGGCATTAAGTTCACAACGTTTGCGTTTTTTAGTTTCTTCCTCTTTGCAATCTCTGTAGGACCTTCCCACCTATTTTTCCGTCTGTATGTTTGAGTGTTTGTATCTTTATCCTAAATTTCCTTTCCAGATGATATCACCAACATGGTGGTTCTGATCTTGAACACGCTGTACTTCAAAGGCAGCTGGCGCCACCAGTTCCCTCCCAACGCGACTAAAGCTGGTCCCTTCTACTTAGCCGATGCTAAACAGAGCCAAGTTCCTTTCATGAACGTGAAAGACAACTTTTATTACACAGAGTCCACTAAATACGACGCTAAGATCTTGAGGATGCCGTATAGAGGAAAGGTGGGTTTCATATTAGCTGAAGGCTCCACTAATTAAATAGCGGTATCACTGGAAGCAACTAATAGCATTTGGAACACTGCTAATGCCATCAGACATAAGTACAGAACTTTGTTACGAAATAAGAACTGAATAACTTCCTCCTTCATTCCCCTCTGTCAGCCTTCATCTTTGCATTTATATCTCTCTTATCCATGTCATCTTTCACACAGTTCATCCATGTTTCTTTGGTCTACTTCTGCTTACGTAAAACATACATCCATACACTCCACTCCAGTATATGCTACCTAAAAACCAAAATTACCAATATTTTGGGAAATTTTTCACACAACGCTATCTAGCCTCATACCAAACAAGAAAACCCTGTAGTATTCTTGTTTAGTCCCTATAACACGAAGGGGAGTAACAAGCCTCAAGTTATTCTGTCATTTTGGGCAGAATTTAATGGGGCTCTTAAAACCCCGATCACGCTTTAGTGATGGTCCTGTACGCGACAGTCGCGGTCAATACCCCTGATGCATTGAGCGGTTCTTACTGGAGCGTGACCAACTGCTACATACTTACCTACATAATCACGTAAATTTTCCGGAGAGATTTAGGCACAATATTCTGACTCCTCAACGACGTTATGAAAGAATCATGCCAAAATTTTCAGTTCTGTAGGACTACCACAAGTTCTGCCTAGCTCTGGTTTTGAGTCTGTGTACAAACGTTTTGTCGTAGGATTTATTTTGACAGCACTCACACAGACTCAAAACCAGAGCCAGAGACAGAACCAGACAGATCTTGTGGCAGGCCTACAGAATTGAAAATTTTAATACAGACAGTTGTTGGTCATACTACCTACATTTTTAATAACAAAAATATTCAGAGTCATTGTATTTGAATTTTTCGACCCATGTCTTAGCTTATGCTTCTAATGTGTTCTTCCAGGGCAATAAGTTTGCCATGTACATAATAGTGCCTAATTCCATCGGTGGCCTGCCCCGCGTGCTGAACGGTCTCAGCGACCTCCGGCTTGAGATCGGCAACATGGTCGAGCGACTAGTCGACGTCACTCTGCCTAAGTTCAAGTTTGACTTCACTTCGCGGCTCGATGGAATCTTACGAGAGGTACAGTGAAGGCTTGAGTAAGCTACTTCTTATTCTTATTTAAGAGCAATGCTCTTGTAGGCGTAATGTATGCATTTTTCTCCAGGTATTTCTATTGAAAATTTTGGGTTATGCGCTGTCGGACGCATCTCTGATCCACTAAAAAATCTAAATCTTGCAGCTACTATCTACTATACATGTTTAATCAATAATCAGCTCAATCTGATTATTGATATTTTTATATATGCGAGAAAAATTTAGCAAAGATGCTTGTGACTTTAACTCTATTTCTAATTGAGTTGGGGAAATAAGATCTGCACTGACGTCCGGCGATGGGGTGTATTGATTGTCCCTCTGCCAAACCTCACCCCAGCCAGCTCAACTCCTTGATTCTGACTTGTTTGTTCTTTTTTTACAATCAGTGAGCCGACCCCAAGAATCCAGCTAATATATATTTTATTTGGTAATCCAGCTAGGAGTCCGCACAGCGTTCGAAGAAGGCGCGTCGTTCCCCGGCATCGCACGAGGCCAGCTTCTGGAACAGAAGCTAAGAGTGTCCAAGGTGCTGCAGAGGTCTGGCATCGAGGTCAACGAGCTCGGCAGTGTTGCTTATACTGCTACTGGTGGGTAGTTCTTTATTCATTGGGTTAATTTTGGTTGGAGGAGTCCTTCCTCCAAGAAAGAGGAGAAAAGGGGCTGCTGGATATCTCCATCGCTTGAGATCTGATTTCGATGGTTCTTTTTTTATTTGAAAGGTAGTAACTTAGTTACATAAACATTTGGCGAAGATCTAATGAAGCTCTCCAACATGATGAGCAGAAAAGCTTCTCAAAATGCGTCTACAGTTCACAGAACCACTAATAATAATATGGGAGACACCGTAGTCTTTATATTCGTTGTTCGTTGTAAGAAGATTGAGGCTTATTCTTCTATCAGGCCCAAACATAAGGACCGGAAGAAGGTATAATAATAAGGGTAAAAAAGATAATGATGACCCAAACCTTATTCCACTTACGTGGGGTTGGCATGGCATCTTTCACTCTTTACGAGGCGTCATCTCAGAAAAGATCATCAAAAAAATAACTTGTAAAAAAAACTAAGTCTCAACTCAGATCTTCTACCGTAAAATGTGAGATCCATGTAATTGCAAGTCGGTTAATTTATTCAGTCCCTACATAAAGGGTCCTTCTGTCATAAGTTATTTCGTAATCAGCTTACCTAACAACATCTTATAGTGACCATAGTAATATGAAGCTTTATAATCTTTTATGTTTTAAATAGATTGACTTCATAACAGTAGAGCTTCATAATGTTAGTAGGAAGGCCACATTATAATTATTATGAAAGCACATAGCATTATTATTGGATGATCACTTAGAGGTTTTCCTGTTACAATCAATACAAGTTGGTAATTACTTCTTGGTAACGGACAAAATTCTAAGTTAATTGCAAAACAACAACACGATGACTAAAAGGTTGGTACTTAGATAGACGTTTTATGCTCGAAAACTATTGTTTATAATTGGTTGTAAACCGTAATAGTGCATTACTGCAGCGGCCATCAAATAGGCATTAATGGACGAACGTGTAAATGTCAGCCGAGACTTAATACAATACAAATACGTGATAAGTTATGCTTAGTTGTGGCCAAGGCTTGTTTAGTACTTTTCAAATCAAATCAAATCATTAGTTATTTATTTTTAGGCCAAACAACAACAATAGGCTTACACAAGTATGATAGTTAGGTATACAAGTAAAATGACACAAAAATTGGACGTCACTCAGCTTTAGTAGAAAAAAAAATACTAGATCCATGATAGGTCTGGACAATGGCCTTACTGATCATCATCATCATCATCATCCTGAAGCAGTCCACTGCTGGACATAGGGCTCCCCTACACATTTTCAGGAAGAACGATTCTGAGCCCTTTCCATCCATCGACTTCCCGCGATTCCGCAGTTTTTGATTTCATAACAATATGTTTTCTTTTTACAGAAATTGCCCTGATAAACAAGTTCGGTGAAGAAACAGAGATCAGTTACGAGATTATCGCGAACAAACCGTTCTTATTCTTCATTCAAGATGAACCTACAAGACAACTGCTCTTCACCGGCAGGGTTTCGAACCCAGAACTTGTGGATGGCGCTTTATGAGTTTAATGCTGAGATATCAAAATTAAATAAAGATACAATTAGTACTAGGTATATTTCTTTGGATTAATAATACACCCATATTTTGTAACTAAATTTCAACTTCAAAAAGAAACTGCTGAAAGTTTTTATTTTTTTCTGGTAGATATAAAAAATATAGGGGTGTTGTTGTGACAAAACACGGATTAACTAGTCCAACGCTACGCCAGGATTATTAACAAGACCCTAAATGTATAGCCTACCCGAATTAGATATAAAAATTTATGATAAGTTTAGGTTGAAGAAGTTTAACAAATTTCACTTTAAAATTTGAAAATACTAAGTAGTAAGTACTAAGTAAGTAAATACTAAGTACTAAGTAAAAGATACAGAAATTATTAAAAGGTCACAAAATTAAATAAATAAATTGTAATATAGGTACGTACACACGGCATTTTTTTTTCACAAGTTAATTTATATTCGCATTTAAGTATAGGCAAAGGTTTATCTTTATAACCCTTCATTCTTCATCATGAAGAAATCTCTCAATCCTTCAAAGATACTTCTGCCATACAGTCTGCCAGTCCGGTAATTTTTGGATTTAAATTTTTTTTCTGTTATACACAATTATTATATCAAGACAGTGTCATTATTTTGTAATAAACTGAATGTGATTCCACAATATAAGGTGTTTTGTTTATTTTTACTTATTTATTTTAGGTACCTACGTATTGAATTAAACGAGCAACCCTGTGTTGTGGCTTGTGCCCCGGAGTCTAAGCTAAAAGACCTGCGCACACCTAGGCAACGGCGAAGATCAGCTGAAACGCTGCCAAATATCGCTGTCGTTTTTGACAGCGTTTCAGCTGATCGCCATCGCCTAGATGTGCGCAGGCCTTAAAGCAGTACGCACATCTAATAGCCCCTTCCCACCGGTGCCTGATATCGCGCACCAGCTCGCACCATGGGAACGGTCTCGTGCGCCGAGGTGCGCTGTAGCACAGGAGTCGTTTCTGTGTGCGTTGCCGTGCGTCGTCGTGCGCGGTGCGTGATGATCTGCAGAACCACGCACCGTAGGAAGGCAGCATAAGCGATCTGCGGTGGTGATCAGTTGAACGCTGTCAATTATCGCTATTAGTCATAAAACAAGTGAAGCTTAAAAACTTAAGAAACCGAATTCATGGCCAAATAATTTCTAAGAGAGTAATCTGGAAGTATGTAAATATTAGCTTTCAGATATTTTTTTTTTTTCAAATCGGATCATAAATTACGAAGTTAAGCGATAATGAACAAAACATAGACCAATTGAACCCCCTCCTTTTTTATTTGAAGTCAATTAAAAAGGCTTTTAGACAATTATATCATAAGGATCACTCTGAAACATCTTGATAGAGCTAGAACCGAAACCGGGCAAACCTCCAAACCAATTTTTTAAGCCTTTTCGATTTTCAGATTGTTTTTTATCACAAGCATAATATAGTACATTGTTACCTGAGTGTTGAAAGTCACGTTTTTTGAGTCCCGAGACGGGTTTGGCGCCAGAGCGTAAGCGAGGGCGCCAATGGAGCTTGAGGGACTTAAAAGACTTTCAACCGAGGTAAACACTGTGCTTTTCATTACGAATACAAGGAAAGTAAAAATAAAAACATGAAAGAAAAATTAGTGAAAATGAAGATTGAATTGCCGCCTTCCCGGTTTTTTTTTTCTTTTTCTGTGGCGGGCCTTCGGCTTCGGTTCGCCAGCATTATTCAGCCATTGTTTTCATTCTCATAATTTAAAAAATGGTAAATTGATGCTCAAATCTATGTTATTTTAAATAAATAGTTGAAGCCATATATTAATCAAGTAATTTAGAAGATATATTATTTATTTAATACTATCTTTATGTTATTTAAATTTAAATTTTACATTGCGCTCTAATTAGACTTTTTAAACTTCTTACCGTTGTAATGGGTTTCCAACCTACTTGCTGAATAAAAAGTTGGAATTTGGACCTCCTTGCAGTTAGAAAGACTTTAGAAAGTTGGAACATGGTTGAATAAAATAGAACTTTTTTTTTTATAATTTGACGGCTGTCAGTAGGAAGCGATTCTCCCTAGGGCTGAAAGTTTTACTTTCAATTAGGCCCTTCAGGCAACTTCAGACCTACTTTCAGAGTATGAGTAATGAAAAATAAATTTAATTAATTTGCGATTCTTTAATAAATAAAATATTTCTTCGATTATCTGATTGATCTTTTCTTGAATTTTGTCTTCGTTCCGCCCCTCTCCTTATTAATAGCGGAATAAAACCTACTTAAAAAATGTAGGTTCATTGAGGCCAAGAATAATAAACATGAGGTCATGTTTTACCAAAATCTCATCTTTGTCATGAACTGACAAAGGATTTTTTCGAAATGGCCAACAGCAAACATCACGCCTTGCCAAACCTGATTTAATAACCACTCTAGGCAACCTATCAACAGACTTTTGGTGAACGAGACGACGCTTTGGTGCAATCAACTTTATGTACAGTCGCGGTATGAAAATGTTCGTCATCTTAGAGTCGGTTTTCGCTTGCACCAGTGCCTTGATCATGAACACATTTTGACATAATTTGTGACGTTAACTTATCGGTGTATTCTGTCTATTCAGTTTCAAAAGGTAGTATGTGATCGTGATACGTTGAACGAATCAAGTTGAAAATCGACGAACATTTTCATTCCGCCACTATAGCTGGACTAGAAGCCTATACAGGGCGTCCCACGGGTACTCCACATGGAGGGAAAGTACCTTTCATATTGTAGATAGCATTTTAATTTTAAAAACTATTTAAACTGCATTCATTGATATTTAAATAATTACCTGAGAATCGAACCCGTTACACGAGAAAAATAATTACCCTGTAGCTTGATCATACCGATCGAAAGGCTTCATCATAAGAGTTTTTTTTGCCAATAGTGTTAATATAGTGTCAGAAATAAAAGGAAAACCATGAATTTTACATTTGATGTAAAATTTTGTTGAGATAAATAAAAAGCTCAGGAAAATAAAAAAACAATAAAAAAAACTATGAATGCAGTTTAAATTGTTTTTTAAATTCAAATAATGTCTTCTTTCAAACAAATGTTCCATCTACAATATTAAAGGTCTTTCCCTCCATGTGGCATACCCGTGGGACGCCCTGTATACAGTTTGACTTTTGTACTTTTTGTTTACCAGTTTACCTCAGTCGATGCCGAGTGGTATAGATTACGGTCGTGAGTGTGTGAACATAGCTTAAAAATATATTCGTGCAGTCAAAATGAAGTTTACTGTTTCATTTGGTAAGTGGTTTTATTTTTACTTTTTTACTGTGGATTTAATTTCATTTTGGCTAAGTTTAGGAACAAAAACAGTAATATTACTGTTCTCTTTTATGTTATTCTTTTTAAGATTGTAGCATAACATACATGAAGTTGTACATGAAATGACTCAACTATGTTTGGTAACTAATAACTAGCTAGATAAAACAAAGGTTAATGAATGCTGTGATTTGTGTTGATCGGAGATACTACGAAATATTGATCAGAGAAATGTAAAATCTAGACAGACCTCTATGTTGGTAAACGAGTATTGGTTGCAAATTTTGAGGATAAAATTGTCAAAAATTATACTCGAAATACCTACTCGTCTTAAAATAAATATGACCTCTTAACATCGGTCAATATTGTCTGAAGAGAGCCGTCGTTGAAATGAAATGAAATGTATTTATTCGCTTGAAGTATGGTCAATTTTGAAAAACTTATTAATAATTTTTTTTATGGTTCATTATGAACAATAAAAAAAAGCGTCAGGTACGAATTTGCTTACCTACTCATGATAAATGCTTTAATATTTAAAAATAAGCATACTTATGGACACATTTTCTGCAAATTATTTCCATAATGTATCTGGAAAAAGACGGCGGTTGACTGTTGTTAAGAAACTCTAGTTTGAATCTATTTAGACAATTCGTTGGCAGCATGGACGACTCATCCATGGTTGGCAAAAATAATATTAAGATAGATAGATAGATAACTTTTTTATTTGGCTCAAAAAACATAGCTTATAAAAAAAACTAAACAACAGAAAGAGAAGAACATTGAGTAAAGGTACGGCTACACAAGAAATCATAAGATCAAATAAAACATAGAACACATACAGAAACACATAGAAAGAAATAAGTACACACATAATCCTAGTTCTATTGCTGAAAAGGGTGCCGACAGTATCCAATTAGGTATCTATGTATTTGTTTATGAGCCAAAATGGTCCTCATTAAGATGACTGGAACGAGTTTTCCTACAGGCTTATCATTGCAAACCGCCTTAAACACACATGGGAAACAAATCCAGGTGATCTATTGATGTGTGTATCAATAGATCACCTGGATTTGTTTCCCACTTGTCCTACAAATTGATAATTCGGTTAAAATTTTAGCGATACTACTAATCAGCTACCAAAGCTCTGATTGCCATGGCAGTCAAGCATCGAGAGGACGTCTCAACTTCTTTGACATCGAGCTCCTGCGATACACGGCTGAGGGCAAACGAGGCAATGTCATGGTGTCTCCAGCCAGCATCAGAACCACTCTTGCGATGCTGTTAGAAGGGGCAAAGGATGCTACAGCCACGGAGATCAGGAATGCACTCAGACTCTCTGATAATGCAGATGATCGAAGATTGGAATTGATTGCTTATTTGGACGCGTTACATGTAAGTTTAAGAAATTCTATAATTGAACCGGTAGTTTCAAGAAGGGAAATGACAAAAATTTATAATTTGACATTTTGATGAAAACATCATCTCTAAAGGTAGACACATCTGTTAGCATTAGGAACGGAACAAAATCCGTTTTCGCTGCGGAGTTATAGGCAGGTAAACGAGCTAAAGCCTACAGTGGTAAAATACCAATAAATGACAAAAAGATGGAAGACGTCCGCAAAATCATTCAATACATCAGGAAGATAAGAAGGAGTTTTACCTGAACATACTGACGTGGCCAACCACTTTTGCTGAGACGACTGATGATGAATGAGACGTCAGCCGTCTCATTCATCATCAGTCGATAGACGATGTTTATGTTATTTTATTTTCCATTTAAGTTTCATTGTAATTTGCAATAAATAGTAGTTTATTAGTGACTTTTTGTTTTTTTTTTTCATATTTTAATGCATTAGTTTGAAGAAAGGAATAAATCCAAAACATTTAAACCATTATATATAACTACTGAAAACCTACAGAAATAATATTCTATTGCTATAGTATTAGGAATACAATCTACTTTATTCCATCCATAGGTCAACCATCAGAAAACAGTAAAATATAGAAGTTATACAGTTTTTTCGCTCTGCTGAAAAGTTACGTCGGGTGATGTTATTCCCTTCTTGAAACTACCGGTTCAATTTAGGTACTTACAGTACCTAGATTACCTACAAGTTGAGTTAAGAAAGAAGACTGCTTCTCTCTCCCAATATCAAGCTACTCTGAGGTTAATACTACGGTCATTATCATCATCATCAGCCTGAAGAAGTCCACTGCTGGACTCCCCTACACATTTCCAGGAAGAACAATTCTGAGCTCTTTCCATCCACTGTCTTCCCGCGATCTTAACAATGTCGTCGGTCCATCTGGTGGGTGAGTGCCCTACGTTTCGTCTTCCGGTTCGAGGTCGCCATTCAAGAACCTTTATTCCCCAACGGTTGGAGGTAATACTACGGTACTCGATCACTAACAGGACATAAAATAAAATAACTTACATCGCTATCATGTTGTTTTTTTATTATTTTGTCGCATATCTCAAACCAAGTTATTTTCGAATTCCAGATAAACGCATCGACCACAGTCTTAGAAAGCGCTAACGGAGTATTCGTCTCCAAGAAATTAACATTGAAGAAAGATTATGAGACGGCCATCAAGCGTGACTTCTCCGCCGAAATGACTAAGATGGACTTTGATGATGCCAAAAAAGCATCAGACCTGGTCAATGTTTGGATCAGTCAGAAGACACACGGACTCATTCCAACCATCGTTGAACCAGGTGGGTAGTGGGTACTACTTAGTACAAAATATCAAAAGATTGGATTCCTAAATATGTAATTGAACAATTCTCGTGTTAGGTAAATAGGTAAACCCTTTGTTCATATGGAGTCGTAATCAACACCATAACAACCAGCTTTATACCTCGAGAAAGTCCAGCTCTGTCTGGCTCTGTCTCTGGTTCTGTTCTGTTTTGAGTCTGTGTGAGTGCTTACCAGTGCATTATACTGTGTGTGTGACGTTTTGACGTAGGATTTATTTAGTCAACACTCACACACACTCAAAACCAGAACCAAAGACAGAGCCAGACAGAGCTCATGGTAGGCCTTACTGATGGCCTCTCTTCACCTTTCCAGGAAGAACTACTTACATATTCGGTGGATGAACAGGGCTCGAGCTCGTTTCTCATGGAAATGTAAAAACCTTACTTACACTACTACACTTACCAAAACTTCTGTTTTGATAGAAGCAGAATATGCCATAAGCAGAGACATAATAGAAACTTCTTGCTCTTGTAAAGCTAAAAGGGTTCTTTCTTCATTGGTATTATGCCGTCCTTCGAAGTTTTATAATACCTGATCTAACCAAACCTATTTATCAAACCTTCCAGCACAACTGGCAGCATCAGTGCAAATGGTTCTCACAAACGCCATGTACTTCAAAAGCGCGTGGCAAACTTCCTTCAACACTAAGCGCACGCACCCTGATTGCTTCTACCGCTTGGACGCATGCGAAAAAGTGTCTATGATGCAACTTGAGACCGAGCTGCCTTATGCCTACGTGAAAGATCTGAAGGTCCATGCCGTGGAGCTGCCTTATGAAGTAAGGAAAATATTCTGAGTTTTCTTCATCTCGTCGTTTCACTAGTTCTTTCAAACCAATGCGAATTATTTTTTTTTTCGAATGGACAAAATGCTGGTGATTGTCTGACGATTCTTACAGCGCTACCGGACAATGGTTCGCGCTCAACCGGTAAAGTTAGGTTGGGGCAACAAACTCAAGGGCACCGCTATGGTACGACCTCGGCTTGGACTGTTGCCAGGGGGGGGGGTTTGAATCTAGTTTAGACCCGGAGAAGGCGGGCACTAAGGGAAGTCTTCGACCTCGCCGGCGGGGTCGGTGAATCTGTGCAGTGTTTCTGTCCAAACTGGATGGCTCGATCGCCTCCGCGTTAGCGGCGGTGATAAAGTCATCGGGATCACCGAGGATATGTCTCGGTCTACGGAGGGATTAGTGTGAATTGAAAGAAAATTACTTGATTATGTAAAATTTCACCTGTTCGCGTACGTGGTGACTTAACTATGCCACTCCCAAACCCTATAATTTTAGATAGGTCAAGCAAGTTATCATTATTCTTTAGAATTATTGAGCAATCTAATTTTGACCCTTTTTGTATTTTCAGGGTGGACGCCATTCCATGATTCTTCTAGTGCCCACGGACCGCGAGGGTTGCGAAGTCCTGCTCAGGGATCTGCCGTTCATCAGCCTTGAACAGATCCGCAATTTGATGCACAAGACAGACGTTACCCTCATCATGCCTAAGTTTACCGTCGATTACAGCGGCGATATGATTGAACCTCTGACTAAAGTTAGTTTTGGTTTTAGTAAATTAGAACACGTAAGACCTTAGATGACATGGATAAGAGAGGAGTGAATGCAGAGATTACGGCTGACAGAGGGGAATGGAGGTGGAAGACATAAGGGCCGAAAGAAGAAGAGTAGGTACACGTAAGGCCCTTTGCACACAGCGCTACGCAAATCATCGATTTCCGACGATTTGCATGTGTACGAATCTATAAGAAATTGTATTGTAGTAGTCGCTTAGAGACTTAAATAGTCGAGTATCTAAGATTTGCGTTGTGTACAAAAGGGCTTAGAAGTTGAGCAGTGAATTTATTTTGAGTAGATTACACAAGGATACTATCAGACTATACAGGGTTATTCATTATTAGCTGCAAATTCTCAGGAATTAGGTTCAACAAATAAAATAAAAAATATTTATGAAATGATTTTTTTTAAGTTTTGTTATGAAAATCCCGAGAAAATCGATAAAGGAATAATTGGCGCCTGACCTATTTTGACCTTTGATCCGCGCCCGCGCGCCGTGAGTGACACTCTGCGTTCAGTCACCGCCTGGGTGGGTCATCGTCCTGTTCTCCATGGCAATCATTATGCAATAGCCGTAAAGAAATTAATAAAAATAAAATTTTGATACAAAAACTTGAAAAGCTTTTTGATCAAATTAAAAAATAATAATTTCATAAATATTTTTTATTTTATTTGTTGAACCTAATTCCTGAGTATTTGCAGCTAATAATGAATAACCCTGTACACTGCTAGCTCTTATGTCATTGCATTTTATTTATTCAGGGACATCAAACAGCTACAACATAAAAATAATCTAAATTAGTTTAAGAGTAGGTATAATTCTACCTACCTACTTGACTAATAATATTGCAGCCCACTGCGTTATCCTCAAGTTAAATTGATTGAATTATTTATAATTGTGCCACTTGAGGCATTAAAAATATGCAAACATAAAGAATTGAATTACATCATTAGGTACAGAATTAGCATTAAAATTGGACAAAATTAAATGTTGAATTACACACTTCTTATATTTCCATTTTGAGCATGCAAAAATGACAATATTTATATAAAAGTATATAAAAGTAGAATTATTCGACAGTAAGCGTTATTTTCTTTTGTTATTAGGTAACTTGAGCTGTACGAGTACTTTCATCATTATAATTCTCTTCAAACTTGTTTATTATATTTCCAGATGCACATCAATTCCCTTTTCACTTCAAATTCGAATCTGACTGGCATTTTCGACGGGACCACCGCCAAAGTGGGCAGTTTCACGCACAAAGTTCACATGTCGGTGGATGAGAAGGGAACCGTGGCAGCCGCAGCATCCTCAAGCGTGGCGGTACTACTCTCCTTAGGTGGAGTGTACATCACCGTCGATAGGCCTTTTGTCTTCTTCATCAGGGACAATGAACTAGGGATTGTGCTTTTTGAAGGGAAAATTCAAGAACCTACGGCTTTTGTGGAGCCTGCGAAACCTGTGCAGGCGAATGTGGAGATTTTGCCATCTAAGCCACCTGGTCAAGCTATCAATGATGCACTTGCTGTTAAGCCTTTACAGAATGGTGAGGTTTTGAAGTTTAACATAATGTGTACACCCCTTTTTGTACCAGAAATCTGAAACGCTCCAAACCAAACAGTTTGATGCCTTTCAAGGGCACTTCTACAAAAACGCTCTCATCTCAAAAGATGCTGGATAAAATAGGCAAGAAAACAGAAGAGGTAGGTAGTAAATTATGTAGCACAGGGTGTCCAAACATTCATCTTATTTGTATTTAAGTACCTACACTATTGGTAAAACGAAACTTAAAAGTTCGAAAACATGTTTCAAGTGCACAAGAAGAGTCCCTTTGACTTTACACTTTCACTTTAAATTATTTTACCACTGGATCAAGAGAACCAGTTACAAGCTACGAAAAAGAAGAAGTAAAGGCCTGCGCACATCCAGGCGATGACGATGGCGATCAGCTGAAACGCTGTCAAATATGACAGCGATATTTGACAGCGTTACAGCTGATTGCTATCGCCTAGATGGCTGCTACACAATATTGTAAGTTTTTGGAAGGTCATGCGCAGATTTTATTTCTTTTCATCCAGATAATATTGTTTTCAGGTCCGAAAGAAGTGTTGACGCCGCAAGTGATCCAGAAGACAGACATTTATAAGCAAGCTCCCTTATCAACCACAACGGAGAAGGCAAAAGGCTTTATAAACTCCCTCAAAAACTTCTTTGGATGATGATGACCCATTACAGTAACTTCTAAAAAATACAAACGTTTGTATAGTGGCGGTATGAAAATGTTCGTCGATTTTCAACTTGATTTGTTTAACGTATCACGATCACACCTTTTGAAACTGATAGACAGAATACACCGATAAGTTAACACAAATTATGTCAAAATGTGTTCATGATCAAGGCACTGGTGCTAGCGAAAACCGACTCTAAGGTGACGAACATTTTCATACCGCGACTGTACAAGAGAAATTAATAAAACTCTGTCTCCAGTTTCAGTTAAAATAACTTTAATTTTTTTTTAGATAAAAATCATTGTGACGTAAAACTATTTGTACTCTATGTAAAAACTATGACTGATCATACAAGTAGGTAGGTAGGAAAAACTATTAAACTATTAAAATAAACAGAAAACGGTATTTTTATTTAAGTATCCAATGGAAGATAAATAAGCTTTAGCTATATCCATAAAGGACCACAAATTTACTGAATACCTACCCAATCCATAAAAGAGACTTGTGGACTGGTGGAAGTAACCTCGCCTTCCGATCCTACGGTCGCGGGTTAGAATACAAACGTTTTCCTACGGATTTTTCTGTTCGGTAAGTGTATGTATGCTAGTCCTCTCAAACGGTGAAGGAAAATATCGTGAGGAAACCCGCGGCTTAGTCAGCTCCGCATGTATTGACCATGTCTTTCCTGTGTACGTGGTCGACTAAGCTGTCAGGATGGTTTAGGTACTGGGCAAGCCTATTCCATCTAAAATCCTGTCCCAGGCACTATTTAGCGTCCTTTAAGTAGGGGCATGAGTAAACACAAGTTGCCCCTGACGATTTATAAAACAAGACCGGTTTACTTACCTTAGTCCATGAAAAGCACCGATGTATTCTTTTTTAAGTACTTATCAATTTCTTTTTAACTGTCTTTTTATTTACTTTTATCAGTTGTTTGCTTTCGTTTGGCAATATTTAGGCATTTGTTCTACTTACAAAGATGCTACAAAGCTATTATTTCATGTGTTGTCTAAAGCAATGTTATCACAGTTGCTGTTCTTATGGCGAAGACCACCGTCAATGTATCGCTTGCACATTTTTTCCTTTGAAATATATACAATCACTTTAAATATAAAATTACAGTAAGAAGTGATTCTTGCCATAGTATAGATAAATACAACTTTAATGTACACTAGCGGCCTGGTCCGGGCTCGGATAGACATTTTTTAAATACATAAGTACCTATAGCCTATGTTACTCAGGGTGAATGTAGCTTTCCAATGGTGAAATATTTTTAAAAATTGGCAGAGTAGTTTTTGAGTTTATCTATTACAAACATGCCCACAAAAATATAAATCTTTCCTCTATAGAATAATGTATGTATATAGACAAGGATACCGTCACGCAAAAAGGGCCCACCTGTGGCCTACTTGCGGAAACCAGTCCGCTCACTAACTACCAAGTGTACACAAAGATGTATCATAAAACGAGGCGTAACTTAATAAAGTACTATTGGCAGCCTTATCGATGAAAGCAATATCTTTCAGACAACTTGAATCTTTATAAGGCAAGCTATTTTAAATCCAGGGTCGTATCAGCCTTAGCAACAACGAACCGTTGTATGTAGACCAAGCGATCACGGCAGGTAACCAGATCTTCGAAACAGGATCTCATGAAGTAGGGTATTGGCACGGCATTAAACTTTGTAGGTGCATAATATACAGGGTGAGTTTTTTCGATTGCTTTCTGAATGCAAAATTAAAAAGTTATTAAGAAATGGGCTCGAATTTCGATAAAAATAAGAACTGTATAAACAAAAAAAATAATTGGCAAAGAAAATTTGTTGGACTTTTAACTGACTTTCCGATTTTTGTAAATTTGGTTTTTATTTTTATCAAAATCCAGATTTTGCTCTAAGAAGGCAGTCGGAAAAACTCACCTGTGTGTTAACCTACCTTCCAATATAAAAAGCTAAGTAGAGCCCCAGCGATGTGTATGTTCACGTTTGGATTTGTCAGTCATTTTGAGTGATTAAAGACTGTGCGTTTTGATACAGACTTTGGAAGCCGCTTTGCAGAACCAGTGCCATGTTTTCATGGCTACTGTCTGATCATGATTTGAGTGGCAGCTAAAAAATGAGATCAGGCGATCAAAGTTATTCTCGCGCCATCAAAAAGGCTGCCGTCGCACAAAAAAATGCTGTCGGCAGGCAGAGACCCAACAAAAGAGTTGGCCAGGATACCTGGCTAGCCGCGGTAATGTCCGGTGGAGTAAAGCTTTGGCCGAATGGTGACGGTAATAATTTGGGTCGTCCGAAAACACGATGGGTCGACGACATCGTAAAGGTTGCAGGAAAGGCCTGGACAAGAGACGCACAGGACAGAGGAGGCTGGCAGATAATTAAGGAGGCCTATACCCAGCAGTGCGTGAAACTGGAATGAGATGATGATGATGATGACGTACTAATCACCCCACTTTAGCAAACGATTATTTAGCTAAATACGAGACCCTGAAATGAGGAAAGTAAAAAGACTGGAAAAACAGTGAAAGCACTACAATTAATGTAAATGTCAGGGTCTTCTGTTTTGAAAAAACTTCTTATTTAAAAAAAAACTCTAAAGTTCAAAATATGATAGACTTGACTTTTTGGATGGCTTGTTTTTATTTTTGTATGCGAATGGTGCTTATACCAAAATATAATTACAAAATTTTGTGATTATCTAACTTTAATTCAACATTTACAGCCATACTTATGAACGCATTTTTAATCTTTTTTTAAGGTTAACAATAGCCCTCTCACTGTTTGTCATTACCCAGTGGTAAGAGATGGCAATGGTATAAGTACCTACTTATTTTTTAAGTAATGCCATAAATGATTTTTTTTATTTTAAATGACGATTAACTTAAGAAATAAAACAAATACCTTTTATAGTGAAAGTGAATCGATCATCGTAAAAATTCAAGATATAATGCCATTAGAAGTGGACTAAGAAAGATAACATAAAATTAAAAAGATTTATATGCTTTAAATAAATAAGAGCGGAGAAAGATAAATTAATTATGCCTTTCTAAAATTGCCGTCTTGTATATCTTCAGTAATGCAATCGATGATTTCGCGTGGCTGATATTGTGGGATATCACGCAGATATATAAATTATTAGACATTCTCTTTAAAATTTAAGATGCGGAAAAAATTATGCTACTATTTTGAGTTATTAGTACAAAAATAAATTAACCTGCGTATCAGAAATTTAAACTCAATGTAACCGACTTCCATAAAATAAAAATATTTTTTTGGTTTTTAGGGTTCCGTAGTTCCGTAGTAGGGTTGATTAAGTATCTATCCTATATATTTTCATTTTAAAAAATAATGAATTCGTTAACCAAAACATCAGAATTCTATAAAGCATTTCCTAAAACACTCACTTCACTTTTTCACTTTTTTAAACTCTTGTTGATGAGTAAAATAAGTGTAATTTATAAATAAATTCGACAAAGTATTTAGAATTTTGAATCCAAAGTATTTTAAAGGTTTCCAATGCTTTTGCATTGAATCTATTACATTACAGACAAAGATTTTCTTTAATAAATTGAAGAACGAAATTGGAACACCAGACACAAAGTTAAATGTGACTTTAGTTTCTTGTTACCTATAGGAACTCGCATTTAATTTAATCCCAGAAGCATAACGCACAAAAGCCATCTCTATCCATTGCGTGCCTTCTTCAAACATAACTGTTATTATGTCTAGATATAAGCGCCATAGCTTCCGCGCACATCACTCTATACCCAGGTCTGCGCATGCGCGCCCGTGTCAACCTTTTTTGACGTTAACTTTTTTTATAAAAGTGGTTTTTTTCTTGTGTCACGTCTTTGTTATCAGCCAGTATTAAGATTGTAAGTATCTGTGGTCGTTGACTTTTATTTTTAAAATGTAGGTCATGCTTTGTTGTGAACTTAAGAGACCACGGAGTAAGGACCGTCTTGAGTCTTGGCTGTCGAAGAAATTATGAAGTTCAAGTGATTTTGGAAAGGCTTGTTTAGTTGTGGACTGATGGGTTTAAGATAAAATCCGTTATGATTAAGTATGGTTTAGCAAATACAACGCACGCACAAATATTGGATTATGGTGTACTTAATAAATTTTTGTTAGTGTAATGCTATTTAATAAGCAAAAATATCATTGCAAAATCAGCATTTAGTTTTATAATTCTAGGATTAAAATATTAAAAAACTTTAATGTTTATGTTTATTTATTTATTTATTTCTCTCACATAAAATTAGGTCTAGAACATTAAATCTTAAAGCTTAGCCTAAACCGAGAGCTGGAAGAATGTATAATTAGAATAACTCTTTTTATCTACATTTAATTTGTAATTAAGCTCTTGGTTTATTTATTAATTGATAGTTCAAATTTTGGCACTAATATGATAAACCTTTGTTACAGAATTTTAAGGAGTTGTGATCACCCTTAGTTCGCCATGCGTCCGTATTTATTAGGTAAGTACCTAGCTATGTGTCTCCCTCTCTCACCACCAAAAATTGGGTCTGGTTAATGTACGGCAAGTTAATGTACAACCAGTTAAAACGAATCCTCTTTTTTTGCACTGTGAAATTCTATAGGCCTATGTACACTGTCGCAATAAAATATTTCTATTATTACTTTTTTTATCTAACGATGGATTGTCTGAAACGATTGAAAAAAACCATTTTCCGGCATTGTGGCGCGGGGCCGCTGCCGCGGCACGCACGCTTTGCTCGCTCGCCTTGTTCATAATTTTTATGTTCTAACTTAACCTAACCTATCGAAGTTGGATCCACCCTATAAAGCATCAAGGACAAGGTTTAAGTATCCAGTACCAGAAAAAAAAAGAAAAAATCCATGTCTGAATTGCTCAAATGTGAATGTGGCTTAACTGGCATCCTAATAACGGGGTGTACATTATAGCCTCCCCAAAATTTGATGCGTCCTAATTTACTTGAATAATCCAAACAAATATTTAAAAACACTCACTTTATTCTAATTTTATTGTACGAGTTACTGTTATTTTTTCCGGTGCTAAAATCTATTACGACTTCTACCACTGGTAGGCTACTATTTGTCATTTTTACCGTGTGATGAAAAAAATGACATGGATGAGTGATGATTTGATGATGATGATATGGAGGAGTACCTATTCAGAATAACCTCTAATATAATACTCATGCAACAAGAATGGGACTAATAAGTACTAGTATAAGTACATACCGTGGTATGTACATATGACAGATGAAATCATGGTCATGAATATTATCAAGTCCTTCAATCATACGTACTATTTATGATTATTACCTAATAATAGGTATATTATGTAGATTATGATCTCATCCAGTAAAATCTGATTATTTATTTAATGACTGCATTTTTTTATGTTTGCTTCATGTTTGTGTTGTTTACATAAACAAGAATTTAAAACAAACATTACAGTTTCTTGACTTAGCGACTAACCGACAGACGACACGACGTCTGACGTTTGACGGTAGATATCCTATCAGATCTATTAGTAGGTGTACCTACCTATCCTAGCAAGTATCAACACTAGTCTCTGAGGATGTCTGAAGAGGTAGTCTGAGGTACATTCAAATGCAATATTTGGGACACATCTTAGCAATTTCTGTACTAACTATCATCATATCTTATTTTATATACTGTACTAGCAGCCCGTCCCGGCTTCGCACGGGGTAGACAATATTGTTGTTCATTATTTTGTTCTATCGCTAATAGTTTCGGCATTTTTCTATACCTTCGGTTACATTGTTCAAATTTTACCAAGGATCCCTATTTTTTTTCAAAATTAAATGTAGCCTATGTCAAATTGGAAGAATGTAGCATTCTATTGGTGAAAGATTTTTTTAAATCGGCCCAGTGGGTACTTTTTGAGCCTATTCATTACAAACATACAAAAATAGGTACAAATCTTTCCTCTTTATAATATTAGTATAGATAGTATAGATAGGTACTTTATTATTACTATGAAGCGTATAAAGCGAGTGCTGTCTTTGAAACTTTTGCTTTTGTAATACCTTCTCAATAAGTTAAGTGGCACTACACTGGAACTTATTTTGATTATACTGTGTAATACCAGTTGAAGCATATTCTAGAACTAACCTGACGAAGCTGTTAAATAAAAGTAGGTACCTAACAGCGTTTAAGGGTTATGTTATATAGCGACAAAAAATATTTTAAACTCATAATTAGACCTTTGGACTAAACCGTATAGGTATAGGCCCTCGTATAGCTTCCACTATTTTCTATTCTCCTTCTTCTTCTTATCGTGTCACTGGTTCTTCCGAACCCGTGTGGTGAAAGGACTATCACATTTTCTATTGGTATATCTACTAGAACCTCGCTCTGTAAAGTTCTAATGCAACGTCGCGACCGATTACTATATACCATGAAAGTTACGAATTGCACATTGCATGAAAGTTGCAATTTACGAATTGCAGTTACATTCTACACTGAAGAAAGCATCCAGGACTGTTTCCTATAGGCCCTCAAAGCAGGTTAGCTTCCACTATTTTCTATTGGTAGGGCAGTACAATACCTAGTGAAAGGTCAAAGCAGTGCATTCACCGAACGCTTGTTTAGTTCAGCAAAAAACTTGCAACAAAATTACCTCAGATTCTCATTCTCTCAGAGAATCAGACTGTTTACTTTGAAAAATTTTATGATAAAACCTTTTCACAATAAATACCAGGTGGGCCATATGCTTGTTCCATCAGCAAGTTACATAAAAAAAAAAAAAAATTATGAAATTTCTCCTTCCAAATAAAAAAAGTTTTTTTTCAAATTGGTTATGGATAAATAAATATGGTAATGCACACCAGTAAAAGCTAGCAAATTAACAGACAGACAAAAACAAGCATGGTAAAAATTTACGGAAGATTATTGCTACACAAAATTTGAGTTAAACAGCTCTCAGTGTTTAATGTGTCGATTACCAGCCTGTCCCTTGTAAGATTGCTGACCATAATATAGGTTTTGTAAATGCTCAGAGTTTTGCACTGAGTTATTTATTGTGCAACGTAAAGTAAATTACCCCTCAGTAATTACCTACTTACTCCTTTGAAAAATTCCTTGTCTTCAAGCGTAGCGTTCGAGGTACAAATTATTATCCCAATTATGGAGTAAGACTAGGGTCTCTAAGAAGCATTGCATTGTAGTATTGTATTGTGTGTGTGTGTTGTGGGATACGGACGTAATATCACGACTCATGTGATTTTAGTGCACTCACACTGGTCCAGTATCGGCAAATTATCACAAGTTTGCACTTTAGCGGTCGTTATTTATTTAAGTATTGATTTATTGGAAAAGCAACAGCTTATAATAACTTAATAATATGAATACGCTAGAAACTAGCGAGCCAATTACAGGTTTTTGCGGATACAAAACAATCTAGAAAAAACTACTGTGAGTAAGTCAACATGATATTGAAGAAGATTGGTGCACGCATGTGCGTTTTACTCGCCACCAAATAATTCCCTGTTGACTGAACCAGCACTCGTGCAAAATCGGTCAAAATCATGATTTTTACTAAGCTTATTGAAGTTCGCGCTTGCTCGCCATATAAATGAATTATGCCTGTAGTTGGTGCCAACTATGGGGATAGAGGGATAATCTTTTTGGTTTATCATAGTGGTGGTAGCCTTTCCATGGAAACTATGGTTTAAGTGATTATGATTCCACGTTGCATTTTATCTGTTCACGGTAGACTGCTGTGGTCAATGTACTGAGCTCTGTGCAACTGTTCATAGATTTATGCTTAGCCATTATCTTCTTTATTATATTATGTGCATATTCCCTGATGTTAATTGGCTAGGTCAAGTCAAGAATGAGGAAAAATTTATCTTTTTTTTTGGCTTTTTACCTTGTTCTGGCAAAAGTGGCAAGACTTCGGAGAGAAGATGAAAAAAGCACAGTTCGTAAATGACCTAATCCACTTTATTTTCGAGACGAAAGCGAAAGGTGGTGCATGTACATCCTGTGCTCAACAGTTACTTGTATATACATGCACGGATCCCGCTACTTGGACTCGACCCACATCCCAGAACCAGTATCGATGATTGAACAGTTAACTATTGAAATATCGATAGCATCGTCCCAGACTCTAATTCTAATTCTAATTGTGTTGGGGGAATAAGATCTGCACTGACGTCCCGCGATGGGGTGTATTGCATTGTCCCCCTGCTAACTCTTACCCCAGCCAGCCCAACTCCTTAAAATAGCGGAGAAGGACTTTGGGTTGGTGGCAGCAATGTTCTAGATGACCCAATGGTGACTCAGATGTCCCAGAGTCTTTGACAAACGAGAAAAACTTCCCCGTTCATCACGCATCCGTTCCTCCTCCATAGTCGGTCCATCATTGTTGAGGATCGCGACTCTTTCCCATTGTGTGGACAATATCTCTCCATTTGGAGCGGTCGGTGGCCTGATGCATCGGCATTTCCAACCGCTCAAATACCCCGTTCATCTAATAAGAGATAAATGGTGGTATGATAGCAGAGATTTAGCCAAAGTTCAGCAAGAGAGCTACTATTTGTGACCGAAAAAAAAGGCTTTTAGTCATATTTGACTGGCGAAGGCATAAAAATGGCTGCTATATTGCAGATATACTGTAAGCCTACCACAAGCTCTGTCTGGCTCTGTCTCTGGATCTGGTTTAAGCCTGTGTGAGTGTTGACTAAATAAATCCTACGTCGAAACATCACATACGTACAGTTATAATAATACACTGGTGAGCACTCACACAGACTCAAAACCTACTGGATGCAACAGACGATAAGCAATCGCTGTCACCGACAAGACTTTGCTCCACTAAGTTTCTGAACTGGTGTTAGAATAAATAGTAAAATATTCTAAAACTCTGAACTTGTAGATTTTTTAAAGATACAAGACCAAGTTTGTGAGAAATAAGTAAAAAAGTCAGTCACCCGAGCATCACCTACATTCTGACTTGGACCAAGACATTCTGATAACCACATAACGAGGTTAATGTCGCTATAAGAAGCGCCACTGGAATTTCAATTTGGTAACCTTGAGAGGACCAAGCGTTTTGTTTTTTTCAAAGAAGTCACTATACTGGTTTTAAGAATCCTGATTTTTGTTTACCTGGCGCTTCTGCTTTAAAATTGCAATTTTATTCTTTACTGTGTCTTTGTATGGTGTCCTGATTTTTCTTCTGCTTTCACTTTGGGCTGTAATCCAGAATGAAGCAACACTGCAAGTATTGCACAGTTTGCACACTGGTCTCTTAGCTCAGTTGGTAGTAGCTCTGCCTTCTGCGCCGTAGGTCGTGGGTTCGATCCCCACCGAGAAAAAATATTTGTGCGGTGAACACGGATGTTTGTTCTCTGTCTGGGTGTTATGTTGTATTCTAAGTATGCATTTACAAAAAAAATATATGTAAGTATTATATCAGCTATCTAGTTCCCATAGTCTAGTATTATCTTATCTATGCCATAGTACAAGCTCAGCTTAATTTAAGGTTAGATAGTGTTAGGTCTACAATATTTTTACACACAATATTATTATTATTACTGCGAGTAGTCACCCAAAGCCACTTAATCACAGCGACGGTTGTTTTTTAAGTAAAATCAAAGAAAGCTTTCTAATCCTTAGATATGCTCTTTCCATGAATATAGTTAAATTATTTTATAATCTTGGTGAACTAGGTAGTAAGCTAGCAATAGCAAATAATGCTATAAACAACATTACGAACGTAGCTAGATTCCACGGCAAAGTGGCATTACGAGCGTGTGTTATGCAGTTATAATGAACCGATTTAACTGTTTATTGCACAGACTACAAGGCAGTACCTAGGTAATAGCGAGAACCGTCTCACTATTGACCAACAGATCATGCTAGTATAGAATACAATGAATATAGTGGTAATAATCCGCCTTCCACTGCTGGCGCGTGTTCGTATCCCCATTGATATACATTATTTTGTTCTATTCGAAATTTGCATTAAATTCTCTAAAAAATTATCAAATTTCGAATGGCAAATATTGTTTTCCGATGTGATTTTTGTTGTTCGACGAGCTTGTGAGATGAGCATTGTAGATCCAGTAAGATAAGGGTCTGCATATAGAAGGTTCTTTGTGGACTGGGACGGGAACCATTATAAGGCTTTTACTAACTCAGAAATGACCAAGTTTCTGTAAGCCGAAATAAGACATAATTAAAAAAGGAATGAGCACTAAGTTGACGAATGATATAGGAGAGAATGGAAGAAGTACACCTATTGTACCGACCCCATTTAGCTAGGGACAAGAACAGGAAGGTGAATAAACCTTTCCACGTTGGCCTGAGTGTTTTGGAAATACAATACAGTGAATCTAGAGGGACATGCATCGGTACTAATTTATTCATTGTTGTTCCAGTGTTGCTGTTGGCGGTGGGATTGAGCAATGCACGATGGATGCGCCAAGGAAGGGCGCGGTCTGATAGTGCTACCATCGTCGGACAAGCTACTTCAGAGTTGTCAACTGCTATCTTTCAGGTAAACGAGCTATTATTAATCTACACTTTGTATGTTTGTAATGAATAAACACAAAAACTACTGTGCTGATTTCAAAATTTATTTCACCTTTGGAAAGCTATAAGTATAGGCTATAATTATGTGTTTAACAAATAAATGTCCACCCGTGCAAAGCTGGGACAGGCCGCTAGTGCTAGAGACCTTCCCGGCCTAAGGCCTTTTGATTCCTTTGGTCCGAAATGAACCATAAGCTATTTGGCTTCTGCCATGTATCTGTTACAGCAGCCGTCATACGAAAGCAGAAAGACAGAGATTCTTGAAATAATACCATTTATAATACTTACCATTTTATAATGCTGTAGTTAGTACAAAGATAGTCTAAAGGAAATGATTATTCTATTGTTAGCTGTTAAACAAGATCTCCAATAAAAAAGTCGATAATGCCGCTGTTTTAGTCGACTAGTTTTCTCTTTGACTAGTTTGAAAGTGCGAGCAAGATTTAATAACCGTATTCAGCCGGTTTCTAAGAAGATTTCTCTTAATTTCAGGGTTACATCGACGACGATTCAAACATTGCTTTCTCTCCTCTCGGCTACTCAGCGATTCTAGCCATGCTGGCTGAAGGTGCTAAAGGAGAAACCAGGGAGCAACTAATGACAGCTCTGCACTTACCAACTGACCACAAACTAACCAGGAAAACCTACAAATCTATTTTAGGAATGGTTCCGTTAAAGAATTTCTTCTACGTCTACAAAAACTACACTATCAATGATGATTATAAAAAGATTTTGGAAGACTATTACTTGACTGATGTAAGATCTGTTGAAAAGGTCAAACCTTCCATTGATGATGATGACGATGATGATGATGTTGAACCCGCAAAACCTGAATTCACCGTAGAAATCCCCGAGAAGAATCCAGAAGACAAAATTGATGATATTCCTGAAATGATGCCTCCAAAACCATCAGACGAAAAACTGATCTCATTTGCGGTTGAAGACATCCCCGAAAAAGTAGTCGTTTCAGAAATTGAATACAAACCAGCAAAGAACATCAAAGAAAAGATAAAGTTAGTCAAGACCTACCCTAAGAAGGAATCTTCGGCTGATGATGAAGAGACAATGGTTGCTGTGGAAGCTAGAAACCATGGTAGAAGCATCAAGATTCTTCAAGACAAGAAGGACATCTCATCATCATTATCTGTGAACAGCTTTGGGAAAAAAACTAGCACCAGTAAGTACAAAACTGATGTAATCATTTTGGACTCCAGTAGGCCTACCACAAGCTCTTTCTGGCTCTGGTTTTGAGTCTATGTGAGTGCTGACTAAATAAATCCTACGTCGAAACGTCACACATAGGCACAGTATACATACACTGGTAAGCACTCCCACTCAAAACAGAGCCAGAGACAGAACCAGACGGAGCTTGTGGTAGGCTTACATGCAGGAGTGGTTAATTTCCTGATATCATAAATCTCAAGTCCTCAGGACTTCGTGTGTCTTTCAAATAAGATTTTAAATACCTTGGTTTTGGATTCCAAATACCCTGATTTAGTATATCACTCGTACAACCTTACTTTAGTAAACCCTTTTGTAATCGAATGGTTGATCATTTCAGAATCAGTCTCCGACTCTCTGATGATAATCTTCAACGGCATGTACTTCCGCGGATCTTGGAAGCATCCGTTCACCACCGTAGATTCGGGTGTCTTTTACAAGTCCAGCTCTGAAAAGAAGCTGGTGTCTTTCATGAAAGCTAAGGGAAGCTTCAAGACAGCGTATGTTGCTGCACTGGATAGTGAGGCAGTACTGCTTCCTTATGATGTGAGTATCTCAGTAATGTGATCTGTCAGTCATCTGTCAGTAATGTGAGTTCATCATCTCACTTATAGCCCCTTCCCACTGGTGTGTGGTGCGCGATAGCACAGGAGCCTTTTCTGTGTGCGTTGCCGTGCGTCGTCGTGCGCGGTGCGTGATGATCTGCAGAACTACGCACCGTAGGAAGTCAGCATTAGAAGTCTACTGCTGGATATCGGCTTCTTTTAAACTTCACTGGCCTCTCAGCTCAGTTGGCAGTAGCTCTGCCTTCTGCGCCGTAGGTCGTGGGTTCGATCCCCACTGAGAACCAATATTTGTGTGATGAACATAGATGTTTGTTCTCTGTCTGGGTGTTATATTGTATTCTATGTATGTATTAACAAAAAAAAAAGTATTTAAGTTTTCTAATCAGCTATCTGGTGCCCATAGTACAAGCTCTGCTTAGTTTGGGGCTAGATAGTGTTAAGTGAATTATCCGCATTATTTATTTATTATTATTATTAAACGTTTCGGAAGATCATTTCTGAGCCTAAATCCTTCTGAGATTTTATCCGTCGGGTAAAAATATATCCACCTCTTTTTTAGGCCTGTCAAAAACAAGGACTCATATCTTTTTCGACGAATAGCGTTACTCCGTAGATGGAAAATTCAGCTCTTGCTACCTAGGTACGAGAGAAAGAGAATTAGGAGAGAACAAAAGAAAAACAAAAATTATAAAACTGTACCCGAAGTCCGAGTTTTGCTACCGCATTTCGTTACCAAATGTTGTTTTCGTTTCGCCTACGTGTCTCTTATCTTTTGTATGGAGAAAAGATGAGGCAGCAAAAATACGTAACGTAGTTAGAGTTGCTGTCTCATCATTTTTACATGCAAAAGAGAGACACGTACCTAGGCGAAACGAAATCAACATTTGATAACGAAATGTTGTAAATGCACTGGTACTTTGTATAATGTTTTAAAATAATCTTGTTTCGTTTCAGTCTGGTCGTTTTGCCCTTCTTGTCGTGGTTCCTCGATCCCGTGATGGTCTCACCCGTTTGATCGCTGACCTGCCGGCCGCGCCTTTAGCTGATATGCAGGATATGCTGAAGGAAGAGGATATCCAGCTCTGCATGCCAGTTTTCTACGTGGAGACTACTACCAAGCCTATCTCTGCTTTGGCTAAGGTAAGTCATGATAGAAATAATCTAGTGTTACGAGACCGAATGTACCAATCATTCTTTAGTAGTAGAGTATACCCAAAAATGTTTTGATGATGGAATTCTTTGAAATAGCCAAAATTCTAGTTATATATTAAATAGCTTCTTACTACTTATTAAAGTCAATATTTTTGGATTGAAACCAGTAGGCCTTCCATGTGCTCTGTCTGGCTCTGTCTCTGGTTCTGGTATTGAGATTGTGTGAGTGTTGACTAAATAAATCCTACGTCAAAACATCACACACATACCTAGTATAATGCACTGGTGAGCACTCACACAGACTCAAAACCAGAGCCAGACAGAGCTGATGGTAGGCCTACAGATATGTAACTTTGTAGATGACCCATAATCATGCAGTTTATTTTACTTCACAGTTCGGAGTGACCAAGATCTTCAGTAGAGACGCGGACCTTTCAGGAGTATCTTCCGATGAGGGTCTGTTCGTACAGGAGATGGTACAGCACGTTGCTGTGAGAGTCGATAACACTGATGCTTCAACTTCTCTGCTTACTTGTAAGTACTAGTACTACGTTTTAAACTGGAGACTAGAGTTCTCACTCCTACCTAGCTCATATTTTTTGGGTCAATACAAAAATCTTTGATATAATTTTTTTTTTCCGTAGTTTTCGACAAGTTTTATCATACGCACTTGATGTGCGGGCAGGTTTTTCCGCAAGTAGGCCGCTGGTGGGCCCTTTTTGCGTGACCCTTGACACGTGTTGCTTGAACTTTTTTAGGTTCTACAACACGCCGGTTTCCTCACGATGTTTTCCTTCACCGTTTTGAGAGTACTGGCATAGTGCCCATACATTTTTCGACAGAAAAACTCATTGGTACACGAGTGGATTTGAACCCACGACCTTCGGAACGGAAGGCGGGGCCACTACCACTAGACCACCAGTGCTCTCTAAGATGTCGCTGTCAAATCTCGAATCTGACAGCGATATTTGACAGCGTTTCACTGATCGCTACCGCCAGCGAACTAGGTGTGCGCAGGCTTTAAACAAATTAATGCGTTTCAAACAATAATAAAGTCAAAACGTTTGTTATAGCTAATTATTAATTACTTCTCTTGTCCACAGCTTCCAATACCGTTGCCGAAGCTACTAAAAACCTACCAGCATCCGAGGAGAAGTTCGGTAGACAATTCAGCGTGGAACACCCCTTCATTTTCTTCGTCATCGACCAACTGGACAACTTGGTGGTGGCAGCTGGCAAGATCAATGACCCCAAGCAGCCAACACCTTTTGAAATGCAGACCAGAGAATTCTTCTAAGGCTCAAAAAATAGTCCATGATTTTGAATCTGATTTGAATTTCAAAATTAGCTTAGCTACAAGCTTCGACAATGCTATAAGAGTTGCTAGCTCTTTCTTTGTGGTGTTCCTTTTTTGTGGATTTTCGAACTCCTTGAAATTTCACAAAAACTCAACTCTCTACTTTTTTTTATTAACTGTAATTAAGTTCAGTAACTTGCTGTGAGACTTTAACTTACTTATTACTTACTTCTTGAAAAAACCCAGACGCATTTGATTACGAAAAAGTACACAGCCTAGTTTTAAGTTAGAATTAAGTTTTATTTATTAAATTATGATAAGATAAAATTATTTATTAACATTATGTGTTGTTTTATTTATTTTCTGCAACGTAAAATGAAACGTAAAGTTCTATCAAAAAATTGTGGGTAGTCAAATAAAAACGCACTCCAAATCGAATCAAACTACAAATGTCAGTGCTGTGGTTTTTAACGGTCATGCTGGTCGTGATCGTTATTTAGAAAAAAAAAAAACTGTGTTTTATGTTTAAATAACTATCCTGTCTTTTCATTAAAAAGCCCAAGTGATCGTTTCAAGCCAAAAATGGAGGCAAACAAAGAAAATATGCGAAGAAAAGTAAAAACAAAAATACCGATACCACTGGAACCATTGCCAGCCTTACCGAAGCATTTACTAAATAAAAACGTGGAAAAATCGGTCGTTGAGAAAAGGCTTCCTCTTAAAACCCTAGTGCAAAGCAATATTTATCCCAGTTCTAGTAACTGTCACCAAGAAAAGGCTCTTAATTCGGGTAATTTTAAGCAAGAAAAGTGTCCTAGTTCCAGTAACTGCAAACAAGAAAAGCCAGTAAATAAACCAAAATGTAAAATTAATATTGAAACAAAACACCTCACTATGCGGAAGAAAACTGATAATCTAGATTGGGATCTCAACGTCTTCAAAGATCACACTGAAAGTCGCATAAGCATTAGTGATGATGATGCTGAGACTAATTGCAAAGAAGATACCTTCTTCGATGAGAATAAGCAGAAAAACTGGCTGGGCCAGCGTCTTGCCATTACTCCTTCAGAGAAGTCACCACTACAGCATAAGTCAGTGAAGAATATTAAAAGGAGTTTGAAGAGGCCTCATAGCCGTGAGCTGCAAGGTTTGTCACCTACTTGTAAGCTGGAGAAGAGGGAAGAGGATAAAGCTAAACGTCGTTTACAGTTTAATGAAAGTGTGCTGGAGAAATTACAATCACCTGATTTTTGTAAGTAGGCAGCAATTTATTATCTTCATTCCTATCTAACACATTAGAATTTGGAATCAATTTGAAAAACAAGTTGAGTTTTTATTGCTTTCACTGGCTACGCATGTTTACCAAAGAGGTTTAAAACCCAAGCAAAGAGTTAAGTCTATTACTACTTTCTCACCCGTTAAATATGTAATCGTACAGGTTTATGTGAATTCATATTTTCAGTGAAAAAGTCGTACACGTCTTGCATGAATCAAGACTATACAGAATATATGCTCGACTATTTGCTAAAGGTGGAAAGAAAACCATTGGCCATTCCAACCATACCCAGGATCACCAGAGCTTGCGTCATCAATTGGCTTTTGAAAGTAAATGTAAGTGGTCTAGTAAGATAGGTATTTTCTTACAGACAAGCTATATTTTATAAAGCCAAGCACTTCACTGTATGTTTGTAAAGGTTCACACTGAAAGAACCAATTTCATTTTTAGTGGGCTTGTCCAATAAACAGCTACAGCCATATTAATAACCGCAATTTAAATTTAGTCATTGTTTAAAGTTAGCCCTGTCACTTTTTGTCATTACCTACCCAGTGCTATGAGATGGCAATAGTTTAAGCACAGCTTATCTTTTGACATATTTTTATAAGTAAGGTCACTAAAGAACAGAAAAACAGCTGGGAACGTTTTGTGCGATATTTGTTTTAACTGTAAGTGCTGTGCACTGAAAATGAATACCCTTTCAGGGAAGCCTTGGCAATCCCGCTGTCATCCAATCAGCATGCTGGTACCTCGACTCAATCCTTGGAACTGGACACGTTGCGCTCGATAGACTCCAGCTGGTCGCCGCAGCTTGTTTCTGGATAGCCCAGAAGCTTCATGGTCCGATGGTGCCCGCGTCAAAACTGGTGAAGTGTTCCAACCACGCGTTCACGCAAGAGAGACTGCTGGCAGTGGAGAAAGCTGTTCTGCGGAAATTGGTCAGTTTATCTACCTTTGTTTACTATCTTTGAAGCTATACTCAATACATGGAGCCTAAAAATAATACATTAATTTTATATGCTTTTAGGCATGACCATGACCAAGCTTGTCAAATTCTTTTCTAGTCAGTAGGCTTACCACAAGCTCTGTCTGGCTCTGTCTCTGGCTCTGGTTTTGAGTCTGTGTGAGTGCTGTCTGAATAAATACTATGTCGAAACGTCACAAACATAGTATAATAAACAGTTGAGCACTCACACAGACTCAAAACCAGAGCCAGTGACAGAGCCAGACAGAGCTTGTGGTAGGCCTACAGCCTTATCAAAGCTTATAAAACTGGACTAGCTTACTGTAAAGCTAGTCGAGAAACATAAACCCATAACTAATAATAAACATTGGCTATACAGGGTTATTCATTATTAGCTGCAAATACTCAGGAATTAGGTTCAACAAATGAAATAAAAAATATTTATGAAATGATTTTTTTTAAGTTTTGTTATGAACATCCCGAGAAAATCGATAAAGGAATCATTGGCGCCTGACCTATTTTGACTTTTGATCCGCGCCCGCGCGCCGTGAGTTCAGTCACCGCCTGGGTGGATCATCGTCCTGTTCTCCGTGGCAATCATTATGCAATAACCTTAAAGAAATTAATAATAATAAAATTTTGATACAAAAACTTAAAATAAAATTTGATTTTAAAATTTAAAAAAAAATAATTTCATAAATCTTTTTTATTTTATTTGTTGAACCTAATTCCTGAGTATTTGCAGCTAATAATGAATAACCCTGTATAAGCGTAGGCATAGGTTACTAATTGATTGCGCTTCTCTACTATTTGGAACCAGTAGGTACTGCTTATTTATCTATCAACACAACAAATGCCTATTTGTAATGGGGTTTTCCCAGTATCTACAGATACCAACAGATGACGCTAAATTAAATGTGATATAAATCAAAGCTGTGGTAATCGATTTTTATTCGTAAAAACCAAAAGAATCACAGTGAAACCACTAAACTAAAGGTCAGTACCTGCATACCTACCTTACGTTTCGCCTGCATGTTTCTGTCTTTTGTATGGAGAAAAGATGAGACAGCAAAAATACGTTACTTAGTTAGAGTTGTTGTCTCATCATTTTTCCATGCAAAAGAGAGAGACACGTAGGCGAAACGAAAACAACATTTGGTAACGAAATGTTGTAAATGCACTGGGACTTTGGGTTCAGTAGGCCTGCCGCAAGCTCTGTCTAGCTCTGGTTTTGAGTCTGTGTGAATGTTGACTAAATAAATCCTACGTCGAAACGTCACACACACAGTAAAGTACACTGGTGAGCACTCACACAGACTTAAAAGCAGAGCCAGCGACGGAGCCAGACAGAGCCTGTGGTAGGCCTAAAGTTCGATGCGAATCGATCGAGAGAGAGAGTTGCGATCCGCCAAGCCAAGGATATGTAACCAAGATTTTACCGTCTTTTTTTAACCCCTAGAGTCCCACTTTTTTACGATTTATAGGCTTGCGTTTGACCGCAATCTTACCTGCTGCTAAGTGATGATGCGGTCGACGGTGTAGCACGCTTACCTAGGAGAGCACTGGTGGTCTAGTGGTAGCAGCCCCGCCCTTAGATCCGAAGGTCGTGGGTTCAAATCCAGTCTACCAATGAGTTTTTCTGTCGAAAAATGTATGTGCACTATGCCAGTACTCTCAAAACGGTGAAGGAAAAAATTGTGAGGAAACCGGCATGTCGTAGAACCTAAAAAAGTTCGATCAACACGCAAAAAGGGCCTGCCAGCGGCCTACTTGCGGAAAAACCAGCCCGCATATCAAGTGCGGATGATAAAAATTTGCCGAATTTGCACTCTTGACTTGAAAACGTCCAAGTTGTAGGTCGGAAAGACAGACGCCGGCAAGGAATTCCACTTCTTGTCTGGCACCATTACGCAAAAGGATGATTGATCCCTATTACATATTCCAGAAGTTTCCTCGTCAGCCTGTGATACCCCACGAGTTCATTACCTATCTGGCCTGGTGGTGCGACAGTGACCATCCCGGGGAAATAGAAGTGGCCGCCACCTTTCTTTGCACGTCTGGACTGATGGTGGAGAAAGGACTATGTGAAGAGTACCCGTCAGTCTTGGCTTGTGCTGCAGTCAGGAATGCTGTACTGCTGCTGGAGAAGAAAGATATGATGAAACATTTGCTGCTTTGCCCAATGTAAGTTTGTTATTAATAATCAAACGTTGGTTTTGTGTGACACATCAATACTCAATATATTTATTGCATAGGTACACATGGTTTAGTTTAGGTACAACTTAGTTCTTAGGTGTTAGTCAGTATCTCATGGGCCCTGTTTATAGGGTAAAGCAACATGGAGGTAGGCCGAGGTTTATAGACAAGTAGTAGGTACGTATATATTATAGATTGAGAATTTCCAGGCATTATAATATGGATAGTTCGTTACTTTATTTTAAATTAATAAGCTTGGTAGAAAGAAAAAGGAAATACATTAAAACCTTGCGCACATCTAGCACGATGGCGATGGCGATAAGTGAAACGCTGTCAAATATCGTTGTCAAATTGGACAGCGTTTCACATATCGCAATCGTCATCGCTCTAGATGTGCGCAGGCCAACCCACTTACAAAGTTAGATAGTTAAATAGGCAAAAAACAAAAGGCATACCTACTGGATGTTATTGATTGAAAATAAGGCAAGAATTTTTTGTGGACACAATGTAGGTAACATTATTAATTATACTCCCATATTATTAGGTTAGTTATTGCGTTTAATTACTATTTTCTGATTGCATATCTTATATAGATGCTAATTTTCAAATAAACTTTGATCTTTAGATTTTACACAGAATTAATATTATTAATATAATTTGGTTGAGGAGAATCATTAGTTTAGCGTTTATTAAAATCCCCAATGCTAATAGACAAGGTGCTATATTATTTTTGGAATGGCTGGTATTACCCATTAGAATCTGGTGGGTATTACCATATTTTTTATCTCCTTTTCCATCTTGCATACGCACGAGTATGTTAGGTAATTATTGATTAATCAAGCGTCATTGTGGGGCCAGGTTCTGTCCCAATAATTTGAAATAAACATTTTATATGATTCATTCCAAGAAATTTTAGGTGTTGGTTCGTCATTATCAGCCAGAAAAGAACGGACTATAATAATTATACTAAAGCCCCTGATCGAAGAGCGAGTAAAACCGTGGTCTTATGGCTTTGTAATACCGCGGTTTTCTGAGTTAACGAGACTGGCTTGCGGCACCGACGAGCCTAAAGACCACGGTTTTACTCGCTCGTCGATTAGGTGCTTTATATTTCTAGGAAGAAAGACTTTGGGCTCTTTCCATTCCCCTTATCTTTACGATATCATAGGTCTATTGAGTTGGTCTATCAGCTGGTTTACACCTATGCACAATGGGTGATCTAAATCATGACTGGCTTGCCCAATGGATTCACACCCATTGGCCGAGCCTACTAGTCGAACTGGATTTAATAATTGAAACATCGACACGAAAGAAGAAGTAACTGGTTAATGCAGTCATATTTTATTCGACTGCAATACTGTAATGTTTAGATAAGTCTGCTTAGTGCAGCTTTTTGAACTAACAGTTTGTTCCGAAAGCACGTAAGCAAACCTTGCGAGCACATACTTTTTGTATAAAAAAGTTATCTGTCAAATACTTAAATAAAAACTTCTTTTTGAATATCGAATGTTTTTGGCGAATTTATATCAATATCGCTCGGTAAATGGCTCATCAGCAAACTTTCCCCTATAAGATTACTCAGATTATGCACTCATAATATTACAAAAATCCCAGTGACGCGGATGATACACTCGGGTTATGGACTCTGTACGATGCATGTGCTACGCAGTTCTAACAACTGTACCCGAAGTCGGAGTTTTGCTACCACATTTCGTCTACGAAATGTTGTTTTCGTTTCGCATCTCTCTATTGTATGAAGTAAAGATGAGACAATCAAAATACGTTACGTAGAAACGATTGAAACGAGTTGTGGTCTCAGCAATTTTTCATACATAATTATAAGTTTAAAAAACTTGAGAAACCGACTTCATTGTCAAACGGCTAAACTGATTTTAATCAAATTTGTTTGGGACAATCTGGACGTAAGAATAACCTTCCAAATAAAAAAATAATTTTCTAAATCGGTTCATAAATGACGGAGGCATGCAGTTACAAACATAAAAAAAAATATTAAAAAAAAATTGCAACACCGATTTTAATAAAATTAAAATGGGACCAATCTGGAAGCAGTACCTTTCAGATAAAAAAATATTTTTTCAAATCGGCTCACAAATGACGAAGTTATGCGGTAACAAACATTAAAAAAAAAGACAACCGAATTGAGAACCTCCTCATTTTTGATTGGAAGTCGGTTAAAAAGAGAGAGACACGTGCTCACACGAAAACAGCATTTGGTAGACGAAATGTGGTAGCAAAATTCCGACTCGGGGTACTGAACGTAAATAATATGAGGAAAAAGAGCAAGTTATACCTCTTGGAGAAGCATGACTCGATTGATCAGATTATTGGTATTGTTTTGTTGCTAATTAGAGGCGCAATGTAATTATTGCTCTCAATTGGTGAAGGAAAACATTGTGAGGAAAACGTTTTCTAGCTAGTTGAGCTGACGTTCACGTATACAGGGTTATTCATTATTAGCTGCAAATACTCAGGAATTAGGTTCAACAAATAAAATAAAAAATATTTATGAAATTATTTTTTTTAAATTTTGATCAAAAATTTTTTTAAGCTTTTGTATCAAATTTTTATTTTTATTAATTTCTTTACGGCTATTGCATAATGATTGCCATGGAGAACAGGACGATGACCCACCCAGGCGGTGACTGAACGCAGAGTGTCACTCACGGCGCGCGGGCGCGGATCAAAGGTCAAAACAGGTCAGGCGCCAATGATTCCTTTATCGATTTTCTCGGGATTTTCATAACAAAACTTAAAAAAAATCATATCATAAATATTTTTTATTTTATTTGTTGAACCTAATTCCTGAGTATTTGCAGCTAATTATGAATAACCCTGTAGAGTTACAACTACTGCAAAATGTTATATTTGTTGAACCTACCACCACAGACCAGGAAACAAAGCATAAAAAGCCCCTCCTGTCATTGTTCTTTTTAAGTATCTGATGGAACAAGCATATGGCCTACCTGATGTTAAGTGGTAACCATCGCCTACAACAAAGCATTATCTCGTAGGTCACGCACGTCAGGAACGTGCCCTACGATGCACTCACTGCCTTGCGTCCATCAACTTGAGGCATCCGATGTTCAGCCTCACGTGCCAGTAATTTCACCGGCACACACACCCTTACCTTACCCGAAACACAGCAATGGTACTTCACGGCAGGAATAGGCATCGTAAAGATCTCTGGCAAATAAAAAGGGAGGAAGAAGGCTTGAATTCTTATTCTTCTGATTCGGGGAAATTAGCCTGACGTTTACCCAAGCCAAGCCATGTTTAGTTTAACAAGCCTGCGTTAAAACCAAGGATTTGTTAAAACGCATGGCTTGTTCCGCTGTCAGAAATTGGATTTTACTTAAACCTCCTGAACTGCATACATTTTGACTGGCCTCTCAGCTCAGTTGGTAGAAGCTCTGCCTTCTGCGCTGTAGGTCGTGGGTTTGATCCCCACCGAGATCAAAAAAAATTTGTGTGGTGATCGCATGTGATGTTTGTTCTCTGTCTGGATGTTATATTGTACTCCAAGTATGTATTTACAAAAAAAAAGGTATATAAGTAGTATATCAGCTATCTAATTCCCACATAGTACAAGCTCTGCTTAGTTTGGGGCCACGGCCAGCACGAGCTCTATATGGTTATGGCTATGGCTGTAAAAATTGTGTCAACCGTGTCAACACATTCAAACCCAAGAAGAAAATGAATGTGTGGGTCAGCCTATCTATACACAATTTGACAGCCATAGCCATAACCATATGGAGCTCGTGGTAGCCCTGCAGGTACTAGTGGATTGTGTGGATTGTCTAAAATATTTATAAAAAATCTGTTTACATCAGGTACAAAGCCGCAGAGAAGAAAGCGTCAAACCTGTCCCACACCTGTTCCATCCTGCGCAGTGCTGTTCGAACTGTGGGCGATGACATTTACGAGTACAAAGCACCATTAGACCACTACGGGGTGCCTCCTCACTTCATCGCCCAGAGAATCATCATTGCTGCTCGACAGTGATGTCACTGCTGCCAGGAAAGTGCAAGATAAAAAAGAAAGCGGAGGCAACTGCTATACCTTGGCTTAGAAAAAGAGGTGTCAAAAATGCAGAGGATCAAAAACTCGGGCGCCCGTATCATATTTTCGTTTGGCAGTTAATAGTGGGTGCCCTTGAGATATAAGTTTGTAAATTGAATTTAATTATATGTACCGGTTTGGTTAATTGTGATTGGGTATGAATTGTCAGTTGTTTTTGTAAGAATGTGAAGTTTGAGGAAATGACTTGTAACTTTTTTGACTGACTGACAGAATAGACTATGACAGACAGCTGACAGTGGATGTAATACAACGTTAGAGCCCGCGCAAGATAAGTCTGCGCGTGACAGATGGCGGAAAACATGAATAAAATGGACTAGAAATATAATCTTCGATCACAAACAATGAATGTGGAAATAGAACTTGCATTGCGTTTAATACAAGTCCATATTTGTGATTGGGAGATCCTTTCAAGTCAGTTTTTTCATTCATTTTTTCAAAGTTTCCGCCATCAGTCATGCGCATAGTTATCTTGCGTGGACTCTAGTATATAAATTATTTGATATAAATACACCTGCTACGACGAAAATCAGCGAAAGGATGAAGGGGGAAGCAAGTGATAAAGTGTTGAAAGACAAATTAAATATTACAGCAGATTTTCTAGTTTTTGCGCTGGCCGTCAAGAATCGTTTTGCTGTAGGTTTTATATACCTTTATATGCTCAAACTGTTTCTTCTTTTACTACTTTTACTAAATCCTATTTTTCTAAAGCGAAACGGTGGCCTTAGCAAAATCTTACTTATTATCCGATCAGCATGCCGTGGCATTGAGAAAGACATCTTAAAAATTGATGTCACTATGTACTAAACATGTTTATTGGTACCTAATAAATAATAATATTATAAATGGGAACTAATTCTAACTCAGTAAAATCCAACATGACTTGCAAGGAACCTTTGCAAAACGGGTTCGAAGACTGGACATTGAATAACTTGAATTGAAAGACTGACATTACTTTTATAATTAATATTCGCTTTCAATAAAAATACGTATCCAAATTCTTTATTTGTTTTAATTAAACCTAATACCAATGGCAGTAGGCCGGTCATGTTTACCGTTAGAACAGACAATCTTTAGAGCAAACGAATACTAGAGTGGAGACCGCGTTTAGCTGCACCCACACTATTCAAAGCCCGCCTTGATGAGAAGTGTAAAAAAATGCTGTGATAACCTTTGATATTAAGCTAACAGTTAATAAAAAAAAGCAAAGGAAAATAACAATAATTACTATGAAACATCTTTAAAAAAACAGAAGGTTTTGAGTCTGTCTGGGTGTTGTCTAAATAATTGCGTCGAAACGTCACACACATATTATAATACCCTGATCAGCACACACACAGACTCAAAACCAGAGGTAAAATGTAGGAGGTAAAATGGGCCTGGTGATAATATTTGCAGAGGATAAATAAATTTAGATTTTATTGAAAAATAAATGATCTAAAAACGTCGCATTGGAATAAAACCGGTCTTTCTATAAACATCCATTTTTGACGCCACATGAATAACATCGTAAGCGTTTTTCGGATTCGTTTAAGGGGAAGACACCCGTCAATCCCTTATAACTCGCATATTTAAACTTTATGGAAGCCATAGGTAATATCACTCAACTTATTTCATCACAATTTTCGATACATAAGTTCTAGGATTTCAAATCTTTGAAAAGGGCAATGTGTGCGAGCGAGAATTATTTTCTTGTTTTCATCATCCTTTAATGTATAGGCAGCTTAAAACGGTTATTCAATAAAACGCAAGAAACAGTTAATATATAATTTTATGCTTAACAACAAAAGTAAATAATGGTTGGGTCAAAGTGTTTCAAAAGTAAATGATAATGATTGAAAACTAGTATCTAATAACAATAAAAAAATATTTAAAATAAAATATCAAACTATAAATTGTACAGACTTTAATAATGCCGCATACTTTTTAACGGCTCATACGTAACTATATAAAATAAAAGCTGCCCTCTGGCTTTAATGCAGTATTTTAGCGTGAACTTGTTTCACTACGTACACGAAATCTAAATACATAAATTGCAGTATTCATTTAAGTATTAAGATTTCGTGTACGCAGTGTATTATGAAAAATTAAAAAGCAAATAATCTATAAAAATAAATTTCGCGCGAAAGTTGTTAGGTACGTCGTTATTGATCTAGGTCGTCCGACAATCCAGTTACTTGTCTTTACTAACAGTAACATGATCTGTGCTCGTGGAAAAACCACTGAGGTCCTATCAGTATGTATTGTGTTGACCGCAGCATACTTGACGCTAACGTATTCGCACGATTGGAAGAGCATATTGTGTATTTGGTGGGAGATAAAGTCCACAGAAAAGTATAGTCATATTTATTTGTGCTTTATTAGTTGTGTAGGGTCACTGACGCGCTTCAGTTCAGTGTTGTTCCGCACTGATAGTCAAAAAGATTAAAGTTTATATTTAAACTGTTTTAGTCTATCGTTTTTTGTGAAATTTGACACACAGCTGTGATTACGCCAAAATGGAATGCAGAAGAGTTCTATGTAAGTACTCGCTTTGTTTGTTTTTTTTTAACTATTGTGTAATACTTCCTGGCCGCGCAAATTCGGTGCAAATTGCCATGTTTTTACTACCATTATCTTATAAACAGAATAAATTTGATATTGTATTGTATATTATGTAGGTATATTGGAACGCGTAGCTTTTTTAAACCTACTAAACTCTCAAAAATCTTCAAGTGTGAAAACCTGGTTCTTTCTATTTCTGAATATTTATACAAATCAATAGTATTCAGGAATATCTAGAAACATTAAAAGTTATTTTAAACCTTACTTTAAAAAATGTATAGCCTGGCTATTGGTGTTATTTCTAATTAAAAAAAGAGAATAAGAGTGTATGTACATAAGTATACTTAAATACAGATATTTAAAAGTCTTCTTCTTGATATAATTAAATGAATTCAAATCTATGATGTTATGGGGCAACCCTAACCAAAATAATATCTTTAAATTTCAGGTACGACAATATGCTGGCTATATTTAGTTTGTGTAAACTCACAAGGTCCAGGATTCGATGCCAATATAAACATGGATAAGATATACTTTTTTGATGATCAACAAACTCCACAGCCACGGTTCTCCCAATGGCCAAGATCTGACCAACAGCCATTGGCTAATAAACTAGCTGGTACCAACCAACCTATATTTAATCAGAATGCAAACCAGTTGGTTCCACCTCAAAATCAGCCCAGAACTTCAGATACAGGAAGGGTCATTGAAATTATACGCCTTGATAGATCGAGTGCAGCGCTCACAAACTTCAGCATAAATCTGATGAAGGTAATTTTTCATCTCTTCTTCTTCTTATCGTGTCACTGGTTCTTTCGAACCAAGTGTGGTGAAAGGATTTTAAGTGCACCTCACAGAGGCTCCTATCGTGCACTTGACACATATTTCCAACAATGTAGGTTCTAGCTAGCTTTTTTTTTTTTTTTTTATTCAACAAAGTTAGCAAACAAGCATACGGCCCACCTGATGGAAAGCGGTTACCGTAGCCTATGGACGCTTGCAACACCAGAGGCATAACTCGCGCGTTGCTGACCCTTTAAATATTTTAAAACGCCCTTCTTGAAAAGCCCCATGCTGTAATTTATAGGGAAAGCCTCGGCAGGAAGAGTATTCCACAACCTTAAAGTGCGCGGGAGGAAGTTCCTCTGGAACCGGACGGTGCGCGACCATGCCGGCTCCAAGGTATGTGGATGAGCCCTCTCCCTATGGCGAGCCGTCCGATGATAAAATGAAGATGTGGGCATCATTTCGAACAGTAACAGTAACAGTTTTATTGTAAGCAGTAAGCGTAATTTTTCTTTGTTTTTAGGTAATTTAAACTGTATCCTACTGTATAATGCTATCTATCCTATCTATCTTTAAGAGTTGTATCCATTATTTTTTCAGTTAGTAGTTCAGCAAGCTCCAGGGAACACGGTGGTTTCTCCGCACTCCGTCGCGACTCTTCTAGCACTTCTACAGCAAGGAGCAACTGGGGTCACGCTGCAACAGCTGTCTTCAGCTCTTCAATTGAACCCGCAAGAGTCAGCGACAGCATTCAAAACGTATTCTGATAGTGTAAAGGTAAGTTTTGTCACCGTTTCAATGCCCGAGTTGTAAAATCTGCTAATATTTTGATCAAGGTTTCAAAGAATCGAGAAAGAAAGAGAGTTCTTGCATATTTGTCTCACAAACAAGATACAAGGGCACGTACGTGACCTACGAGGCAGAGTTAGTGAGCCATATGCCTGTTCTATCAGCTAGTTGTATTAAAAAAGTGTAAAAAAATAAATAAATGAAGAAATATTGTAGACAATGCTCACAACACTATCTAGGCCCAAACTAAGCAGAGTTTGTACTATGGGTACCAGATAGCTGATAGGTAAAATACTTATATATATTTTTTGTCTATATGTATGCAATAGAAATATTAGTAGAGTCTGTTCAGAAAGAGAACCGTGTCGTGGGATATATGAGGGCGCAGCTGGGCTTAATTACCTTTTTTTTTAGTGGGCAATACAATAGCGCGTCTGTTGCATTTTGATCCTAGCACAACTAGTGATGGGATCAAAACGCAACAGATGCGCGACGTTCCTTTATTTAATTTTGATGATGCAAAATGCTGACAGAAAGAAAGGGATGAGCTGCCATATAAAAATCGAAACGTTACTTCACAATTTGGCCACGACACGGCTCTCATTCTGAACAGACTCTAACAAAGCAAATATTGTGGACATTACACAACAACAGTCTTGGTGGGGACGCCCTCCAGCGCAGAAGGGTGTACAAAAAAAAAAAAAAAAAAATTATAATTTATTCAGTAGAATTGCAAGAATCACTTTAAAACGTCTTAAAGTTAGGTGAGTCTAGGTGCCAGTTCCACGCGACTAAGCCTAGAAGAACAGGCAGCTAGGCTTGGTTCCTACCGTTTTTTTATAATGATCCTTCTACAAATTAAAACCTATGAATATAGTTCTGTACCTATTGCTGTACTGTTATTCATAACTCATACCAATAACTGGCAAAACTATAAATAAGATTGCGACCGAGAATAGACTTTGCACTAAGTTAAAAAGAAACAACAACTCATTAAAAATGGTTTTCCTTGTTCCCTTTTCCTCAATAGCGTACTACGATGTGGTGCACGTTTTGTTTATTAGAATATATGAGTATAATTCTTGTATATTTTATATAATTTATAATTATAATTTGAACCCGCAACCTGCCCATTGGTACGGGGCTGCACTGACCGCTGCGCCATCGGATCCTAATCACACTCGACGAATAACTCTTAGTGGCTCCATCTACAGGTTTGACGTTACTGTCAACTACTTACCTGCTCTAAAGTGAATGCAGTTTAAGTTGTGTTTTAAATTCAAATAATGTTTTCCTTCAGTAAAATTTTCCATCTACAATATTTAAGGTACTTTCCCTCCATGCGCCATACCCGTGGGACGCCCTGTATAGTATCTTAACTATAATTTTATAAGCATGGCTTACCATTTCTAGACATTCTTGACTGCCCTCTCAGCTCAGTTGGTAGTAGCTCTGCTTTCTGAGCCTTAGGTCGTTGGTTCGATCCCCACCGAGAACAAATATTTGTGTGGAACAGATGTTTGTTCTCTTTCTGGATGTTATATTGATAGTGTTGTGTGGATTGTCTATAATATTTATTTATTTATTTCCAGATTCGCAGATCCAACAACGTCCTCAAAACTGCCAACAACATCTTCTTGGCCGACGGCTTCAAGCTTAATGCTAACTTCAGAGCCACCGCACTTAGACAATTTAGCAGTGACGTCACTCCGACTAACTTTGCTAATGGTCCTCAAACAGTACAGGAGATCAATAGATGGGTGGCGCAACGAACTGATAACATGATCCGAAATTTAATTGCACCAGGTAAGATAATAACACCAATTTGCAATTGAAAATTCCATTAGGCCTACCACAAGCTCTGTCTGGCTCTGTCTCTGGCTCTGGGTTTGAGTCTGTGTGAGTGCTGTCTAAATAAATCCTACGTCGATACGTCACATACCACAGTCACATGCGTGGCTTGTTCGAATAAGCGGTTACATAGCTCAACGCACGCACGCTACGCACGCTTGCATGTACCGCGTGTACAGCGTGCATGCCGTTGAGCTACGGAAGCAGCATATTCAAGCAAAACCGTGGCATGTACGTAGTCTCTCTCCGTGCGCCGTGCTGGGCCACGCTACAGTCGTGGATTTATATTTGTGTACAGCAGTGGAAACGTAGACCCACGTTGTCGAACAAATTAGTCCCTTACTTATTTGGGCCCGCGCCTAAACACATTACATGCCCACGATCATCGACATAATTACAATACAAAAACCCTCGTTGCTTCCAGAGCTAATCTGCCTTTTTTTGCAGATTCTCTCAACATAGACACTCAGATGGTGCTAGCCAACGCAATGTATTTCAAGGGTCTTTGGGAGATTCCGTTCAGGAAGCAGGCCACACAGCCCGGCGAGTTCCTCCTCAGTAGCGGACTGATCAAGATGGCTCAGTTCATGCAGACCAGACGGTACTTCAAGATTGGTCTGGACCGTGACACTGCGGCTAAAGTTGTTATTGTGCCTTTTGAGGTAATTTGTTTTAAAATCTTCGCTTTTGCTTCTACTGAAGATTACGTGGGAAGATTGGTCGCGTGGAACTGGCACCTAGACTCACCTAGCTTTAAGACGTTTCAAAGAGATCCTTGCGACCCTACTGAATAAAAATGCTTTTGATTTGATTTACTGTACGTATTTTCCTTCAAGTCAGTAAAAGGCTATTGATACTTTTCAGATATAAAGAGCTACTTTTTCCGAGGGGTTTTATGTTCTCCCAGAGAGTGAATTCATCATAGCTGTAGGCTTACCACAAGCTCTGTCTAGCTCTGTCTCTGGTTCTAGTTTTGAGTCTGTGAGAGTTCTCACCAGTGTATTATACTATGTGTGTGACCGTCACACTGTGACGTTTCCACGTAGGATTTAGTCAGCACTCACATACTCAAAACCAGAGCCAGAAACCGAGCCAGACAGAGCTTGTGGTAGGCCTTCTGTATTCCAACCACATTCTTTTATAAACCCATCAATGTGGATGGCTAAAAACTATACCTGTTTAGTAGTACTGCTATAACAATATTGTTTTATTTTCCAGCGCGCAGAATACTCCCTCATGATTATACTACCCAACACTCTAAGCACCTTGGCAGACACGTTAGCCTCACTAACAGCGTCTAGACTTGAAGAATATCTGAACTTCCCTCATATAGAAACAAGGCTGGAACTGCCAAGGTTCTCCATCAAGGCTGATACGGATTTATCATCAATACTGATGCAGGTAAGGTTTAAGAATAAGACTCTAACTAAGCTGTGTGTGTAAATGATAAAACCTCAACATCATTTTCGAAGACCTATATCCATAGATACCCCCCCCCCCCCCCCACACGTATGGATTTGATGAAATGAAAAAAAATATTTGAGTTTCAATTCTAAGTATGGGGAACCCCCAAAAATTTTTGTTTTTTGAATATTTTTGTGTGAAAAACTTAATGCGGTTCACAGAATACATCTACTTACCAAGTTTCAAGTTCTTATAATAGTTTCGGAAAAAAGTGGCTGTGATACAGAGATGACGAATCCATAAGAGTACCGTTTTTTGCAATTTGCCTACGGAACCCTAAAAAGGGGAATATAATAATATAATTGAAAATAGTTTAGAAAAACGAAGATTTAAGGTGGTCCGTGGTGGTCCGCTAGGCGCATCAGTGTCAAGAGATGGCGTAGATGTTCTAATTTAATCATTTTATTTATTTTTTAAATGAAAACGTGTATTTTATTTTGTAGTAGTATGTGGCCCGTTTATAGCGAATTATTTTTTATGTCCCTAGCTTTAATTCGTGTTTATTTTGGTCTGAAAAGTACTTATATTTGGAAAAATCAAAATCGCAGGGATTGAAGCAGACTAATTACGCACACAGACAAGCATTTTGTTGTTTTCAAACTATAAGCTAATTTCAACATACTGACATCGCTCAAATTGGACCAGTGGCTAGGCCCCTCGGCTGCAGAGCTACGGTACCAGTTCAATTCTTGTCTACCAATGACTTTTTTTGCTCAAATTTTTCATTTTGCAAAATGATTTATTCTAGTTGTTATATTCCTTCTGCAGAATATCCAGCTTTGATCGGGTTTCGAAATTAGGTTACCTATATTTTTTTAGTTTTCAATAAAAGACCTTATTACCTATTGTTTGTCATAATTTCACGTAAAAATGATGTACATACTCTGTAAGTCAATATTTTATTTTTTAGATATTATTATTATGTACACATGTAACTTATTTATTTCTCAACCACAAAACTTTTATTGACATACACTTGCATCCACTGGGCTAAACAAGACTACACAATAAAAAAACAAAATATGTATCGAAATATATAGAACTAGCGGCCTGTCCCGGCTTCGCACGGGTGGACATTTATTTTCAAAACACATAAATATAGCCTATGTTACTCAGGGTGAATGAAGCTTTTCAATGGTGAAAGAATTTTTGAAATCGGCACCACTGGGTTTTGTGTTTATTCATTACAAACTTATTTTTTTTTACTTATATATGAAAAGCAAGTGTGTGTACAGGGTTTTCTCTTTCACCGCCGATTAGGATCTACTCCCCGTTGTGGGTGGTGGATTGGAATCGTCTGTTTTCAACTTTTTGCACCACACTTCTGTTCGCCTGCAACAAGTCATAGAGAGTTTTTGATAGTTAGCCGTAAGTTCAATAATCTGCGATAAGTTTGTGTAAAATACGACAGCAATAATTACTTGCGTGCGTAGGTAAGCACATACTTACGTTTTTATATCTTCATGACATCGTTTTATTTGTCCCAGACTTCGCTAGCGACTTTTCCTGGGACCAGAGTATAGATGATTTTTGTAATCTTTTACCGAAGTTCGTGGCTCCATGGCGTCACGAATGAAAAAAAAAATCCGATTTAGATAGTAGATAGCACTCTTTTTTTCACAGCAAACCAACGAAATAATAAAGTAAAAACACAATGACAACATTGTGTTTTTGCAAGGGAGGGCGCAAGGAGGTTGGAAACTGACAGCAAAGAGATTAAAAAGTATTGTTTCTATGACGTGCTGCTGGTATAGACTTTCAAACTCCTTGCTGCTTCAGGAATATAATATACTTAGGGGATAGGTGGCAAAGTGGGCTAGCGGGTAAGACACAGTTCAAATTATATTATTATATTATTTATCAATCACGCTCGTTCATTCATCGTTTACCGCTTAAACTACCCAATAATAAGGTAAAAATTGTGTTTCTGATTATTGGCTGTTTTTTTTAACTTTTTTTTGTAAAATGGCTTTGCAGGCGAGATAGGGTAACCGTTGGGGGTCCTAGGCAACCTGTTTTTTCTGTGTCTAAAGAGAATGAGCTTTGTGTTTATTTATTAGAAATGGAAGAAAGGTTATTATGGACTTGCGGTTAAAGATCTAAATGCATTGGTATAGGTATAGGTTCATCTGAAGATGAGCATCACTCCATGAATGTATTGTGAGGAAGTATATTCCATTTCCATTGTAGAGTGGATATCATGCTTATTATGTGGAAGATGGGCTCGTAATAGCTGCGCAGGAATATATTATGATGATGATGACGAAGTCTGCGAGTTCTGCCAGGTCAAATAATCATCTCATCACCCCATCTTACTTCAGGGGGGTATCTCATCTTACCAGCACCATTGGGCAAGACGGAGAAACTGACCTGTTTTATTTTTTATTTTTTTTATCTTAAATGTGTTGCCAAAAGTTTCTAATGACACCAAATATTAGAATAATAATAATTAGTTGTTAATTAAAAAATAAATATGATTGTTTCATTATGTTATTTTTTATATTATTGACCTTTAAAGCTGACCCCATCTTTGCACCTTTTCCTCTACTTGTAATGGTCCTTGGATGATTGTCAATATACGGTACGAATATAGGCCTGCATACATCAAGGCGATGGCGATGGCGATCAGTGAAACGCTGCCAAATATCGCTGTCATATTTCTCAGCGTCAGCTGATCGCCATCGCAGATCACTAAGATGTGTGCAGGGCTTAAACTTAGCAAAATATAAAATAATTGACCCGAGTGAATTATGAAAAGACTGGGAAGTATGGCAACAATGCGGATGTGGATGTCGCGAGCTGGCAACGTCTCGCTCCAACATAATTGCAATGACGTCAGAGCCGTCAGCCACTATCCGTGTTTACTCATACATTGACAAAAATTAACTAAATTTTGATGTTATTTTCACTGTAAATCGACAGTTTTCTTCAACCAAATATGTTTCCACGTTTATAAAGACCTATAATAAAAACCAACCACTGTTTTTTCAGTCTACAACTGTACTCTCACGCCCATAGTTGTGTATTTCAATTTGTATGGGAATCGAGCGACCTTAAATGCGTATTTATGGAGACACTGTAAACAAAAAACCTATGTACCTGTTTTCTGTCGAAAAATTTATGTGCACTATGCCAGTACTCTCAAAACCTAAAAAATTCGAGAAACACTTGTCACACAAAAAGGGCCCGCCAGCGGCCTACTTGCGGAAAAACCAGCCCGCACATCAAGTGCGGTTGATAAATTTGCCGATTTTTTGCCGATTAGTACCTACTTCTCTATTTCCAGATGGGGATCACACAGCTTTTCGCGGGATCCGACCTCTCCAACATTGGAACTTTGAGAGACAACAGGCCTCCAGTGGTGTCCGCAGCCGCTCACTCTGCCGCCATCACCATTGATGAGGAAGGAGGCTCTGCAGCAGCCTCCACAGCCTTCGCCGTAGTGACACTCTCCAGCGACGATCCGAGTATGGTGTTCAGGGCTAACAGACCGTTCTTGGCAGTCCTGTGGGACGGAATGGCTAACTTGCCACTGTTTACGGCTAAAATTGAAGATCCTACTCTATAGGGACATGTATATTTTTGTGTAATAACGATAAATATGTTGACACAATTATACACCACTATTTTGTAATTACCAAAAAAAAAATGCCGATATTGGCTGCTGATACTGAACACATCCACAAAAAAATTTTTTTTGAGACAAACAAAATGTTTTTAAATAACCAAAATGTTTAGTCAAATATTGAGAAATGATTCAACAAGCAAAAATCATTTCATTCATAAACGCTAAATACCAAGCGGAACCGAACAGCGTAATTTTTTTTCTCTCTAGTACTACGTAACTAATGTGTCCATAATTTTATGCAGGATTTCTGAAAATTTAAACATTTAATAACTTTTTCATTTTATCGAAACTAAAAATTCTGATTGCACATTCATAATATTCTACCCCTACTACATTACCCTATTTTTTTTTTGGTAGTTATAAAATAGTGGTTTATATAATAATGAATATAGTTGACCAGAATTGTGAGTGTTTGAATTTGTGACTGGCACCACATTTAAAATTGCGTATTTTTTTGTATTATGAATCTGAGTATTATGTTTTAGAGAGGAGGAATATCAAAGTGAATATGATTATTTTGTATCTTTTGCTGGGATTGTTTCCCATTGATGACATGACAAAGAATAACAACGTTATGTAAGTAAAATAAATTATTTAATAAAAGCAGCTGGATTTTAATATAATATTGCCTATCCATCGGATATGTTCTACGTTTTCTTCTTAAATCTCTTGAAAGTATTGATAACTGGATCATCGGCAAATGTTCGAAATTCTCCATTGTAGTACCCTTCGATATCTTGAAGGGATTTTCCTTCAGTTTCTGGCATGAAGAAGTATAAGTAGGCCGTGCCAGCAAAGCCGAAGGCTGCGTAAACAGCAAAAGTCCCCCACAGCTGGAAGTTGGACTCCAAGTTTATAAAGGTCTTTGAACCCAAGAACATGACCACGTAGTTCCAGGCTGCTGCTATTCCTTGCGCTGAAGCACGACTCCTGGAAAAAACATCGTAAAATTATCAATGTTGCCTCAACAATTAACTCAACAAATAATTATTTACAATCTTCGCATAGATGGACCATGATGAAGTTCTAAGTATAGGTATAATACTTATATATACTGTCGCCTTACACTATGATGCACAAAGTTTCATAATTTTTGCTGACTGACAGATCAGCAGCGTCGTACAAGGAGGTCAAGGAGGTTGCCTCAAAAGAAATACGTGGAGAAAAATGCATACAAATGCATTGTCGGCGTAATGTAGGTACATTACGCCGACAAAAGCATTGCTCTTAAATAAGAAGAAAAAGAGACAGATCAGACAAGTGGTGTTCATTCATCATCATCTTTCTCAAAAAAAAACAGTAATTTTATTCTTCTTTATGTGTACCAAATCCTATAATTACCTGAACGGAAACACCTCTCCCAGCAGTACCCAGGCTAAGTTGAACCCGGAAAAGACTGCAAGAATGTAGAAGAACACCAGTGGCACCACGCTGGTCTCCGTTGGGAACGTAGACGTATCGTAAGAGAATACCGTGTTAGGCAGATGTTGCTTTGCGTAGACGCTCATACCTGGAATTATAAACTGTTTATACAACGTGTTACATAATCTTCTTCTTCTTCTTTCTGCCCTTACCCCACTAGGTGGGGTCGGCACAACATGTCTTTTTCTTCCATTCTCCCATATCACTTGCCATCTCAGTACTCACTCCTTTCTTGGACATAATATCATCTCTCACACAATCCATCCATCTTTTTTAGGCCTACCTCTACTTTTATATCCATCTCCATTCATGCTCCTCACTACATACATGCACTCCTTTCGTCACATGACATTCTTCTTTCCAACAACAACGTGTTACAAAATACCCTGTACAAAATTATCAAAGCCAAAAATTTTGTCAATGCTAAGCTGTCATGTCCCACTGTCCCACCAGATTATTTCACAGAAAGGCCTACGTACCTATTTAACCTAACAATTGTCTGCTTTTTTTTCACAAAGAAACTTACAATTAGACAAACAATCTAATTTTTTTTTTTTTTTTTTCATTTATCCATAATTTTTTTTTTTGGGTATGTTATACAGCGTTATTACGGTTCTTAAATATTATGAATGGGCTAGTTTTATGGCCCCATTTAACCCTCTTTCGGCTTTACGGGTAGTTTTGTTACACCCTGTATAGAACTGATTTAGCTGAAATTGTAGCTTCTTTGAGTTAGACTGACTATGTTGTAGGGAAGCTGCATAAATCATCTACATTAGATGCAAGTTCTTGCATTGCTTTGCCATTGCTGTATAATTTATGCTTTGAATGTAACGTGCATCTATTTTGGCACACACTTTTATTTGGTTGTCATTGCCAATGAACACTAATTTATGCTTTGAATGTAATTTACATCCATTTTGGTACACACTTGGAATTATTTGGTTGCCAATTAACACTTCATTTATCAACAGTAGTTTGATGATAGTAACCTCTACAACTTTTGAAACTATCATGGTTTTTAACACATTTCCTGCCTTTTTTTTGCCTCCTGATACCGTCAGTGTTGTTTGTCTAAATCGAAAAAAGAGTGAGAATGGAACCAATAGTAGTCTCGCAACCAATAAAAGAGTGCGAAAGAGGGTAGATCGATTTATCTGCCAATAACATTTCTTTTACTGGAGTAACATTTCTTTTCTTTACGTGGACTTCAGTTCAACCGTGATCATGGTGCATGCAACTGTGCCGAAATATCGGAAGTCAACTCAACAAAATTAAATCATGGTAAATATCCCGTTGTTTCATTAAAATAGTACCTGTACAAGCTACAGCAGATCCAAACATAGCAGTTACTGCAAGCTTGCGCTTCCCAGCTAGTTTGATGATGCCGATGATGACGACCGCAGCCAGGAATAATATCACGCCGACCATGAGCTACGAACATATTATTAAACAATTAGGGGCAATTACGACCGGTTTCGATAGATTCTTGCTTGATTGATTGGTAATGATATTTTGGGTTAGTGGAGTGGTTTGGATTGAAGAGCTAGAAAAAAATCCCAAGCTTAATAAACAATGCTTACTATCATTTAAATTCTATCTACTTAGATAGACCACAGCTAATGGTAAGCATTGGGGATTTTTTGGGGACTGTCCCGATGTCCCGGTCACTCTACCCATCGGAAGCTAACTTATTGTGAATTTGCAATGTCTGTACCTGCTATTTTCGTATCTTATTTTTAAATGCTGTGTAAGTACTTTATTACTATTTTGAAGCGTAGCGTGTGCTGTCTTTGAAACTTTTGCTTTTGTATTATTACATTGCTGGAACTTCACTGCTATTAGGTATTAAAGATTATTTTCGATTTATAAAAGGATCATATAAAAAACGGTAGGAACCAAGCCGTAGTTTGTTGCCTGTTCTTCTAGGCTTGGTTGCGTGGAACTGGCACCTAGACTCACCTTGCTTTAAGACGTTTCAAAGTGATCCTTGCGATCCTTCTGAATAAATACACTTTTGATTTGATTTGAAAGTATCTAAGAATAGTCTAGGTTCAATTTTATTATCCAAAGCATTTAGTAAGTCAAACATAGCACTGGTGGTCTAGTGGTAGTGGCCCCGCCTTCTGATCCGAAGATCGTAAGCTCAAATCCAGTCGTGTACCAATGAGTTTTTCTGTCGAAAAATGTATGTGCACTATGCCAGTACCCTCAAAACGGTGAAGGAAAACATCGCGAGGAAACTGGCGTGTCGAAGAACCTAAAAAAAGTTCGAGCAACACGTGTCAAGGGTCACGCAAAAAGGGCCCACCAGCGGCCTACTTGCGGAAAAAACCTGCCCGCACGTCAAGTGCGCTTAATAAAATTTGCCGAAGTCAAACATTGGCTTACAACAGTCGTTATTACCTACTTACCACAATATTCTTAGGATCCCCAGGCATGCCGAACGCTCCACACACGTTCACCATATTAGGTCTGATGGGCGAGAGACCGCTCATGATGAAGAACATAAAGTACATCATCACCAGGGTCAACGGCCTGAGTGTCTCCTTGCCGAGCATGACCAGATTGAATTTAAGAAAGAATCTGAAAAAAAAATAAAACATGTTTTTACATCTAGTTTTCACTCCAGCTTTAGTCGTATTTGGTTTTGGTTTAAACAATAATTTTTTCATTTTTTTCATTGATTTTTTATAGGACAATCACAAAGATTTTTTTATAATGCCCCAAAAGTTAATCCCGCTCGCCTCTTAACTTTTGGGACATTATAATAAATATTTATTTACTGAATAGAATTTACAAATTCACTTACAGAGAAAATACAATTTATCGTAATTATTATTCGTAAGCGTGGTGTAAAATGCGAAATTTTTTGTTATTTTCTGATTAAGCCACGGGTTCCTTCAGATTTTTAGGGTTCCGTAGCCAAATGGCAAAAACGGAACCCTTATAGATTCGTCATGCCTGTCTGTCTGTCCGTCCGTATGTCACAGCCATTTTTCTCCGAAATTCTAAGAGCTAGACTGATGAAACTTGGCGAGTAGATGTATTCTGTGAAACGCATTAAGATTTATACACAAAAGTAGAAAAAATACTTGAAACTGAAACCCAAAATTTTTTTTTCATCAATTCCATACGTTTCTAGGTCTTCAAAAATGATGTTGAGGTTTCTAATATCGTCTTTTTTTCAAAACTAAATAGTTTGCGCGAGAGACACTTCCAAAGTGGTAAAATGCGTGTCCCCTCCTTAGGTGTCCACTCCTATTAGAGAACGATAAGACTAAAAAAAATATATGATTGCATTACTATGCAAACTTCCAACGATATTTAGTTTGAACGAGATCTGGTGAGTAGTTTTTTTTATACGTCATAAATCGTAAACCGCAATTTACCTTTCGACGAACTACAAGAACTTTTATATTATGTTACTTGTTGCTACGGAACCCTTCATGGGCGAGTCGGACTCGCACTTGGCCGCTTTTATTATTGTAAAGATAAATACGGGTTGAGAAAACTAGGTGACTTGTTGACATGAACAAATAACAATATCTTATCTTATATAAAGGTTTAAAATGCCGAATCAATGTATTTTTTATCAAAAACACTTTCACACAACGGGATCTCCCCTTGATTCGACATGTAATTAATAATTTTCGTGTTTTATTATAGCATAAAATGTTGATTACTAAAATAGATACTCGGAGGAACAGGATAATACAGTAGGCCTACCACAAGCTCTGTCTGGCTCTGTCTATGGATCTGCAGGGCTACCACGAGCTCCATATGGTTATGGCTATGGCTGTCAAATTGTGTATAGATAGGGTGACCCACACATTCATTTTCTTCTTGGGTTTGAATTTGTTGACACCGTTGACACAATTTTGACAGCCATAACCATATGAAGTTCATGGTAGGCCAGCTGGTTTGAGTTTGTGAGTGTTGACTAAATAAATCCTACGTCGAAACGTCACACACACAGTATAATACACTGGTGGCCTACAGGAGTACAAAAACCGGTGTGGAGTGAGCCGTGATTTTTTATTATTTTACCTCAAATTAATTAAAAAGCTGAGCTCAGCACTGGCCATACATGCACTGCGATGAAATGTAAGTACACCAGTGTGTATGCAGCCTAAACTGAACATTTTAGAATACCACGTACATTTGCCACGTACGCCTTGAGATGTTTCAACAGTTTCCTAGATAAATACAAAATGAGTCTTTATACTCTATAGCCTTGAGCACATCTAAGCGTTCAATGGTGGCGATCAGTAAAACACAGCGATACTAGACAGCGTTCCACTAATCGTCACCGTAGAACGCTTAGTTGTGTGCACGGATTATCTTTCGTGAGACGTGACAAGTATGTTATTATTTTGAGCCTGGTCACAGAATACACAACAGTACAGACCGATAGGACTGAGTATAAATGGTCTAAGGACTAGGTTATATTATATGTACTCGTATAAACACATACCTACCAGCATTGAGTGGAAAATTCTGAAGACTTAATTGACACTAACCTGCTGCCTTAGCTAAAAAAGTGCTTAGTAAATATCATACAAATAATATTAAATAAATAAATAAATAATGCGGACAATCCACACAACACTATCTAGCCCCAAACTAAGCAGAGTTTGTACTAATTCTTGTGCTAGTGAATTTACTCCACGCTTTCAGTAGGCCTACCACAAACTCTGTCTCTGGCTCTGGTTTTGAGTCTTTGTGAGTGTTGACTAATAAGTCCTCACTCTGTGTCTGTGTGAGGACAGACAGACAGATAGTGTGAGTGACGTTTCGACGTAGGACTTATTAGTCAACACTCACAAAGACTCAAAACCAGAGACAGAGACAGAGCCAGACAGAGCTTGTGATAGGCCTACAGTTATCACATCAGAATCAATAGTTAGAAAAAATATCACTATTTGAGATAAGGGAACCTTGGGCAGATTAAAGTAAGTAAATAGGCCCATGCATCTATTGTAGGTGATTTATATAGTGTCAGGGCAACTGTTGTTTACTCATGCCCTTACTTACGGGACGCTATAGTGCGGGACAGAATTTTGGGAAGATTAGCAGGGGCCTAACACGACTTGACAGTAGCAACAAGTGATAAAAAGTACCCATAATATAATAAAAACACTGGATAAAACTACTCAGGTGCAAGAAACATCGTGAGGAAACCCGCGGCTTTAGTCAGCTCCGCACGAGTTGACCATGTCTTTCCTGTGGATTAGGTTCTGTCAGGATGGTGTAGGTGCTGGGCAAGCCTATTCCATCGAAAATCCTGTCCCAGGCACTATAGCGTCCCGCAAGGGCATGAGAAAATACCGGTTGCCCCTGACGCTATATCATCATCATTATCAGCCTAAAGAAGGCCACTGCTGGACATAGGCCTCCCCTACACATTTCCTGGAAGAACGATTCTGAGCCCTTTCCATCCATCGACTTCCCGACTGGCGATATATAAATCATCTAAAATAGAAGCAAAGGCCTGTTTACTTTTTTACTCAAGTGCCTACCTCTTGATGAAATTAGTTTTATAATGCTCGCAGTCGCCTTCATGTCCTATCTTCTCGCAGATGACGCAACGCTGCAGTTTCTTCGAGTAGTCTACAAGCTGGTCGTATTCTTCTCGAACGTTCTCCGCAGAGGTCCAGCCGCGGAGGTAGCAGAGGGACTTGAGAGCTTCCTTCTCTTTCCCTTGGGAGAGCAGCCATACTGGAGTTTCAGGCACCTGAAGTTTAAAAGATCAGACTAAAGGTCTATCCCCACCATCTGTGGCGTGTCAAGGACGGGACCGGGCCGTGGCTGTGCCGTCAATTGAATTTGAACCCTTTGTTTGTGCAAATTGAGTGGGATTCTCGTATTTGGCTTCGATCCGACTAGAGCCCGGATGACAGGATATTGTCTTATGGAAATTCAACTCATTGTGTGGACAGATAGGGTTCAAATTCAATCTACGGCTCCACCACGGCTCTGTCCCGTCCCTGACACGCCACGGATATGTGGGGATCTTTGGTATATAATTTGGTTCCTCATAGGGAAGCATCAAACTATTAATGTGACTGTTACTTTTAAATAAGCTACAACCACTAATGGTCGTTCCACCAGGTTTTTCACCAGGATATCCAAGATTAGACACTTACTAATAAAATGAACAGCATTGAAGAGATAGGCGCGGCCAGGCAGATCAACGCTGCCTGTCGCCAGTTAACCACGGTGCCCAGGAAGTATATTGCAAACATGCCAACAGAGCTGAACAGTTGGGTGACCGTGCACAACGCTCCGCGGATTGAAGGCTCACTGGAAAATATAAAACTTAATACAAAACCGGTAGGGACGAAGTCGTAGTTTTTTGGACTTCTTCAGACTTGCTTGCATTAAAAATTGCACATTATATATTTGGGATTACTTGTGATTGATTGTCAAAACCTGTTGAAAAAAAACATTGCGAAAAAAGCAGTTACGGTGCAGACAACCGTCGATGTAGTTTTCGTAGTATAGAATAGGTACTAAACAAAACACTATAGGAACGGTGATGGGCTTAAATATTTACTATTAATAACATCAGTAGGCCTACCACAAGCCCTGTCTGGCTCTGTTTCTGGCTCTGGTTTTAAGTCTGTGAGAGTGCTCACCACAGTGTATTATACTGCGTATGTGTGACGTTTCGACGTAGGATTTATTTAGTCAACACTCACACAGACTCAAAACCAGAGTCAGAGACAGAACCAAACAGAGCTTGTGGTAGGCCTACACCTAAGTGGCACCACACTGGAACTTCACTGCTATTATTTTAGCTTTTTATAAGGATCATATACAAAACGGTAGGAACCAAGCCGTTTGCCTTGCCTTGCCAGACAGAGCTTGTCGTAAGGCTTAGCTGTGGAAAGTGGACACGCGTTGCCTTTGATTGATCATCCAAGAGATCTTACGCAAGTCTTTAAAAAACTAATGTGTTTGACTGACTGATAATTAACCAAACAAAACAAAATTATAGGTAAAAATTATATAAATAATATAATTTTGTAGTGTTTGGTAGTGCGTTGGGACGATACACGTGCTATTGCCCCTAGGGCTCTTTTCTGCATACGAAAGACTCTTTCTCTTACTGCAGCACGCCCCCTCAGCTCGGCGCCATATTGAAGCAACGAGTTTACTGTGGCGAAATAGCACATTCGTACCATTTCGTAAGTCTACTCAGCGCGTAACAAGCACTACCCAGCTTGGCACACAGTTTCTCAACGTGAGAGCCGACGTGAGGGCTCTGTCTATTTCAAATCCTACAAACGTAGTGGACGCCACTCCTTCGATTGGCAAGTCATCCACATTCACAGACAAGCTCCTACAAGTTCATCCTGAAATAGCAAAATGAATGAAGTGTGTCTTGTTGGTGTTCAGTACAAGGCCGTTTCTTTTAAACCAGCATTCTAGTTCTTTTGCTGCTTCATTAAGATTCCGCTCGAGCTCATCCAACGTTTCCGCTGTAACAATTGCTGCTACGTCGTCGGCATAAATGAATATTTCACTTCTAACCGCAGAGCCAGGTAGATCGCTATGTAGCAATGAAAACAATATTATATTTGATATGACCTATGATGTACGTATAACAATTAATAATTAAAACTTGTGTTAAAGAATGTCAAGTTAAAACATAAAACGAGAAATGGATGCTCTATGGCATGATAAATATGATTAGGTAGGTAGGTACATAATAAAAAAAATGAGATTTATTGTTTGTTTGAATATTTTATAATATTAGGTAGGTACTTAAAAACATCTATATCAAATAATGGAGGCGTCATTGTTGAAACCCTCTCGTTTCATTTGCTCTTCAAGTAAAAAACGCTTGAGACCAGTCCTAAAACCATTCATATTTTATAAGGTTCTGATTCTGATCGGACGAGGGATGTTGTTCCAACACTTAGTGGCAGCGTATCGAAAGCTACCTCGAAACGCTGCAGTTCTATTACGCTGTGTGAAAAGTTCTGGTGCGCACCGCCTACCATGGGTTTGGTGGTTTGCCATCCACATGAGCTTATTATAAAAGAAAGCTGGCGTCTTTCCATTTATAACACCAAACAAGAGACATGCCAAGAGCAGTTTACGGCGGGACTTCATTTTAAGTACAAGACAAGATGACTATTTAAAAACGGAGTCACATGACCTCTGAACGGAATTGCGAAACAGAACCTAGCGCACGCGTTTTTTACCCTTTGGATAAGTTTTTGAGTTCGTGCGAGGAGGTGAGGTCCAAACACCGTGTCGACGTAGTTCAGTTTAGAGAGCACCAGAGACTCCACCAACCTGAGCTGGAGTTCTTCGCAAAGATAAGGCCTAATTCTGTATAACACTTTTAGTCTATAGAAACAACTACGCACACTGTCGGCTATGTGGGTTTCAAATCTCAGATTTGAATCTAGGTGCAATCCTAAGTTTCGAGCCTCGAACACCCGCTCTATGGGCTTACCCAATATTGTCAAATGTAAGTGGTCAAGTTTTTCAATCTGGTGGGTACTCCCACAAACTAAGTATTTTGTTTTTGACGCCGATACGATTTGTCCAATTTTACTTGACTTTGTTTATTTAACTACACATAAATTAATATTTTTGTATCGGAATAATTTGTAAATACGTTCCGTCTGGTAGTTTATTCATAATTTTTCATTATTGCAAGTATATTCATAATTTCGATTTAACCGTGACCATCGTTTTGAACTATTTTGCTCGGTACCCTCTTAATCAACAAAATAATAGCAAACTTCGGGTTTGATAAAAATAAAACACGTTACGGGCCAGTTAAGTTCAAAATTTGAGATAAAATCCGTCAAAATATGCATAATGTTCTTATCAATAGTCTCTCAGACGGTAAATAAGAAAAAAATATGAGGGAACCCGTGGCTTAATCAGAAAATAATAACAAACTTCGGGTTAGATGAAAATAAAGCACATTACGGGCCAGTTAAGTTCGAAAATTTTTTTTTTTTTTACACATTGCTCTATCTTTGTAGGGGTATTACCCTAATACGATAGCGCAGCCATCATCCTCCGAATTTCAGATTTAATAATTATACAATCACAAACAGTTCATAAATAATAAAAATAATCACAATAAGACACACCGGAGGATCCATTCAATAAGTAGGTATTAAAACAGCAAAACAAAAAATAAGCAATACACATTTAAATTTATACAAATTACAAGTTATAACTCCATAAGATGAATAAAGAAGCTTTTACGAATTCGCTCAAAGAACATTGAAATATGTCAATATTTTCTGCCACTAGATTAATTCTGCCAATAAACCTATTTGAATAAAAACATGTGATTCGTGTTATTTCAATAATGTTAGTTGATAGCGTCCTATAATTACAATACAAAAACATATGAGTAATAAACAAAAGGTAAATAAAGTAATCGGTAGTGTTTCATTCAACAACTCATTCATAATGATTTACGTATTTACTTCTTTTGTATTGTTTTTTGTTGTTTTTCCTCGAACACGGGTTTTTGCTACCTACTATTTTCACCACAAAAAAAAAAGGCGGTTTTATGCGCCGTTTGTTTGGGAACCGCTGTCGCCAGTTTTACATTGTCATAAATTCTCTGTTTATGTTCTCTGTTTATTTCATTTTTCATTTTACTATTGTATGTGTTGTGTTAGCTTTAGGAATGGATCTTGTGACATCTGAATAAACAAATTTTTAATTTAATTTATATTTATATTTAAAATGTCACTAAATAATGAGTACAATGCTATATATCGCTAAGATCGATCTCTTCCAGACAACCTTTAATGATGAAGAAAATCAATGATAACAGATTATGTGCGTGGTGCGTGATCTGCGAGACATTGATAGTTATCACGAACCGGAAAACTTTGTAAAGATTGCAGGAGGTTGGTGAAGAATCTATCTTCGTGAAAATGTTTATGAGGGCACCACTAGCTGTGGAATTGACTGAAGATGATCTAGAACAGGGATTCCCAAAGTGGTCGATATCGACCCCTTGGGGTCGATATTGGTTTCCTAGGGGTCGATATAAACGAAAACTGATTTTGGGGGTCGACGAGGTCTAAAAATCGACCCCCTATTAAATTACCACACGTTCTATTAAATTATCAAAAACTTTAGGTAGGTAGGTACTGTATTGTTTATGTTGTGTTACGTGTACTAAGAATAATTAATATTTTTGTAGGAAATAGCATTGTTGTAGTACATAATGTAAAGTATCAAGTTCGTACAAGATGAAAAACTAGGCAAGTCAGTGTGGACAAGTTTGTGCAAGATGAATGAGTTCGAACGTACATCTTTCAGGCGCGTTTTGCTCTATTTGACTCATACGTGATTTAACACGAACGAGTTCATGATCAAATTGCAAATCCAAACATGTTCCTGATATTTTACTATTTAACGAGCTTGCACTTAGGTTGAAAGTTCATTTGCGTTTTGAAATTCGTTGGAGCTTGAACGATAATAACTCAAAGTCAAAGTCAATGTCTAAGTCAAAGTCAATAGTTTTTTATTCATTACGATGCAAGAATCACTTTGAAACGTCTTAAAGCTAGGTGAGTCTAGGTGCCAGTTCCACGCGACCAAGCGTAGAAGAACTCATATAAGTACTCATTTATTTCAAGAGATCACAAAGTTATAAAATAGCTAAATAAAGTGAAGTGAAGTGGCTGAAACAGAATTTACGAATCACAAGTTTTCCAATTTGTACCTTAGCACTTAGGTATTTTGTATCAATAGAAAGAAAACTAAAGATAGGCCCCTTATTTATAATAGTCTGCTAACTTAAAGCATTGCTAATTCTCACTCTGTCTTCTTCTATTGGCCTAATTCAGAATGAAAAATAATTATAAGTTTAAAAAACTAGAGAAACCGACTTCATTGCCGAACGGCTAAACCGATTTTAATGAAATTCATTTGGGACAATCTGGACGTAAGAATAACCTTCCAAATAAAAAAATATTTTTTTAAATCGGTTCATAAATGACGGAGGCATGCAGTTACAAACATTAAAAAAAATATTTAAAAAAAAATGGCGACAACGATTTTAATAAAATTGAAATGAAAGCAATCTGAAAGCAGTGCCTTTCAGATGAAAAAATAATTTTCTAAATCGGTTCATAAATGACGGAGGCACACAGTTACAAACATTAAAAAAATTATTTAAAAAAAAATGGCAACACCGATTTTAATACAAAAATGGGACCAATCTGGAAGCATTACCTTTCAGATAAAAAAAATATTTTTCAAATCGGCTTACAAATGACGAAGTTATGCGGTAACAAACATAAAAAAAAAAAGACGGGTTGCACTCCGGGAGTGCCGGCAGAAGTGAAAACTTGCCGCTCGTATTAAAACTTATTAAATTTTCATCTAGTATATTTATAAAGTACTCACTCATTTTCTTTCGCTATTTCTTCATCACTTTTATCATTAATAGATGCACGAACCGCACGCGCCGCCCCGCCCCCATCGTAGCAACAGTGCCGGCCGGCGAGCGAAGCGGCAACGTCGCACACCGGGTACGGCGCGGTCAGTCGAGCGGAACGGCAACGTCCTCTCCATCCGTCTTACGCTTTTTCGATCAGGTCACGTGATCCTGACGCGCTGACGCGCTGACGCGAGTTTAAGATTTTATACCCATTACAGAAAAGTGCTCAACGCCGCTAAAGAAGTTTTCACTTCAAAAATTTAATAATACAACCAAATTGAGAACCTCCTCCTTTTTGATTGGAAGTCGGTTAATAACACTGTAGCAGCTGTTTTAAGTTAGCGGACCATTATGAATAAGGGGGTTGATATTAAAAGTAGGTAATTTGGCCATGGGGGTCTAAGGTAACGTTTCATTTTGGAAAAGGGGTCACTTGTCCAAAATAGTTTGGGAACCCCTGATCTAGAACAAACTAATGAAGCTGAAATTCGAAACAAAGTAGCTAAAACAAAAATGCATGACCCGCAGCGCAATGCTTTGTTGTAGGTAACAATATATCTTGTACCATTAACAAAGCAAGTGGTCAAAAAATATGGTATAAAATGATATGGGAGCTGTAGGCCTACCAAAAGCTCTGTCTGGCTCTGTTTTCTGGCTCTGTTTTCTGCCTCTGGTTTTGAGTCTGGGTGAGTGTTGACTAAATAAATCCAACGTCGAAACGTCACACACACTACTGTGTGTGTAATACACTGGTGAGCACTCACACAGACTCAAAACCAGAACCAAACAGAGCTTGTGGTAGGCCTTCTGACAGTAAAACTGCCCACTTGATATGAAGATAAGCTCCATAGCGTACTAGTTGAAAACATCAAAAACATTGACCTAATTCAGTAATCTATATAGAGATAGAAACTCTTACGAAATAATTAAGTAAAACTTTATGATCGATCAAATCCATTGAATTGATAATATTTCTCAATAGATATAAAACCCTGTTTATTTTATCAGGTAAAGGCCTGCGCACACCTAGTTCGCTGGCGGTAGCGATCAGTGAAACGCTGTCAAATATCGCTGTCAAATCTCAAATCTGACAGCGATATTTGACAGCGTTTCACTGATCGCGTTCACCAGCGAACTAGGTGTGCGCAGGCCTTCAGTCAGAGTTATTATGTCTTTTCTTTGGTATTTTTGAAGTTTGGAGGAGAGGAGAGGACTTAGTTATATTATGAGTTCCTTTTGAGTTAGCAAGTGATCGTATTTGAACCTTAAGCCTTAACTAGGTTGTGATAAAGTACATTTTACATAATTTTATATGAAGTTAATAGATCGTGGATACCTGAACTGCTGCATACATTTAAACCGATACATTTTTCTTGAGTCAGAGCGGTGTTCAAAAATACAGCTAAGCAAAAACCAACCTTATCTCCCCGACATAGGAATTAATCGGTGCTTCCATGACCCCCGAACCGAACCCCAGCAGGCCATTCGCTACGAACAGCGACGGCAGGTTCCATGCGTTATACATCAGAACCCACGCTATCAGATGGGGTATGTTGACTAGGAAGTTAGCTTTCTTTCGTCCGAAGTAGTCCACTATGGGCCCTGAGAGTATTGCCCCTAGCGGTTGCGTGAGATACGACAGGCTTCCTGTAAAACAAATAATTATAAGTTTAAAAAACTTGAGAAACCGACTTCATTAACAAACGGCTAAACTGATTTTAATCAAATTTGTTTGGGATAATCTGGACGTAAGAATAACCTTCCAAATAAAAAAAGAATTTTCTAAATCGGTTCATAAATAACGGAGGCATGCAGTTACAAACATTAAAAAAATTATTTAAAAAAAAATGGCAACACAAATTTTAATAAAATTAAAATGGGACCAATCTGGAAGCAGTACATTCAGATAAAAAAATAATTTTTCAAATCGGCTCGCAAATGACGAAGTTATGCGGTAACAAACATAAAAAAAAAAAAAATACAACCGAATTGAGAACCTCCTCCTTTTTGATTGGAAGTCGGTTAAAAATACTGTGTTCAATGAAAAGGTATAAATAAATATTGTGGACAATGAAACACTATCTAGCCCCAAATTAAGCGGAGCTTGAACTACTGCAGGGCTACCACGAGCTCCATAATATGGTTATGGCTATGGCTGTCAAATTGTGTATAGATAGTAGTGTTGCCCAAATGCAAGAACAAGACGAGACTTAGCCAGTCTTGGTCTTGGTCTTGCGCCAATACACCTGGTCTTGGTCTTGGTCTTGGTCTTGCGCTCCCAGTCTTGGTCTTGGTCTTGGTCTTGCAGCAAGAGTCTTGCAAGTCTTGCAATTACCTATTAGTCTATTGCTATTTATTAAAGTTTACTTTAAATCTTAGAAAAACGTATTAGAATTGGAACATTGTGAGCTTGAATTAACATAGCCATAGTAAAGATCAAGCAGATTAATAAATAACTGAAGATTTGATAAGAAATTCGAAAAATCAACTGACCTATATGTCGTTTTCCATGGAAGTAACTGTTTCTTAATAAACATTTATGATTTATAAGCTTACATTTGCTAAAACATGTAAAAAAACAAATTAATTACAATAACTTGACTGTATTTTAAAGAACAATACTTATCTGTCTAGAAAGAGATTGAACCCTCAACTTAGGTATAAGAAATAGCGCTAAGTCCTAGCTGCAAGACGCAAGAGTCTTGCAGGCTATGTCTTGTTCTTGCTCAAGTCTTACACGGTCAGTCTTGGTCTTGGTCTTGCTAAAAATACGCGGTCTTGTTCTTGGTCTTGGTCTTGCAAAAACGCAAGAACAAGACCAAGACTGCAAGACCAAGACTGAATTTGGGCAACACTAAAGATAGGCTGACCCACACATTCATTTTCTTCTTGGGTTTGAATGTGTTGACACTGTTGACACAATTTTGACAGCCATAACCATAACCATATTTTATGAAGCTCATGGTAGGCCAGCTGGCTGGCTCTGTCTCTGATTCTGGTTTCGAGTCTGTGTGAGTGATGACTAAATAGATCCTACGTCGAAACGTCACACACACAGTATAATACACTGGTGAGCATTCACACAGACTCAAAACCAGAGCCAGACAGAGCTTGTGGTAGGCCTCTGGCCTTATCTCACGCTAAGTTTCGTCACAACATGTTTTCTTCTTCCACTCACCTCTATCATTCGTCATCTCAGTGCTCACTTACCTACCTACATAGAATGGGCAAATGTCCTGTATAAAGTGCACGAAAGGAGCCTCTTTAAGTTGCACTTAAAATCCTTTCACCAAACTGTTTTGAAAAAACTGGTGTGACACGTCAGAAAGATGGGCAAATATGCTAGTAAAAAAAAGCGGCCAAGTGCGAGTCGGACTCGCCCATGAAGGGTTCCGTAGCAACAAGTAACGTAATATAAAAGTTCTTGTAGTTCGTCGAAAGGCAAATTGCGGTAATTTTTGAAGACTTATTCATAGATACCATATGGGTTTGATGAAAAAAAAAATTTTGAGTTTCAATTTCAAGTATGGGGGACCCCCCAAATTTTTTGTTTTTTGCGGTTCACAGAATATATTATACTCGCCAAGTTTCATCAGTCTAGCTTTTATAGTTTTGGAGAAAAATGGCTGTGACATACGGACGGACAGATAGACAGACAAACAGACATGACGAATCTATAAGGGTTCCGCTTTTGCCAGTTGGCTACGGAACTCTAATAAATGGCCAAGTAGCTTCATCGGTAGTACATTGATGTGGGACATTGATAAAGGTTAACTGACAGGTTATAAGAGGTCAAAGTATTTAGTAGGTGTCATTAAAACATTATGTTCCGCTATTTGAAATGTTGCATCGATTGTGGGTCGTGTAGGTAAAATATAATAGTAACTATTTGAGACAACATGACATGAAATGAATATAGAGATGACGGCTTATAAAGAGGAGATTGGAAATGGAAGAACAGAACAGCGGCCTCATTGTCTAACTTGAAATCAAACTTACAACAATATTTTGTATCTCACAAGGTCTATTGGCCTACGGTCTGACGGAATACCAGCGCATAGCTTCCTCACAGTAGCTAGGCCTTATGCTGAGTCAAGGCCCTTTTGTTGCTGTAGCACAAAGAAACACGACGCACTTCTCCAGTATCGATGTATTGTTTGTATCTTTTCATTGCTCATACTCGGAAAGTAGGTCTGAAGTTGCCTGAGGGGCCTAATTGAAAGTAATACTTTCAGCCCTAGGAAGAATCGCTTTCTACTGACAGCTGTCAAATTATAAAAAAAAAACAAGTTCTATTTATTCAACCATGTTCCAGCTTTCTAAAGTCTTTCTAACTGCAAGGTATAACGGTAAGAAGTTTAAAAAGTTTAATTAGTCCGCGATGTAAAATTTAAATTAAAATAACATAAAGAATATATTTTCTAAATGACTTTATTATTATTTAGCTAAATAGCATGCAATATTATAATTAAAATTACTTAATTTACAATATTTTTATTCCTAAATTTATATTTTAAAATCCATAATGATATTCCATCACCGTGTAAAACCCATGATTAAGCAACCAGTAGGCCTACCATAAACTCTGTCTGGCTCTGTCTCTGGTTCTGGTTGTGAGTCTGTGTGAGTGCTCACCACAGAACTCAAAACCAGAGACAGAGCCAAACAGAGCTCATGGCCTACAGGCGTGTGAAACACTTTTATTTTTTTTCGAGTCTTGGCTATAATGAAGGGGAGACTTGCCTTATTCAATTAGTTTTATCATTCTTCTGTAACAACTTTACTAATCTTGCATGCAAATTCAACAAGCGAGTTGAAAATAAAAGTAATTCAGGTCAGCAGTTGCTTACTACGAAGGAAAATAAATTCGTATATTTGAAAACGTACGCGTATTTTTGCAAAATGCGTGCTTTTGGGGTATGTATGACTGGCCACTCGGCTCAGTTGGTAGTAGCTCTGCCTTCTGCGCCGTAGGTTGTGGGCTCGATCACAACCGAGAACCAACATTTGTGTGGTCAACACAGCCTTTGTTCTCTGTCTGGGTGTTATATTGTATTCTAAGTGTGCATTTTTTTTGTAAATGCATACCTAGAATACTATATATTATTTTTTAGCATAAATGTTATTAGCATACTTCATGACAAAGACATAATAATAAAGATTCAGTTTATGATTGTGTGGGCAAATTAACACAAATTCGAAACGTGATAACTTCAAATAAAGCCCGTCATACACGTAGCTATAATATATTTAAATATGCCGGTAATATGAATTACGGTATAAGTTGGTGACGTCATAGAAATATATATATTATAGCTAAGTGTGTGACGGGCTTAAAGGATATTTACGCCTAATCTCAAAACTCATATTTACATACTTTGAAACATGCAGGATGTCAAAAAGTAATAAAACACCCTGTAATAATGGAAGTTACTACTATACTCCCTGTCTAGCTAACCGGGGGTTACTTTGGGCACTCTGTCTATCTTCAGTATTCAGTATATTTATTGCCTTATTATGTATGTAAATATAACAGTGTCAGATCTTAGAACTAGTTTTTGAATCAATACATAATTTACCCTGTAAGGGTGTTGCAACTAATATACCTAAATATACTTATACTTATATGCACTGGCCAGTTCTAGTCCAGCTGGACTAGAACTGGCTAATGTCCCAAAAGATAAAAGCCGAGCGGGATTTGCACCCGCGACCTTCCCCTTGGCACAGGGCTGCGCTAACCGCTGCTCCATTGGATCCTAATCACACTCGACGAATAACTCTTAGGGACTGTTCGGCACAAACGCGACCGTGGCTCCATCTACATCTTTGTCATTTCCTTCAGTGTAGTAAATCAATAAATAATTATAAGTTTAAAAAACTTGATAAACCGATTTTAATCAAAGTTTGGGACAATATGGACGTAAGAATAACCATCCAAATAAAAAAAAAAATTCTAAATCGGTTCATAAATGACGGAGGCATGCAGTTACAAACATTAAAAAAATTATTTAAAAAAAAATGGCAACACTCATTTTAATAAAATTAAAATGGGACCAACCTGGAAGCAGTACCCTTCAGATAAAAAAATATTTTTTCAAATCGGCTCACAAATGATGAAGTTATGCGGTAACAAACATTAAAAAAACACAACCGAATTGAGAACTCCTTTTTGATTGGAAGTCTGTTAAAAATAGAAAATACTCACCAAACCATGAAGCCTGTGAGTCGTTGAGAGACAGTCCTTCCGGCGCGTGCAGTAGATCTGGTAACGCAATGGTGGCGAAGCTGACTGCCATCCCCAGGTCCAGAAGCAGGAGGTATGGAGACGAGCATGCTATCAACTAGAAAACACAATAGCTAGGTATTATGCTGAGCCAAGACTTTTAATACACTTAACTTACCTAGCTTCAGTTTATTAGAAGAATTCTGTACTGTAAAAAAATTCTTAGGATAGTTAAATTTGACGATTGCTACTCGTATGTCAATTTTTTGCCTGTAAAATCTAAATTTACACTATAACTATCAATAATTAGGAAAGATTTGCATTTTTATGTGTAGTTTGTGCCGATTTCAATAATTCTTTCACCATTGAAAAGCTACATTCACCTTCAGTAACATAGGTTATATTTATGTGTTTAAAAACTAAATATCCACCCGTGCGAAGCCGAGGCAGGCCGCTAGTTTGAAATAAGTTGATTTAGCGAAATCGACCTCTCAAATTTTTGTTTGCAATATCTCAAAATCTAGCCCTTTTTCAAGATTCGCTGTAAACAAATGGTTCTCTCTATTATTAGTTATGTGGTATCAAAGCATGCATGACATCATTCTGTTGCCATTATTTATTGGATAAATATGTAAATTTCAACCCAGACCTTTGCTAAGGTTGGATGTGCGTCCCGAAGTAGTAATTACGATCGCTCGAAAAAACTATTTTTAGATGCAAAATACCTTAGTTTTCCTTTTTTTTGGTCGCATATCTATGATGTTAATATACCATCTCCTTAAATATGGGGCCAGAAACACGATTTCCTAATTTTGGCTCGACCGACGACCCACTGCTTCCCGCGCGTTTTGTATTAATGCGTTGAAGTCTTGTGTATTGAAAATCCGTACTGACGAGCAACCCATGTCCTATAAAGCCGACTCAACTGAATCGTGGTATGTGAATCAAGACTGAATTCGTTTTATTAACGTGTCAATTTTAACTTCAAATTGTGAGTCGTATTAGATAAATGTTAAAAGTGTAAAAAAACGAATACAGCATCACGACTTTGACCCCCAAATTGGAGTCTTATTTAGTCGAATCACAAGGATCACTTTGAATCGGTCTATAGCTATGTGAATTTAGGTGCCAGTCTGACGCGACCATTGCACTTAAGATTCCTGTTCTGATAAAGAGCATTAAAATTTGTGATCAAATTAAAATAAGATCGAATGTTGACTATTACGTGAAGGAACCATAGGCAAGGTTTTCCCTAAACTTTTTTCGCCAAGCAGATCTTTTTATATGATGTTTTTTATCCCCAGTAAAGCCTTGGCTTCACTGGCTACTTATTTATTTACTTATATTATCAAATAAAACGATAGCATTTAAATTTAACCGACTTATAAAAGAAGGAGGCTTCCAAATTATTTTTTTATATTTTAATAAAATTATTTACCACGTATCATAACTATATTAATGTTGTATATAAAAAAATATTAATAATGCAAAAATCTTACAATTTGCATTACAATACAACTGATAACAATACTTTAAGAACCATAACCACCTAACCATATTTAAAGCAAATCATTCATTTCAAACATTTAATTTCATTCCAAAATATTTAAATATTTGGAGGGCTAGCACACCGCTTTATTAAGGCATAATTTACATGCATAAAAACAAACAGATGTAAGCAAATTTTGCATCGCTTCGCTTGCTCGGTCAATTAGGTTAAATTAGGTATCAAATTACAATTCATCGAAGATTTAGTGTTTTTGTAATCAATGCTAAGAATTTTATGTTACATATATGTTTGTTTTTGCATTGAATTGAGAATGTTCAACGGTGTATATTAATAAGATGTTAAGCTGTCATGCTTTTCATTTACTAATAATAGGTATTATGTCAACAATAACAAAAGGTATGGATTATTACCGCTCGTCCGAACCAAGTTTGACTCCGATTTGCTGTAGTAGCAAAAAACACAAAGATTTATCTTTTACTTTATTTTATTTTAGTCATCCCACTGCAAAGGCCTCCCCCCTTTAAAAAATTATCTTAATAATGTTTAAATATGATGTTAAAATGTTACTATTATGTGTCTTTTGTATTATTTTGTTAATATCTTATTTTAATCGGCATAGACGTTCCTGCTCGTTCCCACAAAGGATGAAAGTTTAGGAAATGCAGGAATAACTTAACATAATATCCAAAATACGTACCTGTGATGTTATACACCTCAGTCTGGTTGTAGTAACTCTTGTAGACACCTCTTCAATTTGAAGTTTGTGCACCATTTTTACACAATTAAAAAACAAAACTTATCACATAAATATGACTGATCGAATTAATATGTAACCTAATTCAGTCCAACTAAAAACAAATGCATTATTTAAAAAGACGGTAGCGTAAATATTTTTTTTTAAATCACGCTCTTGACGCGTTCACCTCGGAGAGTCAAACTCGTTAAATGAGCCGATAAAAGGTAAAACGACATTATGTAAAAACAATGCATTATGAAGTGAAGTACTTTTATACATTTCGACACAATCATGGGTTTGTGTTATCGGCTCATCACCATTATATTGCCACACTATACAGTACCTGCCACCTAGACTTTAAGCATACCTACCTACTATTAGAAGTTATTAGTTTGTCGTGTTAGTTCCTGAGGTGCAAGGTGCAGGTGAAATCCTACGACTCACATAGACTTAAAACCAGAACCAGACAGAGCTCATGGTAGACCTACAGGCCCCTATTTAATAAAGCTGACAACTCGACATATAATGTCAAAGAGCGACAAATTTGTGGAATTGTCGCGCTTAGGCTATTGATATAAGTGACATATATGTCACAAAAGCGCGACAATTCCACAATTTTGTCGCTTTTTGACATATATGTCGAATTGTCAGCTTTATTAAATAGGGGCCTGGAAGTATCCTCTTTCAGGTATATTTTTTTTAAATTAAGTCATAAATGACAAAGTTATGCAATAATAAACATAAAAAACACCATCGAATTGAGAACCTCCTTTACACAGCATACAAACAATACTTACTGCGCTTCAAAACAAAAAATAATCGATGTGACTGGAAAAACGGCAAACCTCAAATGGGATTGGGCATGGCATGTGGCCCTTAGGCCGGACGTGCTTTGGTCCAAAATATTATCTGATTGGGCCCCACAAGGTCGTTGACCCCGGAGAAGATGGCGGGACGATCTCGACTGTCATTTTAATGACTGGCCCACTATGTAGCCAAAGCTGAAGTTTAAAAAACTTGAGAAACCGACTTCATGACCTAACAGTTTAGGTCATCAAGTCGGTTTCTCAAGTTTGAACCAATTTTGATGGAATTTGTATAGGGGAAAGTGGGGGAAATACGAACACCTAAGGGAAAACTTAAATAAAACAGTGGAATTTTATCACAGAGTTTTCCAATTTATTTAATTATCAAGTTTACTTATCTGTCTACCTAATTCGCTCATCAACATTTACATTTTTTTAATAAATTGCAACAATATGAAGGAAAAACAAAACCCTTAGTGTTCGGCATTGCCCGACATTAGTAGGGTAAATACGAACACCAAGTGGGGTAATTACGAACTAACATTATTAACGATAGATATCACATTTAAAATAATTCGACGATTTCTAACAGAGACACTGCATGCGTGCAAGTTACGTTTGCTAATCATCTTAAATAAAGGGCTTCGTCTTGTTTTTAGAACATCATAAGTTTCTGCTTCTTTACCAAGAGTGAGTTTTTTTATTTTAGCATCGTCTAGCCTTTTTGAGATTTTCTAAACTGTAGGTACTTCAATTCAGTCTTTTTTTGTAAGTACGAGGCATCTGTAACAATAATAAAAAGTTGAACGGGGAGCCAACGCACGTGAGTGGGGTAATGCCGAATGTTCGAGATTGCCCGACATGAAGTGTTCGTCTTTACCCCGCGGGCTCGAAAATAATAAAATGCCTAAAAACCAATAAGTTTATATATTTTTTGCCAACGGCGTCATTGTCATTTAGCTGGTTAATATGTGATTAATCCACTACGTAAAAGCTGAAACACTATTGTAGATAGAAATAAAGCTACATCAACTTGAATTTACCAAAAATTTACAAATAGGATAGACAAAATATTAAAAAATGCATACCTTGATAAGTACGAGCGTGCGCGTCTCCCGTGTTGCTGACTGGCACTAGTAGTGATGTGATCTCCGAAATGGCGGCAAATGAAATAAGACTATCTCTTTCTAACATAGTAGAACCATCGAATTCGGAATTACCCCGCGTTCGCGTATCCCCCACTTTCCCCTACACCCAATCTGAAAATATACCTTCCAGATAAAAAAAGGATTTTCAAATCGGCTCATCAAATGACAAAGTTATGCGATAGCAAACAAAAAAAAATACAACCGAATTGCGAACCTGTTCTTTTTAGGGTTTCGTAGCCAAATGGCAAAAACGGAAACCTTATAGATTCGTCATGTCTGTCTGTCTGTCCGTCCGTATGTCACAGCCATTTTTCTCCAAAACTGTAAAAGCTAGACTGATGAAACTTGGCGAGTAGTGGTATTCTAAAACCGCATTAACATTTTTACACAAAAATATAAAAAAAAAACAATAGATTTTGGGGGTACCCCATATACTTGAAACTGAAACTCAAAAAATATTTTTTCATCAAACCCATACGTGTCTATGAATAGGTCTTTAAAAATGATGTTGAGATTTCTAAAATAGTTTTTTTTCAAAACTGAATAGTTTGCGCGAGAGACACTTCCGAAGTCTTGGAGGTCCTCCAAGTCCGAAGTGGTAAAAAGTGTTTGCCTTCCTCCCCTGTACCTTCTAAAATAAAAGAATGTCAAACCAAAAAAATATATAATTATGATGTACATTACTATGCAAACTTCCACCGATATTTGGTTTGAACGAGATCTAGTAATAGTACATTGTTACCTGAGTGTTGAAAGTCACGTTTTTTGAGTCCCGAGACGGGTTTGGCGCCAGAGCGTTAGCGAGGGCGCCAATGGAGCTTGAGGGACTTAAAAGACTTTCACCCGAGGTAAACACTGTGCTTTTCATTACGAATACAAGGAAAGTAAAAATAAAAACATGAAAGAAAAAATTGTGAAAATGAAGATTGAATTGCCGCCTTCCCGGCTTCGGCTCGCCAGCATTATTCAGCCATTATTTTCATTCTCATAATTTAAAAAAGCAGCCAAGTGCGAGTCGGACTCGCCCATGAAGGGTTCCGTAGCATCAAGTAACATAATATTAAGGTTCTTGTAGTTCGTCGAAAGGTAAATTGCGGTTTACGATTTATGACGTATAAAAAAAAAACTACTGACTAGATCTCGTTCAAACCAAATATCGTTGAAAGTTTGCATAGTAATGTACAACATATATTTTTTGTAGTTTTATCATTCTCTTATTTTAGAAGTTAGAGTGGGGGGGACCAATTTTTTTCCACTTTGGAAGTGTCTCTCGCGCAAACTATTCAGTTTAGAAAAAAACGATATTAGAAACCTCAACATCATTTTTGAAGACCTATTCATAGATACCCCACACGTATGGGTTCGATGAAAAAAAAATTTTTGAGTTTCAGTTTCAAGTATGGGGACCCCCAAAATTTATAGTTAGTTTTCTATTTTTGTGTAAAAATCTTAATGCGGTTTACAGAATACATCTACTCGCCAAGTTTCATCAGTCTAGCTCTTACGGTTTCGGAGAAAAATGGCTGTGACATACGGACGGACAGACAGACAGACAGACAGACAGATATGACGAATCTATAAGGGTTCCGTTTTTGCCATTTGGCTACGGAACCCTAAAAATGGTAAATTGTTTGCTCAAATCTATGTTATTTTAAATAAATAGTTGAAGCTATTTATTAATCAAGTAATTTAGAAGATATTATATTATTTATTTAATACAATCTTTATGTTATTTCAATTTAAATTTTACATTGCGCTATCCTATTAGACTTTTTAAACTAATTACCGTTGTAATGGGTTTCCAACCTACTTGCTGAATAAAAAGTTGGAATTTGGTTCAACGACCTCCTTGCAGTTAGAAATACTTTAGAAAGTTGGAACATGGTTGAATAAAATAGAACTTGTTTTTTTATAATTTGACAGCTGTCAGTAGAAAGCGATTCTCCCTAGGGCTGAAAGTTTTACTTTCAATTAGGCCCCTCAGGCAACTTCAGACCTATTTTCAGAGTATGAGTAATGAAAAGTAGTTTTTTTACGTCATAAATCGTTAGCCGCAATTTACCTTTCGACGAAATACAAGAACTTTTAAATTATGTTACTTGTTGCTACGGAACCCTTCATGGGCGAGTCCGACTCGCACTTAGCCGCGTTTTTTTATTTGAATTCGGTTTACAAGGAGGCCAAATTCCGTTGCCTTACATCCTAATCATCTTTTTGTTTTCTATTCGGTAGACAATAATCTCGTTCGATGGCATTCTTATCCCTTACGATCAAGAACCATGAAATAAAGATACTAAAGGTTTTAGGGAGTAGTATTTTGCACCTTGTATTTTTATGCTTAGTATTACGGCGAAAACTATCCATTGAATATAGCTAGAACTCTGTAGGTATATTACCAAAACATGGCAAACATAAATTATGTTATAGAATTCTTACTAGAACGCACTGCCGTAATCCATGCCAATTATTTGCAACAGCTCGCTGTCGCACTAATGCTGGTAAGCGATCTCCTTTATACCCCTTAGTTCACTTTTTTATTGGCAACTTTAGCTCCTTAAGTAGCGCGAAAATTGTTATTCATTTTTTCATTTATTAGGGTAAACAAACAGTATCACAATAAATATGGCTAAAGAAAATGTTATATCTAAGTTTTATTAATTGTGGTACCAACACCGTTTACCACAGTAAGTACTATACTAAATTCTCAAGAATATTTTTTTTGAAGATGCTAGGACGCGCTACCGCAATTAGAAGAGTGAACTAAGCGGTAGAAATGAGTTCTGAGAAATGAAATACTGTTTGATTACCCTAATAAAAAAAAAACAATCCTCTACGCATCCCGACGCCAGCTTTTTAACCCCAACTCGTTATGTGTCTCGTCGCCCGGTCTCAGTCATTATCATCACCATCAGCCTGAAGAAGTCCAATGCTGGACATAGGCCTCCCTTACACATTTCCAGGAACGATTCTGAGCCCTTTCCATCCATCGACTTCCCGCGATCTTAACAATGTCGTCGGTCCATCTGATGGGTGGGCACCCTACGCTTCGTCTTCCCGGTCCCAGTAGGTCCTATTCCCAAAACCGGCTAACATTAGGTACACGCGTTTTATGCAAAATAGGTACAGACATTACTACAAAGTCAAGGCATTTGTTGATCATAAACCTTCTAATCCCCACTTAAGATAATTCTAAGATGGTTTATTGCTATCATGTTAGTAGGTAAAGTATTTTAATATTATTCTTTTATATCTTATCATATTCATCTTACGTCTCATGCTGTAGGCCTACCACAAGCTCTGTCTGGCTTTGTCTCCGATTCTGGTTTTGAGTCTATGTGAGTGCTGTCTAAATAAATCCTACCTCGAAACGACACACACAGTATAATACACTTGTGAGCACTCATACATACTCAAAAGCAGATCCAGAGACAGAGCCAGACACAGCTTGCGGAAGGCCTTGTCTCGTGCAAAAGATTTCCGTACAACAACCTTACCTATTTACCGAGTTAGCTATTTCCTGTCCCTACAAACTGTAGATAAACAATAAAACATTCTAGATTATGTACATACATGATTCATTTTCTTTATTATTTAACTTCCCAACAGTCTCAAACATTTTGAGCGTTGAGCATTGCTGAACTTTTAAGGTTCTACGATATGTCGGTTTCCTCACGATGTTTTCCTTTACCGTTTGAGAGCACTGGCATATCTAGTGTACATACATTTTTGGGCAGAAAAACTCATTGGTCATACACGACTGGATTTGAACCCTCAAACTTAGGAACATAATAACACTCAATCTTTCCAACATTTTGTTTATTTGTTGTTTATTCAAAGCAAACCATCAAAACGAAAATCACAGGCTATGGTCCACTTTCCTAAGTTGGACGGTCGGTCGGGACCCAATCAGTATCACATATTTAATTGGGTCGTAGAAAGTAGTACAATCAAAGCCAAAATCAAGCATAAGTTTATTTTAAAGCTAAAGTCCGAGATCACTATTCTCCTTCTTCTTAAACCTCTTGAAGAACCTGATGAACGGATCATTGGCGAAAAATCTGAACTTGCCGTTATAGAAAGTCTCAATATCATGTAACGGTACCCCTTCGGTCTCTGGCATGAAGAAGTACAGGTATATTGTGCCTATGAAGCCAAAAGCAGCATATACAGCAAAGGTTCCCCAGAGCTGGAAGCTGGTCTCCAGATCTACGTAGGTCTTGGTTCCGACGAAGGTGACGAGGTAGTTCCAGGCGGCGCCAAAACCTTGGGCTGAAGCGCGACTCCTGATAGAAAAAAAATAACAATATTAGGATCTGTAATTTAAATAAATAAATATTATACACAATCCACATAACACTATCTAGCCCCAAACTAAGCAGAGGTTGTACTATGGGAACTAGATAACTGATATAATATTTATGTACATTTTTTTTGAAAAAAAAAAAACATACCTACCTACTTAGAATACAATACCTATAACACCCAGACAGAAAACAAACATCTGTGCTCACCACACAAATATTTTGTTGTCGGTGGGGATCGAACCCACGACCTACGGCTTAGAAGGCAGAGATACTACCATACCAACTGAGCTGAGAGGCCAGTTTAATTGCGAGTGATACTCAATTGCTGAACAATTATACCTGTGATTTGACAGTCAAGGATTTATTCCCTGCATAGAGAGGGTGGAATCTGAATCACCCTTTTATAGGCATATTATGTACACATGTTCACCATTGCGTTTAGAGATTTAAGTAAATACGAAAGACAAAATCCTTACCTAAAGGGAAAAACTTCTCCAAGCAGCACCCACGACACATTAGACCCGGTGAACAGCGCCAGCGCATAAAAGAACACAAGTGGAGCATAGCTCGTCTCTTTCGGGAATGTAGCTCGATCAAATGAGAAGACTGTATCAGGCAGGTACATCTTAGCGTAAGCACTGAGAGCAGCACAGGCGACTCCAGTTCCCAGCATGGAAGTGATGCCGAGTTTTCGTTTACCAGTTAGCTTGATGAGGAATATCACAATGATGGACGCTAGGAAGGTGATAACACCAACCATGAACTGTAAAAGAAGAGTAAAAATTAACTAATGATAATTAAACTCGAAAATCACTAGTGATGATTATGCTTCGCTGCAGACTTATCAACTTAAAGTCAAATAGTAGCTTCTGCATTCTTCAATGCATCATTCTTCTGCATTTGTTATAATAATTATCATAACAATGATTTACACACATCCAACATAGTCATAGGTAAATTATTATCATATCACATGCCACCACGCTTAGTCCGTGTGCCCAGGAGATGCTGCTGTTCATTCACTGGTATGTGTTCCTTTAGTCCTCTCTTTCAACATCTACGGCAACATTCTTCAACATTCAACATTCAAAGTATATTTCAAAGAAAGGTTTTCTATCAAGTTGCTTACCACAACATTTTTTCCATCGTCAGCCATGCCAAAAGCGTCGCAGATATTGACCATGTTGGGTCGGATTGGAGTAAGGCCGCTCATCACGAAGAATAGGAAGTACATAAGGATCAAACTCAACGGTCTCAGCGTTTCCTTGCATATCATCACGACGTTGAACTTCTGGTAGAACCTGAATACACACACATTGTATTAGATTACATTATTTTTACATTGGTAAATAGACAAAATCTGAATTATAGTACTAGTGGTAATTCACTATAATAGTTTGGGAAAGTACCACCTAGCGGTACCTATATCTGTCACTAAGCAGTGTGATTATTGCATTATTGTGTTCTGGTTTGATGGTTGCCAGCGCTATTCTAGGTCCAGAGTCCAGACGTAAAAGAAAGGTCTCAGTCAAAAATACGCAGTGCAATGCCAATATTTTCCCTTATGCCACCATTAGGCCGATAATGTAACTTTTGTTGCAATGGTTCCAATCAAAATCTTATTGAAACCATTGCAACAAAAGTTACATGATCGGCCTGCAGATCCCTAGCATCGACAAAACGAACTTACCTCTTAAAAATATTCAGTTTCCGATGCTCACAATCACCCGTATACCCGTATCCTCGAATCCTTCTTCCTTCTCATCCTGGCAGCAGAGCACACATCTCGTCAGGTTTCTGGAATGGACGACCAACTTTGCAAACTCTTCTTGTACAACCTCGGGTTTGGTCCATCCGCGGAGGTAGCAGAGAGACTTTAGGGCGTCCTTTTCTCTGCCCTGAGAGAGAAGCCAGACGGGAGTTTCTGGCACCTAAAACACAATTTCAGATAAATCTTTATATGTATGTATGAGACTATACTTATAAATGAGAAGTCCACTCAGTAACTGACTGCCTCATTCATCACTGAACCTCCAAAACTTTAAAGCATTCTGGAGTTGGCCTTAAATTTAACAGGCATTTTTACCTTGGGGTTTTTTTTTAAACTTTTATGGAAATTCGCGCCCAAAAGAGGTGTAAAGAAGTACCTACCAAAGTTATGGGTGAACGCAGTCGGCTCGTGCGTGGATTTCCCTTGTATTTTTGCATGAGGTACTCCATGTAACCAGGGAGCTCAATGGAAATGTCGGAAACTTCCATGAGTAAGACAAAAATCTAGATTTAGTCAGAGCTATAGTCTAGTATCTACATTGTTTCATTACAAATGTTTATTTAGTCATGACGTGTCACAATAAGTTGTTTGTCTACTTATCAGGTTTCATTGTAAATTTGCAGTAAAATAAGATTGCTTCAGAAATTTGTCACACCTATAACCCTGTGAACATAAAAATAGCCCAGAGTACTACAGTCAGCAAGAGGTAGGTACATATATTTTGTACAGTCTTGACTTGTGATGTGATCCATATTATTCGAGAGACGTATCGTCTGCATCTGTAAATCAGTCAACTAGGTGTTGTGGTACAAACATAAAAGCGTTTTTATGTTAAACAGTACTTACAAGTAGAATCAGCAGCATAGCAGTGATGGGTGCTGCTAAAGCGATGAGGGCTGCCTGTCTCCAGTAGACTACGGTACCGAGGAAGTACATGCTAAGGATGCCGATGGCGAGGAAGCATTGTGTGGCTGTGGACAGAGCTCCTCGTATAGATGGCTCACTAGAAACAAAACACAAAAAATCTTTTTGTCAAATGGAAATGTTGGTAGAGGTAGGCCAAAGAAAAGATAGGTGTATTGTGTGAAGGAAGACATGGACAAAAAAGGGGAGTAAATACAGAAATGCAGTTTCTTTTGGAAGACTCTTAAAAAACGCGCAATGTGAGCGGGCTATATAGATATATACAATATGTAGATAACTCTTTATTGATTACAATGACACGCTAGGTAAATACAAAGATAGGTACTCCATATACTAGGTACTAACAATAGACTTACACACATGGCAAGGACTAGCACAAGTAGCAGGACTGCCAAGAAAAGTAGGGCTATCGGAAATAGAACGAACATTGGGACCAGTTGGACTAGTAAAAATAAAAGAGAATAGTGACCATAAGAAAAAGTAAGACTGTCAGGAATACTAGGGGAATATAGTATAACCCTAATCAAAACCCTATACGGAACCCTAAATTTTACGTAAAGCCAAATCCTCAACGGGTCGGAACCGCTAGAAGGGACCTTGTCGCGCGACCTACAAGTAGGTCCTAAATGAAGTAAAACGGCAGACATAGGAGGAGGGGGTTCTGGGGGGCTAAGGGGGGTCACAGCTAGCATTATTGCGACAAAAGTAATATTCACCTCACTTCCCCTACATAAGCAAAGATCGGGGCTTCCATGAGCCCAGTTCCGAGGCCTAGCAAGCCGTTAGCAAAGAAGATGGTTGGCAGATTCGGCGAGAAGTACATGATGATCCAGGCCACTAGATGCGGCACGTTCACGATGAAGGATGCCTTCTTACGGCCAAAGTAGTCCACCACTGGTCCGGACATAATGGCTCCAAATGGCTGGGTGAGGTAGGAGAGACTTCCTGGACACGGAAATTCAAAATCAAAACTTCATGTTAGCAGGGTAATAACCGAGACGTATTATAGCTGGCCTGTTTGACACACCAGCGGTGCTATACGTATTCGTTTAGGCGGCCGCTGAAGTCGCCGCTGAGTTTTCAATTTGAAAATCGAACGCGGTTTTAGCACCGCTCCGAGAACCGTGTTGCAGGAATAGCACCGCTCTGCCTTATAACCAGTTGTCAGGTTTATATGCAGAAGTTTGTGGTTATAAATAAAGAGGTTTTGAATTAGCTTTCAATCTTGAATTTGGAACGCATCTCCCAGGCCCTGTGTACTCAAAATATGAACGCCTGTATCGATTTCGGTTTCGAAATGATGCCGATCGAACGGGGCAGAACGTTTATAAGATCGCAAATTATAAGAAATTTACTAACAGAAAACCAAAATATATTCCACAGCTCAGTTGGTAGTTGCTGCGCCATCTGCACTAAAGGTTGTGGGTTCGAACATTGAACATAGATAAAATGTTATAAAAACACCTAGCAAACTATTCAATTTAAAAAAACAAGCTTAGTTGATTTGGGAATAGACAGCGTTGCGTGATATTTCCACTTACAAACGGGACGGAAACGGGCACTATCTAAGATAAGCAAAACTACTAAAGTGAACTATAAAATTAGGAATTTGAGAAGTTTATACTATCAAAAACGAGTTCCGAAATTGACACCTGACTACTTTCTAATGCTTCATTGAATTATATTTTAATCCTATTAAAATAATCTCAGTTTTAATTAATTATGCCATTGATAGTTCATCTCTATATCTATAAATTATACAATAGGTACATAAATACCACAGACTATATAACATCACAGTCTTGGCTATGAGAGAAGCTTGCATTAAAGACATTGAAACTCTTTACTCTTGTTTGCTTGTTTTCAAATAACGAACATGTTAATCTACAAGTGGCAATATAAAAGCCTACGCACATTTAGGTGATAGCGATGGCGATCAACAGAAATGCTGTCAAATATCACAGTGATATTTGACATCGTTTCATCTGATCGCCATCGCCACCGCCTAGATATGCGCAGGCCTTAAAGATATTGAAACTCCTTGTTTTTTCTTGTTTGCTTGTTTTCAAATAACGAACATGCAAATCTACAAGCAACAACGTAAGTGCGTTCATACATGACAATATAACTGTAGCAAATCGACCACACTGAGCTCATTGTTGGCGAAGATAATTACTGTCAATTACGAGTATAAGTAAATTACCTACGTTCTGCCTTCCACCATAATTATCCTTTTACTTGTATATATATTTTAAACGGTATGTACTCGAGTTGAACGTTGCTCAAAGTTAACGCAGCACTGACTGGTGTGTTACGATGGCATAAATAAATAAATAAATTCTATGGAATTGTAGGGCCCTTTAGAGAGTTATTACATTGCAATAAGGTTGTTGGCCTCTGGTAGACTTCACTTGCGAGCTTGCGACCGGCAAAGGTCGACATTGAAAAGAGATCGCTTTTTTGCAATGCTCACACGTGGTCGTTGAGTGGAAACCACGTGTTTCACGAGTCCACTACACATGGTCAACGCCATAATATAACATAGTAGAACTGTCATGCAGCCGGAAAAGTGGCGCCAAACTACATGAGAACATATTCTTTTCTTTCTTCATATAAATTCCTTAGTTTTCTTATTGGTAGTCATTATTATAATGAGATTTCTATGTCCCCCTGCTAGGCAAGGGCCTTCTCCTTCTTCTCCTAGTGCTAAGTTGTTCAACTGTGGTCTGTAATGTCGAGCTCGTCTCGCCATCTTGTTTTTTTCTGTAGTCATACATGAATAAATTATAGTTTAAAAAACTAAAAAAAAACGCTTTTATAACAAATTGAACTAAAAAGTTAAAAATAAAACTGTAATAATCAATTGAAAAATGTATATTATTGTACAAAAAAACGTGGGGTGCTTTTTAGGGTTCCGTAGCCAAATGGCAAAAACGGAACCCTTATAGATTCGTCATGTCTGTCTGTCTGTCTGTCTGTCTGTCTGTCTGTCTGTCCGTCCGTCCGTATGTCACAGCCATTTTTCTCCGAAACCGTAAGAGCTAGACTGATGAAACTTGGCGAGTAGATGTATTCTGTAAACCGCATTAAGATTTTTACATAAAAATAAAAAAAAAACTATAAATTTCGGGGGTCCCCATACTTGAAACTGAAACTCAAAATTTTTTTTTTCATCGAACCCATACGTGTGGGGTATCTATGAATAGGTCTTCAAAAATGATATTGAGGTTTTTAATATCGTTTTTTTCTAAACTGAATAGTTTGCGCGAGAGACACTTCCAAAGTGGAAAAAAGTTGGTCCCCCCTCCTCTAACTTCTAAAGTAAGAGAATGATAATACTAAAAAAAATATATGTTGTACATTACTATGTAAACTTCCAACGATATTTGGTTTGAACAAGATCTAGTCAGTAGTTTTTTTTTTATACGTCATAAACCGTAAACCGCAATTTATCTTTCGACGAACTACAAGAACCTTATTATGTTACATCAAGTAACATAATATAAAGGTTCTTGTAGTTCGTCGTGCTACGGAACCCTTCATGGGCGAGTCCGACTCGCACTTGGCTGCTTTTATAATAACTTCAGATATAATAAACTATTGATAAAATATTTACAACAATAAAAATCAACTAAAAAAAAACCACTTTTATAAAAGTGGTTTTTTTTTAGTTTTTAAACTATAATTTATTTTTCACTTTTAGTTTTTTTTTTTTTTTTCATTTTTTTAATATTTTTTTTTCATATTATTGCATTGTCATCGACCTTTGACAGGTGTGCAAAGTTTGAATCAAATCTGATCGTTCAAAGTAGGAGAAAATCGAGCTCAAAGAGGTCGGTTACAGACATACATACAGGTGAAGCTAATAAAAGCGTTATAAAAATACCTTCTTGCACAATAACTACTTTCTGAACAAGAAATCAAGCGACGAGTTAAAACAAATATGTACCTACTTCTTTAATCCTCCTTTTCTCTTTCTATGAATCCATAAATTAAGTGATATTTCAAAATAAAACAGTGTAAGTAAATATAAAACTGGCGACAGCGGTTCCAATACAAAAGGCGCATTTTTTATTTATTTATATTTATAAAAAACGCATAATCTGATTATTATAAATAGCACGATCATGCATTATCTGTAGAGATAATGCACCTTTCTAACTCATGTCTGTATTCTGTGGTCAGCGCATTTACGGAAATGGTTTGTACCAATACAGTGTAACAACGGTGAGGTGAGGCAACTTGTGAGGCACATTGTAAACATTACTGTCTGCGACTGTCCTGTTCAAATTCTTATCAGGACAGTATTATAAGGTCTGCAGAAGTGGGATCGAACCATCGAGTCTTCCCTTCGAACGTAAGCCGAGAAATCCACACGTGAATATTTCATGGCCAAAAAAAGGCTTCGCATCTAGGTTAAATGATTTATGTATTTTCAGGGGCAACTGGTTTTTACTCCTGCTCTACTTACGGGACGCTATAGTGCCTGGGACAGGATTTTAAATGGATTAGGCTTGTTTTTTTAGACTACATAATTATTATAATATTGTCAAATGAGATGGCATGAAAGCAGAAAACAAAAAGCTTTAACAATTTGATTCCTAGGCATGTTATATACATGTATAACCCTTCTGATTCTTCAGATTTTATATCAAAAATCAACTCAAGATTCTTTGTTGACTGGCCTCTCAGCTCAGTTGGTAATAAGCTCTGCGCTGTAATTCGCGGGTTCGATCAGTCGAAATATTATATCAGCTATCTAGTTCCCATAGTACAAGCTCTACTTAGTTTGGGGCTAGATAGTGTTGTGTGGATTGTCTATAACTTTTTTTTTAGGGATCTCAAGTAGTCAAAATCTTCATTCCGATAGTAATTACCAAACCAGGATGCCTGGGTATCGTCCATTGACAGGTCCGTGGTAGAGTGTAGGAGGTATGGCACAGCTATGGTGGGAAAGCTGATAGCCATACCGATGTCCAGAAGCAGCATGTTTGGAGACATTATTGCTATGCACTGGAACATAAAAAAACAACTGTTAAATATGATGATTGGCGTCTCTGCTCAGTTGGTAGTAGCTCTACCTTCTGCGCTGTAGGTCGTGGGTTCGATCCCCATCGAGAACAAATATTTGTGTGGTGAACGCAGATGTTTGTTCTCTGTCTGGGTGTTATATTGTATTCTAAGTATGTATTTATAACAAAAATGTATATAAGTATTATATCAGCTATCTGGTACGGTTAAACGGGTTGTCAACCACATTCATAGTTTTAGCTTCAGTTTTACTAACTGCCTACAAATGATAGGTTTAGTAGTAGAGCTCTTATTAAAATTGTACTCTTACGACACTTTAGTTTGGCCAATAAGCAAAGATGCTTGTTTGAAGGTGCTCCACTATAACGGTGGGACATGTCCTTGTTTCTTCACTTTCTCTTGTAATTAAACCATTACAAGCCATTCAGTTCGTTCAGTCAAATAAAAATGTTTGTCTTACCTGAGCCACTATAGATTTTAATCTGGATAAACTTAGATTATCACCTAATTTGAATTTGTACACCATTTTCACTAGTTTTATTATATCCTTTGTTTAAAAATCAACCACACTTTAAAAACTAAAAAGGATATTTTCAATTTAAAACCTCTTTTTTCATAATTTTGCGACATTTAAGATTCCAAGTTTTTTATATGAATTCTATTACATTTGCATAAATATCTACGGACGAGCGTTGCCTAAACTGAAATGCTAAGTAGTGAGGAAAATACGAAGCCTTGAAACCTGTTCATTTTATACATACTGTAGTGCAAGAGGTTCAAGATATAAAATAAAATGTATACAATTGAGTCCGGTTTATTTTCTTTAAACATTAGCAAATGCTTAATCTCACATTGTAGGCCACCAAACCTGCCATGACCTCTTTCGCATCAGACGTTGTAAAAGTACATTACAACGAGATTACTTTCGAGTAACTTTATAATAAAAAGAAATCTGTGCAAAATCCACACCAAAAACCTGCTTCATGATCGTCGAATTAAGAACCGCCAAACAGGATCGCTGAGATGGTGGATGTAGAGTTTTTTCTGTGACAATGACAATTGAACAAGATGCCAATTAAGAGACCCATTTAAAAAGCCGAAGTTGTATTTTCCACTCTGTACAGTTATTTCAAGATACTATACCACCTATACCCTCTATAAACCGATACCGTTTGTATCTCAGTTTTCTTTTATTTGTGACTAGCTGCCTGTCCCGGCTTCGCACGGGTGGATATTTATTTTGTAAACACATGAAGATAGCCAAGATAAATGTGGCTTTCCAATGGTGAAAGAATTTTTGAAATCGGCACAGCAGTTTTTGAGTTTACAAACAAACATTATACACAAAAATACAAATCTTTCTTTTCTACAATATTAGTACCTATAGAAGTATGTCATATTAAATAGATTGTTCAATGTATTTTTTTTTTCATTTTATTTATATAACTAGGATACTATAGAGGACTACTTCTCAGACTTGGCCAGTAATCAAAACTATGCAGATTAGTTATTCAATTTTGATACTTTTCGAACTGGTTTCTTGGGCACGTGACTCGTACAGACAAAAAACCGGTTTAAATGAAATCCTTTGGGGACTGCAACCATGACGATCTTGTAGAGCTCATTAAAGTAACAAAAACACAAGTGATATTATGCTTATTTATTATGCTTGTTCGAAGACGTAGTTCGAGTCAACTGTATTAGAATACATACAATTCGTAATCGTGGGATGTTTACAGTGATCTTTGTTTTTGGTCTGCCAATCTGAATTTGACTGGCCTCTCAGCTCAGTTGGTAGTAGCTCTGCCTTCTGCGCCGCAGGTCGTGGGCTCGATCCCCACCGAGAACAAATATTTGTGTGATGAACGCAGATGTTTGTTCTCTGTCTGGGTGTTGTATTGTATTCTAAGTATATATTTACAAAAAAAAAGTATGCATGTATTATATCAGCTATCTCGTTCCCATAGTACAAGCTCTGCTTAATTTGGGGCTAGATAGTGTTGTGTGAATTGTCCACAATATTTAATTATTTGTATTACTTTATTTTTATTAATTCTCCACTTCTTCTTCTTCTTCTTCTCCTCATTTTTTTATGTATATCTATATTAAATTATTAAGAGGAAATATTTGTATTTTTGTACGTTTGTAATGAGGAAACTCAAAAACTACTGTGCCGATTTTAAAAATTCTTTCACCATTGGAAAGCTACATTCACCTTGAGTAAAATAGGCCATATTAATGTGTTTAAAAAATGAACATCCACCGTGCGAAGCCGGGACAGGCCGCTAGTGATAGATAAACACCGTCGCCCATAGACACCAACAAAATCAAGGGTGATGTCGTTGCGTTGAAATCAGAACTTTTTTACATATATAGAGCACTAGCAGCCCGTCCCGGCTTCGCACGGGGTAGACAATATTGTTGTACATTATTTTGTTCTATCGCTAATAGTTTCGGCAGCGCATTCGACGAAAGACATTTTAAGACTCATTTTTCTACACCTTCGGTTACATTGTTCAAATTTTACCAAGGATCCCTAATTTTTTTCAAAATGAAATGTAGCCTATGTCAAATTGGAAGAATGTAGCATTCTATTGGTGAAATAATTTCTTAAATCGGCCCAGTACTTTTTGAGCCTATTCATTACAAACATACAAACATACAAAAATAGGTACAAATCTTTCCTCTTTATAATATTAGTATAGATAAGGGAAAGACCTCTGGAGGTAGTGCTACTGGTTCTTTCGATCCAAGTGACACTATACAATACAGGGTTTCCAGCAATGGTGGGTAATCCTGCACGTGCGTGTGGGGACGAGGTGGAACGTGGGCTGTTGGGAATCGATTTTTTTTTGGGATATGGGCATATTCCAAAAAAAAATGATTCCCAACAGTCCACGGTCTACGAAATTTTTTGTGAAATTTAGAAATATCGCAATTTTCCTCACATTTCTGGACATCACGACTGCTATTGAAGCCTAGTTTAATTGTCTTCAAATGTATTATTATTATCAGCTTGAAGAAGTTCACTGCTGGACATTAGACGTCCCCCATTAATTTCCAGGAACTGCACTGGTAGTCAAAAAACAACAAATGTTACGATCATTAGAATATTTTGATTCTAATCCAGTCGTGTACCAATTAGTTTTTTGCCCAAAAATTTATGTACACTATGCCAGTGCTCTCAAACGGCGAAGGAGGAAAACATCGTGAGGAAACCGGCATATCGTAGAACCTAAAAAGTTCGATAATATGTGTCAAGTGCACGAAAGGAGCCTCTTTTAGGAGTACTTAATAGTTAAAATCCTTTCAACACACTGGGTTCAAAAAAATCAGTGACACGATGCTCGATTTTTCTCCATGTCATGACGTTTTGGAGTTGTTACGTTTTTTGGACATACGAGTAAAACTGCTTCAATCTGGTTCGCAAGGAAATATTCAGCGTGTAGGTAAATTGGTAGAAACTAGTTTATACCGGTTGTGTATTGCAATGTATATTACTCTAACTATTAGTACTAGTTACTCTTTACATAGTAAATTAACAGGCCTTTACATCTTCTGTGGATTTACACAGATTGTAGGTTATAAATTGTAACTTGTGGTAACTTCTGGGCCTACTTTTTCAAAGCCAAAGTCAAAAAATATTGAATTAAGCCTTGCATGCGGAGGCAACCAGTGAAACGCTGTCAAATATCACTGTCATATTTGACAGCGTTTTACTGATCGCCACCGCTTGAATCGCAAGGACCACATCTAGGCGATGGTGATAGCAATCAGCTGAAACGCTGTCAAATATGACAACGATATTTGACAGCGCTTGACACAGCCTCAAAACCAGAGCCAGAGACCGAGCCAGACAGAGCTTGTGTGTTATTAATGGCTTTTAGACGTTTAAGATTTCGATAGCACCCTTATCTACTTCTCAGCGGAGTTTGGTATAAAATGGTTATCGATAAAGTTAAATTGAAACTCAACCATTCCAATTATTTTATGTCGCCCGCTTCACACAAAATGTTGAAAACGCGAAAATGCACGTTGAAATCGTGCTCGGTGAGACAAATTACTTTTATTTAAATTGGTAGAACTAGATATTTAACAATGCTAGTTTGGGGTTTCCTTGAAAATATCTTACTAATGAGCGTAAAATGATAATTGAGTATTGAGTATTGACTTACTGTTGTGCAAAGAGGCTGTGTAAGTAGGCGTTTGCTACTCAATGCACTGTAAATGCGTTCCATTTTAAAATCACTTTATAGTTGACATGTCAAGCTATGCAAACCTCCTTGGTGAAACAATCTCTTTTCTTATAAAATGATAAGAAAAGTTTATACTGAAAAAATATGAGCAACACAGGATGTGTGCAAAAAAATCCTAACCCATGTTATTTCATTACAGTTTTGTCATTGGTTTACTGGACGGAACAGCATTTATTATTTGTGAGTGTTTTTTACTTTTGGTAGTTTGGTTATAAATTTACTTCACCTTAGTTTCTAACATAAATTTTCTGCCATTCATATCAGTAATATAAGTTTAAAAACTTGAGAAACCGATTTCATGGCCAAACAAAAATCCTTGGGCCAAACGGATAATTTTGATGAAATTTCTATGGGGTCAATCTGGAATTACCTTTCAGATGAAAAAAGGATTTTTCAAATCGGCTCTTAAATATCAGAATATGCGATAGCAAACATAAAAAAAATACTGCCGAATTGAGAACCTCCTGTTTATTTGAAGTCGGTTCAAATTCGGTCTTGTCTTGACTTACTAATTTTACAATAATACTCATAGCGTAGTTATATTTTGAATGGGTATGGTAGGACCACTAGAGGTTTTTTTCTTCCAGCCCGTAAACTTCTGCCACATGGCGACAGCTTGCATGCACGACAACCGCATGGTATGCGCATCTACCGCAGACGGCTGCAGTCGGCGCAACTTCATGGACCAGTGTGACATGTACGAGTACAACTGCGATTATGGCACTAGTGAGTATTCAAATAAGAAGCTTCACAACTTTAACCCCTCGATTAAAGTCTCATCATCATCATTTCAGCCCATTATCACCCACTGCTGGGTATAGGCCTCCTTCATTTTCTACCAGCCTCCTCTGTCTTGCGCGTCTCTTGTTCAGGTGCTTCTTGCTACTTTTACGATGTCGTCGACCCATCGCTTTCGGACGACCCAGATTTTTTCGGCCCGACTTCGGCCACCATTCGGTCAAGTCCTCAACTCCACCGAGCATCACCACGTCAGGCAAGGTATCCTGCCCAACTCCACTTGAGATTTTTCGCCCTGTCTCCGACGTCGGACTTTTGTAGTCGGATTTTAGAGTTCAGTTTCAGTGTGCATTAAAGTCTAGGCATGAATAATGTTTGGTATGTCTGCGCAAAGAGATGAATGAACAATTGCCAAGTTAATTTTTCAGGCGTGACCGCAATCAGCTGGGCAACTGTCTAATTTTTTTTTTATTTTAATTATGAATAGCTAAACGTTTGACTGCCATCACACCTGATGGAAAGTGAAAATGCAGCCTAAGGTGGGGCACGCTTAGCTATAATCCACTTGTTCACTCTTGACTTGAAAATTCCAAGGTTGTAATGCTCTGGAAATATTCATGACAGTAAAGAGTTCCACTCCTTGGCAATTCTGTTGCAATGTTAGTAGTAGTAGAGCTCTTTGTGAAGGGCTCGTCCGGGGAAGTACTACCACCATGCCTATTTCTGCCGTGAAGCAGCATCGCTGTGTTTCGGTTTGAAGGGTATGGGCGTGCGTGACCTACGAGGCATTGCTTTGTTATAGGCGATGGTTACCACTTAACATCAGGTGGGCCATATGCTTGTTCCATCAGCTAGTTACATAAAAAAAAAAAAAAAAAAAAAAACGACAACGTGTTGGGGATAAAATCAGTGAAACCAATAGCTCTCATATAATCTTTGTGTTTCAGAATACAGCACAAAATCAGCGCAAAGCCCTTGCATGGGAAGGCAGCAAGATTTCGGCTGCTAAGAATCTAAACTAGTGTAAATACTTTGAAAAATAATAAATGTGGAAACTATTGCATACTGATTTTACTCCAAACACCGCATAACTTCTACATATGACTAAGACAGTTAGTCATTTTAAGTTCTGTTTGAACAATGAGAATCTAGGAGACGTAATAAAACCCACAAGTAGGTTTATTTTATTTGAGTTGTCAAACAAATTATGTAGATGACACATTATCACAGGCATTGTATCAAAGCGTCGATCCATTGGCTAGCCGAAACCGACAAGCCTGCAAACCAAAGGTATAAACCGCCTAAAACCGTGACGGTTTATACCATTATCTCGCAGGCTCGTCGGTTTTGGCTCGCCAATGGATCACCCACTTAAGAATACCTTGATTTGGCGTTTTAGGTACAACCAGGACGAATCCTAAAGCAAAAAAGACCGACTATCTGTCCGTTTGCAAAAACCGCCTGTGCAAAATTGAATTGTATGAAAATAACATGATATATACTTATTCATAGTTTTTTCCCAGCAGACGTGTTCCGTAAACAGAAAGAACGCTTATTTTTGAACTAGTCAGTTTGTGGTCTTGCAAGGTGTGTGTGTGTTACCAATGTATTTTTTGTTAGGTAATTTGGAATTAGTAACACATCTTACAGGCATTGTGTATAAAATATTTATATTTTTAATTTAATAACTATTTGTACATTACATTCCTGCGGATAAATAATTATGATTAAGATTAAAAATATGTGTGCGTTTGGTATACTAGCCAATGCGCATGAGTAAGCCTGCGTCGATTTCGAAAAGGTGTCAGTCGGCTTTTAAACTAGTGAGAAAGTGTATTTTTTTTAAATGACTGATGAGTATGAATACCTATGGAATTCTGTACCAATAAGTATTAACAAAATATAATTTATAAAATGGTTTAGTAGCTGAAATTTTGTTTCAGGATACCAAGAAACCTACTTTTTGTACTGCATAACTTCAAATATAAAAGAAGATGAAACCAAACCAAAATATGCAACTCCCATTGCTTTTCACACTCCTGGTGTTACATCTACAAAGCCTACCCACATACTTACTCAAGAGAAAGATAATGATGATTATTTACATGCTGACCCTATTGCAACTACTAAAACTAATACTTGGATGACCAACGCTCCTTGTCATCACCTGCCACCTACAAGGCCTTGGGAGAAGACGACCACAAAGTGTCCGTATGCTATGCCAAAAACAACACGCACTTCAAGGATAAGCTCTAAAATAATAAAGTGCATTACGTCAAGGTCTACTGCATGGACAACAAAGCCTTATCCTGTAGTACAAATTACACCAAAATCATTATCTACAACAACTACGGAGAAAACTAAGTGTTGCAACATACCTATGACTTGGTTAACGACAACGGAAAATATTATACCTGTGAGCTTCTTACCTTTTGAATCAGTAGAAAAAAACGTTATTATTGAAAGTGAAAAAGATATTACACCAACTAAAGATCATATTGTAATTGTGGACGTAACGATGCCAGATCGTATTGTAATTAAAGATGTAACAGACCCGCCAACAACAACAGATAAACCGTTGAATCAGGTACTTAATACAAATTCCCCAATAACAAAAACACCGATAAAAAATATATCGACTACTAAAAAACAACACTACACACAAACTACAGGTCCTGTGGTCACTAAGGAAACAGATATTGTTGTTATTTCTAAAGAGAAACCATCAAAGCCTACGCATTTCAAGTCTACTTTAAGAAGCACTGAAGAAAGTGTGACAGAGATAAAAGAACTACTTAAACAATCGGAAAAAACGAGCGAAAAGATCAGTCCTGATAAAAGTGCTCAAATAGTTGTTTTAAAATTAACTGAAGAATGGTATACTGGTGCATACCAGTATGATACAAAACCAAGCACTAGATGGTATCCAAAATTGTGCCCATCAAATAAGTGTCAAAGGCCAAAGGTATGGACTACCACGGCGAAATCTAGGAAGCACAGGCGAAATTAAATGTTAGTATTTAATAAAAAAATATGCAATGCCTTGAAACACTGCTTTTTTATATTTAGTAACTGACCTTTTAGGTAATAGACATTCCCGTATTCCATTTGTCTTATAAATGTTATAAATACTAAATAAATAAATCAAACCACTGATATAAAATCATTTTCTAATTTCAGTGTTTTTCGAGTCCATTTGTGATGAAACCTCAAAAGATCCCGAAACAAATATCAAAATTACTGCTACAAGTGTTATTGAAAATACAGACGAAACTACTTCAGTAATAACTGAAACTACTACTCACGTTTATAGAGCAGAACCAGTTATTCTCAAAGATCCTGAAAAGTTATACCTACTCCAAGACTATTATGATAATAAGGAAGATGCATCCATAGAAAAACTAAACTTAAAAGTAAAGTCTACTGATGGTGGTACAAGCTGCGCAAGACCCCGGACATGGATGACCACGGTCAAAGGGGACACCAGAGACTTTTTCAGAATTGTACAGGAGGATGAAAAACAGTCATATCCAATGGAAAAGTAATATGAAAAAGATTACTGCTTTGTATGCATGGTTATTGTGTTGCTCAGTAAATTTACAAAGGAAGTAAATAAATGAAAATTCCAGAAATACTTATTGTTTTACTCGTAGCATTATCGCATAATTTGGGTTTTTATGTTCAATAGAGTTACAGCAGCTACAGAGGTAAACAGTTTTCATTAGGCATTTTCCGTAGATAAGTAAATATACAAAAAAAATAAAGAAAAATTACAAACTTATTTTTTATTACTAATTTAACAATAAGAACATTTTACACATCATGGTGCCTGATTGCTGGCCATAGATACGATTTACCGTTGCTGTTGACAAATAATAATCCAAAATTAAACTGTAATCAAAACGTCACGGAAAATTTTAAGTTTTTTATTGGCCGCCAGTCACCATAGGCAGATCAATCAACTTTTTTGTACGAGGTACGTAGGAAAAACTTAATAACACAATACACAATTGTGTGGGCTTAGGCCCATTCATTTGGCAAGAGATGGCAAAAAAACAAACAAGAAACAAAAATGAGAACATACATTAGGAAAGAGATAACAATATTTATTAAAAAAATACAAACAGTCTAAGATAGTTAAACTAACTAATCGTAAAGAAACTATAAAAATTGAGCTAGCAACATATAAATATTGAAATTATGAAAAATCTTAGGTCGCTTTATTATGCTTTTAAATTGATGAGTTTAAATTGATGAGTTAATATTTAAAGCGTATGAACTTCCGACCTAAAATTAATCATTTTAATTTTTTACCATGAAACTGTTTGCACATTATTTTTCTAGTGCTATTTATTTATTTTTATACTTGTTTTATATATTGGAATGATTAAGAGCGAAGACAAAATAAGGCTTCATAATTTGGTCCCAATTTTATGATCATCTATTTATGATACGTTCTAGATAGTTATCTAGAACGTATTACGTTTGGATTGCCGTATCTTTGACTAGCATTGGCTTATCTGCTTCACTGCTACTCTTCTTTTTCTTCCTGAAGAAGTTGATAAAATAATCATCAGCGAATATCTTTTGATCCCCTTTGTAGAACGCCTCAATTTCAACCAGGGTTCGGTTTTCAGTCTCAGGTAGGAAGAAATATAGGTAAATGGAACCGATGACGCCGAAGCAGGCGTAGATGGCATAAGTTCCGCTCAGGTGGAATGCCTCGTCTAAATTGATGTTGGTTTTTGTTGCGATGAAGAAGAAGGTGTAACTGAGTGCTGCGGCTAGGCCAGTAGCCATTCCTCGGCTCCTGAAAAAGAATAGATTGTTATTATAGTACAAACATTCTATGATCTTGGTGGTACTTGGATTGATGACATTGTTAAGATCGCGCGAAGTCGGTAAATGGACAGGGCTCAGAATTGTTCTTCCTGGAAATGATACTGATACTTATGTCCAGAAGTAGACTAATGATCAGAAAAAGAAGCATGCTCTAAATAAAAATGTTATAATTTTTTAATACTTTTTAGTAATTGGAGAGCCTTTGATAAAACAATAAAGACAAACTGGTATGTTCATCATAATGAAAACTTAAGAGTGTAGATAATAAAACAAAGAAGTGATAAATACCTAAACGGGAACACTTCAGACAGCAGCACCCAAGGCAGACCCAACCCAAAGAAAGAAACCAGCAGAAGAAACAGGATAACAGGAAGAAACTCCTTCTGATCAACAAATGTGGTAGGATCATAGGAATGCACAGTAGCTGGAATGTTGGCCTTGGCGTAGATGCTAATGCCGACGCAGCAGACGGCCGAAGCGAGAAGGCAGGTGATGATAAGCTTTCGTTTCCCAACTGCCTTGACGATCATTGCGGAGAAGAGACTCATGACGATTTGGACGGCACCGACTATCACCTGGAATTCAAAGAGATTTATTTAAACAACGGAATATTTAACATGATATAATTTTGCGAGTTTCGACTCCCTAAATCGTTGTAAGCTATAATGAAAACTGTTTTCAGCGTAACATTAATCATAAACCATTGTTAAAATTATCAAATTGTCAGCATAGGACCTCAATCTCTGGCAAACAAGGTCACAAAGATGTTTTTCATCAAGCTAGCTAACTTTGCCAAGCAATATCTGCAATGAATATAGCCCTTAATGCAATTTGCGTATAACCTTATCATCATCTGAGGCAAATAGTGATGCAAATATGAAATAAAAATAAAAGGCAACTGTGGCGCTGGTTTTCTTATTCATCTGACGCGACGAAAAGGTTAAATCCTACGTCAAAACGTCACACACACAGTGTAATACACTGTGGTCAGCACTCACACACCAGCTCCAGACATATGTCCAGAGACATATGTCCTTTATGGTAGCCCTCCTGTATTAAACATAGTAAACTTAGAAGACCTCTTATTACTGAATTACCCTTTGAAGACAACAAAATTATTATAATAGATCTTTTATAGCAATACAGAAATCATCAAAATCAATCAGAATAGTAAAAAATAATTGGTTTAGGTAATTTAAATTCATAGTACGAGTATTTAATATTTAATTTATTGTGTTTTATTATGATATTATTATATATTGTATTATTAAGTTATAGGTAACATTCGAATACGATTATTTATTGTTTTATGAATAAATAAAATGTAACTGAAATAAATACGGACTTATACATAAGCAAAGTAGGGCTTCTCTATATAGAAGTCTTATGACAAGAGCGAAGACAGGCTCAGATGTGTATTTTCGGAAAGACCTAAGGTTAGCTGATGGAACAAGGATGTGGCCCATGCACCTAATGTTAAATGCGTCCATCGACTTGAGGCATACAGATGTTCAGCTTAACGTGCCAGACATTTCACCGGCACCCACACCCTTCAAGCCGAAGCACAGCAATGCTGCTTCACGGCAGAAATAAGTCCAGCCATTGCATTGTCTCAATATTGGCAATTGATGATGTAGCCTAAAACCGTGTGAAATAGATTAGACTAATGATATAGGATTTTATCTAGTCAGGCGGATGCTAATCAAGTGATAATGAATTAAATAAACCATCGTTTTATGATTTGAATCTATTGCCATTGAAATATAATGATCACAATTTCAACATTCCAGTATTATTTTAATACTAATGAGTTTATAGGAACAGGTGGCTAAACGTAGTTAATGGTTTTATGGTATCAGAACATTATAATTTTTGAACTTTAGGTAAATAACCTGTTCCAAAGGCCAACACCTAATGACCTTAAATTATAAAAACCCTTTATTACGCACGTAATATAACCAACAATATACAAATTGTTGTTTCAATCGGTGTCCCTACCCACGCACGTATTCATCGCTACTGCTTGACAAATAATTTATTATTTAACGAAGTGGTTACTACAGCCAGGTGACTGCGTAATTCTTTTGCTATCATGAGTTTGATACCTACAAATAAATGGTACTAAAAAGTAACCGCGATCACGTGCTGCAATCGTTCGAATGTCATAGATGCGTTTGGTTTTAATCCATTTTGTTCTAAATTATATCAAATTGCCAAATTCGACAAAGTTTTGATTGACACAAATACGCAATCACACCACAAAACTTTTGCTGTGTACTTGTATGCTGAGTTCAAGCAAAATGTGTTGAATCAAATTAATAACTGACATCTAAAACCTTACCACATTTTAGGCTATAAATTTTTCTACTCGATTCCAATCCCAATCACAAATGAAGCTTTGATTTTGCTTTCAGAATGAAAGTATATTATTATGATGTTGTCGATCACTTTTGGTCATTAGCAAAACAGTACTCTCAAACGGTGAAAGAAATCATCGTGAGGAAACCGGCATGTCGAGAACCTAATAAGTTTGAAAAACATGTGACGAGTGCACGAAAAGAGCCTCTATGAGGCGCACTGAAAATCCGTTCATCACACTGGTTTAAAAAAGAATCAGTAACACTATAAGATGAAGAAGTAAAATAGTTGCCACACATTGAGTCTGCGTCAATGCGTTATAGAATCAGAGTACCTAATCAAATCTAAGTAAATAAAAATCTGCGTATCTTATTTTTATATGCTGTGTAGATGCTTTATTATAACTTTGTGCGTGTTCTGTCGTGTCGTTCTGAGCGTGTGCTGTCTTTGAAACTTTTGCTTTTGTGTTATTGCATTGCATACGTCTGACTAAGTGAAGTAGCACCACACTGAAACTTCACTGCTATTATTTTAGATTATTTTTGATTTGTAAAAGGATCATTTAGAAAAACGGTAGGAACCGAGCCGTAGTTTGTTGCCTGTTCTTCTAGGTTTGGTCGCGTGGAACTGGCACCTAGACTCACCTAGCTTTAAGACGTTTCATGTTCATTAAACTCCCAAAGATCACCTATACGATGGAATTTGGAAATGCCTATTAAAACCAATAAACTTTTATAGTTTGATAGTGGAGAAACAAAAAACAAGATTTTAATGTATAGAAAGAATAACGGAAGATAGACATGGGTGATTACGTCCAATTACGACTGTTAATATTTAAACTATCTTTTGTGTTGCTCTACTGAACTTATGATAGAAAAGTCTGTCAATCTGACATTTTAAGATACGGCCACATCTAGGCAATATGCTGCAATTAGTGACAGTGACACTGGTATCGTCATCACTTTTACGCCTAGATATGGACTTAGCTTTCCTGATGGATAAAAATCTCCGGAATTACATACATACCTACACAAAATCAGGCCTAATTCCCATAGGGGTAGGCAGAGATCAAAGATTTCCATTTGCTACGATCCTGACATACCTACCTCTTTCGCTTCATTCACTCGCAGAACACTCTTCATACATACTCGTCGATTTAGGGTACTCCTAACTGGCCTTTCTCTAAAACGTCTGCGATCTGATCGAAATACATGCGCCGAGGTCTTCCCTTTCCAGCAGGTCCATTCACACTCTCCTGATGCACCTGTTTTGTTAATATTCTTTCATCCATTCTGACTACTATCATCTTAGCATACCTTTCTCTAATTTCATCACTACGTCTTTTTTCACACCACATTTCTCTCTTATCACACTGTTCTTCGGAATCGAGGGATTTGAGGAGGGCGTTGATGTCTGCGTCACAGTTTTTTAACTTCTGCAGATGTCGTCGTTTTTCCACAGATTAAACATGTACATACTGGTTTTTGTAACGCTTTTATTAGCTTCACCTGTATGTAAGTTTGTTTGCTTGCTTGTATGTAACCGACCCCTTTGAGCTCGATTTTGTTCCTACTTTGAAAGATCAGATTTGATTCAAACTTTGCGCACCAGTCAAAGGTTGATGACAATGCAATAATATGAAAAAAAAAAAAAAAAATGAAAAAAAAAAAATATAATTTATAGTTTATGAAACTTAAAAAAGCAGCCAAGTGCGAGTCGGACTCGCCCATGAAGGGTTCCGTAGCATCAATTAACATAATATAAAGGTTTTTGTAGTTCGTCGAAAGGTAAATTGCGGTTTACGATTTATGACGTATAGAAAAAAACTACTGACTAGATCTCGTTCAAACCAAATATCGTTGGAAGTTTGCATAGTAATGTACAACATATATTTTTTTTGGATTTATCATTCTCTTATTTTAGAAGTTAGAGGGGGGAGGACCAACTTTTTTCCACTTTGGAAGTGTCTCTCGCGCAAACTATTCAGTTTAGAAAAAAACGATAATAGAAACTTCAACATCATTTTTAAAGACCTATCCATAGATACCCCACACGTATGGGTTCGATGAAAAAAAAATTTTTGAGTTACAGTTTCAAGTATGGGGACCCCCAAAATTTATAGTTTTTTTTATATTTTTGTATAAAAACCTTAATGCGGTTTACAGAATACATCTACTCACCAAGTTTCATCAGTCTAGCTCTTATGGTTTCGGAGAAAAATGGCTGTGACACGGCCGGACAGACAGACAGACAGACATGACGAATCTATAAGGGTTCCGTTTTTGCCATTTGGCTACGGAACCCTAAAAACACGCTTTTATAACTAATTGAACTAAAAAGTTAAAAATAAAACCGTAATAATCAATTGAATAATTTATATTATTGTACAAAAAGCGTGGGGGCTTGATTTTGATTGTTGTAAATATTTTATGAATAGTTAGTATATCTGAAGTTATTATAAAGAGCACCCCACGCGTTTTTGTACAATAATATACATTTTTTAATTGATTATTACAGTTTTATTTTTAACTTTTTAGTTCAATTAGTTATAACAGCGTGTTTTTTTAGTTTTTGAAACTATAATTTATTTGTTCCTAATAAAGCATTATTGTATTGTAATTTATCGCGACTTTAGTGTGCATTTTTCATTATAAAGGTGCTTACCACAATAGTCTTCGGATCATATTTCATCCCTAGCGCTTTGCACATATTGACCATATTCGATCTCACTGGCGCAAAACCGCTCATGGTGTGAAAGAAGAAATACGCCATCACAAGAACGAAGGGTCTCATCGTTTCCTTTACGAAAAATATATGTTTGAACTTCCATACTATCCGTTTGATTAAACCAGTGCCTTTATGCGTGCAAGAGATAGTGTTCCCTTCGTTGAGACATAGAAGACATCTGTGAATGTAATGGTTATATTCGACCAGCTCATCAAACTCTTTCTGGACGTCTTCAGGCTGGGCCCACCCTCGGAGCCGACATAGAGATTGTAGAGCATCCTTTTGTCGCCCTTGAGATAGCAACCAGATCGGAGATTCTGGGACCTGGAATAATATAAAAATAAACATTTTAGATGATCCACTCAACACTATCTAGCAGAGCTAAGCAGAGCTTGTACTATGGGAACCAGATAGCTGATATAATACTTCTGATAGAATACAATGTTAATGACAGTGAACAAAAACATGTTTGGATATTTGGGTGTTTTAAATAAGATGTAAGTAATTTTGTATGTAGATTAAGGGATAGATGATTGAATGCAGATAAGAACTTCCTGCTTCGATATTATCTTATTTCAATTCTGTGATTTATATTCAGTTCTGAGAGGAAAGTTTAAAAGGTTTTACCAATATAGACTTTATATGGTGCGGATAAATGTTATTTTTCTGGGCATAATTATACGCAATTTAAAACAAGATAGGCAATCTTGATCTAGATGTTTATCAGATCTGGAAGGTCATTTCGGAAGCTTTTAGTGATACTAAATTTAATTTTATTATCCTCTCTCAGCATGTCTCAATAAAAAAAACATTGTTTTATTAATCATTAACACACTATTTAGATTATTTTAGCGCATATATCATTCGTTATCTGATGGTATACATAATGATATCTTATAAAGATAAGAGTTTAGTTTGTTTAAGATTATGCACTGTTTAAGCGTCTAAATTAATAGTCGAAACTAGTTTAAAATGTCTTTATCTAATATTTTAAACTTTTTTCATTTCATTTTCATTTCATTTTATCAAGCAAAAAGCAAGTCTGTTTGCAAAGACAGTGAACAGATAGAGATGATAAAAAATGGCTCAAAGATAGCTTAAATAGGCTGATGATGATAAATATTTATGTACTCGTACTTACAAATAGCACAAGCACCATTGTGGTGAGAGGCACTGTGAGCGACAACAGAGCCGCTTGCCGCCAAGGCAGCACTGTTCCCAGAAGATAAGCTATGAAGAGACCAGTTGCTGTGAACCCGTTGGTCAGTGTTGTTAGAATGCCCCTTACTGATGGATCACTGAAATATATATAAATAAAAATATGGTAAGAGCGAGTAAGGTACATGGGATTTGGGGGAGGCCTACACCGCTAAGGCGACTAATATGTTAATCTTAAAGTATAAATTAGTAAGTAGGAAGTGTCTTGCCTAGTTAGTTATTAAGAAAGTGGAGAAGTAAGCTTTTTTTAATAATGTTTAAGTTATTAGAAATAAAGGCTTTTTATTTTTATTTATTTTATTTAAGAGGCAGTAACGGATGATGATTAAGCTTAATGGGAAGATCTATAAGACGGTCATAAGACCTGTCGTTATGTATGGATCCAAGTGTTGGGCAACGAAAGAGACTGACGAAAGAAGCATAGATAGATATTATATCAGGGAAAGTCTGAAAGTAGCACCGGTGCCAGAAATTTAAGGAGCAACAGGCTGGCGCGGTACGAGCATGTCATGAGGAGGGATGAAAGTCATGTAACTAGGAGAGTGATGAGTATGAACGTAAATGGGTACTTGGGTAGACGTAGGCCAAAAAAAGATGGATGAACAGTGTGAAAGATGACATGGATAAGAAATAAGTGAATACAGAGATGACGGCTGATTGAAGAGAATGGAAGAGGAAAACATGTTGTGCCGACTCCACATAAAGTGAGATAAGGGCAAGAAGAATAAGAAGATGGCAGAAGTTAAGAGAGATCTCTGTAAAAGGTTCGTCTGGGGAAGCACTACGTATGTATGGATGCAGGGGAAAGCGTAGATGAGGTATTTGATGTGATATCCTGTCCTAGCCGTTTTAAGCTGCAGCGACTGCGAATGGGTGTACATTTTATTGTTTTAGGGCTTCCTTTTTCTGGCCTCCGATGTGCCTTAGTACGGCTGGTATACCAAATCCAAAGTGTATATATTATATTCTGTAGGATTGCAAGAATCATTATGAAACATCTTAAAGCTAGGTGAGGTTAGGTGCCAGTTTCACGCGACCAAGCCTTAAATGAATGCCTTTTTTATATGATCCTAAAATAATGTAAAATAATAGCGGTGAAGTTCCAGTGGAATGCCACTTCACTTAGTGAGACATATAATAATAATAATAATAATTTAAATTCTTTATTCAGACAATTATAGAGTCCATGGTGTTAGTAACAAAAACAGAAAAAGTGGGTTAGTAACTTATAACTAGTAATGATCTAGTCCTCTGGATGAGTCTCCATACCAGAGGACAATTTTGTTTTTCATCAATCGCTTTTAGGATGCTGTTGCTACTCCCGCGCAGTCTACATAGCAGTGACGCTGTCTTTTTGCGCCAGATGGCGTCGAATGTGTCTGTGCGCATCGTGGTGAACATACCAGACGCGCTACAGTAACGCGGAAGCCGCAACAGTGCCCTAAATGCGTTATTATATTGGACCCGCAAAGCATTGCAAGTCTTTTGGGTATAGCTGGTCCACAGACTCGCAGAGTATAGCGAAGTACAGTATGCCTTGAATAGAGTGATTTTCACTGCATCTGTACAACGCGCAAATCTGCGTGCCAGCATATTCCCTCGGACTGACAATGCTCTGCGTTCCCTTTCCATGTCAGCATCATCTCTAAGATCCTCGGTAACCAGATGTCCTAAATATTTAAATTGATGCACTCTTACAAGTGGCACTCCGTTCAGTAACACAGGTGGAACAAAAGTAGGACATTTGGCACCAGCCTTGAAAACCATGACCTCCGACTTCTTTACATTATAACTGAGCCCGTGAGCAGTCACAAACGACTCACACACTGCGATGAGCTTTCGAAGTGCACTGATTGATGGAGCGAGCAGCACCATATCATCGGCGTAGCTGAGGTTGTTTACACACACATCGTTAATGAAGCAGCCCACATGCATGCTGCTCAGTCTCTCGATCAGCTCATTCACGTACAGGCAAAAGAGCGAGGGCGAGCTTAACCCCCCTTGCCGCACCCCGCACTCCAGCCTGGACGACTCCGAAAACTCACCTGCCCATCTCACACGGTTTACCTAGTTTAGGTACCAATACCGAAAAATCGAAACCAGCTCTGGTGGTAAGCCCGTGTCCCTAAGCTTCTGCCACAAAATATCGTAGGAGACAAGGTCAAAGGCTTTGGATAGGTCCAGGAAACACGCATAGACTGGAGTCTGTCTATCCGTATAATACTTTACAGTGTGCTTAAGACTAAAAATGGCAGTCTCGGTTGAAAGACTGGGTCTAAACCCAAACTGAGCATCATGTAACCTAAGATGCTTACTCAAATAAGTGTTAAGCACACTGTCAAATACCTTCGCCACAACCGCAGCCAGTGATATGGGTCTATAGTTTGATTTATCTGAGACATCCCCAGTCTTATTTTTAACAATGGGTACCACCAGAGTTTGCATCAAGTTATGAGGTAAGTACGAATGACTTATACAAATATTAAAAAATAATGCTAGTACTCGCGGAAGATGAAAACCAGCATGCCTCAGATGTTCGATGCTGAGCCCGTCATGCCCCGGAGACTTCCCTCCTGACATTCTTTTAATCGCGTCTCTTATGTCCTTGGCGAGAACTAGGGTAGATACTTGAGCATCCCGCGACCAATTTTGCTTTTGTATTATTGCATATGCAATAATACAAAAGCAAAAGTTTCAAAGACAGCACAGGCTACGACCTACCCAACTTTATTGGGTTATTTAGTCTCTGTATACATACCAATCTAGCCAGACATATAAGCACAAAATATGAATTATAATAACATGAAGTTTAAATGCAAACAAGAACATTAACAATTATTAAAGCTTAATAAAGCACGATATGCATCTGCGTTCTCCACGAAATATATGTATGCATAGAATTAGATTAGACATTTCTGATTTGATTATGTTTATCCAAAGCAGGGACAAAAAATTAAATGTTATTTAAATTTAACATCTAAAGGGTTTCCGCCAAATCCCATACTGTGTGGATAATTGCAAAAAATGAATATAATAGGTAGATATGTATTGTCCGTATGATAAAAAAAAAAATAAAAAAAAATGCGTACGCACTGATATGTATAGCCTGCATCATACTTATATACATTTTGTAGTTATATTTATTTTATAAAGAAAATAATCGCCTTTAAAAGCTGCCTTTAGTAATCGGGGTGACTATGTTTCTCCCTTTAACAAATTGAGTGGGAGCGAGAGCGCGCTCACTCACGTCACAAGCCCTTATTGAATTCTGAGAAACGATAATGAAAACCTATTGTAATATTAATAATATAACAGAGAAAAGTTAAACCCCGATTACTAAAGGCAGTATTCTTTTTCTTATAAAATAAAGATAACTACAAAATGTATATAAGTATGATGCAGGCTATACATATCAGTGTGTACGCATATGTACCTATTATATTCATTTTTTGCAATTATCCACTTGTTTATGTTGTTAACGAGTGAATTAGTACAGTAAAATGAAGTTTTTCAAAAAACTGGCATAATAGGTATAGGTAAATTATATTACATATGTGATAATGTGTTTATATTATGTGTTTTATTCATTTTTTGCCAATTCAATGTCAATTAGCAAAGTAACATGAAGTTTTTCCTAAAAAGTGTCATTTTTGCATGTAGCGCCTATGAAACTTCTCTGGGTAAAAAACACATGTTAGCCACGAAATCAGGAAATAGCGACAACTAATATTGTTTCTACTAATGATTATCTAAAATCTGAGATACAATTCTTTTGCGCCGGGACTGGGGCAATTTTGGCGGAAACCCTTTATTGAAAAAAGATGAGTACTTTTAGCAGTGTCGAGTGTCTAAGGAATATAAAAACAGAGTGCAGAGTGAAAACAAACAAGTAAACCAATTACTGAAAATCGTATTTATTAAAACTATGTCGCAATAAAATAACCTAATCTATAGTAAAATATACATGCATTATTATTATTCCTTAATTACATAGGTAGGTAGGTACCTAGTGTTGATTATATAATAATCAGATAAAATAAAAACAAAATGTTAACCATGGTTACGCGTTCCATATACATTTCATAGAAAAGAATTGAACGCGCTTCTGTAATCTAAAACCAGTTTTTAATACAGTAATATATTGTATATTTTATTACAGACAACTTGAAATTACTATTGTCCAATATTTTACCCGATGAGCGCAAGGTTAGGCTATGTAACACAAAACAAAGAACTACATCGGTTGTGCTGGTCTCCTAGGGACGTGATCAGGTTTTTAAATCATGTTAAAATGTTGTACGCCTATGTATGGATTGGATTTTTGGGTAACTGTATTTGATACAAAACAATGCTTATCCTAAGTAGCCAAACATTGCACGTGTTTTTAAGAGTGCATAAATCGCCTCTGTTTCTATCAGCGTCATCTACAAAGAAAATAAAAAGAAAACGTAGCACAAAACTGTGCTATAGAAACTTTTATTGTTCCGGTCTAGCCACAATAAAAATAATCACAGCGTTTAGTATGTATAGAAGTGATCAAATTATTATCTTCTAAGATCTCACATATAGATATACTAGTAGCTCAGATTTGTGAATGATATAGTCCATTAAGCAAATTAACTTTATCGATCATTTAATTATTTAGCACTTCATTTTACTGTTTAACTTAGCTCTGTTTATTCTTTTGACATTCAGCTATCTCGAGAAATCAGATACTATCAACTTTATGAGTCATTTGTTTTCATTACCACGTTTTAAATTAAATTATACGAAATACTGGTTTACAATAAAAAACAAAGACAAACAAGCTTACGGCTCACCTGATAGAAAGCGGTTGCTATAACAATAATACCTGCAATAACCAAATCAATCAAATATTACTTTTTGCAATGGTATAACAAAGATCACTTTGAATCTTCTTAAAGCTAGGTGAGTCTAAGAGCCAGTTCTTCGCGACCAAGTCTAGAAGAAGAGACAACAAAACAAAGAATCATAATCGTGTTGCCTCGTCAAAACAGCATTTTTGAAGAGCCCCATTGGTACATCGCGCAACGAGCTATGGAGAGAGCTATGCTGAGTTTCACTTCGTGATAGAATCAGAAATGAGGATATCCGAAGAAGAACCAAGGTCACCGCCATAGCTCGTAGAATTAGTAAGTTGAAGTGGCAAGGGGCAGGCCATATAGCTCGAAGAACCGACAACCGTTGGGGAACAAAGGTTCTCGAATGGTGACCACGAACTGGAAAACGAAGCGTAGGGCGCCTACCCACCAGAGGACCGACGACATTGTTAAGATCACGGGAAGTCACTGACTGGAAAGGGCTCAGAATCGTTCTTCCTGGAAATGCGAAGGGGAGGCCTTTTTCCAACAGTGGACTTCTTCAGGCTGATAATGATGATGATGGTAGGTACATTATTAGTCTGATTGTTTGCGGAAGACAGATCCCTTCAAACCGAATGATACGTAGAGAGTGATATTTACCTGACCTCACCGACGTATGTCACTGATGGAGCCTCCATAATCCCAGTTCCAATTCCAAGAAGAGCATTCGCGACGAACAGAGAAGGCACGTTCCAAGCCGAATACATCAGCACCCACGCCATTAGATGTGGTATATTGACCAGGAATAAAGCCTTCTTTCGCCCGAAGTAGTCTAGCAGTGGTCCGGAGAAGATGCTGCCCAGTGGTTGACAGAGGAACGCCATGCTGCCTGGAATAAAATAACTTATATACCTTTGATTTTTGAAAAAGACAAAAGAAAAAGGCATAGTACAGCGGATTCTGGGCCTGAAATGGAAATGGGCTGGTCACCTGCCAAGGCTGGATCGAAACAGATGGTCCCATGCAGCCACAAACTGGAGTCCACGGGACAAAAAAAGAAAAAAAGGATGTCCTCCCAAAAGGTGGAGTGACGATAATAGCGTAAGTAGCTGGGAAAGTCTGGGTGAGGAAGGCAAGAGAAAGATTAGAATGGAGTTACATTTATAAAGCTTTTTAGGGTTCCGTAGCCAAATGGCAAAATGGAACCCTTATAGATTCGTCATGTCTGTCTGTCTGTCCGTCCGTATGTCACAGCCATTTTTCTCCGAAACTGTAATAGCTAGACTGATGAGACTTGATTAATAGATGTATTCTGTGAACCGCATTAAGATTTTTACACAAAAGTAAAAAAAATAAAAAAAATTTGAGTTTCAGTTTCAAGTATGGGCCCATACTTGAAACTGAAACTCAAAAATTTTTTTTTCATCAAACCCATGCGTGTGCGGTATCTTTGAATAAAATTATGTGATGATGGTCTTCAAAAATGATGTTGAGGTTTTTAATATAGTTTTTTTCTAAACTGAATAGTTTGCGCGAGAGACACTTCCAAAGTGGCAAAATGTGTCCCCCCCTCCTGTAACTTCTAAAATAAGAGAATGATAAAACAAAAAAAAATATATGATGTACACTATTATGTAAACTTCCAACGATATTTGGTATGAACGCGATCTAGTAAGTAGTTTTTTTTTATAAGTCATTAATCGTAAACCGCAATTTCCCCTTTGACGAACTACAAGGACTTTCATATTAATGTTACTTGTTGCTACGGAACCCTTCATGGGCGAGTCCGACTCGCACTTGGCTGCTTTTATTTTTTATTTTATTATACCTTACCTTTGATTTACGTATTTTATTTCTATTTTGGACGATGTAGAGATGCACCCGTATCGAAGAGAAACTGTAGTGTCTGGTGTCCATTGAATCAGATTCGAAAATTTATTAAATTTGACATTTTATACTTGTATGACAAGAAACTAATATGATTAGCATCTAGTATAATTATCACATAAAACTCAATTTGGAAAATATCTTTCTTGTGTTATGAACGGTCAGGGTCATTTTTTATTTTCATTCTAAAGAACTAGAATAGTAGACGATTCGGAATTTAAATTTATCAATGATACACTTTAGAATATTTTCTAGTGAACGGAGATAAAACATAGAAACATTATAAGAAACTTCTGCTGCGGCAGGATTGGATTTGGGGGAAAATAATACTAATTATGGCTTTTGCCTGTCAAATCGGTATCACGTGATGTTACGGCCACATTTATCAGCGATATTTGACAGCGATGCTGTCTATACATCCTAAGCTTATCGCCTAGATGTAGCCGTAGTTTAACGAATAATTAATCAAAATCAAATCAAATAATTAATTTCACAAAAATAGAAATTAAGGTAACCCCACTCAAGATGGATTAGTCCCACCAATGTCACGTCCATACAAACAATGACATACATGAAAAATCCAAATTTTCATACATTTAGGCCCGTATTCTGACACATGCTCAAGTCTGTGTCGAGCCTCAAGCATAGATTTTATGACAGTTCTCCATTGAAAAGTGTCAAAAATCTGTGCTTGAGACTCGACTCAGACCTAAGCACTGTTTCGGAATACGGGCCTTAGTCTCAGCCAATGCCATGACGTATTTGATCTTTCCTCTTTCAAATGTGCAGCGTGCTACAATAATGGTTGCTTCTACCTAAATATTGGTAGTTGAATACAATTTATGACGACTGTTAGCACAGATAAATACGTGAAACATTGGATGGCAATTTAATAAAGACGTTATATATATCTTTATTAAATTTCCATAAAAGTTTTGGGTCACCTACGACATTTCTACTACCAATTCTTGCCAAACTGCTTGCATTTACTACGGAGAACCAAACAGTTTGGTAGTTTTTTTGGGATTTGCTTTGGAATGTCTAATATACATAATAATGTGCACTAAGTTAAGTACCTATAAACATTTTACATTACTGACCGGTTGGCTGTTGACTGACATTTAGATCCTAAAAAAAAACTAAATTCTATCAAAAGAACAACTTTAGCAAAACATCTGGTAGATTTTGCCACGACTTTCTTCAAGGCCTGCGTACATTTAGGCAATGGCGATGGCGATCAGATGAAATGTTGTCAAATATCGCTGTCATATTTGAAAGCTTTTCAGCTGATTGCCATCGCCTAGATATCAAAAAATCAAATCAAATCTAAATGTTTTTTATTGAAAAAATTACAGGTAGGACAAATATAGGGTTGGGATCTCTTCTTTAAAGTTGTTAAACCTTTATTAGAAGAGATCCCCTCTTTTCTGTGGCTCAACATTGCCTTGTAATTTAATTTAGGTGATACGTTAATTACTAATTAGATATGCGCAGGCCTTTAGAGCAGCACAGGTGAGTGTTGGGCAACGAAAGGGATGGATGAGAGAAAAGTGCGCGCTGCTGAAATGCAAATGTTGTGTGGAGTGACAATTGATGTACTCAGTGAATGAACCTTAAAAAGTAATCTGACATACCGAACCAAGAAGCTTGCTCCTCGTTGATGGAGAGCCCCTCCTTTGCATGCAGTACTTCAGGTAGCACCATGGTGACAAAGCTGATGGACATGCCTAGCCCTATCAGCAGGAAGTCCAGAGACAGGCATGCTAGTACCTGGAGTGAACAAATAAGAATTTGATGGACACTACTGTAGAGTCTCATAGATAATTGTATTTATGCTTGTATAGATAGTGCAATTCACGAAGACGCGCCCCTCGCGGGGTGCGGGGAGTTTGCTCCGAGCGGCAGTCGCGAACCGTAGTCTATTCATTGTAGTGTGCGTGTGCACTCATAGGTAATTAGTGTGTACCGATAACACTCAAACATTGATGGAAGCTTGCACACATACAGGGTTATTCATTATTAGCTGCAAATACTCAGGAATTAGGTTCAACAAATAAAATAAAAAATATTTATGAAATGATTTTTTTTAAGTTTTGTTATGAAAATCCCGAGAAAATCGATAAAGAAATCATTGGCGCCTGACCTATTTTGACCTTTGATCCGCGCCCGCGCGCCGTGAGTGACACTCTGCGTTCAGTCACCGCCTGGGTGGGTCATCGACCTGTTCTCCATGGCAATCATTATGCAATAGCCGTAAAGAAATTAATAAAAATAAAATTTTGATACAAAAAATGAAAAATTTTTTGATCAAATTTAAAAAAAATAATTTCATAAATATTTTTTATTCTATTTGTTGGACCTAATTCCTGAGTATTTGCAGTTAATAATGAATAACCCTGTATACCTACTATAAACGGTTAGGAGGAATAGTGGGGCGCGCCTTCGTGGATTGCACTATCTATAAAGTTATCGATTGTACTCTGTGTTGTGTACCTATTAGCACTTTTTAAATTAACACGATCGTTATGCATAATTACATGGAAAAAACGGATATATATCGCGATTACCTTTATTATTTCCCGACGTTTCGACCGTGTTCCCCGTGTGTGTCTCCCCGCGACCATAGCTGTTGCAACACGGTCGAAACGTTGGGAAATACTAAAGGTAATCGCGATAAATACCCGTTTTTGACGTGACAACGTCTTATAATTCGATGGAGCCAGCTGCACGCACGAAAAAAAATTACGTCATGCGGCGTTACCTCGCTCTGGGGCGTTTCATTTAGGGCTTGAACTGCAAGCGAGAGCGCGGAACGAGTGACAAAGAGGCACAATCGGCCTCGCGTTTGGCAGCGTTCGACATCTGTCTCCTACTTGAGTGAGCGTATTGTTATGACGTTGTCACGTTCAACTATCGTCAGTAAACCGACTTTACAGATAACCAATATTTTTTTCCATATAATTGTGTACCTATTTTTACAAATAAATAAATGTAGTCTACTTCTAATTTGAGTTGGGGGAATAAGGTCCGCACTGACGTCCCGCGATAGGGTGTATTGTACAGTATTGTAGAGAGAAGCCTCGTCGGAGCAATTATAATCCTTTCATCACACTGGTTCAAAAAAACTGATGACACGACGAGATAAAGACTAACGTAGTGTTAACGGTCGAATTAGATAAAAAAAATATTCATGCAGTAAGTTGATGAAACTTCTTCATTTGTGTCAAAGGTTGGTACAAAATTTTATTTTGCCATCTATACTGCAAAATATAAAAATATATTATGTAAAAAAATTCTAAAACTATATCTGTCTGTGGTGTTACAATTTTGACACTTTGACTTTAATATATTTTTGTTAACCATATCATGGTGCAAACAAGTCAGAACTAATTTATTAAATTATACTTAATTATATCATTAAAAAAGAATCTTAGTAATAAATATCTACAAATAGTAGCTTCAGTTCAGCTTAACAACGTAAACGTATCAACTCGAGTTGATGGACGCATGGCAGTCCATCGTAGGGCACAATATGTCGTGCGTGACCTACGAGGCATTGCTGCAATAGGCGACGGTTACCACTTAATATCAGTCCATATGCTTGTTTCATCAGCTAATAATAAAAATTAAGAGAATGTCTAGAGTTTTTTCGCTGAATTTAAATCATACGTTAATACGTAGATAAAAAAAGTCGTATTCATTTCAAGCTAGTATTATTGTCATGATAATGTAAGTGGATATCTTTTTCTGGTATTTCCGTAACATTTTTATTTGCTCTAAGAAATATGAACAATCTTTTTTTTTACATTATATATCCTTTGCTTTCCTTTGGCCACAATCTCACCTGATGGTAAGCGACGATGTAGCCTACCTTGACTGGCCTCTAGCTCAGTTGGTAGTAGCTCTGCCTTCTGCGCCGTAGGTCGTGGGTTCGATCCCCACCGAGAACAAATATTTGTGTGGTGAACATAAATGTTTGTTCTCTGTCTGGGTGTTATATTGTATTCTAAGTATGTATTTACAAAAAAAAAATGTATTCAAGTATTATAACAGCTATCTGGTTCCCATATTACAAGCTCTGCTTAGTTTGGGACTGGGTAGTGTTGTGTGAATTGTCCACAATATTTATTTATTTATGAAGCAATATGGTCTAGAAGACACCTATTCACAATTTTCAATATTTAGACTTAAAAGTCTAAATATATAGGGGGGGTATAGGGGGGGGAGGGGTATATTATGTGTTATGATCGCGAAAGTTTTTAAACTTTCGCGATCGCATAACACATAATATACCCCTCGACCACGGTTATTGCAACATAGCCAAAACTTCAGGAAAATAAACAAAATAAGATAATATACGTGATAAATGCCCGTGTAATAATTTCAATCTTCAATACTAAAAATACTAGTGGACTGTCAACAACATTGTAAATGAAATATCAATCAGTAAGAAGACGTACGCTGGTGAATTGAAGTAATTGGTCTCCGACCTTACGACTCTATACAGATAACAATCAAGCAGTACCTACTTCAGCAGACCACAAGCTCTGTCTGGCTCTGTCTCTGGCTCTGATTTTGAGTCTGTGTGAGTGTTGTCTAAATAAATCTTACGTCGAAACGTCACACATACAGTATAATACACTGGATCACTCACACAGACTCAAAGCCAGAGCCAGAGCCAGAGCCAGAGCCAGAGCCAGAGCCAGAGCCAGAGCCAGAGCCAGAGCCAGAGCCAGAGACAGAGACAGAGACAGAGCCAGAGACAGAGCCAAAAACAAAGACAGATCCAGTGCCAGAGATAGAGCCAGAGAAAGAGACAGAGACAGTGCCAGAGACTGAGCCAGAGACAGAGACAGAGCCAGACAGAGCTTGTGGTAGGCCTACATATATAGGTATGTGGGTACCTACTGCTAAATATTGGGATAACCTTGAACTTAGAACTAGGTCTTATGATTTAAAATATATATTACTGTATTTATTAAAATGCCATTAGGTTATCAATTCTTTTAAAACGATGCAAATTATAGAGCGGCGCGCCGTCATAAAACTCGATGATAAAATCAATATTATGATCTCTAAAAGCAGATATAATCGGATCTTGTCACATCATTAATAATAAGCGGGTCGTTATCACGTTTTATCATTACCTTTTCAAATCAATAATTAATTTTTCTAACTTTTTTTAAAGTGTGGAAATGGAAATTCTAGCGGCCGTGGTTTAGTCCACGTGGTAAATTATTACCCCGCTCCTGTAAAATTTTCGAGATAAAAACTTGCCTAGATACTGCTAGGTTATTACACATTATAATCGTTCTAAATTTTATCTCAATTGGTTCAATGGATAAGATTTATATTTAATAGATATTTTAAATTGAGCCACAAACATCAAATTATCGTAACTCTCGCATTTATTATACCTACTAGTCACACCACCAAGCACCAAAAAGCTAAGTGGAACTATGAAGTAGATGAGAAAAACACGAACGGCTTATGAGCATCGATTTTGATTAATTAATTTTTATAAAACGCTAAACGAGTTCTTTTTTTTCGGATAATGAAACAAAATAAACTCAAAAATTACTGCATCGGTTTCAAAAACTCTTTCACCATGAAAAGCTACATTACATACTTAAAATCACGCTTCTTTCCCATGGTAAGCGCTAAACGAATTCTTTTCACAAGAGATCACAGGTTTCCACGGGCATAACTCTTTCGCTTCATGCACTCTCATAACATTCTTCATACATGCTTGTTGGTTTAGGGTTTTCTTGACCTGGGCTTTCTCTAAAACGTCTGCTACCTGGTCGAGATACGTGCGCCGAGGTCTTTCCTTTCCAGCAGTTCCAGTCACACTTGCTCGATGCACCTGTTTTGTTAATCTCTTTTCATCCATTCCCTCCATATGCCCAACCTATCTTAGCATACCTTTCTCTGCTCTTATCACTACACTTCCACACTGCATCTCTTTGTTACTCACTCTATCACTCAACTTTACATGAGACATACTACGTAACGCTCTCATTTCTACTGCATTCACTCAACTCTGATGTTTTTTCTGCCATAGGTACCCAACTTTCACTACCATACATCAATGTCGGCACTAACATCCCTCTCTATACAGCCAGTTTCCTGCTGTTCATAAACGTATGTAGAGCCCCATAGACTTGATTTCCAGCAGTCACCGTCAATGCTTTTGTTATCATCTTCATGCTTTCAATCTCTTTTAAACAAAGTCTCCAAATATATAAACACACTCACTTATTCCACTCTTTCTCCATCAATCAAAGTAGGTAGTATACATTCATCTATTTCTAAAACCATAATCTTCGTCTTTCTTTTCTCACAAAAGCTCCTTGCATAATAACTACCTTTTTTTATAATTTTTAACTACATTATCCCCGCGTAACAGGATATTTACTAGCGATCCGCCCTGACTTCGCACGTGTGTAATTAATTTTTCCACCCATGTGAATCTGAGGCGTGGATCGCAGTCAAATATTAGTTTTTATATACAGGGTGGAATTTTGTAATGCCACCTCGAAGGAAAGTACTCTTAAAACTGCAGATAAACAATTTTACTCAAAGGAAACATTCTTTTATTTTTGAATAGCGAAAATTCTCTTCTCCCACACCCGGGAATCGAACCGGCTAAAATCTGAAAAAAATAAACCCTTTACTTTTATTGCATCGATCGTTAGGGTCAATTATAAGGATGAAATCTCTCTAACAAACATGATAAATTAAATGAAAGGAAAACCAGGAAATCTGAAGTTACAAATTCAATGAGTCAAGTAAAAGCTCTTTAACTAACAATCATCTTTTGTAATGCAGACTCCTTTGCGACATACTCGTAGATTTCATCCTTATAATTGACCCTAACGATCGATGCAATAAAAGTGCAGGGTATAATTTTTTCAGATTTTAGCAGGTTCGATTCCCGGGTGTGGGAGAAAAGAATTTTCGAAAATCTTTGAATGCAGTTAGCTTTCTATTCAAAAATAAAGGAATGATTCCTTTGAGTAAAATGTTCTATCTGCAGTATTAAGAGTACTTTCCCTCCAGGTGGCATTACAAAATTCCACTCTGCATATAGTAAAATAATAGTTTATTGAAGCTGTTTCTATTAGAAAGTGGCTGCCTCGCAATAATCGAAGTTTTTTTGTCAAATAAAAAACCTGATTCCTTGTCAACCCAATCGGCTATACTTAGACAACAAATAATTACTTGTTGAACGTATCTTGTAACACCTTTTTAGGGTTCCGTAGCCAAATGGCAAAAACGGAACCCTTATAGATTCGTCATGTCTGTCTGTCTGTCTGTCTGTCTGTCTGTCTGTCTGTCCGTCCGTATGTCACAGCCATTTTTCTCCGAAACCGTAAGAGCTAGGCTGATGAAACTTGGCGAGTAGATGTATTCTGTGAACCGCATTAAGATTTTTACATAAAAATAAAAAAAAAACTATAAATTTCGGGGGTCCCCATACTTGAAACTGAAACTCAAAAATTTTTTTTTCATCAAACCCATACGTGTGGGGTATTTATGAACAGGTCTTCAAAAATGATGTTGAGGTATCTAATATAGTTTTTTTCTAAACTGAGTAGTTTGCGCGAGAGACACTTCCAAAGTGGAAAAAAGTTGGTCCCCCACCCTCTAACTTCTAAAGTAAGGGAATGATAATACTAAAAAAAATATATGTTGTACATTACTATGCAAACTTCCAGCGATATTTGGTTTGAACGAGATCTAGTCAGTAGTTTTTTTTTTATACGTCATAAACCGTAAACCGCAATTTACCTCTCTTCGAACTACAAGAACCTTATTATGTTACATCAAGTAACATAATATAAAGGTTCTTGTAGTTCGTCGTGCTACGGAACCCTTCATGGGCGAGTCCGACTCGCACTTGGCTGCTTTTTTATATGATGATCAATCATGTGAATATTTTTTTACAATTTTAAAACAGAACCAAATTCCACCCACGGCTTTGCATGTGTGGTACCCGGATAAGAGTGGCATGGCATGTTTATGCTATTGTATTCACAAACTCTACCGTTCCATCATTCCAGGGTTAGGTAATCTAAATCAGCATGAAGATCTTCTTCAATCAGCTTTACGATTAAAAATGTGAATTTAAAAACATCAAAACATCAGCTACGTTCATATTAAAACTATCGGCCGCGAAAAAAGAATCCGAGCATTTTCATTTCATCGAGCTTTAACCCATCGATTAAAATTTGTTGTGAAAGCTTTACAAACAGACAAACAAAACCTATGTACACATATATAATAAATAACTAGATAAACAAACATATTTTTGTAGTGGCATTGATAGTTGGATACTATAAGTCAACTTTAATTGGTGTCAACTTTTATTATTGAAACGAAAATAACACATTCCTCCGGTGTTTTTGGGTAGGTACAGCTAGTTTTTAATATTCCGAGGTTCACAAGGAATCCTTACGAGATCACCTTAAGGCGATTCAAAGGGGATATCATAAATTAAGGTGTAATTTCGAAGCCCTTGTAATTAACGGACACGTCCTAAGATCTGGAAAATATATACATTAAAATATATTCACATCTTTGCCAATATTTATACGTTATATTTGATGCTGTAATATTCAAACGTACTGATAACACAGAAATTAAAAACACTTAATTTAAAGGTTTAAATGCTTCTTCTTCATAACAGGCAACAAACTATGGCTTGGTTCCTACCGTTTTTCTATGTGAGGTTTGTACGATAGAATCAAGTACGAAAAACAATATCAACATATACTTTGGTATACTTATTGATAAATTGGTTTAAAGTTTTTCTTTCTTTTCTTCTGTCACAATGATTTTATTTTAGATTAACATATTTCTTACCATAACAACTAATTAATTTTAATGAATATGTAGGTAGGTAGGTACTTACAGACAATGACGGGAAGTTATTATTGAGGTTTCATTAGATAGAAGTTTCCGTGTTTATGTATTGCCAAAATTGATAAAAATTAATACGGGTGCATTATTTAGTTTTAAAACAATAATTAGTATTTAGATATACAATTAGGTAGTTTAATTGGGTCATAAATGTTTTTGAGTTTATTTTTACGTTTCCTCTAACCTACACCTAATTAGACAGTTTATTTTACGTATTTTCAAAGATTACCAGAGTAGAGGAAACACAATATTGATAATCCTTACATACCGTAGGTTTTTAGAAGTATTTAGTTACAAAAAAAAAGTTACAATTAAAATAAATTCGCCATCTTGGTTTCAAAAAAGAATGGCAAATTCTCAATCAGTACCACCAAAAACCTTTAAAACGATACCTGGTGAGATAAACATTTTAAGAAAAAATAAATCCGCCATCATGGATTCAAAAATAAACTGTACATTCTCATATGTTTATCGCCCCCAAAAAAACTAAAAGAAAATTGTGGAAATTATTAAGCAATATTGTATGAAATAGTTATATTTCTTCGATGTAGTTGCTCTGCCTTGTGCGCCGTAGGCCGAGGGTTCGATCCCCACGGTGGGGATCGAACCCACGGCCACAAAAATACTAGGGGTGGGGACCCCACCCCAAGTATTTTTGTGGGGACCATAGATGATGTTTCTTTCTCTGGGTGTTATTTTGTTATTCTAAGTAGGTATGTATTTACAAAAAAAAATTATAGCAGCTATCTGGACAAGCTCTGCTTGATTTGGGGCTAGATAGAGTTGTGTGAGTTGTCCACAATATTTAATATTATTATTTAGCGGCTCGTTATTTTATTACTTGTTATTTATTGAATTACTTAGTGCCGTACCTAATGGATAAAACTCAGCTGGACGGAATCTTTTACTGAGTATGGTCCATTACGCACTTGGCAAATTATTATTATACCTACTAGGTTACCCACACGTATTATTTACGCATTAATTTGACAAGTAATCATTAGAGGTAGCTGAGCTGAGGTAGCATTAATAAAAAAATTACAAAGTTGTAAGTTTCCGGCTATCCAAGACGTGTGCCAAAAAAATATGCTCATTGGATCGAATTTTATTACATCTCACTGAATGTGCTTAGTCCGTAAAGTATTTATTTTGGCCTTTGTTAAAGCTATGTATTCATTAGGAAACATTTGAGGCGCAACATGTTTTCGCGTTGAGTGTCGACTAGGAATTTTTGTTTGGCAAAGTTGTATGTCAAATTCTAAAAATACACAATATAGATGAGCCTAACCGGCGGCTACTTATTGTACAATTGCTTATTTAACACTCGTTTTATATTACGTCAAAGTAATTACCCTGCCGTAACACAGAGTAATCTAGCACGGAGGGTAAGATTTGTAATTACTAATTACCTTACATAGTGTAGCTACATTAAAACAGCCCTTAGATACGCAGAGTTCTGTAACTTTGTTTATATTTTAATATTTTCTTATGTATTTTTACTGCGATTACGATTACGATTACACAAAACGCGCGTCATATTGTGTGTGTGTCAGCAACCTCGCGTGCTCCGTGCAACGTTGCTAGCATGTTGAGCGTCAAGTGTTCTGCCTCAAATGTTGTCTAGTGAAAACATAGCCTTAAATCACATTACCCGAAATAGCATTTATGTTGTGTTTAATTATCTATTTGGCTCATTACCAATTTAAATCAAATGAAATACTTTTGTCACGGAAAATTTCAAACTAAGTAGGTTTCTGTAACCATCAAATACCACTTTAAATTACTACACTTTGGTTCACGAACCAAGATATAAATCATGGTTTACGATACAATTTAACGACTAGTTATATAAATATTTTAGCTGGTTTAATGGCTATCTGTTTTAAAATGGACTAGCGTATACATATTTATAGTGGAAATTGATATAAACATATTATAATGGAAAATGTTATCGGGAGAGATGAAGTCATACTTATAATAATTGGTTCCAGTAGAGATAGCCCTGCTGAATAAATACAGTTTAATACATCAGAGTACCAATCAGGACGACTTATATCAGACCAGTCTTCGCGCCTGTTTTCAAAACCAGTTGCCAGTTTGCACTTATGCTAGTCTGTGTGTGTGCTACCAATGTATTTTACACTCGGCAATTTTGAATTTGGAACACATCTTACAGGCATTGTGTTCCGTGTGTGCGTTTGGCAATCACACCCATGTCTAAACCGATTTAAATTTTGAAAAGGCTGACAGTCTCTTTTGTCTATACTATAATATTATATACTATTATACCATCTATACCAACATAATAAAGTGGAAAGATATGTATTTTTATAAATATTTGTAATGAATAAACTCAAAAACTACTGTGCCGATTTCAAAAGTTCTTTCACCATTGGAAGCTACATTCACCTTGAGTAACCATAAGCTACATTTATATGTTTAAAAAATAAATGTCCACCCGTGCGAAGCCGGAACAGGCAGCTAGTATTTTTTGACGTGACAACGTCTTATAATTCGACGGAGCCGGCTGCACGAAACAACATGACTCATTCGGCGTTACCTCGCTCTGAGGCGTTCCATTTAAGGCTTGAAGTGCAAGCGAGAGCGCGAAACGAGCAACAAAGAGGCACAATCGGCCTCCGCGTTCGGCAGCGTTCGACATCTGTCTCTCTCCTACTTGAGTGAGCGGTGCGTCCGCGTGGACAGCTGTATGACGTTGTCACGTTCAACTATCGTCAGTAACCCGACTTTACAGACAACCGATTTTTCTTTTAAATAAGCAAGCTACATAATAATTCTGAAACATAATGTGTAAAGCGTGGGTTCAACTTACCTGTGATGTAACGACCCTGGCTCTCCCAATAGGCTTGCGTTTTTCCGTCGTCATGATGCAATCTGTGTTATAAACACTTGTAAAATCAGAAGACTATCTTTATGGCATTATTGACTCTGCCATTGTGCTGTATAAATTGTTTATTCAATCCTTGTTATGATAACAATTAGATAATATGTGAACTTTCTTGGGTTGCTTGAGTAGGCCTTGTGAACTGAAAAGATAAAAATAAAGCAAATTAATAAAAAATGACACACTGACCTAAATTACAGTAAACAAATCGATATTGGGGGACACAATACTATCTATATCTATGTAATTACTGGCACCATGTGAATCCATGGGACACCATGGATTTCAAAGTTAAAGTCTAAAATTATTTATTCAATTAAATCACAAGGATCACTCTTAAACTTTTTGGGCGTGATTCTATTTCAAAAGAATAATTATTTCTGAGAGTTACTGCATTCTTCACCAGTTTCTTAAGGCAAAATCAACGCATGCATTTTAGGATAAAAATAGCCGTCATACGATGAACATAATTTTTTTTTTCTAATTTATATTATTAATGAACATAAAGAAAATTGTTTTTTTCAAATTCAAATTTTATAAAATAAAAATTATCATGTCATCATTATCATTAATAACACGATCACGGGTAAAAACTTGAGGCTGATTCATACCGTTTTTTTATAAAACTTCACAAATTAATTTTAAGTTACACCAGTTTGGTGTAAAACCAACTAAGTATTAGTTATCCTAACACCCTATAACTAAAACTTGACCTATAACGCGAGTGCAATACAATACGTATCCCTAATACGAAGGTAAAGTTAATACTAAGATAGTTAACCAATTATTGAATACCTTGGTCATTTAAAAACACTGCAAGGTACAGTCGGCTACACATCAGACTATACACTTCATATACTAGCGACGAGCCATGATTTCTCACAGGTTTGAATTTTTGAAGGCAATTTTTTTACAATTAATAACTGTGCGGGGCTAGTTATAAATATATTATGTATTGTAGTTTTTTTAATCTGTTCTATAGTTTTGAATTTATTACAAATATACAAAATACACATCTTTCCTCTTTAATAGTAAAAGTATGAGAACTACGCAACCTCCAATACTGAAAATGGTAGGAAAAAAACAGCGCAGTACGAGTATAGCACTTTTGTACGTCGAACGAAATAGCAACAACATTTTGCAACCCCTCACACGATTCGTACCTCTAAGTTCAAACAGAGTAGTCTGATGCGTAGCTGTGTGTACCTTTAGTAGTCACAAATGCATAATCAATTATGTATAGAATATTCATAATTATCGTTATAAGATCATTTAAATCATTAAAAACTTGTCTTGGGTTTACAGTTAAGCATTGCTTAGGTGACGCAACTTTTTATAAAACGGTTTTAGGAAATAGAATAATCAAAAATATTTATTTCTATAAAAATAAGGCAACGGCGTGTTTTTTATGTATACTTTTGCCTAGAAGAAGAAACCTGTAGTACTCGTTTTTTCTCCTATAAGTTTGCTGAAAAACAGACGACAGCAACTTATACCCTGTTGTTTTTGTAGCCGTGTGGTTTTAATAGCTTTAAATAAAATAATGATTGTGTAGGTACCAAAATAGACCATTCTAAACATCGATATTTTGGACTCATAAAACAAATAGTCACAGATCACGCACGTTAGAAATGTGCTCTACGATGCACAACCCTGCGTTCATCAACTTGAGGTATTAGGTGTTAAGCCTCATGTGATTTTAATATAAAGTAGGTATTTATTTTAATGAATGTATGCCTATTTAGATAGGCAGGCGTGTCAGTTTCAGCTCACTCACGCATAAATTTATAAATTTATGTGTGCGTGGATGTTACGAAAATCGATACTTGTTGAAATATGAACCTAGCTTTATTCAGTTTCCAGTAAAACAAATTTGTTTTGATTGCCAAGAATTGCGTTTTTATTGCAATTTAAGCTAGTAGGTCGATTTTTTGATGAGTGGCGTCATTTTTCAATTACGCACGAAACCTATATTCTACAGTACGATTTTGTTTATGATGCGAGGGGCTGTCTTTTTACAATAGTTAAGAGTGAAGAAACAAATTGTCTAAAAAGAACAATAATTGCATCCGACAATATACACTCATCAACATTGTCTAGCGATACTACCATTTCGAAATTGATTATTAGATTTTTCGAGATTTTGTTTCTACTTTAACTTTCATTAATAAATAATATCAAACAGTTGTATTTTATTTTATTTTTTGTTTATTTTTTACGATTTTATTATAAATGTATAGATCAACAACACAAAATAAGGATTCTTGCCATATACCTAGTTTCCTAAAGAAATAATTTTCAGTTTTTGTAAAAATCAACAAAAGTTAATATCCCTAGTCAATGTTGATGTGTGTATTGTTCTTAGTATATCTCGGCGGCACTACAGCGAAAACTGCTGCCACAGATTTTTAATCGACTTCAAATAAAAAAAAGCAGCCAAGTGCGAGTCGGACTCGCCCATGAAGGGTTCCGTAGCATCAAATAACATAATATAAAGGTTTTTGTAGTTCGTCGAAAGGTAAATTGCGGTTTACGATTTATAACGTAAAAAAAAAACTACTGACTAGATCTCGTTCAAACCAAATATCGTTGGAAGTTTGTATAGTAATGTACAACACATATTTTTTTTAGTTTTATCATTCTCTTATTTTAGAAGTTAGAGGGGGGGGACCAACTTTTTTCTACTTTGGAAGTGTTTCTCGCGCAAACTATTCAGTTTAGAAAAAAAACGATATTAGAAACCATTTTTGAAGACCTATCCATAGATACCCCACACGTATGGGTTTGATGAAAAAAAAAAATTCTGAGTTTCAGTTTCAAGTATGGGGACCCCAAAAATTTATAGTTTTTTTTCTATTTTTGTGTAAAAACTTTAATGCGGTTCACAGAATACATCTACACACCAAGTTTCATCTGTCTAGCTTTTATGGTTTCGGAGAAAAATGGCTGTGACACGGCCGGACAGACAGACAGACAGACAGACAGACATGACGAATCTATAAGGGTTCCGTTTTTGCCATTTGGCTACGGAACCCTAAAAATGAGGTTCTCAATTCAATTCTATTTTTTTTATGTTTGTTATCGCTTAACTTCGTCATTTATGAGACGATTTGTTTTTTTTATCTGGTTGGTTTTACTTACAAATTGGTAGGTGCTATAGAAATTTTATCAAAATCGGTTCAGCAGGATGACCAAGAAGTCGGAAGAAGTTTTTTAAACTTCTTGTACCATAGAAATGCTGAGACCGCGCGGGACGGGGTGACAGTTCATTCAGGTTTTTTTTTCTTTCCGTTAGAGACTGTAAAAAGACTAAAAAGGCTAAAGGGGCTAATTTTACTGCCTCAGCGACACACGAAACCAGTTTTATAACACTTAGCAAAAAACTTTAGTCAAATCGTAACATTGTGCAATAAAAAGGTCTTAATTTGTCAATGATAGTTCAATGAGCGTGGTGGTGAAAAAACATTAGGTAATTGAAGTCGTCGTTGATGTGTCATCATCATTATAATTATCAAATTATTTAGTTGTTATGATAAAAAAAAACTGGAAGGAGTACTATAACGGCTTTCCCACTTAATTTCAATTTCAATTAATTTATTCCCATAGACATTAATACAATGCACTTAGAAAAGGCAGATTCACAAACAATATTTTTTCATATAATATTTTAACTTACGTTAAGCCATGACACGTGAGGCTAAACATCTGTATGCCTCAAGTTAAGGCACGTTCCTAACGTGTGTGACTTACGAGGCAATGCTTTGTTATAGGCGATGGTTACCACTTAACATCAGGTGGGCCATATGCTCGTTCCGTCAGCTAAGTGTTAAAAAAAAATGCTTCATGCAGGGACGGTAGTCTCAGCATAGTTAGTAATTGCTTAACTAGTCAAAAGTATTCAAATATTTCTGTTTTGCATAAAAGTTGAAGGCAAAGCGATACCCTCTGAACAGTTCATCATTATCATCATCCCGAAGAAGTCCACTGCTGGAAATAGACCTACACTTTACCAGGAAAAACGATTCTGAGCCCTTTCCATCCATCGACTTCCCGCGATATTAACAATGTCGTCGGTCCATCTGGTGGGTGGGCGCCCTACGCGTTGTCTTCCGGTTCTTGGTCGCCATTCGAGAACCTTTATCCCCCAATAGTTCAGAATAGTTATATAGTTAGTCGCTAACTAATCTAGATATAGTGAGCGACAGCTAAGTAGTCGCGAAGTCTTCACCTAATAGCCAAAAAAGCGACTAGTTAGTGATTGCTAACTTAACGTTGAGACTATGACTCCAGTTTAGTTATAAAAGAAGAAAACAGAAGTTATACCAACAAGCTGACAGAGAAAAACAAATATTGACTTAGAGCAAAGACGCTGCGCTCGCTTCTCTCGGTTCGTACCGGCGTCCTACGCGTATCTTCCAGTCGGTGGCCGCTATTCGAACCTGTAATAACCAGACTAACGACTTTCAAAGACGACTACTTTTTTTACAGCCTTGTCACTCAACAGTGTTATGTAACACGAACTGATTTTTTAAAGAATTAAAAATATGTTATGGGATGAACTGGTTTTTTAGAGGCCAAGGGTTTCCTATAAAATTCTTCATGGTTACTTTTTACATTAACTCACTTTGTCAGTAGAGATAAGTCGCCCCCCAGACCTACCTACCTCTTACCTAGATGCTATTAGGTTAGGTACCTAAGATGCTTAACACTTATCTGCTTTTTTTTAATATCTGCTTTTTTAATCTTTTCAAAAGCAAAAAGCACATAATAATTGTATTAACCGAACATATCCAAGGCGTTAAATTTGAGAGATTTTTTTACGTTATGTATCTAAATTATCGACGTTTATTGTGGTTATGTCATATATTTAATTTTTTCGATTGTACAACCAGCAGCTATGTTTGCTAACGGTGATAAAAATAAGCTTCAAGTTCATCAGATAATTGAAAAGCACTAAACGAAAAGTGTTGGTTATTAAGTTTGTTTAACTGCTTAACTAAATAAGTCTGTTTAATTGACTGCTTTTCGTTTAACCGCCCATCTCTAGTAATCTATAGGTACTCGTATCGTATAACGAAACTAAAATGGAGCTGGGCAGGACACCTGGCAAATCGAGGTGATGACAGGTGGAGTAAGGCGCTGACAGAATGGCGTCCAAGCACTGGGTATAGAAGCGTCGGTCATACTGCGACAAGATGGGCAGACGATAAATAAATATTATAGACAATCCACACAACACAGTCTAGCCCCAAACTAAGCAGAGCTTGTACTATGGGAATTAAATAGCTGATATAAAACTTATATACATTTTTTTGTAAATAAGAATACAATATAACACCTAGACAGAGAACAAACATCTGTGTTCACCACAGAAATATTTGTTCTCGGTGGGGATTACGGCACAGATGGCAGAGCTACTACCAACTGAGCTGGAAGACCAGTCAAACGATGTGGCGAACATCGCGGGCAAGACCTGGATGAGATTAGGACAAGACCGTCAACAGTGGCACATACAGAGAGAGGCCTTTATCCAGCAATAAATGAGTTTTTCTGCCCAAAAATGTATTCACTATGCAAAAGCTCTCAAACGGTGAAGGAAAACATCGTGAGGAAACCGGCATATCGTAAAACCCAAAAAGTTTGAAAATATGTGCACGAAAAGAGCCTCTTTGAGGCGCACTTAAAAATCCTTTCACCACGCTTGGTTTGAAAGAATCAGTGACACGATAAGAAGAAGAAGAAGAAGCAGTAGATGAAGTCAAGCTGTAGATGATGATGATGAGGTAAGTACTGTATATCCTAGTTCCATGGCAGGTTCTATCATTAAATGTCAGTGGACCTCGGAAGTTTATCGATAATGCTTCGTTGTTATAAAAAGCCTGTCGGAAATTACTCTTAATCTACGTAAGTAAACAGACATTTAATTGCATCTACAGGTAATGTAGATGATTTCTACAGGGCGTCCCACGAACATGAACATTTTACTGAAAGAAGACATTATTTGGATTTTAAAAACAATTTAAACTGCACTTCTTTCAGCCCATATCTCACTTTATCCACATAAAGTGAGATACGGGCTGAAGAATCGAAGAGGAGAACATGTTGTGTGACCCCACGGTTACACAACATGTTCTCCTTTTCCATTCTCCTATATCAGCCGTCATCTCTGTATTCACCATCTTTCTTACCCACGTCTACGTCTTCTTTCACATTACTCATCCATCTTCTCTTTGGCCTACCTCTCCGTACAAATCCATCTACATTCATACTCATCACTCTCCTAGTCACATGACTTTGATCCCTCTTCATGATATGCCCAAAAACAAAATTGCAGTGAGAACGATTACCGACACCAAATACATTTATTTTCGCGTCACATGATTATTATTTGAAACTGGTTTATATTGTTTGATTGATATAAAAACCACAGGATGGTAAGTAACAGTTTATAGCTATTAAAAGCTTAGAACGTTAGCCTTCGGCTTTATTACACCACATTATGCAATATAAGCTCTAAAAATAAGCTGCCATACTTGCTTTGAATAGAAACGTTAATTAAATTAAAACTTTGATAAAATTTGTCATGTCACCTTTTGTCAAAATATTTTGTAAAGCCATCTAAGCGTATACTGCGGTGTCGATCAGATCGTTTCGGGGCAGTGGTCCAACCAGATGTGTTTAAATGGCAATGTAGAAATACTTATCTTTGGACAGATTCTAAAATTTACATACCTACATCCTACACTATATCAAAGGTACATAAACTGTAAATAAAATCTCTCGTTTAATTAGTACCTACCTACCTACTTCTTTTTTTGGCGTCACCATATTACTACGTCCGTTCCCCGCAACTGGCTTCGCGTCAATTTGGCGTTGCCAACACAAAAATAAATTAGGTATAATTATTTATGTTATGTTACATCCATGTGCAAAAAAAAACAAATTATGAAAATTATTGGCGAGGCAATGAGTATAATACTTATTCTAATTTAAAAATCTTATGAAGACCTTGTTAGCTTGCCCGCCATTCCAAAGCAAAAAAAAAACGCGCAGTAAGTTTCTAAGTCTATTATTAAATTCAATTAGATAAAAAATACAACGATTACATTATGCATGTATTGATATTGAATTTACAACTTAAAAAGTTTTACCTTCCTGTATCATAGTCATAAACATATAAATTACGAGGCAAGCGAGCAAAGCGAGCGTGCTGCGGCAGCGGCTGTCGTAGTGCCAGAAAAGGTTTTTATTTACAATAACCTTAAAGAGGCTATCCCCTATATGACAGTTATTCTCCACTAGACAAAAACAGAAGTATTTGAAATATTGATTTGCTACAGTGTACATGCGGTACATATTATACAGTGTATACACAACCTTGAAAATCCCTTAGTGGAAAAAAATGTATTCCCTTTAACTGGTTGTACATTAGTCAGACCCATTTTTGAGATAAGGAGTGGCAGCCCCCCATACCTCTTGCCAGAAGTTGTCAGTTGGTGTAGGTGGACTGGGGTGGACCCTTTCCGCGCCTTTACAGAAGCGGTTTTTTTGGAAAACAAACCTCCTTTGAAGACGCCACTCACTAATTTGAATAATTCTATTTTTAAATAGTATTCAATGACAAAAAAGGTTTGAACCTGTTTGAACGGATCTCCGTTTTGATATTCGTATTAAATATAACTCAAGCGGTTTTTTGGAAAATGAACCTCTTTTGAAGACGTCACTCACTAGTTTGAATAATTATTTTTTTGAAATATGTAATATTCAATGACAAAAAAAGGTTTGAACCGGTTTGAACGCATCTCCGTTTTGATATTCGTTTTATATCGTGACAGAACTATTTAGTACAAAAAAATAAGTAGGTAGTAGTTTAGTTTCTTTGAGCTGAAATTATTATAGCTTGCTAGAATATTGCATAATTTATTTAATGACCGTGAGTAAGATAAATCAGTACCTAATTTTGTTTCACATTCCAAAAGTCGAAACCGGACTTGTGAATAGCTATTAGAACTTTTTATGTTTGCAGCATAAACGTCGTCATTATAGCGGTAAATGCGATTTTGAACCATATTCCAAAGACAAAACGCGCCAGCGTCGATGCCACACTGTTTCGCTTGTTGCAAAAAAATCCAAATTAACAAAAATTCTACATCAAGACGTCACACGTTCGACATACTTGCATAGACTTTCCACATACAAAAATATTATTATGTAATGTACTCCCCGTTCGTTTTAATGGCTTATCAAAATGCTGGTATCGTCTGACGAATCGACAACCGGTAGAAAAAAAGATTCTCGAATGATGACGGCAAACCGGGGGACGAAGCGTGGGACACGCATGGGTAAAGCGAGAGAGATGAACGTGACATAGTGCTGTCTCTATTTTATAAAGCACGGCTATGGAATGTAGATTTTAGCGCAGAATCCCGATTTTTTTTCTGTCAGTTTGGAAGCTATATATTTTTTGCATTTTAATTAGGAGCGTATTAAATGCTAGCCACACTCATCTATTGCTTTTTTATCATATTTCTTTATTATATATTTATTTATCTTAACAATAGAGGATAAAGACTATAAATAACGAATATATATAAATAACGGAACTTGTTAGTTAAAAATACTTGAGAAAACTTCATGGCCAAACTGCTTAACCGATTTTGATGAACTTTCTATGGAACAAGTCTGGGAGTATAAGCTTCTAGATAAAAAAAACAATTTATCAAGCCATCAATAAATGACGAAGTTAGGCGATAAAAAATATTTTAAAAAACAATTCAATTGAGAACCTCCTCCTTTTTTTTAAGTCAGTTAAAAATCGCAAAGAACAGCAAACTCTTCAGCTTTATTTTATTTTTTTATTTTTTTATTAATTTAATTTATTAATTAAAACGGTTACACACCAATTACATTAATTAAAAATATAAACGAGTATAAAAAATTCTATAATAATTATACAAATAATAATAATACAATTTCCAATAAATTAAAATAACTTAACAAATTAAAATATGTCAATCTCATACCGTTCATCCATCAATCTCGCTCGCAAAACCTCAGACAGTCTGACACTATCTTGGTCCATCCATCCGCAAAGTTTATAACATTAAGTATTATATTATGCCGACTTAATACAACATTATATTATTAAGTCAAATTAATTAAGTCAATATAGTCAACCTAATATATCATTATACTTAGTTGATTTGATTGATTGATTAGAATATAGATATAGTATAGTTTAAAGATCAAAAAACAACTATTAATTCAAAAATGTTATGACTGTATTGACGACTTCTTAAACAACAAATTATAATTAATTTTCTTTTATTTTATGGACATAATATATAATTAATTTCTGTCTATACATATTTAAAATATCTACTACATTGTCATTATTTAGGTGCCATCTTGTACACCGAGATCGGTAAATCATGTTTGCCACAATTAATTTATGTTCTCACCAATTTTAACAAATCTTTATGCAAATAAAAGATCTTTATCTTCATATCAGTGCGTGAAATCAGGTGTATTTTTAGGGTTCCAAAGCTCAACTAGTAACCCTAATTGTTTCACTCTGTCCGTCTGTCTGTTGCTCAGAGTCGATTTACTCGTAAAACGATAGGTATAACGTAAACAGATATATACGATCACACTCTAATTTTACAATTTGACTATTCTGTATGACTTCATAGTTGCTTTTAGTTAGCGTAGTAAGTATATAAGTTAGTTCCTCTCTCTGAGTTTTTAGGGTTCCGTAGCCAAATGGCAAAAACGGAACCCTTATAGATTCGTCATGTCTGTCTGTCTGTCTGTCTGTCCGACCGTGTCACAGCCATTTTTCTCCAAAACCATAAGAGCTACACTGATGAAACTTGGCGAGTAGATGTATTCTGTAAACCGCATTAAGATTTTTACACAAAAATAGAAAAAAAACTATAAATTTTGGGGTTCTCCATACTTCAAACTGAAACTCAAAAATTTTTTTTTCATCGAACCCATACGTGTGGGGTATCTATGAATAGGTCTTCAAAAATGATGTTGAGGTTTCTAATATCGTTTTTTTCTAAACTGAATAGTTTGCGCGAGAGACACTTCCAAAGTTGAAAAAAGTTGGTCCCCCCCCCTCTAACTTCTAAAATAAGGGAATGATAAAACTAAAAAAAATATATGTTGTACATTACTATGCAAACTTTCAACGATATTTGGTTTGAACGAGATCTAGCCAGTAGTTTTTTTTTTATACGTCATTAATCGTAAACCGCAATTTACCTTTCGACGAACTACAAGAACCTTTATATTATGTTACTTGATGCTACTGAACCCTTCATGGGCGAGTCCGACTCGCACTTGGCTGCTTTTTTTAAATAGGTATTAACATTTAGTGCCTCACCTGTCTACCTTTGTTGTGTATTGTTTTTCTTTTTCTTTTTTCTTTCATTCACTTTGTTTTTTTTTCTGTTTCTCACTTAATTCAAAATTGTACTCAGTTTCACTAAAGAAAGTGACCTGTAACATCTGGGGTGAGAAGCTTACCTTGCCGTAACACAGTTTTTTAACTAGCACGGAAGGTAAAGCTCCAAACCACAGTATGTGCCTATCGCCTAGAGTTGCCTATTGTTTCCAGGTTCAGCAGATGCTGTTTCTGGAACTAAAAGGCAATAAAATGGCATTAGTACTAGTAATAGGTATTAAAATAACTGTATGTCTTGTTTGATTGGAAATAAACGTTATTATTATTATTATTATTAATTTAATAAACGCGCAATAATTAGTCACGAAAGAAAAACTTGTAGGCTTTCTTAGTTTTCAATTTAGAGCCTATTTCGGAAGGCTCGAACGCTCTTTAGAAGAGTTTGAATGTATAAACACAGACAAAGTAATAGTTAGTACTACAAACTTGTTTCACTGCTAGAATGCCACGACTTTTTATGTTATTTAGAACCAATAAGTATCTACTTCAGTCGTACTTATTTATTATCTACTTTAGTATAACATAACGTGTATCAAGTGCACGAAAGGCCTCCTTGAAGCGCACTTAAAATCCTATCACCACACTGACTGGTTTGAAAGAACCAGTGACATATTAAGAAGAAGAAGTCGTATTGACTTCGTAAGCGTTCCATATGCGTGGATCTGACACGCGCTCTACATTATTACATATTTTATTGGTGTTTTATTGGAGATGAGCAAGATAACATCTTGTTTGATATTATCAAACCAATATTTTTATACTATAAGATTATTTCGTTGTTAACTGTACAGATTGCTTGTCGGATAACACACAGAAGCGGCACATGACAGATGACCCGATGAACCCACAATTTATGCCGCTAAAGGTGATATTTATTTTTTGATTATTTTTTGTTCATTTTTACCTTTCATTCGGCATCTATCACTCGAAATAAAACGGGTGAACACCGAATGAAATAATAGTGTGAAAAATGAAATAATCACCTTAATAATAAACCTAAATATGTATATCCCCCCCAGTAGGCCTACCATGAACTCTGTCTGGCTCTGTCTCTGGTTCAAGTTTTGAGTCTGTGTTAGTGTTGACTAACTAAATCCTACGTCAAAACGTCACACACACGCAGTATAATGCACTGGTGAGCACTCACACAGACTCAAAACCAGAACCAGAGACAGAACCAGACAGAGCTCATGGTAGGCCTACAGGTCTTGGTACCAAGTTCCTTTTAAAAGTTCTTTGAGGATGTCTGTAGGTCTAAGTATAATCATTTGGTTGAATATCATATTAAGCATGACGAACTTTTCAAGGCCTCGATCTTGATTTTTAAATTGTGCTAATTTTTAACGATCATGCCAAAATACTCTCTGATTTAATTTGACGACGTCCGATTAGGGCAGGCTGTTTTTAATTTTTATAACCCTATTTTTTATCTTTTAGCCGTTTTCAATCTATATATTTATAAAAGAAAGTCGTATTAGTTACACTATTTATAACTCAAGAACGGCGGAACCGATTTGGCAGAAAATTAGTGGGGAGAACCGGGAGAAGGACATAGGATACTTTTTATCCCGAAAAAGCAACGGGAACGGGGTGTTACGGGAACAGGCGAGCGAAGCCGCGGGCGGCTACTAGTAAATAATAAACTTATTACAAGTTAACTGTATAACTGATTATTTACAAAATAATTAAACAAAATACACAAGAAACAGTTGAGCTATCTGCAAACTGTTACAAACGAGTTAATGATAGCTCAACTGATTCAAATCAGTGCTAAACGGAAGCGACCCCAAGACGCTGGCGGCATTGCCACGTTGATGAACACAAATCAGTGATAGCTCAGTAAGTAGAAACCCTGCCTTCTGTGCCATAAGCCATGGGCTCGATTCCTATCAAGAGCAAATATTTGTATGTGGTGAACGCAAATGTTTGTTCTCTGTCTGGGTGTTATATTGTATTCCAAGTATGTACTAACAAAAATAATGTATATAAGTATAATATCACCTATCTATGAATATTTTATTGTCGGTGGGGATCGAACCTACGATCAAGTTTTCTTTGGTATTATTACACAGCACACTTATCTTACACAATTCAAGGTGTTTATTTATTTGCCCTTAGAAATCAGGTTTTCTGTTTACTCAAATTGACTTAAACACCATCAACAATTTAAATATCAATAAGTCAATATAATCATAAAAAATAATTCTGCTTGATTCGAGCCCGTTAATCACATAAAATTGCCAAGAGTTTGACTTGGATTTCGATGGGTTCCGCAATAAAAAAATACCAATAATATAACCTTTGATAGCCACCGACCACGATGAACTGACGGATCGCGGGAAGTCGGTAGATGAAAAGAGCTCAGAATCGTTCTTCCTGGAAATGTATATTAGGGAAGGCCTATGTCCAGCAGTGGACTTCTCGAGGCTGATGATGATGATGATTATAACAATCTAGCCCCAATAGTGGCTAATAAGTTATTTTGTATTGACCTACCTTTTTACCTTAATCTTATCCCAGTAGAAGTCCAGGCCATAACACTTTTGTGACTGTAGAGGAAGTTAAGGTAGAAAATTCAAGTGTAGTCCGACTTGTTTTGGACCTTTGGATTTGTTAAGGAACCCTAAAAACAAGTATGCGTAACGCGTGGAAGAAGAATTCAATCGTAAAAATTGAATTTTAATATTATATTATTATTTAGTTAAAACCACTTTCAAGCATAATTATAACATTTTTTGCCCTACCTAAGGGTCAATTCACACCGAGACGCGACGCGACGCGACGATACTTAAAAAGGCCAATGATTTCGCGCTACGCCGCGCGTCGTCGCGAGACGCATCGCAACGTCGCGAGGCGCATCTTAAAATCGTAGCAGGACGACCGCTCTTGCACGCCGCGCGTACCGGCGATGCACCGCTGCGTCACGATACGTCGCGCTACGCCGCGAGGCACCTCGAGGCGCAGTGCTGCGTGGTGCAACGTAATCTGAATTCTCACAATGTAATGTGTATCTGTTCGTGTCGTGAATAAAGTATATTCTGAGTCACTCTATGAAAAATGTGCGCGCAGCGTCGCGCCGCGTCGCGTCTCGGTGTGAACTGACCCTAAGAGATACTTAATGGGTTACCTCTACTAATAATAAAATATTTAGTTTGTTTTTTTCTAAATATTTTTTTATTAAAATCTAGTCCTCTTAAAATCTAGTTATGCTAGGGGTTAATAAGCCACCCTAAGCTTCAAATTAGCTGGATCAAAAGAATCGCATACTGAGCTACTATTGATTTGACTGGCCTTTCAGCTCAGTTGGTTTTGCCTTGGCTCTGCCTTATGCGCCGCGGGTCGTGGGTTCGGTCTACACCAAGTACAAATATTTGTGTGGTGAACACAGATGTGTGTGAGATGATTCACAGAAGTGAATTTGTGCGTGCTTTAAGCAGGCCATTTTCTTTTTTGCATTTAGTCATTTCCTCGCTATGGTGGGATAAAAAGTTACTTGTTGCACTCGAGTGCAAAATTTTTTCCCTTCGTACTCTTTTGGCTCTCTTTCGATTATAATTTTTGAACCACTCGCTACGCTTGTGATTTTATTCTAGAATCCTTCGCTTGCTCGGTCATCTAAATTGAACACGCGGTTAAAAAGTAACTTACAAATAAATATTCCTTGATCTACCAGACGAAAACAAATATAGTAAAGTAATGATTATGACAGCCTTATTAATAAATAATCAAGCTTATTTGAATTCAATTTTAATGTGGCAAAGTTACGTAATCGATTAACTGAACTGATTATTTAATACCATCATTATGTGAAAATAAAAATCACCACAAGCCACTGAGTAAAACGACTATGTACAGTCAGCGTCAAAAGTAGATGAACATTTTTATTTGTTACGTTGAAATTGTTTCACAAAACCAGCTCACTTTTGATTTAAGCTTTGAATTGAAAAGGAGCATGAAATGGCTAATCTTACTTTGAACGCTGACTGTACACGAACAAGTCAATCTGGTTCAGTTTCTTGATAATTTCAACATTCCTACCAACACCTTTTGGGAAACTGTGGGCGATCTAACCTCTGTTTGTTGGATGTTGTTGTTTTACTACTACAAGTAGTATTTCAACAAATCAGTAGGTATTTCAACATCTAATGTAACATGGGTAAAATTACGATGAAGCAAGGTATAAAATGTATTCCATTTGATACTTTCTCATCATCATTTTAATTCATGAAAATAAAGGAAAATTAAATAGTTTAACCGATTTAAATATATATTATAGGTAACATAGCTTCGGTTATACCTACATTTTTTGCCTTTCTTTAGCTGTCTGCTCTGTGTGTTTTAATGTATTTGCGTGTACGTACACTTTTATGCCAAATAAATATATTTTAATTCTTTATTTAAATAAAATGTTAATAACAAAACATAAAAAAATATATAAAAAAAAAGAAAATAAAAACCAAAAGTGGAGAAATTACAAACCTGAAATAACGTATGTGTATCAAACCCACACATGAAAACAGTTGGCAGTGACTGTCGTGGGTGTGCTTTTGCGCACACACATGCCATTGGCTTAGACAGTTACTTTAACTACCTACCACGAGGGCGGAAGTCAATAAATGAATAAAAAAAACAGGTACATTTAGAAAACTATAAGCAAGCAATCAAGCTTTTTTTGGGTGTTATAAATCGTTAAATTTACAATATAAAAGTATTCCAACAGTTATCTGTTTTTTACTAGCTTTACTTAGTTTGGGGTTATAAAGCTCTGTGTGAAATGAACACCAACAATATATTCTCTCTGTTAAAATTAAAAGTCCAAATAACCTTACCTTTGCACTAGTATTCTCTATAGTGTGACTTTTTCAATCACAAAATATCGTCCGGCAAACATCACTTAAAGTTTTTACAGATTGTTCAATTCAATATAAAAGTTATAACTGTTTTATCCTTTATGTATTTTCTGTAGATACATAATGTGTATTTGGTTGTGTTCGGTGTATTTCCGCCACTAGGGCCAAAAACTCAAGACACGTAAAGCCAGGCGCGTTCGTCTTACTCTAGCGTCTCTTGAATACTAAAAATTAACTGACCATCGTTCTTCCTAAAAATATATGAAGTCAAAGTGGCGCGTTTGGTTGTTTGTCTGTTGATTCAAATCGACTGGACCCTTATTTATTATTTTGGAATAGATCTCACAGCCTATGGCTGCTGAATTTTAAAAAAAGAATTGAAAATAAAGAGATTACAAAAAAAAAATACAAAATACAAAATTATTTAATTACCAAACATTTATTTATTTATACAGTCTTATTTAAATTACTGGTGGTCCCCGCACCACCAGCATTACCACTCGGCCACGTTTAGATTCGTTTTAGCTTTTCCATAAAAAAAACTACTTTTAATAACTTGGCTCAGTTTGGGGCTAGACGGTGCTGTTGGAAATGTTATTGAACTTGTTTTTATAATTATCAAATTTTTTCTTTTAAAACAATTAAGATTTAGGTCATAAGGGTAATTTTGATGGTATATAATACCAACTTTATTTGATAAGGCGAAGTGTGAGCAGTCAGAATGTACCTACCTAAGTTAAATTCTAGCTCGAACGAAATCGTTTCTCGTAATATAAAAAAAATCATCAAGACAAATTATAACCCGCCAGGCGTAACTGACAACTTGTTGACACTGGCAAGGTTGTTGAAATCATTCTTCAGTCTTCATAGACATATAGGGCCTTATTAATAAACCTTGCGTAGCGTTGGACTAGTTAATCCGTGTTTTGTCTCTTGCATTGACATGCAATTGTCAACTCGAACAAATGAGACAAAACACGGATTAACTAGTCCAACGCTACGCCAGGATTATTAACAACACCCATAGAGAGCAAATAAGGGCAGCCAGATCCTAGTTCTTTGAGCAGCCCTGCAGCTATGTAGATTCTATAAGAGACTTCTAAAACTCCTTGCAGCGTAATGAATATCTTACCTCTTTGGGAGACGCAAATTATAATAAAGAAGCACGAGTAGGTTCCACACAAAAAATAAGCCGTAGAGAGATGTACATAATATTATAAGACCTTATAATATTATGTACATACATATTTTTTGTATTGCTGCACGCTTTTGTTTTTTACATAGGTAGTGATAGTGAATAATCAGTATTTTATAAAAACAAAGATTATACGGAGACGCTGAGAATTACAAACAAAACGTATTTACGTTTTGGAGTCTCAACTTAACATTTTACTTATCTTTTATGCGAAATTTATAGATATATGGATATTTATAGCTCAATCACGGCCTCTCTGATTTGGATGAAACTTTGAGTAGAGTTTGTAACCTGAATACAAACTCGATTTCTCTCTTAGGGAACAAACGGGTATTTATCACGATTACCTTTATTATTTCCAGACGTTTCGACCGTGTTACAACTGCCGTGGTCGCGGGCTGCCTAGAGTTCATTGGAGTTAGTGGCGAGCAGCGGAGGCAGTTGCAGTTGCAACTACCCTCACTACTTGGTCTTCAGAATTAGAAATGTCCACGTTCATATTACGACACACCACACTAACTGTATCTACACACTGCGTTGATCTTTCGTGACGGACATTCTATTTCTCTCTGTCTATAAAATCCCAAATCCCAAATCTGTCCCGAATAAACTATGTAAAATGAGCTACCACGCGAGCAAAGCCCAGGCAATCGCTATAGTTCAAATAAAAATAAACATTAGAGATAAGTTCTCAAATTGAAGCATGACTTTTAATAACTATTTGGCTAGACAGCCTGTCTCGTCAAATATTATTATGTAGTATCAAATACTCGGTATCAAAGTTGGACAAATTTAGCATAGTCATTGATTCATAAGTCATAATTTGTAAGTCATAAATCATCTTAGCTTTATATAGGTCAGTAATGTGATACTAAACAAATAAACACCTGCATGAGTTACGGGATATAATGTAGTACCAGAGTCCTCAATACTCAATAAATTTATTGTAAACGCATGGTAAGTGGAAGCTGTTTGTGTTTTTTCACATTTATAGGCCTAAGCTTTGCAAAATGGGAAGAAACTTATGACTCTTTTTTTTTTTTTTTCGTAATTACCTTGGCATACCTAAACATTAAGATACTTACTTACGTGGGTATATCCTCGGTATAGGGATTGACAACCTACAGTGCAGGAGATAGTTCTACCAAATGAGCTTTAAGGTCAGACGTATAAAAAGAAGCTTTCCTAATTATTATGATATCATCTATACTTTTTTGCAACAAAATGTCGAACCCGTTTAATCGGAAATCTCTTCTAATAAATTTTAATAAAGATCATATTATCTAATGGGTAATAAATTAAAATATGAATATAAAATTGTCATTAGCAATATTTTTAGGAATTAATCTTTTAAAATGTTACTTACCTAACAATACATTGATAATATTGTTAATATAATATTAATGATATATTATTAATAATATTGACTCTGTCCAATTGATTTTTTTGTTCCACAGCAGTTTCAGCGATTTGCGACGGCGGCGATCAGTGAAACGCTGTCAAATATGACAGCGATATTTGACAGCGTTTCAATGATCGCCATCGCCATCGCCTAGATGTGCGCAGGCCTTTAGTCTCTTGGAAAGATCCCAAGGTTGTTCTAAGAGCCACATAAACTACGAACAGATTGACAAGGTTAAAGTGAATGACCTCTGGTTGAGGAACTTGAAACTTAGATAATAGTATCCAGTTTTTCAACTTCGTCATTAAACGTTAGTTAACATTAACTCCATAAACTCAAGTATAAATAAAAATCTAGCCCCAAAGTAAGCAGAGCTTGTACTATGGGAACCTTATAGCTGATAATAATACCTATATATAGGTATTTTATTGTAAAAACATACTTAGAATACAATATACCCAGACAGAAAACAAACAACTGATGTGTTCATCACACAAATATTTACTCTGCTCTTCAGGCTATATTTTAAATCAAAGCTAGGTAAGGCTAGGTAGGTCATTGGTACCCAAAGAAGGTCACTACCCTTCTTCAGGTCCCAGTTTTTTTTTGTCAATTTATGGGTTTATGCTTGTGACAGACCAGTCTCTGAAAAACCTATTGGTAAATTAAAATCCTTTTGTATGACAAAGATATGATCCCGGAAAATAGTAATGTATGTTGTTGTTTATATATATAAGGGAGAGTTTTTTATTTATTTAACTGTAAAAACAATACTTCTGAGTAGTAGAGCTTTTTGATTTCAAACACGCCATCTATGTAACGGATGTAATACTATCTTTAACTTCAACGAACCACTGAATGATGATCTAGTGCGCTACGAAGCACACAGATGGCTCTGATATAACTAAAAATCTACTCAACAACAGATGGCGCTAGCGAGTAGAGTAAGTGAATAAGTATAAAGTGCCATAGAATATAATTTTTAACCACAGAGACAGAGACATAATCAATACCAACTAATTTCATGGTTGTAATAAAACGGGGGCCTTGTGCTACGGCGTAGCACCGTTATGACATGGATACGACCTCGGGCTCAAAGTGGTATAAAAAAATAATAAAGACATAGCAGTTTATGCCTGTTCGTCATTCTCTTTATGCAAAAACGAGTATTTGTTCCCGTGCAAAGATTCTTACAATTAATATCAAAAAATAACTAAAAATGTTGAAAATTAAGATCAAAATGAATAAAAACAACAAAATAATTAAAAAGACTAGTTTATTTTCAAAACCATCTTATATTAGAACACAGAATACAATAAGCCAAGGAATATAGGGTATAGATTCACACCAAAAGTTGTGCTAATATTAATTGAATCACTTTACTACGCTTTGTTTTTTATAACCTACCTATTATTATTATAATTCTTATGTTAAATAACAGAATTTATTTTTACTATTCCAAGCTTAAAAACAAAATAACTATCTACTCTGTAAATCAATAACATTTTTTAAATTACGAAACATATTATTTTATCAAAGAATGAATGTTTTTAATCTGTGACACTTCGTTTCGTTTCAAAGTAATAAAGGTGCTGTCTGCTAACATAATTATCTGTGAAGACCCCGCGCAAGATATTTTTGCCCGTGACAGATGGTGGAAAATTTAAAAAACTTAATTGAAATAATCTCAAAATAACAAACTGGCATTAAACTCAATGCAAATTTGATTTCCCTATTCATGTTTGTGATAGAATAATATATTTCCAGTCAATTTTATTGCCCGCCATCTACCGCGCGCAAAATTATCATGCGCGAACTCACAAATAGGTAACTGCGATTAAAATATACAGATAATAAACACAGTGAATAGTCAATCTGGGCAGTGCCAATTTCTAATAATCTACTAAATGCAAAATTAAATAAGGCCTTTCACACGATGTTTTCAAATAGTGCTCGCGTTGAAGCAGTTTAAAAACGTTTATACTTAACTCATTTTTTTATAAAACATCGCGTAATAGTCTTTTTAAGAAATTAACTAAAAGCTAACTTAATACAGTTTATTCGTAGCATACTTTATTGAATTTCGATTATTATATAGCTTCTTTCTAGTCTTTGTGCCATTAATATTTTTGTTAATAAATTTTTATTACATTTTATTACATTAATTCAGAAAAAAAAAATATTGTTAAATAAATTGCACGCCAACTTTGACGACCTCTTTTCTGCCAGTTACAGTAAAATTAGTTAAAAAAGTATGATTTATAATAAAACAAAAACGTAAAGGGCACAAAAACCTTTACATTAAACATCCAATAGTACAGCCTCTATAATAACAACCTTGATCCTTACCCCTAAAATAAAGAGACTTACATACAATAACCACAACGTTTTTATATAAGACACTGATTCAAAGTTATGAATTATTGCTGGATGATAAAAAAGAAAAAAGAGCAAAAATTTCTACGACAGCTAAGAATGAATATGTCAATTTTAGAAAAATCTATAAAAAATTACATCACTTTTCTTATTTGCAGAAAGAAACTGCTGAAATCGACAAGTAAAGTAAGATACTTGTTATAAGAACACTGGTGTCTAAAAAACGTATTGGTTTCTACAAACTAAATAAAACTAAGACGATTTTTAAATACAATAACAACTAAGTTTAAAACTAATAACATTTTACACTTTTTAGACATTATCACATGAAGAAGCAAATTATAATTAAAAAGGTTGGTTACCTATAAAAAGAACAACACGGGCATTTAAAAATATCCTAAAGTTAGGTACTATATCTAAAAACTGTGACCGTACAACCATCTTCAAGTTCTTAACAGTCTATTTTCACGTCGCCATTAACTTAGCTCACAACGATTAGACATTTATTCATTCACTTGTCTTGCTCTTTCATTCGTTCAATTACTCATTTATTTTTAAACTTTTTAATCCGCGGGCTCCGTCTTGATAGAGTTATTCCCCTTGTTGTCAATATCGAGGCTCATGTTTTGGGCTTGGGCATTGAGTTCCTGCGCGCGCATGTAGTCTACATACCGCTGCTTGTTATCAGGGTTGTTGACAATAGCTGCGACAAACTCCGAAGTCTCCTTCTGCAGAGCGATGATCTTCTGCTGGATGAGTTTGTTCTTCTGCATGAGGTGCACGGTCTTCCAGGCTAGCTCGAGGATCAGCTTGTTTTGCATCGCTTTATCGATGCCGACCATAGCGTACTGCGGTGGGGACTCATCATTGGCTGCTGGCGCCATCCTTTGAATACGCTGGACGCGTCTGGCTTCACGAAGGCGAATTAAGTGAGATCCTGGAAAGAAGAGAAAGCAATTGTTAGTGAAATAATTGGCTGTTTCATTTAATTCGTTGTGTTTATTATTTTTCACAGACAAAAGATGAGTTACCTACAAGTGGTAAGTAATAAAACAACTTATTTTACCATCTTATAACCGGAATGAATCTCAATATGGAAAACTATTGATTGCGTGATATCTTATATTAAAATATATTGTTCTTGTTAAAAGAAAACAAAGCGCTAGGACACGTCTTATTATTTCAATGAACATTGAATTTAGAACGAACGAATGAAGCAAGAGACTTCACCTAACACTTTCATAATATGCACACTATTTATTAAAAAAAAAAACAGTTCTTATTTTAAAGCGCTTGCAATTTGTTCTTATTTGCATTCAATGCCTATAAAACAAAAGAACAATAGGCATATTTCTGAGCAATATTTATTGAAAGGTGAGGTTGTAGTCACACTTACGAATAGCAATACTGTGTGTGCTGTATACTGTGGTAATACGTAACAGTCGTATGTAAGCACAACGTGACTCGAGTGATGAAACAAGAGTAGGTATATTTGACACAATGAGAAGCTTAAGAAGCCCGAAGTTCACCAATTAATCAGCGGTTTAATGCTGTAGAATATTATAGTTTTGTAGAGCTTTATTATTACGAGTTAAGAATAAATAAATTGGTTATCGTATCATGATTTTTCATAAAAGTAGTTAATTAAGTCTCCTCTTAAAATAAATGGGAGTGACCACACCTAAGTGTTGAAAGTACAAATACAAATGTTTAAAGTTCGAATACAATCTAACACCCAGACAGAAACATCTATGTTAACCACAGAAATATTTGTTCTCGGTGGGGATCGAACCCACGCCCTCCAGCGCAGTTATAAATACAGTCTCAATCACAACTTCAATTCTCAATCTGAATTATAACAAAAAATAAGCTTTGCAACAAACATTTCATAAAAGCTACATTCTTAAAATATTAAGTTTATTGCGCAAACGAACCACAAATCAATCTCTTTGTTGTAAAATTCAAGGAAAAAATCTTTAAGAGTTTTTTATCGATAACGAACAAAAGCAGTCTTAAGTACCTATACATTAGTCACGTTACACAACGTGCGTCAAAAACTCGTCGACAAAAACAAACGCCTCAGACACGTGACCACTTGTGTGGTGATGTAAGCTGCAGCCACACGTGTACGCACGAAAATCAACGCACATTTTTTTATACAACTAGCTGAACAACTAGCTGAACAAGCATATTGCCCTGATGTTGAGTGGTAACCATCGCCTATGAGTAAAGCATTGCCTCGTAGGTCACGTACATCCGGAACATGCTATCCTATTTATGTACTGCCCTGCGTCCAACAACTTGAGGCATACAGATGTTCCGCCTCAAGTGCCAGTAATTTCACCGGTACCCACAACCTTTATACCGAAACACAGCAATGCTGATTCTCGGCAGAAACAGGCATGGTGGTAGTACTTCCCCGGAGGAGCCCTTCACAAAGAGCTCTACTACTACTATGTGATCGTTTTTGAGAGCATTATGAAGCACTTGGAGCACTTAAATGAATCCTTACATGTAAGGTTAAAGCTTACACCTACATGAGCTAAAGCTAGTGTAGGCAGCTTGCAAGCTTCAAAAGATGTGCTTGTATAGGTGCGGAAAAATTTGTCTCAAAAGATACTAGGCGAACTATTTTACGTTTTGTCGAATGTGATACCTACAACTTGATGTTGTATTTAGCACCTTGCTGTCACAACAGTCTGCACCGATAACGTGACGGTGCAACGTGCTATACGTACGTGAGAAAACACACGGGCTAGGGACGTGATTTACATCGTTCATTAACGTGCAGTCCCGTCTGTTTTCTCGTCACGTGTATTTTGCTGCTATGGTTTATTTCGTCCGGCACGATAAAAACACGTTATGTATGCTGAGACCTTTACATTTCAGTGATCTTGTTACCAGAAAACATTCTTTTTTGAAACAAATTCAATGTTTAACATTTTTTGACATTGAATGATAAAAGGTACAATAGTTTGCAAACAGGGGGCTAATTCTCGGGCCGATCTCGATCATTTTGAAATTTTATTTTATTGCTTCTTTTCACAACCCCGCACTTTTTGTACGTTTTCCGTATATCGTAGCTGTCGAGGATTTTTCGAAGAGGTCGTTTATGAATTACTCAAGGAAATTATCCATTCCCCCTTCGAAAAGAAGCAATAAAATAAAATTTCAAAATGATCGAGATCGGCCCGAGAATTAGCCCCCTGGTACAGTTCCGGTGAGCGGGTTCAAAAGTCTGCAGACAAAACAACTTGTCACCTTTGCATGACCTTTAAATTACGTATTCCTATTATATTGATGTCTACTGTGTGTGTACCTTTATCCGAATAGATAAAATAATTTCTGAGTGAAATTAATACGAGGTTGGTTCACGAGTTGTATTTTTAAATCTAAATATATAAAACTCTTACGTTACTGACTGACTGACTGACAATCAACGCACAGCCTAAACCGTAAGTCCTAGAAGCATGAAACTTGGAGGGTATGTTCCTCTTATAGCATAGGGGTGCACTAAGAAAGGAAATCGGAAAATTATTTCTCTAAGTGGAGATAATGAGGAAAAACTTTTAAAAGAAAAAGCAACGGGGCGAGCGAAGCCGTGGGCGGCCGCTAGTTTAGAATAGATCGTTATTTTGCATACATAAAATATTTTTTATCTGTAACGGGTTTAGCTAATTTGACAGTTTATGTTATTTTTGAATATCACTGCGTTTTTAGTAGAGTTTGATAACGCAAACTTACAAATTGTGGATAAATTATTCATCTTTTATTTTAATTAAAATGTAGTATTTATTGCACTCCATTAAAGATAAGTTATTCGATTGTTTTTAATAATTACATGTCAATCAAAAGTCTTCCGCAGTTATGCATTGAATAGAAAATTTAAATAGTCTTTACAATGCTTAGCAAATGAGATCATAGATATCGATGTATTTACAAATAATAAGATTGTTTTGCAGCACACGTGTACACTACCTACTCACATGGAATATTTAATGAATTATTTACAAAATACACAAGAAACAGTTGAGCTAGATATCTCAACTGTTTCTTGTGTAACGTTCGGCAGATGCAGGGGGCTAATTCTCGGGCCAATCTCGATCACTTTGCAATTTTATTTTATTGCTTCTTTTCGAAGGGGGAATGGATAATTTCCTTGAGTAATTCATAAACGACTTCTTCGTAAAAGCCTCGACAGCTACGATATACGGAAAACGTACAAAAAGTGCGGGGTTGAGAAAATAAGCAATAAAATAAAATTTCAAAATGATCGAGATCAGCCCGAGAATTAGCCCCCAGAACGTTAGAAACGATCTCGAGATAGCTCAACTGATGTAAATTAGTGCATAAGAAAATGTCCCCAAGACGCTGGCGGCAATACCACGCTGAATAGCAATGCTAATGCAATTTATTGTAGTTACTCATATGCATATATATATGTATATATAATATTTATTCTTGGAGGTGAGCTTTTGCCTTACAAATAGACGTTAATAATTTGTATAAACCACAAAAGAGTGCCTTAGTTAGAACTTTAAAATAAATAGACGATATGACTGGCCTCTAGCTCAGTTGGTAGTAGCTCTGCCTTCTGCGCCGTAGGTCGTGGGTTCGATCCCCACCGAGAACAAATATTTGTGTGGTTAACATAAATGTTTGTTCTCTGTCTGGGTGTTATATTGTATTCTAAGTATGTATTTACAAAAAAAAAAAAACTAGTATTATATCAGCTATCCGGTTCCCATATTACAAGCTCTGCTTAGTTTGGGGCTGGGTAGAGTTGTGTGAATTGTCCTCAATATTTATTTATTATTATTATTATAACTAATACATTCCAATAGGTCTTATAAAGAAAATATCGATACATTCAACAGTGCCTAAAATGAAGACACAAGTTTTTTTTGACAAATATAACTTTCCATTCATGCTTGATAGATTTTTCCTCTGCTAAATTTACCATAACGAATGAGAAAGTACAAAAATGAATAAGAAAATAAACATGTTTACACAACTAAGCTGTAAATCGTGTAAATCAATAGCCTTTCTTCAGCGTTATTTAGTTATACGAGCCGTCTTTCAGGCAGTGAAAACCAATCTGTTATTTATAAGAATTAGCTCGGCTTCCTCGTGCGGCCTTGGGTTGGCGCACGCCCCGTCCCAATTCCCACCCTATCCGGGCCGTTTATCAATACGATCTACTCGTAGCCCTAGACTAGATCCGGGCGATGTTTCTCTATGATAAAAAGAAGACTCTCGACGGAGACGACGGAGTTTGTCTGCACTATGAGCGTTGACTGTTGAAAGCTCGGATTCTTATTTTGAAATGATTTGTGAAAGAAGGATTGATGACGTAGTATGTCGTGTCTTATCTTTCAAAATAAGCGCTGAAATGTAGTTACTAGGCGTACTAGGTCATTTCTTATTTTGAAATTGTTTCAAAATAAAATGAAGGTTTAATGACGTCGTCGTCTACTATTCTTAAATTGAAATTTTCAAAAAGTTTTTTTTAGAATAGACATTTGGCAACGTAGTTTGTCGTGCCTTGTTTGTGCAAATGAACACTGTTCAAACCTGTGTTCATATTTTAAAGTTATTTAAACAAGTTATATTTTAAACAAGAATGGTCATTGAATACACTGGATGATGATGGTTACCAGGATTATTAAAATCGTGTTGTAATTTGTAACGAATTTTGCACGTTTAAAGAAAAATGATCATTAGCAACAAACTGAAATAAAACTTTAAAATTCTTATATCACACCTATTTTATTAATAACTGTTATACATTCATAAAAACGAGCTTATAAGCTTTTCATTTATACCCATAAGCTTAATTTAAACTCTTATATTATTTACATACGGTCGTTTTATATGTATTTAGTCTGGTTCACTCTATAATAATTATAATCTACCATTACTAATTACAACGTCCATTAATCTCTAAACGAAGATCACATGCAACGTCATCCATCTTGCACAATCGACATTGAAAACTGAGATTCACAAATTGAGCCACACCAAACGCATAAAACCTCATAATGCAAAACTATTTGCCGTTTTACGATCAAAAAGGTTTTATTCCGATTTTTCGTGATAATACAAAGGTCAACAAACCTTCTTATTTTATTTTCGGTAGCGCGAGCTCGTCCTACGGGCGAGGTTGTCGGGCGACTGACTGTGGCGTACATTTAATTTTTTCGTCTGTGTGTGTTTCTAGACCTGCGCGATGCACCCCGTATGTATCGACGCTGTCTCTGGCCAGTAATTATAAATATATCTCTCTCGTATGGAAAATTACTCATTATGAGCTTTTTATTCAAAACGCTGAACAATATTATTTAGTGTAAATATGCAATCAAAAAATATTTTGATTTAAAGATAGAATTTATATCTTCTCTTCTCTCTTAGACAAGGAAAAAACTCAAAAATGTGATACAATAGAGTTAATAACATACCATTGAAAAGTACTAAAAATTCTTTTTTTTTGTGACGTTACATTTATTATTCATAGAGTTATTTTTGGGCAATGCCCCAAAAATGCCCCTCTATGAAATAACCCCTCGTAGGTCACGCACTGCAAGAACGTGCCTTACGATGCACTGCCCTGCGTCCATCAACTCGAGGCATACTCAGCCTCACGTGTCAATAATTTCACCGGCAGCCACGCCCTTCAAACTAAAACACAGCAATGGTGCTTCGCGGCAGAAATAGGCAGTATGTAGGTACTTCGTACGTACAGTACATAATGGTAGTACTTCTCTGGACAATTTATTATTATTGAATTATTATTAAATTGCTTTAGAATGTACAAAAAATTACACCTAATGCGGAAATAAAAAAAACTCGAAAACTAAAATTTACCGAAACTTTCCATAAAAAAAAATCAAGTATCAATTTTATCAATTGCTCAATAATATATTGAAAACCCTGAAATTACAAACAACCCTTCAACTACCCAACTATAATACCTGAGCCAATATTGAATAGTTGAGCAAAGTTAATACTTGGTAAACTTTAGGTAGGTACCTATATTTACCATCTATGAATTAAACTTAGAACTTCATGTCCTATTATTTGCATCTATTCAAAACCATAAAACAATAGGTATTATGTAGGTTAGTAATAGTGATACCTATACCTATAATTCATCTACAGAGCTACGCTACAACCTAGATTGATAGACTGATAAACTATTTACAGCTTTAACTCCATTCTACAAAGTTCAAATTCACTTGTAAAGTTTATAGTAACGGTGTGATTGAAGAACAAAGTGAGGTGTGACGTCAGAGGGTCAATGAACCCGGGTGCTGTACCAACAGAGAGAGATAGATTTTAAAGGGAGCTAAATATTACGTTGCCTAAATATAAATGAACGCAGAATTTTAAAATCTACAAGGAAATCTGATTGTAAAACCATGGCAGATCGATGATAATTTGAGCGCGGGACACCCCCTAATGGACCAAAAACATGACGATAAAGATGATGATGATAAAAAGGATTTAGGAAACTTTTTGGTTCATTTTTTGTGAATGAGGAAACCCATCTTAAAATTATACGGTTCTTGAGAAATTTTGTGGTAAAAAACTTCATCGTGATTGGAATTGTGAAATTTGGTGATTAAAATTAAATCAAATATTATTTTAATTCAGATAAATTAAATTAATAAATTGAAGTCCGGCTATTGATATCTTGAGATCTTTACAAAATAAAACTACGCTTATGGTTATCCACCATTCGAAAAACTTCACAAGCTATAAAATATTAATGAAAAAAAAATTACAAAGTTGAAAAGTTTTATGTTCAAAGCTTAGAACTTTATTCGAGGTTCCTTGATATCTGCAAATGGAACATTTGTGTAGTAAAGTCAAAGACAAACGGCGCGTTAAATATTTAAAAAATTGATCAAGTTTTGATCACTTATTAAATCTAAAGTATCATCCACACGGGCGAGAGTGTCGCAGCGATAGTCACGCCCCTTCGCCAAATCCAATAGAAACTCTACGTAGAGTTGTGACTGCTCACTAAGAACAACTTTTATATTTTATAACTTCATGGGCTATTTAGGATTTTTTTTCATTTAAATGAATTTATTTTTGGATAACTGAACTAATTTGGTGTCGGTTACCACTTAACATCAGAGAAGCTATCTGATTATTTCATCAGTTTAAAAAATAAAATAAAAATATTTTTTTCACCAAAGTAAACTTAGATCGACGATGGAACAAGACGAGAAGACACCAAAACCACTAAGCGCATTGGAGTAACTCCTGGCAGGTTCACACCACGACTGTTTGCATCGTCGCAAAAACTCTCAAAGTAACCTATCACTCAAAACAAACAAGTACATTGAAGTGACGTGAGCTGTGCAGAACGAAAATATATATCGCCCACTTGCGACGACAGTGTGACATCTCAAGTTATACGATTTTTCGTTTTTCTGATATTCGGAATCGCGATCGCGCGCTCTATTATCTCCAAAAACGGGATAATTTTTGCTCCATAAACAACGAAGGAATGAGAGAATGAGACAAAATATCACAATATAGCACTGTCTCGTTTGGTGATCATGTTGGCTTCGACATAGCGACAGTTCAGTTGTCACCTGGGCGTTGAGACGTGAAGCACTCTTGGTTTTCATAAAAAACGTGACATCAAGAGGATACCACGATTTAGGTGAAAAAGATAAGTTTATTTCAATAATTTTCATTTATTCGACAACGTGGTACGATGAACTTATCATACTGTTCTTGCAAACCAAAAAGCAAAGTTAACGAGAAATGTTAATGATGTCACGTTGTTCTTGTAAGAAGTTCACAGCATCATTGGGTCATTTTGAATTATAACGTTGAAGATGATACTTGTTTTTCTTTTACTGGAAATAAGTAGTGGGTCATTTGTTGATGTTCTGTTGTTGCCGAATACCCTTTGATAAAATTTAGTGGTATGTCCATCTGCCACGTTGTAAACACTAAACAGCAATATAAAACACCAGTTATCTTTCCAGATGGTGACAAGGTCTACACTAGTTTTACGATTAGCACAAACTAAAAATTGACGAGGACTTGCCCAGTAGCACCTAATTTCTCGAAACAACACGAATTCATTCAAAATCTGTTTGTTTATCAAACAGTCTAACCAACAAACGATAGATAGATAGATAGATTAACTCTTTATTGTACGCAAGGAAATGAATAATAAAACGTAATTAAACGTTTAAGAGGATGAATCAATGGATAATCAACAAACGCCACAAAAGTAGCACCATAGTAGCCTATAAACGAGTTCATCTTCTTCGAGTTCTTCTATAGCAGCTTTTTCAGTTGTTCATCTTTTTCTAAGAACATCGATGACTCCGTAATCATTTTCCAATACTTAAAAAATATTTCTGAAGGACTAAATTCAATGGACGTTGTTTTTTACTCAGACGACTGTGCTGGCTAACAAAAGAATAAGTTAAAAATTCCTGATAACGAAATTAAACTTAGGAACGTTTTAAATAGAAAACCGGGGTTGGCCGAAAAGAAAAAAGATGGTTCATACGTAATTTATTCTTGTAGTAGTCTACGTAATTGTTTTTATAGTCTAGTATGTTATGTTTTTTCGTGTGTTTTGATAAACCGCACCAATAAACTGGAGCTTACTGGGGCACTCAACCTGGAAACAGTCGACAACTTCATATACCCTGGGCTCCAGTATCTCTAACACTGGTTCCTGTAAACCTGAAGTACGTAGAAGAATAGGGATGGCTAAGAATGAAATGAGCCAGCTGGGAGGAATATGAAAAGATCACCGACAGGAACAAAATGAAACTTATCCGGAGTCTAGTCTTCTCCATATTTCTTTACGGTGCAGAAACATGGACTCTGAAAGCGCATGATCGCAGACGCGTGGACGCGTTTGATAGTGGTGTTGGAGGAGGATGCTCCGTATTCCGTGGACAGCGCGTAGGACCAATGTATCAATACTCAAGGAACTCTAAAGTGACCACTAGGCTATCAACCATCTGCATCCAGCGATTCCTTGAGTATTTCGGGCATATAGCCAGGAAACAGGGTGACAACCTGGAAAAACTTGTCATCACTGGCAAAATTGAGGGCAAGAGACCACGAGACCGAAGCCCGATACGTTGGTCCAACCAAATCCGCTCCACTCTCGACGAGAAGGTCCATGAAGCTATTCAGGTTGCCGGTGACAGATCCAGGTAACGAAACATTGTCAGGGACAAATTGATCTCACGACCCTCAGCAGTGAGGAGCACGACTCGAGGAGGAGGTGTTTTGATACCAATTTATATTTTATTGAAATAAATATTGTGTGCGCAGTACAATTTCTATGTGCCTAATTAAATACAAGTCAACATGTAATTTATTGTAACAAAATGTACGATTAAAATAGTTACCACTGTGTCAAATGATTATTTTATTCCTTAATTAAGAAACTAATTTTCAAGAATATCGTTTTATTTTGACATAACTTAGATAAATGTAAATCTTTACATCATCTTCAACGTGACAACTGAACTTGTCACTTTGAAAACTTTATTTTTGTCTGAAACAACGTGACAAATTTTCCTTATTTTTTTTAAACTATAGTTATAACTTAATTTTGTTCCAGAAGTGTATTTCTTTTTTAATATTTCATTTCATTATTAGTTATTGTCTAATCTGTTCATACATAATAAAGCTATCTTGACAACCGTTTAAAAGTTAAGCTCATTTAAAAGTTTAAAAGTCGGTTTCTGTAAAATCCATGTTTTTGAGATGTCACACTGTCGTCGCAAGTGGGCGATAATGTGAAATGCGTTCTGCGCAGCTCGAGTAGAGATGTTGAGCTGCGAGTAAGTCCCACGTGACTTAGCTACGCAGAACACATTCTTTCCTCCTCCATATCCTGAAGAGTCGTGACTCTGAGGGCATCTTATTTGTAGCCAACTTCCAACGCATCAAAGTCACTTGAAGACATCAAAGTCTGATTTGCGAATTTGGAATTATATTTCCAAAACCAAAACCATTGAAGTAAGACTTCTGCGTACTTCATAGTATTTGTATTTGTAGGTCATATTTTGAAATACAGCGATTATAGACATAAGGCGTTTCTATAGAAATTATGAGTAGCTCAGCGTAAAAAACGCTAGGTGTCGTTAGGCCTTTAGCGACAATATTGCTACGCGAGACTTCGAATAATACAGTTTGATTGATTCGATTTATATATTTTATATTTTAATAAATAACTTTTGATTACATTTTTAAATTAAATTAAATTTTTAAATTATTATTATTACATTTTTTTTTGGAAAATTCTAAGTTTTACAACCGACTGTCACTGTCGTATTCTCGGCCTGCGCACACCTAGGTTGCTGGGTTGGCGATCAGTGAAACGCTGTCAAATTTGACAGCGTTTCACTGATCGCAGTGTGTGTGCGCAGGCCTTAATCCAAATATAAAAATTACAACAAGCCATTATGTTAGTAAAGTACCTTGACTAATCATAATGTATGACGAATGAATAGTATGGTGAAATATGAGCGAACGTGATAAGGTAGGCAAACCTAGTTCTAGTTGAGGTAGGTTTGTTCTATTCTTATTAGAATATAAGCAAGACATATCGAAAAAACAAAATAACTTTACATAAAATCAGAATTTTTCCATCATATCAAAATGATAATGAAAGCTGTTAGAAACTTTTAGAAAATAAATATTTGATTATTTTTGAACAACAAGGTACTCTAAAATAATGCTAGCAAAATACAAACAAACCTTTTTTCAAAATTGTTCTTGTTCGTTTCTCGCACATACTTTTGTTTAAAAACACGATTTTTCACGAATCACAGATTCTATACGATTTCAAAAATCGAATATAATTTTAAAAGTTCTGTAACGAATGGTTTCAATTCGCTAGTTACTTGGTTCGCTTGGTCCGTCCGAACGTCTCAAATACCAAACGAGGAATGGTCGGTTTGAAAATGGAATGCACGAGCTAACAAATGAGTCACAAGCCTGGCCTCGCGTCACGGAATGAGACGGAAAGTAGTGTTGCCACAATGTTGAAAGATTTTCCGGACCTCATTTCTTGTTTTTGTTAATCATTTTGTACAAGTTATCATTAAATTGCACAAACTAAAATAGCAAACCTTGAAAAATTATAATTATAGTTGGAACTAATAATTTTATTCGCAGCTAAACTAATAATTATTATTTTACTTTTTTCTTTATAATGGTTGTTAATAACAGTGTACTTATATACCTTTCAAGAACAACTTACATAATAATTTTCACCTTCGCCATTTGTAGGTATGTAAAGACTGGCTACGAACTGCCTACGAGAAAGTCTACGAAATGGTAAATTAGTTTTAAGCTAAAGACGTAAACGCGTTTGTGATAAGAAGCACTTCATAACTTTTTCTCATATTTTTTTTTTAAATAAGCATTAGTGATGAATAATATTTACCAAACCTACATTGGGTAATTTTGCCAAAAAATCGGGAAAATGTTTTAACTTCGTATGGCAACCAGAATTGTATCGCAAGCCTCACATTTTAAAACACGTGCTGAAACTGGCAAATTTTCAACGGAACACGTTCATCTGATAGTTACCAATTATTCAAATATTATTTCGCAATATGGTTACAAAAGGGGCGTAATTTATTACTTCTTAATTTATATATCGTTTAAACAATTAACGATTATAATGGGAAACCATAAAGTTCTATGTAGCCTATTATACAAAATAATAGTCATAGAGTAATATTATAAAATTAATAGTTTATAATACTGTCTTATACAGGGTGTAATCGTTAAGTGTGCACAGGTGATTATTCCGTAACTATTGCAGATATCAAAAAACTTTAAACTGATATCGAAAGTACTTTACCTAATGAGTAAAATGACATTAATAACTTTTTAAAAATAAAACGAGAAATATCAAAAAAAATTACATTAATCACTCCCATACATTTAGTATGAGATAGTAGAAAGGTTTTAGTTTCCTTATTTTAAGTGAAATAGTACCTACTTATTTTACCCTTGTCATTTTATAATTATGTACGATATGAAGGTATTAATGAATTTCAAGTAGATACACGTGTAGATTAATAATACTAATACTATGGGGATTTGTCAAAGACCACGTGTACGCTGAGAGAGTACACAGCCTAGAAGAGTTACAGAATCGTGTACGTCGTGCAATTGCTTTAATTACTCCGCAAATGTTAAGGAAAGTTCATTTAAAAACTGTAAATAGAGCTCGTCATTGTATTGCACAAGGAGGACGTCACTTCGAACATATGCTTTGAACACAAAATTTTGTACTTACTAAGAAATAAAATGTATGGGAGTGATTAATGTAATTTTTTTGGATATTTCTCGTTTTATTTTTAAAAAGTTATTAATGTCATTTTACTCATTAGGTAAAGTACTTTCGATATCAGTTTAAAGTTTTTTGATATCTGCAATAGTTACGGAATAATCGCCTGTGCACACTTAACGATTACACCCTGTATAACCCGACTACCCAACTAGTGGGCCTGCCCTGGTTACATATGGAGCCCCTAAAACACCTATTAAAAAAAAACGATAGTCCGTCTCCAGAACGCATGCTATGTCTGTGCCCAATTTATGGCGGACATACTTTTATATTGGTTCATGTCCAACCTAAAAAATCGTAACTTGTCTTCGCCTGCGTATAGTAGGTATGCGTTTCAGTGATATTTTGAAAATGGAAGACCTAAACCAAAGAGTTCATCATCATTGATATTGCAAACTGTTACATTGTATTCCTGTTCATTTGTTTTTTGAATATTAGGGGAACCAGATAGCTCATAATATAATACTTATATACATTTTATTTTTTTGTAATACATACTTAGAATACAATACAACACCCAGACAGAGAACAAACATCTGTGTTCACCACACAAATTAATATTAGTTCTCGGTAAAGATCGAGCCCACGACTTACGGCTCAAAAGGCAGAGCTTCTGCCAACTAAACTGAGAGGCCTGTCAAATAAGAACTTGTATGAATCTGATGAAAGCTATACGCTCTTAAAATGTGGTAGAAACTAGTATTTATTGAATAATTATGTATTTTAATTGATTAAACCTATCTTTGTACCAAAGTCCCATTTATATCGGTTAAATTTTTAGGGAAATAACAAACAAACAGGCAAAGTTTTTCATCTGAAGATGATAATAGATAATTCAAAAAGCACGTTAAGTCGGTATTGCAAGATCTCGTTGCAAAACACGTGTTGTTATTGGCAAATAAAATCAACAAACTTAAACTGAGTCATTATTCCAACGAAATGTTGTCACGTGTTTGAAAACGTTTATTTATTTAAAGTGATAGCGATGGAACCGACTCTAAAAATTTATTCAAGATTAGAAAAAATATCAATAATTATAATAGTAGGTAGTTATATTTATGTTGGAGACCAATTTATTTTTTTTACCTTATTTTCAATTCAGCGTCAGGTTTGCAAAAACTTTGCTGGTTTATGGGGGGAAAGATTCAGGCATAAGAAAATGTTTTGTTTAATCTTCTAAATATATAAAACTCTTACGTTACTGACTGACTGACAATCAACGCTCAGCCTAAACCGTAAGTCCTAGAAGCATGAAACTTGGAGGGTATGTTCCTTTTATAGCATAAGGGTGCACTAAGAAAGGAAATTGCAAAATTATTTCCCTTAGCGGAGAAAAAGAGGAAAACTTTTAAAGGAAAAATCAAAGGCCGCGTAACGTCAACGGGGCGAGCGAAGCCGCGGGCGGCCACTAGTAAAAAATATACTGGTCCTCAACGTACAGTTACCGCGCATTTAAAATTCTTTCACCACACTTGGTTGGAAGAAACAAGTGGCACGATAAGCAGAAGAGCGTAGAGTTGTGTTTTTAATGCGTTGTATCTGTCTAAAGTAAAATGTTTGAGTCGGCTACCAAGTATGTAATCCATTTTTTATTTTTTATTATAGATAGCTCAACATTTGGCTGCCATGGAAAAATGATGGAAAGTGAGGATGCAGCCTGAGATGGAGCATGCTTAGCTATAATCCACTTGTTCACTCTTGCCTTGAAAATTCCAAAATTTTAGCACAATAAAAATCACACACACGCACACATTAATTATTTTCACAATAAAATTTAGAATGACAAAACTTTTATCCAAAACTAGGGAGATTTCCCACAGAAGGTGTGGCAACCCTCAAAGCATGCTTGTGCTTCGTATCGCAACCTCGCATGGCAGGCCACGTGTTGACGTTGCGATTGTTTGGGCGCACTATCTGTCACGCAACGATCTATGATGTGATTTGGATATGGCAATTCAGTTTACATAAGCATTTACTTTGCCGTATCAAACCAAAACTAAGCATTGTCTTTCTCGTCCCTACAAATATAAAACAGAAAATAGCTGCTTAGCATTTAATGACAAATTAACTAATTATAAGTTTAAAAAACTTGAGAAACCGACTTCATTGCCAAACGGCTAAACCGATTTTAATGAAATTTGATTGGGACAATATGGACATAAGAATAACCTTCCAAATAAAAAAATGATTTTGTAAATCGGTTCATAAATGACGGAGGCATGCAGTTACAAACATTAAAAAAAATATTTAAAAAAAAATGGCAACACCGATTTTAATAAAATTAAAATGGGACCAATCTGGAAGCAGTACCTTTCAGATAAAAAAATATTTTTTCAAATCGGCTCACAAATGACGAAGTTATGCGGTAACAAACATTAAAAAAAAAAAAAAAAAAAAAATGCAACCGAATTGAGAACCTCCTCCTTTTTGATTGGAAGTCGGTTAAAAATGCTAAGAAATTTAATGGTGTTCCAAATTATACGCATTTAGGTATTTCTTTTAAAATGTTAAACCACTAAACAATGCACTCATTTATTTTTGACACACAAAAACTCTTTCTTATGGTGCACATAATTCAATTTTACATTGGTATAATTATATTTAGTCTCAAACTAAGCAAAACTTGATGACAGGAAGATTGGTTTACACGTAGTTTAAAATTATCAGAATACACCAAAAATGTACAGGTAGACCGTATACATGCATTCGGGACTTGCAAGGTAATGGTGACCACTGCATCTGGTAGGCTAGCTTATTCTACCAGCAAGAGATATATATTCTTAAATTTAAGCGCCTAGCTCTTGTCGGGGTTTTAAAGCAGTTTTTGCCAATTTAGTCTTTCGAATGCGGCCTCCTTGACTTCCTTATACGACATGACAAAGACTAGAATCTGGCTCACGTTACTTATTCTTGACTTTTCTCTTCCCCGTTTTCCTTCAACCCTTTCTTCAATAATGTTCTCTATGCAGCTGTCATGTCTTAAAAGTATAAACATTTTTCCCCTTCGGTTTTGTATCGTCTCAAGTATCTCTTGTCTCCTTTACTCTCTAAGCTTTCGAAATGTGGTGCTGGTGGAAAAATATGCACTCTCCACAAAATATAGCACATTCGTAGCTCTTCAACCTCACTTTGTACAACCAAAGCGACATCACAACGTGGGCTGTGATGTGACTCATGTGCGTTCCGTAACGCCGCCTTACATACTATTAACACATCCGTGGCCGATACTGAACGTATTGATAACAAGAACTGAAACTCCCACAATAAGGAAAATATTTAGCGATTTTAGAACCTCTATTTTATACTTTCGGGTTTATATTATCAAACCAAGTAAAATATAATTTGTTTAATGGCACTAATATGAAAAGTTTCTAATAAAGTATAAAGAAGTTAAAAAAAAAGAGTTCAATTTATTCAACATTTTGATTCGAAAGCGCACAAAAGTTCAGCGACAAAAAGAATATCGCGCTATTCATTGACAAGTTCGGTGCATTTGGTGCATGTACAGTGCAAATTGTACAATAATTTCCACAAATTATGAGCGAACATTAGTTAATGTAATAAAATGCAAAGGCAAGCTGCATTGGGGTCGTAGAACGGCTGAACGGATCTGGATAAAATTTAGCACAAGCATTAGAATGGGGCGTAACGTGAACGGGTTGAGCGAAGCCGCGAGCGGTCGCTAGTCTTTTGTAAAAGAGTGTTACTTCTATACGCAAATACATAATTACTTCCTATTGTATATTGTATAACCAACTATACAAGCTACTTGATATTCTATGGCCTTATAAGCTACGTGAGGTAAGTTGCTAGCAAACGTGAATTTGTATTAGAATCCGCTCGTGTGTGTCTGTGGAGGCCACGAGTTTTCCGATCCGTGTTTTCCAACGTTTGTAATTGGAAGCAAAGACCTGTTACATTGTAGGCGACATGCGTTAAAATATCGACACGTTTTATACACATACAATAATAAAATAGTAGATTGTGTCATAAGGGGCCAAAATAAAGTATTTAGGGCGAGAGCGATTTTTTGAATCCAGAGTGAAGTGAAGGATTCTAGAGTAGGATCCCGAGTGAAACGAGGGGTCCTAGAGTAGAATCCTGAACGTAACGAAGGATTCAAAGTACGTCGCTCAAGGTTAAATAATTTTGGTACCGTGTGGCACACTCTGCTTTTTTGAAGTTTATTGTAACTGTTTTGTTGGGAACAGAAAATGTAGTTGACTTATTTATCACTTGGGTATTCGTAATAACTTCAGACTCTAGTTGATGATCATGTTGAGGCAATGGTGATATTTCACGCTGTTTTGAAGTAGATGGGCGTGGTGACAACGGCTGAACCGGTGGATCAACTGAGGAAGGCCGTAATTTAATACTTTCAACTACGCGCTTGCAAATTTTTGCCTTGTTTTCTTGCTTTTAGCGAGAAAATCATTATCAGGCGCCTCATTCAAGAAAGACATTTTGGCTGGTAAACACTTTAGATTTCTTTGATTTGTGCCCTTCAGAAAGTATCTTTGGATATGCAGTCCATTTGGAATATTTCTCAATCTGAACGTTGTTTTTTGTATTAACCGTGGTTTTTAACATCGAATATATTATGCTCCATAGAGTAGAAGGTTGTTTTGTCTGCGCTAAATGTTGAAAATATGCCAAAAACACAGTTTTTGAAAATGACTGCTTCTTTTTCATTCTTCCATTTAATAAAATTTTCATAGGCTTTTAGATATATTTCCCGCGATTTGTTTGGAAGCAAATTGCTTATCACAGCTTCTGCGCTTAATTTTACATTTTCTAGCGTTACTAATTTACTATATCACTTTCACTGCAAGAACTCATATTTAATTGTTTTTTTGTGTATTATATTAAAATTGCTTGTAGTAGTTTGTTAGAAAGAAAGTAATAAAAATACAATAAGAAGTTCCAGCGTATTTTTTTTTTATTAACCAATACCGCGGCTACAGGCTCGCTTTTTAGGGTTCCGTAGCCAAATGGCAAAAACGGAACCCTTATAGATTCGTCATGTCTGTCTGTCTGTCTGTCTGTCTGTCTGTCTGTCTGTCTGTCTGTCTGTCCGGCTGTGTCACAGCCATTTTTCTCCGAAACCATAAGAGCTAGACTGATGAAACTAAGTGAGTAGATGTATTCTGTGAACCGCATTAAGGTTTTTACACAAAAATAGAAAAAAAACTATACATCTTGGGGGTCCCCATACTTGAAACTGAAACTCAAAAATTTTTTTTTCATTGAACCCATACGTGTGGGGTATCTATGGATAGGTCTTCAAAAATGATGTTGAGGTTTCTAACATCGTTTTTTTCTGAACTTAATAGTTTGCGCGAGAGACACTTCCAAAGTGGAAAAAAGTTGGTCCCCCCCCCTCTAACTTCTAAAATAAGAGAATGATAAAACTAAAAAAAATATATGTTGTACATTACTATGCAAACTTCCAACGATATTTGGTTTGAACGAGATCTAGTCAGTAGTTTTTTTTTATACGTCATAAATCGTAAACCACAATTTACCTTTCGACGAACTACAAAAACCTTTATATTATATTATTTGATGCTACGGAACCCTTCATGGGCGAGTCCGACTCGCACTTGGCTGCTTTTTCATACTACCACTACCAGTATTTTATCGTAGCGAATTGCGTTCAAACTTTTCAATTTAATAGTATTCCGAATTTAAAAGTCATTGTGTCACTGTATCAATAGTGCGCCTAAAGTAGTTACTTTAGGCGCACTATTTAGGGAACCAATCGCCTCTTTTTGAATAGATGGGATGAAAAAGTATTGACCTTGCACATGACACTATCTTCCTGAGACTAAGCAAAATTAAATATTACATTAGAGCTAATAGTTTTGGGTAGATATTTATATTATCAAGTTTTATTTTGCTTATTTTAGTAATCGGTGTACACTGGGTACGACTAGATGGGCTATTATGAATAAAAATAAAAAATTCAGAAGATTTTGAGTTGTCATCGCCCAACATTTTTACTTGAAGTAAAACATCGTTTCGACAATCCGCCTCATGAGGAAGAAACCAATCAAATCTATCGTCATCTATTATAATATCTTCACATAAAAATGTTAAACGCCGCTTTATAGCCCAGCGCGTTAAAAATTCTCTCAAATCTCACATGCAATCCAAGAGTAAAAAAAACATGTGTTGGTAATATAATATGTACTAATAGGTAAAGTCACAGTCAGACAAGCCAAGCCCTACACGAGATTGCGGTAGGTCCAGTGCAGCACGTTGCCGCGCATGCGTCGCGTCATAGAACTACGTCATCGTGTTCGGAACACACACATGGATCTTAGCTTGCAGTAAGCCAGAAAAAAAAATTATATATAAAAAAGTTTTCTATCTGAGAGGTTATCACCGACACTCGATTCCGATCCCAACCTCGATTTGATTGATATTTTGACAGAATATTTGGGTTTTCTGAGGGATTCCGTCAAAACTTGAGATTGGTACGGGATTGTCCCCCGGATTTGTCCCTGGTAGCTTGACAGATAAGAAAATTATAAAATCCACTTCTGAAACATGAAGACGTACCCACAGTTATTTTTTACTCAGACAAAATGAAATTTTCAAAAAGAAAAGTCATTAAAAAGTTGTTTTTACGTCAGTGTGTTCGGAAGACACACATGGATCTTAGATTACGTACGGGCTACCTATTTAAAAAAAAACAAAGTTTGAAGACGTCTAAAAGGCTTTAAACCTTAGGAATAATAAATGTGAATATTGTTACCTAGATTTCTAAATGAATTTTCTTTAGTTAGCAAACAAGCGTGCGGCCCACCTAATGGAAGGCGACCTTATGATGTTTATAATTAAAAAAAAGTCCAGCAGCCAAGTGCGATTTGGACTCGCCCATGAAGGGTTCCGTAGCATCGTAACATAATATCAAGGTTCTTGTAGTTTGTCGAAAGGTAAATTGCGGTTTACGATTTATGACGTATAAAAAAAAACTACTGACTAGATCTCGTTCAAACCAAATATCGTTGAAAGTTTGCATAGTAATGTACAACATATATTTTTTTGGATTTATCATTCTCTTATTTTAGAAGTTAGAGGGGGGGGGACCAACTTTTTTCCACTTTGGAAGTGTCTCTCGCGCAAACTATTCAGTTTAGAAAAAAACGATGTTAGAAACCTCAACATCATTTTTGAAGACCTATCCATAAATAGCCCACACGTATGGGTTCGATGAAAAAAAAAATTTTGAGTTTCAGTTTTAAGTATGGGGACCCCCAAAATTTATAGTTTATTTTCTATTTTTGTGTAAAAATCTTAATGCGGTTCACAAAATACATCTACTCACCAAGTTTCATCAGTCTAGCTCTTATGGTTTCGGAGAAAAATGGCTGTGACACGGCCGGACAGACAGACAGACAGACAGACAGACAGACAGACATGACGAATCTATAAGGGTTCCGTTTTTGCCATTTGGCTACGGAACCCTAAAAAGGTATGCGTAAACAATTATATTTTTTTCAATAGTTGACCGAGTTTTTGACGTGATAAAATAAAGAACACCTAACTTGGCTATTGTTACGCAACTAGTAACGTAACGTTACAGCCGTTCTATTTATTTTGTTAGAGCTGCTATAATCCATGGCACGTTATGTCACGTTTAATATCACGCTCAGTGTCCACGTGGCTGATTGTAAATAATTTGGCAGTTTATTTTTATTTCAAATCCAAAAAACATTTATTAACATGAATCGATCACGTTGAATAAAACTTAGCGATCACAACCCAAAGGGACAAGAAACCTTTTACAATGGAGATATAATGTTATTGTTTGGCTCAGTATTACCATGTGCCGAATTTAATCTGTGGTATCTGTAAAGTTTTTTTTTTTTTTTTTTTTTATTGCTGGAACCTTTTTGTCAAGTTCAAAGGTTTTTGACAGTAAGTTCCAGCATGTGCGGCAAGCTCAAAGACTCGTTACTGCATTTTTATATGCTGGGCAGCGAAGAGTTTCCTAAATCTTCACCCTAGATATGAAATGAAATGAAATATTTATTAGCAAGATGTATGGTACAATTCGATCATCATGTAAAACCTTGCGTTTTTAGTTAGTAAAAACTTGTTGTTTGTTAACTTCCCTTCCCCCCTTTCCCGGTCCCCTTGATCCTTCAGGACCCTTTTTCAGTCAGGGACTTAAAGAACCTCATTTCAGACAAAATCCATAAGTCAGTAAAAAAGTGCTAATTTTACTCACAAGCACATCCAAAATGTTCTACTTCAGTTAGCGATCGGAGAGAGCCACTAGTTTTATATTCGGCGATTATAAATTAAATATCACTGTCGTGATCACGTTTATTTAAATTCGGCTATTGTAAATAGACGATCACTGTCAAGTGGTCACGTTGTTTTTATTCAAATTCGGCTATTGCAAATTGACTATCACTGTCAAGTGTGATCACGTTTATTTAAATTCGGCTATTGCAAATTGACGATCACTGTCAAGGGTCACGTTGTATTTTATTTAAATTCGGCTATTGTAAATTGACTATCAATGTCAGTGATCACGTTTATTTAAATTCAGCTATGGCAAATTGACGATCACTGTCAAGGGTCACGTTGTATTTTATTTAAATTTGGCTATTGCAATTTGACTATCACTGTCAAGTCTTCACGTTGTATTCACATTCGGAACTGCACAAGGTTGGCTGCGCGGACTCACGTTGCGGATGCAAGATGGTTGTCGAATTTATGTTTAGTTAATGTAAGTTTGTTTTTTATTATTTGTTTCTTTGCAATTATACATAGAATAATACAATTCAACACCCAGACAGAGAACAAACATCTGTGTTCAGACAAAAATATTAGTTCTCGGTAGGGATCGAACCCAGCACGACCTACGGCGCAGAAGGCAGAGCTAAGCTGAGAGGCTAGTCAAATAGATTGTATTTTTTCTTGGAAAACGCACAACTTTAATTACTTTTAATATGATTTTAATCTTAGCTCTTTTATTGTATTTTTCATCGTGCTATACGGCTTTATAGATTGTTAGGTAACTCTGATTTCCATTTAGAATTAACATTTGTGCGATTTATTTAAATGCAGTTTTATTCGCCTAAGCTAGGGCTAAGCGAATATTAGGCCTACGAATTTTAGCCTAGCCTATTTGCTAGGCTACCAAATGATCGGTTACTCGGCACTCTCTCCTGTAGAAGAGCCTTCCTGTCAACGGAATTATCTTCAATAAAAACTCTCTACTGTTCATAGAATAGTATTATTTCATCACAATCGGTTTTTATTGTATATCGCCACCATATCTCTATCTCTTCTTCTTCTTGAATCCTCCCAGCGCGCAAAATACTTTGATGATCCTTGATATGACAGATGACAAAATGATCTTGGTCGGCCCGAGAATTAGGCTCCTGGAGCCTAATTTTTTCTACGTTTTCCTTACATCGTACCTGTCGAGGCTTCTACGATGAGGTCATCGATGAATTACTCAAGAAAATCATCCATTTTCTCTTCGAAAAGAAGCAATAAAATAAAATTGCAAAATGATCTCGGTCTGCTCGAGAATTAGGCAGATCACAGAATATAGTAAAATCATAGCTTATTAAAATGGTGACGTTACACTCCGTATACGAAATCCCTTTTCGTTTCGGGGACTACATTCGTAAGAATATATAAAATGTACTTATACATATTTAGGTGTTATTTAATTTTGACAACCCTAACGTCTATCAGCCCACTTCCCACAGACAATATTTCTTCATCGTCAACTACACGTGTCTGCCAAATATCAATTAGGTATGGTAGGAGTCATTCGGTTTGGTCACGTGGCATGTCCACGTTTGTTGGTCCGATGTGCTTGATAATGTTTCCTTGTAATATAACAGTAAAAGTGAAAAAAGATTGTTTTTTCAGGGATACCTACTTAAAAGATAGGTGTATAATATCGTAATAAATAACAACGACAAAACATACTAAAATAGGAAAAAAAATCACACATTGGAGATATAATAATCAAGCGTCAGGCATCAAGCGAGTAAAGATGGGCGTTTAAACGAAAATAATTGAAATATCAAACTTTTTTAATTAGTAGTAAAGCAAACTTACAATGACAACCCGTTTAGTGCTTTACAATTTTATCTTATAAAATTGAATCCTTTTTTTATCAATTAAAGCAAGCATACTGGTTGCACAATCAAAAAGTTGAAAAATATGACCTAACCAAATTAAACGACCGACGACTATTTAGCTACATAATGTTGCAAATGTACGAGTATGTATAACCTTCATTATTTAACTCTTTCCAGGGATTCCAAATAATACGTAGAATAGACATTATTAACTTGTTTATTAACTTTACAGCGATTATTTTAACAAATACAATAGATATTTTCTGGATATAAAATTATAATCTTCTTTTCGCTTTTGAAAAGGTTTTGTAAGTTAAAAGCAAGTAGGTAAGTGAAAAAGCAACTTACAGGAGTCGTCAAAAAAAATAAGCGTACCTAAGCATACAATTTTTTAGATATTTTAAGGGGCCGGCGGCGGGCGAATTTTCATACAAACGTAATACCAAAATTATTACTAGTTTAGGCAGATTTTCACTATATTATTGTAATAATTGTATTTGTATAGTATTTATCTAGGTTCCTGAACAATTTTTATTTTAAATTACTTACCTCAAATGAAATTAACGCCAATCGCATTTTACAATTTTTTTTCATTGCAAAATGTGAATGGCGTTAATTTCATTTGAGGTAAGTAATTTAAAATAAAAATTGTTCAGGAACCTAGATAAATACTATACAAGTAGGTACAATTATTACAATAATATAGTGAAAATCGGCTTAAATTAGTAATCATTTTGGTATTGCGTTTGTATGAAAATTCGCCCTCCGCTGGCCCCTTAAGTCGTTATTCACATATTACTAGCTAGCCCAAGTACAGTGTAAGTGAGGCGTTAGTAGATTAGATACCTACTATTTTGGTGTCACGGCCTGGGAACACGTGACGTGCGCACGTGCATTGCGACCCACTTGCGGGTCGGCGGCCGATGCAGGCGTGCTATTGCTACGATGAAGCCGCGTCTGCCGCGTAAATATAGAATACTTCATTCATTATACATCGATGTAGGATGTACTAGTATAATTCGAGGTACAGAATAAATAATAGTGGGTACTTAGCAGGTAGCTAAGTACGTAGAGTAGGACTTTTTGAAGAAGTCATGTGACTAGAAGCGTGTGTGTGTAGTGTGTGTTCAAAAAGCTTTTGCACAGCCACTATTCAATTGAATTAGGAGGTTCATTATGATTTATCTATGTTATCAGTATAATTATGTATGTTTATATCTATGTTTGTGTTATGTTTGTGTTTGTTGCTATCTATGTATTCATGTTTATAAACTATAGGTATATGTACTGTGTATGTATGTGTATAGGTATAATATGTAATGTTTCTATAGTTACTACATAAATAATTGCATTTTGTTTAAATAAACTGTCTAATTTCTCATAATAATATATAGTGTAGAAGCCCTTATGGCACCGCCTTCTCGTTATTCAAATCCTATCCATCCAAAGGTTGTCTGGAAGAGATCGCTCATAGCGATAAGACCGCCCATTGTGCTTCGCTATAAATTTTAGTTTTTCGCTATGTGTAATGTCCTATTCTTGTGGTGTACAATAAAGTGTTATCTATCTATCTAGACAAAGATGGTCCCAGAGTTCGTCACTCTTAAGAATCAATAACGCAAATGTATACAATGATTATTATCATTTATCTGGGTCCCATAGTACAAGCTCGGTTAGCAGAGGCGTATTTAAAGATTTGGCGCCCCGGGCCTAAAAGATATGCCGCCCCATAAATTTTCGGAAAAAAAGGTTTTTTTTAACCGACTTTCAATCAAAACGGAAGATGTTCTCAATTAGGTTGTATTTTTTATTTTTTTTATTTATTGTTTGTTATCGCATAACATATCATTTGTGAGCCGATTTGAAAAATTATTTTTTATCTGAAAGGTACTGCTTCCAGATTGGTCCCATTTTAATTTTACTAGCAGTTGGTGCCCGAGCTTCGCTCGGTATTTTTTTTTTTGGTAAACTGTTGTGAATTACATATATTTAAATACGAATTACTTACTTAATGATTAAATATTAATATTTTTCGATCTTACCGACATAATAATAAACTCCACTACTCGTCAATAGATGGCGTTCTCTGTCCCACTAACTCATGACTTAATAAACAGATGGCGCTAGGAGTTATGATTTTATGATAAATTTGATTATTTACTTTACGATTAGGGGGACATTTTCTAAAAATGAATCCTAGCTAGATCGTTTTATCGTCCCCGAAAACCCCTGTATTCTTAATTTCATGAAAATCGTTGGCTCAGTTTCCGAGATCCTAAATATATATATATATACAAAATTTTCTCGTTTAAAGGTATAAGATTAAAATCAGTGTTGTATTTTTTTTTAAAATATTTTTTTTAATGTTTGTAACTGCATGCCTTCGTCATTTATGAACCGATTTAGTAATAGTACATTGTTACACGAGTGTTGAAAGTCACGTTTTTTGAGTCCCGAGACGGGTTTGGCGCCAGAGCGTAGCGAGGGCGCCAATGGAGCTTGAGGGACTTAAAAGACTTTCACCCGAGGTAAACACTGTGCTTTTCATTACGAATACAAGGAAAGTAAAAATAAAAACATAAAAGAAAAATTAGTGAAAATGAAGATTGAATTGCCGCCTTCCCGGTTTTTTTGTCTTTTTTTCTGGCGGGCCTTCGGCTACGGCTCGCCAGCAATAATCAGCCATTATTTTCATTTTTAAATTTAAAAAATGGTAAATTGTTTAATCAAATCTATGTTATTTTAAATAAATAGTAGAAGCTATATATTAATCAAGTAATTTAGAAGATATATTATTTATTTAATAATTTATTTATTTTATTTTATTTTATTTTATTAGAAATAATAATCTTTATGTTATTTAAATTTAAATGTTACATTGCGCTTTATTTAGACTTTTTAAACTTCTTACCGTTGTAATGGGTTTCCAACCTACTTGCTGAATAAAAAGTTGGAATTTGGTTCAACAACCTCCTTGCAGTTAGAAAGACTTTAGAAAGTTGGAACATGGTTGAATAAAATAGAACTTGTTTTTTTTTATAATTTGACAGCTGTCAGTAGAAAGCGATTCTCCCTAAGGCTGAAAGTATTACTTTCAATTAGGCCCCTCAGGCAACTTCAGACCTACTTTCAGAGTATGAGCAATGAAAATTATATTTTTATTTGGAAGGTTATTCTTACGTCCAGATTGTCCCAAACAAATTTCATTAAAATCGGTTTAGCCGTTTGGCAGTGAAGTCGATTTCTCTAGTTTTTTAAACTTATAATTATTTTGGATGAAAGTCTTATAAGTCCCTCAAGCTCCATTGGCGCCCTCGCTACGCTCTGGCGCCAAACCCGTCTCGGGACTCAAAAAACGTGACTTTCAACACTCAGGTAACAATGTACTATTACGTACCTAGAGTACCTACTACCTAAATAGGTTCGCGTTTGAGCACACCCTGCCAGTATTTTATATTTTATTTATAAAATAAATCTTCGATAAAGGCGTGCAAACACTTTTTTCGCGATATCTCGGAAACTATGCGTCCTACAAAAAAATCATTAAGGAATAATTTGTAGCAAATCGCTTTGCTAAAAATATGTTCATATAACTTTTTGCCTTAACTTTAAAATTAAAGAAGTTATAAGCAAATGGGAGAAATTTTGTCCAGAAATTTACTCACTTTTTTGCTAATAGCTTCTTTAATAATAATAATAGTCGTAGCAGGTAGATGTTAATTTGCCCCCTAACAGTAACTCGCACTTTTTCTACCTGCCTAACATTATCGAAAATGTGCACTCCTCTTAGAAATTACTACGAGAAACAATAATTTGGAAAGTTCTTTACGTAAGGAAAAGAGTTAGCAATGAAAAAATGTAAAGCTTATGTAACATTTCAATTGACTAAATAATTATTTAAAGTTATAATTGTATTGCACGCGTGACAGTACACATGCGCAGCTACCCCCTCCGCGTATCGCTCAGCGCTAGACTTACGTGCCGCTAGCCGCTAGTCCACCCGCGACCGCGCCGCCCCGGCTGCTTTACAACACGAGAAACGAAAGTCGAAGCATCCCGACTAGTCCCGAGTCAATCACGAGCGACGGAGTACGCCTCGCCCCGCTCTCGCCCGCGCCCGTTGACCGGCCGCCCCGTTAAAATTAACGTTATTTTTATGAGTTTCATCTTTTGTTCGTTCATTCGACGAACGAGGTTAGTTTTGGTTATTAGGCTTTTTAAAATTGCTTCAGGGATGTAAAGTCAGATATATTCTGGGTCGTGGGGCGGCAATGGCTTAGACTGGCACAGGATCAAGGTAGATGGCAAAAACTAAGGGAGGCCTATACCCAGCAGTGGGTGAAGTCGGGCTGTGGATGATTATGATGATGATGATGTAAAGTAAAAAAAGGCGCACGAATCTGAGCGAGGGGTGGCGCAAGCCGCCCCTCACAGCCTGCCGCCCCAGGCCATGGCCCTCTTGGCCTAAGGGTAAATACGCCCCTGTCGGTTAGGGGTTAAATAGTGTTGTGTGGGTTGTCCATAATATTTATTTATTTATCTACGAGGCAAGGATTATTATAATTTTTTAATGCATTTTTAATTTTATCAAAGCCGTGCGAACGATACCTTATATTTTAATTTCAACCTTCAGAGGGCGATAGTAAAAACCACTTTATAAAATGCTTATTTGCCCTATTAGGTCACTGCTGTCAGTTCGTACAAATATGAGTATGTAGCATAATACGTAATAAAGAGGAGGTCTATATGACATGACGATGATGATGAAGTAAAATGGTATAGGTAGGTAATAATTGTATAGAGCACAGGGCGTTCACCTATACCAATACATTGATATCAGATATAAAAAACATGGAGTAAACAATTGCGAACTCATCGTGGTGAACGTCCTATGCAAAGTATAATGTAAGTAAATTGATAACGGTGGAATCGCTCATCATCAGGAGGGCCATCTGCTTGATATTTTTTTATCATAAAAACGATCTGAGTACGTATCTATTTTTTTCTAACAGGCCGCACATTTCAGCTGCCTTTTTCTGCTGAGTAGGTTCCGGGTTCAATGCCAACCGAGGCCGAACCTTTTGTGCGATAAACATGATGTGCTGTTCTGTACTAGGAAGAGGTTCAGTACATGATAATAATGTCATTAAGTAGGTAATGCATAGAAAATAATAGCATTACCTACCAGCACTAAAAAAACTTTTTTGCTTAGTTTACAGCGAAATATTTTTGTGTGTAAAATGAAGTGACCAGCATAGATTTATCTACTTACTAATTTATTTTATTTGTATAAGCGGTATTGTACAAAAACACTAATTGATCACAAAGAAAGTGCACAATAATTCATGCATTCCGACAACTCTAGCAAGTTAAGAACAGCGCCATCTCTCGGTGGAAGTACCAAAACTAAAACGATTAAAAAAAACTCACCAAACTCTATGATTCGCGTTCCGAGAACCAAATTCAAAACCAGAATAAACGTCTAGTCCGAGTAATGTGCGTGCTATCGTCGATCACGATCGTCCCAACTGTGTCAGGGCTGCTGCGTTGATGTCTGCCGGCACCCGCCCCGGTCACGGCTCAACGCGAGGCACATTGGGTTATGGATCACGGGTTTGATACCGAGGTATGGCAGACACCCCCGTTGAGCAGGATGAGTGTCCAAATCTAGGACGGGACCGAGATGAGTGGCAGAAAAGGAGGAAAGCCTTTGCCCAGTGTGACAGAACCATAGACCTTAAAACTCCTTGCTGCAGAAATGGGTTTATAACCTCATTGGACAAAAACAAATAACTTTTTTTGGTTTGCGCAGCTCACGTTCATCAATCAGTGGCCAACTCGTACAACGCCGGTTGGTACTAAAACAAGTAATGTACGGTAAGGTACGTACTACAACTGTGCCAGGGCCACGCACGTTCTCACTCACTGGTGTAAGCACATGCATGCCATGACTCCACGTGAGTGACATGCCTTTATTTTTATGCCCTTGCCTCCTACTTAGAATAGTAGGAGAGCTCTTTGTGAAAGGCTTGTTCGGGGAAGCTCTAACTAGACCACCACCATGCCTATTTCTTCTGTGAAGCTGCTGAAGCAGCATTGCTGTGTTTCGGTTTGAAAGGGGTGGGTGCTGCTGAAATTGGAATTGAAATTGGAATTTGACCTGGCACGAATTTGACATTGGAATTTAAAAAAAATCATTTCATAAATATTTTTTATTTTATTTGTTGAACCTAATTCCTGAGTATTTGCAGCTAATTATGAATAACCCTGTATATTGTTCTTCTTTCTATTTATTACCAAAATGTAAGTAGAAATCCTACAAGCGCAAAGTTACAAAAACAATCACGCGTTGTTACAAGCGAGTCGCGAGCAGCGCGTGTTTCATGTAAAACCAATCCAATCTGCACAGGCCCGCCCGCATGCCACACGTGGCCATTTTGAACAGGAAAACCCACGGGTACCAACACGCAAGGAAAATAAAATTTCGAAAAAAGACTTCCAGGAAACGCAACTTTATCCTCGTCCTGTGCTTTCAATTGTAAATTTGGCAAAATAAAATTTATTATCAATAGGGTTCAAAAATGCCTGTAAGAGGTTTCAAGTCATAAACGATCAAGCAGCGATCAAAACTGACTGTCACTTGACTTGAAGAACCTGCACTTTTTTCTAGAGGAAGAAAGCATACAATACCAGTCATATCGCAAGAATACCTTTGGTACATACAATTGGTTCGGCATACGTAACGCCTAGAACCCTCGTGTTCTTGAGTAAGTTATTTATAATGTAGGTACCTACAATCTAGGTAATAGGTACCTAGTAGGTACTCCAACCAGACAGACCACACCACAGTCAAGACAGCACATGCGTCACGTTTGATTGCAACGTGCACTGAACTAGTTACTATACTGCCTACCAGCTCATCTGTGGTAGGAAGTGGACTGACCTCAGCGTAACTCCAGGAACTTCCGGAATGTTACGTAATTTAGATAATCTATGATCTTTGATTGCCTATTCACGATTGGATTGCATTGCAGTACAAAACCCGAAACAATATCGTCGCTTACGATTTGGAAAGCAAAACACTTTTGCATAAAATTTGTTGCAATTTTTCAGTCACCTTTGTAAGGGCATTGTGATGTTCTGGAAATAATTTCTATACTACCACCAAGAATTGTGTTGGTGGCATCAAACAACGCAGACCAAAGCTCTTCTCTTGTAGTGTAACCACAGAACAGGCGAATACCTACGCTTTTGCTTACGTACGGTGTGGAAAGTGGAACCACCCATTTCAGTTTTGTTTACTCCTGCCATCTAGCGATGAGTAGCCAAACTTCTTGACAACTTTTGTTTCCGGAAAAAAAAACTGACTTTGAGCATGGCAGTATTATTTATATTCTGTGGTTTATCTACCGACAATTCTTGGACAATTCTTAGAAGATTTTAACCGATGACATTGACAGTTTTAGTACAGTAATGCTAGATTGACAATGACAGCTAACAACACATGACATGACATGACAGTTAAAATAGAACTTTTATAATAGCGCGCTCCGCTCAAAACAAACAAAAAATAAAATTACTTTAAAGATTTGGTTTTCTGACTGAAAGCGAATAAAATGAAGGCAATTGTTCAAAGAGTAATGAATGCAAGTGTGTCTGGTATGGAATCCATCTCATACACTTTTCATATAGGCATTATTTGAGTTGTTTTTGTAGGATCACACAAGGCAAAAAAATCATTCAATATTTTCAGTGAACGGTGAAGTAATAAGCAGCATAGAGCAAGGAATGTGTGTTCTGGTCGGCATTACTAATACCGACACCAAAAAAGATATTGATTACATGTACGTACCAAGTTTATTTAATCATACTATCATACCTTAATAATTGGCCATACCTCAGGCCATACACACAACCGTCTCAAGTCAGACACACCAAGACCCGTGAATCGTAATACAATGTTTTAAATAATTAATGCTTGCTTGATGTGTTTCAGTGTCCGTAAACTTCTTAGCATGAAGTTGTTTGATGATGAAGACAGTAAAAGATGGAAGAAGAGCATAGTTGACAAGCAATTGGAGGTGCTGTGTGTAAGTCAGTTTACACTTTACAACACTTGGAAGGCAAGTATTGATAAAAACAAAACTAAAATTTTAAATCTTTGCATGAATCATTCAGTATTTTAATCCAGAGGATCGACGAAAAAGAAAAAAAATACAGAGACTATTGCCCTACAGTGGGAAACTACTGGTTGATAATCAAAATTAAACCACCATACAATATAAAACTAATACACAAGCAACTTCAGAGCGCTGGTGGCCTAGTGGTAGCGGCCCCGCCTTCCGATCCTAAGGTCGTGGGTTCGAATCCAGTCGTGTACCAATGAGTTTTTCTGCCCAAAAATTTATGTACAATATGCCAGTGCTCTCAAACGGTGAAGGAAAACATCGTGAGGAAACCGGCATATCGTAGAACCTAAAAAGTTCGAAAATATGTGTCAAGTGCACGAAAGGAGCCTCTTCGAGGCGCACTTAAAATCCTTTCACCACACTTGGTTCGAAAGAATCAGTGACACGATAAGAAGAAGACAAGCAACTTTAAATGGCAGTGCGTAATGGCTACCATATGATCCTGTATACGAGAGCCATTCGTTTGAGATAAAACTAAAAATTATCCTTTACTTTGTCTCACTCGCTTCAATTTTGTCAGAGCGGTCGTGGTCATCATGAATATCTTATGATTTCTTTTTATCAAGGGCTGTGGCACGTCTCACGATATCTCGCCACTTCTCTCTACTCGTGGTCATCCGGGAGCAATCTTGTAGCAGGAGCACTGTTGGGCAAAAAATTTTCATTCAATCTCTCCACTGCTTGAGTTGCACACATACCCGCTGCTCTCTCCACTGCTTGAATTGACCATTACGTCTTGAATGCATCCAAACTAGTCCAATATTGCTTGAGAACGTCAGTTTAAAATTCAAGCATATGAAAAAACTTAGTAATTATAATTGTCCATGTTTCAGGGCACCAAACCAGACTTTCACCATGCAATGCCAGGAGACAAATCCAAGGAGTTTTATGAAAGCTTTCTGCAAACACTTAGAAATGCTTACATCCCTGATAAAATAAAAGGTTTGTAACTTTCTAACATAGATTAAGCTACCAACTTCTATACACCTTGGGGACCATGCAGAATGTTTTAGTAATGACTAATGACCTTACTTATAAAAATATGTCAAAATATAAGCTGTGCTTAAACTGTTGCCATCTCTTACCACTGGGTAATGACAAAAAGTGATAGGGCTAACTAAACAATGGCTAAATTTAAATTGCGTTTATAAGTATGGCTGCAAGTCATTACTAATCATTTTCTTGTCCTTGTCCCACTTCATGTGGGGTCGGCACAACAGGCTCTATTAACCGTCATTTCAGCAGTCACTCCTTTCTAGGGTTTGTTCCCGGGAATTCTCGTCCCGGGAATTCCCGGGAAATCAGTCGGTCTCGTACCCGGGAAATTCAGCTCGAGAAAAGACGAGACATCGAGAAGTTTAAATAAACATTTTTCGTATTAATAGTAGATAGATATCTCTTATTTAATTACATTAAAACTGCCAACAATTGTGATACCATACCATACCACCCACATAGTGAGATTAGTGAGTGATCTTTAGTTATGATGAGAAAAATTATGATTGTTTTTAGTTAAGATGTTTGTTTTAAGCTGATTGTTAACAGAGATTTTGTTTTTTATTACAGATTAGTGAGATGAGATTAGTTATAATTAGGAGAAGAAGTATGATTGTTTTTAGTTAGCAATTTTGTTTTAAGCTGATTGTTAACAGAGATTTTGTTTTTTATTACAGATTAGTGAGATGAGATTAGTTATGATAAGGAGAAGAAGTATGATTGTTTTTAGTTAGCAATTTTGTTTTGAGCTGATTTTTTATTGAGAACTTGTTTTTTTTGTTAAAAATTATGTTGATTTTTTTTCATGTAAAATAAACACAGTTAAATTAAAGACTCTTTTTATTAATTAAACATAAATTTAGACGTATTTTATTTTTTCTCGACAACCCGAGAAGACCCGAGAAATCAGGGGGCCAATTCTAGACTTTTAGAGATTAACGCTCGAAATAGAGATTTGAAATGTCGCGAAAGCAGTGTCATATCACCAAATTTGTCGAAGATAATATCGAACCGCGCTAAAATGCGTATTCTAGCCACCGTTAGACTTTTACGTTAGACTTTTACTATAGAGATGTCAGAAAGAAGGTTCATTCTTAGAACTTCCACAGACTATCCCGTTGTTGTTCATGTTTATCTACGTTCCGTTTCTATCGATAGAATAGTTCGATAGCACTAACTTTATTATTGTCTTCAAATAAACATATTTCCTATTAAACGGCGTTTATAATGCGTTCTTGTTGTTGTTTATAATAGATTCATTTTCATTAGATAGTAATCAATGGACTTTTCGCACAAAATGTTAGTTACAATAATTAATTCCGGAAACACACGGAACGTTATGTACCATAAAACTGTAAACTTTGTTGTTTGTAATCTATGGTCAGTTGTCTATGAAGTGTTGTAGATATGTCATTGTCAGGATCATTACACTCAAGAGAAGGACTCCGATGACTTGAATTTTTAATTCAAAGGTTATCAACTAGATGGCCATTCAATGCAAAAAGAATATTTCTCTCGAAGCTTGAACCCCGGATACAAGTATAGACGTTGACTGTCTGATTGACTGCTCTTCTAACTGCGCCATTGAATAATTACTAAGTACGAGCTAAATTCAATCACTCCTCACTTATTGTAGGTTTATGAGAAAGTATTATTCGCGTTCTCGCTCCCAACTTGTATCCCCTACCAACAAGTAAACATCATTGACTTTTTATCAAAAAGTAAGACTAGGTGGTATGGTCTTGGTACTCTAGCCTGCTCCAAGGACCGAAAGATAAAAAAAGCCCAAAGTCACTCAAAGTATATTAGAGATGTCAATATCGACTACTACTCACCACTCGACACATATCTAACGGCCTTCGCTCGATAAATGTCTATAGTGATATTGCTGGAATACGATATCTATTGAAAATGTCATGTCTATTTAAATTTGACAGTTCTTGTGATATATATCTACCGTGACAAAAAAGTCACTGGTCTAGAATTGCCCCCCAGGCTCGAGAAGTCTCGACACCCGAGAATTAAAAAACCTCGAGAAATCGGAAACCCTACTCCTTTCTTACCCATGTCATCCTTCACACAAAGCATCCATCTTTGTTTGGCCTACTCTAGCAAGAGAGCTGCGATGGTCTAGTGGTAGCGGCCCTGCCTTCCGGTCCGAAGGTCGTGGGTTCAAACCCAGTCGTGTACCAATGACTTTTTCTGTCGAAAAATGTATGTGCACTATGCCAGTGCTCTCAAAACGATGAAGGAAAACATCGATAGGAAACCGGCGTGTCGGCAACACGTGTCAAGGGTCACACAAAAAGGGCCCGCTAGCGGCCTACTTACGGAAAAACCAGCCCGCACATCAAGTGCGGATGATAAAAATTTGCCGAAATTTGCCTACTCTAGCATGTTTGAGGCTGAACATCTGTATGCCTCAATTTGATGAACGCAGGGAAGTGCATCGTAGGGCACGTACGATATTTATTAGCCAATAGTAGCTCATAAGAACTTACTTATTGCAGATGGAAAGTTTGGTGCCTACATGCAAGTTAACATACAAAATGACGGCCCTGTGACATTTGAAATTGAATCCCCACTACTACAAGATAAAACTAGAACCACTAACAAAGAGTCTTCAAATGGACACAGTCAAAACGAAACGGTGTGAGTAGTTTAATAATTTCGTAGTTAGACTACTGGTTCTTATTTATTGTGTGATATTATGATAAGATACTTTGTCATTAAAGTTAAATATAATAGACTATGCTGTAATTTTCTTCTAATTGGATAAGATAAGCCCCTTTGTTGTATTCATAGGTAAATCTTTTGACGAGCCTCTCAGCTCAGTTGGTAGTAGCGTTTGTTCTCTGTGTGGGTGTCATATTGTATTCTAAAAAAAGTATGTAGAGTCTGTTCAGAAAGAGAACCGTCGTGGCCAAATTGAGAACTAACGTTTCGATTTTTATTGGCAGCTGATCCCTTTCTTTGTCAGCATTTTGCATCATTAAAATTAAATAAAGGAATAGTACACTAGTTGTGATAGGATCAAAACGCAACAGACGCGCTATTGTATTGCACACTAAACAAAAAAGGTGATTAAGCACAGCAGAGCCCTCCAATTCCACGACGGTTCTCTTTCTGAACAGACTCTAAGTATTATGTCTGCTATCTGGTTCCCATAGTACAAGCTTTGCTTAGTTTAGGGCTAGATAGTGTTATGTGAATTGTCTATAATATTTATCGTATTTACTTCTTATCGTGTCACTGGTTCTTTCAAACCAGAGTGTGGTAAAATGATTTCAAAGGCGCCTGAGAGACGAGCATGTATGAAGATAGTGAATGAAGCGTAAGAGGTATATCAGGATTAGAGATTACAGTCCCGAGCATGTTTTTCAATCCCGGGCTTACGGGATTTTTGAAGCCTTTTCCCGGGATCCCGGGCCTATCCCGGGATTAGACTATGTGGTTTCTAATTGGGCTAAAATAAAAAAAACACGAGTAATTAAAAAAACATGTCTTTAATGTCTTTGCACAACATAAATCAGAATAATCATAAGAAAAGAAAAAACACAAACCAAAAAATATTATACTTTTGCAAGAAATTAAAAAACAGCACAAAATAACTATTTAGAATTTCTAAAATATAATCGCAGAAATATCAAAACATCCATGTTTGACTTCCGAGCCTGCTTCGTAGTTTATTGGCAACATAAGGAATTGCCGAGTGGGGAAGTCCCTTCTAAGTTCTACGACAAACATATATTATTAGGACTGTACCTGTGTAGTAAATAGTGGGTACCTTCGTATTGTACGAGTTGCTTTTTGTCGTAATGTATTAAAATAATCTAGGCAAGGTTATTTTCAAGGCGCAACGGACTACGGAATACAAACTAGACTTGTTTGTGGCAATCCCGAAAATCCCGAGATTAGCCAAGTACAGTCCCGGGATTTTCGGGGCCAGAAAACGGTCGGGATCCCTGGATCCCGAGATTCGGGATCCCGGGATTGTATTCTCTAATCAGGATCGAAGCAAAGGAAATCCGTGATCTCTGCCCCAAATAAAATCACACCCTATGGGATAGAGGTGTGATTTTATTTATGTGTGTAGGGTATGTATCTTTCGGCCCGAAGTTATGTTTGAAACCACAGGTGACCGAGTAACAGCCTTACGAAATTCAACAAATATTATAACTTATGCGCCTACTCTAGAAATGGTAGCTATAGACGCAGAGAAGGTTGCCCTTTAGGTGATATCAGAGTAAATAAAACAAACTTAAATAATAAAAAAACTTTATTTTGAATTAATGGTTATTATCTATTAACAATTGTTACAGTTAGGCCTGTGATTATGCAAATTTTAGTTAGAATATTAAATTTTTACAAAGATGATATGCCTATAAGCTAAGTCTAAAAAATATTAACTGTAAAAACTACTTCTACGGTCCGGAAATACAACGTTAACAGATAATGGACCATGAGTTCAAATCCATATTTATTCTATATCGAGCTTTTTGTGAAGCAAATCTAACCCATACATCAACTAAGGATTTAATTTGCTCACAATAGATAAGATTCGCCTCACAATTCAGCTTAAAACTAAACAAGTAGAAGTAAACACAAAATAAAATAAATTTGTATAAAAAGATAAAGTAAATGCATTATAAATCATCTTTAAATATTATGATATAAATGAAATTTAACAAACGAGATTAGAAACTCTATTCAAATATATTAATGATTTAATGTTAATTTTTGTATCAATGAGCCCGAGTGCCGCATGATTACTATTTCTATACCGTGAAATATAGATATATAATCACTATATATCTCCAAAAGGTACCTACTTATTTGCATGCCTATTCCTTTCACAAACCCGATTCTTATAGAATTTCTTCTCAACACCAATCAAGGCACTATTCGTTTTGGTATATTGCTGATACGTTTCCTCACTCCTAATTCACAATATCAATGGGTTAAAATATTCGTACAAGTATGAAAGAGTACATTTTCAAGATCTTATAAATAAAACCAGTGAACCAATTTCAAACCACCACATAGAACTTAGAATCTCAAGAAATGCGTATTTTCTGATGCAGCGGTTTCAAATTAGCACACTCGAGATTTTCACAATAATTATCAAATAATAACTATTACAAAAATATCTATCACTATTCTAAAAAACATACGAATGAAACAGCTACATACTGAGAAAGGCTAAGGATTTAATAAACAACATATACCATTCAGAATTACGTTGCTCTATATCTGTGCACGTTACTAATTTGCAGAATCCTTAAATTTAGTTATGAAATTAGGAGAAATAAATAAATGCATTTGATGTAATAATCGGTAATACTCTGACGCTCTTCAGAAGACCGTTACAGTATTATCGGTGTGCGCACGCCGGCGGTCGAACGGCGAATGAATGATGTTTTGCGGCAGTGCGCGATTGAACTCGTTTGTATTAGCGCAGGTTGTTGGTGGGAGGTGGTGGGGGGTAGTTTACCAGAGACCGGAAGAGTATCCACCTGGTGGTACGCGGTTGTGATTGATCAGTTGACTGTTGCCGTTGAGTGAAGTCACCATGTTGATCTGTCCGTTCATCGACTTGTACCCGTCACCAGTTATTGGATTTCCTTCTGCAAATTCAAACATAATTAAAAACACAGTTCTCAAATAAATACAAACAAAAGACCAGAAATGGGAATGAACATCTAAGGAAACTCGATGTGGGTTCTACAATTTACGTGACATTTCAATTGAGTTTGAAAATGAAATCTTTTCATGCAAACTTCTATATGATAGTTCCTTAGTTGGATTACCTTTAAAAACTAAACTAGAAGAAAACCTACCTACTGTAAAATACAAATGCTATCGGAAAGAGTTCAGCTTATTGAAATAGAGTACATCAAGGTCTACATCCTGAAACTACAAACATTTTTAGAATAGAGAAGAGGCGTGCGTATCAAATAATACACGAATATACAACTACACACAACACTTACACGAACAACAATACAAGCAGAATATAATAATAAATACATAAGCTCTATTCCAGACTAAAGTTAAAATCCATACGCATCATCCACAATACAAATTAAAGAAGTAATAGGTATCAGAGCTTCTGTAACTTAAAATTGGGACGTAAGCGTGGCTGTACTTTCCATAATAGTAATTAAATCAATCAACAACGTTTTAAATACACTGCAGCAAATAAAAAGTATTGTGAGTGCTTAATTCGAAGACTTGAAGGAATCGTATTAACAGTTCTTTCGTAAGTAAGCAAATAAAAAAGAAGCCTTTGTATGTTCATGTTTGTGCAGCATTCCTTCAGTTCAAATTGAACACCCACCCATTTCTCTGCGACGGACATAATCTACATAGTACGTCTTTGGGTTGAAGTCTTCAGCATGCCGTCTGAGAGAAAACAGGTAGCCTGGGACGTGTTTCGGGAAAATGGGAGGGAAACCGGTCAGAGTGTGAGGCCCTGGCGCAACTGGCCGTTTGCAATAAGGACACATCTGGTATCGGACCGTCGCGTTCATATCTGAACAGCGTTGGTGGAGGGTTAGCATTCGCAATGAGGTATGGATCTATAGGTCCATCCAGAGCTGGAATAGGGTTGTACTTATAATCGAGCGTCGGCCTATCACCAAGCGCCGAAGTCATGCCGACGAAAGCGTAAGGGGGTAAAGGATGATACGGTTTCTTATGCTCAGTAGGCTCGAGATAGTGTTGGGCCGGGAACGGAGGCCAATGCCTGTCGAGAACTAGTTGCGGAGACATAGAATCTGGATCTATAACCGGATGGCATAGTTCAGGATCATCGGTTTTAAGTCCGAGGAGGGTGTAAGGCGTGTGTCGAACTTTCGGGGCAGCTCTGGACGTGGATTCAACATAGTAGTTGGCAGGTTGCGGTGGCCAGGCGCTAGTGAAGTATCTGTGTGTGGGCTGTGGATCTATAGGGTCGTATTCTTCGGGGTCAGGGTATGTGGGATGGTCTGTCGGGTCGGCACCTCGTAGACTGATGGCCGGGTGTCGGCGCCGCGGCGGCAGCACGGTCACTCCATCGCCAGTCACCGGATTCCTCTTCGGAGGCGTGTACGACGCTGACCATTCAGAACAATCGGTTTTCATTCGAACTACGCTATTTAGAGCCGAAGCTTCAACGAAACTTTGGCCCTATTACAATAATTACTATAGGTACAGTCATACAGTCGTGCATTCACTGTTATTTTAGGTATAAGTATATTGTTATGCATAATTCATTAGTCAAACCTGTGGTCAAACCATTTTCAATCATTAATAGTCATGCTTCTAAGCATATCATGTTTAATTATTACTGTATTATTGTGTTACATTTTGTCAGTTAGTTAGGTGACGAGAGTCCAGGCACGTGATGAATTTAGTTATTTTTATAATATAAAGCGCCAGTTCTCGTAGCGTGCACGAGTGCTTATATAAATATGGAGTGGAACACGGTTGAGGAATCTAAGCCACACGCAGTTAGAATGTTCAGAGCATTCCTCCTGTGTATAGATACTGCAATCCACGAAGGCGCGCCCCACTATTCCTCCTAACCGTTTATAGTATATGTGTGCAAGCTTCCGTCAATGTTTGAGTGTTATCGGTACACACTAATTACATATGAGTGCACACGCACACTACAATGAATAGACTACGGTTCGCGACTGCCGCTCGGAGCAAACTCCCCGCACACCGCGAGGGGCGCGTCTTCGTGAATTGCACTATCTGTAACGAAATATTCGAAATTGTGAAGTGCTTGTATTGAATGTGATCGACTTTCGCAAGAGATCGCCGAAACTGTCTTATCCGTTTCGATTTTGACATTGAACTGCTAATCGCTTGTTGGTTATTAAAAACATCGTCTGATGAAGTGCTAACTTTCACAAGACACTTGCAAAAAATGTTGGTGAAAGTATCAACTATTCTTAGTACCTACAATCCTTTCAAATATCTTTTGATATTGTATATTATAGCATTTTTACTAGGAAATAAATAATTTTAACCCCTGACTCGGTATTAATAAACCACTCAAAATTTTTACGATTCGCTTAATCTGCTATGCTAACCACTGACTTTAAAAAGTTAAACTACTATTTTGCTAAAACCGAATGATACCCATAAAAAACCTGTTGCTCTTACTACAGTTTTAAAACCTTAAGTGTGAAAGATTTATTATTGCAAGACGAAACAATTTCATTGTTATCGTTTATAATATGTATCATATTACCAGCTGTTACAAACGCTAATGTTACTCTAATGAGTTAGTATAGTAGAGCTTTAGTGGCCGACTCTGGTTTCTCTCTCATTTACTATTGATAGGTAACATGTCAGGCGGTCTAAACAAAATCCACTTTCTGCTAACATTAACTCGTAGATGCTCACGCCAGAGTGGTTACTTCCGATATTAAACTCTAATCCCAATGGATTTAATTCGAATTTTGACGGAAATCCTATGGGTTTTCTGTCAAAACTTGAGATTAGGCTTGCAATCGAGTGCTATAGTAGCCGTTCTGGGGCCTTATGCTCGGTCCGACTGAGAAAATCTCACGGTGACGTGAATCACGCCCAAAAACTCCTAGCCCCTAGGCGGTTGTCACGAGGTATTGGCGTCACAGACGTCATGTCCATTCTCTGTTCTCTGGGCCGATCTCGATCATTTTGCAATTTTATTTTATTGCTTGTTTTCACAACCCCGCACTTTTTCACCGTTTTCCGTATATCGTAGCTGTCGAGGCTTTTACGATGAGGTCGTTGATGAATTACTCAAGGAAATCTGCCATTCTCTCTTTGAAAAGAAGCAATAAAATAAAATTGCAAAACGATCGAGTTCGGCCCGAGAATTAGGCGCCTGGTCAGTTCCTGCCATTCCTAGTCTACACCAGCCTACTTCCACCCCCCAACCGTGTCCACATGCATTGCATTGTGCATCGTGCCTACAACATGTTGGACTCACAGTGGTTCTCCGCGGCCGGCTCACCTCTGCTCGGCGTGGAGCTGGCGCTCCCGTTCTTCGGAGAGTGTGAGGGGCTGTGCTCCGCCTCGCCGAACTGAATGTTGCTGCGGATGGTGTCTGTCACCATTGGCACTACAGCGTTGTTGGCTCCCTGGAATGTCGTGGAAATTATACTTAGTTTAGGTAGGAACAAAAAAGATCACGACAAGACTTTAAACAAACAGAGTAGAGTATTAAGAGTGTATCAGAGTCACTATCACTACTGTCTTTATATGAAAACAGATCTGAGATCCTGATTCTGTGAGGATTAGAGCTTTCAAGACAAAGTCACAATTTTAAATAGACAGCTCATGATTTTCGCTCATTTTTTCATATCCATTGCACCGAATATTATGTAAATTCAAACTAACGAGCGCTCGCGGCTTCGCTCGCTCCGTTCCCGTTACTTTTTCGGAATAAAAAGTATCATATGTCTTCTGGTTCTAATCTATCTCCCCACCAATTTTTTTTGCCAAATCGGTCCAGCTGTTCACACTTGATGGCGTGACCAAGGGATGAGAATTCATTTTATATATTAGGTAAGTACGAATTCCTAAGCAATGGTAAGTAGCATAGCAATAAGTCTGGACTTGGCACCAAATGCAGTTTCCGAACAACATAATTTCGACTACATTTCTGCATTGCAGCGATTTGCCTTTCAAAGTGGCACTCTTCGATAACTAGTTCACTTCACCTTTAAGGTGCTCGTGGTTAATTCGAAAACATAATTTCAGACATCTACCGCTTGACTAGACCTAGGGTTTCGTGACTAGTGCCTATTAGGCAGAGCGCTAAAGTACTGTGTACTTGAATAAATTATGAGCCGATAGGTTTAACGTGTTTTTGTAGCAACAAACTCACTGAGGCCTTTCTTGTTCTTGTAAACGGTCAGTGTTTGAAAAAGTCACAAATCAATATGGTTGAGGGGAGTTAGGGCAATCAACTTTACGCTTTGGCTAAAGCATGTAGGTATGTATATAGACAGTATCTATGTCAATCTATACCTACTGCCAATACTGATTGACTACTGTACAATATACAACATTATAAATAGGGGTGTCTTATCTACCCTAGAAAATAATTAAGGGACAAAATTATAATATTCACCTAATTAGGCCGATAGAAATATGACATAAGAGTATCAATACGATGGAAAAAACAGATGAGACACTGTGGGTCAACCCGATGTACCAATAATATTGTTAACATCGCTGGAAATCGATGGAAGGTTCAGAATCGTTATTCATGTAAATATATCGGAAATGCCTGTGTCCAGCAGTAGACTTCTTCAGGCTGATGAGCACGAGGACATTAATAAAGAACAGAAAACATAAAAATAGATAAACAATCTTAAAGATAACATGGTTAAGAAACGATTAAATGCAGATATAAAGGCTGACAGAGGGTAATACAAAAGGACAACATGTTTTGCCGACCCCACATAAAGTAGGATGAGGGCAGGAAGATGATGGAGTCTTGTTCTTTTTGAACCAGTGCGGTGAAAGGATTTCAAGTGCACCTCAAAGGCTCCTTGCATGCAATGTGATGATAGTGAAAGATACTTACGCGCACTTGCCCGAAGAGACGGGAGTGGGTATCGCGGGGACGTGTAGGGGTGTCACGGACGGTGCGGGAGCGGGAAGAGCCGTTCTTCATAGGGCTGCCACCATCAGTGGTGTCGCCATTGAAGATCTCGGCAATGCAGCTCTTGGGGGCGTTGGGAACCCTGGAAGAAAGAAAAAGATTGGTAAGTTGGCGTTCGGTAAGTTGGTGTTTTTTTTTGTCAGGATCAATCTCTTCTATCAATCATCTTCAAAAACTCGCTCAAAACTGAATAGAAAGCTTTTCCGGGCACAAAGACCGCTTGATTGAGAAGTACCTTACATAATAGGTGCACTAAGTGGATTGAAAGCAAAGTTTTAACTAGTTTTAGTTAATTCAACTTATAAAAGGTCAAACCTTACGTACCTATTTTGAGTAGGATGCATAAAAATATTAAAATAAGACCCCTTTAACTTAGCTGCTACCTAATATATCCTGTGAGTCATAACGAGTAACGCATAACTCTCTAAACTAAAACGTCGAAATACGATACGAAATGGTATTAAAATATTATTATCCCCAAGTAATATTATCCAACGGACACGCATGGACGTCATTACCTGCAGGGGTCTGACTTCCGGAAGGGGAAAGGTCATTTCCCTGATGATTGACCACAAATCAATACTGGGAGTGGTCAACCAAAAACTTGAATTGACTTTTGATCATTTTTGAACTTCTCATTGAAGACAGAAAAATGAGCAACAGGCTGGCGTGGTACGGGCATGTCATGAGGAGGGATGAAAGTCATGACTAGGTGAGTGATGAGTATGAATGTAGATGGATATTTGGGTAGAGGCCAAAGAAAAGATGGATGAACAGTGTGAAAGATGACATGGATAAGAAAGAAGTGAATACAGAGATGACGGCTGATAGAGGAGAATGGAAGAGAAGAAGAGTGTGCTGACCCCACATAAAGTGGGATAAGGGTAGGAAGAGGAAGAAGACTGATCATTTTATACATGTGGTTAGAGTACGCCATTTTACTTAGGTGTGAGACATTGCTAAAAGTTAAACCTGTCAGTCGTCCTAGTGGTAAGTGACCCCTATTATGTTTGAATCTAAAAATACGCCCATGCTTAGTCTTTTATCTCGTGTCATTGGTCATGAGATATATGATGTTTTTAGCACAGACATTACTTATTAAATTGCCATTGTTAAACAGAACCAGTGTGCTTAAAGGGCTCTAAATATAAACTACATTATAGAAAAGAAACGCGTCGCGTAATGCTTTTACTTTCAATATTATTCATGAATATACCTACATGGAATGAACCAGAGTTTTATATTCATCCAATATAATTTCATGCAGTTTAATTGGTAAATTTATACGTTTGGTAAATTAAGATTGCTTTTTTACAACTCCATCTGAATATTTTGGACATTTATTAGTCTTCGTTATGTTAATTTACTTTTCGAATTCTGTTACAGTCCAAAAATTAATAACAATTAATGCGTTTTAAGAAAAAGCTCTCGTTAACGTGACTTGTTATGTCAATCTTGAGATTGTATATCACTTGGAAACCTTTATAACCATCTTCAAATAAAAAAGGAGGAGGTTCTGAATTCCGCAATTTATGTTTGTTATCGCATAAGTTCGTCATTTATGAACTGATTTGTTTTTTTTATATATACTTCCAGATTGGTCCCATAGAAATTTTATCAAAATCGGTTGAGCACTTTGGCCATGAAGTCGGTTTCTTAAGTTTTTATTTATGCATATGTTTTCTCAATTATTTCTTTGTACGGTTGTCCTTATAAATGATCCTTTATTTAGGAAGAAAGCTTTGGTTTTGCAGTAAGAGTAATAGCAATAAAAGAAGCTGAACCAATACGTCAGAAATAATCCTATAAGAAAGCTCTTAGCAAAAGTACACCTCAAATGTCTGTACCAGAAATAAATAATAATTCAGAAGCATCTGTCTGCCATAAAGCCACTTGAGCAGTTGGCAAATCGAGGCAAAAGGAGATGGCCAGATAACGTGCGCAGCGCAAATACTCGTCTAAGTGGAAGTCCTTATCTGACCTACGATCTAGGATTAATCGCCATCAGATCTAGCTGGCTATATGAGTCACATGTACGAAAGCAAAATGATTTTAATAGTTCTGATTTTTCCAACAGTACCTACTTAAATTATTATTCCTTAAACATGCGCGGAAATATTGTCATTACTTTTGAATATAGAACACGCGAAGTATCATATTTACGTAGTCTGAAAAACCAAAATCACTTCCCGGCGCGTTCTCGCTCCGGCAATGTTGTATGAAACGGTGTGCTGTTTGAATTTAGAACTCTTTCATCTATCGTACACATTGCGTTCTCGTGGCTGTATAGCCACAGATGCGTTTACCTTTCGGCACAAACTGTAAAATAAAATAAAAAATTGGCGGTATCGCGCAATGAGCTATGGAGAGAGCTATGCTGGGAGTTTCACTATACGTGAAAGAATCAGAAATGAGGATATCCGTAGAAGAACCAAGGCCACCGACTATTCTTCAGGCTGTAAGTATGAGCAAATGGTCATATTAGCGGAGATAAATATCACGTGTCTAGAAATTGTGTCCTATTCATGCTCTTTATAATGCATCTTATTATTATTTTTTAAGTGTTTTTGTTTCGAGCCTTTTTAGGCAATATAATTTTATTGACTAGCTGGGATATTAAATCTCCTGCACGGCAGCAGTTCTTTACTTGAATGCCTAAGAATAATAAATATAAGATAGAAACACTTATCGTAATAGTCTACAGGTAAACCAACCGACTGATAAAACTGCAATGGCAAACGGATATACAACTAGAATGTACAGCCACGACCACCGGGTAGAATTATATATCATGTCATCTGATTCGTGTTCACGCAAGATTCAATTAAAATTGATATCTTATCGAGATCTCTAAAGATAAGCTGTTCATATTTATATGCGACTGTTTTAAGATAGCTTGAGCCTTTGGCGTATGTTGCAGTTACGACAAGTGGTCTTCGAAAGCTATAGATAGTTAGATATTATATACTTAAGATAGATTGATAGATAGCTTTCGGCATCACTGCGCCTTTTCTCAAATTGTGTATCGCAAATGCTTTTCAAGAAGCTGAAAAAAGGCCAATTTTCTTGCGGGCACATTGATTTCAACATTTAAAAAGAAACTAGCGGCCGTCCGCGGCTTCGCCTCGTTCCCGTATTTGTTTCGGGATAAAACGTATTAGCCTGTATGTGCTATTTCAGACAAATTTGTGTCAAAATTCATCCAGATCCGTTCAGCCGTTCTGGCGTTATTGAGTGACCTGTTTATTAGTGAAGCACCCTGTACATGCTACAATACATAATATTGGATCACATAAACATGTAAATGCCAGCGATGACTAAGCGATACGCCGATATGAGCAGAGAATGCCTTCAGTTTGTATTGTCTGATTGAATATGAACATAGAGCGCGGGAGATACGATATCGATCGGGCGGCTTCCGCTCTCGTTTCTATACGTTTTAGACAAGCGGTGATCGAAATTTACAATTGCTTAGTGAAACTAGAATAGCGTTGCACATAACGATTGCTATATCTAATTTGTTATTTATTCGTATGGCATAATAATATAGTACAATCGTTCTTATAATATAAAATTCAATTTATTTATCCATTGGATAGCGTCTTTTTCAAGGGACTGTCCACTCACCAAATACGATGGCAACCCGGCAGACTTGTTCACCCTTGAAAAAGACGCTATATCTAATGACACGTGTGGACTGCGTAAATTTGCTTACTTAGTGCTTTTTAATGTAAAAATACTTTCTTCTTTAAACTCCATACACGGTTAGGTACGCAAGCTTGACAAGATTCTTGGGTAAAATTTTAAACAAACAAGATAGTCAATCATGATTTGAAAGTTTAATTTATATAATATGTGATCAAATGAACTTCTGCGAAGTTCGATCAATATTATATGAGTTCACTTCATTCGAAGATATATTCAACAGGTAGTACTTCTAACTTACTCGGTAGCTACGCACGTTTTTCAGAGATTTTAAAAAATCGATTTTTAATCGAGTTTTATAACCAAATCGATACTTGCCTACTGCGGGTCACACCCCTACTCGAGCAAGCCGTCATTCTTTTAGAGACTATACTGGCAAATGCAAATACTAAATAAGTAAAGTTGTTCATCTATTTACTTAGATCTTCGAATGAAGTGAACTCATATAATATTGATCGAACTTCGCAGAAGTTCATTTGATCACATATTATATTTCTTTCACTTCATTCTTCAGATATATTCAACAGGTAGATGTTTAGAGGGGTTTTGCATTTGTTTTAATTAAAACGACTTGGTTTTTTCAATAATAAAAACTTGGTTTTAATCAACATGATTAAGAGGGTAAATTAGCTAAACATAATATTTTCTTATAAAACATAAATTGTACTTAATTAAATTATCTTTAACAACAGTCTAATCATCTGTGACATTTATTAAGATTGATTGGGCAAAGGTGTTGGCGTCTACAATCGGGCGATGATAAAATTTTGCGAATACCTTTGATGTATTAGTCCACCCTGCAGCTTTCCTTATCGTGTCAATGGAGACGCCCGTGGAGTGCGCTGCGGACGTGGCCGCGTGCCGCGTGCTGTGCGCGCTGAACGTGCCCACGTCCACGCCGCTCTCCGCCAGCGCCTGCTTTATCCATCTGCTTATTGACTGTGCTGTCGCGCTCTTGTAGGGGCGCTTCACAGTTATTAAGAGATTGGATGTATTAGCAGGTCTATCATTTTTTGTCTCATGAAGATAGTCTTCTAGGACAGTTGCGGGGCAGATTCGAGGGTTATCTCGAAAGTATGGCAGAAACAAGGTCGGTTGGTCTCGACCGGCTGCTGATGTTTTTATAATATCTTTGATCGCTATGCTGATTCCGTCCGAATTTATGTGTACATTTTCAAGCTTTATTAATGAAAAAGTTTGAACACGTTGGGCTGTACATATAGCAAGTAAAACTACCAGTTTCTTTGTAATTTTTTCCCTACTTAGATCTCTATTGGGGTACCAATTAGATACATAATTGAGAACGATTTGTGGGTCCCATGTACTGCTGTACTTTGGAAAATTGGGTTTCAATTTAAATACACCTTTTAATAGTCGTTTCACGCAATCGTCGGAGCCGACGTTATTGCCTAGTAGGAGAGACAGCGCAGATCTATGGCTATTTAGAGAGCCATACGATGCCCCTTTTCTATACTGTTCGCTCAAAAAACATAAAATTCTTGGAATTGAGCAGTCATAGATATTACCGTTTTCAGCGTTACAGAATTCCCACCATAATTTGAATGAGACGTTGTATTGTTGCATCGTATTGTTTGATAGAGATGCCAGCATCAGGTCCATGGCTGATTCGGGAACGCCGCGTGATGTGAACGCCTGCCTGAGAGCACTGCGGCACCCAGGGTAAGGGGGTTTCTGTAACATGATTTTATACGGTGATCTTTAGGATTAAGCCAAATGATGTCCGATACAACTAATTTCATCAATTGAGGGTACCAGGCTTGAGATGGCCAGCAAGGAAAGATCAATATGCCAGTAGCATTTTCTTCAATAATTTTTTGAAGACACTTGAGGATAAGTGGGAACGGCGGAAAAGCGTAGAAGAAACTAGTGTTCCATCTTACTGTAAAAGCATCTATGGCAAAAGCATCGGGGTCTTTTTTCCATGACATATATTTCTGACATTTGGCATTGGCCCGGGAAGCAAAAAGGTCGACTTCTGGTTCTCCGAAACATTTGATTATTTCATCAAAGGCTAAGGTGGACAATTCACACTCCGTATCTGGATTAAGTTTTCGGGACTCTTCATCCGCTTCAGTATTCTCCTTAGTGTTTATATACGATGCAAATAGCCAAATGTTTCTCTCTTCGGACCATTGCCATATTTGTCTAGCTAAATCATTTAGGTGCGGGAATTGGATCCCACCCATGCGGTTTACATAGCTGATGGCTGTTGTGTTGTCAACGCGTAGTAAAATGGAACAGTTACGTTTTTCACTACAAAAGAATTTCAAGGCCAGGAAAACCGCTAACAACTCTAAATAATTTATGTGAGATTTTAATTCTGTTATCTTCCAGGCTCCACGAGCGCGTTCGTTATTACACACTGCTCCCCATCCGGTGCGTGAAGCGTCCGTATAGATTTCGAAGTCATATCTAGGTGTTTTCATGGTATTACTGATTTTAAATACATTTAATCTCCACCAGTTCAGATCGTTCAAAACGATAGGGTGAGGTTTGAACAGTGCTTCAAAATTAGGATTGCTCTGTAAAGCTAAGTATTTTTGTCTTTCTAAAATTTTTGTGTACAACCAACCGTATTTTGCCGCAGGGCAGGCTGCTACCAAAACTCCAATTAGTTGGGCAAAGTTTCTTATTGTGCACTTCCTCACATTTTTAAACTTCTCAACTAGTTTAGTGATTTTATGGCATTTTTCGTATGGCAAGGAAATCGTTTGATTAATAGAATCGAACATGAAGCCCAAGAACTTGCAAGATTGTTTTGGTGTAAGGGAACTTTTTCCATAATTTATTACAAACCCAAGACATTCAAGGAGTTTTATAGTAGCCCTAACATTGTTCTGGCATTCGTCGTAAGTATCTCCTATGCAGAGTATGTCATCTAAGTAGAATACATTTTTTAAACCTTGACGCCGTAAATGAGATATTACTTCTTTTATGATCTTCGTGAAGGTTCTGGGAGCTACTGAAAGGCCGTATGGCAGAGAACTAAATTCGTAGGTAAGAATTTCTTGATTGTCATCCTCAAATTGAAATCGTAGAAATTTTCTATCTGATTTTCGAATCGGTACTAGGAAATGGGCTTCTTTTAAGTCTATAGTAGCCATAAACCCATTAGCGGGTACTAATCTTGAGGCCGTTCGGTAGTCTTCCATCTTAAAATGTAATTTAGAAATAAAATTATTTAAAATTTTTAAATTTAAAATGAAGCGATGTTCCCCATTCGGCTTTAAGGTTAAAAATGTTTTCGAGATAAATTGGTTATTGCAAGGTGCGCAAGAGGTTACTGTAACTAAGCTTATCAATTTTTCTATAGCTTTGGCCATATCTGCTTTTTCGGATGGTGATAATCGAGTCCGTGGTACGTGACTTTGTACCACTTCGCATGCGAAAGGTATAGGGAACCCATTACGCACCCAGTCTAAAATTACAGAGTTCGATGTAATATTGAGCCAGCAATCGTAAAAGTGGGAGATTCTACCAGCATGTTTTACCTGAACTACTGGCGCGTTACAGGGTGCTTCGACTTGTTCGGACCTGTCGCGCTCGCTGCCTGATGAGGCGGAGGCCGGCGGTTCGACGGTGGGGTGTTCGTCCTGGCCGACCATCTGCGCCCCCCCCCCTGTTCTGTTGAAAGCGCGACGGTCCCGACCAGTTTCCCTGGTACGTGCCGGATGGTCTGTATTGGTATTGGGGACGAGTACTAGGCGCTGCCTGTTCCGTCGTCGAGGACGTTTTCGGGGGTTTTGTAAACTTCTTGATTGACAAGCCCTGTTTCTCGATCGTTTTCGAAGCTTTTATTTTTTCTGCTAGTTTGTTACCATAAAGCGTATCGTCTCTTTCGCTGTCTTGAACGATGTTCAAAAAGGGTTTTGCTAGTGCATAATTGATAACACTAACCCTTGCTTGTGTTTGTTGATAGTGTAGATCGGTCAGAATTCGGCAGCCATCACTGATCAGCTTAATAGCTTCGATCTTGTTGTCGCTTGTGAGCATGAGAGTCAAAGCTTTATTGATTGCAGAGATACCAACGCCTAGTTGCTGTTGCTCGGTCTCCTTTCTCTTATCTCGCTGTCGTGATGCTTCTGATATAGCGGCCGCTACTTCGCGGTTCAATTTAGGCGCTTGCAAGAGAGTGCAGTTTTCAGGTACAATATACTCTTTAAGCAGTTTGTCTTTGGTCTCCTTCAGTAAACCTTTCTTTAAAAGGGGTTCCCAGCGCTGAGCCAAGCTTTGGTGAATCTTTTCGCCGTACTTTGGATCATCTCCAGTTTCCTCTCCGAGTGCCCCAAGGAGTTCTGGGTCAAGCTCTGGGCTAATATCCACTTCCTTGTCAGGAGAAGTAGGCTCCATGGCAGTTAGGAGAATATGCGGATCTGGGTCACCTGTGACGTCAGCAACAGGACTTGCATACGCGTCTACATCTGGTACTGACTCAGATGCCGCCGATACACTATCGTCTGAAATGATACGAAACTATTCAAGAAAATGTCCATGTAGGTATCTTCGTGTTAACTCACGGTTAACCGCCAGGTTCATAAACATAAAGAGATATAATTAATGACCAGTGGACGATATTACAATGTGTCAAGCCTGCATATTGGTCGTTCTTGGCCATCGTGTTAACGCTCGGTTAACCGCCAGGCGATTTTCAACCCATTGGTGCAAGCGGGTAGTTATCCCAGAACGAAATATTGATTCAAAAATATGTTTATATTTGTTAATCATGTACAGCCTTCGTGTTAACTCACGGTTAACCGCCAGGAATTAGGCAAATTCTGAAATGCAATATCGGAAAACTTCTTATTGAAGGTAGTTGTGTATACATACCAGAGTCTGTCGAGGATTCGATAAAAATCCGTCTGCGATTATTCCTTTGTTTTTCAAGTTTCTTGATTTTTCGTCGGTAATAACTAATATTGTCTGGAGACGTGTCGTGATTACGTTTCGGCATTTTTCTTTTTGTCACTTCACAACACAGTCGTCGCTTGTGTGTGCTTGCTACCGCGCACGAAAAAAGAATGACGGCTTGCTCGAGTAGGGGTGTGACCCGCAGTAGGCAAGTATCGATTTGGTTATAAAACTCGATTAAAAATCGATTTTTTAAAATCTCTGAAAAACGTGCGTAGCTACCGAGTAAGTTAGAAGTACTACCTGTTGAATATATCTGAAGAATGAAGTGAAAGAAATATAATTTCAACCAAATATTAATATTTACTGTGATTTGTAAGTTTAATTAATTAATTTATGATCGCAGACCTTGCTTTCTGGGCTTTATAAAGGGTCTAAAATTAATTTCCCTCTTTACTAGTCTTTCGATTGCGATATCTGCGCAGTTGCTATGTTGTATCTTTATCCAATTCATATCAAAGCTTTTATGAAAGCGATTCCTTCAACGCACAGTTTCCTCTAATAAAGTCTTATTTGCGTCTTAAAAGGCAATATAAATTCCACCAATGATAGTTTCTAAGTTATTGGATAAGATATGGAATCGAGTTTAATTGCTTTGCTATAAATAAAAGTGTTATACGACACTCGGAAGTATTAACGCTAGTATTTGAGAAACTGCATATAATGCGACGACAGTTTAGTTTCTATTTAGCCTGAATAGCCAAAGGGCTATAATAATACCGCGTGCTGTTGGGCCTTAACTACAGAATATATTGTTATACTCCGTGCCCTTACTACAGATAAACAGGCTTACTCTCGATACTCGATTTCAAACTAAACTTGGGATGTGGATCGAAATTGAGTCAAATGTCATCATTTTTGGCTCACTCGATCCTCGTTCTGACACTGCACTGTGATGGGTTTTGTTACAAAAATCATTAAAATGACAATGATTATAGCGTATTGACCATAATAATGATTTTTCTTAGATACAATTAAAATGTTATCATAAAGGCAACGTTTTCGATTACAAAAAAAATATGGTCAGTCTTTTTGATTGTGTATTACGCTCTGAATTGAATTATTTTTGACAAATAGGTACGAGTATAGTGTCAGTATCTTGTAAATTGGAAATGAAACGATTCGAGGTTGGAATTGATTTCCAGAGTAAGCCTGCCGTTTCTACCCCCAGGGATAGATCACTAATAGTTTGTAACCACGGTTCGACGGCTGAAGGCGTAAATAACGTGTCATCACCGCAACCACGCTACCATTAAACCTTGCGCACATCTAAACGAACTGCGATGGCGATAAGTGAACCGCTGTCAAATATTACAGTAATATTTGACAGCATTTCACTGATTGCATGTCATCATCGCCTAGATGTGCGCAGGCCTTTAAATAACTCCAGATAAACGAACAACCTGCGTACTGATACTGACGGTGTCTCTAAACCCGGCTTCATGCCAAACTGTTAAACCGATTCTTATGAATTCATAATATAATGGTGTTACCATATTATTATAATCTGGAATGTTTCAGAAAAAAAGCTTTCAAATGGACAGATTAATTTATAAATGACGGAATTATGCGGTAACAAACATAAAAAAAAAAACAAATTGAGAACCTCCTCTTTTTTTTAAGTCAGTTTATAATGCATAATAATAAACAACATAATTATATTTTGAAACAAACACTTTAATTATAAACGTTTAAAACAAACGCGGTGCCACAGAATGAATAGTAGTCCCTAGCGCGCTCCTATAATTAGTTGCGGGAGGAAAGTGCGTGAGAGTAAATAGTTTAATTGTGATATACGTTGCGGACGCTGCGCTTGCGCCACACGCAAGCACAACGACCGATAGATAGATGGTATAAAAAATAAATGAATTATGCTCACGACATGAACCTATTCATTAGACATAGACAGACTTATTTATTTGCTACTTCAGCACACATTACAATTAATTCCATGAAAAAATATGTTCTTATTTAAGAGCAATGCTCTTGTCGGCGTAATGTAGGTATGAAATTTTCCCCAGGTATTTCTTTTGAGGGCAACCTCCTTGACCTCCATAGATATACGACATGACGGCTGATCTTCGCTTTTATTTGGGTCATGTAGTTTTTCCTTGGTCTACCCCTTCCCCTCTTTCCTTCTACCTATCCTTCGATGATATTAATGATAAAGCTGTCATGTCGTACAAGATGGCCAATAATATTAGAAAAATTATTAGGTATTTTTTTCTTTTAATTCAAAACTACATCATTTAGTTTAAAACAGGCATGAGCTACAGTAAAAACAAAGGATTATTATAATCTTCAAAATCCAATATGGTGGCAGCTTGACTGGCCTCTCAACTAATAAGTTGGTAGTAGCTCTGCCTTCTGCGTCGGGTTCGATCTCCACCGAGAACAATTATTTATGTGTTGAACACAGATGTTTGTTCTCAGTCTGGGTGTTATATTTGTATTCTAAGTATGTATTTACAAAAAAAATATATTAGCTCTCTAGTTCACATAGCACAAGCTCTGCTTAATTTTGGGGCTAGGTAGTGTTGTGTGAATTGTCCAAAATATTTTATTTCTATATTTATTTATAGGTTTAGGCATTATTCCCAAAATAAACAATCGTACAAGGGAACGGTAGAACCGGATGTTTAGGTAACTGCTATGAAAGGAAATATTTTGACAGGCTATCCTTTTATGCTAGGGCTACATTAGCGGGCTACGGCGAATATTCGTGTTAACGCGATGAATGTGGCCGGGTATATCGTGTTATCGCGTAGTATTCGGGTGAAGACGATGTAGCGTCGGGGAGCTGTCGGTAAACTGGCGCGGATCAAAAGGATTTGTCGCGACACTATTCGCTTGGGTGGCTATACCTACGTCAATTCAGAGTCTTCCATACTTTGAAGCAAGACGGACGTGACGGAACTGAACAACACAATCCGGCACGATGCATCGCGTCAACTTGACACGAATCTTCACCCGCCTTGATGTAGACAAAAACGTCGCCTATGCCCGAACACGATGTTTTTGTCGCGCCAATGCGACACGAATCTTCGCCCGCTGATGTAGCCCCAGCATTAGTACCATCTTGTGTACTGAAGGTGTGGTACGCATTAGTTCTCATTTGCAAGAAACATGCTCGTGCGGGTTTAATAAATGCGTGGGCTTCAAACCGATTAGTTACTACTTGCTGTGTATTATGGCTGTTTTATACGAGGTAAGTAACTGGCGCCGAAGTCGAGACAAGTCAGCGCTGACCTGCCACTGCCATCGTGTAAATCGATTTTGAAGACAGCGCAGTACTGTCGGACAGCGCTGTCTTCAATATTCCCGCTTCATATTTTTCGGCGCAAGTCCGCTCCCCCCGCGACCCGCGCCAGCGCCACTGTTCTCGTGTAAACGCCGAAGCCAGTCACTGTCGGTGTATTGTATGGTGACTACGCTGCATCGCTCCGCGATACGATGACGAAAAAACTGAACGAAGCCGAAAACATAAAGCTCGTACAACTATACAGGGAACATGAGTGCCTGTGGGATAACAAATCTATACATTATAGAAATAAGGATATGCGTGCAACCGCATTGCAGAGTATTGCACAAGAATTGAGTATAGAAGAGATTGGCCCTTCCGAGGTAAAAAATAAAATTAAAAGTTTGAGGGCATCACAAAGGTTATTTTTCTTAAACAATTATTCACTTTCGTTTTTTGTAGTTTTCGATTATTCATTTTACGAACGTGTGTGCACCAAACAAAATATCCTCGACGACTGGCCTCGTGTAAACGGTGGGCGACAGTTTTTGGCGCCAGCGCTGTCTCGGCACTGGCGTCAGTTACTTACCTCGTATAAAACAGCCAATGGCAGGAGGTTTTATGCATATTTAATATCAATTTCCTTGGACAGGGTTTTATTAGAAAATATGATGGAACAAGTACCTACATGACCCACTTGATGCAGTTACCTACGCCTGTGAAAATTACATTAACTCACAAAGCGTACATGGAGGCGTCTTGTGCCTTCAAATGGAAAAAATGCGAACATTTCAGCTTTGGTGACAGAAATAGAAGGACATGGATTTTTTAAAGAACCTACCTTTCTTTTTAACTGACTTCAAATCAAATGGGACGAGGTTCTCCATTCGGTGGTATTTTTTTAAGTAGTAAGAATTATAAATCATCTTAAAAATATAATTCATCTTTTCATTTAAGGTTAATACTTCCGTTGGTCCCATAGAAGTTTCATTAAAATCGGTTCAGCAGTTCGGCCATGAAGTCGGTTTTTTAACATAAATTATGTATTTCAAATCAACTTAGTATGTAGTTCTATCTTTAAAAACTCCATCCAGGGTTGCCTGAAAGAAATTGTTTTCACCGATAAGGCCACTCATTGTACTTTATTTAATTGTGCTGTTACTGTGATGTATCCTTGATCTTGTAATCTTCGCTTACTGTGACCATTAGGTATTTATTGCTCGTTCTATTTAGAGTATCTATTTTTCGCAACGCTTCGTTGACCAACAACAAGACATTTCCCTCAAGCCTGCTGCGGGAAATAAAAAATGAGGCAATTTGCATGGTTGATTAGAACGAGCTGTGGTCAGATAGTGGCCTTATTGATACCCAAACAGGTATCTGTTGGCGCTGGTCGCTTGTCGCTGCGATTTATTTCAGCGGTAACGAGTCGCTTTAGTAGGTATCCTGATAAATAAAAGAGCGTTTCGAGCAGCGCGACAAAAAGCTGAGGTATAGGTAAGCGACTTAAGAGGGCATCACACAGGCGGCTATCAATAAGTTTCTGAAAAAAAGTAAAACATACGAGCACGTATATAGCAGATCTGGATTTTATGAGAAAAAATGGTTACTCTAGAGGCATTATCCAGGAAGGAAATAGGGGACTACGTTTGTATGGAGAGTCGCCTGTGTGATTCCCTCGCTGGAATGTCTCGCTACGTTTTTTGGGCGAAGATCTAGAAGTGATTCAGTATATCAGTGAACAGAACAAGACTCAATAGAAGTACTTACCTAAACTTTGGCTAACTTAAATAAGTAAGCACAGCACAAGTTGGTTAAAAGTTTTTTTTATTTATTTGAAGGACTTATAACAAAACAACAAACAAAATATCAACTAAAACTAAACAAATGAAACATTAATCTAAATTAAGGTCAAAAAATTGTAATTTTAAATTTTTGACATTTAAATAAAGCTTTTAATAATAAAATAAATAAATAAATAATACGATCTGATTTATGTTAAAAAAGATTAGTGTAGTAGTGCCTACTTAGCTATTTTTATATCAAAGTCAACGAGCTTTTGAATGTAAAATGTATATGATCGATACTAGACACTTTTGTTTCCTGCTTTCCGTAAATGTTTATAGCTACGGCAGCTGCGGTTAGCAATCGCCATTCTCTAAAATTCCCCTTAAATTTGTTTGAGTGTATTGAATGGGATTTACCACTTTGTCGATGGAGTCTTGCGAATGTAAGACAATCGTACAAGCTCGTTTCGTAGCGATGTAAATTCTCAGTACCTTATCATTTCAGTTTGTTTTATGGTGAATTTACTTATTTGAATTGTGAAGAGTGTGGGCGTTATCGAAAGAAAATTAACTAAATAAAAATTTTGCACCAAAATAAAACTTATCCGGAAATCTCGTTAGGACAAAAGTTAGTTTATTTTATTTATTCTAGTTCATAGTTTTCCCTAATTATATAACAATAATTGTTCAATCAAAAATGGTAGGTACAATCAATAATGAGTTTTTGTTTAAAAAATGTTACAAAAATAATCCTTTACTAGGGGCCGTGGTCCAACTAACTTTGCAGTTGGACCACGGCACCGTTAGAGTTCCCAGGTCCAATTAAAACAATTTCAAATAATACAACTGCTTGTAACCACAGCACATTTCTAATTAAATAATTAGTTTTTAAAATGTCTTTGATGTTTTTTTTTTAATGCAATTAGCTAACAACCAGTACTTATTATCAAATTTATTTTATTTTATTGCAGCAAATTGTATAAAAAAAAAATCGAAAACGTAAAACTAATTATTTAATTAAAAATGTGCTGTGGTTACAATTGCAGTTGTATTATTTGAAATGGTTTTAATTGGACCTGGGAACTCTAACGGTGCCGTGGTCCAACTGCAAAGTCAGTTGGACCACTGCCTCGTAACGAAATAATCGCCTTAGCTGTTACATGCCTGTTAATGCAGTTCAAACATAGCCACAGCGGTAGGAGTTTTTGTCTTGGTAACTAACAGAAGAGATACAAGTAGAGATATTCTGTGTTGGTCAGTTTGGTCAACATAGATATCGCGTAACTCCTCTCACTCGGCCTGAATTGAAATTTAAATAAAAGTTAGAAATTTAATTGACCAATTTTGTGTAATCATCACCACCTTCGTTTCAATTGTTGTCAAGATCCAAAGAACATCCAGCGTCCAGTCAAAATGATTGGATGAAATTACACATTCTGACGCTCAAATTACCTATTCTTAATATAACTTTTGAAACTATCATGGTTTTTAACACTATTTTTATGAAACAACGGGATATTTACCATGATTAAATTTTGATGAGTTGATCCGATATTTCGGCACAGTTGCATGCACCATGATCACGGTTGAACTGAAGTCCACGAGTAAAAGAAATGTTATTGGCAGATAAATCGATCTACCCTCTTTCGCACTCTTTTATTGGTTTCGAGACTACTATTGGACTACTATTCTTTTACTCGTGGACTTCAGTTCAACCGTGATCATGGTGCATGCAACTGTGCCGAAATATCGGATCAACTCATCAAAATTTAATCATGGTAAATATCCCGTTGTTTCATAAAAATAGTTACCTATTCTTATTTTCATTTCGGCTGTTACTTTCTTTTGGATGGTCAATCGTGATACAGCTGGTGCTTTGTGATTGCGTCAAAGTGAAAAAAAATCGGTTGTCTGTAAAGTCGGTTTACTGACGATAGTTGAACGTGACAACGTCATAAGAAAATACACAGATGTCGAACGCAGCCGAACGTGGTGGCTGATTGTGCCTCTTTGTCGCTCGTTCCACGCTCTCGCTTGCACTTCAAGCTTTAAATGGAACGCCTCAGACCGAGGTAACGCCGCATGAGTGTTGTTTTTTTCGTGCGTGCAACCTGCTCCATCGAATTATAAGACGTTGTCACATCAAAAACCTATAATGAATGAAAAATAATACTACGCATGATTTTTTCTGTAAAGTTTGTACGTCGGGTAAACATCAGCAAGCATGATACCCATAACGTTTGTGGTTAGTAGGTTTATGTTGTATGCTATGTCGCAAATAAATATATGTTAAGAAAACCACAAAGGTTTTTATAATGTCCCAAAAGTTAGCCGAGCGGGACTTGAACCCGCGACCTTCCCCTTGGTACGGAGCTGCACTGTCCGCTGCGCCATCGTATCCTAATCACTCTCGACGAATAACTTTTAGGGACTGTTTTATACTATCTATCTATTACATAAGCAGAGTTATCATTATGGAATTCAAATTCATTTTCAGCGGAACAAACTACATTTTTTTATTGTCTTATAATATGTTTAAAAATAAAAGTTAGGAAAACCTGGAAGTCTTTGGGGGAGGCCTTTGCCCCGCAGTGGGACGACATAGGCTAGTAAAAAAATAAAATTATTTTTAAAATATATTGATTTTTTAAAAATAATGTTTAAAAAATCAATATATTTGTCATTGACGCAATTAAATTTAAATTGGCCGAGAAAGTGTACAATCGTGGCTCTCTATAACATAATGTATTGCCTTTCATATGAAAACGAAGAGCGGTTTTCTCCTGTCGTTCCGCATATATGATAAAGTTACGCGGTCTCTTATTACTGTGATCTTATTACCATTGGCATTTGTGGAGCGCACATTCCAGGGTTACCAGCAACAAAAATGCGCCAGATCTGTCGTAAGATGTCTACCGCTAGTATAGTGCTAGGCAAAGACAACAGTATTTGCACACATCTTATAAAACTCTCATTTAGAGCGCACAAAAAGACAATCACAAGCATTTATTACATTTGAAAAAAGTGCCAATAAATCGTTGAAGACAATATCTTGGAATGACATTCAGCACTGCTCATAGTTAATTTGAAGAATTTTGGAAAAGATACTTTTAAATATTTGTATTAATTTGCTTCCAGCACTTTGAAAATGCTATATTTTGTATATTTCTAAAGACATCAATTTGTTATTTTTTATCAATTAAAAGTGTTGTGTTTGAATTGAAATGTTCCCTCATAGGCCGTAGCGTATATTATGTTGGCAACCCTTAATTCTGATGCAGAGGCGTAAAACCCATTAGATTGTACAGTACACTGGGTAATCTAGCAGCTGATATCTTAAGACCGTGTCATATTCTAAGTATCTACAGCCACTTAGCCGGTAACTAATAGCTGATTAAATTTACGACCTTTAATACCTTGTACTCAACTAGTTTGATCAGACCATCACACAATGTAACCTGTGAATATAGAAGAGCAGTCTTCTGACATAAGTTATTACTACCAGTTGTTAACCGAGCTTCGCTCGGATTTTTTTCGTTAATTTGCATTATTAAGAAATCATAAAGAGTCATATTATTATCTTTATTGGTTTATTCTTACTAAACAATGCCATCTGCTGGATATGCTTGCAGTTAGTTGCTCATAATAGTCAATAGATGGCAGCAGCAGTCACATATTCAGCTTATGTTTAATTATTGAACTCGGAGTGAAATAATCATTTTCTTAAAATGAATCCTGTATCCCGAAAACCCCTGTATACTAAATTTCGTGAAAATCGTTGGCGCAGTTTCCGAGATCCTAAATATATATGTATATACAAGATTTTCTCGTTTAAAGGTATAAGATTATGAACCTATATCTCAAAAAAAGTCTTTCTTTTCCTTAGAAAGAAAATGTTATTTTGGTATTTAGTCAAAATCATAATGGTCTTTATTTATTTTGTTTTATTTATTTAACACCATAACATAAATTATTTCTACCAATACATTTCAAAAAGATAGTGCTTATATACCTCATATAGAGTCAAATGTTATTACAATTACAGGTAAAGATATAATAGCATGCGTCTTTAATAAGAAGAAAAATAATCTATTGGGTTTAACCAATAGAATCACAAGTAGGCTTACCATAAGCTCTGTCTGGCTTTGGTTTTGAGTCTGTGTGAGTGCTCACCACCATATAATGTGTGTGTGACGTTTCTACGTAGGATTTATTTAGTCAACACTCACACAGACTCAAAGCCAGAGCCAGACAGAGCTTGTGGTAGGAGCTAAAAGATCACCTTGAAACTTCTAAATAGTACCAGGATTTGCAGAGCCCGATCAAAAAGTACACTATCATTTCAAGTTTACAATTTATAAACTTGTTAAGAAGTAATAGTTATAATTCCATAAAATAAGATACGCTATCGCCTTGCATCGTGCCTACAGTAATGTGTATGGCAATTACATTTGCAACGCTAAGTAGAACCAGCAGAACCCATAGGTCTATTAATAACATGAAGATAGAACCACTTTGTACCTTATGGGATGTGACCTGTTCGATAACATGTAAGTAAACTTAATTTCTACTAACAAATATGGATCCCGTTATCTAACATTAAATAAATCGAATTGAATTGATAAAAAAGTAACTTAAAATACATCGGTATGTACTCATTCACATAAATAAAAAAATCATTGTTTTTTATTAACATAAAAGTTAAACAGGCAATGGATTTGTTTTGTCAAACAAAAATTAAAGATTGAAGACTTTATAGATTTGATTGAAGATATAGTTTTCACTGAAGACTATTGTTACAAACTTTGATGATCCTATACGTAAATATCTTTATTGAAATTGTTTCCCATATAGCTAAGCTCATTGATTTGAATCTTAAAATAAATATAGCAACACTTATAGCTACATGATTGAAGATATAGTTTTCACTGAAGACTATTGTTACAAACTTTGATGATCCTATACGTAAATATCTTTATTGAAATTGTTTCCCATATAGCTAAGCTCATTGATTTGAATCTTAAAATAAATATAGCAACACTTATAGCTACATGATTGAAGATATAGTTTTCACTGAAGACTATTGTTACAAACTTTGATGATCCTATACGTAAATATCTTTATTGAAATTGTTTCCCATATAGCTAAGCTCATTGATTTGAATCTTAAAATAAATATAGCAACACTTATAGCTACATAAGTACATTTAAACTATAATTTCCATGGCTATAAAATAAATTTGAATGGCTTCCGTTCCGTAGTAACCTGTCTAGCTGGCCTAGGGCATTTTATCGCCTATCGTCTCAAGGCTATCCAAGATAAGGTTTGACCTAGGTCCACTAATAAACCCTAGCATTTATCACGACACAGGCTTACACACAGTATAATTACAAGCCAACAAAATAAGGTTAAAAACCAGACGTGAGCATAAAATTATTATGAAGATTAAAACTGATTTTTTACATATACGGAATAAAGCTATTCGGCAAAATAAATATCAGTTCTTGTTTTTGACAAGCTTTTAAAACACATGGATATATGTATTTAGATATTTGATGGATAAATTTATCATTATATTGAAATAGCCCTTAGAAGTGCTCGTAACTGATCTACTCGTACCACATTAGAAGCAAGTTGAATAAGACAAGATAACATTCTAGATTGATAATATTAATAATCATTAAGAATGCAGGATGACACATAATGAAAGAGCTGTGGCTAAATGAGGTCGACGTCTCAGAAACGCTGGCGAAGTATGACTACCCTTTTCACTCATCGAGACAGCCAGGTGTTAAGTAAAGCCGCCAGCACAACCTTTTGTTCTATCCATGCCCACGAATTTTTCCTTTTTTCGCACCTGCTACGTACCAACCATCAAGCTTCGCAGGTTCAGGCTATATTCCAATGGAGATAAGATCTATATTCGCGTAGAAGTGTGCTAAAGGTTAGTGCGCTATTGTTTTCTGTTCACATTCCTCATCCACAAAGCAGTTTTGTTCCGTACATTTGTTAATTGAAAGGATTAATGTTTGTAAATCCAAACAACGGCTGTAAAACATGAGATGGTAATGTAATCAACTTGATATATATCAGAACAGAAACAAATTTACATATAATAGAAATTAGAATTTACATAATTGGATAATACTGGTCGATAAAGACAAATCTCTTAAGGGTCAACTGCCTGTTTATATTTATGAGGCAGACCGCCATTGAAACTTTATTCCTCGTAAAATAATAGTTCGATGATTTCATATTTTTCAAGAGGTAAAAATGTCCGAGCAGGTTGTTTCATAGTTTACATAGAATTAATGAATGATGATTAATTAAAAGTAGTATTACAAGAATTCATAATTAATACCGACATCTACTTATTATGTGTATTTCATCTATATGACACAACTTAATCCCAACAAGATCCTTCCCATCAATGAGAAGGTGAACACACAAGTGAGTCTCTCTGCTAATTTTAAAGTAATATTTTCAATGCTATAAGTAAATAGAAAATTACCAACTAAAACACGCTCACGAAAAACATGTCAAAGCTCTTTAACATAGGGACATAATACTCGTACCAAACAACAAGCTAACACTCATTCGCTTTTCTCTTTAAGAATTTTAGCTTTAAAAGCGGTTTCCTTTGAAAGCGTTTTTGTGTTAAATTCATAAGTAAACGTCGTAGCCATTTAATTTTTTTATGTTTAATCATCATTATCATAAGCCTGATAGACCTCCCCTACACATTTCCAGGAAGAACGATTCTGAGCCCTTTCCATCCATCGACTTCCCGCGATCTTAACAATGTCAGTCCAGCTGGTGGGTGGGCGCCTATGTTTTGTCCGAGAATCTTTATTCCCCAACGGTTGTCGGTTCTTCGAGCTTCGAGCTGTTTTGTTATTTTTAATTCGGAAAACAGTCTTTACATAAAACTTTCTTGTATAAACAAGTAGTAGCGACTGTAGACCAAGGGCGATCAATCGCTGAACGATATAAACATACATTTAAGTTAAGTAAATGCATCGATAGTCCGACATAATGGCATGATTGACTGTCAATCGATTGCTGGACAAATTACGCTTGTTGCAGACTTTTCATCAATAACGTAGTTTCTCGTGATAGGTGTTCTATTGTAGGTAATTCAAGTACGTATTTAAAAAAAATTATACTTATCAGTGGTCTGGTTCCTATAGTACAAGCTCTGCTTAATTTGGGACTAGATTGTGCTGTGCGTGGGTTGTCAACAATATTTACTATTATAGGGTAACATCGTAAAACTAAGCCCCTTTTTTTCTACTAATACCTACTGCTTTTATTAAGCCATCCTTTCAAATCTTAGTTGGTAACACTGGCTCAGAAAACGAATGACACGATATAAAAAAGAAGAAACTGTATGTTTTTAACAGAACGGTGACATGAATTAAAACACGCTCAAGGGTCCTATCGCATGCAATCAGGAAAAAGTTTGTAACAAATTTTTACCCCACTAATAGCCGGACCATGTAGAATTTTACAAAACACGTGTAAAACATGTGGTACCGATAATTATGTAGGAATGAGTTAAATGCCTCACGACCTTTGTAAAGTTGATTTCACCACAAGGGCGAGTTCAAGGACCTAACATTTTCCACCCTATAAATAGTTTGTTACTTTTATACAGCTACTTACCAACACACACACAATACATAAGGTAAAACTTTGGAGGTGCTTGATCTCGTTTATTTTCGGTCATACGAAATTTTATTCCCTTCACTTTTTTCAAAAAATAAGATGGTATAACCGAAGAGCTTTTTTACAATCGTTAATTAATCCTCTTAATCTTTTCACCACATTTCCCTATAGTATATTTATGGAGGGAATATATATATTCAGTTTTGGTTGTATTGTTATTTATATTTATGAATTATGTGTGATGTCACCCTTTTTGGCCCTGCCTGAAAACCAGCGTTGCTTGACATGGTAGCTACTACCATATCAAGCAGCAAAAAGCTGAGTCGGGGCCTATTTGACATAATAATCTCTTTAGACTTTAACCATTCAGCACAGGACGGGACTGGTTGGGACCCAGTTTTCTTGTTATTGTGATCGTTATAGCGTGTTCTGTGCCCAGTTTTGTATGTATTATTACCTTCTTAGGTAGCCTGCCTGCTTTCAGTGGTCCGTTCTGTGTGTTTTGTTTGTTTTATCTGTCTTACTTATGTCAAATAAATGTATTTTCTTTCTTTTTTTCTTTTTTAGGGTTCCGTAGCCAAATGGCAAAAACGGAACCCTTATAGATTCGTCATGTCTGTCTGTCTGTCTGTCTGTCTGTCTGTCTGTCTGTCTGTCTGTCTGTCTGTCCGTCCGTATGTCACAGCCGTTTTTCTCCGAAACCGTAAGAGCTAGACTGATGAAACTTGGCGAGTAGATGTATTCTGTGAACCGCATTAAGTTTTTTACATAAAAATAAAAAAAAAACTATAAATTTCGGGGGTCCCCATACTTGAAACTGAAACTCAAAAATTTTTTTTTCATCGAACCCATACGTGTGGGGTATCTATGAATAGGTCTTCAAAAATGATGTTGAGGTTCTAATATAGTTTTTTTCTAAACTGAATAGTTTGCGCGAGAGACACTTCCAAAGTAGAAAAAAGTTGGTCCCCCCCCCTCTAACTTCTAAAGTAAGAGAATGATAAAACTAAAAAAAATATATGTTGTACATTACTATGCAAACTTCCAACGATATTTAGTTTGAACGAAATCTATTCAGTAGTTTTTTTTTTATACGTCATAAACCGTAAACCGCAATTTACATTTCGACGAACTACAAGAACCTTATTATGTTACATCAAGTAACATAATATAAAGGTTTTTGTAGTTCGTCGTGCTACGGAACCCTTCATGGGCGAGTCCGACTCGCACTTGGCTGCTTTTTTTCACATTGGTTCAGTGACACGACAAAAAGAAGAAGACAAACGTAAAGTTATTGTAAGTATAATAAATAAATAATTAAGTAGGATAATACATTTACAAGCCTTAAATTCAATCAACCATTAAAATCTAGAAGTAGTTTTGACACGAATAAGTTCGTTGGCCCAAAAGCTTACGTCTGGTAGTCGTCTACAAAGCACCCAATGTTTATTATTAATACAAGGTGTATCTAAATATGTGTACTATGCGAAGGTGGGGGAGGTTTCAGACCACAATGGTGATCAGTTGTGGGGGGGAGATAATTAAAAATTCCTATTTTCAGTTTCCCATACAAAAATATTTAATTTCATAATGCCTAAATAAATTGACAACCCTATCCTTGTAACCCCTTGACCCCTTGACCTACTACCTCTGTAGGTCTACTACTACTACCTACTACCTCTGTAGCTGAGTTTAGGGTTGTCACTTTGTATAAAGTCAGCTGTTCATGTTGAAACTTCGTTGCAGTTTTTTTCAGAGATACCAATCGAAGTTCGTAAAGTCGTTGAACAAAAGTTGTTCCCCGGGGGGTGGAAATTCACCCCCCTTCAGGATAGTACACATATTTTGATACACGTTGTATAAAGTACCACGACGAAAATAACGACATAAAAACTTGTTTAAACATACTAAGTAGACAGATAGGTACAACTCAAAATAGGATGTTTGTTAATAGAATTTGTTTTATGATTCTATATTGTTTTGAACATTTTTGCAGGTATTGGTTTTATAACCAACTCATATGGACATGACTAAGATCCACTTTCAACAGTTACTATTAAAAAAAAGCCTAAAAATGTCATTTATAAACAGCTTTAGCGTATAACTTTATAAAGATTGCATCGTTATGCATCGACCACAACACACTATAAACAACGTTACACATAAAGAGCAAAACAAATTTCTCCGTTCATTTCTCACGCAATCAAAAATTAGCCATTAAATTTTTACGTTCGTCGGTTGTACATAGAGATAGCTCAATTTTATGTTAAAGGTTAATAGCGTGACCCCAACACTCATCATGGGACCACTCATTCATCAGAAACAATTTCTTATGCTGCCTAATGACTGCAAGCATAGCGAAGTGACCTATCTATTAGTTGTACGCATTTGTAGCTTAGATGTTTTGTGTGAACATCGTGACATTTGAAAGATTTGTCGTAGATGACATTAGCTAACTAAGCACACACATACATTAGCTTATTTACTATCAAAGGATTAATATCGTTTCTGTTAAAGTTGATCAATTATCAGTCGTTGCCCTAAAGTTCAAAATAAACAATACTGGAAGACCAGATTGCATCCAAGAATCTCAAATTTACTAATAGTGCGTCAACAGCTAAGGTCGCTTTGACAATTTCAGGTATAGTTTTCTTATTACATTAGCAGTATTAATAAATTAAATCTACACAGCTTGAAACAGCTGCCTGCACAAATTATGCAAAAGAATATTAAAAGCAGGTCAGTGATAGAAATCATGCTACGGGTGCATTGTCCTTTGAAGACAAATGTTTGCCTAGCTCATTACTGCAGTATAAATTACTTTTTCTTAAGAGAATAGCAAAGAATAAGTAGGAAGTTGAATTATCTACTTTCACTAAACACTTTTATTTTATTGTGCTCTTTGTTGATGCTGTTTTACTGAAGAATTTAAATTAATATTATTTAACAGATCTGTCACTTCAGGATCTTACTTACAACATAACTGGTATTTTTTATGAATTCATGTTATACGCTAATTTATTTTTAAAAATGAATCTCTATTTCGATTTGGCTGAAAATTGGTGAGAAGATAGCTTAAAACCTGGAGACGGACATATAGGATTTATCCCGAAAAGGTAACGGGAACGGGGCGAGCAAAACCACGGGCGGCTGTCACCAATAGAATTCCCAAGATCCTGAAATACATTTTTATGTATTACTCATTAATCTTATGATACTTAAATGCAGCAATTCAAATCGACACAGCATCCCGCCGACAACCCGCATCATCACTCCATAAATCAATAAACCGCATTAAATCTCTTGGCGCTTTGCCAAACCCACTCACAAGTTGAAAACTTGAGCTTTCGTTACAAACACGTTGTTTTTTGTATAAACCTAAAATGTTTAGCTCAAAGCTATTTGTGATCACTGTGTAATATGCATTTAAAATATCCTTCAAAGTCTGAAAAGCCAACGAAAGATACAACAGGTCGACCGAAATGATGATATTTCTAACGATTCTTATTAGTCATAAATATTATTTATTGATTTGAAATCATCATCATCGGTTCTCTATTCCTATATCTATTGATGGTAAAGTAAAATATAATAATAAAAACGAAGTTGTTTCTTCTAATAAATCAGTAAATAGGGTAGCCTTACATTCACAGTAGGGGATGCGTCGTGCCGTTGAATATGTATGAAAAAAGTCTTACCCAGTGCTCTCACCTCAATCTAAAGTGGATGCTGTGCAAATGCTAGGTAAAGTTGATGCGGAAAATTGGCCTGGTTCTCAAGATGAAAAAGTGTCACTTAGTAAATGTCAGAGATTCATACGTTGAACACCATTGAATGCAAACTCTTAATTTAAAATAACTGTCAGTAAAATGGAACTGGCTAAACCAATAGGAAAAACGTGTTATAATTTTCTGCATTTACAATTTTAAGATTACCCACAATTTTAGGCCAAAGAGCTCTCTGCTATTCTACCAATCTAGTTTCGTACTAAAAACCTCGAAGATTCTAGAATTAAACTTGTATTATACGACCAATTATCATAACGTTCGGTAATTAGATACACGTTGAGCGTAACCATCGAGTAGGAAGCAAATAATCGATACAACATGATCGTTCTAGAATCGATTTTATTTCATTATGAGTTGAATGTGACACTAATTGATATGGTCGTAGCGTTAAATAGTGTTTTAATTAATTTAAAATACTTACTATGTTTGTAAAAAGTGACAGGTAGCTGTCAAAGCTAACGGCTGGTTATAGATAGGCCTCAGGGTTCATTTTGTTGATTTTAATTGGTTTGTTTAGAGATCACTTCCGTTGACAATCGTTTAAACTAGATTGGTGGTATTGTCCACTAATGAGCTGTCTTTATTCTGAACACTTTCAATCGTGTCAATTTATGGAACTTTTTCGAAAGCTTTCTATCAGTAGTTGTTATTGTATAATCACAAATCGTTTCGATCGTTTCTACCAAGTTTCTACCAAGTTTCTACGTTACGTATTGTTGTTGTCTCATCTTTTCTCCATACAAGAGAGAGAGACACGTTGGCGAAACGAAATGTTCAAACTGATCGAGTAAAACTCAGACTACTACTCGTACTAACAATAATCCGCTTTGACAAGTCGCTATGATTTTTTTTTTAAATTTAATTTGAAAAGAACGAACTTTAAGCTAATGTAATGGGGGACTGAGGGGACTGAGCAAAAAATTTCTTCAAATGACTGTTTGAAATATTGAGTAGTAGTTACCACTTGAGGTTTTAAATTAAAATGAGCGATGGGTGCAATAAGTTTAGATGATCTTACATTTGAAAACTTAATTATGTAGTAAGAATTAAATGTATATCGGTTCAACCACAGAATTTAAATAGTGCCTGGACTGGCTAGTTAACCTTAATTCGTGGTCGCACTATGCCTGATAAATTACCTTCGTCTTGATTTTTTATGTAACTTGATTGGTATGTATAAAGGTCACAGAATCTACTTACTTTTATTTTTACCTACTTAGTAACAAATATGCTAAAGCAAAAAAAAAACTTTCAAATAATTATATTATTATTGTTGTTGGTAATTATTACTCAATGCTCGTAAAAATCCCGAAAGACAAATACGTGCTTATAATTTATAGTCTTTATAGTGTTTACTGCATAAAGTAACGATCGGTGACCTCGGTCCCTGCAAAAAAAATCCTACTGCATAATTTTTGGCATCATTTTCAATATATTTGATATGTATAATTATTGCGAAAGGCGATACAGAACTTGCTTTGAGATCGAGCGTTATTCCAATAATTTCTCTCTAGCCGTGTTCGTGTGAATTTCTTCAAATTACCTACTCATAGTCGGGTCGAGGCCGGTCACGTCCGTCACTCACCTCTGCCCCGGATCAGATTAACGTGCTGCGGTTTCCAGCAACGGTATACTGAATCTGGGTACAACTGACACTTCATAACTTAATACCGAAACTGGGAACTTTCACGTTCATACCACTTTATAAACGAGCAGCAGAACTGTATTTCGTCAAGACTTGTCACATGGAATGAATACTAGTTGACCGTGGTTCTAAACACCCTGTTGAGGATACCTATACTATAACTCTATAACATATACTATAACAATCCTACTAATATTATAAACGCGAATGTTTCTAAGTATAGATAGATGGATGTTTGCTTACTCAATAGGTTCTGGGCTTGGGTCGCGTGGAACTGGCACCTAGACTCACCTAGCTTTAAGACGTTTCAAAGTGATTCTTGCAATTGTATTGAATAAAAATTTATTGAGTTTGAGTTTGAATAACGCTAAAACGACAGAACTGATTTGGATGAAATTTGGCACAGAAATAGAATATAGCCTGGAATATCATATTATGAGCTACTTTTTATTCCGATTAAATGTATAGTTCCCAAGAAATGGATTTGTTTTTAATCATATGTATAAGAGAAAGTTGTTTATATTATAACTCAAGAACGGCTGAACAGATTTGACTGAAAATTGGTGGAGAGGTAGCTTAAAACCAGGATACGGACATTAGATAATGGGATTGGATTTGTAACGGGAACGGGGCGAGCAAAACCGCGGGCGGCCCCTTGTCTACAATAAATAACAAACGATTAGAGGGATGTATAGAAGGTAGGTACCTATATCAAGCCTTGCTTGGAATAACAGTCGTAAGCCATTTCATTTTATAGCACGCATTTGGGGTTGGAGTAATTCCAGACTTCAGATGGCCTTTGAAGTAGGCTTGTTACGTCATGAGGAATCACGACTACCTCATAAAGAAATTGTTTTATACAATACAATACAATACAAATAATTTATTTCAGTAAACTTAATCTATGGTACATTTCTTGGGTTTGAGACTCTCTTTTAAGTATGGAAATACCTGTGTTAGAGAGTCTCGCTCTTCCGTAGTACATTCTATTATGACTAAGTAGGTATACTAAGCTTGAACGGATCTTAAAAAATAAAGCTATATAAAAGTTAAGTTAGACAAAAAGGTACAATTAAATTATGATAAGTGTGAGTTAAAAAGCAGACGTGGGTATGTGTGTTTGTGTGGAGTGTTTTGGGTGTGTAAGGGTGTATGTGTAAGGAAAATGTTATGCTTCAAATCCTTCCTTTCAAGCAGTCTTTAGAAGTGCTCTGATTAATATACTTCGTCCCCTTCCCATCGATTTCAAAGACAAATGATCCAGTAAGCTCGTTACAGTCTAAAATCATTTATTCATTTGAATCAGAAGGATCAAGCGCCTGTTCCACCTTACCAAGCTAAGAAGAAACGGCAATAATAAATAAATATTGTGGAAATTAAGCAGAGCTTGTGCTATGGGAACCAGATAGCCTGATATAATACTTTTATTATTTTTTTGTACATATTAGAGGCTGATTGCTGAACTGCTGGTGTTGTTGTTATTCTTTATGCATGTTGGGAACTTAATTAGGTGGTCCAATCAGTATGTGCTCGTCTATTTTTAAGTGACGTAAAATTAATAAATAAATAAATAAATATTGTGGACAATTCACACAACACTACCCAGCCCCAAACTAAGCAGAGCTTGTAATATGGGAACCGGATAGCTGATATAATACTTGAATACATTTTTTTTTTGTAAATACATACTTAGAATACAATATAACACCCAGACAGAGAACAAACATTTATGTTAACCACACAAATATTTGTTCTCGGTGGGGATCGAACCCACGACCTACGGCGCAGAAGGCAGAGCTACTACCAACTGAGCTAGAGGCCAGTCGTGAAAGAAGAAATTAGTGAAAGACTCCTAATTAAATCATGTATAAAAGCAATTGTACTTTTATATAGCTTAGAATAGAACACCCAAACCGATAAGAAACATCTGTATTCACCACACAAATATTTGTTCTCGGTGGGGATCGAACCCACGACCTACGGCGCAGAAAGTAGAGCTACAAACTGAGCTGAGAGTTCAGTCTCGAACTATGGCTTGGTTTCTGCTGTTGTTTCACAATAATATGATCTATCCAACCTTTATTTACTTTGACCGTCTCACATTCTTTCAGTTTAACGGGTCTCAATCTCAACGTGTTGGATTGCAACATTAGTGCAATTTGTCGAGGCGTCACGTCTTTCCTTGGCTAGTCTAGTGGTAGCTCATCAAGCCAGCGCATGCACAGCCGCAACGCTATTGCAGTTAGCGTGCAATTTGCAAGTAATTCTATCGACATGTTCACTGTTCCCACGCTGCACTCTACTACAAAGTTTTGAATATTAACACTATTGTTTTTTATTAGAATCATTAAGATTGAGAGTAATGAGTATATGGATGTGGATGGATATGAGAGCAGAGGTAGACCAAGGAAAACATGGATGAACTGTGTGAAAGATGACATGGATAAGAGAGGAGTGAATGCGGAGATGACTGCTGACATAGGGGAATGGAGGAGGAATACATGATACATGTTGTGCCAACCCGCAATAAGAGCATGAAAAAGAAGAAGAAGATCAAGAAATAATGCACAAAAATAAAAATTAAGCCCAAACAAAAAAAACATGCCCTCTACTGAAGGCAACCACAGGTAACATAGCTTACTAATAAAAAAATCAAATTATATTGGTCAATTTACACAGCGAGATCTAACCCGAATTTAATAGCAGGATTGGGCTGCAGGATTAATTACTAAACTCAGTGGTTCCCAACATTTTTTTAACAAGGAACCAGTTGGAACGGTATACGGTAAATGTGAAAAAATTTGCTAGAGTTTCGAAATAAACATCGTGTAGTACTTACTGTAAATAGTATCCACGTTAGAACTTAAAAAAAATGGTTTGGGCAAATACCTAAAGTGAAAGAGTCTCACTTAAAACTCGTGATAAGAATCTTAGTGTAACTGTATGTAGCCTGCATAATTAATAATTCATACACTGCACTGTTAATTAACGTGATTAACAATAAGGCTTTTAAAAGGGAAAGTGATAAATAATGTGCCGCCAACAATATAAATAATTTAAATAATTATACTGTTAGCTGCAAGTAATTAAATTAATTAAAAGTGAAGCTTAAAGGGTTTTCAAAAGCTCTATCTATAGTAATATAACCCTACCTTCGAGCTAGATAGAGGGCAAAAGACTAATAATATAGCCCGTCTTAAGAGTGGGCCGTGCGAAAATTTGAGATTTAAAAAAAAAATCATAACTAAATAACTAAGTGACATTTTAAAAAGGACTAATTGTAGACTATACATTTGAGATTAATTCGAATTTAAGTGTGTTAAAAAAATATACTATTTAACATGACATTCTATTTAACGCTATAGAATGTCATGTTAAATAGTATATTTTTTTAACACACTTTAATTCGAATTAATCTCAAATGTATACTCTACAATTAGACCTTTTGCGATTTTTAAAATGTCACTTAGTTATTTAGTTATGATTTTTTTTTTTAAATCTCAAATTTTCGCACGACCCGCTCTTAAATCGGCTTTAACAAGATATGATTATTGACAAAATATTAATTACTTGTTATGTATGAAAAAATAATAATCAGTTGGAATTATGTCAAGCTAAAATTTATGACCATTTAAGCTCCAACGCGACTATAAATCTTATAAATGTCTCTACTAATACCTAAGTAGGTAATAAAAAACCAAATTAAGTTTTTATTTTGCCATTTAGAGGCAAATATCTACAAAACAAACACCCGTCTACTGACATCCCACGCAATCATTTAATGATCTTTATCATTTCCTCAATAGAAACTTTATGACCACCTACATCATCATCAGCCTGAAGCAATTGCTTGTTGTATTCGAGAAGATTTCCTCAGTAACCACTGACAACTGTCAGATTTACGAGTTGTACCTAAAGCCACATCACCATCGCGCACATCTGGCGCGATGGTGATCGATCAGTGAAACGCTGTCAAATATGACAACAATATTTGACAGCCTTTCAGTGATCGCCATTGCCATCGCTCTAGATGTGCGCACCTGATGGTAAGCGGTCATCGTCGCCCACCAAAAACACCAAAGCTGTCAATGCGTTGCCTGCCTTATAGGAGCTTTTTTACATTTTAGCTTTTGTTGAACTAGATTTTTTCACAGTTGACGAGGGCTGGCAAAACACCTAGCCTTCTTTTCAACGCCGACAAAAGATCGGAGTTGTAACATGTTCATATTATTCAATAATGTTCTGCCAAGTAACCACTGCACTAGAGCAGTCGATTTTTTGTTCGGGCCCGTCTCACGACAAGCGGGAACAGGCTGTAAGACGACCCGCTGCGTAATCGCAAATTAAACGCCGCGTGATTCATTTATTACATGAAAACCAACCGTAGGAGAATAGCTCAACTAAACCAGTAAAGGTATTTTCTGGAGCAACGCGACACGCTACTTGGAAGTGTCACGCGAGGCGAAGAAAGATTGGGAGCCACTGACATTAGAAATTATACTGAAAGCTAAAGGCAGCTGCAGACCTTTACAATTCTTTTTTAAGGGTCTTTAGTTTTTAGTATTTTTTTGAGCGACTGGCATAAGAACTGTTGCTGGCTTTAGTTTCAGTGTAATTTCTAATGGGCATGTTCTCCATGCCCTTCATCAAAGGTAAAAATAAACATGTATGACGATACACACAATACATGTTCTAAATAATCCAGTCGATTTCAAATATTTTGTGTGACTATAAGATACTTACCTATAGTTTTCGTTCACGTACCTATAGGTAATCTTCCCCTCCCACGCTCCATTCCTAGCATTTTATGGAGCTTCCTACATACCAATTATGGGCCTTTCGTTTCTTAATTTGCACGTTCCACATACCTGCAACAGAGAAAAATGTTCATTAATACGCTGACAAACGTGCAGCCACTATCTCTCTCATACATTTCAACATTTTTACCATAAAATCAATAAAACGCAGTTATGAAAAATCACTAACAACCAAATTATGGCGAATAATGCAAAAATAATGGTATAATAATGATATCTCTTTTTTGTATGGGTGTCACATTATACTCCTGTATTTAAAAAAAAAATGATATTATAAATAATCAGCTATCTGGTATCCATCGTACACGCGCTGCTTAGTTTGGGGCTAGAATGAGTGTGAGTGCTATGTGGATTGTCCACAATATTTGCTTTATTTATTTATTGATAATGTTTAGCAAATACCATTTGCCTCCAAATGAGGTCTTGTAGGAATCGATTTAGAAACTCTAATATAAATAGAACTCTTTATTAGTGTACAATCAGTACAAGTCTTGTGTAAAATAGCAAAAAATACAAGCTTGTCACTTTCCATCGGATATGGACTATACAATTTCGCCTCTTCGTAATTTACCTGTAAACAAGCACAAATTGATAGATAGGTAGTATAGCTCATAATTACAATAAACTCATTACGCGGTTTCCGGTTGGTTGGTTAGCGGTAATGAGCGGGCAGGCAGCCACTGAGCGCAAGAAAACGGTACAGCACTGTCTCGCTCTGAAAAGCACGAAGAGGGAAAAAAGAGAGCCGATGACCGGTGAGATTTTGTCCCGAAAAGTGTTCATTACAGTTATATTTAATGCAAATAAAAAGCAGTTGGAGACAAACAGAGTTTATGCCAGCTGTAACTAGCAACTTCTCAGATTTGAATACATACATACATTTTTTTAGCACAAGCTCTGCTTAGCACATGGGTATAGGTATACTGTTGTCTGCTAGATAGTGTTGTGTGGATTGTCCAGAATATTTACTTGTTTAATTATTTATTTAAAAGTCGAAACTCACTTTTAAATTTAAATTTTAAATTTTTGACCAATCTAGTAGGATAAACGCAGAATCTTTAGCAGTAAGTACAAATTGTTTATCGCATTAACTACAGTTGTAAACCAGCCGTGTAAAATCCAATTGTGCAAAGAAAACAGCTGGACACGCTAACAACGATCATCACACTTTCAAATTTAAGAAAAAAAGAGCAATGAATGATTGTCTCTCACTTCCGTTCAATGCTTCAATCAGACATCGAGACGATGTTTTTTTGCAACCTTGTAATTGTAAACCAATTGAATATGGCACGGCAGTCGTAGACAATGGGCATTGTATGCGATCGGCGATTTCGTTTGCATCCCACAACGTTCGATAGAGAGATCTGCCTTATCGGCAGATCTGAATGCGCCGGGAAATGTAGCAGCAGGTATAAATCACATGCTGATGTTTTGAATTTAATCTATTTACTATGTTTAATGTAATCTATTTTTCCGTTGTATCTGTGGTGGTTGGTTGAGTAATAAAAGATAAGAACTTTTTCTTGAATTTTTCTCTAATATTCCGCCATTTTTTCACACACCTGTGTTGCTAACTCCTGCCTAGTGTTTCCACATTAAACATTTTTAAAGTCTACTTATTTATTTTTAAAACTATTACGGTCCTACTCTATCATTCTACCGACTCTGGGTAATCTATTGGCGACAATATCGTTGCTGCTATTGTATGAAACGTATTTTGAACTTATTGCGCGTGCTATAAAATAAACTTTCAGTCGTCTAACCTAAACCAGACCTGCATTCTATCTTTGCATTGAACAACACTTCCGCCATGTCAACCAAATTAACCTAATTAAGAAAAACCATGCAGGCGACACACCAAGTGTGACATCACACAAAAAAGTGTACCATCCTTCACGCGTGCTCGGATCTTTATAATTACGTCCTTATGCACTTAATGCGGTGATTGACATGCCTGTCAATGCAGTTTTCAACCTTATTACAATGGCTTAAGACGGTTATAAGGACACCGAAACTGAAGTTAGAGTAATGGAAACGAATGCACTTTACCGTGCTACGCACGAACTAGTCCGTTTAGTTCACAATTTAGCTGATTTTCTATAAGCTTTGTGACATTGCCTCTTGATTAAGCAAAAAACGCACATTAGTGCACACGCACATTAGAAAACCTTAGAAATAAAGTAATGCTTACTTTAGCTTACTTGGGTTCTTACTGGATTTCATAAAATATCGTGAGTAAACTCTTTTAAGCACTTAGTACCTTACCCCCTACGTTATGTTATTGTTTTATTTTCGCTAGGACATTATCACTTCCATGTTACAGCTCTAAATATATCGTTAGAATATTTTTAAAGGGCGCAAGAAGTCATTAGGCGAAGAAGACTAAACATCGTTCATCCTGGTAACGTAAGGAAAATATTCCAGCAGCGGACTTTTAGGTTGCTGACGCTGCTAGAGATAATTTAGTATTTGGAGCGTAATCAAACCAATTCACAGGCAGTTCATTTCACCGTGCCGTGCATCCGGCGCTCGGTTTCCTCGTTCACAGAAATAGGTCACCCGCCAAATGAATAAACCTGCCTACAGCTCGACTATTGATCTGAAAATGTTCCAAACAAAATGCTTACGAGTTTGGAAGTCTATGGATAAAAAAATGTTTACTCTAAAAATTCCAAAAATCCTCTTCGACAATTTGGCACACTTCAATCTTTTCACCACACTGGTAAGAAGAAACTAGTGACACGACGAGAAGAAGAAGAAGGAAACTTTTAGAATAACACCCACTGAAATCAAATTCAATCCACATGGTCGCCTGGTGAATCACTCGGCACCAGTTTTGGATTTAAGACCATGTCCAAATTACTTACCTAAACTACCAGTGACATTGGCCAGCACAGTGTAAGTGGAATACTTGAAGGTAATAACACTGCCGTATTTATTTGCATTTTAGAAGATATACAGTTTTTATCTAGAATTTATCAGATTTTTGCGGCTACTGAAAAAAATCCACTCAGTTACTTAGGCAGTTGGAAACCGCTTTTGAGTTATCTGCGTAGTTTAATCAGGCTGACTGAAGAGATTACCTTTGGGCATTCATTTATGGATGAAATACAGACATCGTCATCGGAAAATAGCTTGTTTTATTTGTTTTTCATAACTAATTAATATCAAGCAATATGTCACGTTTGTTTCAAAATAACCAGCTGTTCAAACATATCTGACAAGTCTCTTAACTTCTCAAATACGAAGATTATACAGCTGTTTTAAATAACAAAACAGATTCAATTTAAACGAAAACAAACACCAAAACTGGAACAAGTCGTAAGGACGTCCGTCACAACACCGAGTTTACATAGTATAATTATGTCTGTTTGAAAAAAAATAATTATTTGTCGCATTCGATTTAAAAATAACTTTTACAACTAAATAATCATTTTATAGATGTAGAATAGCTCCTCCAATTGCAGTAAATCGCACACTTTTAGTGACACTGCGAGGTCTATGGTACATAGAACTACTAATTTACGGTGTCCCGAAGTTATATGGTTGTGTAGACCTATATGGTTAAGCTTTTTTAAAAGTTCTTAAGCAACCTGACAGACTAGTAGATTCAAAACTATTTGTACTAGATAAGGCAGGTAAATAAAAAAACTTTACATTTATTTTGGCATTGACTCCACTAAATCGACAATGTTCATTTTTGTGAACCAATAAAACTTCGTCGCTGACATTTTCACGTTCAAATATCCTGAACATGCAAAGGGTTCGTGATTTTTACACAACGATTTTTCAGTAGCCGTGATAACCATACCAGGCACGGGACCACAGAAGAAATGCTACTTTTACGTACAAAAGTATCACTGTGACTAATATCTTCAAATGAGATAGTAGTAGTAAAGATCTTTGTGAAGGGCTCGTCCGGGGAAGTACTACCATATTGCCAATTTCTGTCTTGTACGCAGCAATTATTAAATGAAAAATACAATCAATAAATCATCAATCCATGGTCGGTCGATATAAATGGTAATACCAGACAGTCATAATATTCAGGATTGCTCATAAAATTTTCACGTCTATAAAGAATCTTGTGAAAGCGTATAATAAAGCTCTTTTTACTCTGCAGGCTGATTTGAAGTGACAGCTGCAGGAATCCCGACTGGATTCACCAGGTTTTGTCGATAGAGGTATCGTCAGTACGCGTGCAAACGATATTCATAAAACATATTATGGACGAGACAGTGGTACACTTTTTTTGTGTGTTGCTAAGCGATCACTCAAGGTTAGTAGGTACGGCTGGTAGTCTGATTAAACGTGCTGGTGGTTTGGTGGTAGCACCTTCATTATTTATCCCATGAAAAAGAAATTAGGAAGAAAGATTTAGTAAGAGATAAGAAAGTCTCTGACAAAGTCAGAGGGTCAGAGGGTCGTAATGTCGTTTCTAGAATCCTTAGGTCGTATGGGTCTAGGTATAGGGATTAAAGGCCCTTGATATTTTTATGCATACTTAGTTCTTTCAAAAATGTTGTAAGCCAAAGAATTCTTGAAAAAAATGCTTTAAAACCAAAAAGAAAACCGGGACCGACACTTTTACTCTGTATTTAGATTTTTATCCGACAGTAATTTGTGACGCTTTTTGTCGGTTACGCAAAGTTTGATATTCGTTCTAATTTTTACTTTTATTGGCAAAATGTCACAGCACTTGTTACACAATAATAGATAGAAAGCACTGGCACTGCGAACAAACGGAAACGGCTCGTGAAAAGACGATTATTTGGTTATGTCATGTCGTCGTGTCGATAGACGAATTGAGAACCAAAAAATGTAACGAAACGATGACTTCTATTTTCAGATACCAGGCAGCATTAGCTTTCCTGATCATCATACGAAGAATATGGAGCAGAATATCTCTCGTAAACTCATCGCGTATCAACTTCGCCCTAGAAAACTTATGACTTCATGCAACTTTATCGAAGAAAGTCACATGTCAAGCAAAAATAGATCGAATCGAGAGTGGATGGATGTAGTCAACGGTTCATACGATAGACGACAGACAGACGTTAGTTTCTACTTTATCTATGTGTAGATGGATTTATGTTACGCGTAACGTGGTATTTTAAATGGAATTTCTAGTTTATTGAATAGACTTTAAGATACGTTCTAATTTGAAGACTGGATCGATCAACTGTCGTAAGATAAGATCCGCACTGCGGAACCAAGTTGTGCCCAACCAGTTCCCTGTACATTTTTATATTCATGAATCAAAGTTTGTACAAACAGAGAAGCCCCCGCCTTTTCTGCCAACCAATCTTGACAGTTACGTTTCTTTGTAATAAATTATACCGTTGTGTTTGATTGATAATAAGGCTTACGAATGCCAGTTTTTTGGCATGATATTTTTCTGAAAAGTTTTTTAGGTCGAGTTCGTTAAAAAAAGCATAGGTTACATAAACCTGTCATATCATGTCCTAAAGTATATAGGTGCTCAGGACAGCTACAAAAACTGTAAAAATCTCTTTTTCAAACGACAAAAAGCACTGAATTGTAGTTTTGTTTCTTTTTGTGTCGCAAGTAAATACTGTCTCTTCTTTTTTCTTTCAAACTACACAAAATCACCAAACATTGCCCTTGACACTTGAGTAAATAAATCTGTCTGCAGATGATGTTGTTTCCAGTCAACAACATGCATTAGTGGGCACCTATTTGTTGATGAATATGGGGGCTTCAAGTTACATGACGAAAATAATAATATGAGATCAAACAAAACAGCAGACTATTTCCAGCACTGCGTTGTTACACTAAGTAAAGAAACACACATACTCAAAAATAACAATGGTCGGTCTTATAGCTAAGTAATAATCTCTTAGAGGTAATATTTTGCTTTTAGAATTGCATACCAAAATCATAATCATAAATTTATTTCAGCAAAATTTTGTTGCTACCTAAAATGTGAACATTTCTAGAATATAAGTACCTATGTTTAGTGCCTAACCTAAGATATTATACAATAATAATCATATTTAAATTTAAATTTAAAAATACTCCATACCTTCTCTCGATGCTCTTAAACTCTAGACCGCAGACGATTCTAGTCTATGATATTGTACACTCGTTTAATATGGGAATTATATGATATGATGTTTACCTACGTTATGTGGTATCAAAAGAGGGTAAGCAAAGCAATAATTCACCAAAACCAAAACATTGAACGAGTTTTTTTATAGAACTAGCTGATGGAACAAGTACATAGACTGCTTGATGTTAAGTGATAACCATCACCTATAACAAAGCATTGCCTCGTAGGCCAGGCACGTCAAGAACGTGCCCTATGATGCACTCCGTTGCGTCCATCAACTTGAAGCATACAGATGTTCAGCCTCGGCACCCTTCAAACCGAAACACAGCCATGGTGCTACACGGCAGAAATAGGCATGGTGGTAGTACTTCCCCGGACGAGCCACACACAAAGAGCTCTACTACTACTAAAATAACATCGTGATTTGATTTTATGCTCATACACTATCAAAAAGAGAAACTAAATAAAAACAGTGTCTCGCATCAATCATTACTTTGCTAAATTTGCAATTCAATATTACCTCAATTTATCATACATTAGAAAATGCATGGAATGACACAGCTTTTTATCTGAAAAGCAGGTATCATTATAACCGTGACTTTACTAACATAGCGTAGATATAGCATAGAACACTTTATATTAGCAAGCTTACGAACCAGACCAATGATTTACAGATTTTTCAATTCCTCAGATAGCATTTGTGCAAGTAATTCAAGTCAATAGAGCACCCGATGACCCGAATGTCCAGAATGTGTCTATCATAAATTATTAAAAGAACCTTTCACCAAAAATAAACTTTGACATGATCACTAATATTTTCTAATAGTTATAAAAACTCCTTAGTAATATCCCAGTTCCTCACACTATTCTTTATAACCAGCCTGTTTTTTCATCGATATCCTGCCTGCGTCGCTGCGCTTTTTGATATGTTATTTTCTACTTTAGAATCTTTTTGTTCCAATCCCTCCACCTGGATAAACACTATGCTTATTTTATTACCAATCCCTGCTTTAACATCACAGTTAATAAAACAAACCACCAGCTTCCAAAATCCCTCTTAAAATATCTTTAGTTCCTAAAAATAAAAGCTATGTTTTCAATTTACCGTTTCAAATGTTTACAAAACAAAGTTTAATTTTATCAGACGCCGTTAAAGTTTGTAGCGGAAGAAGAACCATACGCAGTCTCTTCGCATTCAGAAATAGACTCAAAACTAGACAAAAATAAAGTCCGATCAATATAAAACCTTAGCCCTTTGATATAAAGATGAAAAAAAGATCTGATAACATTAGTTACGGTCTCCCGTGAAGGGCTGTAAACGATCTGATTACGATCATATATGATGATTCAAAGTAATCCTTGTGATTCAACTGATGCCTTTGACTTTGACATGATCTCAAACAAGATAATAATTCAATTACTTAGAAACTCAGAAGCAATAATTTATTTTATTGCAAAAATATTTTTTTCTTAAACTTACATCAGATCATTGAAAAATACGAATTAAAGAAGAAAAAGAAGTGTAAGGAGAAAAGGCTATAAGAATATTATCGTGGTGGTGAGATTCTCGTAGTTAAGGCTGGCTATGTGCATACAGGGCGGAATCCTACTATTGTAAAATTCTTTGATGTATCTATTATTTCTTGGCGATCAGAAATCAGAAATAACAAAACAACTAGCTTAAGTTTTAAAAGCTTCCTTAATGGTTTGTTGTCAGCAAATTAAATAGAATAAAGTTTTATTAAGTAAGCGTATTTGCTATAAACTTATAAGACATTTCATTAACATCAAAGCTACAAACGGAAGCATTTACCTTCTGAGAAATACAAACGAGCTGGTTTAATTTGAGCTAAGTTGAGCTTGCGGGAATTTGCCACGAGCGCATCTGCCAACCAGATGTTAACTTCTAATTATCTAAATAAAGATCGGTACTAGAAGGTAAATATAGACGAGAATGTCATTTGCATAATGGTTAGAACATGGATGTGAAGCTGATGAATACTTAGATTATCACAATAGATATTTATTTTTCAATTGTAGAAGGAACAAACAGACCAAAGATTTTAGGCAAAGAGCGACTAACAAAATAACTATACTGATCCAATATGAAAGATATATAGATACACAATTGTCGATGGAAATTAGGATAAGCATAAAATGTAATATTCAAAAAATCCCCCTAAAATCAAAGCGAAGAACAAGAGAACCTTTTTTGTAAACTTTTTTAAACGCCAATCTCAAAATAGACAATGCTTTCAAAAATATATCGCTGTTCCGTTTCACCAGTAGAGAAAATTAATGTACACGAGTCAAAGACGTAAACGAAGCCGTACCTACTCGAGAATTGGATAAAACAGTCAGCACTGATTGAATCAATAGTAAGCCTGTAGACTGCGTACTAAGAATACATTGAATGGATTGTATAAGTTCAATACATTGAGACTTTGCAAGCAGGTACTGGCTTTAAAATTAAATACGAGGAACGTTTATGGATTTTGCAATACATTAATGATACGAGTATACTTCACATGGATAGACTATTGATTTGAAATGAAGATTAAGCGCAAATTCAAAGTTATATCATTCATTTTGCACAAAAGCGTAATTTCCAGCTGTCACTAACTTAGCTTGGGCTTTTAATGGGCAGCCGTCAAATCTGATGCTAGTCAAAGGGTTGATCGTCATGATACCTACACTTATACATATACTTCTTTCAACAGACTTGAAGTTGGGCATGGGAACCTGTTGAACTGTAATTTCGAGGTGCAAAGTTCAATTCCAATTCTGATGCAAATTCCTCAAAGTGCAGCCATTGTGCTGTGTGATGTTGCAAGAACAGAAACAATTTAATTATACCATCGAAGTTGCTATCAATGGTATTGTGCAAGAATTATTCCCTGTTGCAGTTCCTTTCACCACGATGCCGCAACTAAGGTCCCATGACAATTATTCATTGTATAATATAGCTTCATAAAGTGGTCAAGAAGAAGGTGTCACGATTCACACATTAAGCGCTGCGCTCTGTAATTTCAAGTCTATGCTCGTATATCATTAAAGCAGCTCGTTACTGGGCCAATGCACAAATTCTAAACTATGGCTCGAATGCAAAAATATAAAGATTATCGAGGATCAGTAAAGTAGATCGTTGCTTTTAAGTCTAAACTGTGTAAATATATTCAGACATTGCAAATTGCATTACCTATATACACATCAACATTAAATATTCAGTAAAGTTGAACTATTCCATCCTATTCGACCCAACACCGTCCTAATCCAAGATAACTAGACTGTCATAACTCCGACAGTGGAGCCGCATGACCGCCCCGTGAGAATCGCACCCATTTGGCTTCGCAAGCGCACGCTTCGCGCTTACCATCCGCGTCAAAGTCATATTGTATGCACAGACGCAGTTACTGACAGTTATTGTGCATTCACATCCGGATAGCTGAGAATACTGATTTTGAATACGTTTTTATTGTTGTTAGCTTTGCATATTTAGAAATAAATCGCAGTTGATGGTAATAATTTTCAGAAAAACAGCAGCTGATGTTCTAAAACAAATACTAGTCTCCAGATTCTCTTCAGCAAAGAAGTTTAAACAAAAGCGAAATAGAGACAAGGGAACAGGCTAATTGAAGTATGTATCTACTAGCTAAACTTTGTAGCGATCCGATAACATAAGTTACCTAAAAGACACTCCCCACTCACTAAATCAATCACCACGCAAGTCCCGCAACAGATGTTTCTAGTTTCGCCGATAAATCGTTCAATTTTCTAAGAGTACCAAGCCGCACTCTACGGCCCGCAAGAAGATAAGCGTTTTAATTAAGTTTTAGTAATTTATATCTTTATTAGAAGCAGGAGTAATGGCTGCGTGATTGGCAACGAGAGTACTGGATCACGATAAGACGAGCTGGTTCGGACTACAAGCCATCAATCTGATTATATTCTGAACCCAGACCAAACTACCGCAAACAAATAATAATCATACCAGTTATCGGAACCATAGCATACCTTAATAGCATACCTGGTAACATTAGACAAGCTTACACATTTTCGTAGTACTTCATACTACGAAAATGTGTAAGCTTCCTAATTCTCAAAGTCTTCATTGCGATGGTTGTTCTCGAAGATAGAAAAGTTCGTCAATCTGACATTTTACTGAGACTTTTTACATTCAGTGGGGAAGAACCAGAACGGTAGTAAGTGATCACTTTTCGGAACTTCGGGCGACCTGTTTAAACTGCTTGTGCTTGATACCTTACCACCATCCTATCTGCTTCGGACCGTCACGTTCTTGTCTGTGGCAGTTCCGTTAACGAGATTCTCTGTGCTTGTGTTTATCTTCTCTCGTACAATCGCAAGTGGATGAGTTGTACCAGTGTCGATGCTAGATTGAACATCGGATTCGACCTAAATGGACGAAACGGGTGCTGACTGACATGTTAGATTAAGATATCGCCATTTAAACGTTGACACCAAAATCATGTGTATACATTCATAGCAAGTAAAAAAAGTGGTCAGAAAATGTCATGTTCAACTGGTCATGATTAGAAATTGAGAAACGTAATCAGCCCCATAATATACGGTTCCGTTCAAGCGCAAAATAGCTCTGAAAGTTCTGAAGCATATAACCACCACTTTCGTAATGGCTCTGCTATATTGCATCGTATCGATTCCACATAATCGCACGGTGGACCATGGGCTATTAGAAAACTGCCAACGATTGCGGAGTATGTCTCAATAAAATCAATTTTCCGTAATAACAAGCGGCGGTGCACCGGTAATTATCGGAAGTCGATGAATTAACTACACTATCGTCTTGAGTAGTGATTATGGTGATCGAATCGTGAGATCGAATTTATGTATCGATGTCGGACGGCGCCGGGTAGCGCCACTCAAGGGTCTAATCCCCAGATCAGCTCACAGTCGCTGGGCCGGTACCAGTAATGCGATCTTAGACAGAATGCAGAATGCTTGTTTATCCATTTACGCGATAATGTTAAAATTACACGTTAACAAGTAGGTAAGAGCACGCAGCGACTTTACGACATGATTAGACTGTTTGATTAAAGGGAAATGGACAGTAGTTAGCTGCGAACGAGCTTAGAGTGATAACTTCGAAGATACTAGGCTGTCTAAACTAGCAGAAAACCGCAACCTTATCATGCTTTGTGTACTTGGTAAAGATCACAATGTTTTGTCAGCTCTTTTAATTAGTTTAAAAATTACCAATACCCATATCAATGAAAACATACATTAGGTAGGTAATAATATATTTTATGATTAATGACAATGCATGTGCAACAGGAATTGTTGAAGGTTTTCCTGTTGGTGTTGTTTGATAGCATCGGGATTACCAAGGTTAGTGGAAATACCTACACGATAACATTTGCATAAACATAATAATAATAATAATAAATTAATAATACAATTTTTAAACAATCCACACAACACTATCTAACCCCAAATTAAGGAGAGCTTGAACTATGGGAACCAGATAGCTGATATTATTATAGCACCTGCATGTTTTTTTGTAAATAATATAAGTACTTGGAATAAAATATACCTAACACCCAGACAGAGAACAAACATCTACGTTCAACACACAAAACTGTTCTCAGTGGGGATCGAATCCACGACCTACGGCGCAGAAGGCAGAGTTAAGTACTACGAGTACCAACTATACAGTACTACAACTACCAATTAATTTAAGCTTATATGTGGTCAAGCACTGTATCGATTGAAGAAGGTTAGTTAATGATGATAATATCCAAAGATATTTGAATAAATAAGTAGACTGTTACTATACGTTGATTGTTTGGAAGGATATAATACGATGGAATCATGAAAGCAATACTCATGAATACTGACAAAGAGAACTATAAGGTCAACGTCCGTTCAATAGATAGTTTATGTAACATATCAACTATAACTTCGCCACAGCTATTCGACTCATTGGGTAGCCTAATGTCACTGTCAATAAAACTGTGCCAGTGAACTTTGTGTAGGGCAAAGTGTAGGGTCAACTATTCAACACGAACCCCTAAATCGGTAGAAATAAGCTCGATGAAGTTGTAAAAAACCTAAATTTTAGAAATTCCTATCATCACCAACCACTTCCACGACTTATTTTATTCTAAGGAAACATTCCAAGTTTAATGGGAACACGGTTATAGCCATCAAAGAACCTACTGAACCAATTCCATCGAACAATAAGTGAAAGGGCACCAAAATATCGACCCTAATACACCATTAAAGAATCAATAAACATCCCGTTAGTTCGTGTGAAGGATGCATTCTGTACGTGACCAATTTTTTTATGACCAGTTGATGTTATTCCTAGACTTTTATAATACAGACACGTCTGTATTTTACTTACTGAAGTAGCTTTTCATTGAACTTATTACAGGTATTACTAGTTTAATATATAAATATCAAAATGTGCCATGAAGTGATAAAAAAACTAGTAGGTCGTTAGAAAACATTACTTGCAAATGTATGGATCATGTAAGATAAGTTGAAAGGTATTATTGCTTCGCATAATGCTAGGCAAATATTGTGTCTTAGTAGACCACGACTTTACCACTTTGTTTTTACATGCATCAGAAACAGAGTCAAAGACATTTGCCTGTATAATAAAATTTAAATACGATATTGTATGCACCTATTGTCGATTCCCAGTAGACGACTGTTTCACCGTTCGAAAGTGCATTAATAGATAGTTAGATAACCCGAATGCATTCTGATGCTAATACTCAATGTATCGTCACGAAAGAGCAATGAGGATTAACTTTTAAAACATTCAAGTGAGAGCTTTGAAGCGGTTACCTAATGTGTTTTTAAAGTCACTTGACTTATCTGAATGGTGATAAATGGCGATGTAGACAGCGAATGATTATGGATTTATATAAAGATTTAAAATTATTCGCTCCTGCTTCGTATAAACTTTACGTTGAATGAAGCCAAGTAAATGGGTATTCTCAGGCATATAACATCGCTTTCATAGAGAATTTACATGTTTTATAAAAGACTTTCTAAAGAGACTGCGACCACCTTCCACCACTGCGGGTGGTCGCTATGACAGTATGTATTGAAAATTGTGTTTGGAGCAAACGTTTCCCTTTGAAATCGTCTTGCTTCATTTCACAATATACAAGTTCATTCAAGGGAAATTATCTTTATTGCAGTTAGCTAAGGACTTATATTCTACTTGGTAAATGCGTTTCATTAGGTATGCTAATACTATAGACATCTGCACTGGTTATAACAAATAATTTCTGGATAAGTTTTCTACAGTAAATACCTATTATCGCTTGAAAATATTTATTAGTTTCAATATTTAAAGTGTCACACCATTTTACCAAAACATAATGTTGAAAGTATTTTTAAATAAAAGACACATTCAATAAAATAAACTAATTAAACCATAAATCTTCTGCGTTCTAAGAGACATAATCGTTACCAAATATGCGGGAAACATTATTCGAATCGATGTAATTTGTTCAATAAACATAAACAACATTATTTATAACGCTCATGACAAACCCAGCGGGGTACTTACAAATAATGACGAGATAATTGGCCGAGCAGGCGTTCACGTTGACACCTAAGCCGGCCCACCCGTAGATAGTTCATAAAGTTATCATTATTTACATTTTTAATGACGTCTTGATCAAAATGTTTGAACAGACGAAACAAACGAGCGCAATAAATTATGACAGAAAAATAATAAATTATGACCAATGATTCTTTTTAAGGTAACTATGGAATAATAGAATAGGTAACACAGATTATAAGTAAAACAAACGTATGCCGTAATAAATTGAATTATTAAAACACTCAAGAGTGACGAAGATAAAACTTTCGAAGAATTGGCTAAATCAAACATGGTAAATTAAGAATAACAATGTGACGAACACTGCGGGATGAGATTAGCATATAGGATCGTCAACAATGGCACATACAGATGTAAGCCTGAACCCAGTAGTAAGTGAAATCAGCCTGTGGATGATGATGATGAATAAAAAAATAAACTTTCACAGTCATAACCCGTAGCCAAAAGCAAACGGACCATCCATGACCAACAAATCGAGCACAAAACGCTTTAATAAGGCGTAAGAAATCAATGCATCACGTATCATAGCATATCTGATTGAGTGTCAATCTGTATGGCAGATATTACCATTATACTCGCATTATATTATATGCATAACACTGTTGATATATGCAAATGTGGACTGATACAATCTTTTGACAGTCAGCAACGTGTGCCTACCAAGTTAGGTCCGGATTTTCGTTTAAAATGAAAGTATTAGATTTAACATTGCAGGATACGGATGCGAGTCCAATTACAACAGGCGTCTGCAATGTTTTTTTTCATGGTTACTTATGAGTATATTTTCTGCTTTAAATAGTTTTTGTGACAGGTTTTCTCTATGCTGCTAACTGTACGTAGCATACATGAAAAATTGGTTTGTAGTGTATAAGTACATACAAGCATAAGAACAATAGAAGACATGAATTATTTTATGGATCATAGGCATTGGTCGTTGTTTGTGTGAGACGTTGATCGTTTGTAATACGAGCTCCAGATACGCCTCCAATAAAATCAAGGCATAACTGCACCTATTTGGCCTTACATATCAATTTCAATGGCTCTTTCCGCTTCATAGATCGGTATATACAAGCCTAGTATATGTACAAGATATAAAGACCAGGACTTCATAGGACACCCTGAGAGAGCCCCTGACACAGCCGGTCACAAATATCCGAGGAATATAAATGTAAATTTCTTGTTGTATACAAATATCGGTTGTAAATTATTCTAATTGTGAATGTAAGATAGTTTATGTTCAGATATTATCAGGAATATCGGGAAACCCTATCCCACGCGCGTGCCAAGTCGAGTTATGAGTGGAGAGAGCATTGCTTCGTTAGGACGTGCGATGGTGATAATCAATAAGTCCCATCGTGTTTTTGATTTTGGATAATAATTGTAAGCTACGTAAATGTAGGTATTTACCCGATTAAAATTGATAGGCAAATTTAATCAAGGACTCCATAGCAGATTCAAAGGGTTCTTACCTGGAAAGAGAAAAAATAAATTAGCAAACAAGAAATCACACTAAAACACACAGTTTCTCTAGGTACCACTCATATTAATTATCCCAGTAATAATTCAGTAATAATTTTAAACTTATGACATCGTTGCCAGCAAGTATGTAATCAGTTTCAAAGAACGTTAGTAAGTTGATGAAATTATAAAAATTGAGATTTAGTTTGCAGCTATACTTATTACCGAGTCAGATCAAAGGTTGCATTTTATAATCATTTATACACCTTCACTTTAAATAATGTTCGAATTATGTAAATTTATGATAAATATTTTAATTTTATGATAGATAAGTTGAACAGGTGTTTGATGAATGAGGAGTGAAAGATGGGCTTCCATCAAATAGATTTAGTATAATGAGTTGCTGATGGATTGATTGATATTATAAACGCCTAATTACTCTCACGTAAACTCAAGCCTGTAGTTGGTTACATAACATAATTAGGATAATAAAAAAAAAATTAAGAGTTCATCAAATTTGCCATGATAATAGTGTCCAAAGATTACAAAACACAAAATGATGTATACAAAATGGAAGCTAGGCAAACAATGAGTCTGATAGGTATACATAAATTATGTAAACATGAAAAATACATCGAATCTGCAGACAAAGGAACACGCAGCATTTATTGATGAACATCAGGTGCTTGAAACATATATAATGTAGGTATTTTAACATTATCCATAAATATTTTCTTCCGTTCACCCAAAAACATTCAAATTTATAAGTTTCAACTTTATTATACTGTTGTTAAGCTCAATATTATAAGTTATGTATCTAAACGACTCTATCTGAGCCCTTTGAGATCAACAGAGCGTGTTTATGGAAATTCTTCGGGTGGTGAACACAAATTGGCTATCATATAAAATGACTGACAAGTATTACAGATGTCCAGTCTAGGGCGTTGTTCTTTGAGCCATAACCTCAGTTCTCAGAAGTCACGATGACCTAGTACGGCTATACATCCCGGCATCTTCTACCATCCCGGTACAGCTATAAGGAAGTTAATATTGCCAGTAAACTACTCGTATAAAAACAGTTTCCTTAGAGTTATAAACCTAATTTATATAGTCCAACGATGACTAAGCACAGCTTTGATTTACCGCTTTTTAGATTAAATTCACAACTAATTTTTGTATTCAACACATTTGATTAATGATTTTTTTTGTGGAACCGTTTTACTTTCTTCGCTATGGAATGCAAACAAAAACTTTTTCGCAAATTGTTGTCCCCATTTTGAGAACAAACAATGGCTCGATTTCAGCAAATCTCCGCGCTGATTCTATTCATGTCTAAACAAAGGTGTTGATATAAAACAATTTAGGTCATTATGCCTTTGTTTCATCTCACATTATAATGCTTCAACTCATTCTAAAATGTTGAAATTAATTTGATACCATTTCTTTGGTGAAAGTATACCGAACGAAAAAGTTTGCTTTTAATCAGTAATTAGTTGGCTCAGTTAACTATAACATCCTGTACAACAACGTCCATAAGTTTGGATGTATTTTAGAACATCACGGTAATTGTACGCTTATGTAATGTTGTAAAAGCAATAAAAACAAAACATACAAAGCAATTAACATTCATTCAACCCAAATAATCACAGGGGTACAAAATGCAATAGGGTGGTATTGGGAGGGCGCCATTCATAAAACGCTGTACGCCCCGCAGCGCGAATTGCATTCGCAAATCTGAACATTCAATCAGTGCACTCGAAACAATGCTTTGAGAAGCACCGAGCGTACAGACATGATGAGATACTCAACGATAGATGAACGTCGCTCTATAGAGTTTATCTATAGATCTGTATCAGAACATTTTCAACCCCTGAATGTATTTTCTTATCTAAACTTGTCAGCGAGATGCAAAGTCTGAACATCTATCGATCTCTATTACGATTCGGATCAGTAATTAAAATTGGTAGCTAGTCTTTGGTAGTAGTAATAATTGGTAGTAGTAAAATTGGTAGGTAGGTAAGTATTTATATTAAAAGCCTTTCTTTGTGTTTGCGATAAACTGTATTCATCGTACAAAACATTGCGGTATAGTCAATGTTTGTTGAGCAGACCTAGAACATCCCACTTCTAGCTCCAAATAAGGTTAAGTACCAAAATATATAGTTTTAACTCTAGGAGCACTTCAATCCTAAAAGTACAAGCTGTGGGCTTAATGTCACTATACCTAGATACGATAAATCGATATTTTAAAAGACATGTGTTAGCTTTTAAGGCACTTGATAGTCGACTACTTTGCGTAGCTGGCGCATTCGATCACAAGATAAGTACATAATCTTAGTAAAAGCGTGTAAGTAGACGTCTGAGTGAAATTTCCATCACAAAAAAGTTAAAAGCCGACAAGAAACATCTAATTGAGCTCAAGTACAAAGAAATTTGCAAAGTCAGAATCGCACAAAGTCTAATCGAAAACTTTCTCTTGTATCAAAGTGTTTGCGTCATTCAAAAATAGGTAGAATTATTTATTTAATGGCCAATTTTGTCGGTTATGTTTCCGCCTTGTCATCGTTTGATAATTCTAAATAGAATTCTAATAAACTTTCTTTGGTGACAGCTTACAAAACACTTCCAAATATAGTTGTTAATTATTTGTTAACAGACTCATCATTATCAAACAATATTTTTATAGATAGCAATCTATGGATTAAACTTTGAACATGATTAACTGCATCTTTTAATTATAAGTAATCAATTGTTGTATTTGTCGCCCACACGCCAATTATAAAATTACAACGGACATCAAAATGACTTTGTGTAAATACAATTAAAAATTGTTGACTCAGGTATTTAAATGCAGTTACTTAAGCCTATTAAAGTCATAAATAAAGTCTAACAAAGCTTTGTTGATGGCAAGTGTTTAGCTTGTGTGTGTGATGAACTGATGATAGAAAATTGCTGCAGTGAAGCACAATAATCAAACCGATCGATGCATAATTCGTCTTCATAAAATACAGGGTCTTACTCAGGGTGGATGTTGGTTGAATGTTTATACATCTACTGGATTTATTCACACTTTTCCTTGGCATAAATACGTAAGTGCCTAAAACGTAAGCCTACCCTGATGTAGATTAATTTACTGAAAACATACACAACCCCAACAGTTTCTGAGTCTACATTGTCCTTGTGTGTGATTTGGTCGATTAATTTTACACAGACTAACATGAGGGGATCAGGGCTTATGGCTTCTTTCTTTTTACAAGATGACTTACTCAAAATATTTCGTTAATTTATTTTTATCATCTCAGCTTATTATACCTTATTCACAGCAAAAACATTGTCAATGTCAACATGTCCTATTAAATCATGTTACTTATTTCCCTTTACTGTCATAACAATATCAGGAAGTGCCAAGCCTTTTGTCAAATACCTTCACAGTCTACACACATCAGTGCAATGTCATAGAATTTAGAACCTATCATTGTTTAGAGAATGGCGACGCGGGTCATTAATTGCCTAATGGGCCGTGCTGAAATTAACGTTATAATGCTTTGTCTTCTGTAGACTCAAATCTTATATCTGTTTGTTTGTTGAAACAAAAAGGAAATAGATTAGCATTACACTCAAGCAAAGCACAAATAAAAAGATTTAACAGATTTATTGGGCGTGAAACCTTTTTTTTGTTAGAGAGTTATAGAAGAATAAGGAGAAGAAAAGCTACATTTGGATGGAGCAAAGCTATATGAGAACCGTCTCAAGCTTTGGAAAAGTGACGGATAGAGCGAGGAATCACATCACATCATTATTTTTTTTATTAACTCTAATTTACAAGTGGATACAGTTATGCATAAGGAGTCCAAGCGCCAAATTTCATTTTTTGATTTTTTCGCATTTTCGTAATCACTAGGGCATAATTAAGCCATAGAAAAAACACTCTTGCAGCCAGCTTCACTCTAAGTGGTATTTTTTGATACCCAGTCCAAGCGCCTTCTATGGCAAACTAAGTATTTTGAAATGCAATACAAGTCCAACAACCAATTTAAAACTAACAACCAAATTTTATGATGAAAAAGCACATTTCCATTAAACATTACTAGTCCAAACGACGTAGTGTTACGCATCAGTAGTCTACGCGACAGTTGTTTGTAACTTCTGAACGTAATCTTTGTTTGGGTGGAAGGAGAGGCTGGCAGAAGAACCCAAGTCATGTTTAAGGAAGCACATATTATACTAGTTTACCAAAGTCAAAAACTTAATTCTTTGGTCAACTTAATTGTTGCGGAGAACAGAATAAAAAAAATAAAGGCCAGAATACACGTATAAAGATAAAGATTAAAATATTTTATTGTAAAACTGTGTATAAAAGATCTTAAAAGTAATTATGTTCCAACAGCTTACCTATTTCGGGCGTACAATATAGCAAAAAAGTATAAAAATAGACCTGATGATCTCTCCTCAAAAAGCACCCTATATTTCTGAAACTGCAATTAATACTTTATACTCCACAAGACTACAAGAAACTTATGGCAAGCTGCAGAACAAAGAATCACAAATACTGAAGAAAAGGAAAAAGCTATTGTCAACAGAAAAAAGATAACAGTGGGCGAGAAGGTCAATAATAATTGGTTAAGAATAAACCAGATAAAGGAAACCTAAAATCATCCATTGCCTCATTGTGTCAAGGCAGGAGCAGTAGAAGAGGAAGAAAGCTTAGAAATTGATGTAAAGAAAAGAAAGGGTAGGAAAGGACAAAATGTTTCAGAGAAAAAACTAAAAGATTTAAAATCACTGTTTCATAATATCCCAAACGACGCTATAGCATTTGACAAAGATTTGATTTCTGATGACACGATTGAAGATGATATTGTTGTTGAAGGTGTTGATGGCCATTTAGGTTTTTGATCCGGAACTTATTGAAGAAGAGTAGATTTATATATTATTTACCTACTCCATCCTACATCCTACCCGATATGTTCTGGGTTTGGGGTTGGTGTTGACCAATAATATCATCAATCATTTTTCTGTCTGTCTGAAAGCTGAAGATATATCTGAGATAGTCCTTATCTTGTTTTAAATTATTATTGTTTATTAAATATATTTTTAATATATTTTTTAGATAATTATATTGTTTTATTTTCTGGACATACTATCAGTGCCATTTTAATAGTTTTTTATTTACTTTTGTCAAGCCTCTGTAACATCTAATATAAGATGCTGAGTAAATACGGAAATTCAAGGGTTTTTATTAAACGATAGGAAAATAGTCCAGGAAACATTTTTATGTTATACTTATACTCATTTTGCAAAATGAGTACATCATATTAATTCGTTTCCACGTGCACTTAAAGCTAATCTTCCAGAATAAAAAATTATTTTGTCTCTTGGACTCGTTTTGCAAAATGAGAACATCATATTTATTAAGAGTCCAAGTGCATTTTTAACGATATATTCCAAAATAAACACTTTTTTTGTGTTTTTTTCTTGTAACATGTTAAACTACAAATATAAGCTTCGATGTACATAGATTTACTTTCTGACGATGCAAATGCAAATCTTCTACCAATAAAAACGCGTTTATGTAATTTCCCAAAAAACTGAAAATGGCGCTTGGACTCACTATGCATAACTGTATCCAAGTGTAGGTATATCTAGACATTCGCATTTGTTTGAAAACATAATGATACGCTTTCACTGATACATTACACCATTAAATTAGATGCAAACATCAACTTTAGTACATGTAATACAATACAAGTCTATTGCAATTCGATACCAGATACAATCTGCTACGCTAATAGCTGTTGGCTGTTGTGTGTGTACAAACAACTCCAGTCGGTTTTCACATACAAAAGCTTACTATGATTAGGAGAGATTTTATAACGAAACAAGTGTGAAAGAAATCAATTGAAATCGGACTGATATTAAATGCGAAAGTTCAGTGATGTGTCTGTGTAAATATGTGTTTACTATAGTTAAGGAAATCAGAAAGAAAAAACCCGCTCTGCTCTTAACTTTTGGGACTCTCTGAAATGAGGCTTCCGTCGACTCGGACCGTTAGGTACTCGGACCGCAGTCCCACTCGCCGGAGTAATTTAATTTTATTATTTTTCTTCCGGCGACTCGGACCACTTTTGAAATGATCAAAAAAATCTATTGTTCAAAGCCATAAAGTACAGTCAAAGGAAAAAGTAGGTGTACAAAGTAAACATAAAGAATATAACCATTATAAAACTCTTTGTTCAATCAAAGAGTTTTATTCTTAGACACGATTTATTTAAAAAAATCTAATTATTAAACAAAAGGGATGCTTAACCTTGAAATCAGCAGGTGAAACCGGCTGGGATTAAAGAGGGGTAATTCTGTCACTATCGCAACGTCTAGGATAGGTAGGTAGGTACAAATCATCAATAAATTTATAGGATGCAAGTTTATATTTAAGTTAATTTTATAGTCATAACTTTTTTCAAACAACTTTACAAAAATAAAAAAAAAAACTCAAAAAAAATCAAATTACATTTCATATGAAAGAACTTTGTTTGTACATTCCAAAACAGTTTTTACTTTTTTTCTAGGTCAATCAGTTTTTGCTATAAAAAGAAAAGGTTAAATTAAGACAACCAACGCTCCGAGAGCTCTCATCTCTAAGAATTTCGCTGACATCAAGTAGGTTTTTCTACTGGTCAGTCAATTCGTTTGCTTTTTCTTATTTTTTTTCTTGAATTCAATTAAGGAGGTACAGAGTTGTCATAAAATGATCAAAGCGACCTGTTCTGATGATGGAGCCAAGATCTGTCAACGGAACACTTCAATCAATTGGCCAAAGTTTAAACTTGTTTACCATAAAAAGTTAGTGAGGGTTAGTCAGAGGCAAGGCCAAATAGTGAATCTGTACAGAAATACTTCCTCAAAGTAGATAAAATACAATGCGGTGGTGGCACATTTTTTTCTGATTACCATCTGCCTATGTGCTTAGCTTTTCGAAATATTTGGATCGCATCACGAGATCTCAGTTCGGGGCGAAATTGGAAAAATTTTTTTAATTGACATTACACTACTACTTAACATTTCGTATTTATGTCAGATCTGTTTCTGACGACGACTGTACAATTTACGTCACGTGGTTTGTAGTCCGAGTCGCCGGAAGAAAAATATTAAAATTAAATCACTCCGGCGAGTGGGACTGCGGTCCGAGTACCTAACGGTCCGAGTCGACGGAAGCCTCCTGAAATTTGGGATATGTGTGTTAATGTTTGCTCCCCTCATCTCTGTAACGTCTGAACAGATTTGGATGAAACTTGAAATATATTATAGTGGTGGTACATCATTTTTCAAGCATGTACCACGTGAACGGAGCCGCAGGCGGATGCTAGTTACCTAAACAACTTACAGCCACGCTCAGAGATGTTAGTGGTTACATAGACACCTGAAAAGCATTAAACTACGGAGTGGCGTATCTGAGTGTGGCTGTTTAGTTATCTTATATCAGATTAAGGAAACATAATTAATGTTTATGGGTACAAACTCGTACCTATTTGCTGCTAATAAAAGTTTCACTTTTCACGCAATCATATCAAACAAGAAAATAAACCTTTTCACATTTGTATATATAAAGCCAGTGTCCCATTACACTGAGAACTTTCACATTTCAATATTTTGGAAGTTATAATACCACTAAATTGAATAATGAAAAACGCAAAAAATCTAGTTTAAAAAAACGCTGATAAAAATATAAGTTGTGTACGATTCAATTTGTTATTATACTGAAACTGATTTTACATTATCAAAAATGTTTCAAATATGACACTGAAAACAGTAGGAAAACGGTTATCAGCGTCATAAAGCGGCACGTTATCCGCTATCTAAAATAATGATAAAAGGGTTAAACACACAGCATTTTCTCGGCATAATAATGAGCTTTAGAACTGGACGAGTTTTCTCGGCGTAAGTGTGGAGTTCGCTTTAGAAATATGTGTAATATGATTGGTTTCTTATCAGAGCCAAGCCTTATTATAGCAAAATACACATCTAAATAGCTCATTTACTCCGATATATTATTGACTGACACCAAGGAAAGCTAATAAAGACAATCTCCTGTTGTACATAATCACTTACCGGTTTTAGATATTTTATATTGAAACAACCTTATTTTACAAAAACCTGCGAGCAAAGCTATGAATAGCATGGAAACGGCTTCTTTTTCTTCTTATCGTGTCACTGCTTCTTTAAAACCAAGCGTGGTGAAAGGATTTTAAGTGCACCTCAAAGAGGCTCTTTTCTGCACTTGGAATTTGAATGGAAACGGCTGGATGGTGATCGAGTTCTAGCAACCATCTTAAAACTATGAACTCTTTGACAAAAAACCAATCAAATTGGAGCATCTATTTCGTAGCTCCGAAGCCGCAAATATGCAAACCGACGTAGTATGTCTTCAAAAATGTAAAACTTATCTTTTCGTTCGAGGCTTAAAACAAATTAATGATACTACAAAACCAGCTAGCTAAGAAAAATTAATCAAAAATGTAAATCGTTTACTTTATCTAACATGCTCAGATACGCACGAAGTGAAGCAACAAGAAAAAAATCCTCATTGCAACGATTAAAATCTTATTCCAACCACCAATCAAGTCGCATGTTGTCATATCCGTTACAGAACCAGTGGACCGAATCTAAGAAGCTATCCATAGTATAATAATAATTAAATAATTAAAGCGAAATCGTTTTTTTTTTCAAGGCTAAATCGGTGATCTGCAGGCCGATCATGTAGCTTTTGTTGCGATGGTTTCAATCAAAATCTTATTGGAACTGACAATTTGCGCGTATTAGTTCGAAAATTGACAGTTTTAATAAGATTGTGATTGAAATCATTGAAGTCATTGAAGTCATCAGCCTAAATAAGTCCATTTCTGGACATTGGATCCTCCTCCTCGCATCGTACTCCTCACTGCTGAGGGTCGTGACGCCCTCCATGGATCAAAAAGTGGACATTGGATAGGCCTCTCCATATTTTGGGATGGTTTTTTGTAGCCATGACCGTAGTAGGCGTATAAGTGATCGCACTATGCCAAGTACTCAGGACAGGAGATGCTGCTACCGATCTAGACGTATACTTCAAGCGAATGGAATCACATGAGAGTACATGTTTATGCAGATGAATGTACCATCAATATTCAATTATTCATAGACGTGCAGTGTAGAAACTTTAGACTGAAAAATTACTACCAAGACAGGTAGCTCCGGGCTGTTGAGTCGGAATTTACAGTCTCTCTTTTCTATTCTTTATAATAGATCATGTTATATGATAGGTTGCTATCTACATCTATACACTAATATTATTGTAGAAAAAAGAGGAAAAATTTGTTTTTTGTGTATGTTTGTAATTAATCTTTCACCATTGGAAAGTTACATTCACCCTGAGTAACTTAAGCTATATTTATGTGTTTAAAAAATAAATATCCACCCGTGCGAAGCCGGGCGGGGCCGCTAGTCACTTAAATAACATAAGGATTCAATTTTTCTGTCGTTTTCGATCTCTGGCTATGTGTCTTTAGTAACGTTGGTGTAGAAATAAACCATAATGTGTTAAAAAACGTTATATTATTGACCTATTTTGGTTCTTGACCGACAGTCAAAAATGTACCGCACAAAATGTTCAAACAATAGCGAAAAACCTGTTACGAAAAATGAGAGTATAAACGATCATAATCATCAGAAGCGCTACTGACAATGCTCTTTCATAACATTTTCAAAGAGCTGCAAAGAGGCTATTATCTGCGCTTTACAGTTACCCCACGACACACAAAGGTAAGTTCTTTTTTTATTTATTTTTGGGTTCCGTAACAAACAAACACTGGGTTAAAAGAACCGAAGACAGGGCTCAGTGGCGCGTTTTAGGAGAGACCATGCTCAGCAGCGGACTAACGTAAGGTATTTTTATCCTGATGATAACTATACTGGTAGAAATATAGTTGTCAGTAGACAAAGTAGGCTTCGTTTTATTTTCCGTATTTTAAGCTCGCAGCTTGTAAGGAGACAGGAGAGTTTTCAGGATGCCCAATAGAGGCACTTGGACGCGCAATACGGAAAACTAAAAACCAAAGACTTGACCTATGGAACTCGCGAATCGCACACACTTGTCTGTCCGTAGCTATTTACTTTTTATTTCTGCAAGAACAAAGGCTTTATTGTGAGTCAGATGCGCCACTCACGGCAGTTCTTCGAAACGACAAACAATTTGGTGTAGGAAGTTGGGCAATTGGTAAATTGCCGGCGATTAAACAATTAGTTTTGTTTCTTTTGTAAAAAGATTGACACAGTTTTCGATTACTTGCGGTTTAGTCATTATTTTAGACCTTGAAATCTTTTTATAAGCTGTTTTTATGGTGTTGCGACCACATAATATCGTGATGATTAATAAATTGATTTATGTTTTTGAGTGACCTCACAGCTCAGTGGGTAGATTAGGTGCTAAGTCCCTACATAATAATATAACAATATAGGTAATAGCTATAACTTTTGCACGGTAGGTTCTATTTTTGATCACCAGAACAAACAAATAATGTCCTACACTATTTTTGTGATTTATATTTCAATGTCTGCATTTTAAAATCAATGATCGTTTAAGTATATTTTTTTGTATTTAAACATCATCAATTAGATTTGCAGTGGACTTTTTCAAATGGCCGAAGGATTTGGAGCCTTAGTCCATTGACTTTATTCCCAAGCTGTTCCACCAGCCATAGCAACACAAGCCAAGCAGCACATCCCTATTCGCGTGCACAAGAGCATCAATCTACAACTTTCGTCGACGATGTACGTGACAGATACGTACATAATTCAGTTGCTCGTATACAGGGCGTCCGACGGATATGCCACATGGAGAGAAAAATAAAAACCTTGTATATTATTATTGTAGATGAAACACTAATGAAAAATTACATTATTTGAATTTAAAAAACAATATAAACTGCATTCATAGCTTATCATATTCTCAAAAAGAGAATCATTTTGAGAATATGATAAGTAATTGATTAATTTTGTATTAAAAATGTTAAAATTCATGGTCTTCCTTTTATTTCTGACACTATGTTATTTATCAAAAAATAATCCATATGATAAAGCCTTTCGATCGGTATGATAAGTTGACTATTTTTCCCGAGTAACGGTTTTGATTCTCATAGATATTTTATAAAAAAATTATATGGTTGGCCCGCGGGTCAACCATGTAATTATTTAAATATCTATTTGAATGCACTTTAAATTATTTTTTTAATTCAAATAATATCTTCTTTCATATAAAATCATCAGTAAAATGTTCCATCTATAATATTCAAGGTACTTTCCCTCGATGTGGTAGGTATATCCGTGGGACTCCCTGTATAATCGTGAGCTAGTAACCCAAGTTCTGGTAGATAAGCAGTGAAGGTACCTTGTGGCATTTTTATTGATCAATATCTCCTTTTATCTATAGTAATATGAATATATGATAATATACAGGGTGAGCGATAAAGTTTTGTAACACTGTAGAAACGACAGGACCTAGTGAGGTGAAGGCAGTATAGAGGTAACAACAGCAGCTTTTTTATTGGCTTTAGGAAAAAAAATAGATTATTTTAGGTTATAAGGATATTAAGTGCGACTGAAGTTTTTAGGTTCTACGACATGCTGGTTTCCTCACGATGTTTTCTTTCACCGTTAAAGAGCACTGGCATAGTGTGGATACATTTTTGGGCAGAAAAACTCATTGGTGCACGTCTGGATTTGAACCCACGATCGGCAGGCGGGGCCGCTACGAGATAAGTTTTATTTCAGTTCGTTTTCTAAGGCTTTTTATTGCAATCGAAACTAATGTCAAAACTGACAGATGTGACTAGATTTTGATTGCAACAAAATATTCACAATCATCCCCACTGCGCCCTAATTAAAAGTTCAAAATCTGTCATATTATTAAGCTCAAACAAACATCTAAACTTTTCACAGCATGAAATTAACCGTGAGAATTTAACCCTTTTATGCGCACGTGTCACAAAGTCACGCGCGGCGTTCGGCTATTAGGCCTCGTTTACACCGGCCAACATCACTTTCCCGTTTCCAATTTATTTGACGTGACGATGTGTTTTATGTGCAGAGTTTGAGTGCTTTAAGATTATTTAGTCAACAAAGTCGGCTCAAATATGTTTAGTTGCTGTGTATTCTGCGGTGTACTGAACGCCGTAAATTAAAATATCTCGTTACCAAACAAGTTGTCAACATAAACAAAGAAAAAACATCTGTATAATAAATCTTAGTGATACTTATCAGTTTAAGACGAAAGTAATCTTATCTTTGTAAAGTCTTAAGTTCATTTGAGCTTAACTTTCTCAGTGCACTAAAGATTTACTACAATCGCTAGTACTAAATCATCACTTCGACTTAGATGCCCTGAATCATCATTTCGATGGCCTACTACCAAAGCGCTGCGATATTTAATATCACGATACTTTACAGCACTGCCATAAATCAGAGAGATACTCGCCAGTCGATAACATCGAATTGGAAGGTGAACTTGTGGCGTGAGACGAAGATAAATGATCTTTTTAAACGTCAAAAATATGTTCTACTAGCTTATTTAGTTCGTTTATTGTCACGCGGATTTATTTTATCTGAAATATATATTTTTTAATTAAATATGAAGTTATTTTATTGATTCTTACTAAGTTACATTAGAAAAACAGCAAAGAAAGTTTTGATCCAACTTAAATGCTAATTTGTTTTTTTATGAAAATAAATCAGGAAGCAATCACAAAAGTAAAGTGAAAACAGCAAAAAAATAATAACTCTAATAATAACTATCCACATAACGACTGCGGTGACAATGCTTGCCTAGATTGGAATCTCAGCAGCGTGTTAGTAATTGAAATGAAATGCATTGTACTCTGGAATCGAGGAAATTAAACATTATACGCATTTCTAATGCACATTTTTTATAGAAACTAAATGTTTCCAACTGGTATGGTAAGCGGAACTTTCACATAGTTTTAGTTGTGTTTAATCACCACAACGTATGTTTATGAGATGTTTATTCATGGTATGTTAGGCTTCGGTTAGAATACAGCAGTAGCCAGAACAATAAAAAAATTCTTGCCGGTAATTCCAGTATTACTACAAATAATAATAAATTACCTTGAAAGGAAGGAAATACGGACATTGAACTGAAAACATTTATTTTTAGGTACTTAAACCTTGTAAATCATAGTTAGTTCACCTTTATCATTGACTGATGAAATATACATGATTTACTTAGATTTATTATATTTATGCTTTGGAATGTTGATATACTTTTCTAAAAATGTATTTTATTGTTCATCAGAGGTGCATCAGTTCTTTTCAGCACTTTTTAGAGAAAGGCCAGTCGTCAGAAGAACCCCTAGTTTGCTCCATTTTTACATTGTTTAGCACAGCTCTGAAACCAGTTCAAAATACCGGACATTGTCACATTTTCAATATAATGAGCCATTGTGAAAATGTAGCCGTTTGCACCAGATGCGGAATGTTGAGTAGAGTCCTAACTAGAATAACCTGGATGTTTCAAATAGCATCTCGATCATTCTGACTGTGCTATTCTATTTATGGCTAAATACTACTTTTTTATTTTTTAATTCAAAATTTAAAAATAATAAAAGTAGTATTTAGCCTTCACCTTGAAACGGTTTATAGCTAGCTGAGTCTAGGTGTCAGTTCCACGCAACTAAGCCTAGAAGAACAGGCAACAAACTAGGGCTTGGTTTCTACCGTTTTGTTGTGTGACAAATTTGATCTATTCTCTTTCCCAATACATTGATACTTTTTTATTTTTATTTTAGTCAAAAGTTATGAATACTAATCAGAAACCTCATTACTTACAGACGGCATATTATGTACCGCTGCTCAACAGTCAGTTCCCGGCCAACCGGTCATCTTTTTGCTATTAGAAAGTGGGAACTATCATCCCACATTCCGACAAATTGCTATTTATTCTGCGTGGGAAACCGATGAAAAGGATTTGCAATGCATGAGCCCGAGTGGATATAATATCGCGACGTGGAATATATCCCCAGATTATGGTTACCATTTTGTGGTTTATAAATTTATGCCTCGTAGGGTTAAAAATATGTTTTAGAGATGTTTGAGACTTGACAACAACAATTCTATCCAAAGTTTAATACATACTTATTTTTTTCTAAAATCCAATTGCGTAAGAGACGTAAATTTTTAGGTTTCTTAAAAATTGCCAGAGAAATGTTAAACAAATGGTATACTTAAGTGCTTTAAATTGTCTACGCTAAATTACTGAGATATGACATCAAATACAAGACCGTAAACAATGTATGTAAAGATAGTTACGCTAAGTTTAATTGCTTGCTCATAATCACCCACATAGAATCAGCAACTGTTGCCGTTGTCCCAATTTGAGTTTTATTACCAGTGATTAAGGTTGCACAATAAAGTTGGAGTTGAGGGTAATTTATCATGGATAGATTCCAGTGATTTCCACCTTACTTAGTGCGCGTGCGAGGCCTAACGGGCCCGCCAGTAATCGCGACGCGATAAAAAAAATAAGCGGGCAAGCATGGGTTAAGCTCAGTTAAAGGTTCCGTTCTTATGAATAGTTAATTATTGGTCGTTTGAGCTTCGGGTTACGCACACCACTACATTTTATCCGGGTAGATAGGTAGAGGTAAATTTATCGATTGTACTGACTGATCTTAGATCAAACGCATTAGGCATTAAGGTGAAAAACAAACCGCCTAAAATGATAAATAATATAGGAGCCAACGTTCTTTTTTTACTTCAAAAAGAAAGCTCAGAATTTAGTAAGTTACAAAAGGAAGGAACTCTAAAACGTCATGTAACGGAATTCGTCGCGCATCGCGTCATAATATATCAGTTCCCTGCAACACCGATGAGACTCAAACGCCTGCTCACATTTTACAAAACTAAACTTGCAAATACCATGAAAACTTAGTATAAAACTCAAGCTATTAAAAACATAACTTGTAAAAAAAACAAGTCGCGCAACTCAGTTACTCTACCGTAAAAAAATATGAAATCCATGTTATACCAAGCCGGTTAATTTATTCAGCTCCTACTTAAGGGTTATTAGCTAACCGAATAACATCTTATAGTGTCCATATCAATTTAAAAATCTTTCAAGTTTTAAACAAATAAGTATATTGATCAGTATTTTTATGAACAACAGGACATTTAATTTCCCTGAGATTGACATTTTGTCGTAATATTGATTGACAGATTCACATGCTTTTTTTCGCAGTTCGTTTTAAATTTGGAAATGCGCTATGAGTTAATTAAAAAAAAGTTTGTTAAAAAAAATATATTGTATATTTATAATGTTTGAAATATATTCCTGCTTACACATTCAAAGGTTAACCATTGTGACATGGCCGTTCGCGCCATTTCCCATAGTGACAGAACGGCGCAAACTAGTGACGGGACCACCCATCCATAGACGACTTTTCTGTGTTCGCCTCGAGCGTACAATCGATGAGACGTCTCTAGATTATGTATTTAGCTCGCAGAATATCGCTCATTCGCCAATAACCACTAACAAAGTTAACATTATCAGCAACTTATCAGCCATTTTGATCGGGCTGTAGTTATTTTAATGGCTATTTAACGGCGTCAATACTTTCCCTAGTTTAAACGAGATCGATCAAAGTATCTAAGCGATGACTATCGATGCTTAGATTAATTTCGAATGCAAATGATGGGTGATGCTGGTATAGTCTTATAAAAGAAATAAAAGCAGCCAAGTGCGAGTCGGACTCGCCCATGAAGGGTTCCGTAGCATCAAGTAACATAATATAAAGGTTCTTGTAGTTCGTCGAAAGGTTAATTGCGGTTTACGATTTATGACGTATAAAAAAAAAACTACTGACTAGATCTCGTTCAAACCAAATATCGTTGAAAGTTTGCATAGTAATGTACAACATATATTTTTTTTAGTTTTATCATTCCCTTATTTTAGAAGTTAGAGGGGGGGGGACCAACTTTTTTCAACTTTGGAAGTTTCTTGCGCAAACTATTCAGTTTAGAAAAAAACGATATTAGAAACCTCAACATCATTTTTGAAGACCTATTCATAGATACCCCACACGTATGGGTTAGATGAAAAAAATTTTTTTGAGTTTCAGTTTGAAGTATGGGGACCCCCAAAATTTATAGTTTTTTTTCTATTTTTGTGTAAAAATCTTAATGCGGTTTACAGAATACATCTACTCGCCAAGTTTCATCAGTGTAGCTCTTATGGTTTCGGAGAAAAATGTCTGTGACACGGTCGGACAGACAGACAGACAGACAGACAGACAGACATGACGAATCTATAAGGGTTCCGTTTTTGCCATTTGGCTACGGAACCCTAAAAACACTGTGAATGGAAAATAGCGGTATAGGTTAAAATTTTCCACTCTGTTACGAAATTAAATAGTAATGTATTTTAAGAGAAACACACTGATGAATAAAATATATCCGGTAAGTAGTAGTGTAATAAATCTAAATTTCCAATAAAAAACAAATCTGCATATTATCACCAATACGATTGATCCCTTTAAGTGTGAAAGAAATTAAAATCGTAATCGTAAACATAGCGAATGGCTGCGAGGGAAAAGCTTAAAAATTATACATGGGAGTAATTTAAAATTGTTGCGCAAACCACTTTTAATGGCTGGAAAATTTATACTCTCCGTCTATAACCGGAGTTAAATAAAACCTAAAAAACCTAGAATTTTCAGACACATTTTTAAGGCTTGCCAAACAATTTTAATGAAATAAAAAATCATCCATACTTACATAAAAGTAGGTACATCATTATTACCTAATTTACTTGCAAATTATGCGTAATTACATGCGTAAATTTCGAACATGAAACAAGGTCGTACATTGCGTGTTGTCGCAAAATTTACTCCATAGCAGATGGGTTACCGCATCAGGTAGGACGCAAAATGAAAAGGCTGAAAGTATACTTACCAAGAAAAGTAAATATAGTACCTATTATTAATACGAGTTTAGATGCTAGGATAGTTAGATGTACTCGTAGTAGTAGGCAACAAAAATTGCACGTCGGCTAATTTCGGCTTCATAGAGCGTATGAAAGTGTGTGTCAGAAAGAAATGAGCCGATGTGCAGTAAGTATTTATTGCCTACAACCGTAATTTGGTGTTTGGACAGTCCATTGTGAAGTCAGTGCTATGTAAAAAAAATCTTAGGTTATTAACTTTGCGATTATAAAGCAAAGCTGATTTTTGTAAAGCATTGACTACAATGCTATGAAATTAAAAATTCTTAGGTTATTAACTTTGCGATTATAAAGGAAAGCTGATTTTTGTAAAGCGTAAATTTTTATAAAATAAGAGGGTTTCTATTATCCGATATGTTTAGCAATTCACTTTTATGGCTGACAGTACCAGATTATCCTTGCCTACTGAATTTACTACCAGCATGGTGGTAATATTCGTGAGGTTTAAAATATAAGCGTAAACGACTCTAATTTTTTAGGGGATATCTACAGTGCCTTGGAAATAGAATCTTTACGATTCAATGAGTCAAAACAATCAGATTATAATAAAAACACAATTACTGGTAATAATTAATTACTTGTAATAAATAATTAAGACAGTACTGAATGCACATTTTTATAAATATTAAGGTTATTACCTACTTTTTTAACACGATGACTGATAGAAAGAAAACACTCAAATGACTAGACATTTAAGGCATTTAAAGCCACATCGTAAGTACGAACGCATTAACGTGCTAAAATAAAAAATATAAAAACTACTCATAAACTAATTAAGATTATTTTTAATGTTGTAGCTGTTTGTTATCCCTGAATATCAAATAAAATAAAATTGTGATATTATTTTATTTAATTTATTCAGGGATAACCCCGGACACTAGACCAAATCCCATACATACAGTGGCCGTTCTTTGCGTAGTATTATCACAAAACAATAAATAATACTATAGAACAGACACTGTGTTTGACTGGCCTCTCAGCTCAGTTGGTAGTAGCTCTGCCTTCTACGCCGCAGGTCGTGGGTTCGATCCCCATGGAGTACATAAAATAGTGTGGTGAACTTAGATGTTTAATATGTTTATATTTTCTGTCTGGGTGGTTTTATTGTATTCTAAGTATTGTATTAACAAAATATATACCTAATAAGTATTACGAGTATAAAAGCTTTTTTTTTTTAAACAATTTATGGGTTTGCGTTTGACCGCTATCTCACCTGCTGGCTGTTAAGTGATGATGCGGTCGACGATATAGCACGCTTACCTAGAAGATACCTATTCACTCTTGTCTTGAAAACGTCCTCGACACGTTGAAACGTTGTCTTTCTGGTTCCCTAGTACAAGCTCTGTTTAATTTTGGGCTAGGCAGTGTTGTGTGGATTGTCTACAATATTTATTTATTTATTCATCAAACGTGTACAGGAAAACATAACGGTTTCAGTCATTGGTCTAAAGTAGAGACGGAAATATCACAGGAAATATGTTTATACGACGGATAGCGTAATCCAGAGACGGTGAATGAAACAGGTACGTAATAAAACAACAGTTGTTTATTCATTCATTTTATTGCGATGAATGCAGCTAACTGTATCGCAGCCGTTCTAGTAACTAGCACGATACAGTAGGCTTACCAAAAGCTCTGTCTCTGGCTCTGGTTTTGAGTCAAACCCAATTAAAATGTATTAATTTCAATTCCAAGAATCACTTTTGCCTTAAAGCTAGGTGCCAGTTCCACGCGACCAAGCCTAGAAGAACTGGCAACAAACTACGGCTCGGTTCCTACCGTTTTCTCGAGTCGTTTCTCGTTTTTAGGGTTCCGTAGCCAAATGGCAAAAACGGAACCCTTATAGATTCGTCATGTCTGTCTGTCTGTCTGTCTGTCTGTCTGTCCGACCGTGTCACAGCCATTTTTCTCCGAAACCATAAAAGCTAGATGAAACTTGGTGAGTAGATGTATTCTGTGAACCGCATTAAGGTTTTTACATAAAAATAGAAAAAAAACTATAAATTTTGGGGGTCCCCGTACTTGAAAATGAAACTCAAAAATTTTTTTTTCATTGAACCCATACGTGTGGGGTATCTATGGATAGGTCTTTAAAAATGATGTTGAGGTTTCTAATATCGTTTTTTTCTAAACTGAATAGTTTGCGCGAGAGACAATTCCAAAGTGGAAAAAAGTTGGTCCCCCCCCCTCTAACTTCTAAAATAAGAGAATGATAAATCCAAAAAATATATATGTTGTACATTACTATACAAACTTTCAACGATATTTGGTTTGAACGAGATCTAGTAAGCAGTTTTTTTTTTATATGTCATAAATCGTAAACCGCAAATTTTTTTTTCATCGAACCCATACGTGTGGGGTATCTATGGATAGGTCTTTAAAAATGATGTTGAGGTTTCTAATATCGTTTTTTTCTAAACTGAATAGTTTGCGCGAGAGACACTTCCAAAGTGGAAAAAAGTTGGTCCCCCCCCCTCTAACTTCTAAAATAAGAGAATGATAAATCCAAAAAAAATATATGTTGTACATTACTATGCAAACTTTCAACGATATTTGGTTTGAACGAGATCTAGTCAGTAGTTTTTTTTTATACGTCATAAATCGTAAACCGCAATTTACCTTTCGACGAACTACAAAAACCTTTATATTATGTTAATTGATGCTACGGAACCCTTCATGGGCGAGTCCGACTCGCACTTGGCTGCTTTTTTTCGAGTCTGTGTGAGTGCTGTCTAAATCCTACGTCGAAACGTCACACTCACAGTATAATGGACTGGTGAGCACTCACACAGACTCAAAACCAGAGCTAGAGACAGAGCTTGTGGTAGGCCTTTAAGTGAGCGTCCACATGTCTGCATTGTTAATATATGTAGAACGAATCATCTGAGGGGACATCTTACCTAGAGGATTAAAACCGTGGTGCCGATGGAACAAGCAAATGATCATATAAATATATTTAAATATAAACATATAAATATATTTTATATAGGTACAATTAGCTGATTGAACAAGCATATTACCGACCTGATGATAAAGACGTGGTAACCATCGCCTATAACAAAGCATTGTCTTGTAGGTCACGCTCGTCAGGAACGTGACCTACGATGGACTTCCCTGCGTCCATCAACATGAGGCTTACAGATATTCACGTGCCAGTAATTTCACACCCTTTCACACCCTTCAAACAGAAACACATCAGCAAAGCTTCGCGGCAGAAATAGGCATGGTAGTAGTACTTCCCCGGACGAGCCCGAAACAAAACTTAAACGGAAGAGCAATATTAATTAAAACTTGATAAAGCTAATCAATATCATTCAATACCCCATCGCAATAACATTGATTAAGCACATCATTAAGTAATAATGTGACCAGCACCATAAATTGGACACTAAAGAAGCCATAAAACAAACTAGACAACAGTGTTGTAGCGCAACAATATAGTGACTGACTACTTTATCAAGGTATTAAGCCGTTAGTTAACTTGTTCTTCTAAACTTGGTCGCGAGGAACTGGCGATTCATTTAACCAAGTCTTTACGATAAAGTAGAGACTAGAGGTCATTTTACACAAAAGTCGCTAAACAGTTCTTCACGACACTCACCGTGAAAATGACAAATGAGAGAATGGAACCAATAGTAGTGTCGAAACCAATAAAAGGGTGCAAAAGAGGGTAGATCGGTTTATCTGCCAATAACATTTATTTTACTCGTGGACTTCAGTTCAACCGTGATCATGGTGCATGCAACTGCGCCAAAATAACGGGAGTCAAAACTCACAAAAATATATCGTGGTAAATATCCTGTTGTTAATAAAAATAGTATCAATACAATAAGGGGTGTTAGAGGCCCTCTCACACAATTAGGCGTTAAAGAGTTACAGTACAAGCCTTTCGAGAGCAATAAAATACATTTAACCAAAAATAGATTGAACATACATAAGTTCGCACCCTATTATGTGTGATGTATTCAAGAGAAGGCCTTGTAGTGGCTTATAAGCACTACCACCAGACTTAGTAAAGAGTATTACAAATTGGAATTTACGAAGACAGAACAGGGCCTCAGACAAAAGTCTTCAATCCTCATTAGCTCTAGACAAACTTCCGTAGAATTTAAATCACGACGCGTAACTGGCAGAAATGTTATAAGACAAATCTGCAAGTTATTCATACAGTCGCCAACACCCGGTAGGGTCCACAATTCGCTACTGATTGGACCCTGGTCAAATTAATTCTGATTGGTGTAGTCTAGGTAGTTATTTTTAAGCCTCGTTTGAAAAGAGTGGTATCATAAGTTTCAGCTTTTAGAAGTCAGTTTCCTTTGCTGGCCTACAGTTTTAAAGGGCTTTTTTAGAAAGCTTTCCGGGGCACACTGAATGTCTTTCGCCACACTGGTTTGAGAACCAGTGACACGACAAGAAGAAGGAGAAATCTGATAGGCTGATAGAAGGCTGATCTGAAGAGGCTCTAAGAAAGATACGTCAATCTCAATCACAATCTAGACATTTTTTTGTAGAGTAAGAAGAAAGAAGTAAAACTATGTAAATTATATAATAACTAAAAAAATAAACTCTTTCCAACCCTGTGATATAAAAATCTGAATTCATTGCATCACTTCTGTATGGGGATATAATTCGGTAATCCTTACGTAAAACATGTTCAAGGGTGGCATGACAGGCTCCACGGGGGACCAGGGGTTGAAATAGGGCTGCCCCAAGGTCACTGTATAACTATAGAACGTATTCCGAGGAACCAGCTTGCAATAAAACCAGTTTGCATTTTTTTTATAAATTAGTTAATACATCGAGCTACTACTACTATACTACTAGGGTATGTCGTAATTCAAGTCAAAATCCACATTCCGCAAGTTATAACTCATGACAAAGTTTAGGCCATCCAAGAGTCTCTGTCATAGTTAAGCGAGGCTATCTAGTTGGTGTATCAAATATCAAATATCAACAGTCATTTAAACAGATAAGCTATTGGCTACAATCGATGTATTTTTAGTCACAAGACTTTCACACACACAAGCATCTTCCAAATATTGTGTATCCATCTTTGGGCTGTCCTCTGTGTTTTTGAAGCATTAAACACGTATTATATGACCTAATTATTTGCCAACTGAGGGCAGCATAGGGCGGCAACAACCGAATGGTGGCCAAGAACTAGCTACAGAAACGAGAACGCCCCGAAAAATATAGCTTACTATGTCGTGAGGCTGAAGTTGATTAGACTGGCATAGGATCTTGGCAAATGGCACCTACTCTCATACCCAGCAAAAACAACAAACAAATAAACTGATATTTTTATTTACCAAAAGCTTAGATAAGGGCTATAGCCAATGGTCCTAGTACTAGGTATCGCGGGATGCAGTAGATGAAACAAAGCTGTGGAATTAGGGCAGGTTTTTTCGGCAAGGTGGTAGATCAGCCTGCTTCCTATGAATGTGGTAATAGACGGCAAACCAAGGCGTCCAAGTGCGTCCGTCTGTCCGTCTGCGAATAATCACACACTTCCTTTGGGCATGCAAATGAGGCACTCGGCACGCGAATGCCCGACAGACCGCCCCCCGAAGGCCCAGTGGACCACCCCCGTTTGAATGAATCATGCGGGGATATTGACATAAAAAACACATTAGATTAACTTGGTTGGCTACCTTTATAATTGTTAGGTGTTTCGTGCGTAAGTTCTGCTATCGAATATTACATTTTACCATAATGTAAGTAATTTTCTTTAGATGTTAAAACAAAGTAATTATATTTTTTATGGTAGGTACATGTGCATATGTATATCTACATATTTTTGTGCAATACGAAAATAAATTATTCATTATTTTGATAACAATCTTAAAAATTTAAAGCTGGAATTTAAATACTTATGTTCGTTGTATCACAGAATAATTTTAGAAGAAAAGTTGTTTGATGTCTATATCAGCTTTCTTTAAATAAAAGGACTCTCTCATACGTGACTGTGACTTGAAAAACAAGTATAAATCATGTTGGTAGGTACATTTTTATCCAAAATCCTATATTTGCTTAGTAGAAAGCCGTAAAACAGAATACATTATGATGAATGTAGGTTGTAGGCAATAAAGCCAGGCTCGCGTGCGGTCTCCGCCTAACTTCGCATGCTCGGCTTTACACACTTTTATCACCGTAACTATTTCGATATTGTTATAAAATTTTGCCAACACACGCTTGTAACAGCGTAATGTGCAAATGACATGATTTTATCCACGATATTTACTAATAAATAGCTCACAGTATATTTTTTTATCATTGTTTTGCAAAAGTGATGGAAAAATATGTGGGTAAAACGGTATGTGTCTCAATCAGGTGAAAGGTTCCATTTGCTAATTGCCATCAGTCATCTCCACTCACAGATGAAATACTATATAAAAATAAGTTCTTATCTGACTTCAGAACCCTATTTACACTTTTAGTATTTTTATTGTTTATCTGTGTGTTTCTAATTTATTCTGACATTCGATTCTATTTGTTTTGGCGTTATTTTATAATTCGAGGACTGTAATTATTTAAATATTTTATTGCTTTTTTGTAGCATGTTAGTTTAACATGTACACGACATGTAGGAGGATTGTTAATGAATAAATGAAATACATTGCTTTTCAGTTTTTTTATACAACTTTGTCAATTTTCAATACCCATGACGCATACATTCAAGCAAACTTTTGGTTTTGTTAACAGGACAACGACCGATTTATTTACTAGTACCTTCCTAATAGTAAAAGTCTAATAAATATATCTATTACTAACGCCATTATCGATTTAACGATGCTAACTGCTAATCTAGCTGTTTTTACCCGACTTCAAAAAGGAGTAGGCTCTATACAGGCTAATTTTTCCGTCAATTTGAGGACCAAAATTCTTTATATATTTTTTTTATTATTAGTTTTAAAACTTTTGAATGTTATAGCTTTTACTTTTTCATTCGTATTCAGTTCAATGTTAAAGTGAAGATCAGAGGAGGTTCAAAAATCAAGGTTGTATTCTTTTGTAATGTTTGAAGTTTAAAATTTTCCCAATTATTTTTTAATATTTCCTTCTTGAAAATCAGAGCAAAATCATTCGTCCTGAAATCGAATTAGTGGTAGAGTTACATTAATTATTAAAGTTTTTGTGCCCTCTATTTTTGAGCCCAGTTATTTTTTAAATATTTTATTCTTTCTTAAAACCAGAGCAAAAATCATTCGTCCTGGAATTAGTGGTAGAGTTGCCGCGTGTCGTTAGCCGAGCCCGTAGAGCCGTCGGGTTCAACGCACTGCGCTGAAAGCTGAAAACTCACATTTTCAGATGACCAGCTTAGATATGGGTTCAGTGACCAAAATTAACGCCTGCTATAATTTGGAAAACAGAGTCTCATAATAATAATGTGCATGTTTTTTAATAAAAAAAACGTTAATTTCCTTTAATTACGGAGGGTTATTTTTTCTTTATATAACATAACATAAAATAAAAATTAAAAATAATTATTTAAATGAGTATTTTTATGCCCATGCAACATAATAAAAACAATAAGAAACTGATAATTATTTATCAATAGGTCTTTTACGTAAAAAATATCCCTTAGTTTAAAAAGTTTTTATGAAATTATGAGAAAAAAATCCATCAAATATCGAACACGCAAGCACGCTGCGAATATCCTGAAAATCAGTATCCACGCAAAGATCTACTGCGTTATTTAATTTTATTAGTTATCTAAATACTTATGTCTTAAAAATATCAGATTTTATAATTTTACAATCTCTTTTCCTGAAAAATTCAGCATCCTGAAATCTGCGCAACCCTTGACCTCTTAAGCCGCAGCATCCACTAACCTGTTCTTTCCGTGCCCGATCTTGTACAGCTCGACGTGCTTGAATTGGGCGTAGGTGGCCATTTTCTCTCAAACTTTTCTTTGAAAAATAAAAAATCACAAATGCACACCGCGCGGGCTTAGCAGTTAGGATAGACAGACGTGCGTACGGTGCGAATGCCGTCAGCTGACTGACGCGCGCGACCAGGCACCCCGGTTTATAACATAAGTCGATTTGAGCACCCTCCCGCGGCTAGAGCGTATGGCGCACGCGTGGGGCTTCAGCTGCGGAAGACTTCAGGAATCTCTGAAGATGAATGCGGACCGCACGAGAGTAGAGATGACTGATGGCAATTAGCAAATGGAACCTTTTACGGAATGTGAGGAAGATGTCATGAAAGCCGAAGAGAAATGAAAGAAGCGTAAAGATGAAATAATGTTTATAGGGCCCATTTCTGTGAGATAGTATTTCAGTTTGTAAAACATCAGAATCATTTTTTTAAGTTGTGTTGTGTTTTTTTTATCTTTAATAATTTGTTGTGCGCAGTAAAGTATTTTCTATCTATAAATTAGTTGAATTTGAAACCCATAAAAAACTAACCCTGGTGAACACCATGCCATATGGCGCAAGCAAACATAAACGAATTTAGGTGGATAGCAGATGGGGTAAAGTGACCTGTCAATACATCGCACCGCACACGACCTACAGGAGTTATAAGGGTTGTAAATAAGTACTTAGAATACATTATAACACCCAGACAGAAAACAAACATCTGCGTTTACCTGACAAATATTTGTCGATGGGAATCGAGCTCACGACCTGCGACGCAGAAGTCAGAACTATTGCAAACTGAGCTGAGAGGCAAGTCGTAATAAAATCTATCATGTAGGATTGGATGCAAAGCGCTTAGTATTGCAAGATCTCGGATTTAGGGAAAGTGATGTTTAAGTCAAGTTTATTTTAATGGAACACAAAGATTTGGGGCGTTGATGTTCGCGACACAGTTTTTAACTCCTGCGAATTTCATCGTTTTCCATCTGTTTCTGTTCCATTTGTATTAAGTACCAAATAAAGAAATTTTTAATTTTGAATTTGAATTTATAAGCCTGTTTTGCTAAGTCAAGTTAGATCACAAAGATTTAAAGGCCTTTTTTGCGTCGAGACAATGCACTTTTCTGCCATAAAGCATGTTACCGCTCTTATCGGCCGGGGATGGATTTAGCGACCCGTTAGGCTTCTACCCCATATACACGCATGCAATCGCTTTTACGATAGTACGTTTTACATTTGGCACTAGTTACAATTTCATACGTGACAGGTTGCAAGCCCATTGCCGCTGCTAGAATACCTGACACGGAAAAGAAACCGCCGCTCAATACTAAAATACAATACAGGGCTGAACTATAATATAATTATATAATTATAAATTATATAATTATAATTTTGATAACAAAACACTAAAAGAATATACACAATTCATCGAGATAAAGTTCATTTATAGCGATGTTAGAATCAGATATACGAGGCACGCATGCGTATCGTATACTGAAGGCAGAATGGATAGATAAATAACAATTTAGGCACAAAATAAAAAAACACATTTCAGAGTATGGAATGATAATCACATAACTAAACAAGTGAAGTTTTCAAAACTCGATAAACAGACTTCATAGCCAAACTGCTGAACCGATTTTGATAAAATTTATGTATAGATAATAAATTGTTTGATTTGTCTGACTTTCTACCTTACAGACAAAAAAACAAATCTGTTCTTAGATGACGAAGTAATGCGAAAGCAAACATAAAACAAAATACAACCGAATTGAGAACCTCCTTTTTATTTGAAGGTGATTAAAAAGGCGTAAGAATACTTGTGGTGGTAGTTGGTCCTGATACGGCCCACTTTGTTGTCGTTTTGCCGCTGTCATTAACAGTGTGTCCTATAAATTGTGGTTGGACCTTTTTCAAAATGAACTTTGACTGCTATTCATTCTTTTACTGTACGTTTTAGTGTAAAGTGCTAACCATTAACCAACTTATTGTTTGGTCATTTCTTACCCCCCTATTTGTTGCTAGTGCTAGTAGGTCACCGACATAGCTCCGTAGAATTAGTATAAGTTGAAGAGGCAATGGCGAGGTCGTATAGCTCAAAGAACCGACAGCCTTGCCTTTGGAGAACAAAGGTTGGTAAATCTCTCAAATTTAAGGAGAAAAAGATTAAAGGTTAACAGGTCTACTATACTAAGTTGTATCGAGAACCCACTACTGGTTAGACCAGAGGTTCCCAACCTTTTTTTTATCATAGACATCTTTCAAAATTTTGCTGGTTCCGGTTCATGCCATCGGAGACCCCCGTTGACTCTACCGTAGACCCGGGGAAGAAAAACATCGTGAGGAAACCGGCTTCTCGTAAAACCTAAAAAGTTTGAAAACGAAAGGAGCCTCTTTGAGAGCACTTAAAATCCTTTCACCACACTGGTACGCGAACCAGTGACAAGATAAGAAGAAGAAGACTAGTAAGTGCCGTTGCATCACTAACTATAACATTATCTATTTCGATCGGCGCACACGCATCGCGTTCATAAACAACTGAATCCCGCCCTTTCATTTCTTTCACAGAACTTTCTGTTTACCTTCGTCTTCCTGCACTTGTATAGATAACACTAAACAGTTTCGAATCATTTCCGTCAAAAATCTAAACCAGACATGGAAGGTACCTTCCACGGAAGTACGGAATTTGACACGTGTGTGGTTTGCATTTCATCAACTCACATTATCCACGGCATCCACCGGGCGGGCTTAAACTTACTGGGGTTACTGGGGTTGGTATGGTTGGGGTAGCAACCGATAAACAAAAAGAGGAGATCAGATCAGACTTGCACTCGCAAGCGATGGCTCATAATTTTTGTTTTATTTTTATAGAAAGCTTACTGCTAAAAATAGGATAAAAAAAGGAAATAAATACATAGGGTTTAAATAATTGAAACTTAAATAAAAAAAATAGTTATTGTTAGGTTTTAGGGTCTTAGCAGAATAACAGCGTCTGCTGAATAGTGGACAATATGCTGAGCTAAAGACCCATTTGCTTCTATGGCATACGGCATATTGTATTTAATTTTGTAAATTTAATTTAAGCATGTATATTTTGTTGTAATTGTAAATTTAGAAATATCTAATGTATTATTTTTAATGTAACTGTCTTAGCTCTCTTATAATTCTTAAATCCATGTTCTGTTAGTTTTTTTAATTTCTGCCCTTTACTTTATAACATGTTATTACTTAAAGATTTGTGTATTGTATGTTGTGTGCTAAGAAGCAAATAAATGATTGTCTATGTCTATGTCTATGTCTATGTATTCGATTGACACAATATTTACACAATATACACAATTAATTATTAAAATCTCCAAATTAATAGCGAAGGATAGAGGACAAGGTATAAACACACAAGAGAAATGGTCCCTGGCTCGTTTGAATGTGGAATGCGTATGGCTTTTAGCGGGTAATATATTTCCCACGAGCCGCGTGTAGGGCACAACGCGTTGCGACATTAAAGTGCGCGTGCGCACGACGCGAAGCTTAAAATCTCGGAGGAATAAGACTTGCTGTCTACTGCTAGAATCTGATTAATGAATAAGTAGCTTTATAGTAGATTTTTATACGAGGAGCTGAAATTACCCATTATATACGAGGTATATTTAGTCCATTCTTTTCTCTACGATTGCGAGAAAATAAAATAATCCAATACAAAACGAAATAATTAAGAAAAATTCTAAAGATTTTGCGACTATCTTTTTTTTTTCTTCAGTAGCCGCAACGCATTGCATGCATTCTGCCCCAAAAATATCACCGATTTTAGTTCCCTTTAAAAAATAAAATGTTGTTGTTTCTTATGAAACAGTTATTACTGTTTCATACAACAACAACTCATTGTAATTTTTTGACAAAAATAAAAAAACTTTTACTCCTAAGTTATAGGAAAAAATTATAGTAGCAAGTAGAATTCAATAGAATACCCGAGTAATTGGTAGCCATGGTATTCCACATGGTTGTCCTCAAATTGATTTATTTACGGACTCATAACATGAGTTATTGGCCAATTAATTGTATCACGGATCGATGGCACAGTTGGCCAACGCATTTCCTTATTATGGAGAGAGTTGATTCCCCGGAACTTACTTGGTTCACAACTCCTGGGATATCATAGCATATTACGGTAGCACCTCACGGTGGAAGAACGGTCTTACAGCCACCGACGACAGGTGCCCATTTACAGACCATTGTAGGCACGCGCTCACTTAACCACAGAATAAACAATACGCATGAAGAAGAAATACATCTTGAAACACTGCAGATAACGTGCTCGACTCTCACTTGTCAACGCACATAATTTATGTGAGCTTCTGCTTCTTCTTAAATATAAAAACTTAGCTCTTGTCGGGGTTTTGATGCAGTTTTTTCCAACTGAGTCTTTCGAATGCGGCCTCCTTGACTTCCTAATACTACATCAGTACAGCAACCTTTTCTTGTATCTGGCTTTTTTTCTTCTATTATGTGAGCGCACTAAAATAGTTATACAATAATGGTTTTTGGGTTGGATCTCTAACGGAAAACAAAAGAACGGTTGAGAGCAAGCCTTTTTCTTACTGCATTTTAAGAAACAGAGTGCAAGTAATATGGAAGAAAGTTTGTATTTTAAAACAACTGCCAGATTAGAAATAATCAAAGCTTTGGAACGTGGTAAAAGTGACTCATAAATGCACTCATATGGGCACTTTTTATTATTCACGGTGCCGGCGCCGGCGCAGTCTGTCAACCTGACAGTTCAGCTGACGTTTCCCATGACAGCCAGCCCATTAGACAGACGCGATGAAAAGAGTTCCATTTTTAAACAAGAGTAGAACAATGGTGTTATTTGAATAGTACCCACTTGAATTCAATCACAATGGCTTTGAGACTCATCAAGTGTACATTGGTATGGGAACATGTCGGTTTGACGTCGTCAGTGTCGATGTCTTGGGGAAGAGACAAGGTGATGGTTGAGGATAATAGACGGTACCTTTAGAAATGTCCTGCAATGACTGATGGTGTTTGATAATCTGACGTTTTAAGCGAGCATTGTGTTATAAGAATAGCCTTCTTCGTGAAATCCCACTTATTAATTTGCGGCGATTCCTCTTTTATTAATGAGTAGGTACTACGGATGTTGCTTGGATTCAGATAAGTCGGATATGCCCCCTAAAATTTTGAATTCTCTTTTTGAATTTCTGGTAAATATGACTTTGTCATTTTTAAAAACACCGTGTGCGAATTATTTGAAAAGCAGCGACTTAAATCGAACGAAGCCTGATGAAATAAAGCAAAGATTTGCCAAGCAATTCGTTTTTTTACTAGCATAAATTAGCCGACTGCTAGGTAACGGGAGGCCTAAGCCTAGCAGTGGGACGATAGAAAGACTTCCAGTTCCCTCTATTCTGAGCCTCCTCCCATCATCCTCTTTCGAAGGCGTTAAGATCGTCCACGAGGTCATCGTCTGCCAGGAATCCATAGGGTGATGATGGTTGCCCACTTGTCGGGGTCATCCGGCCAACGTGCTCCGCCCAATACCCTTTAAGTCTGGCTGTCTTGTTTCCCACATCTCCGATGCCCGTTCTTAATTAAAAGAAAAATATAAAGAGTGTATGGCAGCGAATAGAAATCTATCATAAATCTAGCATACCTACCGAGATTCAGGTAGCATCTGACCGCAGCATTGTTAATACGCCAGTTGCAACTTTTTGCGGATCTGACAATCGTTAGCGGTTTTGCGGTCCGCCGACCCGCTGACGGAAAATAGCAGGGAAAGAACTCACCTGGTACATTCCTACAAGAGATTGTGGACCAGGATAGCTTAGACCTGAGTATTGGCCATTGTTTAGCAACAAGCGACTTATTAATTGCATTTTTGCATTCAAGTAGGAAAATGTTAATAAGGCAGTGTAAATGAAAACAGGATAATTTTGGATGTTATCTGTGGCGGTATAGGGTAAATAAATAAGTGTAGAGTACCTACTTATTACACTGCCACAACGGGTAAGTCTAGCGAGCATGTATTTAGGTCATTCAAAGGTTGACATGGGTTTGATAGCTGCTATACATACATAATTATGCACATGTTAGGTTAGGTTAGTGTACCTACTACGAGCATGAAGGCCTACGCACACCTCGGTCGCTGGCGATGGCGATCAAACGCTGTCAAATATCGCTGTCAAATTTGACATCGTTTCACTGATCGCCATCGACAGCGACCTAGGTGTGCGCAGGCCTTAAGGCGCTGGGATTAGCGGTTTTCATTAATTTTTCCGACTGACAAATTCTTTCAAAACCAGCGTGGTGAAAGGATTTTAAGTTCGCTTCCAAGAAGCTCCTTTTGTGCACTTGTCACATATTTTTACATTTTGTTGCTAGATTTGTTATGATAAAAGATTTATGTATAGGTACTAGCTAAAGCTTATATACACTATACAAAAACCTTTACAACAATATGATCGATCGACGTCTCGCCTCATAATGTGCGTAATCCTTTACAAAGATGTGAATTTCTCAATTTCCAGACGCGAGAGAGCAAATTGAATATGAACTTTCGTTTGCGGTCGATTATCGTAATCTGAGCTTTGGTTGGAAAGCTGTGGGAAATTGTGTTATCAGGGGTACCTAGTCTATCTAATATACTACCTAGCCTACCTAATGTATAGGTAGATAGGTATAGCCTTCCGCTATTGTTGATCAAGCAGTGATGGATGCTTACGAACTATTTTGAAAGCTCATACTTAATGTTTCTGTTTTTAAAAAACAGAACACTGGGCACAAGACAATGCTCAGACTACTTCAAACTACCCGCGTAGGATGTTTTTATTGAATGAGTAAACTGTTGTTTTTTGACCGCAGATAGATAAATTTAAGCTCAATTGCATTCACATCGATGCAATTTGAAGTTAACAGAGCAATTTTGTTTAGCATATATCATATAGGGGAGTTAAGGTGGTTCGATTTCCATACAAATTTATTTTTTCCATTTAGGGGCGATTAGTATTATAGACTGGGTGTATGTGTTAGGCTTAATACCTGCTTTTAAACAACACTAAACCGTTTACGATCAAAATTCATTAACTAATAGCTGCGCTCTTGCACGCATAAATGCCATTTTAAAATCTAATTCTAGGCTTGAAAACGCTCCAATTGGCGGTTGTTAAATTATATTTTAATTATTGACTTTCGCTTAGTTGGGGCCCATTCGAAGAATAACAATACATTCATCATCATCATCATCTCAGCCCGTTTGCACCCACTGCTGAATAAATAAATAAATAAATAAATAAATATTGTGGACATTTCACACAACACTACCCAGCCCCAAACTAAGCAGAGCTTGTAATATGGGAACCGGATAGCTGATATAATACATGAATACATTTTTTTTTTTTTGTAAATACATAGGTACTTAGAATACAATATAACACCCAGACAGAGAACAAACATTTATGTTCACCACACAAATATTTGTTCTCGGTGGGGATCGAACCCACGACCTACAGCGCAGAAGGCAGAGCTACTACCAACTGAGCTAGAGGCCAGTCAATAAGTGCGTGAGCGTCCAATTACAGTAAGCTAGATCTAGGTAGTCCGAAAATTTGTAAAACACAATAGGTAATAACGTAACATCTGATCTCTGATCATCATAAATTTTTCATGGTACACCTTGAAGACGCAGGAAAGGTACAAACATGAAATGTTTGTGAAGCGTACCCCACTACTGCACCATAATATGAATATAGACAGTATTCTACGATTGGGGCTCTGGGTCACAGAAAAAGGCTGGTAATTATTTTATAATTAATAAAAACAACAAAAGTCAAAGCTGAACGGAATGAAAGCAATCGATTAGCCTTTTCTAAGTGCTGTTGAAGATAATTGAATTTAAATGATCTGGAAAGAGTTTGATTGAAAATAGTCTTACATTTTTTACTTTTGATACCGTAAAATATTAACTACTAGTGATCTACCCCGGGTTTCAAATCAAATAGTATTTATTTTAGACTATAATCCATCAATAATTTTGTTAGTAACATAATGTTACTTAAAGACTAGTGTTACTGATAAGACTATTTATAGCAGAGTGTGCAGCTGCATCCAAAAATTGTTCAGGGGACAGTCCTTACTTTCAGAAAATACATTCACGTAGCTGTTCGGGCTGCCACAGATTCAGCTTTGCACGGGTGGAAAAATTCAATTGCAGTGCACATTATTCACCACCTTTTTTCTAAATTACACTTGTGCAAAGCCGGTGCGGGTCGCTAGTAAAACATGCCTTATGTTACTCAGTTTTTGAAATCGGTCCAGTAGTTTTTGAGTTAATTCGAAACATACAAACATCCCTTATTTTAAGAAATTATTGTGTTCGGCCTTGAAAGCGTTGGCGGGACGACCTGGGCGTTGATTCCAGCAATACAAATCACTCAAGCGATCGCGTAAATCGATGTGAGTTATCAATTTTTGTTTGAAAAATTTGAAAATAGAACGCGAGTTCAGATTCAGATTTTGTGTCCAATGTATTGTAGTCTCTGCTTTTCATGTCTAAACCTTAGTTTATCAAAGTCAAAGTCAATAGTTTTTTATTCAGTACGATGCAAGAATCACTTTGAAACGTCTTAAAGCTAGGTGAGTCTAGGTGCCAGTTCCACGCGACCAAGCGTAGAAGAACAGGCAACAAACTACGTCTCGGTTCCTACCGTTTTTTTATATGATCCTTTTACAAATCAAAAATAGTCTAAAATTATAGCAGTGAAGTTCCAGTGTGGTACCAGTATGTTACAAGTATTATGTATTTAGTCTTAATTTTACTTGTATGTCATTTGTTTACAAATAAAATAAATAATAAAATACCACCACATAAATTGGCTGATAGAAAATGTAAATACTTAATTTGTGTATTTTTGTGCAATAAATATAGATCAAGTAAGTATCGGTTTTTGCCCCCAATGGTACTTACAGCTACGAACACTTTCCTTTGTTGCAGCGGCCTCTCGATTATTGCTGTTAATTTGTATCGCCTCCGTTTATCAACTGTTTACTCGTAGTCGTATTTAGGACATGGCATTTGCTCGACCATTGCTCGCAGATAGTGTTGCACGGGGATCTAGGAAAGCTTTGTGGCGCCTAAGTAGAGGTAGAGCGAGCGATAGAGGTGAGGATTGGTGTTTTATTCAATTAAAAAATGAGAAGAGCCCCCATAGTTTAGTTACTATTACTTAGCCTGAGTCATCCCACTGTTGGGAAAAGACCCCCCCCCCCAATCCACAAAATTTATAATAATATTTATAGTTTAGTTATTTATTCTAAAAATACCACAATCAATTCATAGGAAAGGTTAATTACAAACGTAATTTGACTTTAATTTTATGGTTATTTATACAGCAAAAGAGTGATGGTGCGTACAGACGCACCATCACTTTTTTGCTGTCTCTATTTAAGGGCAGTTATTTTGTTAACATGCTCTGTGGCGTTTCTAGTTTCTTCCCCGCCTGGTCTTTGTTGTAGGCTCATGTTACAAGTACAAGTATCGTCGGGGAAATTTATTGGAAGGTTTAATTACACGGTAAATAATCTATAATGGTATAAGATAGTTAATTAGGTACTCTTAGGTCAATTGATTTTGTATGGGAGACGGAAAGATAAATAGAAATAAATATTCCTGTTCAATATCAGACTATTATTGTTATGGACACAAAAACTATTATGAGGCCAATTTGAATTTGATTTGTTACTTGAGGAGAGCAATTTTTAGCATTCATCAATTTCTTACTGAATAATTTCACACGTTTCACCTAACGATCACGATACTGATAAGCCTACACAACTCCAGGAAAACAATTCTTATTTTTTGCGTTGCATCTAGGGTTACCATATGACAGGCGTTTGCCGCATTTGACAGGCATTTTAGGATTTAGACAGGCGTGCGGCCGGCATTGGTCTGAAACAGGCATTTTTAAATTTCGCGAAAATGGATAAAAAATATCGACGATTTCTCTTCCTTCCAGTGGATGATTTAACAAAAAGAAATGAAAATTTCTCAAGTTCTGGTTTAGCTTCATCTGTAAAATGTATCTCTAAGCTGAATATTGACGACGTGAAACTGTTTGACGAATACGAAGCTCTAAAAGAATATTGTAGAAGTTCAGATAACATATTTTTTACTGAAAGCTCTACACAGAGTGGTGCAATTTTCTCAAAAGTAGGGAAGTGAATGGTGACATTACAGAATTTGTGAAAATCTGCCAGTTTGTGTTCTCTATTTTGCCACACAATGCGAACGTTGAACGTATGTATTCTCTCGTCAACGCCCAGTGGAGTAAAGAAAGAAATCGGCTGACAATTTAATCAGTAAAAGCAATATTGATTACTCAGGAAAATTACAAAACTGTATCTTGTGAAGATTTTTACGTTTATGTATTAAAAAAGAAAGAACTATTAAAAAAAATAATGTCCTCTGACAAACAGTAATAAATACCTATCCTTTTGCATTATTATCTGTTGGCTTTTACTTATTACCTACAGCGTTTTGCTTTAGACAGGCATTTTTCTGAAAAATCAGGCATTTTAGGTACCATAGGCAGGCATCTCTCTATTAACATATGGTAACCCTAGTTGCATCCGGCTATTTAGTCAAAATAAAAAGAAACAATCACCTAGAACCAAAAATTGGCTACAGCCAGTATTTACAGTCTGTTTAACCTCTTTGCTCGTTCAAAAGAAAGTTACATGGTGCGTTAGGCACGGGAAATTCGCCCAAATTACTATTTAGCAGCGATTTACTCTAATTGCTTAGATTCATCAGGGGGCAGCACCATTTGGGTCAAACAGCGGCCATGACACCGGATCGTTGACAATGACAGCAATTTTGGCGGGAAGAGTGACGTCTGTCATAATGAAAGTACAAGGCTCGCGCGACAAATTAACGTGCGATAGAATCTACATAGTGTCATATTTCTAAAGAAAAACATCAACAAACTCTTATCGCTAATCTATGATTTATTATTCGATTCAAAAATGTGATAAATATTTTATAGGGACAGGGAAAGTCTCACTTTCTAGTGATGCCAAGTACCTAATTTGAAATTTTAAAATGTGCGAGATGCAATTCGGATTAAAATAAACCTTAATTTAAAAAATTCGTAAATAGCAAAAATCGGTGGCGATAGAGAGAGAAAGAGAATAAACTTTTTACAGAGCGCTAAATCTACGGTTCATACCTAACTTTTTTTTAATGAGTGAGTGTAGTGTAAGAAAAGAGACCATTGAAGAAAATAGTGAAAACTGTCGGACATGTATTAGTCAATGTACCTACTGTAAAGTTCGCACTGCCTAACGGTTCATGAAACGTCCCAAAATGACGGTAAATGGTAACGGATGAGAGTAATGACGAAATTGGCCTTCGCGTCGTCTCGCCATTAGTGATTGTAGATCATTAGTGACTGCATTTACATACTGCGACTCAAATTATATTAAAAAAAATCGGTTGTCTGTAAAGTCGGTTTAATGAAAAAAGAGTGCCTGGGAAGTATGTGCGACTGGTTCAGGCTATGTACAGTCGAGCCAGCACTCACGTTCGGTCGGAAGCTGGCGTCACCAACAAGTTCAGTGTGGCTGTAGGCTTGCACCAGGGATCGGCATTAAGCCCTTATCTGTTTCTCCTGATTATGGATGCACTGACGTCGGACATACAGGAAGAAGCACCCTGGTGCATGCTGTTCGCCGACGACATCGTTCTTGTTGGTGAAGATGCGCTTGAGGTCCAGAGCAGGCTGGGAAAATGGCTGGAGAAATTGGAGAGTGTCGGACTGAAGATCAGCAGGACAAAAACTGAGCAGTTGTTCTGCGACTTTGGTGGTCCATCCAATTTCACCTCTATTGCCTTAGACGGTGTATCCCTGCCAGTCTGCTCCGATTTTCGGTACCTCGGCTCATCTATTCAAAACGACGGCAATATCGACCGAGATGTGAAAAATAGGATAAATGCAGGATGGATGACATGGCGACAGGTCTCAGGAACAACATGTGATCCACGAATGCCCCTTAAACTTAAGGGGAAAGTATGCAAAACGATCATAAGACCTGTCGTACTGTATGGATCTGAATGTTGGGCAACGAAAGGGACGGATGAGAGAAGAGTGCACGCTGCTGAAATGCAAATGTTGCGATGGATGTGTGGAGTGACAAGGATGGATAAAATAAGGAATGAGTATATTCGAGGAAGTCTGAAAGTGGCGCCGGTAACGGACAAGATGAGGAGTAATAGGTTAGCATGGTATGGGCATGTCATGCGGAGGGATGAGAGTCATATTACGAGAAAAGTGTTAGGAATGGATGTGGATGGTGGTTATAGAAGAAGAGGTAGACCAAAGAAAAGATGGATGGAATGCGTCAGGGATGACATGAGCAGAAAAGGAGTGAGCACTGAGATGACGAATGATAGAGGGGAGTGGAAGAAGAAAACCTGTTGTGCCGACCCCACTTAGCGTGGGATAAGGGCAGGAAGATGATGATGATGTAAAGTCGGTTTACTGACGATAGTTGAACGTGACAACGTCATACAACTGTCCACGCGGACGCATCGCTCACTCAAGTAGGAGAGAGACAGATGTCGAACGCTGCCGATCGCGGAGGCCGATTGTGACTCTTTGTCGCTCGTTCCGCGCTCTCTTGCACTTAAATGGAACGCCTCAGACCGAGGTAACGCCGCATGAGTCATGTTTTTTCGTGCGTGCAGCCGGCTCCATCGAAATATAAGACGTTGTCACGTCAAAAATATGAATGAGGTTCGTGAAAAAGAGGATTGGACCTTTTTGAGGGAGACCTTTATTCAGAAGTGGGAAGAAGTACCTCGCTTAAGAAAAAAAAAGACGGGTTGCACTCCGGGAGTGCCGGCAGAAGTGAAAACTTGCCGCTCGTATTAAAACTTATTAAATTTTCATCTAGTATATTTATAAAGTACTCACTCATTTTCTTTCGCTATTTCTTCATCACTTTTATCATTAACTAGCTGGTGCCCGCGACTTCGTCCGCGTGGATATTTGAGTTCTTTTTTTTTATTTTGATATGACCAACTGTAGTTACCATAGTTTTGAGCTTGTACGTTAGAGTGTATTTGAATTTGAAGGCAAGTGCTGTTGTTTTATTTTTCAGCAGTGTCTAATTTAAGTATGATAGATGTTTCCCGCGATTTTGTCTAAGTGGTTATCATCGTTTTTTTTGTTAATCTTTATGTGTATTCAAACCTGGTGACAGATGCTGCGGTAGCGGAATTTTTTTAATGTTTTTTTTTGCATATTTTGTTAAGCTATAATTCGTGATTTTCTTTTAGTGGGTAATTTGGGCTATCGTATTCGTTGGTGTAATAAACGAATCTGGTTTTTCATAGTTTCGAGCTTGTACTTTAGAGTGTATTTGAATTTGAAGGCAAGTGCTGTTGTAGCCGTTTTTTTTCAGCGGTGTTTAGTTTAAGTATGATAGATGATTCCCGCAATTTTGTCTTAGTGGTAATCATCGGTTCTTTTGAATTTTTTTTATGCATTCAAACCTGGTGACAGATGCTGCGGTAGCTGGAAATTTTTTAATGTTTTTTTTTGCGTATTTTGTATAATGTTTTTTTTTTATCATATTTTGTAAAGCTCTTTTTCGTGATTTTCTTTTATGGGGTAATTTGGGCTATCGTATTCGTTGGTGTATAATCGAATCTGGTTTTTTTAGTTTGATATGAACAAATGCTAGTTACCATAGTTTCGAGCTTGTACTTTAGAGTGTATTTGAATTTGAAGGCGAGTGCTGTTGTAGCCGATTTTTTTCAGCGGTGTTTAGTTTAAGTATGATAGATGATTCCCGCAATTTTGTCTTAGTGGTTATCATCGTTTTTTTGAATTTTTTTTGTGTATTCAAACCAGGTGACAGATGCTGCGGTAGCTGGAAATTTTTAATGTTTTTTTGCGTATTTTGTAAAGAACTTTCGTGAATTTGTTGAAATGGCTAATTTGGGCTATCGTATTCGTCGTTGGTGTATAATCGAATCTGTTTTTTTTATTTGACATGACCAACTGTTAGTTACCATAGGTTTGAGCCTCCACTTTAGTGTATTTGAATTTTAAGGTGAGTGCTGTTGGAGCCGATTTTTTTCAACAGTGTTTAGTTTAAGTATGTTAGATGTTTCCCGCGATTTTGTCGTAGTGGTTATCATCGGTTTGTTTGTGAACCTTTGTGTGTAATCGAACCTGGTGCCAGATAATGCGGTAGCTGAATTTTTTTAAATGTTTTTTTACGTATTTTGTAAAGCTATTTTTTGAGATTTTTCTTAAAATCATTTTCCGTTTTTTCTTCTTTCAGGGAAATAATTTTCCTATCTTCTTTCTTAGCGCACCTCTGCTCTATTAGAGGAACACACCTTCAAAGTTTCACGCTTCTAGGGCTAACGGTTTAGGCTGTGCGTTGATTTTTCTTTATACCATTTTTCCCCTTTTTCTCCTCTTCGGTAAATAATTTTCCATTTTCCTTTCTTAACGGATGCCTACGTCTTAACATCTACCTGCATGCCAAATTTTAGCCTGATCCGTCCAGTGGTTTGGGCTGTGCGTTGATAGATCACTATGTCAGTCAGTCAGTCAGTCAGTCACCTTTGAGTTATATATATATAGAAGAGAAGATTAGTGGCTAATTTGGGGTTTCGTATGGGTGTTGGTGTATAATCGAATCAGATTTTTAATTTGACATGACCAACTGCTGTTTACTATAGTTTTGAGCTTGTACTTTAGAGTGTATTTGAATTTGAAGGCGAGTGCTGTTGGAGCCGATTTTTT